>JALGPY010000005.1:52154686-53619290 GCA_023055425.1 Linanthus parryae
ATTGCTTTCATTTTCATCAATATTCATCAAAGTCGTAGCTATACTATAATATGCTAACCCTTTAAAGTTTTACAAAGGACACCCACATGATTTTTTGAAATTTACAATATAGACCTGCTGTGTCCTAACCCCATGTCCCATCCGTGTCCCAGTCGTATCCCATCCGTATTCAACCCATTGTAAAAAGACGGGAGTACCCCGACACGTCATGTGGCGCATCCCACACGTATTTAGCCGTGTCCGATCCGTATCCGCAGGTTACGGCTCCAACTTTGAAGTGCATGTGCTTCTTAGGTTGCCAGTACGTGCATCAAGTGAGGACTAACTCAGCAGATGAAATCAGTGAACTTCTTTGGGAAAAAAGTTGATGTTATAATCCATTTATTAGATCTTGTTCTTAACTAGTAGGCCCCCTACCCGCTATATGGGTGCGGTGCTTCATAATAAGAAAAATTAACATTGGCAATACTATTAGTTTAAGAATCTTTGTATTGTTTATGTTTTCCATAAGATCTGTGTTAACCTTTCGTACTTCAAGTATCACGCCAGAAAAATGACCGTTCAATCAAAACTAACCTTGTTCATTTTTAAGCTTTTAGGTATGACATACTAGTGTACTACTCTTTCACTGGTCATGGTGCTTTTTACGTTGTAATTAGAAACAAAATGGGCCATACACAATCCTCTCATCATGACAAGCACCTTCATTATCTATGTGACTGCGACATAGAAGGATGTTTGTAAGAAAGAATTATCATCCCTTCTTAAGTATGATTAATCATCTCCTTTCACCATTTCTTAGAGTAACTGCTTTCTAGGACAGTGAAATGAAAATTCCGTAAGGTTAATAGTTGTCAAAATAATTTGTTAACTGTAAATACCTTTTGGGTACCAAGATCAAATTTCAGTTTGAAAGAGACCTTATATGTATAGTAACAAAATCTTCTATCTAAAAATATTAAGAATAAAACGTTGATGCCATGGAAATAAATCAGTTCCAAAAATCTTTCATAAGGTGAGTGTTGTATCAGATGTGAGATTTCAAGCAGATTTAATTACTTAGATATGACTGAACTAAAATCCATGCCACTTCTGTATCATACCTGAGTGCATCAGACTGCTCAATTTGGTCCTTGATCAACAAGCAACTGTTAGCTGACTTCACATTACAGTAAAGCAGTCTATAAAGAGCACAGACCGCACTCATTCTTAGTTCTTCATTCCCAATGAGTGCGTTTGTCATATCAACGTCAGATGTCTCAGATGTCACGTCTATCAGTGGTTTGACCTTGTCAAGAGATGCTAACAGTCTATCCGCACCTGGAAGTTCAGAGCCACTAGTGGAACTATCGTCTCGTTTCCTTTTGAAGCTTGAGGCAGGAAGTGACACTTGATTGCAACTTCTCCCATTTCCATTACTTTGAACACACTTTGCATCGGGGCATGAAACAACATGAGAAGCAACAACATTTTGCACACATCTTTCCACCTCATCGTCACTGTCATCTATCTCAACGATCGGTGCAGACACAGCCTTCCCAGCTGCCACTGATGTGCCCGAAACATCATCAGAGGTCCCTGCTCTGGAGTCCAATGGCCTCTGAGAGGGCCTTGCATTAATGCAATTCATAATGACAGAGTGTAGACCTACAAGATATGCAGAAAGACTTCTATGAAAAAGAAGCAAGTGTAAAAACACCTTCTTATACTGAGCATGATCTAAAATTTTCACCTTGCATAATATACTGTTCAACAAAAAATGCTTGACGAGCTAGTAAAGTAACTGCCAATAATTTTAGCCATACGAGGGCACTCTTACACTTACTTTCAAGGGAAACTAGCACATGAGTCAAGAGTTTAAGTATCACTAGACCTTTTAATTAAGCAAGCTTCTTCTAGAGAAATCCGGAATGCATACATTATTAATTTAACACGGCTTCTTAATATGGGGAAATACTATCAATGAACGTATAGTATACGGACGAGAAGTCGAATGCCACTATTTTCCCCTTTTACTAATCTTTCTAAATTTGATGGAGAAGTTGCTCCTCTCTGTTCATTGTGACAAGAAGCTAAGGCTCAATTAACCTGTGTGCCAAGAGGCAGCAGTCTTTTTGGTAAATTCACATTCTTTAACCATAAAAAATAATGGGAAAAACTATAACAGGTGATCAATGGATTGGACCATTAGGAAATTAGTTAAGGACGTGAATTAAAATAACAGAAACTTCACGATGGAGATACATGGAGATATACTCAGCAATTAAAAAGAGAATCTTTCTCTTCTGGTTCTTATTTTTCTTTTTGAGATATCTTGGGTTGATTCTACGTAGTGATGGAGAGATAGATGACGATGTTACCCATTGGATAAAAGCAGGTCGGACGAAAAAATAATGGGAAAAACTATAACAGGTGATCAATGGATTGGACCATTAGGAAATTAGTTAAGGACGTGAATTAAAATAACAGGAACTTCACGATGGAGATACATGGAGATATACTCAGCAATTAAAAAGAGAATCGTTCTCTTCTGGTTCTTATTTTTCTTTTTGAGATATCTTGGGTTGATTCTACGTAGTGATGGAGAGATAGATGACGATGTTACCCATTGGATAAAAGCAGGTCGGACGAAGTGGAGGAGTGCATCTGGGTTGTTGTGTGATCGTTGGGTCCCAGCTACTCTGAAGGATAATTAGATTGCACTGGGAACATAAATGGGTATCTTTATTAGTAAGAAAATTATTAGATTGAATCGTTACGATTCATGATACGATTCCATTCACGATTCAAAAAATGAGAATTCGATTCACAGATCGTATCACGATTTGACAACTATGTTGTTCGTCATTGAAGTTCTAAGTCAATCATTGACGACCGAAACTGGCATGTCGAGGGGCTTCAAACTATCATCTACGGAAGGGGCAAAGCCGACATTGCTTCCATGCATTATAATACACTTTGAAACAGGGTTCGGTCATAGAGGATAGAGCTACTGTTTGAGAGAGCTCCCGATACGGTGGGAAAGGTTCCACTGGTTTATAATTTTGAAAATACGACGAGGTTAAAATTCCTCCTGTTGTCAATAACATATCAGGGTTCACCTTTGGGAGCTCCTCAAAAGGCTACCCCAACGTGGGATGCAATGGTAGAGAGGTTTAGAAAAGATATAGCAACTCGCAGAAGGTTGTGAAGTCACTTTAATTATAACACTTGTTCTGGCTTGCCTACATGCACTATTTCCTGTACCCGCATCTGTCGAGAGGAAGTTTAGCACAATCTAACGATTTTCCATGAGATGGGACGAATTGTGGGAAGAAACTCCACCTTGTAAAACAGAGAAAAGCTCGTGAACCTCTGGCAAGTGGAGGGTCGGGAATCAACAACTTTTTAATGTTTGGTGAAGCACTCAGGAGCAAGTCGATGTGCTACTTGGAGGAAGAGGATGATCATCTTAGGAGATGATAAGTTGATCTGACGGTAGATACGGAGGGATACTCGTTAAATTTGATAGTGATTGATAATCGTAGACATGATTATTGTAATCTTATATCTGCTACACTTGTATATCAAGATCACTCTTTAATCGAGTGTCGCATACCGCTTTATCAGCTTTTACTTAGTGAAATGAGTTAGTGTCTACTGAAACATAATATTTTATTTGACACCTGAGCCGATGGCTCAGACGGTACTGGGTGGAAATTCTTGCTCCCATTGGACCATTTGTATTTATATGCATCAGGATCCCGATTCATGGATCTCTCGGTTCGAGAAAGAAAAATAAGAGGGTAGCGAATGACCTCACTTAGATGCCTGAGCCTAGAACAGGTGTCAAACAAAAAATTCCCTTGAGCCTTGGGCCAAGATCTCTCTTCTTTTGGTACAAAGAGAAGGGGTTCGGCAGACGAGTCTTTAGTTTGGTACCAGCGGTGAGCCGCAGATGGTAGCCATTTGGTCGTCGTGCCGGTTTATGTCTGTCACTATTTTTTTTTTAAATAACCCCCTGGGTTTTGGGGTGTTGGTTTGCGAATGTCATGAAGAAGCCACAACTGCCAAACGGAGCAAGGATTTTAAAGGAGTTAAGATGTTGTGTGAAAACTTCTACAGTACAATTTTCTGTCTTCCAGATGCAGAACAAGACAGAAATTCAGTCTTGGTCAGATATTTGGTGCAGAGAAGTGCATTCTATACTGCATTCCCTAATCTTTTCAGATTTGCCGAGAAAAATGCTTGAGTGACTGATTATCAGAGCCAACATTGGTACTCAGTTTTTGCAAGACCCTTCAGCTTTGATAAATAAAGGTGATGAAGGCTCCTACAAAAGAACGTTTCTTTGGCATTGCATGTTCTAAGTTCTAACTGCAGAAAATGAAAAAGCAAAGACGATTCTATTTGGCTGATATTGTTTTGTATGGTTGTGAAAAGGAGTCCACAGTCCATTTATTGTTGCATTATCAGAGCTTATGCATTATCTGAGTATTATGGATAGTAAGAAAACTTTGAGGTTGGCTCCACGATCCTATCTGTGCTATTTGGTTTTTATCAAAAGAAATGAATTACCACCATTTTTGGAGGAAGCCTCAATCTTTTCAGATGATGAAGAACATATTTTTTTCAGATGTTTAAGAGTATATTTTTCATCTCATTTAATTTTGTTGTACAAGAAGAAATTATAAAAAGTCGGCCTTTACCCTTACTTCCTGACAGAACTCCACGTCGGGGTTGAGATTTTCCCGGTTTTCTCTGTATGATACACTTCCTTTCTAACGAACGAGTAAGAATTATTTTTGAAATAGTTAAGAGTTTCAGATGTCGAAGTATCTAACCATCTAACGTACTCACCTTTAGATATCTATTGCAATAATGATATCCTGCAGCTCTCACGTAAGACAGTTACTGTGCCTTTGTTTGGCAGTAGGCCATTGGTTATTACTTCATCTTCCTAGTTCTGCTCCCGTATGAATCTAAGAGGTGGCTTCTTATAAGCTACTAGGCATTGCTTTAATCAAGCCCATCTATTATTCCTAGCCCCCTTCTGGTGTTAGCAATCCCAACCACCGAAAACGATTTTCTTGAACGAATTATTACTGGTCAACGTCCATCACTTAATTCATTTGTTACTTGATTCACTAGTCTTACACTCTAATACCAAATTTTGTTTTATCCTTCACGTATCTCGTGGAGTACTGTGGTTGATTAATTAAGTCAGTTTTATCCCATATGCATTAGTCCAGAAACTAAAACCTGATCGACAGAAGCTTGAAAGATTAAAAAAAAACGCAGTAGTATTGTGTACACAAACCAACATGTTAAGAGCCATTCAATAAGGTATAACCAAAATAACAAATTCATAATTCACGTGCCATATCAGCCTATGGTATTGTAAAAGGCAAGCTCATCAATACCTTGCCCTTGCCCGTGCAGATGAGGTGGAGAGACCAAACCAGACACTAAAAATGAAGTCTAATTAATGTAACTATATCTAAATTGAATGAAACTTTGGAAAACTAGAAAAGATTTAGCACTATGATAAACCCAACCTACCATATCTGATTTAACCAATTATAAAATGTAGGCAGAGCAATAGATTAATATAATACCTTCCTGTGGAGGCTCCTCCTTCACTGTGACAGTTCCATCATCGGAGATCTTCTTGTTAGGAAGCAACAAGTGAACATTCTCCACCGCCCGTGAAATTCTCGAATCCAAGTCTTGGTAAGTCTTGCGGCAAAGCTCGAGCTCCAGCTGAGTTTCCTCGGTCTCGTCTTCCGCTTGAGCCTTAGCCAAAGCTAGGTCTCCGTTTCGCTTCTCTATGACCCGGCACTTATCTTTCCACCGAGCGAGTTCTCTCCTCAGATTTCCTTCGCGGGACGAGAGAATAGCCTCCACTTCTTCGAACTCCTCTTCGCGGAAAGACGATTTCAGGCGTGAGACGAGCTTCGGAACGGTGGATTCGTCGGTGCCGGGGCGAGAATCCATGGTTCTGAAACCCTAGAATGTGGGTGAGTAGTGGTTGGTCTGGGAATGGTGGAGTAGAGAAGAGGGAGCTAGGTCGGAAAATGAGAGGGGGTTGAAATGGCCGTGTGGGTGAAGAAATTGGGAGATTTGAGGTGGTGAATCGACGGAAGAGAAGCTGGGGAGTCTGGGGAAGACGAAGAGGGGAGTGACTGAAGCCGTTGGTGGTTTCTGGCTTTCTGCGGACGCTTCGACTAAGGCCTCGTTTGGCCAGAAAAATATTGGGAGAGGGTGTATGAGCCCCGATTGATGCAAATAGGGGGCTAATATTATCCCAAATAAAATAACGAACCTCACTCCAAAAAAATGAAAGAATTGTCGTGTACCCGTCTGGTGAATAGGTCTTTGAAAAATACCCGTCTCTCACTTATGTTTAGCGTGTGTAACCTACGTGGGGTTAAACAATTTAATCAACTAAAATTAACACTTAATCAGGCAAATTAATAAAACAAACCTATACACATCATCATCCACCCCCTCGAATTCACTATCACTCCAACTGCAACTGCAACTCACTCTTTCTCTCTCTCTCTCTCTCTCTCTCTCTTCTCTGCAACTCACTCACCGTCGCTCGAAGCAACTGTACCCATGGCTTCCACTACTTCTTCTTCTTCCTCCGCTTCGGCTGCCGTCTTACCCATGGCCTTTTCAAATACCCCCTTTCTCAATTTTGTAACTTACTTGATGATTGCATGTACATGTTTGTAATTGATGTTTGAATCAAAGAAAAATCAAATCAATGTTTGAATCTGTTGTCACCTGTAAAATTTGATCATAATTCTACCAAATCAAGAACTCGGACGAGATCCAAATCTAGAACTCTGACGATGACCTGTTATAGATCGTGGAACTCGTACGAGTAGTTCTCGTCTCAATATCACGAGATGAATACTGAGACGATAACATATAAAACTGGAACGAGGAGAAAGTAAGACCCTGCCGAGGAGCAGTTTACTGGTCTTGAGACGAGAACTTCACGCTCCTCTCTGTATAAGCCAGCTTATACTGAGACGAGCATGACTCTTGTCTCGGTTAAGACCAGTTTATACTGCGACGAGCAATATTTTCGTCTCGATAGAGACCAGCTTATACTGAGACGAGCAACATGCTCGTCTCAGTATATCCAGTTTATACTGCTCGTCTCAGCAATTAGAAGATGAAAAAACCCATTGATTCCAAACTTAGAACAGTTCTGCAACTTTAACACTTAAAATTATTTATCTGTGTAGACTTGAACTGTAAAGGATCTCCCATCAACACTTCACGTAAAATAAAAAGTGTGACACACTTATACTGAATCTAAATTCAGCAACACTTATACCCTCAAAAAAAATTCAGTAACACTTAATAATTCAAAAACTTATAAACTTTTAAGTAACAGACCATTTATAATAATTCAAAAACTTATAAACTTTTAAGTAACAGACCATTTATAAATACTTTGAAGTATTTCATTATCAATATGACATTATTGATGAAAGTTTAATTTGAATTGTAGAAGCAAATACTTAAGGTTTCAGAGTTCGACGAGAAGTTGGGATATGTACCGTTTCCATTGTGCAAGATTAAAGTCGAGAAAGGAAACATCACTACGAGGGTAGCCTTGAAAGGGTACAAGCAGAGTTTGCAATACGTCTGCCCTGAGGTTCAGGAATTGATTGAGGCAAGGCTCCCACAGCTGAAGTTTTTGTTGGACATCCATTGCGCGAGCAACGTTACCTTTCCCAGTATGGTTGTGAATCTTGTCATGCACGCAAAGATGAACACGGAGAAAAAAGATCCTGAGTTTTGTTTCTACATTAACAACATGTCAGTTCGGTTTGGATTGCAGGAGTTTTGTTTAGTTTCGGGGCTGAGCTTGAACGAAACAACTGGTTATGGTGATAAAGAGCATGCATACGGTTAGGGCTGTAAATGAACCAAGCCGTTCGTGAATAACTTGCGTTCGATTCGATAAAAGCCCGTTCGTGTTTTATTCGACTTATTAATCAAACAATCTCAAACATGAAAATGTGTTCGTTTGTTAAACGAGCCGAACACGAGCCAAACAAGGAGCACGTTCGTTAATGTTCGCGAACAAGTTATAGTAGTATATATGTATATATAGCTAGAAATAATTAAATTATTTTGTCATCTCTATGTGTAATTTCTTAAATATGGCGTAATTAGTATATCATCTCCATTTAATAGGAGTTTGACCTCTTAATTAGGATTTTAAAAGGTATTTTTATAATTTATGATACCATATATACTTACTATATAAGAATAAAATAAGATGCTTTGAATCTATCCTTAGTACAAATAAAGCATTTCTCTATACCAATATATTTTATGTTATTTGATTTGTTTAAGTGTTTTATCTTAAGTAATAACACATGATATTTTAATTTAAGAATTGTATATTATCATACATATCCGAGAGAAATAAAGTTCGTCGAACCGAATTCGAACCCGTAAACGAACTAGTTAAAGGAGCCACGAGCCGAACAACGAACAACTCGAGCCCTAAACGAGCTGAACTCAAACAAGGTTTTTTTTGTTCGACTCGAGTTCGTGTTCGACTCGTTTAGTAGCCAAGTTAAACGAGCCAAACTCAAACAAGCGATATTCGGTTCGATTCGGTTCGTTTACAGCCCTACATACGGTTGGGCTGCAAAGTATTTCCCTGATCACAGGCTCGGTAACAACATCAATTTATCTGAAATTGAAAAGGTTTTGCATGGCCTAAAGCCCAAAATTAAAGATTCGACTGAGGAGGAGAAATTTGATTATGCGAGACTGCTAATGGTATGCTTGATTGGACGAATGATGTTTGTGAAAACCAATGCGGACACAATATCCATGACACCGTTTGGCCTGCTTTCGGATTTTGAATGGGCAAACAAATTCGGATGGGGCAGGTACTTGTGGCCAGATTTCGCTGAGCAAGTGGCTGAGGAGGCTTGGAAAAAAAATATGGATCAGTTCGGTCGCCGGAAGTACAACATGTTAAACTTTCTGCACATATTTCTGACATGGATTTGCGAGGCCATACCCTACCTTGGTGATCAGCTGGGAAAACCGAGGGCAGATAAGGAAAGGAAGTTGTCGCGCTTGGCTAATTGGACGTGGAGAGGATGCGCATTGGGCTTGGAAGAAGCGGCGGAATGCTGGAGTGAGATAAAGTCTATTAATCTTACCCTCGTCCCAACGGAGGAAGAGAAGAAACAACACTACTGGAGTAGCTTCATTGAATACAGGAGGACTCACCCCGACCAACCACTTCACCCCAGGTGGGCTGCTCTGTTTGAGAAGAGGATAGTGCTTGAGGATGACACTAACCGGAAATTCACACCCAGCTACAACTTTGAGGGAGTAAAACCGGATGAGGCAGTGGCTTCGGATACGCCGCATAAGAGGAGGAGGAAGAAGGATGTTGCAAAGGATGATGGGGCTGGGCCCCAGAAGAAGAAGCAGAAAAAAACAGTTAACGACGACAAGCCTGGCCCACAGTCCAAGAAGAATAAGAACAAGACGGAGAAGCGCAAAGAACTTTCTCTTGTTGATGAGGAAGAAGGAGAGGAAGAGGAGGATGCTAGTCTTGTCCTGAAACGAAGAAAGGGTGCAGTTGTGATTTCCTCAACCCCACCTCCATCTCCACCGAGAACCCAACTTTCGGTGTCTGCAACACCTCCACCTGTCGGTCGACCCGAAGCTTCGAGAACTGTGGGAGTTGACTTAGAAGACTTGAAGCGGGAAATGCAGAAAGATTTTTAAGAGGCATTGGTTCCTATCAAAGAAAACCAGATCCATTTGAGTGAGAAAATGACATAAATGAGCAGTAGGATGGGTAAGATGGAGGAAGAATTGGTTGCCTTAAAAAACGATTGTAAGGTCGGTTTCACTAGTGTACGCGAAAAGATCAAGCGTCACGACACGAAAGAGAAGGAACGAATGAACAAGCTCGGTGAGTGGGGACAAGCAACGCACAAGATGGTAAAAGATCTGCACACCGCTTGGGAAGAAGTGCGAGTAGACCCAACGATCGGCATTCGGTTCCTTAGCGAGTTACGCATATTGTTCTTATTTACGGTGTTTGACTTATGTAATGTAAGGTAATTGTGACCTATTAAATCTATTCATCCTATTGTTAGGATACAGAAAGAGAAGCTGTCATTGATTCCAACCCAGAAGGGGGGTCCGGTCCAATCGAGCCAACCACAGTTATAGAAACAGCGACAGGGGGTTCCGTGTCCAATCGAGCTAACCACAGTTAGAGAAACAGCAGAAGGGGGTTCCAGGACAATCGAGCCAACCACAGTTAGTGAAACAGCGCCAGGGGGTTCCAGGACAATAGAGTCAACCCCAGTCACTGAAACAGAAGGAACCGATGGATCCAATCCAGTTGAGGCTAACCCCACAACATAACAGAAGCAGGGGGTCCAGGCAAGTCCAAGCACCCGCAATCGTAGAAACCGAAGCAGGACCGTCCAGGGCAGCAGAAGCATGTGAGTTTGAGGAAGATGAGGGTGCAGCCACGGATGAAGAATTGGCGGAATGGATGAAATATAATTACTCGGAACTCCGTGAATAATCAGATCTAGAGCCTCAATCGATTGCGATTGATCAGTTTGGACCTCAGGATTGGGTTGCGTGGTATGACGCGGTTGAAAGCGAAAGATTGGAAGAGGGCTGGTCTCCCCAATCGCTTTACGATTATAAGTGGGAATGAGTTACATGACATATACGGTCGGGATGAGATGGAAATTATTTATGAGAATGGTCAGGAACGTTACTGGAGCCGTAATCGTGCTAGAATTGATTGGGAGACTACGCCGTATGGGGTTGCACTGGCACAAGACGGTTGTACTCCTAAGAAGTTGCTCTCCATTGTGTATGTTCCAGATTTTTCTATGAGGAATAAGACTAAGCCGGGCCCAGACTTTCGCAAAGCATTCTATTCTTGGCTAGACGATCCATTTAAGGATTACAAGAGGTTAAACTGTGGTTGCAAGGTGCTTGGACGAGAATTCTTCAGTTATTTACTTTCGGATAAATGTACTTTGGGATGGGGTCAAATGGATGAGATGACTTATGTGCTTAGATGGTTGTACTCGAAGGAATGTCGCGAAGCCAGGACCGACATAGTCATTACCGACGGTAAGTGGTATCACACATGGGTGAATAAGAACTTGAGTGAGGAAGCGCGGCAGAAGGAGTTGGCTCTTTATTTTGAAGGGAATAGGTCGTACTGTGGGACAGAGATGGCCAAAGCACGTAAGTGGCTCATGCCATGGTTCTCAAAAATTCCATATAAGGAAGGGGCAGGACATTGGTTGCTCGTTTACATTGAAGTGGAAAATATGTTGGTTCAAGTCTTTGATCCAGTGATAGGAATGGGAAAAAGGCAATGGGACCTTGGTTCTCTTCGCAAGGAATTCCCTAAGATGCTAAAAGCGTCCGGTGTATGCAGAGCGCCAAACAAGTTGTTAATTAAGAAGAATGGGTTAGAAATGACGCACTACTTCAAGCCGGGAGATAAATGGAGATTTGCAACAAATATGAAGAAAGATTCGGGATCCTATGTCGTCTGAATGATGGAGCACCTTATGGAATGTAATCCCATTAGGGGTTGGACTATTCTAGACAAAAAGGCTCTGAAACAGATGAAGTAAAATTATTGTATTTTAATTTGGATGGTTCCTTTTCACTTTCCGGTTTGCGATGGAGAGGGTAAGAGGAAGATGGTGCGTAAGTAGGTGGACTTGGTGTACAAAACTTGTAATGAGATAAAAAATTTGTTGGTGTTGAATGAGCTTTTTGTTTTTTAATTTTGTATTATTACTACAAATTGATTACATAGGAAAACAACGAACAAACAACAACTACCAACAATTACAAACACACGAACGCATACCTACGACATGATTATATAGCAACTACCGAAACCAACAACAAAACCAATCACAATAACAAGGAAAAAGTTAGATTTATGAGGCGCATGAGCAACTACGTCTAGAGAAGTGGATGGACCGTCGTATGAAGTTGGTTGTCTGGTACGGTCGGTTTCACGCAGGCGTTGCTTGTTCTCAAACCACGCATTTGCAGCCTCTTCATATGTTGCATACCTAATATAGCAAGCGTTCTTATATCCTGTCGTTTGCTCCTGACATGCTGGCCAAGAGGTATATATGCCCATTTGACGACCCACAAATACGACGTAATAATAATATCTGCGAGGCATTCCTGACATTTAACATTATTACGTTAGATAATCTATGATTAAGGGGTTTAAAATTATTGAATAATATTTTTGATACCCATTGTAGTACTTAGTAGTTTTAGGTTTTACTTTTTACAATGTTAGGGTTTTAAAGATTCAGGTTAAATTATATGAAAAACATTTTATTTATGATAACAGGATTTTAAAGATTCTAAAAAAATGTCGGATTTAAGGGTATAGGTAACATTTTAGGGTTTACAGTTTACAATATTAGGGTTACTGGTGTCACATTTGTTCATTGTGTGGGGAAAAATGACAACTGGTGACTTGCAAGATAAGGCAAGTAAGAACCTTTAAATAACAGGGACGAGGATGACTACAAATTAAGACGAGCAGTTACTTGTCCATGTATTGTGAACATGCACGTCCCAGTTTATGAAGTGAAAACTAAGACGTGGAAGACCTCCAATACTGAGACGAGTAACTACCTCGGCTGGATCTGAAAATTGAGACGAGATGTCCATCGTCTCAGTCTTGGAGGTCTTACAAAGAGGATTTAGGTTGCATGATATAGGGTTTTGGGGGTACATGACTTGGGGTTTATGGATTTAAGATTTAGGAATTCATGGTTTATTGATTAGAGGGGTATTACATGGTTGAATTACATTTTTAGTAATCATATTGATGGTATTTAGTTGGTTAAGTGTTTATTGACTATCATTTTAGGGTTTAGAATAGATGATCTATGGTTTAAGGGATTACAAGACTTGGGGTTTGGATTTAGGATTTAGGAATTCATGGTTTATTGATTAGAGGGGTATTACGTGGTTGAATTACATTTTTAGTAATCATATTGGTGGTATTTACTTGGTTTAAGTGTTTATTGACTACAATTTTAGGGTTTAGAATAGATGATCTATGGTTTAAGGGATTACAAGACTTGGGGTTTATGAATTTAGGATTTAGGCATTTTTTTTTATTAGAGGGGTTTTACATGATTTGAATAACATTTTTAGTGATCATTGTAATGATTCCTAAGTTGGTTTGAAGTTAGTACTTCACAATTGTATGATATAGGGTTATGATCCAAGTGTTAGGATTACATGATTAAGAGTTCAAGATTACATGTTTTTGGGTTAAAAGTTTACCTTACATGATTTTATGGTTTAGTAATTACACTAAACATTTTTGACAAAGTTTAAAAACATTTTGTAAAGATTTTAGGGTTTAGGGTTTAGGGTATGCTCGTCACAGTATGTACGTTGTGGATTGTGTGGAGACTAGAACGAGTAGATGCTCGTCCCAGTCCTTTCTGACAATACAGGGACGAGCATCTACTCATTCCAGTCTCCACACAATCCACAATACACATCAAACCCAGAATGAAGAACACAACATCAATATAATGAACATAAATTTAATCAGAAACACAAATGATGATCAAATTTAATAAAAACACTATACTAGCACACATGTTATAACATTATGACGAGAATATAAGAATCATAGAAAAAGTAGAAACAGAGTTTAGGGTTTACCGTAGCTCAACAATAATGGCGAAAGAGAGAGACTTCTATACACAAAGTGGGAGAACCAGAGCAAATGAGAGTGAAAAATGAACCAGTTTTGAGGCTTTAATGCAGCTGGTTCATTAAGTTTACAGTTGGAGTTAATTCAACTGTACTTTGGTAGGTTAGGGTAGATGGAACCATTCAATGTTTTTAGAGATATAGAGCTACACATTTGTTAGGGTTTGTTTTTTAGTTTCAATATCACTCTCACTGACAAGGGTAGCAGGGTAATTCAATGGTTTCTCACCCACTTTAGGGCACATGTCATCAGCCATGTCACACCCAGTTGCCCCACTTGTTTGCTAACAACTTTTGTAAGCATCTGTTTAAAAGGGGGGGTATTTTTCAAATAGCAATTCAGCCAAGTGTAGAAGTCAAAGACCAATTCACAGACTGGCATTATTCCAATTGCCCCCCTAAAAATAGAGTTTAAGAAGTCAATTAATAATCAAAAGTTAACCCTAATTCTGACTCTTTCACTTCTCTCTGCCTTCTCCTTCGGGCTCCCTCAACAAAACAAACGCCGAACCAACTCTTTCTCTCTTCATCTCCCTCTCCCCTCTGTCATCTCTCTCGTCTCCGGCGTGCCCCCTCTCTCATTCACTCTCTCGCCCACTTCTCATGGCTGCTGGCTCTTCTTCACGAGGTAGATTCAATCCGGCACCCAAAGATGTGGAAGAACACAAGTTGTATGATGCCACTTTAGGCTATGGTGAAGCCGATGCTAATCTTGGAGGAATCGCCCCAAACCCAGAAGACCAAAACGAAGAAGAAGAAGAGTTATGTTTTTTTTTGAATTTGTAATGTGTATATTTCTTGAATTTATTTTGAAATTGAACCTAAAATAGCGCGAATTTGAACAAAACATTGAACAAAACACACTGAATTTGGTATGAAATTGACCAAAATTGATTGTTTTGAACCAAACCTGCTAAATCGACATGAAGTTCGAGGCTCGATCTTGCTACATCGTGATTTTGTTCCCAAAATGAGGGTTATCTGTAAATTGGGAAAAAGTCTCGAACTAGCAAGATTGGACCCCCGAGCTTGCTTGATCGGGTCTTGATCTTGCAAGATTGGCCCCCGACTATGCAGTTCGAGATTTTAGGCATTTCTTTTGAGCTCTCGGGTTACTAACCAAAAACACATGAAAATCTTCAAATTTTGACCCAAAAATCCTCAAATTTCAAAGAAAAACCATATGATATGACGCTACAACTTGTCAGAAATCAAATGATACAACGACAATAATACAATCCATCAACACAATCACAATAGCGATAAGGATACAATTTAACGACAACTACGTGTCATACACTTATTGTGTCTGCTTAGTGGGATAGTTCGATTTACTATGGCCAATTTTCCCACAAATCTTGCATTTATAGTTCATCTTCATCTTCAAAACACGCTCTCCCTCAGATGGCCTCCAAGCCGTAGGCTGTCTTCCCCGTTTCACCGCGTACGGTGGTGGAAAGTATGGAGTCTCTTGTATCTCCATTAGTATAACATCTCAGTCCCACTGGCTATGTGTGGGTATCGGGGTGACAACTATAGGGTTTTGATCATGGATACGCCACGAAATAAACAATAATTTATCCATTCAATACCCTCCAAGGATCAAAGGAAGAGAATT
Organism: Linanthus parryae; assembly: GCA_023055425.1. Lineage (NCBI taxonomy): Eukaryota > Viridiplantae > Streptophyta > Magnoliopsida > Ericales > Polemoniaceae > Linanthus > Linanthus parryae. Next base: position 52,170,108 of record JALGPY010000005.1, read on the forward strand.
CATAACGATGGTAAAGTAATCAAACAAGTACATTGTGGTTCTCCTTTGATGACTTCAAACGCGAAAAGTATCACGTCTCTACGGTTGATCCACGCCTAGGATTGAGATCTAGATCCTCCAATATCCTTGTGCTAGCTAGGAATAATGGAAGAGGAAGAAGAAATCACGCAATGGAGTACCAAAAGAGGAGCTCGGGTCCTCTTGTGGCCGGCGGGTTGGGCGGACGGCAAGGGGGTGTTCGGCCTCCTTGTTGTCTTGCTCTCTCCTTGCTTCTCTCCTACTCAACTTATGTTATGAGCATATATTGTGTAAGGAAGGAAGCTATTAGCATCCTTTATATAGTCCAAAGACTCCTTGTTATTACATAAAGGCCCTCTCCTAATCCTACTCAAGTTCGTGCGATTTGATCCTTCTAATTACTTTCCAAGTCTAGTTCAATCCATATGGCGTGTGACCCCATAGGTTTCTACTTAGTCGGTCGTAACTATTTACTAATATGGAGCGGTCTCTAGCAAGGCATCCACACTACCCAACTAATAGAAATAGGCATCCAACAAACCTTGTGCAAGTATTGTCTCATCCCTTTGTCTCAACATCCGGATTGGACACGAGACATACAAGTCACACTCGTATATCCAATTCACAGTTCCTTGATCGTGGGAATAGCATTATTCGTGCAAATAACATCAATATCATATATTGATTTATTTGAGTATGGCCAAACATTCTATAAGCACTATCCCTCGAGTGGCATAGGATATTTGCTCCCGTTATGTGGAAGGGACAAATTTTATCTACATCACTACGATATCTAATCTTGCTTCATATTGTGTCCGACACGCGCCTTTATGACTCAACTGGATCCGCAATGCTAGGAACCACCCCAAGCTCAGTAATGAACTTCTTAATCCAAACAGCCTCCTTTGTTGCGCCATTCGCAGCAATGTACTCAGCCGTTGTTGTAGAATCAGCCACCGTCTCTTGCTTGGAAATCTTCCAGCTCACAAGGAGCATATATTGTGTAAGGAAGGAAGCTATCAGCTTACTTTATATAGTCCAACAACTCGTTGTTACAACATAAAAGCCCTCTCCTAATCTTACTCAAGTTCGGATTAGTCCAACTTGCATATTAGTCATACTAAGTTAGCAAGTTGTTGCGATTTGATCCTTATAATTAATTAATCAAATTAATTAATTCCCAAGTCTAGTTCAATCCATATGGCGTGTGACCCCATAGGTTTCTACTTAGTTGGTAGTAACTATTTACTAATATGGAGCGGTCTCTCGCAAGGCATCCACACTACCTAACTAATAAAAATAGTCATCCGACAAACCTTGTGCAAGTATTGTCTCATCCCTTTGTCTCAAAATCCGGATTGGACACGAGACATACAAGTCACACTCGTATATCCAATCCATATTTTCTCGATCCTGGGAAAAGCCTTATCCGTGAAAACATCAATATCATATATTGATTTATTTGAGTCTTGCCCGACATTTTATAAGCACTATCCCTCGAGTGGCCTAGGATATTTGCCCTCGTTATGTGTAAGGGACAAATTCTATCTACATCACTACGATATCTAAGCTTGCATCCTATTCTGTCCGATCCGCGCATTTATGACTCTATTGGATCAGCAATGCTAGGAACCACACCAAGCTCAGTAATGAACTTCCTAATCCAAACAGCCTCCTTTGCTGCGCCATTCGCAACAATGTACTCAGCCTCTATTGTAGAATCAGCCACCATCTCGTGCTCCCAATAGGTGCCATCGTACAAGAACCCTCAAGAAACGTGATTGTCACATACATCGGAATCACATCGGCCTCCTTGTAAATTAGAAAAACTCTTCGATGTCAGATTCATCGTCGATGACAGAAGGATGCACACCCGGATGCATATCTCCTCCGTACCGATGATGCAACATGATATCTTGTGGGTCGCAACCCAAATCCATCTTCTCGGTGATTATCCTAGTCAAATTTGAATAATTGATTCCATTCTTGATGAAGAAACTCTTTATTATTCTGTCCCCAACGTACGTGTGACAACAATTATCGTGATTCTACTCCCCCAAAGAAAGATACAGCTGCTATAAGGCCCACCATTATGGAAAATATAATGTTACACATGAATAAGGCAATGATAGCTCTCAAATGAAACAAAAGGAGCTCAAAAAGTTAATCAGAATCTCAATTTGCATAATCGAGGCCTGATCAAGCAAGATCGGGGTCCGATCAAGCCTGTTCGAGGTCCGTACTTGCAAATTTGGTTCTCGATCTTCTCGATCGAAACTCAATCTAGCAAAATCGGGATCCGATCAAGCCTATTCGAGGTCCGTACTTGCAAATTCGGTTCTGATCTTCTTGATCGAGACTCAATCTAGCAAGATCGGGATCGGATCAAGACAATTCGAGGTCCGAATTTGCAAAGTCGGTCCGTGATCTTCTTGATCGAGGCTCGATCTTGCTAGATTGTCGTTTTGATCCCAAAGAGCATGGTCTATGTGAATGGGTTAAAATCCTGACTTGTTGATCATGTATCGATCTTTGTTAGATCGGGATTCTGGTACCAATTCCAGTGCTCTCGGGTTCTTCACTCATATTTCACAAATTTTCAAGATTTTGACATAAAAACATGAAAAAACTTGGAAATAAACTCAGTAAACATCATACCTTAGCTTTACAACAGATTCCTCGAAGAAAAATGTAATTTAACGGAGCTTTGCACAAATCTAACAATGGAGGAGGATGAGAGAGAGAGGAAAAAAAAGAGAGTTGTTGATCTTGTTTTCTACTTTTGGGGCCGCAATGAGTGTAGAAGAGTGGGAGATGGGTTGTTGTGAGGAGAGTTACTCTTCTTCCGATAAATTCAAGAGGGGGGGAGGGGAGAGAAGTAGGTTGATGAAGGTTGATGAATGCAACTAAAGTTGCATGAAAAAAATTGGCAGCAAAAAAATATAACCATAAAAGAAATAGAATAAAAAATGATGGTGGGTCCCCCATTTAGTTAACCCTCCTAACTCAAATCCATACACATCACCACCCTTTTTGCACACATTTTAGATTCTCCCCCTTTTTGAAAAATCCTTGTAAAGTTCTCCCTTTTTGCAAAATAGCGCCTCGTTTGGCACACTGATAAGAAACAAGAGTATTGCACGTGCCCGAGGGCACTATCCCTAAATTGGATAGTTTGAATTTAGAGGTGTTTTTTATAAATGAATTTAGAGGTGTTATCCAAAAATTATATTTACAAATGTGGTGAAAAAAATATAAAAAAATGAACAACTTCCTGGTATGGGATGAGCATTATAATGGACGTGAGAATCACTCACAACCTATCTCGTATTAGTTAGGGATGTCCAAGGATAGTGGGTGGGTAGTTAGGGATGTCCAAGGATAGTGGGTGGGTAGTTAGGGATGTCCAAGGAGAGTGGGTAGTTAGAGATGTAATAAGTAGGTGAGATCTAATGGTGGGGATGAGGTTGATTTAATCTATCGGTTGAAAAATCATAAGTTAGTTAAACCATGCCATTTTATAATATAGATTATGAAACATCAGTTATAGCAATTATGTTTCTCCTGTATCTGCCTAATTAACTTTTTGTCACTTTTTCCTGGTTCACTTTGACCTAGTGGTTTGATAGCAAAACGATACAAAAAATTGGTTATATTTGTGTGGTTTTGTAGAGTAAACTTTATATTTGTGTGGTCTCGTAGAATAAACTTTATTATACTATACCATGAAAGAATTATCTAAAAAGTACATCGGTTAGCTATTAATCATCGAGTCAAAGTGACTCAGTTACGGATTAAAAAGTCAAAACAAGACCATAAAGAATAAATGGATGTAGTATGTACAAAGACACGAAAAGTTGCATAAACGATCAGTAATTGCAGTATTGAGTATATCTCGTGGCTCGTGCATCAACTGTTCCAATCAAACTGAATGTCTAATGCGAAGAATCAATAATTTGTTAATGCTATGTGGGTAAGAGATGATTCAAGCAAATATATAGTGGCAGACATCTGGGCAGCAAGATCAGAAAGGGACATTGGAGAAAAGAATTGGCTAAGGAAGCAGAAGCTGACTAAAGAAGCTTTTACAAAATGGAACAAAGATCAGTTTGGACATGTGGACACTTTGATAAAGGAAACTTTATTGCAATTGCAACACATCCAGGAGGCAGAGGAAGAGTACTGTCCAAGGATAGAGAGAAATCTAAAGTTACAATTACAGGAGCTATTATTGAGAAAAGAAATCAATTGGAGACAGAAATCTACAGTACAGTGGCTTAAGGAAGGAGATGCAAATACAAGGTACTTTCACACTATAGCTGCTATAAGAGGGCAAAAGAATAGAATCAACATTGTGAAGCTTGAGGATGGTACTGTATTTTCAAAGAGGTAAGATATAGGCAATGCTTTCATAGAACATTACAAGGAGCTATTCTCCACTTCCGGTAATGAAACTCATCAATGGTTGAAAGAGATTATTCCTCTTGTTTTGGATGAGAATGAAGGTAGGGAGTTAACTGCCATACCAACAAATAAGGAAATCACTGAGGTGCTGTTTCAGATGGGGAATCATAAGGCCCCTGGACCTGATGTATTATCTGTCCTCTTCTACAAACATTACTGGGAGCATGTTGGTGAGGACTTCTGTCATGTAGTGAGGAACTTCTTTATCACAGGGTGTATGCCACAACATTTGAACTCCACTTTTATCACATTGATTCCCAAAAGAGAAGGTGCATGCAAGCTTAACCACTACAGACCTATAAGCCTCTGAAATGTTACCTATAAAGTAATTGCAAAGATCTTGTCAAACAGAATTAAACCTTTTCTGGATAGGTGTATAAGTCCAAACCAAGCTGCCTTTGTTCCACAAAGAAATATTCAAGATAATGTAGTATTACTACATGAAGCGTTACACACTATGAGAAAGAAGAAAGGAAAAGGAGCTTTAATGGCCATTAAGGTTGATATGGAGAAAGCCTATGATATATTAGAATGGGAGATGATTCTAAATGTGTTGAAGTGGCTAAACTTTCCTGAGAAGATGATTAGTTGGATCAAGGTCTGCATATCTATAGCTAAGTTCTCCATTTTGATAAATGGAGGACCCATGGGCTACTTTGAAGCTTCCAGAGGAATTAGGCAAGGAGACCCAATGTCTCCTACATTGTTTATTCTTTGTTGAAATTTTCACAAGAATTCTGCATTTTGCAGAAGAAAATGGGTGGATTCATGGGCTGAAGTTAAGCAGAAATTCACATCCTATTACTAGTCTTATGTTTGTTGATGATGTTATCCTATTCACAATAGTAAACAAAGAAGAGGCAAAATATCTGATGCTATGTCTTCAATTATATGAGGAAGTTTATGGGCAAAAAGTGAATACAGAGAAGAGTGATGTTTTCTATAGCAAAAATGCAACCAAGGAGATCAGAAAACAAGTTAAAGAAGTGCTACAGCTGAAAAGGGTGTCCAAGGAGTCCATATACCTGGGGTTGCCTATGTTCCAAAAGAAGTCAAAGAAGTCTACATTTAAACCTATTCTGGACAAAATGGACAAAAGGACAGCTGGTTGGAAGGCAAAGTTGATGTCATATGCAAGTAAGAAAATTATCATAAAAGCTGCTCTTAGTTCAATACCATCTTATGTGATGTCTACATTTATGCTCCCCAAAAATGTGTGCAATTCCATCAACTTAAGTTCTGCACAATTTTGGTGGGGTGGTTCCAAAGAAAGAGAAAATTGGCACTCATCTCCTGGCAAAAATTATGCACTTCTTAAGAAAATGGGGGGTTTAGGCTTTAGAGAAGCTTATTCTTATAATCTAGCTATGATTTCAAGGTTGAGTTTGCAGCTTTGGGTGAAGAAAGACAAGAACTGGATAAGTCTTTTATGGGATAAGTATTGTAGAATCTTAGATTTCAAAGATGTGGAAGCAAAAAGTGGAGATTCTTTTTTCTGGAAAGGTGTCCTTAAAGGAAGAGATGCTTTAGCTCCACTAATGTGTAAGGTGGTGGGAAATAGTAGAAATACCAATATATGGCTGGACCCTTGGGTTCCCAACTTAGAAAGAGCAAAGCCAAAGCCACCTGATGATTTGGTCCATGCTCCTAAAATGGTTTCGGAATTGATAGATCATGATACAAGAAGCTGGAATGAGGAAATTTTGGAACAATGGCTCCATCCTGATGACGTTTCTGAAATTAAAAAAATCAAACTCTCCCTTTTTGATACTGAAGATTCATGGGTTTGGAGGGATAGCAGTTCTGGAGAACCTACTGTCAAAACTGTGTATATGCAGCAAGTCAATCACTCCAACAATGGTGCTGAAGACAAAATGTGGAGGATTATATGGAAATCAAAAATGCATAATAGACTCAAAATGATGCTGTGGAGAATTTATGCAAAGGCAATTCCCATCAGTGAGTTTATTCAAAAAAGAGTCCACATTATGGATGGTGAGTGTTTTCTCAGCAATACAAAATTTGAAACTGCTACCCACATTTTCTTTACATGTGATTATGCAAGATCAATATGGTTTGGAACTATTGGCCTTAGAACTGATGTATTTGCTGAAAAAAATATTAAAGAGTGGTTTCATTTCATACTAATGGAGATTACTGATGACCTCAAGCAATGGAATATGGGAATTTGGGAGGAAGAGAAATGAGTATTTGTTTGATAATTCAAATAGATCCTCCAAGATGAAGGGACAAGGTAGAACTTGCAGCAAGTTGAGAAACCTTCACTGGCAGTAGAGGCAGAGGAAGGACAGGTCAGAACTTCTATAAATGCTATCAGTTCTTGGAGGCCTCCTGAAATTGGCTATGTGAAGATAAATTGTGATGCTAGAATCAAAGAGGGAAAAAAATGGGTTTGCAGCTATTGCTAGAAATGATAAAGGAGAAGTTCTAGATTGGTCAATCCATTTTGCAGAAGACCATTCTTTGTCTGTGTTGGAAGGTGAGCTTAAGGACATTGAAATGGCTTTTAGTATGGTGTTGAAAGAAGAATGGAGTAAATTCATTGTGGAATCTGACAGTCTAATGGCTATTAGTGGAATTCAAGACCCAACTAAAGCTGCTTGGCAGCTAAAAAATAGAAGTGCTTGTCTTTTTGAATTGTGCCAGAAGTGGGGAGTGAACTGTGTTAGCTACATTCCCAGGCAGGCTAATGGAGCTGCTCATAGTTTAGCAAAATGAATTGTTTCAAATAGTAGTGATAGGTGTGAGTGTCTCCCAGAAAGTGTTAAGCTTGCAGTAGCTGTAGACATGGTTGAAATTTTGTAATTTGCTTTTGGTTTGTTAGTAATACAATCTATTTCATCAAAAAAAAGTTAATGCTACTAGCCAGTTAGCCACTATCTCATGTGAGAATGAATTTGACAAATTCATAAATCAAATTCATATACATGAACGCGTTCAAACGACTGAAATAACACAAAATTTAATTGAATAAGCTACAGCCGTTGGATGCTACCCCTTGCCCTTACTCATTACCCTCTCCTACCAACTTCCCCTCACTCTTTTCTCTTCTATAGGCAATTTCTTCGATGGGATTATTATAGTTAAAGCAGGAAATAGAAAACTATTTACTCAAAAGACAGAGAAAGAAAAATAATTATTAAAAGAGGAACTTCTTCAAAAGTATTTACTGACAAGGCAAAAACATTAAATTTGGTACTACAAAAGACACTAATACCCATTAGTGAGTGAAATAATGAAATTATTACTTTTACTCTTATCATTAATTATCAATAATCATTTTTCTAATACTATTATGAAATAACACAAGAAGATCACTAAATTTGAACTCCGAACAAGAATAAGCTAGTTGTATATACATTGAAAACGTCAGGTTTTAAAGAAATTTGGGTTGAAATTCAAAACTGCAATTGCACCCTACAAAAATTGTGGCCCGATCATTACCTATAGACTTCGGGGCCATTTTGTGCTCCATTAGACGCACATGAAGCGCGGGATCCTTCTGCTCATGGCCTTATTTGTCGGACAAATTTCACTGTGCTAGTGCTCTCAAAAAACGATCGGGAACTGAGATCTGACAGAGAGATTATTTTCTTATGTTTTTTTTTTTTTTTTTTTTTTTTTTTTTTTTTTTTTTATCATCATTTGGATAGTGGAAGTTCAAATTTTGTCCCTGACTGAAAACAAACTTGGGTGGAAGCTCTGATATGGAGACGTTCTTTGTTTTTTGAGCAGTGGTTACAATGCTAAATGCTTTGAGTTAGGGTTTCTTAGGTACTTTTTATGAGATCACTTAGTTTGTTAATTTTTCTCCTAAAAAAGTTGTTAATTATGTGGACTTATTTAATCAAACTTGTAATAGTTTTTAATAAATAGAAAAGGTGGGTCAAAAGAATGAAAAACGATTGCAAAAATATTGAAAGTTCCCTCGCGTTTTTTCATGAAAGAGTATGATTGTCATTTTTCGATACTAAATTATAAGTTTTTGCCTTCTTAGTAATTAGTTTTCTAAAAGTTCACATTTTAATGATTTTTTTAATGAAATGGTTCACATTTTAATGATTATTTTTTATTTTCTGCCTTTTGAGTAACTAGTTTTTAATTTATTGACTTAACTGTAATAATCCTCTTTTTTTTTAAGGAAATAATAACCCATTCTTCGATTCTACATAGGTTTTGATGTATTTCTATTCTCAGTGCTAATATTTAGCTAATATTTTTTTCATAGTTCGATATATTTATTTTTATTTTGATCAGAGGTTCGATGTACTTATTAAAAACTAAATTGGATAGTCTCAGCAAATGGGCGATACCTCAGTGGTAGAGCGTTTACATCCTCCGCATGAAGTCTCGGGTTCGAACACGACTATATGATGTGATTCATATATGGTAATATTAAAAAAATCTAATATCTAGGTAGTGTATAATTATCCAAGAACCATCTACATAATAATGAATGGACGTTGGACAAATAGCACCCTTTTGTTACAATCAGTTAGTATGGGAGTACAATCTGACTATGTTATGATCATTTTGTCCTAGTTTGATTTTTTTTTCATGCTCTTAGTGTTCTTGACCACCACCACCGATACCAACACAAAGTCAAACATGAATAGCCACTACTTTTTACAGATCCCTCAAACTGTATTAAAAAGAATGTTATTTGCTTCCAATGAAAATCAAATCTAGACAGAGTATATAACACAAAAAATTGATAATTTTTCAACTCAGCACAAAAATTAGCACAAGCTCAAACATGAATGCCCTATTCTCTCTCACATCGAATCCTATCAAATCAAAGTATGGTTCCAGAACAGAAGGTATTGCTATTTTTCACCTCTCTGGTCACCGTTGCTGCGATTATACCCAGACCCACCATTGCCGCCATCCTTCCAATCTTCAATTACCCAGCCACTAGCGGATCTGGACCATCCTCAGCTTTCTGCCCCCGACCCACTCGTCTTCTCCATCTCCAACCCAGCATAAACCTCGACCTAGAGCCACCGCCCCACTGTCGGCCATGAATTTCGACCAACCCTCCAGATCTGGGGGTAATTGGAAATATGCCAGTCTGTGAATTGGTCTTAGAAAAATGCATTCGGGTGAATTGGTCTTTGAAAAATACCCTCCTTTTTAAACACTAGGTAACAAGTGGTTGTTAGTAGGGTAGTGGGGCCATCTGTCTCTCTCGTCTCCATCTCTCTCTCTCGTCTCCAACTGTCTCTCGTCTCCATCTCTATCTCTCGTCTCCAACTATCTCTCGTCTCCATGTCTCTCTCTCGTCTCCAACTGTGTCTCGTCTCCAGCTCTCTCTCTCGTCTTCAACTGTCTCTCGTCTCCAACTCTCTCTCTCGTCTCCAACTCTCTCTCTCGTCTCCAACTGTCTCTCGTCTCCAACTCTCTCTCTCGTCTCCATCTCTCTCTCTCTCGTCTCCAAAGACGGTATGTCTCGTCTCCAAACAGAATAGTTAAATGACTTTAAAAACAAACCCTAAAAACGCGTACTCTCTCTCTCCAACATTGAATTGTTTCTATCTACCTCAACCTACCAAGTACAGTTGAATTTAATCCAACTGTAAACTTTATGAATGTATACCTTAAACTCCTCAAGAATATGGCTCATTTGTCACTCTCATTGGCTCCAGTTCTCCCATAGAAGTATCCCATTTGTCTGTACAAGTCTCTCTCTTTCCTCACTTTTGTTATTCAGCTACGGTAAAAACTTAAACTCTCATCTCTCTGCTATTGTCCTTATTATATGTTGATCACAGTACTCTGAAATGTATGGTATTCTCATTTTTTTACTTTCATACTTCCAATATGTTCATCACGTTACTCTAAAATGTAGGTTACGTTCCTTATATTTCTGCTATGTTCTTCATTATTATTGGTTTGATGTGTGTTGTGTATGTGGAGAGACTGGTACGGGCATATTCATCGTCTCTGTCTTCTCATAAGACTGAGACTGAGACGTGAACTATGCTCGTACCAGTCTTCCCCATGCATAACTGGGAAGAGCAAGGCCTGCCAGACTGGGACGAGAAATCTCTCGTCTGGCATTCAAATCACAGACGAGGACTCGTCCCGGTCTGGCATTTGATAGACTCGTGGGACGAGTAATCTCTCGTCTGGCCTTCAAATCGCAGACGAAAGATCACTCGTCCCAGTCTGGGGTGTGATAGACTCGTACGAGTACGATACCCAAAGATGACAAGACAGGGACGACAGAGACGAGCATACCCTAAACCCTAAACCCTGAAATCCTCTCTTATCATGAAAAAATGGTATTCAATATTAAAAATGTAAATTGTAAGTCCTAAACCATATAATAATGTAATCTAAACTATAAACTCAAAATCATACAATCATCATCTCTTAATTATGTAAAGCCTAAACCTTATACATACCATTAAAGCATATATCATCCAAACAAAATCCTACATTTGTGGACACTAAACACTAGAACCAACTAAGTATCATTCCTATAGCCACTAAAGATGTTAATTGTAAGTCCTAAACCATATAATCATGTAATATAAACTATAAACTCAAAATCATACACTCATCATATCTTAATCATGTAATGCCTAAACCTTATACATACCATTAAACCAACTAACATCCTCCCAAAATCCTACATTTGTAGACACTAAACACTATAACTTACTAAGTATCATTCCTATAGCCACTAAAGATGTTAATTGTAAGTCCTAAACCATATAATCATGTAATCTAAACTATAAACTCAAAATCATACACTCATCATATCTTAATCATGTAATGCCTAAACCTTATACATACCATTAAACCAACTAATTATCATTTAAACACTAGAACTAACTAATTATCATTCCTTTGGCTACTTAAAGTGTTATTAAATAAAACTAAACATGAATCCCTAAATCATAGAACATCAAAGATTTTTAAGTAAACCCTAAGATTGTATACCTAAGACTAGGACGAGTATTCTCTCGTCCCAGTTGTAAATACAGGGACGAGTATTCTCTCGTTCCAGTTGTAAATACAGGGACGAGTATTCTCTCGTCCCAGTTGGAAATATTAGGACGAGCATTTCCTCGTCTCATTATTAGACTGGGACGAGCATTTCCTCGTCCCATTATTAAAATAAATATGTTGTCTGAGAAGGTGGTGGTCCCTCTCCTCCCTGAAAAAAGTACAGAACATTCTGTTACCCCTCATATGGTGAGAGAAAACCTTTTTTCTTTGTCAGACCAAACCCTAATTTCATCCGAACCCTACAATCATTCTCTCTCTTTCTAGTATCCGAACCCTAAACCCTGAAATCATTCTCTCTCTCTCTTGACATGTAGAAATGGTGAGAAAATTGATGTTCCGTGCTGTTTGGAATGGTGAATGGACGCGTGCCGAAGGTAGACACATATACATAGGTCAGGCAGTGAAGAATGCAGTTTTCAAGATAATTCAAGGCATTACTGTGGAATCTTTGGAGCACGAAGTTTCTGTCAGAATGGATACAGATTGTCCGCCTACCAAAAAGGTTGTCTTATGTTATCATTTCCAATTTCCAGATGCTAACCTGATCGAGCCTAATATCCTCACTAAATATTTAGAAATCAAAGATATATTTGATACTACGGAAAAGGGATCTATTGTAACCATGTACGTCACGTTAAAGGATTTGGTGGATAAACCTAACATTAATGCTGAGGTTAATGACCAGGATTTGATGGATCAAACTGAAACCCCTAACAATCAGTTGGTTCCTTTGAGCCCCCCCTTACATACCGCGAGGATTACTTTCAGGGTATAGAGATACTCGCCGAGGATCGTGACGAAGACAGGGTAGCATATAACGTAATGGATCTCACTCCGTATCCGGTTCACTGTAACGACATTGTGAAATTAGCTGACAAAGTTACGGTTGCCACTAATGAGGCAATGGGGCAAAATAATATTGCATTGGAAACTGTTGCGGTAGATTGTACAGAGAGTCGTGGACAGACTGGTGTGGGAAGGCTAGACGGTCTGGAGATAGAGATGAAAGGTTTGTATACTGGGAGGGCGTTGTCCCACCATATCAGAACGGTTGCAGGTTTGAAGAGATGGACTTTTTACGTATATAAGCGAGACCAGACTCGTATTATACTGCGGTGCTTGAATCGGGAATGTAAATGGATGCTTGGGGCTTACAAGCAAAAAGATTCCGTGCACTACCAGGTGAAGAAACATAACCCCATTCATACATGTACGGCATGCAGCGTAGATGGGAAGCACTGTAACATTAATAGCGAAGTGGTCGCGCAGGAATTGCTGGGAATGATGGGCCAATCAAAAAAGGCACCCACAATCAATGAAGTACAGAACATCGCCTTAAGAATGGGAAGTAGAATATCGTACTGGCCGGCATGGTATGCACGTCAAAGGGCCAAACAGATGATCCAGGGTACTCGTGCTCAAAATTACGCTGATCTTCCCGTGTTCATGTCATTATGTGAAATTCTGAACCCCGGTACTAAATGGGATATGGGAGTGGACGAAGGTGGTGTTTTCTTGTACTGTTTCCTTGCGTTCGGGGCACAAATTCAGGGGATACCGTATATGCGACCAGTAATTGTCATCGACATGTCGCACATGAAGAAAGAACCCCTGCAATTGGTCGTATGCACAATGGTTGATAGCCAGAAACAGTGCTATCCCATTGCAAGGGGACTAGTGGACAAGGAAAACACCGCTGCATGGACTTGGTTCTTAAACAGACTGAGGTTAATTGTCCAGGATCATGACGAGTTGACGTTCGTTTCAGATCGGCACCAGGCTATCATCAATTCAGTCAAGGCCGTGTACCCCTTATCCAACCACGTCCACTGCTATTACCATTTGAAAATGAACGCTCTGAAGCATTACAATACACAAAAGTGGGTGTCTCATTACCACAGTGCGGCCTACACATTTGATAAGGACGCGTGTGAGTCACATCTAATAGACATGGGTATTGAGTGCGACAAAGTAAACAGCGTTAACGACAAGACCGTCGAACGTTACTTCCGGGATGCCGGTCTAGAGAAATGGGCAAGGTCCCATTGTAAAAACGCACGGTTTGAGATTCTTACATCCAACTATGCTGAGTCCATTAACTCGTGCCTGCTGCCGACCAGGTCTGACAAAGCTCTTACAATGTTCTCCCAAATATGCGATCATTAGAGCGAGTGGCACCTTAAAAAACGAAACCTCGGCTTTGACATGGGCAACACCTACCTAACTGCGAAAATGGAGAAAAGAATGTTGAGTCGTTCTATAAAGTGTATAGATTTTCGCGTGCGACCAATTTCAGAGTATCTGTATGAAGTCCGTGGTAATCATCTGAAAACTCATATCGTGGAATTCAAACCTGGACATTGCCTCGGAACCTGCACGTGCGACAAATACCAACAGATGTGGTTCCCGTGTGTACATGCGTGTGCTTGTGCAAAAGACCTCATAAAACTTGGCCGTTACAATGCCGACCATGATATGAAGGTCATGTACGACCACACCAGCAAGTTCTATTCACTGGAATTCTACAATCTGGCTTATGCAGGTACAATTAAGACTCCTCCCAACCCAGCAACGTGGACCAGCGAATTCACAAGCGAAGTACATGCACACATAAGAAACATTCGCCCACTTCCACCGAAGAAAGTTGTAACAGTTGGGAGGGACAAGGAGAAAAGACACAAGCCAATGGTCGAAACCGTTCGTGAAAAAAAGCGAGGAATGGGAACGTACGGATGTAGCCATTGCCATGTAAAAGGGCACGCCAGAAAGATTTGCCCTCAATTGAAAAATTAATATTGTGATAGAAGCCGTTGTTCTTCGTTCTTTGTAATGTAATTATTAGTTCGCAACCTTTTATGATGATTGCGCAAACAATATATTTGTTGTTTCGATCAATTATTGTATTTTTTAATATGAATATGCATTTTATTACATAAATAAACAATATATCTTTTTCTTGTGTTTTTTAATATGAATATGCATTTTAATACATAAATAAACAATATATCTTTTATTTCGATCAATTCTTGTGTTTTTTAATATGAATCTGCATTTTAATACATAAATAAACAATTTCTTTTTTAAATTTATTTAATATGAATATGCATTTCTTACAAAAAACTGTTACGTATTTCAACAATGTTATTATTACAAACATTCTAGAAAACATACATGCATGTTTTCTAGAAAATGCAATTATACCCGACACATGAACCAAAATCTCTCTCCGTCTCTTCATCTACCCAGGAAGCACTACAAATGCCACTCTTCTCTCCAAAACTCACCACATTCTGAAATGGCAAAGAAGAAGATACCAAAGGAGTGGGAAAGCGACAAGGAGGAGGATACTGAAAGGTCCGAGGACGAGGACGGGGTAGAGGATGAAGACACTGAGGAAGACAGTGAAGAGGACAGTGAAGAAACTGACAGTGATGCAGCCAATTTAGGGGCTCTGAAACTACTCAGTACAGTGACGATGAAGACGAAGAAGATGATGACGACTCCGTGGATTGGCCGCCATCTCCGCCATGGACGCCGAAGAAAAGAAACAGAGACGACGACAGCAGTGAAGAAGAAGATTCGGAGCTCTGGCCTCGCAAACCCAAGAAACCCAAAAAAATGTAATTTTCGTCATGTTTTTAAGTTTTTAATGTAATGAACTCTTCTGTTTCTCAACTGGTTCATGTTTCTGATTATGGATTCGTACTTTTTTCTGGAAAAAACACAGTTTCTGTGTTAGACGAGCAGTTTCTCGTCCCAGTTTGTATTGCTCGTCTCAGTATCAGTGTGGCAATATACTTAGACGAGTAGAACTCTCGTCTCAGTATATTGCCACACTGAGACGAGCAATACAAACTGGGACGAGAAACAACTGGGACGAGCACACAAGTCTCACGTCCCAGTTGTTAAGAAGAGAGAAGAGAGAGTTTAGTTTTAAAAAGAAAGTTAATCAAAAGAAAATTGAATTAGTTACAATGGTTAACCCTAAGTCAGGTCAACAAATAAACATAAGTGAGAGACGGGTATTTTTCAAAGACCAATTCACCAGACGGGTAGGACGCCAATTCTTTCCCAGATCTGAGACAGAGATAGGGAGAGAGAGCGAACGGAGAGAGAGAGTGGTCATACCAGAAACGGCAAACCGTCACCGCGAATCAAACACGCCCACCAAGAGAGATTATCGCCGGACCAAGAGAGAGCAGCGCCGGCCCAATTTATCCCCGTCCCGATCGAAAATTTTGGAGACATGAGAAGAAGGAAGAAGGAGGGGGTGGCGCTGAGTTGGGGTCAGAGAAGGAGGGGGATGTGAGGGGGCGAATCAATGTAACCCCGAATTCCTCCGCAACATATTCTCCAAGATCGACTCGTAAGCCCTCGTTGTCGCCTCCACCACCATGGGCTACGCCAACCTCCCTAAAGAAGCCGATTCTGCCATGCTCGACTCCAACGACTTCCTCCGCTGCTACCACCACGTTCTCCTCAAACTCCATCTCGAAGAAGGCGCTCTCGTATGCCCGGAGACTGACCGTCGGTTCCCAATAAGTAAGGGCATCCGCAACATGCTACTCCATGAATATGAGGTATGACTAATTGATTTTCCCCACCCCAATTGGTAAAGTGAAATCAGATCGCGAAAAGAGGAATTAGGGTTTTGATTGATCATGTTTTGTTTGATTGTTCTACTCGAGAAAGCAAAAAGAGGAGGTATAATTTTGTCCCATTTGGGTTTTTCTGGTTCTGTCCATGGTGGTGGAGGGTAGAGAGAGAGAGGGGGGAAGGGAAGGATGCAGAAAGAGTTAGATCAAAAGAATTGGCCTAAGAGGAGGTAATTGAGGAAACCATTGCCAATCCACACCAAACTTATAGGAGACCGAATTTGACCAAAATTTTGGTTAATTAAACCTAGTTATTGAATTTGAAAAGCCTTATCTTCTCCTCATTAAACAAATATGTCCAAGTTGAAGGAGAAGAGGAAGAGAGCACCATGGGCACCATCACCGCCACTTTCTCTCTCGCTCTCGGCACAACACCATCACCGCCACATCCATCACCACCACGATGCCAACAGAACCCCGAAGCCGCTGCTCCCTCTCTCCACCATTATCGTCGAGCAAGAGATCGTCGTATTTGGGAGCCGACAATGTTGCAGATCAATCCCCCCCACTTCTTCTATCTTCCTCTTCTCTCTTTCCGTCCGATTTGGGGTTTGGATGTAATGAAGCGACGGTGGTGGTGGGTTTTGCACGGGTGTCTAGAATACCCAAAGATCGGACCCTGATCTTGCTTGATCGGGTATCGATTTTGCTTGATCGGACCCCGATCTTGCTTGATTAAGTATCGATCTTGCTTGATTTGACCCCGATCTTGTTAGATCGGGTCTCGATCTTGCTTGATCGAAACTCAAAATGCAAGATCAGGTCACGATCTTGCAAGATCGGGATTCTGAACAAATTGGGACCCACATGAACATAAAACAAGACACTTATGAAAGTTGTAGGTGGATTGGCAAGAGTTTAAAAGTTTTAGTGGATTGGCAACCACTTGTGCCACTTATGGTGGATTGGCCAATCATAGTGAGGAAGAAGAAAAAAAAAATTATAGTGTGGCATTTTTTTCTAAAATGAGGGTAAATATGTCTTTTCACCCCTCCGTTAGTGTGTTGTTAGCCACTAACTCTGACATGGGTAGTTTTGATATGTTTTCAAACAGTAGGGTTGTTTTTATATATAACTCATCTAACAAGGGTGGATTTAAAAAAAATATACATATGCAAACCCACTAAAGTCGGCACACACCCAAACCTGACCTAAAAAGTCCTAAAATATGTCCGCTCATCCAAATGGGTCAGATTAAAAATCAAAATTTCATCTATAACTAAATTCAGCTTACCCAAACGAGTCCATAAACTGGAGAAATTTATCTGAAAAATGTTCATTGTATCTTATAGTTGGTAGAAATTATGATTTTAAGTATTTTATTTTACCTTATAATTTTGGTACTAATCCTGAATTATAAGTTGTGTGAACTTCAAAACTGATTAAAATACCCAAATTGATAGCCACGGATAAATTTTGATTCTGTAGCTTCTAATTCATTTTTTCATAACCTATTTTCAGAGAATGAATAAATTGCTCTAATATTTGCGTTCGACCTGAATGTAGCCATGCATGTTACCCGCATGGGTGTCGGGTAGCGCCCTCGGGCACGGGGCATTCACTAGTCTTCAATAAAATACTTATATTGAATATCAGAGTAGCCTAATGTGCATTCATAGTGAAACCAGCAAAGGCTACGTTAAACTAATAAATATAAGCAATACCCAGGAAATTACGTCAATTTTTAAATTAGTTCACGTGTCTTTTATTTGATACATCAATTCATACTGTATTAAATACATGGCCACGCCAATTTCCGAAGTAGCTAAAAAAAATACATGGCCACGCCTAGGGATGGCAATATGGTTCGATCCGATCCGAGATCCGAGCGACCCGAGTCGAATAGATCGGATCATAATCCGATTCAATTGAAAATGGATCGGATTTGGATCAGGAAAGTCAAACCCGATAAGATTTGGATTTGAATTTGGATCTGAGGGCATATTCACCGGGTTTTGATCTGATCTGACGCATATGTGGGCTTTACAAATATACCCGTATTAACTCCCCACTTACACTTCCAAGAAAAATATCAACCTACAAAACTATTTATTTTGTGTTTTAGGCTTCATCACGTACGAACGTGTCTCATCGTATTAAATAGTTTTTGTTTTTTATGTTAGTTTTTTTATTGCAAACTCGAGCGGGATCCAATCCGAACCCGATCCGACCACGTACTATATGGATCTGCATATCGGATTTGGATCAGCTAAATGAAATTCGGTCTGAATCTGATATGAATTCGGTGACGATCCGAACTAATCGAGACCGAGTCTAGATCCCATTTCTTCTTATCAGATCGAGATCGAGAAGGCCTGAACGGATCCGGATCCGACCATTTTCCTTCCCTGGCCTCGCTTCCTCGAGATGCAGAAAGTACACATAGCTTAAATCATTTGGGCATTCCAATCGCAGTGTTAGACCATGCCAAAAATGAATATAGGAATAATGTATTGATTAGTGTTAGCAACAGGAAAGTTATATGTCTAGAATTCCGGTACACTAGTGAAAGTGAAAAATAAGTGCTAGTTCAATTGAAGAGCTTCTGTGTTCCATGGATGAGGCCACGGGTTTATAATCTCAAGTTATATGTTGGTGTATAATTTTTTGTACCAGGAACAAGGAAAAAAAAAAAAAGATAAAAGTTGAAGTGTCATTTCCAAAAACTGAAAGAGGTGAAATGTCTTTTTGTCAGACTTGAGGGCTGAAAGTTCATTTTATCCAGCATAAACTTGTCGTACGAATTGCATCTCTCATAAAAGGTTATTTCTCTAAAAAGGTTTGCCTCTTTGGAGCTCCTAGTGCTACGCAAGCAACTGCTTTCATCAGCACTGTCGTGGTACTGCCAGAAGCCATGTCGTTCAACATCATCGTATAAATCGGCCCACGCAGACTAAGTTTTGGAGAGAACTGTTCATTTCTAAGAAATATAATCAACACCAACAATTACGTCCTTATACCATTCAGTAGACATCAGAATGCTAAACAGATGATGACACATGTTCTTGGACAACAAAAGGGTGTCAAAGAAGAATAGTAACTTGTACGGGGATATTGAATACTGGTAAATTTTTAAACATCTTCTTACAAACAAGTCAACTTCTAGCTCTCTTGCTCCTTTTGTCCCAAGCGATCTCAAACGCAAACCCCAACCTTAAAACTAGAAGCAACAGAAAGATGATGTGTTGACTTGTTTGTTTCTCATACTCCTTCCTTCCTTCCGGGTCCTACATTTTCACCGAGCGTTGTTGCCGCTTCACCGTCGTATGTCCAGAGTTCGACCCTGTTCAAAGTAGTCCGAGTTTTCTCCTATTCTCAAGATATGCAATAATTCGATCAGCACCAGAGAGATCAGAGACACTACTGGAACTATCGTCGCTGCTAGAACTGTCGCATCGTTTCCTTCTGAAGCTCAAGACAGGAGTCACAAATTGGTTGCAGCTTCTCCCATTTTTATCACTACAAACACTGTTTACCTCAGCGCGTGAAACAACATCAGAAACCTCAATGACCGGTGCAGACACAACCCTCCCTGCTGCCATTGATGTACTTGGAGCTTCAACAGAGGTCACTGCTTTGGAGCGCAATGGCCTATGGCTCTCAGAGAGCCTTGCTTTTCTGCCATTCATTATGACAGAGTACCCACCTACAAGATGCATAGAAAAAACTTTTCTAATAAAGCAGCAGCTTATGGTAAAAAGATGGGACTAATCAAGGTAAATGTAAAAACAGAACAACACTAATCAAGGTAAACTACCACTAGAACTAATAATAGTTCAGCTTTCTTCTTATAGAAACAATCCAGTATGCGTGCGTTTAATAATTTAACATGGCTAATACGGGGAAGTCGCATCACCTCTTACGCTTTGTTCACGTCTTTTTCTCGTGTACACGAATCCCCGCCATCTACCTAATATTAATAAACAAAAGAAAATAAATAATCGACCATTGGAAATTATAATCAGTCAAAGCTTGATTCTAAAACAAAGCTTGATTCTAAAACAAAGTCTTATTCATGCCATTGAATTAACAAAAGGTTCTTATTCAAACTATAAAACCTACACGAATCCTTATCAAACAACACCCGTCCAACTTTGTAAACCTATTCATA
The DNA here is from genome assembly GCA_023055425.1 of Linanthus parryae. NCBI lineage: Eukaryota > Viridiplantae > Streptophyta > Magnoliopsida > Ericales > Polemoniaceae > Linanthus > Linanthus parryae. Next base: position 52,190,394 of record JALGPY010000005.1, read on the forward strand.
ATTGTTTTCCCATACGGTACTCATTTTCTGAATTAAAGCGCCAATTAGTGTTGGTGCAGATTATTTAAAAAGTCTATATTAGCCCTCGACATGAACTCTTAAGTCTTACCGATTGCTGGACATTAAGTTCATATACAAAATTCCATTTAAATAACAAAAACCATGCAAAAGGAAATGCTTAGAGTTTTGTGTAAACTTACCTTCTTTCACATTCTCAACACTATGAAACCCTATAAAACCAAAAGAGAAATAGCTTTGTAATGACCATGTAAGAGAAAGACAACATCCGAACAGCAAAAACCAGACAACAGGAAATGCTCAGAATTTTGTGTAAACTTACCTTCTTTCACATTCTCAACACTATGAATCCCTAGAAAACCAAAAGAGAAAAAGATTTGTAATGACCATGTAAGAGAAAGACAACATCCGAACAGCAAAAACCAGACAAAAATAAATGCTTATAGTTTTGTATAAACTTACTTTCATTATCATTCTTAAGATTATCATCAATCTCTAGAAAATCAAAAGAGAAACAAATCAGTAATGACCATGAAAGAGAAAGACAATAGAATAAACTGCCAAATAAGGAACTCATTTTCTGAATTAAAGCGCCAAACACTATCAAAGAGCTTACACCGAGGAAAAGTCACATGGCACTACTTTGGTGGCGTATTTTAGAATGTTGGTTTTTTTGCTGAAGTGACAAATGGCTGCAGCCTTTTTGGTGCTACTTAAACACATTCTTATATGTGAAATAATATACTCTTTCCGTAGGTGAATTCAGTAGGTAAGCATAATGGCGGGTGTCTTTGTTGAGAAAACAATTTTGCAAATAGAGGGGGTCCAAATGTAATAGAGAGAAGTTGTAACAACCTACTTATACTCCTGTTATCTGTTAATCAATTCAATAAGATTCATTTCAGTTTTGTTTTCCCTCCTCTTCCCTCTCTTCTCTCTTTCTTCATCTTCTTCTCGGATATAGTTGCAGACCTATGATGGGTATACATTAGGTTTCTACATGGTATCAGCCTTTCATATCTATTTGGTGAAATGATAAGCATAAACAATAACTTATTTCTAAAACCTGCTCCCAAGATCATTTGTATACAAAATAGAGGGTGTGGAAGAACATTGTCATTGCCTTATTAGAAAGATCTTGCAGACAATAATCTCTTATTCTGATGTGATTCCCATCAGCATAATGCTAAATTAATATGATTGTACTTTCCGAAATTAGGCAGCTGACTTAGTACAGTTTGTATATAAATAATATTGTAATCTCCTCAGCTATATTTAGCAGTATGATAAACCCAACCTAACATGTCTGATTCATTCAATTATAAAATGTAAGCAGAGCAATAAAGTAATAAATTTATGGATACCTTTACCTTGTGCACTGACGCAATTTTGGAAGACATTAGCAGGCTCCTCCTTCACTTTGCCAATTCCATTATCGGAGATCTTCTCTGGCAAAGCCTCCTCCCTTCGACGGTTGTTAGGAAGCAACAAGTTAACATTTTCCACCGCCCGTGAAATCCTCGAATCCAAGTCTTGGTAAGCCTTCCGGCAAAGCTCGAGCTCCAGTTGAGCTTCCTTGGTCTTATCTTCTGCTTGAGCCTTAGCCAAAGATAGGTCTTTACTTCTCTTCTCTATAACCCGACACTTGTCTTTCCACTGAGCAAGTTCTCTCTTCAGATTTTCTTCGCGGGTTGAGAGAATTACCTCCGCCCGATCGAACTCCTCTTCACGAAAAGCCGACTTCAAACGCGTGATGAGGCTAGAAACGGTGAATTCATCGGTGCCGGATTGAGAATTCATGCTTCCGAAGAAACAGAAGCGCTGACAGAAACCCTAATAGAATCTCGGTGACTGGTGGTTGCTCTGGAAATGGTGGAGGAGAGAGGACCGAGGCTAAAGAATTCAAAGATTTCTTATAAAAATAAATCAAACAGATGTGATTGAACCCAGAAATGATAAGAACATCAAAGAAATATCATATAAAAATTTTGGCAGAGCTTCGCTGCACAATATTCAGAATACATGAAAAACCCTAAATGGTTGTGAATGAAGCTTTTATACAGGGATAGCCAAACGGTCGGAATTGAGACCGTTGGATCAAGAAGGCTAATCTAAGCCGTAGATAAAGCTGGCCAAATTACTCTAAGGACTCAACAAAACTCAAAACTCTATAATGGCCCAAAAGAGATGAAACAAACTTTAAACAAGTCTTTGGAAATAGATTAGAGACCTCTCAAGTCAGGGAAATTATGGAACGAACCCAGGACTTGAGGAAACTAAACAAATGGCAACTGGATTTCTTGAATTTTCATAAATGGCACAAGATACCATTTTAGACACCCTTTTCTTCAGCTTTAACTTCTGCAGCAGCATTTTTCACGCCTTGTTTTTGGGGGTGATTTTAAGTTAATTAGTAGGGAAAATTCGATTTTTTTTAAAGCAGCTTCGCCGCAACTTTCTCATAAGAGCTAACACAAAAAATCACTTTTATTAAAACACAATCTAATTTTACATAATGATCAGTGCCGACTCTAGGGTACCCCATGCCCACAATATGAATTACACAACTTAACATATCGTTTAAAAAACTCAGCCTCTAGTCTTTTCATAACATTTTGACTATTCCTTGCGAACATGAGCCATTTACTTATCTAGAAACTAGCATATGTTTTCCATTATTCTTAGTACCTGAAAAATATAAATAAATTGGTTGAGCCCCAGTAGGTGATAACCCCGTTTACGGTGTTATATTTACACTTCAAATCTTATCATTTTGCGGGATTCCGGGTAGAATACATGAGAAATATGCTATGAAATTGAGATATTTGCGAGATTAGAGCTTTTTGTGCTTTAATGATAATCCGGGCGTTTTTAGCATTAATTTGAGCTTATTTTGTCACATTTGATCGCACGGGTCTTTTTCGTGTTATAGTTGACAGGAGACAGAGCTCGGGAATTAATTGAAACGGGAACGAAAACGAACATCGGAATTGAGTTGGAAGCTCAAGAACATTGCCGAGATTTGAGAAGGGAATAGATGAAAGCAACAAACTGTTGCTGTTGCTGCTGCAGATTACCCAAAGCCATGACCAAACAAACAACCATCCAACCTGACCTATAACACTCTGCCTATCAACCATTAACCCACATCACAACCTCCTACATCACTGCCAATTCACTATCAGAACACACAACTCCCAAAAAATCTACAAACATCAACTAATTTAACTACCATCTCCAATCCACCTTCAACCTCCAGTAATCACCAACTACCAATCCCTTCAACATCACACGCTTTAACCAACACCCAAAATACAACCTGCATACTACCAGCTAACTCCAAAACCTACATCCACCATTTCAACCATTTAACCATTCACTGCCACCATGAAACATTAAACCCACCTGAACAATTCTCCGTCAAACCACACCATTCTTCAATCCTCCATAGCCACATACTGCCCTCACCACCACAGCCACCGAATTCACAGCAACAACCTGAACACCATCAGACCTTCAACCATTTTTACCACCAAATTTATGTCCTTTAATCACCATTAAACCCACCTTCAAAACCTGAACGAAACTCACAGGCTAAAACCCATTATCACCAGACTTCACTTCACCTTCAACACCAATTCATGTACCAGCCAACATCAAGCTAAAACCACCAAACTGACCACTTAGAAAACTCACCCAAGTACACTACCTGCTGCAAAAACACCACCACCTGTTACAATACAAACCCAAAAACCATCATCTTCCCCAGACCTTCACAGTGACTAACTTTAGCCCTCATTACTCCTTTGACACCACCATTTCACTTATGCCAACCATTACCACCGTACAGACCCATTCTCCAAACCAGAACCCCAATTCAATCACCAAGAGACCCACCTGAGACCCAATCACCGAACCCAATAGCTATCAGCAACACCAGCAGCAGAGACCCAGAAGCAGTGCAGATCAAAGAAGGAGCAGATCAGAGAAGGAGGGAGAAGAATCGCAGCAACACAACCTGGAACAGAGCAATCACAGACCCACCAACCCAGAAACAGAGCAAGAAAAGAGAAAAAGAAGAAGAATCGCAGAACAGGGGAGTAGCATCGCAAGAGAAGAAGTCCCACCAGCGCTCTAAACCCAGTAGAAGCAACAGCGTATAAAGAAAAGAAGAAGAATTCTCCTTGATCGCACGATTACTTATTCCAGGTCGTGCGATCAGAGGCCCGTACTTAGTCAATTTCGGAGGAGAAAAGTTTGAAACAAACTGTAATTGGCGACCACAGCTTGAGATCGCACGATCAGAAGCAACCCAGCCCCAGATCGCACGATCTGAGAAGCTGGTCGCACGATCTCCTGAAGGCAAATAAAAGCACGGAGAAGAAAAAGAGGTACGGGTTTTCTTTAATAAAACCTAAATGGTTATCCCACAACATTGGAGGGGTGGAAGTGCAATAACAGATTTTTTTTATCATGTGAACCTACGGGTTTGGTTCTAAAAGAGGGCTGAAGGGAATAATCTATCATTTTGTTCACGCCATTGAAGGCAGAAGAAAAAGACGACATCGAAGACAAGGACAAAGACCGGGAAGCTCGGATTATTTGTTTGATTTCTTCCCCCTCTCTCGTTTTATCAATTTATGGAGAACTTTGTAGAGCTAAACAAGACTATGTCTAGCTAAGCTTTCATAGCTAGATAGTTATGGAGAACTAGGGTTTATTTCAGATTTTTCGGATTTGAAGTTTGATTCATGTTTTGAACTTAATTCTTCCTATTGTTCTAGTTAATTCAACAAGTTCTTGTTCTTAACTCTTCGTTTGTTTGGTTTGATCATCCAATACATGCTAGTTGTCTAGGTTTGTTGCATGACAGTGAACATAACCCGGATTCGTGAAGAACGTTGTTGACATTCTAGTTTCTTGAGACCGACAGGAGATAGAGACTTGAATGACCGTGTGCGGGTTGTTTCGGTTAGACTTAGTTAGGATTAGCGTAATCGGTGGACCGATAGGACCCGGTGAGTGAACCTGGCTAGCTGACTAGAACGTAACGGTAGACAGAGGTGGACCGACAGGACCCGAAGTAGACCGTAACGTAGATTTGCGTGATATCGACAGAAGATCGTAATGAGTGTGACCCGGTATAACTGGACGTAGGTAGAGTGTTTCAAATCATAGTCCGGAAATATCTAAATGCCCTAGGGACCCTAAAACTGTCTAGTGTTCTCCATATTCGTATTAATTAAAAAATAATAAAAATATTAGTTTTGTTTTGTTTATTTAATTTCAGTCACTTGTTTGAGGGTGACGAATTCTGAAATCACACTTTTTCTCCGGTTACTTTAACTTTAAATTAATTATTTAACTAAATAATCTCAAGACTGTCCCTGTGGGTTCGACAACCTGAGTTTCAATACTCATTCTTTATTACTTCGACCGTGCACTTGCGTATACACGTGACAAATCGTGTCAAGTTTTTGGCGCCGTTGCCGGGGACAGCGGTAGATTGGTTAGAAATTAGTTTAGAGTTTTTGTTTTATTTTTCTTTTTGTTACTATCTGTTTACCTCACGGGTGTGCTAGTGTTGTTTTCTCAGGCAGCTATGGCGGAAGACCAAGGGCTGATTAGCCTCACAACGGAGCAGCTGCAAGCTATGGTAGCTTCAGCCGTAGAGAAAGCACTGGCTGCAACATCGAGACCGCACCCGACCTTAATGCCATATAACCGTTCTGGGAAAGCAATAATCCAGGCATTTGAGGCGGATCTTAGAGGAAGGGAGCCAGCAATTTTGGTTCCACCAATTCAGGCAGAAAGCTTCTGTCTAAAGCTGAGCACAATTCAATTCACTCAGGAACAGTGCACATTTGCCGGTACATATGAGGAAGACCCACATGATTTCATTGGGAGATTTCAGAGCCATTGTGGGCTAATCCGATATAGTGGGGTCACATCTGAAGCGCTCAAACTGATGCTCTTCCCTCATTGCCTCAAGGGAGCTGCTATGGACTGGCTGGATTCATTGCCATCCAACTCAATCAAGACATGGGAAGACTGTGCCTCCCTGTTCATGAGTAAATTCTTTCCCATCTCACGCATGATTCAGCTGCAGAACGAGATTTGGTCATTCAGGCAAAAGCAACATGAATCCATGGTCAAAGCATGGGAGCGTCTCAACTTCTTGCTACGAAAATGCCCCAACCATGGCATTGCAAAAAGCCAGATCATACAGGTCTTCTATGATGCACTTGGAATGCTTGACAAAGAAAAGATTGATGGAGAAGCTGGGGGCAGTTTCTTGTTCAAATGTGATGTTGACGGTGCATATGAGTTGATGAGACGTGTGGTTGAGCAAGAGGAGAGCTGGGATTATGAGCACCAACAAAAAGAACCGATGAAGCATAGCTCAGTGGCATATAGCACGGTTCAGGTGAATGCGGTAGAGGTAGTGCATGAAGCAAATGTGTCAGAGATGCATCAGCAGCAGCCAGTACCACCATTAGAGTTGACCCAGATGACAGGGATAATAAAGACGATGGCTTAGCACATGACAGACATGTCCACACAGGTCAGCTCTGTAGCAATTGCACTTCAAGTTGCTCAAGCAGAAATAAAAGATCTAAAGGAACAACTTGAACAAAGGGCACTGGGTAGCATGGTTGACACATCTGAGGGCCAGGCTCTAGCCATCACTACTCGTAGCGGTACTGCACTTAAGGACCCTCCATATCCGAGTCATGCCAGAGCAGAAGTCTCAAAGGCAAAGGAACATGAAGTCTTTGATTCTGAGAAGACACCTGTCGTGGTCCCCCAATCAAAGGGCATGACTCCACCAGACGAGGAGGAGCATACTCAGGTACCACTTTCATCTTCTCCTTCTTCTTCAGAACTTCCATACCCATTACGTACTAGGGGGAAGAAGGATGATTTAGAAGAATACAAACGCTTTTTGAATGTCTTCTCTAAACTTCATATCAATATTCCATTGATTGAGGCACTTCAAAAGATGCCTAAGTATGCTCGATTTATAAAAGATGCAGTTCTTGGAAAGAAAGGGGTGGATGAATTTCAGAGAGTAACCTTAAATGAACAGGTTAGTTCATGTGTTTTGCATGGCTTACCTAAGAAAAAGAAGGATCCAGGTAGCTTTGTCATTGAGGCTACATTGGGTGATTCTTACACTGGAAGAGCTCTCTGTGATCTGGGAGCGAGCGTGACTTTGATGCCGTTGTCGGTATTCAAAAAGTTAGGTGTGGGGGAGCCCCCGAAAACCTGGATAACTCTCCAATTTGTAGATAAATCGACCAAGAGAGCATGTGGGATGATAAAAGATGTGCTTGTGAGAGTTGGGAGCCTGATAATTCCAGCGGACTTTGTCATACTAGACATGCCAGCGGGTGATGTGCCTATCATTCTGGGCAAGCCATTCTTGGCGACTGGTCGTACTCTCATTGACGTAGAGAATGGAGAACTGATTATGAGGGTACATGATGACATGGAGGCTTTTCGGGTCTTCAAACCGTCACCCCAACATTCATGGGAGTATCAGCCAGGGGTTCCATTTGCTGTGCAAGTGAAGCGACAGCTCCCTGAGTTATCGCACGGGGATCCACCTGATTATTGGGATAGGAACAAGCCATCAGCGGTGCATGCACATGAAGCAGTACTTAAGATTCAGCACAGGAAAGCCAAGTTGGATGCGGCACAATGTGCCAGACCACCCTCGTGAGGTGGCAGAGGTAACATGGTCGGGCCGTCGACCTTAAATCACAAGCGCTTCTTGGGAGGCAACCCAATGTAGAGTAGGATGCAATTTGTTTTTGTTTTTGCTTTTAGTTCTCCATATTTGATTTTGAGGGGTGAGAGAGAGTTGCTTTAATACTTTCAATCAGTGTGCAGGGACACAGGTACATAAGACGCTCCGGGTTCCCCTTCTTGATGCGTGTGATAGAATGTTGAGTAAGCGCATCGGAATCCGGACGCGAGGTGAGACTTTTCCGGAAACTGTCAACGGTCCACAAGACCCCTTCTTGTTGCAGTTTCGCGGCAACGGTGCCCATGAGGTCCGGGCACCCCAGGTACCTTTAACTTTCTCTCTTGTTTCTACGTTTTGAGTGGTAATTGTGGAGATCCACCGCCTACACATTTAAGCGATGAGTCCTCTTATTATTTATCTATATTCGTTGAGGACAACGAAACGCTTAAGTGTGGGGGGGTTTGTGTACAATTTTGCTAGCCATGTCAGTTATGCATCGCCAGTTACATGCAGTTGTGTCGTATTGTGGAGTACATGTGGTTAGTGTAGAGTGTTTGATATAGTGTCGTATTGTGTTAGGATTGTTAGTATGCATTTTTTTTTGAGCACTTTTACTTTATTGAGTCCCCTACCAAATCGTGTGATTAGTCGAGTTGGCCATTGCATATAGAGTTAGGAAATATTGAGAAAAAAAAATCATAAAATTTTAAATTTTTGAGAAAGGGCAATCGAAGAGAGTGAATGTGGAGAGGGCTTAATGATAGAATTCCTTAGGAATATGAAAATCTGAGGTGAGGTAGACGCGAGAATCTGGAGTAGGAAGACTTATAGGGCTAATGCACATTAGAACTGCGAGTAGCTGCCTCTCAGACTAGTTATCCTACTAGCGCTACACCACCGTCACTTAGGTAGTCGTCAACCCTCCTCGTAGTGGCAACGGAACAGCTGTGCGAGTGATGTTTATGGGGGCCTCACGTCCCGTCTCCATCTCCTAGGTCCACTAGTTACCCCTATTGATCTGTTTACCCCTTTTATTCACAGCCTCTAGCCTAGGAAGCCTTTCATTGTGACTTTCATCACTTGTTAGAATGGTCCTTTCCTATGCGTCATGATAGAGGGAGTTGAGTTAGGGAGGTTTGATGAGGGTGAGTTGATTTGATACATTTTACGTGGATTCTCTTACATGTCGTCTTTTGAGGGGATGTGAGGGTGAGTTAGAGACGGTTGCACACTTCGGTGTGGAGGTGAGTCGTGTCCTTACACCACGATCACAGGTGGAGTACCGTAGTGCGTGATATTTCTTCCGCACGACATGGGGTGGGGTTTGGTTGATCTTATAGGAGGTCGTGCTTATGCTTTATTTATATTCTCTATATCTTAGGTGATGAGGAGGATCGGTTGAAAAAGCACGTTTACACATTGACTACTGGGTTCGTGATTTGCTTTGCATCAAGTGTGGGGGTGTCGACATCGATGTTATTACATCACTAATTTGACACATTCCACCCCCATGTTATCTAATTTTGACATTTGATCTCCTCGGATATTACTATCGTATTGTCGGCTCCATGTGCTTAATGTTATTGTGTGGAAATGAAAAAAAAATAAAATAAAATAGAAAGTGAAAGTGAAATTGAAAGTGAATAAAGGAGCAAGCTTGCAATTGAAGACCGGGGAGATTAGCTATTGTTCGAGATCACTTCTTCACATTTGTGGCCGCGAGAACGGAGTTGCACCAAGATTGAGGGAATGAGGGCCGGAGTAGTGAGATTCGGTGTGGTTCCTTGGATTTTGGTGAGGGAGTGTGATAACCGGGTTTTGTGAGTTAGATCATGACGTCTAGGACTACGCTTCTAAATATCCTATCCTACCCGTCCTAAACCGCCAGCAATTTAACCCGTGGATAAATAGCTCGGAAGGTAAGTGCTAGGGATACGTTTGATGAGTGTGCGGAAGCAACATATTTTGTGTTCGTGCCCGTTCTGTCTAACGAAACTGGCCGCAAGTTCTACCGATCACCAAAGTTATAGAACTTCCGAGGGAATATGAGAGCCTTATGACTTGCCGGTTTACTTTTTGAGATTGCCCAATCTCTAACTGAAGAAAAAATTTGGTGTTGTTTCAATTTTTGCATTGTTTGATAATCGAGTTGCATTGTATAGTCATGTAGATTGCATGAGTGTGTGTGTTTTTTGTGTCACATGGCTAGTGAAGTTGCATGCAAACCGGTGGATCGAATATCATAGTGTGAAAGAGTTTTAATCGAGATTTTGCTCGGGACGCGCAAAAAGGTAGTGTGAGGGTATTTGATAACCCCGTTTACGGTGTTATATTTACACTTCAAATCTTATCATTTTGCGGGATTCCGAGTAGAATACATGAGAAATATGCTATGAAATTGAGATATTTGCGAGATTAGAGCTTTTTGTGCTTTAATGATAATCCGGGCGTTTTTAGCATTAATTTGAGCTTATTTTGTCACATTTGATCGCACGGGTCTTTTTCGTGTTATATTTGACAGGAGACAGAGCTCGGGAATTAATTGAAACGGGAACGAAAACGAACTTCGGAATTGAGTTGGAAGCTCAAGAACATTGCCGAGATTTGAGAAGGGAAAAGATGAAAGCAACAAACTGTTGCTGTTGCTGCTGCAGATTACCCAAAGCCATGACCAAACAAACAACCATCCAACCTGACCTATAACACTCTGCCTATCAACCATTAACCCACATCACAACCTCCTACATCACTGCCAATTCACTATCAGAACACACAACTCCCACAAAATCTACAAACATCAACTAATTTAACTACCATCTCCAATCCACCTTCAACCTCCAGTAATCACCAACTACCAATCCCTTCAACATCACACGCTTTAACCAACACCCAAAATACAACCTGCATACTACCAGCTAACTCCAAAACCTACATCCACCATTTCAACCATTTAACCATTCACTGCCACCATGAAACATTAAACCCACCTGAACAAGTCAAACCACACCATTCTTCAATCCTCCATAGCCACATACTGCCCTCACCACCACAGCCACCGAATTCACAGCAACAACCTGAACACCATCAGACCTTCAACCATTTTTACCACCAAATTTATGTCCTTTAATCACCATTAAACCCACCTTCAAAACCTGAACGAAACTCACAGGCTAAAACCCATTATCACCAGACTTCACTTCACCTTCAACACCAATTCATGTACCAGCCAACATCAAGCTAAAACCACCAAACTGACCACTTAGAAAACTCACCCAAGTACACTACCTGCTGCAAAAACACCACCACCTGTTACAATACAAACCCAAAAACCATCATCTTCCCCAGACCTTCACAGTGACTAACTTTAGCCCTCATTACTCCTTTGACACCACCATTTCACTTATGCCAACCATTACCACCGTACAAACCCATTCTCCAAACCAGAACCCCAATTCAATCACCAAGAGACCCACCTGAGACCCAATCACCGAACCCAATAGCTATCAGCAACACCAGCAGCAGAGACCCAGAAGCAGTGCAGATCAAAGAAGGAGCAGATCAGAGAAGGAGGGAGAAGAATCGCAGCAACACAACCTGGAACAGAGCAATCACAGACCCACCAACCCAGAAACAGAGCAAGAAAAGAGAAAAAGAAGAAGAATCGCAGAACAGGGGAGTAGCATCGCAAGAGAAGAAGTCCCACCAGCGATCTAAACCCAGTAGAAGCAACAGCGGATAAAGAAAAGAAGAAGAATTCTCCTCTGATCGCACGATTACTTATTCCAGGTCGTGCGATCAGAGGCCCGTACTTAGTCAATTTCGGAGGAGAAAAGTTTGAAACAAACTGTAATTGGCGAACACAGCTTGAGATCGCACGATCAGAAGCAACCCAGCCCCAGATCGCACGATCTGAGAAGCTGTTCGCACGATCTCCTGAAGGCAAATAAAAGCACGGAGAAGAAAAAGAGGTACGGGTTTTCTTTAATAAAACCTAAATGGTTATCCCACAACATTGGAGGGGTGGAAGTGCAATAACAGATTTTTTTTATCATGTGAACCTACGGGTTTGGTTCTAAAAGAGGGCTGAAGGGAATAATCTATCATTCTGTTCACGCCATTGAAGGCAGAAGAAAAAGACGACATCGAAGACAAGGACAAAGACCGGGAAGCTCGGATTATTTGTTTGATTTCTTCCCCCTCTCTCGTTTTATCAATTTATGGAGAACTTTGTAGAGCTAAACAAGACTATGTCTAGCTAAGCTTTCATAGCTAGATAGTTATGGAGAACTAGGGTTTATTTCAGATTTTCCGGATTTGAAGTTTGATTCATGTTTTGAACTTAATTCTTCCTATTGTTCTAGTTAATTCAACAAGTTCTTGTTCTTAACTCTTAGTTTGTTTGGTTTGATCATCCAATACATGCTAGTTGTCTAGGTTTGTTGCACGACAGTGAACATAACCCGGATTCATGAAGAACGTTGTTGACATTCTCGTAGTTTCTTGAGACCGACAGGAGATAGAGACTTGAATGACCGTGTGCGGGTTGTTTCGGTTAGACTTAGTTAGGATTAGCGTAATCGGTGGACCGACAGGACCCGGTGAGTGAACCTGGCTAGCTGACTAGAACGTAACGGTAGACAGAGGTGGACCGACAGGACCCGAAGTAGACCGTAACGTAGATTTGCGTGAGATCGACAGAAGATCGTAATGAGTGTGACCCGGTATAACTGGACGTAGGTAGAGTGTTTCAAATCATAGTCCGGAAATATCTAAATGCCCTAGGGACCCTAAAACTGTCTAGTGTTCTCCATATTCGTATTAATTAAAAAATAATAAAAATATTAGTTTTGTTTTGTTTATTTAATTTCAGTCACTTGTTTGAGGGTGACGAATTCTTAAATCACACATTTTCTCCGGTTACTTTAACGTTAAATTAATTATTTAACTAAATAATCTCAAGACTGTCCCTGTGGGTTCGACAACCTGAGTTTCAATACTCATTCTTTATTACTTCGACCGTGCACTTGCGTATACACGTGAGAAATCGTGTCAGTAGGAAAAAAACAATAATAAAGTTAAGTGCGACATACATCAGTGTATATGTCAGGAAGTGTCACATCCAACATACATAATATACAAGACGAGATGCATCAAGTCAATGGTTGTTGACACGAACATGTGGTAATTAACTTTCACCTCTATGCACCTCTATGTTTAGGTGAAATGACACCCGACACCCTTGTGTTTTGGGCAATACATTTCACCACCCTTGTAACTGATGGAACCCAAACGGTTCCTTGAAATGACGACTTTACCCTCGAAAACTTAGAAAATTACACACTATATATATACCAATTTCTTCTCCTTCCGATTATTTCTTCTTCTTCTTCTTCTACAATCCGTTAACCTAGCCCGCCCATCTCGTCTTCTCCCTCTCTTCCTTCCCCATCTCATCTGAACCTAGAAATCCATTTTGATGTTGGTTAGATCGGGTTCTGTATGTTAGAAATTGTTCCATCTTGTTCTGATTCTCACCATCTCCTCTCCCTCTCCTTCAATTCAAGACCACGCTCGCTGGGGTTCCGAGCAGTAGGCTCGTTTCTGGGTTTCTCCTGGGGTCTCCGGCAGCCATGTCTAGCGGCTCATTCGGCGTCAACTTTCCTCGGAATTCGGCCCAAGTCCAGCCACGGCAACAGAACGTGACGGAGCTCCTCCACAGAAGCACATCGTAGGAGAACAGGGAGCGTGAGAGAGACAAGCCACTGCCTTTTTTCACTTTCCTCTATTTCTTTTTCTTCCACTGCTAATCCCCTTCTATAGAGAGAACAATCGATTTCGATTCTCATCTCGATCTAACACTCAAGAATGCATATGGGTGATTGTTAAAATTCCAAAACTTCAAGATTTTTTTTTTCTTCGAAAGTCTAATTTTGGATTTTCTTTTACAACACTTTTCTCTGATGATTTTGCCGACCTGGGTTTTCAATTTTTTTATTCTTTGTTAGGTGATATCATACTTACTGAATACTTTATTCCATGATAACTATTTTTGAGCTTACTTTTGCCAAACTTATTGAATGGTAACTGATTAGTTTGCAATTTGTTTTCTGGGTTCATCCGTTATTTTCTATAATGTGCTCCTATTGTTTGCAATTTGTTATTTTTTGTTTCACTTTGTTGGGTTCTTGATGTTCACAATGTTTTTGATGATTAAGAACAACAAAACAGAATGTTCACACTCTTTAGTTTGACTCTGAACCTCTTTAAAGTGAGTATTACCTCTGAATTTGTTTCTTGGGTAAAAGTCGATTTTTTTTTAGTCCACAGAAATTCTTCTCTGTGTGAAGAAGAAGAGGAGGATGGAAGACCATCAAGAAGAGAGTTTGTGTTTGATACAGTTGGTGGTGGTGAAGACCAAGAACACCAAAAACACCAATAGATGAACACCAAAAGCACCCACAAACATGAAACCAACAAACAGGGGCCCTTCCAAAAAACAAAAAAACAAACAGGGGTAAATTGGTTAATACAAGTTAAAAATTTTGCTTTGTGGATGGAACCTAACAGAGGGGTGCTATTTGTCCACACTTTTTTCCGTTACAGAGGTGGTGAAATGTATTATCCAAAACACGAGGGTGTTGGGTGTCATTTTGCCTAAACATAAGGGTGCAAAGTGGATTTTACCCTACATAATATACAAGACGAGATGCATCAAGTCAATGGTTGTTGACACGAACATGTGGTAATTAACTTTCATGCATAGTTAATTCATCCTCGCCAATTCTATTTTTGTCAATATGAGTGTGTCATTCTTTCGTACCCACCTCTTTTCAAACATCGTCGCAGTCTCAATCCCACCAACCTATGATTTACTATTCAAGCTCTCATCAACTATTCCAACCTCGTTCCTTAACAAACCACATTTTCAATATCATAAATGATAACGTCAATTCAACAATTCATCAATAGATATCATATTCCAATCCCGGTATTTAATGAGTTATCATATCAACCTCATCAATTTATACGCTATATTTTTATATAAATGATAACTAAATAATCATCATGAAGGATAGATACACTATCACCAATCTTAGTCTCAGGAGTATATGTTTGATATCGAGTTCTGTTAACCATCGCTAAGATAATCATCTAGTATGGTGAATGCACTATCACCAAGTACCAATCTCATCAATGTAACAATCATCATTTTCATTTTTCTTATGTTCATGTGTCACACGGGGATAATCAACTCACATTATGGCTTTCACAAGGGAGCGGCCTTGCCACACGTCTCCATGGACGCTAAGAATACTTGGCCACAGTGTTGTTTAGGGTCTTCCACCCAAGGGATGAGCGTTCCCTCCTTGCTAGTCCCCGGACTTAATCCATTTTATTTGTTCATTAACATAGATTCATTCTCACATGATGAAAATATGATGCCGTGTCATTTTATCAAACCAAGTTTTGCAATCAAGTCTGTCGGGCTATCACAATATCATCTTATACGCGATCATTTATTATCATCCATTTTAATCATCAAGCCTCTTGCGTTATCACATAATTTCACATATAGTTATCACGCTCTCACATGTTATCTTCTTATTACTATATCAATTATTCATATGAGCACATACCAACGTATGATTCACATATAGCCCCCACAAATGTTCACGAGTACACATATCTAAATTCGTATATATGCGTAATCACTTCATAAAGAGTCATATATTTAAATTGATATAGATCATAATCTTATTTACATAAATTCTCAACATTCGTCAACGTGTGATTTACTTTACACTTTAAGGTTCACAAGTATTTTTATATCAATATATGACCTCAAGCTCAATCGGATATAATATACATATATCACGTGTCCACGTATTCTTTAACATGATTCTTTGCTTGATATACCAAATTGTGATAATATATGATCATATTCATGTACCATTTCAAGAGGCTTAGTAATTTATTTTACTCATTTAGAATCATTATCGAGGGTAATTAATCATACCAACAAAATTTGTCACCGTGACCAATTTTCACCAAGTGTGTCATTTTACAATATCATAGTTTCTACTTTATTTGAAAGTCTTATGAACATCTCACAACCTCAAAATTAAATCTCCAAACAATATCTTTAAGTTTCTATCTCCACTGATAATGTCATCAAAACATATGAGAATTAAGTACCCCAAAATAAAACAACATTGTGGTTGGCTCACTAGTATTCATTTCCAAGAAAACCGCAAAACTTTCAATATATTTTAGAATCTTAGAGCTCTCCAATGACATTAAATTTTATTTTTAAGATAAACATGATATTATTTTTTCGTCTACACTCAAAATATTATAACTTTTCATTAAGTGAAAGTACCCCAAAACTTCTCAAATTAGCAAGCTACACAAGTAATAGTCTCAGCCGACCAGTTTTATAAATGTAATCAATATGAACGGGTACCACATATCGAAGTTTCATAGTATTCTATGAATTTTACATACCCCTTTTGTATTTCACAGAACAACCCCACTGTTATGAACACAATCTGTCTAGAATTTTTTATGTGAAAGATACTCACATTTCGATGCCATAAGGAATAGCAATAGATCTGAATATTTAATATATTATACTTAACATTCAGGGGTACAATGTATCCAAATTTTATAATATTCTAAGAACTTTAACTACCCCTTTGGCATTTCACAAAACAGCCCCACTGTTATGAACAAAACTTATCCAGAATTACCTCTTGTCAAAATACTCACATTTAGGTTCCTTAAAGAAAAGAAATGGATGTGAAATTTTTGTGTGTTATACTGAACATGCTGAGGTACCACATACTCAAATTTCATAGTTTTCTATCAACATTAGCTACCCCTTTTGTATTTTACAAAACAGACTCACTGTGATGTTCACAATCTGTCCGAATTTCTTCATGTCAAGGAGATTCCTATTTCAGTGCCTTCAGTAAGGGATATGGACTTGAAAATTTTATATATTGTACTTAACATGCAGGGGTACCACATACTAGAATTCTATAGTTTTATAAAAATATTTTCTACCCCTTTTGTATTTTATAAAACAGACCCACTGTTATGACAACAATCTGTCCAAAACTTTTTCATGTGTGTTTTCAGCCCTTTATCACTATCGACCACCAAGAATTGGTTACCAAACTTTCACGACTTCATAGTGGATCCTTTAGGATCAATAACATAACTTTCTCCAAAATTTAACCATGAGAAATCTATTTCTCTTCATATACACAAGAAAATGCAACCAATGACTAAAGTATTGTAAAGTTCCTGCCTCTTTTGATGGATACTCCTTTTGTCCACTTTGAGGAGATCTACATGGATTGTTCTTGTGTTTTGGATCTTGATCTCAGGTTGGAGCATCAGTCTTCCATTTCTTTCTTCATTTTATTCTCTTCTTCTCATCTCTTCTTTATCCCTTTCTTTTTTTTCTCTATTTTCCTCTTCTCTCCCATCCCTATCTTTCTCTCTTTGTCTCCTTAGTTGCTGGATTTTTAATTATTGGAGCAGCCACACTCTCTCATACATCCCCCCTTTCTCCCCTCCATGTGCCAAGAAAACAGCGATCTTCCTTATCCTAGTGACAACACACATCTTAACCCAACCAACCTTCCAAGTGTCATCAAGGACATTACATTATTCCTAAATTTACATGGAGTTAATTTTTTTTAACCGAATGTGTGTTTCTCCAAATGGTGCAGGGAAGGTATTGAGAGATTATATGATGCTTCTTACTTATTATCTACTTGGGTGCTTGCAAGTTTGTTTGGTATTTTTTATTTCTTTTAAATTTTATCCCTTTACATGAATTGAATTAGATTATAATTTTCAGCACATCTCAAACAATTATATTAGATATTATTTCTATAATAAACTTGGGTCATCACTCTTCACTTTACTAAATACTACCAAGTATTGGTACTCCTTAGTAAACTTGTTACTCAATATATGATCAATTAACATTGTGAAATAAAAAGCTCATTTATGAATTAATTGAATGTCAATCATATTATTATTTTTTCTACGTGTCATCACAACATTAGACTTTGACTTGTACAATGTTGGTTAATACCCTCCCTCAAACTAATGGTGGTTGAGACACCATTAATCTGTGCTTGATATATTTGAATGGAAGAGCTCTTAATCCTTTGGTGAAGATGTCTCCAAGCTGGTCTGCAGGAATGAACACAAGTCACCAGTAATTATTTTCTTAAGTATTTTTTTTCTAACAAAATGATAGTCAAGTTCTATATGTTTAGTTTTGGAATGCATAATAGGATTTGTTGTCATTTCTATAGAAGATTCATTGTCACAAAAGAGAATGGAGGTTGATGAAGATTTTTTTTATATCATGAAACAAATATTGTAACCAACAAAGTTCAGCACCAGTGGTGGAAAGAGCTCTATTTTCAGATTCTGCAGAGGATATAGAAATAGTGGGTTGTTTCTTGGCAGCCAGTAAATGGGGTTATTTCCCATAAAGAGAACAAACCCAGTGGTGCTTCTCTAGTCAGTTGGGTTGCCAGTCCAATCTGCATCAGAGTAAGCAGAGAGATCACGGTGACTGGATTCATAAAGAACACTATTTGTCAGTGCCTCTAAGGTACCTTAAAATTCTTTTGGAACTAATCAAACGTTGTGTGGTAGGACAATGGATAAACTGACTGAGGTGATTGACAGCGAAACAAATGTCGGGTCTTGTGAAAGTTAAGTACTGAGGAGCACCAAGTAATTGTCTAAAAGGAGTAGGATCAGAAAGTAAATCACCATCATGAGCATACTATTTGATACCAGAAGCAGTAGGAGTTTCACAAGGGGTGCAAGAGTGCATGTTGAATCTGATAAGAAAGTCATTGGTGTATTTGTGTGATGAATAAAAATCCCACATTTGGATAGTTGGAATTCTAATCCCAGAAAATATGTTAAGGGACCAAGGTCTGTCATACTGAACTCAGTGTTGAGTTGAGAGACAAGAGTCTGCATATCTGGCGTGTCATAGCCAGTGAGAATGATGTCATCCACATATAAGAGTAAAAGAAATATAGTTTAAGAATTTGAGGTATATCTTATGAACGTGGATGAATCAGCAACTGAGGCAACAAAACATAGAGATAAATAAAACTTGCAAAATTTCTCAAACCAAGATCTTGTTTGAGGCCATAGATACCTTTATTCAATTTCCAAACATAATGAAGGTTAAGAGGATCTTTGAACCCAGGAGGTTGTTGCATATAGACTGTTTCATTGAGATGGGCATGTAGAAAGGCATTTTTGACATCAAGTTGATTCAAAGTCCAATTTAAAGAAGCAACTAAAGCAATTATGGTTCTTATTGTAGCATGTTTCACTACAGGACTGAAAGTTTTTTCATCGTCAATTCCAGCGGTTTGATTGAACCCTTTGGCACCTAGCTTTGTACATAGATATAGTGCCATTACGGTTGTATTTTATTCCGAAAGCCCATTTATTCTAAAAAATATTTGCAATGTTGGGTGGAGAAACAAGAGTCCAGGTTTGTTATTGTTAGAGGCTAGATAATTCATCAGTCATAGCTTTGAGCCACTGAGAATGTTTTCTAGCCTCACTGAAGCAAGCATGATCACTTAGAAAATGAGAGATGTCAGAGTTACCAGAAGTAGATTTGAATTCAAGAACCTTCTTTTTGGATATGTCAGACTTGCTTCTAGTCTGCATAGGGTGAATCAAAGCTGGTAGAGACTCAGTGGCATGACCAGATGGCAGGCCAAAACTGTGTGAGGTAGGGTGGCCATCAACTTCTAATGTAGAGGCATCATGTGGATCAGTTGGTTGCATAACTGGAGCATGTACTGGTACTGCCTGAGCATGAGAGTCCCTAGAGACAGGTGTAGTAGTGTTCTCATCGATTTCATTGACAAAGTCAGGTGCAGTGTTTTTTTCAGTATCACAATTGTGGCAAGGATCAAGAGTAGTGTTGTTCTCATTTGTGGTACTTGGAGAGATATTGAGAGAGATGTCAGTGAAGATAGAAGAATCAATATGAGTACCAAAAGCATTAATGACAGAGGTATGCACGTTAGAGACAATGTTAGGAACAGAGTGCAAGTCAGTATTAAATTTGTCTGAACTAGTATTAATTACAGTATTAGGTAAAGAAATGGGAATGTCACCAATTTTGAGTGATTCTGCAGAATGATTCATACTATAATTAGATTCGTTTTTGTTGGTTTTGGATGCCCTAGAGGCAATCTGTTTAGTATGAACGTTAGTTGCTAGAATAATCATTGTATTATTTATGGAGATAATTAATATAATGAAGTCCTTAGATTGCAATTGTGTTGTTTATCTTAGATATCCCTGGTCCACTATATTGATAAATGGGACGATCAACTATAGACTAGTATGTGGGTAGATTGATATGGGGGCATCAAGTCTAACGCATGGGTATGCATTAGGAGTAATGGCATACTCGATATACCCACCACGAGAAGACTGCATTAGATTATGTCAACGTCACAAGCGCTTCTCTTTGTGCTAATGGTGTTGTAATCCTTAGACTTGAAGTCACTGGATTCTCTAGTTGTGAAATATCATTCTTTGATATTATCAAATGTTACACCGTAACTGGGTAACTATAAAGATAACAATCGGGCGTGATAGGAATCAAGCTTAGAGGTGGAAGCGATGTAGACAGGATTTGTCCCTCCTACATAATAGGAGTAAATATCCACGGCCACTCGAGGGGTAGAGCATATGGAATGTCTGGTCAAACTCAGATAAATCAATATGGAGATATTGATGTTATCTGCATGGATAAGTCTATTCCCAGGATCGAGAAACTATGGATTGGATATACGAGTGTGACGAATATGTCTCGTGTCCAATCCGAATATGGAGTCAAAGGGATAACACAACACGGTAAAATTGGGCACAATGTTTGTCGGGATCACTTACTATTTCTATTAGTTGGGTAGCATAGATGTGTTGCTAGACACCACTCTATGTTTGTAATAGTTACTACCAACTAAGTAGAAACCTATGGGCTCACACATCGTATGGATTAACCTGAATATGGGTATTAATTAGTTGGACTAATTAATAAAATGATCATAACGCAACCACAAGCAAAGTTAGTAGGACTAATTTACAAGTGGACTAAAACATGTAAGGACATGATTAGGATTGGGCATTTATGTAGTTAATAAAGAGTTATGACTATATAAAGAAACACTAGCTTGTTATTTTCTGACAAGAGTAATTATTGAGATAAATATAACAAAGCAAGAGAAAGAGAGACAAGTCTAGAGGCCGAAGCCCCTAGACCCGTCGACCCCCCTGCCGCCGCGGCCCCCTTGGGCATTGGTGGTGCCTCGTTTTGCGTCATTCGTTCTTCCTTTCTTCCGTTGCTAGCACTACATGGTGGGAAGGAATCCAGTCAAAGATCCAAGGTGTGGATACTCGTAGAGACGAAGACACAATTCTTCGTAGTGATCACACAAACTAAGGTACACATGTTTCTATCCTAATCATGTTATGATTGCTTGCATGTGATCCCTGGAGGGGTTTGAGCAGGATTAAATTTTGTTATTCCGCTGCGTAACCTGCATCAAAACCCTACAGTGGTATCAGAGCCACGGGTCGTAGCGCATAACATGATATTGTGTTACTATTTTCAATTTTACACTGTATATGTTTTATGCGAAAATTGAAATTAATTAGCATATTAGATGCATATTGAATGTGATTCAACCAAAAAAAAATATAATTTACATGGGATGTAGGAATTAGTGAGTTTGAATCACATATGATGTGATGAATTGGACTCTTGAAAATTAGGGTTCTTGGGAACATAATTGAAAAATGGGTTTTTCAAGTTATGGAAACAACTTTATGGAGACAACCAAACTTGGGCAACAAGGAAGGGGAAGGAAGCTAGGGCCGAAACCCCAGCCGCCGCCCCTCCTCTTCCTTGCGCGACAAGCAAGGCCGCAGCCACCTATTGGCAGCCGGCCTAGGTCCGGGCCGTCGCGGTGGCGTGTGGCGGTCCATGGGGTTCGGCCTAGGTCTAGGTTGACCCTCTGAGACCATTGTGACCCTAATTATCCAATTTCAACTAAAATTAAACAAGCGCGTTAAAAATTGGGTTTAACTGTATTATGTGCTTTGTTGCATGGTGGATGGATATAGCCTAGGTTGTGGATGTTTACTTTTTGTGGTTTGGTTTACGGCCTACGAGCTGATCAAATTAATGTAATAGTTAGTTAATTTTACGTCTTGCGAGCTGATTATCTCCTCAAAATGTGAGGCTTTATTTATTTATTTATTCTAGATGCTAGGCTAGAATTAGATTAATTAGATAATAGCGAAGAGCATGGAAAAGAAGACT
Source organism: Linanthus parryae (assembly GCA_023055425.1). Taxonomy (NCBI): domain Eukaryota; kingdom Viridiplantae; phylum Streptophyta; class Magnoliopsida; order Ericales; family Polemoniaceae; genus Linanthus; species Linanthus parryae. The sequence goes on from JALGPY010000005.1 coordinate 52,212,569, forward strand.
GGAGGACCAAAAAGCCACAAAGACGATGAGGACTCCCGCCCTAGGCGTGCGGCTATGGTGGAGCACATGGATATGAGCCTGTCACTTTAGGGCATATATATATTAACATTGACTTGGTAATATCTTAGTCTAGGGGCCATATCCATGCCACATTAATTTTTCTTTTGTGGATGTTTATTATTTATGTCTTTTTATTTATTTTGTGTGAATGGATAATATTTGAAAAACGTTAACAAGATGATAATAAGAAAGAATGGTCTTTTATTGTGGATCGCCCAATCCAAATAAGTAGAACATGTTGATTGGATCAACTAAACTCTTATTGACTATAAAATCCCTCAAAGGAAATATTATGTTTATTTCATTCTCTTATTTTGGCACCCTTCATGATCAGGGTTTATTAATTTTGGGCTTGCCAAAGTAAGGCGATTTTAAGTTACCACGGTGTGATGCGGCGACACAAGCAAGTAATGTGTGGTTGTTGAAATAAGAGGTTAAAACGTAACTAGGTAGTTTCAATTGGATTGATGACTTAGAGGCATGGGATTGGGAATATTTATGAGATAAATAAATAATGAGTTATTTGGCCGGTTCTACCAAGAGTTTCACATGGATGCAATTGGAAGGACGTTCTACCTAAATAACTTATTCTTGGGTGACTTGCCAAAGCAAGCTCAAGAAGAAGTGAAATATGGATCTTGGACCCACTAGAAGTATATGATATTTTCTGCATTAATGGTGAGGGTTATTAATCCGAGGAAAATAGTAGGAGCTATATTTGATAATCTAGCAATTATTGAATATGGTTAAATTGTTCAAAATAATAAAATTGCATATTTCTCGTTTTGTAGAATTCCAATGGCAAACAACAATCAATCATCGACACCATCCATGCGTTATGTCCTTGAGAATGATAAGTTGTCAGGGAACAACTTTATGGACTAGTACAGAAATTTAAGGATTTTCCTTAAGCAAGAAAAGAAGTCGTACATATTAGATGCACATGTTACAGCGCGACCTGCTAAGGATGCAGCCGAGGCTGTCGTAAGGGCACATCAGAAAATTGTGGACCACAATAATGATGTGGCATGTCTCATGCTGCGTACCATGATCTCTGAGCTTCAGAATCAACATGAGAACATGGAGGCGTACGACAATGTCGTACATTCAAGGAAGCTCTTCGAAGAGCAGGCCCGACATGTTAGGTACGAAGTACCCACAACACTGTTCAAGTGTAGTCTCGTAGAGGGGAACCCATTCGGGCCTCATGTACTCTGTATGATCAGGTACATTGAGATTCTCGAGAGGTTAGGCTTCCCATTAGGTCAAGAGTTGGCCACTGATCTCATCCTGCAATCGTTGCCGGATAGTTATAGCCAGCTCATCATGAACTATAAAATGAATGAGATCAACAAAACTCTGCCTAACTTACTCAGTATGTTGAGGACTGCTGAACAGAGTATCAACAAGGGCAAAGGCAATGCCATAATGATGGTACACAAGAAGAAGGGCAAGTCGGTTGCTTCTACTTCCAAAAGAAAGGGCAAGAAAGTTGTGAAATCCAAGGATAATGCCTTAAAGCCCGGTGGAGGAGTGACTAAGGGTGAATGTCACTACTGTAGTCAGCCTGGACACTGGTGGAAGAACTGCCCCAAATATCTGGAGGATTAAAGGCTTGGAATAGTGATTCCACCACCACCAGTTTTTTTTTTTATAGATTTCAATCTTTCTATTTCTTCATATCGCGTATTGGATACTGGATGTGAATCTCACATTTTTCGAAATGTGCTGGATTTGAAAAGAAGTAGAAGATTGTCTAAACGGGAGATAGACTTGCGCGTCGGGAATGGAGCAAGAGTTGCTGCATTAGCTATAGGCGTGTATGAGTTATCTCTACCTTCAGGGCTTATTTTAGAATTAGGCAATTGTTACTATGTGCTTGCTATGAGCAGAAACATTATTTCTATTTCTTGTTTGGACGAGAAAGGATTTAATATTTTAATAAAGAACAATAGTTGTTCAATTTATTGTGATAGTATCCACTATTGTAGTGGACATTTTTCTAATGGATTATATATAATTGATCTAAGTAATCCCATATATAACATTAATACTAAAAGTATTAAAACTAATTAATTAAATCATACTTATCTATGCACTGTCGTTTAGGCCATATAAATGAGAAATGCATATCTAGACTCCATAAGGATAGATTACAAGACTCATTTGATTATGAATCATATGAGACATGTGAATCTTGTTTGATTGGAAAGATGACAAAGTCGCCTTTCAATAAGAAAGGTGAGAGGACTAGTGAGTTATTGGCACTCATACATATTGATGTATGTGTCCCATTTCCCACGTCTTCCAGAGGTGGTTACACCTACTTCATTACGTTTACTAATGATTTCAGTAGATATGGATTTGTGTACCTTATGAAGGCAAAATCAGAATCCTTTGAATTGTTCAAAGAATTCAAGAAGGAAGTAGAGAAGCAACTTTGAAAAAGTATCAAGGCTCTTCGATAGGATCGTGGAGGAAAATACTTGAGCCAAGATTTTGATGAATATCTTAGAGAGTGTGGGATTGTGACCCAACTCACTCCACCCGGAACGCCACAGTGGAATGGCGTGTCCGAGAGGAGGAATCACACCTTGTTGGACATGTTGCGGTCTATGATGTGTCAAACAGATCTTCCTATATCGTTTCGAAAACATGCTTAATGACAGCTGCTTTTACCTTAACCTTGTTCCATCCAAATCGGTCATGAAGACACCATATGAGATATGGAATGGGAGGTGTCCCATAGCGTCGTTTATGAAGATTTTGGATTGCGACGTCTATGTAAAATGTTTACAGAGGGACAAGCTCGGACCCAAGTCAGATAAGTGTAAGTTTGTGGGATATTCTAAGGAAACTAAAGGATATTACTTCTACAACCCATTTGAGAACAAAGTGTTTGTTGCTCAAACCGGCGTGTTCCTAGAGAGAGAGTTCGCCTCTAAAGGCTCAAGTGGGAGGAATGTGGAACTTGACAATGGAACATGAACAGGAACCACAACGGTTGTGGAGGAACCTGTTCGAGTAGCACAACAACTCCGTAGGTCGAGTAGAGTACGTCACGAGCCCGAGAGGTATGGACTTCTCGTTACTGAATCAGGTGACGTATTGGCCATAGATGATGAGCATACTACTTACGGGGAGGCCATTAAAGGGCCATATCAAAGAAGTCGCATGAGGCCATGAGATCCAAAATGGAATCCCTTGGGCGTTGGTGGTGCCTCGTTTTGCGTGAACCATTCCTCCTTTCTTTTGTTGCTAGCACTACACGGTGGGAAGGAATCCAGTCAAAGATCAAAGGTGTGGATACGCGTAGAGACGAAGACACAATTCTTTGTAGTGATCACACAAACTAAGGTACACATGTTTCTACCCTAATCATGTTATGATTGCTTGCCTGTGATCCTTGGAGGGTTTGAGCAGGATTAAGTTTTGTTATTCCGCTGCGTAACCTGCACCAAAACTCTACAGTTTTGATATGGAAAGACATGCTCATCAAACAAGACATATCTACTAATGAAGAACTTTTGTGTAGATTCATCAAAACACACATATCTTTTGTAATTTCGAGCATAACTAAGAAATGTTGGAATAGATGCCCTAGAGGCAATCGTAGATTTAGTATGAACAATGTTTTGGCTAGAATATTCATTTATTATTTATGGCGATATTTAATATAATGAAGTCCTTAGATAAATTGTGTTATTTATCTTAAATATCCCTAGTCCATTATATTGATTAATAGGACAATCAAATATAGACTAGTATGTGGGTAGATTGATATGGAGATATCAAGTCTAACACATGGGTGTGCATTAGGAGTAATGGCATACTGGATTGACCCACGACAAAAAGGATACATTAGATTATGTGAAGTCACAATCGCTTTTCGTAGTGCTAATATTATTGCAATCCTTGGACTTGAAGTCACTAGATACTCTAGTTGTGAAATATTGCGCTTTGATGTTATCAAACGTTACACCGTAATTGGGTAATCATAAAGGTGGCTATCGGGCGTGATAGGAAGCAAGCTTAGAGATCGTAGTGATGTAGATAGGATTTGTCCCTCCCACATAATGGGGGTAAATATCCACGGCCACTCGAGGGATGAGGCTTATTGAATGTCTGGCCAGACTCAGATAAATTAATATAGAGATATTAATGTTATCTGCAAGCATAAGCATATTCCCAGGATCGAGGAACTATGGATTGGATATACGAGTGTGACTATTTATGTCTCGTGTCCAATCCGGATATGGAGACAAAGGGATAATGCAATATGATATATTGGGCACAAAGGTTTGTCGGGATCACTGACTATTTCTATTGGTTGGGTGGCATGGATGTGTTGCTAGACACCGCTCCATGTTAGTAATTGTTACTACCAACTATATAGAAACCTATGGGGTCACACGTCAAATAGAGTAGAGCTAGATTTGGGATTAATTAATATGAATTAATTAATAGAAGGATCATTGTGCAACACCTTGCAAACTTAGTAGGACTAATTTGCAAGGAAGGGAATAATTCTAGTTCATCTAGAATTAGAAAACTCTAATATGGAAACAACAAGGAGTTGTTGGAGTATATATATAAGAGGCTCTAGCTTCCTTCCTACTAGATGATTTAGTATTAGACATAACACAAAGAGTGGGAGAGAGCAAAAGAGAGAGCAAGACAAAGAGCTAGGGCCGAACCCTAGCCCCCGTCCGCCCCCTCTACCCGACGGCAAAAGGAGGCCGCCCCCCTCCTTTGTGCTCTGTTGCTTGGTTGCTTTGATCTTCTTCCCTCTTCCTCCGGGTTCAAGCTAGCACTTGTTGTGAAGGAAGAATCTAGATCTCACCTCTAGACGTGGATCAACCGTAGAGACGAGGACATCATTCTTCGTGTGATCTCACAAATCAAAAGGTACACATCTTCTATGACCTTAATCATGTTATGATGTCTCTTCCTGTGATCCTTGGTGGGCTTTGAGTAGGATTAAATTTTTGTTATTCCGCTGCGTTACCTACGTCAAAACCCAACAAGAAAACCATTGAGTGGATTTGGGATCAAGTTTAGAAGTGATATAATGTCTCAGATAAGGGTAACAAACACACCCAAGTACCTTAAGTTTGGAGTAATCAGGTTTAGTTTTGTAAAGTAATTCCCAATGAGACTTGTTAAAAGTGTTTCTGCTAGGCATAAAATTGATAAGATAAACTGCAGCAGCAAAGGCATGATACCAAAAGTACTTAGGCAAAGAAGCATGAATTATTAAAGTGACATCAGTCTCTACAATGTGTCTGTGTTTCTTTCAGCAACACCATTCTGATGTGGAGTATGAGGACATGATTTTTGATGCACAATGCCATGAGATTGCAGATATTTTTGAAAGACAAAGGACATGTATTCTCTTCCACCATCAGAACTTATAATTTTAATGCAATTACCAAGTTGAAGTTCAATTTTCAGATTTGAAATTTATGAAAGACATTTGTAACTTATGATTTATGATGCAGAGGGAATAGCCATGTGAACTTGGAATAATCATCAATAAACAACACACAATATCTATAGCCATGATAAGACTTAACATTAGCAGGACCCCACACATCACTACGCAATAATTCAAGAGAAAATTTAGAAGTAGTAGTAGAAGACACATATGGAAGTTGGGTCATTTTGCCTTTCACACAATTTTTACATAAGGAGCTAGAAGAAATATCACACAACTTTAAGTCTCTGCATAATATAGAAGACGAGATAAAAATAAGTTTGAAAATATCTTCAGAGGGGTGTCCTAATCTGGCATGCCAGATAGGAGCCTTGACATTCTTTCCTAGATAAGCAAGCTTGACAGGGTCTTTGACAGAGTCATTGTGTAACAAGCTGGGATCCCGGTTCAGGGTTACGAGACAATCGATAAAAAAAAAAGTAGAATATTAACTATTAAGATCACATTTCATTTGTGATATACTAAGTGATATAACTTATGCTCGGCGTCCTCTTGCTCGTTCCGCGTTCTCACCCCGACTTTTATTAACCTGTGGTGGTTTTGAAATAACAAACTCTGACACCATAGTTTGAAATAATCAGTAAAAACTGAGTAAATACACACTAATACATGTAAAGCAATGAGTGGCACACAACCATAAACTAAAAAAGACGAGAGATATGAAAAATTCACAAGCAAAAGAGTTGGGAATTTTTGAAAACTTATAAGTAGTCGCATATCAAGTACTTCTTATCTTTAAAACATCAATAAACCACGAGTATTAAATCACGAGTAGCCAATGCTTTTCAACTCATTTTATTTGATTAAGGCATATCCAGGGCCACATACAACATCAATAGAGTATTCAACTTTCTTTCAAGTTCAGTTAACCGTTAAGTTTAGCTGAGGCATGTCTAGATCCACCAGCAGGATCGATGTAGACAGAGGGATCACAAAATAAACAAAAAGTGTTCCTTCTAGGGTCTATAAAATCATATTTCACCCGAGCGTCAAGGGAGCCCATACATTAATCCCCGCTCACAATTCTTAGCTAAAAGGCCTTCAGTATCGACACCCCTATAAGTAGCACTCTATAGCTCTACAAACCCCTTGGCCGCAATACCTTGGTACGTTTTGGGTCGTCAGGGGCGGATTTGTGAACATTAAAGTTCTATCCTATAATACGAAGCATTGCTTCAATGGATTTAGCCATAGTAATTGGAGGATCGCTTGGCGCCTCTGGCCGGAGCCATAAATAACACAACTCTGTACATCGTCCTAAATATATTAGAAGTATTTTAATTCTTCTCTTCAACATAATTAAATAAGACTTCACAAGTAATTTTCAAAGTTCCCACAAAGGATTCATGAATATTCAAACAACTTCCAGGTATAAATCATGATTTTCATACTTTTTCAATCAACAAAATATTCCTTTGAGAAATCACACAAATACTTACATTTTGATAATTAAATGTCGCACATATGTACTTGCCACTGAGATGAAGCACAATCAAAATTTATAAAGTAATTTGAGCACTCCAACGAGAACCACTCTCTCCTATGAGGTCGAGGTCTACAATCACACGTATAGCTTATTCATTACAACCAACATACACATCGATAAATCAAATGCAATCCTACATGCCACATAGTCATATATGTAACAAATTCACATATAATTATGTTCAGGTATCAAATTAAATCCGACAAAACACTTAGAATTTCAAAAATTCAAGTTTTCTAAAAATTGTGAAACTACAATTCTGGACAGAATTGTAGCTCTGACTTTAGATCCATATTTATCATATCGAAATACTTCATAAAACTGTGAAACTCATTTGTAAGATATATGAATATGTATAATTTATGAAATAATAATAATACTATCAATATATATCATAGAATCAAATATAGAAAATAAACAAATAGTGTTGTGCAGAGACAAGTTAGGCAGAAAGTTTTAACTTTGAATAACAATTACTACTACTTGGAGAAGAGGAAAAAGAAAAATATTATCCATAATTAATCCTCTATGTGTCTAGTTACAACACAAGAAAGATGAGGTGTCAAAGCTTTCTGGAAATGGATTTACTCCAAGACTGGTCTAGAAACAAAGTTTCAGAAAATATGCAAGTTCAAATGACCACAACTTATTAAGTAAGAATGCTATGAAGATGCTTTTTTCTCAAAATGACCCTCTCTGAGTGTAGTTTCAAAATATGCATGAGTTAAAATTTCACAGAGACAAAACTTAGAGATAATCCATGTTTTTCAAAAACTGATCAGATTGTATAAACATGCAATTTTTTTCTCAAAAATCAACAATAATGGTTCTAATGATAGATGCAACTTATGGAGACTTGATTTTCAACAAAATAGCACAATTTTAATCATTAAATAACATTTTTACATGCTCTTGACACAATTTATCAAAAACTCTCTTGAGCTACAAATGCAAAGAAGATGACAGTCACAACATGCATGTGGGTTCTAGTGTGACTTTCATGAAATAATCTAAATTTTGTAGTCAAACACATGATCTAACCATGGAAATGAAGAATCAAGCATGAAAAAGAAGAAGCATGAGATGAAATATCATCAATCAAAGCTAAACATGGACATGCATGTATGAATTCAAGACTAGAATTCAAGTTTACCTCAAGATTCAAGAAGATTGTGAGGAAATAGTGAAATTGGCCTTCAATCCATGAGTATAATGGTGGAATAACTCCCCTCCATGGCTATACCAAGTTTGGAATCAAGTTTTCCATGCTTGAGAGACAAGAAAATTGAGTTCCGATGAAGTTTTGTGAAGGTCAAGCTCCAAAAATTGGAATGGAGTTTTGAGAGAGAGAAGAGATGTTATTTGATTGTTCTTAAGGAGAATATGATGTAAAGAAGTGAAAATAAAAGAGATTGAGTGAGTGATGAAGATGTTGATGGTGGATGATGGTGGTGGAGAATCCCACAAGGATGTACATGCAAGAAGGTATCTAGTAGTGCTAGTTGTTGACGGAGGAGTAGAGTGCAATTAAGAAGTCTCACAACAACATAGTGGGGTTAGAAATTGGAATAACAAGACAATGAAGGTTGACATGCAAATACTAAAAATTGAGGTTAACTCTAAAATTGCATATACAAGAGGAATATAAATAGAAGATACTAAAAGGTGAGGGGTAAAAATAAGATTTTTAATTGATAGCTAACACATTAAAGTTAATTTTTATAAATTATAAAATTTTCAAATAATTTCAAATAAACCACTTCGTATATAAATGTCAAAATCCACTTTTAGAAAACTACAAGTATCTCTCAATATAGAACATAAGTTTCATATATTATTATCCAAGTTTCCAAAACGATAAAATAACTTCAAAACGAAATTTTGTATAACCATAGATGTCCAATGGTACCCTTATACTTCAAAACTAAGAAGAAGTCAAGAACAAGTTTGAAATATAAGTTTATTGGAATTCTCAAATACTTTTCGAAATTATCAAATAACCCCTAACTGAAATACGGGGTTTTACACTTTGACTTGAGAGTTGAGAGAGAAAGGATGAGTATGAATTGGATAAAGTCCATTTTCACTCAGTCCTTGGTAAAGAACTTTGCCAAGAGTTTTGTCCTGAATTTAAAATGAATCAGCATCAAATTAAAAGGAGCAATTATGTTGTTTGCAAAGTTGATAAAGAGATAAAAAATTAGTAGCTAAGTGTGGCACATGTAAAGTGTCATTTAATTTAAAGGAATGACTAGGTGTGTTATGATACGCAATACCAGAGTGCTTGATTGGTAAGGTGTTACCATTTCCCACGAAAACTTGGTCAGAACCATGATAAGGAGAGCTCAAAGAGAGATTAGCAAAGTCTGAGGTCATGTGATTATTGTCTCCAGATTCAGTTAGCCAATAATTTGGAGAGATGCCTGGAGATGGCTCAAGTATAGTAACAGTGTTTAATGCTGTTAGCTGAGCTGGAGGTTTCTTACCTTGAAAGGCCTGGTCCATCCTATGCCAACAATCAATAGCAGAATGATATCCATAGCCACATATTTGACAATTTTAAAGGATTGTCATTGCTATCTCTGCTTCTAGAAGGACCTCTATTAGGTCTAGACATGTCCCCTCTTTGACCATCATTACCTCTTCCTCCTCCTCTATTGTTTCCTCTTCTACCAAATTAATTTGAGTTTTAGTTATAAGTTTGACCTTAATACCCTGAACCTTGACCAAAATTAGGGTTAGGATTTTGACCTTGATACCTTGTCCCTTGAACAAAATTAGGGTTAGGGTTTTTACCTTGATACCTTGACCCTTGGCCAAAATCAGGGTTAGGGTTATGACCTTGATACCCTGACCCTTGACCTCTACCAACACCATTACCATATCCACCTCTACCTCAATTGTTACCAGAATGAGGACCAAAAGAAACATATGCAGCATTCCCAACCAAATCAGATGCAATAACAGACCGAGACTCAATCATTTTTTCTTTAGCTTTCAACAAAACATGCAATTCCCCAAATGAAATCTTATCAGGAGCAAGAGACATAGTAACACGAACACCATATCTAAATAAATTATATTTAGGAGGAAGATCATGTAAAGTATATAATATCATGTCTTGATCATCAGTGTGAACCATAGCAGAGGAGAGCTTATCTCTTAGGGTTTTAAGCCATTGCATGTAGATATTTATAGTTTCAGATTTCTTACAGATTGTCTGAATTTTAGATCTTAGTTGCAAGATACCGAGATATAGATAGGCAAAAGAGAAATTTTTGTTAGAGCGAGTGAGTGAGGAATACATGTTCTCAAGAGAGATCAAACATCATGAGAAGATTGCTACCGACAACCTGCACCAGTGCTTCTTGAGTGAGAGTTAATGTGAGGAGAGTTAAAAAAGTCTAATCTTGAGTTATCCAAACATCATACGACGGATTTCGATCGGTCATCGACTCGCCTTTTTCATAGAGGAATTCAGAGGGACATATCTTAGAACCATCAACATACCCATAGAGGGATTGGGTTTTGAGAATTTAGGAATTGATATCTCCAAGTAACATAGTTATTGCTATCTAATTTCAAAGGGACGAGATTATGAATCTGAGAGAGGAGATAAAAAGGGATTCGATGAAGAGCCATGAGATTGACTTGTGGATAGAGCCATGGCTCTGATACCATGAAAGAAATCAAAGATTTCTTATGAAAGATATATCTAACATATGGGATTGAACCCTGAAATGGTAAGAACATCAAAGAAATTCCATAGAACAATTTTGGCAGAGCTTCGCTGCACAATATTCAGAATACACGAAGAACCCTAAACGACTGTGAAGGAGCTTTTATACAGGGAGAGCCAAACGGTCGGAATTGAGACCGTTGGATCAAGAAGGCTAATCTAAGTTGTAGATAAAGCTGGCTGAATTACACTAAGGCCTGAACAAAACATAAAACTCTAGAATGACACAAAAGAGATGAAACATACTTTAAACAAGTTTGTGGAAGTAGATTAGAGACCTCACAAGTTTGGAAAATTATGGAACGACCCCAAGACTTGAAGAAACTAAACAAATGGAAGCTGGATTTCTTGAATCTTCAGAAATGACATAAGATACCATTTTGGACATTCTTTTCTTCAGTTTTAACTTCAGCAACAGCATTAGAATGTTACTTCTACAATGTTGGTTCATATGAGTGTGCGCAAGGAAATCCTTCGGAGAGATCCAAGCGTGCACCTCAAGTAGGGAATAGGAACACAGAGAGATGTAGGGTTGTGTGTTGGGAGAGGGAAAGCAATGGTAACTGAGAGAGAGAGAGAGAGAGACAGCTTAATGGCAGAGCTTCGGTAAGTCTAGAAGAACTCATGTAGAACTAGCGTTGAACTAGAGTGTCGCAACGGATGGCTAACGATCCTATATATAGTGGGGAAGTAACCGTTTTGAGGGGGTTAATGCACCATAAATGGCGGCTTAATGGTAGCCCCCGTAACGGCATGTTCGACCGTGTATATAGGAACCGTTAGGCACCTGACCGTACATACCGGAGACCGTTATGAGGTCAAGCCGGGTTTATAGGAATTGGCCATTAAGTCTCTCAAAGCAGTTACAAAGGGTCGCACGCGAGCTTGGTTGTCGCATGCGCGCGACGCGCCTTACCCTAGCCTCCAAACCATTAAGTCCCCTACAAGTACCGTGTTAGTACGCGAGGGCCCTGTCTCGCAGCCCCCACGTGGATAAGCATAGGTAGTTATCTGGTGTATATAGAGTACAACTGGGTGTGCTGGATTCTGTCTGTCTGGAAAGCACCATCTACATTAGCCCCCATTTACGCGAATATCACGCGCGCGTCCGTTTTGTAGTCGCCTAAAATCAGTCGTGCGTGGGCTTCACGCAGATTCTTGAATTTTGAATTCAGATTCAAATCCCTAGCCCCCGGTCATAGCCATGATTGCCTAGGGTTTAGAAGCGCCATTTTTTTCTGACAAAGGGTTGCCACTGTGAAGCTTATCAGACGCCATTCACAATTTTCGCCTATTTTCGAGGAAAGAATAACTCAGAAGGATTTGATGGGTCGCCAATCTTGCTGGATACTGAAGCGTTGCTGACTCAACAGACGTCAATAGTCGCGAATCTTCAATCTAAGAGCTATTTAAACCCTTTGCTTCATCCAATTAGAAATTTTTCCTTTGTTTTTGCTTTTGAGTTCGTATGCATCAGAGAGAGAATCCTCAGCAAGAAGTAGAAACCTTCGACCAGGTTCTTGATTAGATTTTCAACAAATTCTCCCAAGCAGTTCAAGTGCTCAATCGTCAACAAGGTGAGTGAATGGCTACTTGCTAATTTTGAAATTTGTGGTCGATTTTGCAGATACTCTTCTCCCACTTTTTCCCCCTTTTGTAATATGTTGCTCTTGTATTTCCAGACTCCCAAGAAATCAAACAAAGAAGCTGTCGAGGTGCCGGAAATTCCCAGGGAACTTTGGTACAAGGCCCCATATCTAGGTGGTGATGATTTTTACGTGGCCACTATTAAGGCAACCACTCTCCGAGCATCTCTGATAGAATGACGCTCTACAACTTGTGCCCGAGCCCGCAAGCTCTGATTAGGATGTGGCCAACACTCAAGATGTACAAAGGCTTGGCATCGAAGCTTGTTTGTACGGCTTTGCTAATATTCTCCCCCAAGCCTTTATGGAGGGGCTTGACTGGATGGAAGAATGGACAGAATACATTCTTATTAATTACGCGAGGGAGTTGAAACGTGCCAAAATCTTTCACGCTGTCCGCGCCACAAAGGGGCTCCGTGTTAGAGTTGACAATGTCATGTTACAGACACAATTTTCCAGGTATTCCAAAAAAACGCACACCTTTCATTTCCTGATTTTAAAGCCGCTCACACCTTGGAAGATACAGAAGTTTTCCTGCATCTTCCAAGTATGGGGATCATTGATCCCCTGGCCCCTTTGATTGATCCGCAAGAGCTTTAATTATTCAAGGATATCAAAGTCTGCATAGAAGACTTAAAGAAAGCTACTTCGCGATGGAAAACAGGCGCATCCGAACCTAGTAAGGAATGTATATATGTGTCCTCTAGTCCGAAGAACATCTCCTTCGGCTCCTCTCGCATTATCATCACCCCAGCTAGTGATTGGTTCTAGATGTCTCCCCACTTGGGTAATGGGGCTGGTTGGAATGGAGTTGTGGTAGCTTCATCTGCCATTTCTGTGAACCACACTGCTTCAGGAAAGTGTGCTTCTTTCAAGTTGAAAGGGTTCGTAGAAGCAGGTATTGTGACCACTCTATCTTTCCAAATGGCTTTCATCATCTGATGTGCAGTAGACGGTACAACATCAAAACGATGTATCCATGCTCGGTCGATGATCATGTGATAGGTGGTATTGGCGTCGATGACATGAAATTTTGTAGTACACCTGATCTCACCGATCTGGATCCCTAATCGAATCCAGCCAACCGTCATTCTGGAGTCGCTTCCGAAGCCCGTCAACGGTGATGGCTTCTTAACAATTTTGCTTTGAGGGATTCCTGCTAGCTGCAAGGATCTGAGTGAAATTACATTCACCGCGGCTCCACCACCCACAAAGGCCCTCTTAAACTCAATGTGATTGATAGCGGTTGTTACGTACAGTGGCCTCTCATGATTGGCATTAGTCTTTTTGTCTGATTCGTCGAACGTCATGACTAGACCGCTTGATCGCGCAGCCATAACGAATTTCCCATTGGAGATGACCAATTTTTACCCATAATCCTCAGCCACTCTTAAGATTGATTTTATCATCTCGTGCCAGCAGCCACTCGAGAAATTCATCTCATCTAAGAATTTAACGAACTTGGCAGAATCCTTCATCCGCTCAGCGCGCGAATTTTCTATGTCGACTCCGTAGCCCTCATCTTCATGGATTTCCACGATCACCGGGGCCTCTGCATCTTCGACCTCCTCAAGGTCTGTAATCGAGATCATAGCTATCTCCTTTCCTTTGGGCTCCTACCTTGTGTGAGACGGCAGGGGGTTGTTGCGCACATCCTTGGTTGGCTCATCAACGACTAGCTTCGCTTCCTTGATTTGCCTATCCATCAGCCACCTGAGCTTTTTGCACTCTATTTTGGGGTGCATGACCTGTCCGTGGCATTCGCACCACCTGGGGTCTCGCAGCTGCTCCCCTGTTGGCATATGCTCTAGTGCAGACAAAATTCCGTCCTTCCGCCATTTTTTGTAGAGGGCTATGGCGTCATCAATTGAGCACGGTAAGGGTGGCGCCTCCTTTGGTGTGGATCGCTGCTATGACACTGTATGCACGTCAATATCTCGCCCTCGCTTGTAGTTGAATTTTCTGATCCTGAAGCCAGACCCGGCAGGTGCGAGGTCATGGACGTTCCTCTTCTTCATCTTTTCCACCAAGGGCTCAACATTCTTGGTGCTTTCAATCAATCTTGAAAAAGTAGGCATATTCAAATTGATTAGCATACCTTTGTACTCATCACGCATGCCTTGAAGGCATATTTCGACCAGTCGGATTTCCAGGACATCGTCGACGCATTCCAAGGATTTGGCCCTGAACCTCTTGATGAAGGTGACTCCTTCTTTATCATGCCTCTGGTACATGCGGGAGAGGTGGATGGTGGTGACCTTTTCTTCTACTTGGAAAAATTTGGTGTAGAACTTCTTCACCATGTCTTCCCATGTCTTGACGGATCCTGCTTCCAAGGTCCTGTACCACTTGTATGCGACAGCCCCCAGAGACTTAGGAAATTCGCGCATCAACAGTCTGGCGTCAACTCCATGTGGGCCCATCATGTCAATGAATCTCATCACGTGCTCGTGCGCATTCCCACTGACTTCATCGAATTTATCCCACTTGGGTGTCTTGTACCCGACAGGGTTGGGCATCAAGTAAATGTCTCGCAGAATGGGAGGTGCGCTGTCAACCAGGATAACGGTATCTGCGAAGCTCTGGTTCGCGATGATTTTGTCTATCCGTTGTTCCAAAGCTGCGAAGCCCGGGATGTAGGGCATGCTTGGATCATAGGGAGGTGGTGGCGGGGGCGCATGGCTCCATAGGGCTCCATTTGCATGGAAAGGCAATGCAGAGTATGGAGTAGGGTTTCCTGTCGTCATTAGAGGCGAACTCAACGGGACCCTCGGTGTTTAGAGCTCAGGGCCGCTGGAAGGAAAGGATTGAGCGGCAAACGTGTGCACCATGGATGTGGTCGCTGCCCCTGATGGAGGCAACTGGGCTGTCGATGGTGGGACTAAAACCCCTGGAACAGTGTTTTGGGCAAATCTTCCCAGGATCGCCATGATTTGGGCGATCCGGGCAGACAGAGCCTGCATTATATGGGTTTACCCTGGATTGTGGCTTGGAGTGCCTCCAGAGAGGGTCCATTGCCAGTGGCCGTTTGAGCACGAGCATTGGTGTTAACAATGGTGTTAAGTGTTCCTTCTTCCCTTGAGGTCTCCTCGTTGGAACGGGACCGGTCACCGTCAGGAATGTTTCCGTCGGAAGACATTTTTGCAGGTTTCGAAGAATTGAAGCTCTGAAAGTGAATGTTTCACGTCGGGTTCACCAAATTGTGCGCAAGGAAATCCTTCGGAGAGATCCAAGTGTGCACCTCAAGTAGGGAATAGGAACACAGAGAGATGTAGGGTTGTGTGTAGGGAGAGGGTAAGCAATGGTAACTGAGAGAGAGAGACAACTTAATGGCAGAGCTTCGGTAGGTCCAGAAGAACTTGTGTAGAACTAGCTTTGAACTAGAGTGTCGCAACGGAGGGCTAATGATCCTATATATAGTGGGGAAGTGACCGTTGTGAGGGGGTTAATGCACCATAAATGGCGTCGTAGTCGTAGCCCCCGTAACAGCACGTTCGACCATGTATATAGGAACCGTTAGGCACCTGACCGTATATACCGGAGACCATTATGAGGTCAAGCCGGGTTTATAGGACTTGGCTATTAAGTCTCTCAAAGCAGTTACAAAGGGTCGCGCGCAATCTTGGTTGTCGCACGCGCGCGACGGGCCTTACCCTAGCCTCCAAACCACTAAGTCCCTACAAGTCCCGTGTTAGTACGCGAGGGCCCTGTCTCGCAGCCCCCAAGTGGATAAGCATAGGTAGTTATCCGGTGTATATAGAGTACCTGTGGGTGTGCTGGATGGCTGCCACGTGGCTGTGATCTGTCTGTCTGGAAAGCACCATCTTCAATGACCTAGGTCAGAAAAGGAGCGGTGGTTGAAATCACGGTGTGGATGAAGAAATTGAGCGGTTTGAGCTAGTGATCGACGGAAGAGGAGATGGGAGTCGGAAAGAGATGTATATTGGGGAAGACGAAGTGGCTGAAGTCGTTGGTTGTTTCAGACTTTCTGTGGACGCTTCGACCAAGGCCTCGTTTGGCACACTGATAAGAAACTATAAATCATCAATTACAACAACAATCATACTAGCTATGTTTCTCCTGTATCAGTCTAGTTCATTTTTTGTCACTATTCATTGGTTCACTTCGCCCCGGGGGTTTGATCAGCAAAACGATAAAAAAAAATGGTAATTTTTGTGTGGTTTTGTAGAGTAAACTTTATATCTTTGTGTGGTATTTAAGATTAAAGGTTTTTTAGAATGTTTAAGATTAAAGTTTACTTTACAATACCATGGAAAATTTGTCAAAAAATTTATCAAATAAAAATGTCTAAAAATTACATGGATCCGCTCCTGAATCACCGAGTCAAAGTGACCCAGTTACAGGTTAAAAAGTCAAAGTATGACCATACGGAAGAAACGGGGGTAGTATGTACAAAGACACAAAAAGATTCATAAACGATCAATAATTGCAGTATTGAGTGTATATACCTCGTCCATCAACTGTGCCTTTCAAACTGAATGTCTAACGCAAATAATCAACGGTTTGATAGTGCTAATAGCTAGTTAACCACTATCTCATGTGAGAATGAATTTGACAAATCCATAAATTGAATTCATATACATGAACACGCTCAAATTACTGAAATAGAGAAAACATAGTTACGGGGTGTCTAACACCCAATTATATCAAGCGACGCATAATTGTTATCAAAGTCGTATTCAATGTTTTATGACAGTGGAGAATAAATTAGAAAATAAAACAAAAATGAAAAGATAAATTTTAAATTTTGTAATATGGAGTGAGTATTGTAATGCAATTAATGTGAGGCTAAAAAAAAAAAGTTAAATAAAATAATTATCATAATTTTTAATTTTGAAAGTTGAGTGGGGACTATACCCTCCACTGGTCTCGTAGTAGAGCTGCCAGTAGTTGTCGTTGAAAAGTTAAAGGCCAGTGTATATGCTGATTGAGCATGGAGTTTTACTGTAGCAAAACAAGGTTCCTTACACCAAAGAATAGAAGAACTTTGGAAAAAGGGGGAGGTGTTTTGTAAGAAAAAAAGTATATTCAAATATCTGAAAGAAGGGTATAAGAATACTACATTTTTCTACATCTCTACCTTTATTAGAAGACATAGAAATAAGATCAACAAGACCAAGGTCGGAGAGAATCTCTGGATCGAGGAGGAGAAAGAAATTATTAAAACATATCAGAGATAATACAAAGAATTGTTTACCACAAAAGGCAGCATGGTGATGCATTCAGTCTCTGAGATTCTTTGTGAAGGTGTTACTGAGGAGGATATAGCTATCTTGCTAGCAATTCCAACAGAAGAAGAGATCAAAGAGGTAGTTTTCTGTTTTGATCCAGACAAGGCTCCAAGAGGAGATGGTTTCAGATGTCTCTTTTTTCAATCTCAATGGGGGTGATTCACAAGGGGATCGCTGAATTAGTTCAAGGTTTTTTTCAGACCAAGTACAAACTTAAAAAAGCTTCAACTCAACACTGTTGAATTTAATCCGAAAAGTGACCCACCCTAAGGAGGTAACCCAATTTAGGCCAATTGTCCTATGTTCTTTCATATATAAAATCATTTTAAAGCTGATAACAAACAAGTTAAAGAGAGTGTTCTCTAAACTCATATCCCAAGATCAATCAACCTTTGTCCCAGGAAGGCTTATTCAAGAGAATATCATCACTGCTCAGGAGTTTTTACACTACATTTAAAAAAAACAGGGAGATAAAGGTTGTATGGATTTGAAATTAGATCTCAACAAGGCATATGATAGGATTGAGTGGGATTTCTTGAAGGAGGTGCTGCTAAGAATGGGTTTTGGCACAGATTGGACTCATTTAGGCATGCAGTGTGTTACAACAGTGTCTATGGTGGTGAGAGTGAATGGAAAAGATTCAGATACTTTCTATCCTCAAAGGGGGCTAAGACAAGGTGACCCCCTTTCGCCCTACTTATTTGTGCTAGTTATGGAAGTGTTTACTAGAATCATGAAGAAAGTTGAGTTGAATAGAGAAATCAATGGCATCTCTATATCTAGAAGCAAAGTCTCTATCAGCCATCTCCTATTGCAGATGACTCCCTAATCTTCCTCCAAGAAAAAGAGAGTGAAGTCCAAACATTGCTATCTATTTGGACAATTTTGGCCAAGCTTCTGGGATGGAAATCAAATGCCATAATTCAGGTATTATCTACTCACAAATAATGATGAAGATCTAATGAGATGGATTTCCAAAATGTGCAATAGCCCCAGCACTGATAAAAAATTTAAATACCTTGGTCTTCCAGCTTTTTGGGGGAAGTCAAAGACTCAATGGAGTACATTGTGCAAAGAATTATAGAAATTACGGAGGAAGAAATGCTTATCATTTGAATGACGAGAGATCATTCTAAAAGCTATTGCACAAGCTATTCTCTGTTATGCAATATCTTGCATTGAATTTCCAATATTTACATGCAAGAAAATTGCCCAGTTTGTGAGAAACTTTTGGTGGGGAGCATGCCCAAATGAAAAGAAGATTTGGGTGAAATGGGAACAAGTTACTCAACCAAAAAATAATGGAGGAATTGGATTTAGAAATATTAGAGCTTTTAATCTTGCTCTTCTAAACATGGATTGAGGGTCATCAACAATCCAGATTCTTTGATGGCTAGAGTACTAAAATCTAAACACATCTACAATGGATGCTTTTAAATGCAAGTACTGGTTCTAAACATTCTTGGGTATGGAGAAGCATGATTTTAGGGAGAAGGGTTTTGGAAAAGGGTGAAAAATGGGTGATTGTCAGTGGAATGAGAGTCAAAATCAAATGCAAGTGTAGATAGTGCATTCTGAGCACACTGATCATCACTCACGTGGCAGCCATCCAAGAGGTTTGATGGTACTTCATTACTACTCTATCATTACCATATGTGCGTACTTATCTATATTCGAGCTTATCTATATGGGGGCTGTCAGACAGGGTCACCCGCGATACTAATCACACGGGACCTGTAGGGACTTAGTGGTTTGGAGGCTAGAGTAAGGTCCGTCGCAAGCGAACGACAACCAAGCTTGTGCGCGAACTTTTGTAACTGCTTTGAGAGACTTAATGACCACGTACTATAAACCCGGTCGACCTCATAACGGTCTCCGGTATCTGCGGACATGTGCGTAATGTTCCCTATATATACGGTCGAACGTGCCGTTATGGGTCTACCATTAAGCCTCCATTTATGGTGCATTAACCCCCACAACGGTCACTTCCCCACTAGATATAGGAAGGTTAGCCCTCCATGGAAAGGTTTTACTCTGAAGTTCTGCTTATAAGCTCTCTTACTATCATTAAGTTGTCTCTCTCTCTTACATTTACCTTTCCTTACTCTCTCCCTACTCACACCCTACATCTCTCTGTATTCTACTCTAATTTCCTACTTGAGGTATACACTGGATCTCTCTTGAGGATTTCCTTGTACACAATTTGGTGAACCCGACGTGAACATCAACATTCAAAAGCTTCAATCAACCAACCCAGCAACCATGTCTCTTGAGGGTAACCTTCGTGACGGTGACCAATACCTCCAGGAGGAAGGATTTCAAAGGGAGGAGGCCCTCACCAACACCAACACCCAGACTCAGACGACTACTATGGCTAATCCCTCTCTGGAGATGTTGCAGGCCACAATTCAAAGCCAAACCAAGGCTATGCAGGCTCAGTCTACCCAGATTGCCCACTTCATGGAGATCCTGGGAGGACTTGTCCAAGGAGCTTTAGCTCCACCTGGATCCACTGCAGCACATGGTGCTTAGGGGACATTGAATTTTCCAGGAGCCACTGTGGCACCCAGTGCGCACAAAACTGCACCGCCAAACTCCCAGGCATCTCTGCCTAATGGGGCTGTGTCACAACCACGATCTTCAGAATCTCCTCTGATGCCAACTTACCATCCAGAGCGTGCAACTCTGG
Source organism: Linanthus parryae (assembly GCA_023055425.1). NCBI lineage: Eukaryota > Viridiplantae > Streptophyta > Magnoliopsida > Ericales > Polemoniaceae > Linanthus > Linanthus parryae. Next base: position 52,232,938 of record JALGPY010000005.1, read on the forward strand.
CAAACCCACCATCATACCCAGCGCTTCAAGCGTATACGAACGGACTTCAAGAGAGTAGCACACTGCCTGCCCAGTATGATCCCACCATGCCATACATCACAGGGCTCACTGGCACTCCATCATCGACCCCGGGAGGAAGTGCGCCTGCCAACATGTCGGCCTTGGAGCAGCGATTGGATACCTTTTTGACGAACCAGTGCTTCGCAGATACTGTCATTCCCAAGGTCGATAGTGCGCCCCCAATTCCCAAGGAATTTTACTTGATGCAAAACCATGCTGGATACAAGACGCCTAAATGGGAAAAGTTCGACGAAGTTAGCGGAAACGCGCACGAGCATGTCATGCGATTCGTTGACTTGATGGGCCCACACAGAGCTGATCAGAGCCTACTTATGCGAGAATTCCCTCAATCCTTGGGAACTGTCGCGTACAAGTGGTACATGACCCTTGAAGCTGGTTCCATCAAAACTTGGGAGGACATGGTCAAAAATTTCTACACCAAATTCTTCCAAGTCGAAGAAAAGGTCACGACCATACACCTGTCTCGCATGCACCAGAAGCATGACGAAGAAGGAGTCGCATTCATCAAGAAGTTCAAAACCAGTTGGCTGGAGTGCGTTGATAAAGTAGCTGAGAGCCTCCTTGTAGAGATTTGTCTCCATGGTATGCGAGACGAGTACAAAGGTATGCTCATAAACTTGCAGATGCCTACTTTCTCCAAGTTAATTGATTGTACCAGGAACATCGAGCCCATAGTGGAGAAACAGAAGAAAAGGTACTCGCACGACCGGGCACCAACAAGATCTGGTCTCAAGATTGGGGACTAAAGCCTATCTGTTTAGATAGCAAAACTAAATTCTATCTGTCTATATAGCAGCCAGACGCAAACATAAGCCTATCTGTTTAGATCGCAGCAAAACTAAAGCATATCTGTTTAGATAGCAGCAAAACTAAAGCATATCTGTTTAGATAGCAGCAAAACTAAAGCCTATCTGTCTAGATAGCAACCATACGCGAGACTAAGCCTATCTGTCTAGATAGCAACAATATGCAAATTCAAGCGTATATGTTTAGATAGCAGCAAAACTAAAGCCTATCTGTTTAGATAGCAGCCATACGCGAAACTAAGCCTATCTGTCTAGATAACAATATGCAAATTAAAGCCTATCTTTTTAGATGGCAGCAACATTTGACCAAAACCTATCTGGTAGATAGCAGCGATTCTTGATTTAAAGCTTATCTGTCCAGATGGCGGCAAATGCAAACTCAAGCATATATGTTTAGATAGCAGCAAAAATAAAGCCTATTTGTTTAGATAGCAGCCATACGTGAAATTAAGCCTATCTGTCTAGATAGCAACAATGTGCAAATTAAAGCCTATCTTTTTAGATAGAAGAAAAGCTAAAGCCTATTTGTCTAGATAGCAACAACATGTGAACTTAAAGCCTATCTGTCTAGATAGCAGCAAAAATCAATTTTAAGCCTATCTGTCTAGATAGCATTAATACGCGAGCTCGATCCTATCTGTCTAGGAAGCAGCAAAAATGCAATACAAGCCTATCCGTTCAGATAGCAACCATGCTCGATCTTAAGTCTATCTGTCTAGATAGCAGCAATACGCGATCTTAAGCCTATCTGTCTAGATAGCATCAAGACGCGATCTTAAGCCTATCTGTCTAGATAGAAGCAATACGCGAACTTAAGCCTATCTGTCTAGATAACAGCAATACGCGAACTTAAGCCAATCTGCTTAGATAGCAGTAGAACTAAAGCCTATTTGTCAAGACAGCGGCAAAATTCAAAGCCTAAACCTACCTAATTAGGTAGCAGCAACACTTAAAGCCTATATGTTTAGATAGCAGCAAAATTCAATATAAGTTTATCTGTTCAGAGAGCACTCACGCCCAACCGAAAGCCTATCTGCATAGATAGCAGCAATCCTAGCCCTAAGCCTATTTGTTTATATAGCAGCAATAAGAGATTGAAAGACTATCTATTCAGATAGCCACGATATTTGGAAGCATATCTACTTAGATAACAACAAAACAACAAGAACCTATCGATTTCCGATAGCAGCAATACATAGAGCAAGAAGCATATAAGTTATCCAATCAAGATAGCAAATATCTGCGAAGCAAAAACAGAAGCGCTTTTCATAAGCAAATTCAGATGCACATAATGTCGCGTACAACCTTGGTAAATGAGGTTCGAAACTACAAAATCCACATGGCGATTCAAATGATTTAGACTTCTACGAAATCTACAAGACTAAGCTATTGGTCTTCCTCAAACAAATCCTGATCTGCCAATTTTATGCAATCTCTAGTCGACTGATCTAGATATGCCTTGTGTTGTTGATGATTCTTCTTCGCCTCTTCAAACTACTTCACAGCCTTATCGATTGCTTCCTTTTGTGCGCGAAGCCTAGCATGTTCGACGTAATAGTTGGCCCAGCCAAATTTGAGTTACTGATCTTTATCAACCTCTGAATAAGGAAATCAAGGTTGAGCCTGCCTTGCACAATCGCTAGGAAATATTCGCATTTTCAAACGAAGTTTTCGCCTGAATCGTTTCGCATACCCTCTCCATAAGCCTCATCATCTCTTGGAAAAGATCTTTCCTATCCTTTGGCGCTATTTCCATTACTCTCGCAAATGTCTTGGGATATGAAAGTCGTACTTTCACTAGCCATTTTAAAGATGATTTATTTTTGGGGGCTAGGGATTTCGAATTTAATTCAAAATGATTCGATAATCTGCGTGGAGCCACGCACGGCTGATTATGCGCGTTTACACAACGACGCGCGTTGCATACACGCGAAAGGGGGCTAATGTAGATAGTGCATTCTGAGCACACTGATCATCACCCACGTGGCAGCCATCCAAGAGGTTTGATGGTACTTCATTACTACTCTATCATTACCATATATGCGTACTTATCTATATTTGAGCTTATCTATATGGGGGCTGTGAGACAGGGTCACCCGTGATACTAATCACACGGGACCTGTAGGGACTTCATGGTTTGGAGGCTAGAGTAAGGTCCGTCGCGCGCAAACGACAACCAAGCTCACGCGCGACCTTTTGTAACTGATTTGAGAGACTTAATGACCACGTCCTATAAACCCGATCGACCTCATAACAGTCTCCGGTATCTGCGGACAGGTGCATAACGTTCCCTATATATACGGTCGAACGTGCAGTTACGGGTCTACCATTAAGCCGCCATTTATGGTTCATTAACCCCCACAACGGTCACTTCCCCACTATATATAGGAAGGTTAGCCCTCCATGAAAAGGGTTCGCTCTGAATTTCTGCTTCTAAGCTCTCTTACCATCATTAAGCTGTATCTCTCTCTCTTACAGTTACATTTGCTTACTCTCTCCCTACTCACACCCTACATCTATCTGTATTCTACTCTAATTCCTACTTGAGGTGTACACTTGGATCTCTCTTAAGGATTTCCTTGTACACAGCAAGAACTGGATTCCAGATCCAGATTTAAATCTCAATCAGCAAACTAGACAGGTGTCTGAGAATCTCAAGGTCTCAGATTTGATCAATAGGGATACAAGAAGATGGATGGTCTCACTGTTGAAGAACATGTTTGAAGAGGAGACTGTGAAAGCTTTAATGAATATTCCTTTGTCATGGAGTAATCAAGAAGATAAAATTGTTTGGCCTCTGGTGAATTTAGGTCAATACTCCGTTAAGCCATCCATGAAGATTGTTTTTGTTGTGTTCAAAGAAACAAATAATGGTAAGAACTCTTTTGAAGCAAAACCCTCTTCTTCTTTCAAATTTTCAAAGAAATACTGGATTTTCTTGTGGAGAGCAAAGTTACCACCAAAGTTTAAAATATTTTGGTGGAGAATTAGCTATGAGGCTTTGGCTTTGAATGCAAGTATGGCAAAAAAAAAGGTGTAAGCCCTCACCTATCTGCAGGATCTGTGATTTAGAGCCTGAAACTCTTGAGCATTGTTTTCTACACTATCCTTGGCTGGAACTGTTTTGGTTTGGAGTGGGTTTAATTTTCCCATATCAGTGTAGATTAATAGGGAGTTTGAAGAAATGCATTGCAGAAATAGTTGAAATGGTGACCGAGTAGAAGTACATAAATCTTCTTGTTTACTAATTGTTATATGCTTATGGAATATCTGGAAGTCAACAAATGATGTAGTGTTCTCCAAGAAATCTCCAAACCCAGAAGTAATTATTCATAGAACATTGAAAGAGAATCTGGCAATGAGTGGAGCTCTAAACAAAGCAGAAGATAAAAAGGAGAAAGCTCACAAAGCTAACTCTTCAAATGCCAAATGGAAACCTCCCCCTCCATACCTTCTTAAATGGAATGTGGATGCTTCATGGTGCAAAGAGACAAATAAGGCTTGGTTAGGTTGGTTGGTAAGAGATTCTGCAGGAAATATAAAGACCTAGGGATGGGCATTTGAAAGTTGTTCTTCTGCTTTAATGGTTGAGGCTCTAGCTCTAAGGTTGGCTATTTCGAAAGTAATTCAAAACAGAGTGTGCAGTGCAGATTTGAAGTGGATAACCAAATTCTAGCCAAATGTGTTGCTAATAGAGGAGGAATATGGGAGCTAGATGCTGTTATCTCAGACATCTCCCTTTTTTGTCTAACTCTGCTTAAGTGTTGGTTAGATTCCTAAAGGGGCTAATACTGCAGGAGACTACTTAGCAAAATCTGTTAGAAAGGAAAGAGAATTGTTAGAAGATAGGGATGTAAAGTTTAGGAAGTAGTGGAGGAGGAGGAGAAAAAAAATTGTAGTGATGTTTCTTAGTTAATGAATTTCGTTTGGCAAAAGAAAACATGTGATGAGCTGTTTTTATTTTTCACCATTTGATTGAAGAAGCTAAAATTGTTGGATCATTCCCCTTGCCCTTACTCATTACCCTCTCCTACCAACTGCTCCTCACTCTTTCCTCTTCTCTAGGCAATTTGTTCACTTCTACATAGGTGTGATGTATTTCTATTCTTAGTGCTAATATTAAGCTATATTTTTTTTACATTTCGATATATTTATTTTATTTTGATGAGAGGTTCAATATATTTATTGAAAACTAAACATGATGTTCGCAGAAAATAGGTGCTACCTCAATCATATAGCGTTTAAAAACCTTCTTATTGAGATCTCGGATTCGAACCCGGCTATATGATGTGATTCATATGTGGTAATCTCAAAAAAATCTAAAAATCTAAGTAGTGCATAACTATATAAGAACCATTTGTGTGTCACTCGTTGTCTTTTAAACTCTTGGATTAAATCACTCAGGTACTAAATCACTTTTATTTTCATTCAAAAAAAATTAGTTTGGTAAGATCTACAATTCACTCATTAATGTATCCATGGTATCGTAAGTTTCTGTTAGTTTTAGTTATCTCCAATATAATACTTATATTAAAAATCAGAGTAGTGTCTTTTAATATTTTAATGGCATGTTTGGTTTTCTAGTATAGCGGTATTAACTAGTATTGGACTAATTATACTATTGTAATTATTAATACTTTGTTTAGTTTGTTCTGGATTAAATTTAATATCGGTACTAAATAGTGAAAAATATGAGTATAATACCCTATTTTAATCCCCTCACTCAGGAGAGTATTAACAGTATTAGACTATCCAGTATATTTAGAATTGAACATTAATTATACCAACAACTATTCATAATACTTTGTACGGTACATAACCAAATACAGTATTAAATATAATACAATTAATCCAGTCCAATCCTAACCGACCTAGTCCAGTCCAATACAGTCCCGTCCGGCTAGTCCGGAAAACCAAACGTGACCTAACGTGTATACATAATGAAACCAGCAAAGCCTAAATATAAGCAATACCCAAAAAAATTATGACGTCGATTTTTAAATTAGTTCGCGTGTCTTTTATTCTTTTTTTTTTTTGCCAGAAGCGTGTCTTTTATTCGATACAGCAATTCTTACTGTATTAAATACATGGCCAATTCTTACTGTATTAAATACATGGCCAATTCTTACTGTATTAAATACATGGCCACTCCATCTCGAGATACACAATAGGCACATAGGTTAAATCATTTGGGCATTCCGGTGACAGTGTTAGACCATGCCAAAATGAACATAGAAATAATCTATTAATTAGTGTTAGCAACATGAAAGTTATATGTCTAGAAATTTGTTATACTAGTTTTTTGATTCGCATCCGGTTCAGGGGTTTCGCCCCTTAATCCGGCGCGACCCGTGTGGCATGTTTGCAATGGCAGGTAAGTTTTCTAGTGGGAATTTTCTGCATACTCAAGGACTCGAACTCGAGACCTGCTTAAGCGGAACCAAACTGCTTACCATTTTGACCAACTCCCATTGGTTTGAGTGTCCTTGTTACTCTGCAATTTCGCTCCTACTATTAGGCAGAAATCTAGTACACTAGTGAAAGTGACAAATAAGTGCTAGTTCAGTTAAAGAGCTTTTGTGTTCCATGTATGAGGTCACCGGTTCAAACCCGCAAGTTATATGTTGGTATATAATTTTTTGTACTAGGAAAAATGGAGAGAGAGAGAGAGATAAAAGTTGAAGTGTCTTTTCCCAAACTGAAAGAGGTGAAAGTGTCTTTTTGTTAAACTTGAGTGGCTGAAAGTGCATTTTATCCATCATAAACGTGCCTCACGACTCCTAGTGCTAAGCAGGTAACTGCTTTCATCGGCACTGCCCGTGGTACAGTACTGCCAGAAGCCATGTCGTTACACTACCAACATCATCGTATCAACTGGCCATCCGCAGTAAGGGGACTTCGCGAGGCACTATTATTCTCATTTGGCCCCCACCTAACTTTTTAAATATTACCGAACTGCCATATTACACCCAGCAAGAAAAAGTCTTCCCGAAATCCTCTACTCATATTATACTCCAAAATAATTCATACACATATTTAATAATTCTCTTAAATAAATTATTTATTATTTATAGTTAATGAGAATAGAATTAAAAAAACAAATGCAAAAAATAAATATAGGGTAACGAAATTATTTTTACAAGCATATTTTCCAATTTTACACAACTTCTACTACTCGCCTACACTACTTCTAAAAAAGAAAATGAAATGAAGAAGAAGAAGAAAAAAGAAATTGAATAAACATAGAAAGAGATATAAATAAGGAGAGAAAGAGGGTGATACTCTAACACAGAGGATACAAACTCTAATTACAGCGGAAACAAGGAGGCTCTGCAGAGCTCGCCGGGCTTGGCACCGTGCTCGGCAAGCCCGGGCAGAAGCACGCGTCCACGAGAAGCCCCGACCCCACACTTGGCCTTCCTTCTGGGCGGCCTAAACAGCTTAATTGCAGTCCTCGGCTAGCCGAGAACCCGTTGCCCCGTTGCTGCGGATGGTCTAAGGGTGGGGATGGTGTGAGACGTTTTAGATTTTAAACCATCTTTTAAGATGGGGTGAAAAAAATATGCGACATAAAAGTTAAAGAAAAAGAAGTATGAATTTGATAAAACAAAATATTGCTGTTAAAAAATAAGCGATGTGACAGTTTTGTTGTTTAATAAAAGTTACCATTATACCCGTTTAATTAACAAAAATGTCGTAATTATAATTGAGAAATCATGACAATATTGTCATTTTAATGATTCAAGGAAAACAGACAAAAAAACTCATTAACCCTAACTTTTTTTTCCATCAACTCAACACTATAAATTCAAAATTCAAAATTCAAAATCCACTTATAAAAGCTCATATCAAACATTTAGAAAAAAAAAAAAAAAAAAAAAAAAAAAAAAAAAAAAAAAAAAAACCGTACCAAGCCCATCTTAGTTTTGGAAAAAACTGTACCTTTCTGGGAAATATCATCAACACCAACAATTACCTCCTTTTCCATTCACTAGACATCAGAATGCTATTCAGTAGACATCAGAATGCGAAACAAATGATGGCACATGTTCTTGGACAACAAAAGGGTGGCAAGTAAGAACAGTAACTTGTAAGGAGATATTGAATTTACTACATAATAAGCTGCTATGGGGAATAAGCTATCCCCCAAAATGTGACATGTGGAATAGTTTATCCCCACTATATCCTAATAACCAAATACTTCATAATAAGACAATCATAGCCATTCAAACTTTGGAATCATCATACTTTTTTGTAGGCCTGCCCTCGGGCACGGTATATGCACTAGTCTTCTTGCAAACAAGTCAACTTCTAGCTCTCCCTTGCTCCTTTGGTCACAAGCAATCTCGAACGCAAACCCCAACCTTAAAACTAGAAGCAATAGAAGATAATGTGTATTGACTTGTTTGTTTCTCGCACTCCTTCCTTCCGGGTCCTACATTTTCACCTAGTGTTGTTGCCGCTTCGCCGTCATATGTCCAGAGTTTGATCCTGTTGCAAGTAGTCCGAGTTTTCTCCTTTTCTCAAGAGCTGCAATCAGTCGATCAGCACCAGAGAGCTCAGAGTCACTACTAGAACTATCGTCGCTGCTAGAACTGTCGCATCGTTTCCTTTTGAAGCTCGAAACAGGAGTCACAACTTGGTTGCAGCTTCTCTCATTTTCATCACTACGAACACTGTTTACCTCGGCGCGTGAAACAACATCAGAAACAGGCAAGCATTTCTCAACTTCTTCATCACTGTCATCTATCTCAATGATCGGTGCAGGCACAGCCCTCCCAGCTGCCACTGATGTACCTGGAGCTTCACAGGAGGTCCCTGCTTTGGAGCCCAATGGCATCTGACTTTGAGAGCGCCTTGCTACATCCCTCCCAGCTGCCACTGATGTACTTGGAGCTTCAACAAAGGTCCCTGCTTTGGAGCCCAATGGCCTCTGACTCTGAGAGGGGCTTGCTTCACTGCCACTCATTATGACAGAGTACCCACCTACAAGATGCACATAAAAAACTTTTCTAATAAAGCAGCAGCTTATGGTAAACAGGTTCAAGCATAAATCTTTCGGGCCAAAGGTAAAAACACACCAACACTTTTCAAGGTAAACTACCGCTAGAACTATATTTTTTTTTGTCAACACCACTAGAACTATAATTAAGCTATCTTCTTATAGAAAAATCTGGAATGCAGGGCTTTAATAATTTAACATGGCTACTTAATATGGGGAAACACTATTAAAGAACTTACACCAAGGAAAGTCACGTGGCACTACGTTTTCCTTCTACTAATCTATCTCCCCCAGTTTTGATGGCGTACTTTAGAATGTTGCTTTTTGGTCAAGTGACAAATGGCTGCAGCCTTTTTGGTGCTAATCAATACACATTCCTTAGAAGTGAAATGATATACTCTTACCTAGGTGAATTCTGTTGGTAAGCATAATGGTTGGTGTCTTTCATATCTATTTGGTGAACAATAACTTATTTCTAAAACCTGCTCCCAAGATCTTTTGCACAAAATAGAGGGTGTGGAAGAAAATTGTCATTGCCTTACTAGGTGATACATTTCTGGAGATAAGAGAAATACATTAGTGAAGTGTGTAATAGACAATTACAGTAAGCCTATAAATAGGCAAACCTAACATGTTTTCTAGCCAACCTAAACTAGGAAACTGTATCAAAAAACCTAAACAAGGAAATATGATAAACCTGATTATATTAATCCTAAAATAACTCTAACACCCCTCCTCAAACTCAACGTGCCAACAATGAGTTTGCAAGAAGAAAGGACAGCAGCGGAATGAGGCCAAGGTGGTTGCAAAGGCCGAGACGATCTGTCATGTCTGATGTGGCACACTCCCGTGTGCTTGATGTGACATGTCATGTCTGATGTGGCATACACATGAAGCTTATGTATTTGGATGTTTTTCATGTTCACTACTTCCACGCAGAACTGAAGTAGTTACTCGCTTGGAAACTATTTTATGATCCCTAGTTCTGGATGGAACTATTTTATAATTCACAACGGTCCCATATTTATTACCTTAAATTGCAAGTGGTCTCACTGGTCTATATCAGCATTTTTATTAGTAAGAAAATTAATTCAACCGAATCGTCACAATTCATGATTTAATTAACGACCAGAAATTGAGATTTCGATTCACGATTTGAATCACGATTTGACAACTGTGTGACCGGAGATGACTTAAAAGGAATGGGTAAGCTGAAGAAGCAATTTGTCAATGAGTTTGAGCTAGAGTTAGGCAAGTTGAAATACTTTCTTGGTATTGAAGAAGCTCATTCTCAGCAAGCGATATTTACTTCACAACAGAAGTGTTGGACTTGTTAATTGAGCAGGAAAGTTGGGATGATGTAAACCGGCAGAAACACCGATAGAGCTTAACAAAAATTTGGTGAAGTTCAAGAAGAAATGAGAGTGGAAAACTTGTAGGAAAGAGTATAATTTGTCTCACACACGGCCAAATATAGCATATGCTGTTAGTTTCGTGTGTCAATTCATGCACAATCCTGCAAAATCACATATGAGACAGTGAACAGAAATCTACGATATCGCAGAGGAGTTACATTTAAAAGGGTGCAAGCTTGACTCTTGACGCTTAAACAGATGGAGATTATGTCGGATCATTAGTTGATAGAAGATCAACCTCCGGCTATTGTACTTTTCTGGGCGGCAATCACGTCACTTCGAGAAGAAAAATAAATTGTAGTTCCTCAGTCTAAGCACTGAGGCTGAGTTTAGAGTAGTGGTGTTCGGCAAATATGAACTACTTTGGCTCAAGATAATAGTAGACGAAATGAAGGTTAGGTGGGAAGGTCCAATGAAACTTTATTGTGACAAGTCAGCCATCAGTATTGCACACAATCCAGTGATACCTGATCGGACTAAACATATTGAAGTGGATAGGAATGCCATCACGAAGAAGTTGGATAGTACTGGCGAAAGAACTAGCAGATGTGGTTACGAAAGGGTTACCCAGCGCCGTTCCAAATGATAACCAGCAAGCTTGGAATGGAAGATATCCATTCGCCAGCTTGAGGGGGACTGTGGAAGAATATTGGAATTGCCTTAGTAGGAAGACCTTGACAATGATCTCTGATTCTAAATTGATATGATTCCCGTCCGCATTAAATCGATCTGATTAAATTTCCAAAATTAGGTATTTACTTAGAATAAAGTTACAATATAAATACCACTGTAATATCCTCAGCTATAATAATATATTCACAATCATTTTCATATTTGTCACATAGAAATCTTCTCATAATGTTTCTGGTATAGTAATAATACAGTATCTTCTCAACGGAATCCTTAAATAGTCAGTCTCTTTTTTAGGTGGTGTCTTATCACTAGAAGAATGATCTTAGGTTGAAATATTGCTCTCTATAAGCATTAAATATATATATATATATATATATACACACACACACACACACACACACTAGTGAGCCGACCCTCTTCAATGGGGGTTTGGAGGAAAAAGACTAGCTGAAATGTCAGAAGAAAATTTCCCATATTTAAGTATATATTATTAGAAGACATCAACTTATGCTGAGTGAGACTGACAACTTTTGTTTAATGTTCCAACAATAGGGGGGAAAGTGGGACTGACAGGTTTTCTGTTTACCACAGAAGATATTTCAGAGGCCTGACGAGAATTTTTTCACAACACTTGTAAAAGACATCAGATATTCAGACCTGAAAGAATCGAGCATCCCAACTTTTTTTATGCATTTTCAAATCCCTCCCAAGATATCAAATAAGGCTTTAAAAATCTCTTATCATGTTCCAAAGTGTGAAAGTAGACACTGTGAATGACCAGTTTTATGGTGATGTGATCAATAACAGCGATGACAGCGAGAAACGGACAGGTTGAGAGAGGAGCGTTAGTCAAAAAAAAAAACATTTTTTGAGCTCCTAGAGTCAATTTAGACAAACCCCAATTGAGCCAGAACCAACAAACAAAATCTAGAGGTGTAATACCCCGTCAAATAGCTAAGGGTAAATTGGTAATTTAGAAAGCATTATAAGATTCTAATTAAGAATTTGAGCTCGGGTAAAATATTATATGTTTGTAAGTGAGGAATTTTCTAAGATTTTACATAAATATTGAATTTGTATATGCGTAAAAATATACGCGAGTTTATTTTATTTTAACGCGGGTACACCGCGAGATTGTGTGTGTATGATACACTAGAGTACACTACCCATTGGTGTGCCACCCACACCCTAGTATTTTCTCAATTTCTTAGCACCTTCAACCTCTTCCACCTTCTTCGGCAAGCTCTTGCCTTCATCTTGCCGAGCAAGATTGTGCCACCGCCACCAAGCCCTCCCTTCCACTAGAAGCCTCATTTCTCCCCAATATAAACCACACCCTTCTCCTACAAGCTCCTTCTCATCATCTTCATCACCTCCATCTCCTTCCCAAACACACCAACGCCGCCACCACCACCGAGAGTTCCACCACCACCACCACCATTCACCTTCATCTCCTCTCTAGTCTCTCCCTCATTCTCTCTCTCTCCCTCTCTCTGTTCTCTGCCCAGAAACAGAGCAAGGCAGCAGCAGCGGCAAAAGCCGCCACCACCACCTCCCCTGTTTCCCGACGGGAACAACAGCCCGCCACCCAAGTTCACCCAACCACCTCCCAGCTTGTTCTCCTCTCAATTCCTCTCTCTCCCTCTCGACCAGAGCACAAATAGAGAGAGAAGAAGCAGCAACCAAGTCCTGGAAGCAGCCGACGCAATTCCGGTGAGCCTCCATTGTTGCCGACGGGAAAGCTTCGCTGGAAGCAATCCGGCGCCACCCAACCTCTGTAACCAGTACCAATCACCTCCTAGAGCTCCCAGGAGACGAACCCAGGTACTAGCCGAAGCTTAGAGTCCCTCCATCGCCGGCGGCGAAGAGCACTGCGCGACTCACCGACGGCAAACCCGTATAGCTTCGATTCTTGATCGATTTCGGTCATTCTTGACCTTGGTATGCTCCAAATCTCGTCTAGATTTCGTTTAAACAATCAAAATCAAACTTTGAATGCTTGAATTCATGTTTAGTTGGAGGAATTTGATGTTTATGTAAAAGGGGTTAAAGTGTCTTTAATGTAAAACTGTTGTAGTATGCATATAGGGTACTATTTGTATTTTAGGGAAATCTTTAGGGGGCTGGTGTCCTTTAATGAACTGCCTTGTGAGTAGAAAGGGGGTTTCCAATGTCTTTTACAGTAAACCCGGGGGATGCGGTCGTTGTTTATATAAACTTTATATTATTCGCGAAAACTAAAAATGTTATTTTTAGATTAAAAATATTTTATAAAAATAATAGTTTTCGTCCCGGTTACGGAAAAGTGTTTCGGGCATCGAAATAGTGACCGAGTTGTTCGCTAAAAATTAAAGAGTTACGTTTTATTAAAATTTAAATAAAGTTTGCTTAAATTACTTAGTCTTCAAATCGATTTTGTTCAATACATGTACAAATTGATATTGGCTAGTTTATAAACTTTATAGTGTCGTTTTCGGAAGAAGTTTGTTGACAACGTGTTATTTTAAATATCGGTTAAACCGTTATAATTACAATAAGTCTTTTTCATAATTATAACTACTCGTTTTAGTATTATTTAGTGTCTTTTAATACCAACAATGTTTTAAAATAAATAATCACTTTTCTAAAACATTATATAGTTGTCAAAGTATGCGTCGATTTATATATTTTCACTATTAAAGAAATAACTAGAGAAAGAAGACGTTGAGTTCGGGCTAGTCTAGAATCGCTTAATAGGATTTTCTATAAGACTTGAAATACTACGTTCGGATTGTGACGATCTAGAAGCTCTGATTTGTAGGTGAAGTTTACATAGGCAAGGACTACGACTAGAACTTTCAGACGCTTCTGGACTAAGGTAAGTAAATATGCCTAGCCTAGCGTGCTAGCTCCTGTTCGTGTCAGAGTATGCTTTTAATACTTGTCTCAAAATTATATTTTGAGTTACATGTTTTGTTTGAAATTTCTTTACATGTCAAAGAAGTTGTTTTACTGCGAATTGTCACACGATTAATATTAATCCACTAATAACGTAAAGTGGAAAAAGTTGTGCGGGGATCGTTATATTCGCTTTTCTATAAGATTGGTCGTGGCTGACTACGTTCACCCGACCCGTTTATAAGATTGGTCGTGGCTGGCTACGTCTACCCGACCCGTTTAATTTAATCCGGTCGCAACCTGCCGGATCGCTCCATGTACTCACCTCTCTGGCCGCGAGTAGTCTTAGAGGGGTGCCGGCACTTAAGGTCTTGGATGCGTAGTGATAGTAGATCTTCCCCGTATCAACAAAGTTAAAAGTGGTTTTCTTCAAGGACAAGAATGTCTATGAATAAAGGAAGGTAAGATTGGGATAATACTCCCCGTTTCAAGATCAAGAAGGAAGAAGTTGAAAGATTGAGAAGTTTAAAGTTGGATTTGTGCTTGGTTTATTCTTTTAAAGATTTATTTCCTCTTATTACTGTTTTTGAAAACAAATTATGCCTCGTCATCTGTTTACGAGCTAGGGTATTTATTTACTCAGCATTTCCCAGCTGACTTTAGAAACTGCGGTTCCGTTTTCTTTCCCACCGCAGGATTAGACGATGAAGGCTATGGTATGGATGGGTAAGAGACTCACTGAGGAAGTCACGTCACGTGCTGTAAGATAGTATAAACAATGTTAGATATAATGTGTAATAGTAACGTAGGAAGGACTTGAGAAGTAATGTAATGTTTAATAGTATGTAATATAAAGGTTGGGATGTTGTGCTTTCGAATCTCCGCCGTTACTTTTAGCCTCGGCCTCCCCGATTCGTCCGAGTCGGATAAGGGGGTCGTTGCAAGAGGTCTCCTGCCAGAAGCCCCTAACCCAACCAAACGGCCATTGGTAATCTAGACAATCAATTTTGAAACCAATTCCAAAGAAGATAATAGAAGTCGGCCCCATATTGAGGAGTTAAACTTTGCTGCTCTTTCAGAGGAGAACAGTTTAGCTCTTAAATAAGTCTAAGGGGAAGAAAATATGGGAGCACCGAAGGATTGTAATGAGGAAAAAGTATCTGCACCAACATATGTAAGTTTTAGGAAACACACACATTGATTTCTTATCTTCGAGGAACGTGCACCTATTGCTGGACATCAAATTTAGGCATAGTTCTGAATTTTGAAAGCTTAATGAGGCTGTGGATTCTTGTTTGAAGCACAGTAAACTAGGTCCTTTATGCAAATTGCCATATTTGGAAAGCATATGATCATGGAAACTCTAATTACTTTGACTCTGACAGAAAGAGTATGCTTAGGAGTGAAATGATCAGCCGATTAGGTGGTACACCTCCTCTGTCAAATAATTAGATTTGTTAGAGCACACAACTAAGATTATTCCCTCTAGAAGACTGCTTCAGAAGGACCCATCATCGCCTCGTTTTTCGTGTTAGTCACTGAAGTTCTGAGTCAATCATTGTAGAGGTGAGCGAAACTGGCATGTTGACGGGTTTCGAACTATCGTCTATGGACCAAGGGAAGCTGACATCGCCTCCCCGCATTATTAATATACTTTGAGGGGTTAGGACATAGAGGATAGATCTAATGTTGGAGACCGTTCACGTATTCAGGTAGGAGAGGTTCACAGATTTATGATTTTGCGAATGTAACAAGGTTCCAGTACTTTCTTCTGCAATGGCATGTCAGTGTTCACCTTTGGGAGCTCCTCAGAATGCTACCCCCATGTGAGATGTAGCGGCGGAGACTGGAGACACTTGGAAAAGGTCTAGCAACTTGCATGTAAATTCAGTTTAAATATATCATTTTTTCTGCCCTGCCAACATCTCTTATATTCATTTCTCGTGTCCACATCAGTGGAAAGAAATCTGAGTAAAAGTTAAACACAAATTTCCATTATATGAGACGGATTGCGAGAAGAAATTAGTAAACATAAAGGAGCTTATGAGACTCTGGAAAGTTGAGGATTGAGGATAAACAATTTTTAAATAATTGGTGAAGAAATTCCACCTTCTAAAACATAAAGAAGCACTCAGGAGCAAGTCACTATGCTGTTTTGAGGAATGGGATGATTATCGTTGGAGAATATTAGTGGCGTGCAAGTATGGGAAAGCTTGATATCTAAGGACTCCCCAACTTCCAAATGGTGTAGGGATTAGGAAAGAAATTAAGACGTTGCGGATAAAACTTCTACAATTTACTGTATTCCCAAATTGAGGACAAGAGAGACATTCACTACTGGTCTTTGGTCAGATATTTGGTGCAGAGAGGCGCAGTTGTTGACTGCCTTCCCTAGTCATTTCCGATTTGTGGTTGAGAAAAATGCTCAAGTGGCAGATTACTTGAATTTTTCTGTAATAGCCAGCAGTCCAGTACTGTGCTCTGCTTTTTTTTTTTCTTTCCTTTTTTGCAAGACCCTCAGATTTGATAAACAGAAGTGATGCATGCCTTCAGACAATCTTCTGTTGGGTATTGTTGGGTATCGTGTGTGAGCGGTTTGTCCCACATCGGGATGGTGGACATGATGTCCATGGTTAATATAGTTTGATTTGGGCCCTAACTCATAAGGTTGACATTTTGGGTAAGTGGGTGTCCCGGATCATACTATGGTAGTCCTCTCTCGCGGTGCATAATCTCTGAAAGTCATATCATAACAGGTTGTATCATAACAGGTTCGTGCGCGTTGCAGTGGTTGCAGTGGTGAATCGAATGGTGAGATGTGTGGTTCCATGAATGGTGGTCCGGTGCACTCTCACAAAGGTTATTCCAAGAAAACTCGGCAAATGCTTTTGGGTGAGGGGGAGCATGTTGAAGGGCTCACACATGAAGGGGAGATTGTTGGGTATCATGTGTTGGCGGTTTGTCCCACATCGGTATGGTGGACATGATGTATGGTTAATATAGTTTGATTTGGGCCCTAACTCATAAGGTTGACCTTTTGGGTAAGTGGGCGTCCCGAATCATACTATGGTGCTCCTCTCTCGCAGTGCTTAATCTCCCAAATCTTCCAGGTCATGATACAAATCAATGATGCGATATAACAGTTTGGCATGTTGGGGTAAAGGGTTTGTCGGTAAGAGGCTACTTCGAGATATTGGCAAAGAAAAATATAGCCATTCAACATGAAGTGATTTGGATGGGTGGAGCACCTACTAAGTAAGTTTCTTGGGCATCAGACATAATTCAAGCACCAGAAAAAAAAAAAAAATGGCTAGCAAATTCTTTTAGGCAGTGGTGCAGAGGAGTCCAATGTCCATTTTTTGTTGCATCGTCCGTTGGTTTGAGTTTTCTAGGATAACATATGCCTGATGTGCGGTAGTTACAAGAGCATCTCCAATGCTAGTAGTTAAAAATCATGTATAATTTAATCAACATTGTCGTTCTTTATTTAATTATTCCAAAAAGTTTATATGATCTCCATTGCAACTATGTAAAAGTTAGCTAAGTGTAGTTCTTGTAGGGAAAATTTTAATAAATAAACTAATAATTAAATATAAAAAGAGAAAGAGATAGACACAAAAAATTTAACTATCCATTTTTGGTTCTTTAAAAGTAGAGAGCGGGATAACTATCCGCTAAAATAAAGAGCAGAGTAGAGAGCCCATTGGAGACTACGTTTTCACCATCTTCTTTTATTATAAAGATAGCCGCCGTTTAAATATTCCACTGGAGATGCTTTAAGTGATGTCAAACAGAATTATCAGAGTTTATGCATTACATGGCGATTGTGGAAAGAAAAAAATAAAAATAAACACTGTTAAAGTTAGGGAGAATGAATAATTGTATTAAACAACTCTAAAATAAACGGAATACAAGAGGCCTATAAATAGGCAACAGCAACTTGGAGAACAAGAAACCTGACTAAGCTTGGTGACCAAGCAATACCATAGTAGTCCTAACAAACTAGGAAACCAAGTAACTCATAATTAATATAATTAATAATATTCCTAAATAACTCCAACGCCCCCCCCCCCCCCCAAACCCCAAAACTCAATGTGCCAATATTGAGTTTTCAAGAAGGCATCGTAGCAACAAAGAAGAAGACCAATAGTGATTGTGAAGGTCGGGTTGTAGGCTCGACTAGCCAAAACTAGGAGCAATTAAGTAGGATAGTTTTACGACATATCGGGATGTAGTAGGATTGTTTTACAATGTACCCGGTCGTAGTAGGATAGTTTTACGACGGGTCGGGTCGATGAGAACCGTGTGAACCGGTTTGGAACGCCGATGGAACCCGAATATGAGAAAAGAGAGTCCGGAAACGGCTTCAGATTGCAGGAAAACCTTGTGAACCGGTTTGGGCCGATTCAAAGCTGGAGCGAAGACGAGCCAAAACAGCTTGTCAAAGATAGAGGTTCAAACGGCTTGGTCAAAGACCAAGGAAGACAAAGATACAAGTTGCGGCTGATGTTGAGCCGGAAGTCAGATGACGACTTAAGGTTGCTGGACACGAAGCCGTTGTTGAGGGGAGCCGAAGCGCTGGTGGCGGCTGGGCGGAAACCAATCTGAGACGGCTTGTGGCGGCTCGCGCAGAAGCTGAAGAAGCCGGCTGGAGTGGATGGCTCGAAGCGGAGCCGAATGCCGCGAGTGAAGACCAAGCCGTGAGGCGCCGCACGCGCTTTGGTGAGCAGCTGAGCCTGGCGCGTGAAGACGGTGGCACTGAAAGTTTGGACGACGCATGGAGAGGCGTCGGTCCTCCGTTACTAGTGATATTTTAGCGCCTTGATCGAAATTTGATTTCGAGATGATTGGGATGGGAGGTGAGACCATCTGACGAACGGAAGATGGTCAACTGGTGAGCAGACCGAGGGTTTGTCTCTTGGTGTTGTAAGAATCTTACGATTCACAATTCGTATCCTACGATTCGACTCGATTCACCCTTGAAACGCTGCGAATCCCTTAGTGAATCTTTAATGGACAAATATTTGAATCCCGATTCAAGAGTCCGAATCTTACGCTTCAGTTGCGATTCAGACCGATTCTACGATTCACCTTCGATTCATCATTAAGGTAGCATCAGTCTAAGAAATAATACTTCCTACATTATTTCCTACATTTATGTCTTTTTTCCAACATGAATTTGTTTTAAATTACTAGTGCATTTTTCTCAAGTCCAAGTCTAGTAGTTTTCTATAATTTTCAATCTCCTTGGTATCTTATAGTTCTTGCTCCACATGCCAATCTTTCTATTAGACTATTCTTTATCTTTTAGATGTACGAAACTCCTAATCACTAGTTATGGATGCGAGTTTTCAATGATGTGTCCTTTCTTTTAATAAAAATATGAATATTTTCTTAAACAATGTTATAGCTTTATGAAATATTTTATTACATCTACCTAAAATTGCAAGCCGAATCTTCACGATTCACGATTCGATGTACGATTCAGTGATGGTGAATTTCGATTCACTATCTGAATCCCGATTCGACAACTATGCTCGGCGGTAAACAAAAAACTAGCAGGAACTCAAGGCAGGCCTAAGCTCAAATTAGGTTACGAGGAATGTAGAAGCTATGATACCATGTTAAATTTAGGGGGAATGAATAATTGTATTAATCAAATCTATAACAAACGGAATACAAGAGGCCTATAAATAGACAATAGCAACTTGGACAACAAGAAACCTAACTAAGCTTGGTGACCAAGCAATCCTAGAAAACTAGACAATACCATAATAGTCCTAACAAACTAGGGAACCAAATAACTCATAATTAATATAATTAATAATATTCCTAAATAACTCTTAACAACGTGTACACACATTTTGAGGGTGGCTCCGCAATCTGCTATGCGCTATTTGCCCTTTATAGACATAAATTAGTGTCCATCTTTCTTTTATCGGAACCCGCCGTTGCTATCCTTTGGGTGCGCACTGGATAAACTCATTTTCTAGTGCAATAGCCTGCAAACCACAATAGAGAGGTAAAACAGCCTGAAAAAACCCGGGCTGACAGACTCGCAAGCAGCCCTTGGGTTGCCCCAAGGTTTGAACTCAAGACCTCTAGGCATACGCCCAAAAGAATGCAAACCCAGCCAACTCAACTACACCCCGAAGGATAGATCAATTGCCACCTTTTCCAGAGTCAAACTCAATCTTTTCAGATGTTGAAGAATACATTTCTTAAAGCATTCGCTTTTTAGTACAAAAGAAATTATTATACGAACTCACTTTTCGTCCTTGTTTACTTCCGGAAAGAACTTGACGACGTATAATATAATATGCTTCTTTTCTTTCTAAAGATGAGCAACTGTTGAAGAAAATGGAAGTCTCATCTATCGCACTCACCTACAGCTCTAAGATTTCCTTACTTACCAGCCACCCACTGTGAAACACAGTCTGAGTACCACTCCGTCCACCTCTTTTGCATCATTTGGACTTTTACCACTATTCACTGGGTTAGCTTGACCCGGTAATTTGGACAGAAAAACTTTGTAATTTTTAGATAATTTTTTCGAAGTGTTGTAGAGTAACTCTTATTCTACAAAACAACAAAAAAAAAAATCGAAGTGGCCCAGTTACGGGTGAAAAAAGTCCAAATGGTGCATTTCAGCTGGGACGGAGTGGTATCACATATCTATTTTAATAATGGTGTCTTGAAGCTCGCACGTAAAAGCCTGTTACTACTATGCCTTTGATTGGCAGTTGGCACTTATGCTGCTGATTACTCTACTTGATAGTCCCGGTTCACCACAATCGAAATCTAAGAGATAATTTCTTATAAGCTACTTCCTCTGTTCTTTCTGAATCGTCACCATTTTCATTATACCACTATTCACTTAATCACTTTAATTCGGTGATTTGATTAGTAAAACGATGCAAGAATTAGATAAACTTTGCACGATGTTGTAGAGTAAGCTTCACTCTACAACACCATTAAAAATCCATCAAAAAATTGCATCGTTTTGGCTATCCAAATCACCGGGTCAAAGTGACCTGATTACGGAAGAAAAATTCAAAGGGTAAAAGACACTGACCACCCCTGAGTTTAGGCTTAAGTCCACCGAGCTACCCTGTGTTTTGGAAAAAGACACTTTGCACCTTTTTTTTGATGGAGGCTAACGGTTGTCTAACAGCACAAAGGAAAAGACTATTTTACCCCTGAAATGTTATAAAATTACCACCTATATATTATCCTAACCCCTCCCACCTTCATTTGTAACCCTATTTCTTCTCTCTCCACCTCCTCTTTCTCTCTTCCCCTCATGAAACACAGCCACCCATTTTTCTTTTCTTCTAGTTCAGTTCCTTCTCCTCCTCCTCCCTCTTTGTCGATCTGACCTCTCCTCCCCTCCCCTCCTCCTCCTTCAACACCCAACCCAACCTATAAGGAAGTTTTATTCGAGAAAACATAGAGATGATAATCGACGGGGAGGTTCTCGGAATCGGACTAGTTCTTGAACGAATCGACGCCGCCGAAATTAGCATTCTCCAGAATCGCTGCTAAATCGGGAAAACAGAGGAGGTTCGCCGACGAGCAGAACGCCGGGAGGCTGGTGGAGGAGATGGTTCCGGGCGGCGAGTTCGGTGAACGACGCCGATTGAACACCGTTCAAAGGGGAAGATTTGTTGAGGAGGAACCACGGTTTGGGTAAGATCATTGGAGATCTGCTTCTTCCAGTACCGAAACAGAAAACCTTTGGGGGTGAACGGCAAATCGAACCCAGCTGATGCTAATCCAGTCAGAGGGATATGGAGGTGGTGGTTGCGGTGATGGTTGTTGGTGTGGCGTTGCATAGAGGCTAAACCCAGATGATGCTCGTCTTCCTGAGACGATGAGGTATCCCACTCTGTTCCTCCCCTCACTCCTCCATCTCCCCACAGTCTCATCTTCTACCAGATCGTTTGGAGGAGGACATCCAGATTGTGTTGTGTACGCGAGGTACCTTTTGGTTTTTAACAATCAAATGATAGATAGAATCCCCCCATTTTGAGTCGCCTCCAAACAACGAGCTGTTGGCTTCTTCAATTGATTATTCTATATGATGTTATGGTGATGATGAATCTGCTGCTCCCCCCCCCCCCTCCCTTTTTTTTGGGTGTTTCATGTTGTTCTGTGTTTGTTAGAAATGGGTATTTCTGGGTTTAAGGAAGCAATTTTCTTTTTTTCATGGCAATTTTACTACCATTTGTGTATGTAGTATTGCTACTTCCAATTTTTGTTTTTAATCAAACAAGGTGAAGGATTCAGGGGCATCTCTCTCTGTTGGTTTGTGTGTTCTTGTAATCAACCATCATTATGTGTTCTTGTTATCAACCAAAAAGCTTTTTGCTTTTTCCATTGATTTCTAGATGATGATGATGCTTATTTATTTTTATTTTTTTGATTTGTGGGTGTTTCATATTGTTCTGTGATGGTTAGAAATGGGGTTTTCTGGATTTTGTTATGGGTTAAAGGAAGCCATTTTCCTGTTCCATGGCGATTTTACTGTCATTTGTGTATCTATATGTTGATTTATTGAGAATTTTTTGGTGTTCTTGATGTTCTTGGTGTTCTTGTTGATAAACATGGGCAAAAAATCCAGAAAATGCACTGGGGCAATATCGTCCAGAAAAATTCAATCAATCACTTTTCTAACAGAACCTAACAGAAGGGTGCTTACTGTCCATGGAATATTCCGTTAAATGGGTGCAAAGTGTCTTTTTCCAAAACACAGGGTAGCTCGGTAGAATTAAGCCTAAACTCAGGGGTGGTCAATGTCTTTTACCCAAATTCAAAAGGTGAAGATTCAGAGAGAACGGAGGTAGTATTTGTCGATGGTTTAATTAATCAGGTCCAACTATTATTCGTAAGCCCCTTTAGGTATTAGGGAAGCCAACCGCCAATGTCATTGTTGCACACCAACAAGGATTTTCACTATTCTTACACTCCAATAAAATATCTCATTATATCCTTCATGTATCTTCTAACATGCACAAGGCCTGAAACTTTAAAAAAGAAGTCCAAAAACTAAACCTACTTTGTTTAATCTTGAGATATAGAAAAGACAGCGGCATTGTTAACTTAAACTAACAAACATGTCAGAGCCATCCAATAAGATATAACGAAATACTAAATTAACAACTCATGTTACCAGTCCTACGGTATTCTAAAAGGGAATTCAAGAATACCTTTCTCCTGTGGACTCGACGACGAGCGAAAATAACCATTTTTGGAGCTTCTAGGTTCCTCCTTCACTGGCGGCCGCTGAACCATGTTACTATCTCTACATGTACCAGCAACTGCTCCGTTTTCTGAAGCTCTCTCTTTCTCAGAGGCATTCTTCATAGCCTCCGGCTTCTTCTTCGGCAGTAATGACTCGGCTGACATCTTTGGAAAGCCGTGATTTTGTCCAGAAACTGTAAAATGAAATTCAGAAACTATAACTAAAGTAATTGAAGCTCGGGAAACTACCAAAAAGATACTTAACAGCCACCCACCGTAAAACACAGTCTGAGTATCAGATATCTATTTCAATAATGGTGTCTTGAAGCTCGCACGTAAAAGCCTGTTACTACTATGCTTTTAATTGGCAGTTGGCACTTATGCTGCTGATTACTCTATTGATCGTCCCGGTTCACCTCAATCGAAATCTAAGAGATAATTTCTTATAAGCTATTTGTCAATGGTTTAATTAATCAGGCCCAACTATTATTCCTAAGCCCCTTTAGGTATTAGGGAAGCCAACCGCCAATGTCATTGTTGCAAACCAACAAGGATTTTCACTATTCTTACACTCCAATAAAATATCTCATTATATCCTTCATGTATCTTCTCGCATGCACAAGTCCTGAAAGTTTAAAAAGAAGTCCAAAAACTAAACCTACCTTGATTAATCTTGAGAAATAGAAAAGACAGCAGCATTGTTAACTTAAACTAACAAACATGTCAGAGCCATCCAATAAGATATAACGAAATGATAAGTTAATAACTCACGTTGCCAGTCCTACGGTATTCTAAAAGGGAATTCAAGAATACCTTTCCCCTGTGGACTCGACAACGAGCGAAAATCACCATTTTTTGAGCTTCTAGGTTCCTCCTTCACTGGCGGCCGCTGAACCACGTTATTATCTCTACATGTACCAGCAACTGCTCCATTTTCAGAAGCTCTCTCTTTCTCAGAGGCATTCTTCATAGCCTCCGGCTTCTTCTTCGGCAGTAATGACTCAGCCGACATCTTTGGAGAGCCGTGATTTTGTCCAGAAACTGTAAAAATGAAATTCAGAAACTATAACTAAAGTGATTGAAGCTCGGGAAACTACCAAAAAGATGTGACCAGAACAATAGACTAATAATTCATGGTGCCTGTTTTATTTTAATGAAAATCAAAGTCTCGTATATCATACTCACCTTCAGCTCGAAGATTTTCTAACTTAACAACCATCAAAACACAGTCAGAGTTTCAGATATATATTGCAACAATGATACCCTGAAGTTCTCAAGCAAAAGTATGTTACTATATCTTTAATTGGCAGTTCGCATGAATGCTCATGATCTATCTTCTTGATCGTCCCGATTAAGCTCCATGAGAATGTAACAGATAATTCCTTATAAGCTCTTTATCAATGGTTTTGATCAAGCCCAACTATCTATATAAAGGGAATAAGGATTTTGGTGAAGCCTTTTTCACTAGACATGAATGCCCTTCTCATTAAAGAGAAAAAAAGTTATGGTGGGGGTAAAATTGAAAATCATAAGAAAACCTACCCACTAACCCATTAGCTTTCACCCACTATCCCCCAACATTTAGCAATTCCTAAAAACTCTATTCGGTGGATCTAACATCGGTTGTTAGATTATGGGAAAAATTGTGTTTGCACACACAATGGGTGTGCCGAGTATTCTAGTAATTCTTACACCCTTTTAGGTGTTAGTGAAGTCAACTGCCAATGACATCGTTGTGCACCAACAAGGATTTTTATGCAAGAAGTATCGTTGGTCATGCACTCCATCCATTTGTTACCTTATTAACTATTCTTACACTCCAATACAAATTCTCAATTTAGCCTTCATGTATCTCGTTGAGTTCTGTGGTCGATCAACTTAGTCAGTTTGATCCCATATGCATAAGTCATGAAACTTTAGAAAGAAGTCCAATAACTGAACCTACATTGACTGAATCTTGAGAAATAGAAACGAAATTGAAGTATTATTTGCTGAAACCGACATGTAATAGCCATTCGGTAAGGTAAATCAAAACTAATATATTAATAATTTGTGTTGCCTATCAACCTATCGTGTTGTAAAGGGAAAGTTCATCAATACCTTCCCCTTGCTGGTGCATACCAGGTGGAGGTCCGATAGCACAACTCTTGAAGCTTTTAGGTCCTTCTCTTACTTGCGGCTGAACCAAGTCACACTTGCCAGTTCCAGCAAATGCTCCATTTTCGGAAGCTTTCCCTCTCTCAGATGCTTTCTTAATAGCTTCCGGCTGCTTCTCCAGCAATGACTCAGCCGCCTTCCTTGAACTGCCGTGATTAGTTAAGCCTTGTTGACCCATGTTCTGGCCGAGTCTAGACACTATACAATGAGGTCCAAATTGTAACTAATTGATTGAAGCTTGGAAAACTATCACATGTGTAGACCGATAAAGGTATAAGCAGAACAATAAGCTAGTAATTCATTACTACCTTGCCCCTGTGGACTAAGCAAAGAGCCAAAAACACCATTTTTGGGAGAGCTTCCAGGTTCCTCCTTCACTTGAGGCTGAACCAAGTTATCTCTGCCTATTCCAGAAACAGCTCCTTGCCGGTGCATACCAGGTGGAGATCCGATAGCACCATTCTTGAAGCTTTTGGGTCCCTCTCTTACTTGCGGCTGAACCAAGTCACGCTTGCCAGTTCTAGCAACTGCTCCATTTTCGGAAGCTTTCCCTCTCTCAGATGCATTCGTAATAGCTTCCGGCTGCTTCTCCGCTAATGACTCAGCCGCCTTCTTTGAACTGTCGTGATTAGTTAAGCCTTGTTGACCCATGGGCCCGCCGAGTCTAAACTCTATAAACGCTATACCCATGTACCAAAAAAAAAGTCCAAACTGTAACTAGTTGATTCTTGGGAAACTATAACATATGTAGACCGATAGGGTATAAGCAGAACAATAAACTAATAATTCATCACTACCTTCCTTCTGTGGACTAAACAAAAGGCCGAAAACACCATTGTTGGGGTAGTTTCCAGGTTCCTCCTTCACTTGACGCAGAACCGAGTTATCTCTGCCTGTTCCAGCAACAACAGCTCCGTTTATAGAAGACTTCCCTTTCACAGAGGCCTCAACATCTCCGTTTAAAGAAGATTCCCCTCTCGCAGATGCCTTCATCATAGCCACTGGCTGCTTCTTTGGCAACAATGACTCGGTTGCTGCCATCTTTTGATGGCCACTAAGTTCATACTCTGCATAATGAAGTATATAAACTATAACTAAAAAAATTGATTGAAGCTTGGGAATCTACAAAAGGAAATCTACATAATAAGCTGCTATGGGGATTAGTCTATCCTCAAAATATGACGTGAGATAGCTTATCCCCACCACATCTTAAGAACTAAATACTTCATAATTAGACAATCTGGACCATTAGAATTTAAGGAATTATCATACATACTTTCTTTGTGGCTGTGCCCGAGGTCACGGGTTATGCACTAGTTCATAATAAGATATAAATAGAACAATAAACTAATAAATCATGGTGCATGTTGGAGAATTCATTATTCATAGATTATTACCTTGCCCATGTACACTGAGTGGAGAGCAATGATCACTGCTTTGTGAGGTATTAGACTCCTCCTTCACTCTCGGCTGCTTCTCCGGCACAGCCTCCGTCGTTGGACCGCCGTGACGGAGTTTCAAATTGACCTTCTCCTCCGCCAGCTTAAGCCTCGCAACCACCGCTCTGTATCTCTCCAGCCAAGAGTGGAGGTCCATGTGAGCTTTCTGCCGATTATCGTCGGCTACAGCCTTGGCCAACGCTAGTTCTGCCTGCTCCATCTCCAGAACTCGGAATTTCTCTTTCCACTCGGCGATTTCTCTCCTTAGATTGTTTTCGCGAGCGGAGAGAATCTCCTCCGCCTCTTTGAACTCCTCTTCCTGAAACGCCGATTTGAGGCGGGTGATGAGTCTGGGAACGGTGTTCATACTTCTGAAGGTGAGAGAAACCCTAGATGAGTGGTGGTGGATCTGGAAATGGCGGTCGAGAGGGGAGTGAGCTAGGTGAGAGAAGAGTGGTGGCTGAAATGGAAATCGGAGGGTTTAGGTGGTGATCGACGGGAATGGAGGTGGGGGAGATGAAGCGATGGTGTGAGATGGAGAGAGATGGAATTGATTTGTTTTGCGCAGAAGGGGAGAGGAATTTCGGGGAAGACGAAGAGTGAGGTGTGCCAGTGTGATGACAATAGATATTTACACCTGCTGCTTGTTGAGAAATATAGTAGTACAGTGCTGGTTACGCTTCGCTTGTGCCTCGTTTGGCACTCTGATTATTTGATTAATCCGGACTGAAATACCACGATTTCGATTATGGGTAATTAGTAATTTCACTCCGTTGGGCTGATTTAAAAATCTCGGAAACATTCGGGATCGTAATAGTATTTCTCGGAAGTATGTTCATAATGAGGATGAAGATATCACCCAAATCGAAGAAGACTGTTGACGGTTGCAGATCGGCAACAGATGACCTATAAGTTATGTCTGTTTGACTCTTTCGTGGGAGAAGAAATAATCAATGCATGGATTTTAAGAAAATGTTTTAAAGAGATTTGGCGGCATGGCAGCGACATGAGTAGCCGTGAAGTTGATTTCAATAACTTTTTCTTAAGTTCTTAAATCAGAAAAACCTAAAACGTGTTGAAGTAGTAGGATCTTTGATGAAAAGATGTTTATACTAAAACCCTAAAAGGTGGGAGATCATAAAACATACATCATATTTGAGACTGTCGATGTTTTTTTTTTGCGGGAATAAGAAGAACTTCATTAATAGTAGAAACATACATCATTGCAGTACTACTAGCGAGACGTCAAAACAGCCACAAAGACTAGACCGACTAGATCGAATACTAAATACTACTAAGACTAGAAAAGGAGCCACCCCAGTGGCGAACTAAACAACCTTCAAACTGCTTCTACGGGAGCAGGCACAAAACAAAACCCAAACAAAAAAGAGCAAAGAGTTCAAACTTGCTACATAGCGGAGTACATCAAAACGCTAAAAACGCATCAATTGAGTAGGGCGCCTGAAAACCAAAACCAGTGCATGACTGCAGAGACAATAACCATTAACCATCAACCATCAATGAAAGGAATAATGGCCGACATGAGCTCATCTCCAGGAATGGGAGGCAGCGGAGCTTGATCAACAAAAGCTTCATATGATGCAGCAGCAAAAGAGCTTTCCATGGGAACCAATGGGGAAGCTGCCTGAGAACCAACTCCTGGTAAACCAGCTGAACATGGGCAGGACTCCGGAAGCAAAACAGCTAGAGGAGAAGCACCAGAAACAGGGACCAAAGCAGCTGATGAGAACTGAACATGACCTGGGATCCAGTTGGAGGAACCTGGAAGGACTGCAACCTCAACCCATTTCTCAGAATCAGCTACAATAGAAAAAAAGCAGCAAATAAAATATTAATTAGTCGAGGAAGCTAGAATGCAATTTGCCAAGGCCTCAGCTTGAGAGAGTATCTGAGCTCATTAGGCTTGTAATCCTCAAACAAGCGCTTGTTTCTGGTGATCCACAGAATCCAGAAGATCGCAGGGATCCAGTGCCAGTTACTAACACTTTGCAATTTTTTTTTCTTTTTTACCCAGCTTAGAAGCCAGGTTTGTAAATGTCTAGCACCTGAAGGTTTGTAATTTGGAGGAAGAGGAGCCATATTCCAAACTCTCAGAGCCACTTGAAAGGACACAAAGATATGGAGTTCAGTTTCTGGTTGAGTAAAACAGATGAGGCACATAGGGTTGATTGATCTAATTCTAGCATGAATATTAGCAAGACAAGGTAAAGAGTCAGTAATGATTCTCCAAAACATATGTTGAATATTTGCTGGGAGACCTGAAGACCAAAACTTTCTCCAATGTGGAGAGAAAGAAATGGGCTTAAAAGTTATTTTTTTGGAGGATAGATTTGGGGAAGAATTATTAAAATTTTGCAAGTTCTAAGCTGATTTGACAGAGTAGATTCCATTTGAAGTGGCTTGCCAGAGAGGGGTGTCTGTTTGGGTATCGCTGGGAACCACAGCATGTCTGAACTGTTCACTTAACCACCTGGGGAACAATTGTTCAATAAGAGGAAAGTTCCACTGATTATTGTGATCAAACTTTAGCTGGGAAATCCACTTGTAGTTCAGATTTCTGTCTGTACTTTGCAGGCAATCTATAATGGAGGAACTTGGAACATTTTTTATCCACCCTCCTGCTCTAATTCAAATCCTACTTCCATATCCAACCTTCCAAGACAATCCCAGTTGAAGAGTGTCTTTCCCCTTGCATATATTCTTCCAAGCACAAGAAGAACTAGGATTAACTTTGGTTCCCAAAAAGGGTTTTCTCTTACAATACTTTGAAGTGAAATAGTTGCTAAACAGGGTTGTATTATTGTGAATGATTCTCCGAGAACTTTTTGCCACTAGAGCATTATTAAAACAGTGAACATTCTTGAACCCCAATCCACCCTTACTAGGCTTATTACAAAGGAAATCCCAAGAGAGCCAGTGAATTCCTTTCTTAGTTGTATTGTCAAACCAGAAAAATTTGGAGAGCATGGAGCGAATGAGCTCACAATCAGCCTTAGGAAAAAGGCAAATAGACATTGGGTAAACTAGATAAGTATTTAATACTGCTTTAATTAGAGTAGCTCTACCATAAGTGTTAAGGAGAAGACCCTTCCAACCAGAACACTTTTGAGCTATTTTGGTCTTGGTAGCCTTGATGATGTCCTTATTTGACCCTTTATTATCTAATATGACCCCTATGTATTTTCCTATGCATTCCTGAGGGGTGACTCCTAGATTGGCAGCAAAGATGAGTTTATCACTTTCACTACAGTTAGGGCTAAAAACAAGAGAGGATTTGTCTAAGTTAATTGCTTGACCAGTTTGTCTAGCAAAGTCATCAAGGATACACTTAATTTGAGATGCAGTCTGATCTTGAATGGTGAAGAAGAGAAGAGTGTCATCTGCAAACTGCAAGTGGGTGATGCTATGTTGCCTAGAGTAAGGTATTCCAGTTATGTTCTTATCTCTCTCAGCCATTTGCAGAGAGCAAGACAAAGCCTCTGCACAAATAGTAAATAAGAAAGGAGAAAGGGGATCTCCTTGTCTCAAACCTCTTTTCGGGGTAAAATATGAGGACTGAGAACCATTTATAAGTATAGAATAAGACACTGTAGAAACACATTGCATTATAAGTCTGATGAAATGAGAGGGGAAATGCATTTGAATTAAAATATGCTCAAGAAAGTCCCACCTAATTCTGTCAAATGCTTTAGAGATGTCCAACTTTAGAGCCCCTAGTTTTTGTTTATTTGGAGTATTAGCCTTATGTATTGTGTGAACAAGATCTTGGGAAATCAAAATATTGTCTTGAATTAGCTTTGTGGAACAAAACCATTTTGATTGACTGAGATAAGGGATGGGAGTACAAGTTTTAATCTATTTGCTAAGACTTTAGCTATGATTCTATATAAGACATTACATAAACTAATCGGTCTGAAGTCAGTAACTTTTTGGGGGTTATTATTTTTAGGGATGAGGATAATATGCGTCTTATTAAGCTCTCTAAGCATGAAGCCAGAATTTAAAAAATATATCACAGCGGAAATAACAGGAGTGGAGACAGTATGCCAAGCTTTTTGGAAGAAAGCTGGTTAAAAGCCATCAGGACCTGGTGCCTTGAGGGGATTCATGTCAAAGACAGCTTGTGTCACTTCTAGAGCAGTGTAAGGACTGGATAATAAAATTTGTTGATCCCGGTTGAGAAAGTTGGTTATATTAAAAAGAAGAGAGAAGGCAAATATGTTATTATTTTCATTCATAAGAGAGTCTTGACTAGGAACCGGCTCAGAGTAGATATATTTGAAGTAGGAAACAAAAGCTTGTTTTATATCTTTTGGATCAGTGATGGAGGATCCATCATCCAAAGTAATAGACCAAATAGTATTCCTGTTTTTTCTAACTTTGGTGTAAGCATGAAAGAACTTAGTATTCTTATTTCCCTCTTTCAACCATTTACATCTGGCCCTATGGGCCCAGAACGTTTCTTCACAGGCCAGAAGGTGTTGAAGATCGCCATGCAGCCTAGCAAAAGAGTAAGCAGCTTCAGGGTCAGGGAGGAGTGCCTGGGCTTGCACTAATCTTTGCTTGATATTACTGATTTGCTTAGCTAAAGAAAGTCTAGACATGGCCCAAACTCTAAAAGTTTTAAGTGTGATCTGGAGGAGTTTAATAACCCTAAAGCAGGGAGAACCATAGATAGGTAATTTCCAAATGAAATCAAGCAGATTTGAAGTTTCAGGGTTGTCAACCACCAAATTTCAAATCTTCTAGGAGGAGAGGACACTTGGGGAGAGTTATCTAAAAGATTTAGCTGCATAGGAGAGTGATTTGAAACTCCTAATCCTAAGTTTCTAATGTTTACAGAGGGGAACAGCTGCAAGAAATCTGCATTACACCAAGCTCTATCAAGTCTTTCGAAGGTAGGTGTAGACCCAAATCTATTATTTGACCAGGTGAACCAGGGTCCAATATTCTTGATCTCAAATAAGTTCCATTTGTTAAGATAGTTTTTTAAAGATTCAGCTCCTCTCAAGTTGGCTGCATTAGGTCCTGATTTGTCATGGGAAAAGATGACTTGATTGAAATCACCAATAAGACAGAGAGGACGATGAATTGGTAAAATTGAATCAAAATGATTCCAGACATCCAATCTAAGATCAAGCACGGGAGAACCGTAAACTAATCCTAAGACCCAAGGTAAAGCTAAATGAGTTTTACCGTCTAACAAGATTAAATTAGCAGATGAAGAAAGAACAAAACAGGAGTAAGTGGAAGAGTGCCAAGCACACCAAAGGCCTCCGGCAGATCCAGTACGTTCAACACACACAGAACTATCGAAACCAAGCTTCCCAAATTTTCTGGAAATAGTTGAAGAATTCATTTTAGTTTCAGATAAAAAGAGAAGAGAGGGCTTTAACTTTCGGGTCAAATAAAAAACTTCTCGAATTGCAGAGTCATGACCCAATCCTCTGCAATTCCAACTAAGAAGATTCATGGCTCTCTTTGGAGTTGTTGCGGAACAACCACCCTAAACCCGTAACAAATCTTCTTGTTAACATGCAGGGAAGAAGAAGCAGACTCATGCAAATACCTCATACGTTTTTTGAATTTAAACTTGAAAAACGATTCTGAAAAGGGATTAAAATTGAAACTGGTGTTAAAGAAATCGCTAAAATTTGAAATTGTACCTTTGATTTGTTTAGTCACCCCTTTGGCTCTTTGTTTCTTACCCTTCTCATTGTGCTCTTCCAAATAAGAACTCGGGGTTCCCCTCCTTTTGGTGGGATTTCTCAGAGCTGGGATTTGAAGAGACTTGGACCTTGTCTGCGGTTTGTTGGATCTCACCACCTCTTTTTGCACATTCCCCTTCTTCTGCTGCTTGCCTTTCTTACCTTCTCCCCTTTTTCCCCTAGTCTGCTTTGGTATAGATGGGCCAGCATCTTTGGTAGCATGATCGAAGCTTTTCAAATCCTGATTCCTCTGTGCCATCTCTTGATCTGCCTCTGTGGAAGCTGAGCCTGGGAAGTCTGGAGCTTTGATAGAGAAGCCAGAGTGTGAAAGTATTTTATATGTGGTTGGCAAGAGTCTCATGTTTGGTGGAGTGCAGAAGTGTGATAATAATGCAGGGGGAGCTGATTGGTGGGACAAAAGGTGTAAACCTTCTTTCTCAGGAGAGTAATGTCTATTTATAGTGTTTATGGGGGGAGTTTACGAAGCTCTTGCATTAAAGAGTCATCCGTTAGATTTCCAAGGGACATGGGGCAGTTCAATGGGGCTTCAAGGTTCTGGACAGAAGAGGAAGCGATTGGTTGCAACTCTTGGGGGACCTGAACGTTCATTACACCAGAATTGATACATGCATGGAATTGCTGCGGAACTTGTGCATCCATTTGGGGAAGTGGAAACGAATTGAGAACAGGGAGCAGATTAGGGTGCATTGATGACAGAGGGTGTATAAATGAAGGTCCCTCTGCTTCAATGGGACTTTTGGAACCAAGATCTGGGTGTGGCCCTGAGGGGGGAGTGAGAAAAACATCAGTGTTGTTGGAGGAAGAAGATTGATCCAAGAGTTGGGGATTTTGATTCATGGGGGGCCTTGGTTAGGGTCAAGGTGGGCTGGGACATCATGAAACGAGTAATCTTGGGTGATTCTAGAGTCAATCTTCATAGTCCGGAAAAGGCCATGTTTGGAGTGGAACTTCAACATATGGGTGAAAAGCTTTCTTTGGGGGTTGACATGAAATTGGTAGGCAGAGAGATGGTGAGACTGCAAATACCTGGCTTCCAATCTTTCCAGGACCTCCACCAGGTTTGTTTTACAATGACGATTGTCATGCCCTATAATGCCACATCTATAGCACACCTTAAAGATTCTCTCATAGCTAAAATACACCCACTTTTTTTCATCCTCACCAGGAACCACAACGTAGGCACCAGGCACCAAGGAATGATCAAGGCGAACCCTAGATTTGATACGAAGACCCTGCATACTACGAACTCTATCAAAATTCCAATCTACAACAAGAAGATCACCCGCCAAATTTCCCACATTTTCAGCAGTTTCATGTTCAAAGCCTTCAAGGGAGATGTTTGGGACTTGAAACCATAAATCAGCCGTGGTAAAATCAATTTCAACGAAAGCCTGATTATTTTTCCTTTCTTTGAAAACAAGGGTAAGACCATGCAAAGAAATCACAGACTCATTTAGAAAAAACTGTTTATCTTCCACCCTTTGAAAATGAAAGATGTAAAAAGAGCCCTTTTTCTCAATCCATACAAATCCAAAGGTTTTCCATGCCTTACTAATGGCTTTCTGCACGACTACAGGTGAAAGGGTGGAATTTCCCAGAAATTTTGCAACTAGAGAGTCTTTGAGGATTTGTCTAAATGCAAAGACTCTGGTTGGGTTGAGTGGTAGGACAGACCCTCTCTCATCAAGCCTCTCATCCATGGAATCATTAGAGGATGGGCTATGGGTGTCGAACTGGTAAGGATTGGACATGGTAGTGATGGAAAGAAAGAAGCAAACACAAACAATTGACAAGAAGCACTCTACAGAACACAATTTAAAGTAGTGGGAAGATGCTAATTGATTTCATAGATGTAACAATTAGACTTATAGGGTGGATGAAATCTGCAGAAAATCACCAAAGATCTCAATAAAGAAATATGAAGAGATTTGCAACTAGAAATAGGCCAATGCATGTAACAGAAATGATGAAGATTGAGGAAGGAGTGAGGGAGTGGAGAAAGTGCAAGTCTCAATGCACTAAAATGATGATGATTTTGAGTTAGTGGCGTGAGAAGATGATTAAACAAATCAGAATCAATGTTAGAACAAGCAAATGCATGCAACAGACGAGATGATGAAAATACAAGAAGCCAACTTTGAAGATGAAAATGCAGAAGACGAAGAGGTGGCTTCGAGAGCAGGTTGAGGCTCCTCAAACCTAGAGAGAGAGCAATCACGGGTTGAGACTGTCGATGTTTGGACTCAGATTTAGAACATAACAGTGCTCCTCTTGGAGCATCTCCAACTCATGGCTTTTTCCCTCTCCCCTCACCTCCCCCTCCCCCCACGGGCCCACCATTTTCCCCCTCCCCCTCCCCCTCCCCTTCCGCCAAACTACTAATCGTCTCCAATCCATTTCTTTACCCCCACCCAAAAAAATTAATTTATAATATATATTTAATAACTTAAAAATGAATTATTAATACGAAAAAAAGTGAATGCAAAATTTTTTACCAATACACACACACACAAAAATGTTAATAATAATAACAATGATAGTAATACTAATAATAATTAAAATAATATTAACAAACAAAACTTTTATTCGAAAAAATAACGATTACAAGTACGAAAAAGTCGTTATTACAAGAAATAAAATTAAATACTAATAAAAAAATGCAACGAGTAGAGCGATAAAACACACAAATTGAAATAAACCAACCTAACATCGATTATTGAAATTATAATTGTTAACAGTATAAAAAATAAGTTTTATTAAATTTCGAACAAATAAGATAACAATGACTTTTCGTAAATATACTTTCCAACAATCGTGAATACATTATTAATTTTAAAAAATAATACAAAATAAAAATTTATTAATCATAATAATAAAATACATAATATAATCATAAAATATTAGTATGTGTAATTAAATTTATCAAATATTCAATTAATTAATCATTCCATGTAGGGGGGGAGGGGATGTCCATGGGGAAATCCCCCCGAACCATCCCTCACCCAAGGGAAAATTTATCCCCATAGCACCCCCTCCCCCTCCCCCTCCCCCCATGGGGTTGGACATGAACCATATTTTTATACGATTTTTCCCTTCCCCCTCCTCCTCCCCCCATGGGGTTGGAGATGCCCTTAAAAGGGGAACCAGGATGGATGGCACCCCGAAATGAGGGGAAGATTCTTGTACATTCCAAGGGTAGAAGGACCCCACTCCTTTTACATGTTTTAGCCTTTTCTTGTTAGGGAACTTAAAGTTAAAATTATAGAAATCAATTGTGGGGAATGTATGTTAAGAAGCGATCTATATTATCGTGACATCTATTCAATGATAAAGATATTTTATTTATTTTGTTATCTGTATGACGACGTTGACATAATAAAATCCTTATAATTGTATTTGATTCTATTATTCCTGATTGGTCTAAAAATGTATTTGATTTGGATCTTCTAGGTTTGACTACCCAAATTTAGTGAATACATCTTTTTCCTCAAAAAAAATTCTTATAATAAACAATGTATTATTAAGTATCTTGATAGCCTCCCTCAAAAAAGAAGTATCCAAATAGCCCGTTTGGTAATGATTTTAGTTTCTAACACGCTGCTTTTTTAATCTAAAATCAACATTAATGGGCAGGTTTGGATAACGGGGTTTGGTTAACTCCTACCGCAACCCAACCCGCCAGAAGTCCGGTGACCTCAGTTTCACAGCCTGTGTATGGTAAAAATGAAAATCGGTGAGCTGCTTGCACAAAGCAGTGCCCGACTCTCCCATTTTCGTAGAGGAAGGAGGTGAGGTGGAGAACAAAGTTCAGGGGACTGGAAATTGCTTCGACCGGCATTTTTCAAAACTGGTGGACTGCTCCACTTTGTCCGTGTCCTGCATTTTGTTTGCCTTGCAATTTGTCGTCTTGTTTGTATGCGAATTGTTTGTATGCTAATTCGCATGCACTGTTCAATCACTTGTCTTTGTTTTCTTCTTTTGCATTTTACAAAGCAACACTGGTGACTACAATTTTCAGTAGATTCCCTTATGCATTGTTTCAGTAGTAATGGACATCTCAAACTAACGGGTGTGTTGAACTATTACACTTACTTATGCTTTCATTCATCTATATAAAGAGAACATCTTCTCATTTGATGTAGTACCGTTTTAATTACTTCATTCTCCCACTTTCAAATTATGAGTTGTCTAATTTCAACTCTCCTTTTCTTTCCCTCTACTCCGCTCAAAATTTCTGATGAAAGGACTACGTACATGGACCTGGTTGCCGATGATAGGGAGCGACCCCCAATGACCATGACGTATTACTTGTTTGTTGGTGGTAGATCTCCATTTTCTGAGTCAAAAGACGGTCTCGTGTACGACGAGCTGACGTTGTGGAAAATTACCACAGATAAATCCCACAGTATTGGCGACGAATACCATGAGTATATATAATATCTCTTTGAGTGGGCAAGATGGTGTTCTTTGTGCAGGCTCGAACGCAAAGTTTATCCCATTTTAGTCCGTCTTTTCTATGCCACCTTGAAGTATAGGCGAATAGGCGATGTACAATTTCCAGCGGGTGTGTTGAAGGGAACTTGTGTCATAGCAAGTCTTGATCACATTTCAAGGGTGTTGTCCGTTCCAAATGTCGGGGGACCAGATCTGGTTCACCAAACGAAATGAAATTATGGATCATATCGGCGACGCATCCCTCGACGACGACTACAGCACCTTATGTTGTACAGGGAATACGAAGAAGGGGCTGAATTCCTCTGATATAAAGTCGGATTATCGGCTTCTGAAGCACTATCTAGCACATAATATTTTGCAGCGCACCGGACACGGCGACGAGGTTGAGCCATTTTGGGCTTCATGATACATTGCTTCGCCACAAAGCGTCAACTAAACCTCCCATTCATCATTATTCATGTTATACTACGTGCTAGAGAATGCGACAACTCGTCTCGGTGCATACCGTACGATGCAATACTGACACGGTTCTTTAATTTCTTCAATATCCCCTTAACTGACCGGATTGATGTCGTCGTCCCAACCGAAAGAGCGATGGACAAGGTTGTTGTATTTAAAATTACTGGGTTCTCTCCGCAACCCGCGGCTCACGACATTGAAGCGGGCCCGTCTGCAGTACGAAGACACAGTGTCTCCGGACCACCATGTCCTCGTTCTTATTCAGAGGAGGATGTTGTAACAAAGGTTGGCGACGGCGAGGATACTGTTTTTCGGGACGAGTGTCGGGCTTTTCATCGTGGGGTCCGTGCTCAACTTAACGGAATTCAAGATACAATGGGTGCACTTGCTACTCAAGTGGGAGGACTTCAAGTAGATATGCATCAATTCAGGGGGAGTCCCTAACTTAGGAGCGCAAATCGCATGGTCTGTTCAGAAAGATGAAGAGAATGTTCCGGGCACATTACTCTACCAGTCATCCATCAACTGTTAACGACTCCCTTAGTTCCTCATTCGGTGGCATTCAACGTCCTTCGACCTCGGATCGACAATAAAAAATAGCTTGTAATTTATTATTTTGTGCGCACGTGTCTTTCTTGACGTACATGTACTGTTGTGAATTGTAATTTGTAATCAATATGGTGTGCGCTTGTTTCCCCACTATGTATTGTAATATATTAGTGTTGTTATTACTCACACTAACAACTCCTTAATTTTATTATAAAACTATAGTTATAAAGTATTATTGTTAGTATAATTACGCGTAATAAACAAAAATATGTTAGTTATAATTATAATTATTCTAGCTGCTTCCATTATTTTGGAGGCACGATGTCTCTGTATTGAAAAAATACCATCCATTATTGAAACCTTTGAGGTTTCTTAACGTGCAAATCTACTAATACTTGTAAAGTGTTTCAATAATAATTAAAGGAAGTGAAATCTACCAACATGTATTACTATTTGTTGCTTTCATTTTCAAAGGACATGTTGTCACTACTGAAACGATTAATTGAAGATTCTACAAAAATGGTTAATTGAATAATTGTGCAAATTGGCAGTATTATTAGTTTATGCAACAAATAACTAAATTACTGTAATTATAAATATTATTCTTATTAAAATTACAACATGCAAACAAAAATATGCTTGTTATAACTATAATTAAAGTTATTTTAATTACTTCCCATTGGTATGAGTAGTCATAATAACATCAATAAATGCCGCGACTATTTATTATTTGATTGCCGCTCGGTTTACTTTCATAAAAGTGGGGCTGAAAATTCACTGTTACAACGCTACTACTGGTTCGTGCTCATCATTACATTTGTTATGTGTGTTCATAGTTTTTCCATTGTGTAGTCATCAGTCATGTCTGATACAGTTCCAGCACCACCTGAAGTTGACCCTCCGTTAGAAGTACCTGCAGCACGACCTCTTGCTCGATGCCTTGCTCCGTATCCTTCTGCAAACATGAACCAGGCGCCACCCTTGTCACATAACCTTACGAAATTGTGGAGAGCCATGGTCACTCCAACAATCGCAACCTGGTTTTTGAAGCAAAACTACGGCATTCTATCTAGGATCTGCCACCTCGTCTTCTACACCCCAAAAGTCCTCTCAATCACGCTACGAAAAGATGCATGATGTCGATTGAATACTTATTTATCGTTCCCCGATGGGTCCCCATGTCCGAACTGTGAGAGGTGGTACCTAGGTTCTTTCGTGTACGGTGCTAGAAAACCTTGCATATTCGGGCATCCGGCGTCTACAAGTAACATTTTCCTGCAGGCGGCCTTCAAAAGTGCATCTTAGGGTTTTGCATCAAATTTTGTAGTATTCTGTCGTCATGAGTACAACCTTCCTACCCAGCGGAGACATAGTGAAGCACATGTCGAAATCACAAATTGCCAAAACGTTCTGGGTTGTGTAACCCTTCCTTCCGATGTAATTGATGTTACGATTCTCTGGAACTCGCGCGTTTACGTTTGTCCAGTCCATCGCGCCGATACAATCATGTGTATAAATATGACATATAATATCAAGACGAAACAGTCTATGTTACCCTCATATAGAAACTTACTTTTAAAGCAGGTCCAGTCATACGTATTGTTCCTTATGTGTTGGTGCACACTGTCGGCGTACGTTGATGCGGTCCAGTCTGCAATCATACGAGTCGCAGCGCTTAAAGCACGTTTAAATTGTCTACTTATTGTTTCGCTCGAGAGGTAGAACCGTTCTTGCATTTCTCGGTTCGATGCATGATGACCTAGCGTGTACAAGAATACGGCAACAGATTTTTCGAATGACATCCACTTTGTCGGCCTAAATCCATAGGTTCCTTGCAATAGATCGCACAACTGGCAGAATACTGAAGCCTGCATCCGAACCGATTCAACCGATCTCTTCTAATGTCCATTCAATACATCGGTTACCCATTTGTGTCCAGTTAACGACGAAGTGCGACAAGGCTTCGACCTCGTCGTAAGTAACATCTGGATTGCAAGTAACATCAATTGTCCAGCATTACCCTTAGGGGTTGCCTCGATGGCCGACAAAATTATTGGCTCCAACATTTCTTCGATCAACTCTTCGTCATTGGAATTTGAAATGCGAACACATATTTAACAT
This sequence comes from Linanthus parryae, assembly GCA_023055425.1. NCBI lineage: Eukaryota > Viridiplantae > Streptophyta > Magnoliopsida > Ericales > Polemoniaceae > Linanthus > Linanthus parryae. The sequence goes on from JALGPY010000005.1 coordinate 52,272,925, forward strand.
TGAAGGTAGCCCCAAACAAACACATGACATAAATTAATAAAACCAGTCCCCCTAAACAAGAAGTACACCGGCGAATAACTAGACGACCTACTAAACACAACAAACCGTAAACAAGAACTAAAAAGCTAGCAGATACGTTAAGACATCCATCTATTTTTAGGAAGGAGGGAACCATCCATTTCTTGCCCGACCAAGCGCTTTGTTTAGCCACCTCTCACGAGCAACATGATTCTTTGTCGCCATGAACGCCTCGCAGTTCTCCCAATCCTGAAAGAAGTTGACGCATTTTCCGTATCAATTGTCATCAAGGTGTAGTCCTGGGAAGGTAGCAGCTATGTAAAGACACTCATTGATTGTCCTCCCTTGGCGGCCGCGTGTCTATAACCCGATGGTGTCTACGTGTGACGCGTTGGTCAAGAAACGCCTCGGTCAAGTTCTCCATGATCGAGTTTGTAAGGTCACAGGTTTCGTGGACTTGAAATACTAAGTTATTTCAAGGCCTTGAACCAGTTTTCAAAGCTTTGAATCAGGTTTCACAGGCTTGAAATAGCCAAGGCCTCGAACCAGGATTCAAAGCCTTGACCTGTATGCATGTTCAAAGGGGGAGTTTTTCTCAACCCTTCTTATTTGATTCTATCTCTCTCACCCCTATGCTTGATATGTTATTATTTGATGATGAAAGACAAACTGTTTTGATATATTTAACATCAGTTAATCCATCTGTTTGACCCAGTTTTGCAGGGAACTTTTATTTCCTAAGTGTGCAGGTTTGGTTTTCTTATCTGGCTTTTGTAGGAAAGAAAACATTAAGAGAAGATGATTATATGATCAATCAGACATTCTTGACAGCTTCTCAATTTGTTTAAAGACAAGATCACAATAATATCTCTGAAGATTATGATCAACTATCCGCTGGAGAAGGTTGTTAAGAGAGTCAAAGTTTGTTGCCTACAAAACAGGAAGTTGTTGCTGAAAATTTGGGAAGATTTGCAGATCCTCTAGTTGTATAAATAGAGCTCATTTTGAAGCAACAAGACACAACACTCAACGGGAAAAAAGAGAGACAAATTCCAGGATTGACAAGCATCAAAGAAGCACATCATTCTCACAATCCATCTCACAGAAGATCACTGCATTCTTCATTGCAGTTCTACACTTCAGTGTTCTTCTGAATTGTACTTCATTTGTAGATCATTCTTATACTACTTCTTTCTCTTGTTCTCAAGGATTGTTCAAGATGAACAAAAGAGAATTCTTAGTTAATCAGTTAGCTAGAGCAGGTACTAGATAGGTTAGAGAGAACCACAAGCTGTAACAAAGTAAGGCATTTCTCTGTGCTTGAGATCTAGGGCTTAGATTTTGATTAATAATAATTGTGTTGAAAATCCTGTAGGGAGAAGATCCCTGAGGTAGAGACGTAGGTCCAAGTAGACTGAACTCTATAAATCACTTGTCTCTTGCATTTACAGTTCTTTTACATACTCAGTTTTTGCAGCATTCAAACTAGTCTGTTTTCAAGGGTTTGAAACTCTTTTCAAGGCCTTGAAAAAGACTTGTCTGTTTTATTTCAAACTGTATTTCATTCCAAAGGCTTGAAACTGTTTTCAAGGACTTGAACTTCACTGCTCTTCATAGAAACTCTTATCCCCCACAAGGTTTGCAAAAAGTTGGCATACTCTATTCAACCCCCCCCCCTTCTAGAGTATATGTGTTGCATATCTATCAGCATGCTCCCCTTTTAATTGGTATCAAAGCTTGTATCACTGAATAGATTTAACCATCTGGTGATCATGAGTACTGCAGGTGATGGTGGTTTCTCACAGGGAAGAGCTGCTAACAGACCTCCTCTATTTTGTGGGGATAATTTTGCTCACTGGAAAGCTCTGATGAAAATGGTCATCATTGATCAAGACATATAGCTATGGAAAATTATTCAGAATGGACCTCACACTTTCTACACAGAGAAAGATGGGATCAAAACTCTCAGATCTGAAGACTTTCTTTCCTCATCTGAATTAGAACAATTTTCTAAGAATTATAAAGCTATTAATATCTTGTATTGTGCTTTGAGTACAGATGAATTCAACAGGATTTCAGGCTGCAAGAATGCCAAAGAGATCTGGGATAAGCTTGTGGTGACATCTGAAGGAACCAGTCAAGTCAAGCAAACCAAGATCAACATCTATCTCAGACAATATGACCTATTCAAGATGAATGCAGATGAGTCAATCATAGAGATGTTCCCGAGGTTCACAGATATAGTCAATAACCTTGATTCATTTGGAAAACATATTTCCAATGAAGAAAACGTGAGAAAAATTCTGAGGAGTCTACCAAAGGCAAAATATGAACCAAAGACTACTGCAATTGAGGAAGCTCAAGATCTATCATCACTACAACTTGATGACCTGCATGGGAAGCTCCTAACTCATGAAATATCCATGAATGAGGCTGATGGACAGCTACCACAAGGTGTCAAAAATTTAGCACTCAAGGCCAAAGAGAATGAGAAAATTCAAAGCCTTGAAACAGAAGATGATGTTGAAGATCCATTTGCATTAATTTCCAAAGCTTTGACCAAAATACTCAAGATGAAGAAAAACTTTGGGAACTAAGACTTCAACAGAGAAAGACACAGACCATCCAGTAGCAAGGACTACAAAGGTAAGTCCTCTTCACAAAGTAAATCAAAAGTCATGAACTGTTTTGAGTGTGGTGATGCAGGACACTTGATAAGAGCATGTCCACACAAGAAAAGCAATAACTTTCAGAAGAAAGACCATAACAGGAGAAAGAAAGCTATGATAGCTTCACGGAGTGATTCAGAGACCTCAAGTGACTCTAAATCTGAAGAAGAACATGCCAACCTATTCTTCATGACCAAGCATGATGAAAGTTCTAAAAAGAACATTGAGGTAATGGTAAACTATTTAATTTTAAAACCAAAAAAATCTCTCTCAGATTACCTCGGAACAATGCTTTTAAATGAATAGGACTATCTGAAAGAGATTAGAATTTGAAAGAAAAAGTTCATGAGCAAGAAAAAGTGAATTTACAACTTGTTTGTCTAAATTAGAATCTTGAAATCTCTCAGAAAAAAATTGACAGTGATTTCAAGGCCTTGAAAACACAAGTCAAGGAAGTAGTCACTGAGAAATTTTTACTGAGTAATAGCCTTGTTAATATGAGACATCAAGTTGATAAATTAGATAAACAAAAGACTACTCTTAATGAGAAACTTCAAGAATCTTAATTAGTCAAAGTCAAGCTTATAGGCTCAGAACACAAGTTGAACTTGATTCTTGGAGAAAGTTCAAAGTCTGTTCACAAAAAAGGTATTGGATACAATCCAATTTTTCCAATAAAGAACAATGCAAGATTTGTGAAAGCTGTAAACAAAATATCTCCTAAGTATCATTTTTTTTAACAAAATTGGTCATGTTAAGATGACTTGTTCTTTCAGAAGAAGAGACCCTCACATATTGAGGAGCACATTCCCATTTCAACTCAAAGGACAAGTCAGACAGATTTGGGTTCCTAAAGGGGTCAGACAACCTAATATGGTTGATCCAGAGTATGAGTCCAAATTCCACACTTGGTATAAGAACTGGGTAAGGCAGCGATCAGTGTTTGCAGGTTGTCACCAATGTCAAAGAACAGAAGTGGTTTATGGACAGTGGTTGATCAAGAAACATGAGTGGAAAGAGATCTCTATTCTCCGAATTGAAAGAGCAATCCGAAGGTTCAATTACTCTTGGTGACAAAGGCAAATGCAACATTCTTGGTATTGGTAAAGTTTGTATAGCTTCTGAAAATTCTATTTCTGATGTATATCTAGTTGATGGCTTGAAATTTAACTTTCTTAGTGTATTTCAACTTTGTGATAATGGCAATAAGGTCATCTTTGATAAATAGAAGTGTGTGGTGCAAAATGAGAAATCATGAAATTGCATTCTTACAGCCTCTAGATCAAACAATGTTTATACTTTTCATAATAACAAAGTTGCTGATAAAAGCTTAAAGTGTCTCAAGGTCTTGAAAGAGGATTCAAAGTTTCGTCACAAAAGCTTGGTCACATTAGCTTGCATACCTTGAACAAATTGATCTCCAAAGATCTGGTAAGAGGATTACCATCTCTCAGGTTCTAAGATGATGAAGTATGCAAAGCTTGTGCTCAAGGTAAGAATACTAGAAGATCATTCAAGCCAAAGAAATTTGTAAGTACTTCTAGACCTATTGAATTACTTCACATGGATCTCTGTGGTCCTATGAGGACTCCAACTCCAAAAGGTAAGAGGTATATGCTAGTTATTGTATATGATTATTCAAGATATACTTGGGTTATGTTTCTAAAAGAAAAATCTGAAGCCCTCTCGGAATTTTCAAAGCTTTGTTGAGAAATTCAAACCCTGAAAAACCTACATATTGCTTCAATCAGAAGTGATCATGGTATAGAGCTTGATCAATTAGAATTTGATTTTTTGTGTGTTAAGCATGGTTCTCTCACAATTTCTCTGCTCCTAGAACTCCTCAACAGAATGGAGTTGTTGAAAGAAAGAACATGACTCTTGAAGATATGTTACGAACAATGCTTTTAGAAAATAAGCTGCCAAAACACTATTGGGAAGAAGCTGTGAATACAGCAAATTAAATTTTGAATAGATGTTTGATCATACCTATCTTGAAGAAGACCCCCTATGAACTCTTCAAAGGGAGGAAGCCAAACATTTCATACTTCAGACCATTTGGTTTCACTTGCTATGTCCACAACAGTGGTAAGGACAGCTTGGGTAAGTTTGATGCAAGAAGTGATGAAGGTATATTTCTGGGTTACTCTCTTACTAGCAAATCTTATAGAATTTATAATAAATGAACTAAGCTGGTTGAAGAAAGTATTCATATTATTTTTGATGAAAGCTATGATGGTTCTTTAAGTGAAAGTTTTGCAGACTTGAATCTGAACAAGCATGAATCAGAAGAAGAAGTTGAGAATTCTCTTGGGTTCAAGAAAGGTTAAGAAGGAAGCAGAAGCCATTTTCAAGACCTTGAAAACAAATCTCAAGGCCTTGAAAATAGAGATCAAAGCCTTGACAAGAATGATCAGAAAGATATAAGTGATCAGGTTACAACTTCAAGACCAAATAAGCAATATGGAGAGCCTGAAACCTGGTCTCCAAGAAATATATTCAAATATGTTTCATCTCATTCAGCTGACAACATCATATCTGATCCAACCACGGGTACACAAACAAGATCACAGTTGAAGAATCTTTGTGCTTTTAATGCTTTTATTTCTCTTGTAGAACCCAAAACTGTGAAGAAAGCATTACAAGAAACAGGCTGATAGCTATGCAAAGTGAACTTAATGAGTTTGAGAGAAACTGGGTGTGGAACCTAGTTCCTCCACCAACCAACCAGTATGTCATTGGTACCATATGGGTGTTCAGAAACAAATTGGATGAGAATGGCAAATTGATCATAAACAAATCAAGGTTAGTTGCTCAAGGTTACAATCAAGGAGAATGTATTGATTATGAGGAAACTTTTGCTCCGGTTGCCAGGTTAGAAGCTATTATAATTTTACTTGCTTTTGCATCTTACAAGAACATGAAACTATTTAAAATGGATGTGAAATGTTCTTTTTTGAATGGTTACTTGTAAGAAGAAGTTAATGTTGCACAACCTCCTGGCTTTGAAAGTGACAAGTTTCCAGATATGTATACAAACTTGACAAAGCTCTGTATGGTTTGAAACAGGCTCCGAGAGTTTGGTATGAAAGATTGTCAAAATTTCAGCTTGAAAATGATTTCAAAAGAGGATTGGTAGACAGGAATGTTTTCATAAGACTCGTGAGAAAGATTTACTTTTAGTCAAGATTTATGTTGATGATATTCTGTTTGGAGCTACTAATGATCTTCTTCGCAAATAACTCTCAAGTCTTATGAGCAGGGAATTTGAAATGAGCATGATGGGAGAGTTGAACTTCTTCCTTGGACTTCAAATACATTAGTTGAAGAAGGGCATCTTTCTTCATCAAAGAAAGTATACTAGGGACTTGTTGAACAAGTACAGTATGTCTCAATCCAAAGAAATCAAGACTCCTATGAGTTCTACACTGTCCTTAGACAAGGATGAATCTGGTAAGAGTGTCAATGTAAAAGAGTATAGAGGTATGATTGGATCATTACAATACCTTACTGCCAGTAGACCAGATATAATGTTCAGTGTATGTATGTGTGCATGATTTCAAGCTGATCCAAAAGAATCACACTTGAGTGTTGTGAAGAGAATTTTCAGATATCTCAGTGGTACCAAAAACTTAGTGATTTGGTATCCAATACATTCTAACTTCTCTTTGCATGGATTTTCAGATGTTGACTTTGCAGGTTACAAAGTTGATAGGAAAAACAGTTCAGGAACTTGTCAATTCATTGGATCCTCTTTGATCAGTTGGAATTCCAAGAAACAAAATTCAGTTGCTTTATCAACAACTGAAGCTGAATATTTATCTGTTGGAGCATGTTGCTCACAAGTATTGTGGATTTCTCAACAGTTGAGAGATATTGGATTTGATTTCAGAAGTATACCAATCAAATGTGACAACACTTGTGCAATATCAATTACAAAGAATCCAGTTCAGCATTCAAGAACCAAGCATATTGATGTCAGACACCACTTCATCAGAGATCATGCTGAGAAGATGACATTGTTCTTGAATTTGTTTCTACTAACATGCAACTTGCAGATATCTTCACTAAACCATTGCCAGAAGAAATATTTTCAGCTCTAAGACTGGAATTAGGCATGTTAAATAAAGATTCATTGGTTTAGGGGGAGCATCAGGTAAGGAAGGTAAGTTATTCTGTGTTTCAAAGATTGGAACTGATTAAAAGCCTTGAAACTCATTTCAAAGATTTGATTTTACTTGTTTCAGTATAACAGCATTTCAAGATCTTGAAACTATTTACAAAGCCTTGAAAATAAATCTGAAAACTGGTTAGTGAATAATTCTTGGATCATTCAGTATTGGGTGCTATCTTTGTAGATATTTGCTCAATATTGCCCCTACCTTTTTCAAAATTCTTTTTCAGCCAAATATAGTATTAAATTATTTATTTCCAACGACTTCAAAGATTTGAATCTTCTCTGATCATTACAGATCTTTTGAGATCAGAGAGCTTGCAGTTTCCTTTTCAAAACAAACTCTTTAAGTATTTATCTTCTTCTCTTCTCCTTCACTCCGAATCAAATCTACCTCTCGCTATTCTTCTCCCAAACCCTAATGAGCACTAGAAGAGCCTCAGACGAAGTCAAGATGGCCGGAGGTTCAAAACTAAGTTCTGAGAAGAAGAGAAATATAGCTGAAGATGTGGTTCAGAAAATCAGTGGAGACTCAAGTTCCAGAACTCGCAGTGCAGAAGCTGTTGCAGAACTTCCTCCACCAACAAAGAAAACTAAGAAGGATGTGACACCATCTTCAGACAAGAAGACAAAGAAGAAAGAGAAGGTTGCTGCAGAAAAGCAACCAGAAACAGAGATCTCAAGCCCGAAGAAGTTGAAGAAAAAGAAGAAAGCCTCTCAAGCTGAAAAGGGAAAAGAGAAGGTGACAGAGGAAGAACCAAAAGACAATGTGGAGAGATTCTTGCAGATCTACTCAAATAAAAATGCTCCTGATGAATCTTGGTTCATCTCAAATACTTCAAAAGTTCAGTGGTTGGATGGTTTTTCCTCTAGGAAGATTGCTTTTTGTAGCTTGATCAGTATATCTATGTTGACTGGAATCAATTTGAATTGCATTAACATGTTGAAGAGAAGCTCTATGTGGTTCATGCTAAACCCTCCTGAGCTAGCCTACCCTAGACTTACCAGATTCTTCTATCTCAACATGAAGCAACTTAAGAACTCCCCACACTTAGTTATCAAGACTAGAGTTGCTGGTGTTACTATGGAGTTAGATCATGCTGAGTCTGCATCTGTCCTAGGCTGTCCTAAGAGGTATGACACACAGAACCATCCTCCCAAAAATGAAGTTTTTAAGTTGGCCAGAGAAGATTTCTTTCTAACAAATGTCCCTGCCTCATCCAAACAGTTAACCCACTCTGTGTTAAATGTTGAAGCCAAAGTTCTATTTACTATCTTGATGAGATGTATCTTTCCAAGGGAACATTCCAAGGAGTTGGTCACTGAGAGGGTGCTATACATTATGTACTTTATTATGCATGGATATGACATTGACCTTCAGAAGCATGTAATGGAACACATGCTGTTTAGCCAAACAGATCAGAGAAAGCATCCCTTGCCTTATGCAAATTTGCTCACTTTTTTCTTCCAACACCTTGAGATTCCTACTGCTGGTGAAGAGTCCACCACCTCTGGTATTGGTATGCTTAATGATAAAGCTTTTGAGAAGATTGGAGTGGTGAAGACCAAGGCAAAAATTTGGAATTTGTATTCAGATTTGACAGAAGAAGAGTTGAATGCAAATAAGTTTGTTAAGCCCAAGGCCTTGACCCCTAATTCAAGCCAGACCTCTGAGCCTCCTGACTTTTCTTCAATACTTCAGAGACTTGATGGTATAGAGATAGACAATAGTGAATCAAAGAGAATCAGCATGGGTTTGAGACTGATCTCAAACAGGTCAAGTACATGGTGGATACCATCTTTATAAGCATGACTGTTTTTGATGTACCTGAGGATGAAGAAGTTGCCATGAAAGATGGCTCTGACAAGAACTTGCCCAGTGAACATTCCAACCAGGAAGAGGCTGCTCCAGTCAAGGATAAAGGAAAGTGGGTGGTAGTTGAACAAGCTACTTAAGAGGGAGATGAAGTAGACAATCCTGATTCAGATGATTTGCTGATAACCCTGAAGAAGAAGAAGAAATCTCCAAAGACTGCTACTAAGGACAAGACTGAAGAAGAGACTGCTAGTGAGAATGAAGAGGAACAAGAAGAACAGGACAATGATGAAGACAGTGAGGAAGAAGAGGGAGATCAGGATGGAGATGAAGACCCAACCCCATAATCTTGCCTATTCTTTCTTATTCTCCTTTTAAGTTTACTTTTCAAAATTTTCCAGACACTGATCCAACATCTCTTCATTCTTTTTGATGAAAGTCAAAAAGGGGGAGAAATCTTAGGTTGTTTTTATTTCTGTTTAAGTGACATTTATTTTGGTCAGTAGAATTATCTGTATTTTTTTATTATTATTTTGTTTTCTGCTTAAGTTTATTAATAAGTTGAATCTTTTGGAAACAATGTGTTATTACTATTTGAACTGTGTGCAAATCAGTATTTCTTTTTGCAGAAACTAAGATTCAAACAGATTAAGGTTTTGTCTTTCATCAAGGGGGTGACTGTAAGTTCACATGTTTCATGGACTTGAAATACTAAGTTATTTCAATACCTTGAACCAATTTTCAAAGTCTTGCCTCAGGTTTCACAGGCTTGGAAGAGCTATTTCAAGGCCTTGAACCAGGATTCAAAGACTTGAAACTGTCTGAGTATGCATGTTCAAAGGGGGAGTTTTTCTCAACCCTTCTGATTTGATTATATCTCTCTCGCCCCTATGCTTGATATGTTATTATTTGATGATGAAAGACAAATTGTTTTGATATATCTAACATCAGTTAATCCATCTGTTTGACCCAGTTTTGCAGGGAAATTTTATTTCCTAAGTGTGCACGATTGGTTTCCTTATCTGGCTTTTGCAGAAAAGGAAACATTAAGAGAAGATGATTTTGTGATCAATCAGACATTCTTGAAAGCATCTCAATTTGTTTAAAGACAAGATAACAATAATATCTCTGAATATTATGATCAACTATCTGTTGGAGAAGGCTATTAAGAGAGTCAAAGTTTGTTGCCTACAAAACAGGAAGTTGTTGCTAAAAATCTGGGAAGATTTGCAGAGCCTCTAGCTGTATAAATAGAGAACATTTTGAAGCAACAAGACACAACACTCAACGGGCAAAAAGAAAGACAAATTCCGGGATTGACAAGCATTAAATAAGCACATCATTCTCACAATCCATCTCACATAAGATCACTGCATTCTTCACTGCAGTTCTACACTTCAGTGTTCTTCTGAATTGTACTTCATTTGTAGATCATTATTATACTAATTCTTTCTCTTATTCTCAAGGATTGTTCAAGGTGAACAATAGAGAATTCTTAGTTAATCAGTTAGCTAGAGCATGTGCTAGATAGGTTAGAGAGAACCACAAGCTGTAACAAAGTAAGGCATATCTCTGTGCTTGAGATCTAGGTCTTAACTTTTGATTAATAAGAATTGTGTTGAAAATCTTGCAGGGAGAAGATCCCTAAGGTAGAGACGTAGGTCCAAGTGGACTGAACTCTATAAATCACTTGTCTCTTGCATTTACAGTTCTTTTACATACCCAGTTTTTGCAGCATTCAAACTAGTCTGTTTTCAAGGGTTGGAAAATCTTTTCAAGGCCTTGAAAAAGACTTGTCTGTTTTATTTCAAACTGTACTTCATTCCAAAGGCTTAAAACTGTTTTCAAGGCCTTGAACTTCATTGCTCTTCATTGAAAATCTTTTCCCCCACAAGTTTTGCAAAAAGTTGGCATACTCTATTCAACCCCCCTTCTAGAGTATATGTGATGCATATCTATCTGCATACTCCCCTCAGAGTTCATGTTACCGCTTGTGAAGTATCTACATCTCCTCTTCCGACCACCCAACGATCCAGAGCTGTCGTCTCGACCTTGTTCCCAAACACTTGGCGGCGCATTTGGTGAGCTCATTATGTCATCGAGATCGCCTTGGTATCGCTCAAGTATTGGGGGGGTCCGAAACCAAGTCCCATCGTCATGCTCAAATCCATGGGGAGGGGATCCTCTCAGGGGGGTGCGGATTCCGGTCCCATAATGCCGTTATTATCCAGGTGGTGGGTGTGACATTTGTGGAGTTCAAAAACCCGGCCCCTCGCCCCACTCCCAAGTGTTTGGCTGTGACGACGACCTCGGAGGAGTGTTGGACGATGACGATCACGCGCAGGGGGGGGGGGGGGGGGCGGCAGCTGGATTCCATGCGTGCTCACCGGTCTTAGTAATGTCGCCAAAGACCTGGAACTGTAGTCGCGGTGTTGCAATTCGTTGAACTGAAATTTCTTCGCCAACGGTATTTTCTGAGTAGTCATAGTATTACAAATGTAAGCCAACAATCATAGCGATAAACGAACGTGTCTAAGTTAAAATTTCATAAAATATACATACCTCTATGAGTTTGGTTCAGTCAGTATCCGACAACGCCCAAGTATTTTTACGAGGGTCCCACCCCAAGCCAATCTCAGTGTTGTTGATCCGAACCCATATTTTAAACAGCTTTCTCATGTTGTCGTACTTGTATTTTAATTGAAGATGCTTGTAGAAAAAATCCGTTCTATCATAAAATGCAGCAATTACATTGCTATATCCAGTCTGGTTCATTTCTTTAACCCTAAATTTTCACTTTAATTTTTCAGCTTTAACTAGTTCGAAAAATATTCCAGTTCTGTCCGTATTCCACTCAATTATATTGCGGTATCGCTCCATCAGGCCAGTAGAATTTGTGTAGGTCAGTTAGAATACCTGAGGGGTATGCCGACTGATTTTCGTTATCAGGGTTCTCGTTCCAAGACAAGTTTCTGCAAAATGTATGTACTCTGTTAGCACATGAAAATCTAAAAAATGAAACAATTAGACAATATGATAAATAGGACACTTGTAGAAGAAATTACCAGGACAGTGGTAACTTGCAGTTGAGTTTTATCTGCTTGATGCCTTAGGCAGAAATGATTATTAGGGTAGCTATTTATACTGCAGGTTTGTGATGGTGCTGAGCATTGTAAAGCAATTTGTGTTGGAATAGATGTCGTAGAGGCAATCTTTTTAGTATGAACAATGTTTTTGGCTAGAAACATTCATTGTATTATTTATGGATATATTTAATATAATAAAGTCCTTATATTACAAATGTGTTTGTTTATCTTAAATATCTATAGTCAATTATATTGATTAATAGGACGATCAACTATAGACTAGTGTGGGATTGTATTATGGATATATCATGATCCAACACTTGGGTATGCATTATGAGTAATAGCATACTGGATTGGCCCACAACGAGAAGGCTACACACAAGGTATATAAAGTCACAAGTGCTTCTCGTAGTGACAATGGTATTTTCATCCTTAGACTTGAAGTCACTAGATCCTCTAGTTGTGGAATGTTGTGTCTTGACATCGTCAAACGCTACAAAATAACTGGGTAGTATAAATGCGTTAGTCGGACACAATTAGGAAGCAAGCTTGGAGATGGTAATGACGTAGATAGAATTTATCCCTCCCACATAACATGAGAAAATATCCACGGCCACTCGAGGGATGGTGCTTATAGAATGTCTGGCAAAACTCAGATAAATCAATATAGGATATTGATGTTATCTGCATGGATAAGACTATTACCATGTGATAACTCTTTATTATAGTTATATTTCTTGCATATTTAATATATTTTTGCGTGATTCCGGGGTTGAAATATGAGTTTTACACTATGAATGTTGAGAAAACGTAGAAAGTTGAGTTTTTAGCACGTTATTGTTAATCCGGGCATTTCGCTGCATATTTCGATGTTATTTGTCAAATATAATCTCTTGGTATGTTGTTCATGTTTTCTTGACAGGAACGGATGCTAAACGATGGCTAGGAGGCATGAAACGAACTTCGGAAACAAAGCAAATTCAAGAGGAATCAAGAGAAGCAAAGTCGGAGGAGCAAAAGTGACCAATCTCCACTATTTTGATAGTATCTAGAGTTCTACAATAAATTTTGGAGTGAGACCAGTGGCAAATGAAAGTAGACTCATAGAGCTTTCCAACAATAGGTCACGGAGCTAAAACGTAGATTGGACGAGAAAGTTAAGGTCCGTCGAAGAGGATGAAAATCTGAGTTCATCTCCAGGGGTGTTCGTGCGAACACTTTTGTGTTCGTGCGAACAAAAACACTTAGAAAAATTTCGGGACAGCCAAGAAAATGTGAAAAACAATCTGAAAATGTGTGGGAACAAAAAAAGTGTTCGTGCGAGCAAAGAACAAATATCTATTCGTGCGAACACCCGTTTGTTCGTGCGAACAGAGGGCTAAATCGCAATATTTTGGGATGTTTTGTTATTTTTAAAGAGTTTGAGCTTTGGGGACTTCTTTACCTAGGAGTCCGACCTTGGGGGAGTATTGACGCATATTTGGAACAGGAAACAAAGGGAGGACGACAAGGAAGAAGACGAGGACGAAGAGAACACAAAAGCCACCATTGGAGAGCTAGGTTTTTGATTTCTTCTTCTTCTTTCTCAATCTTTGTATGGAGAAACTATTGCACCGTGTTTGGTTGATTCTTCTTAGCTAAATACTTTGCTAGGCATCTCTACGAGAGCCTAGGGTTTATGTCGACGGTTATTTTCCGGATTTCAAAATTTGTTTCATGCATTTGGATTTGATTCTTCAATTGAATGTTAGTTTCTTGAACTTGTTGATCTAGTATATTGACACGATTAGGATATGATTTGATATTCAACGAAACTAGGGTTTATTTTTTGAATCAATTTCTTGCTTAAAGTTAATATTCTTTCTAGTTACATGTTCTTGTTCTATGCTTAATCTTTAGTATGAATGGAGTAGCTACCCGGACGTACTAGCTAATTAGATGAGTGCACGACAGTGACTCAACCTAATTGTGTAGAATATTTGAACATAATCCCGAATCATCGAGACCGAAAAGGAAAAGTGTTAGGATTGGCCTAGTGTGGGTAGATTCAGTAGGATTATTTAGCTGTTCCGTGAAACGGTGGGCCGACAGGACCAGTTATCGTACCAGTAGATGACCTGCTAGAACGGACCGGTAGACAACATGAGGCCGAGAGGATATTGTAGTTAACCGAGACGTAAAGTGACATAAGACCGACAGGATATTGACATAGCTTATTACCCGGCTGAACTAGAATAGGATAGACGTGTTACATAGCTGAACCGGAAATCGTCTACACCCCTAGGTGATCAAGAGATCGCCTAGTTTCTCCATATATTCTTTCTTAAATAAAAAATACAAAAATATTAGTTTAGTTGTTTATTTGAATTTTAGTCACTTGTTTGTGGGTGACGAACTATTTTATCACTCTAATTTTCTCCTGTTACCGTACTTTAAATTAATCAACTGACTAAATAGTCTTAAGTCTGTCCTCTTGGGATCGATAACTCGGGGTTGAAATACCACCCCTATATTACTTGACCGTGCACTTGCGCATACGTGTAAGTAAATCGCGTCAAAGGGATCGAGAAACTATGGATTGAGTGTGACTTGTATGTCTCGTGTCCAAATCCGGATATAGAGACAAAGGAATGAGACAATACGTGCACAAGGTTTGTCAAAGTAATGACTATTTCTATTAGTTGGGTGGCATGGATGTGTTGCTAGACACCACTCCATGTTAGTAATAGTTACTACCAACTAAGTAAAAACCCATGGGGTCACACGCCAAAAGGATTAAACTAGACTTGGGAGTTAATTAATATAATTAATTAAATGGAAGGATCAATACGCAACTACTAGCAAACTTAGTAGGATTAATTTGCAAGTTGGACTAATCCGTGTATGGACATGATTAGGATAGGGGGCTTTATACAATTAACAAGGAGTTGTTGGACTATATAAAGGAAACTCCTAGATTATTCTTCTAATAATGCTCATAATATACTTTGATTAGGAGAGAAAAATCAAGGGGAGAGAGAGGAAGACAAGGGCCGAACCCGACCCCGTCCGCCCCCTCAACCCCGTCGGCCAAAAGAAGAGGTCGAGCCCCTCTTTTGGCCTCCTTTGTGTGATCTTCTTCTTCCTTCCTCTATCGTTTGCTAGAACAAAGGTGTGTAGGAATCTAGTTTTTCATCCCAGGCGTGGACTAGCTATAGAGATGCAACCACTATTTTGTGTTTGAAGTCATCACATGAGACAAACAATGTAATTGTTACTTGAAACTTCACTATCATTATGAATTCTCTTCCAGTGATCCTTGGTGGGTCTTGTGCTAATATTATTTGTTTGACTCCGCTGTGTAATCTGTTACAAAACCCAACAATGGTATCAGAGCCACAGATCGTAGAGCATAATGTAGTTTATGTGTTACGATTTTGTCTATTTACACTTTAATTATTGCGTATCGCGTAAAACGGACAAATCAAGCATGAAAGTTTGTAATGTAAGTATAAAGTAATATCTAAATACTCTAGAAGGGGGGTTGAATAGAGTATTCTAACTTTTTCTAAAACACATTCTTTTAAAACTTAAGTAGAGTATGCAGTTGATATCTCAAAGCTTTGAAGCTTTGTCTGCTAGTTGACAGCGTAAACCTATCTGCTTTTTCGCAAGTGTACGATCAAGTAATATAGAGTATGTAATTGTGACTCTGGTTGTCGGACCCACGAGAACAGTTTAAGTTTTGTTAATTAGAATTAGAATTAGACGCAAAGTTTGTAAAAAGGAGGAAGGTCTGGGATTTGATTCTACTTAATTGCAATAAATAAAAACAGTAAAAAGCTTATTTTATTTTTCTGTTGGATGTTTTGCAGAAATTGTTGTAGTTGCAAAAGTTGATAATTCTAAGAATCTAAGTTCCAGGATCCCCTAGGGTTACTCTCCAGCTTCCATAGTATATTCAATTTCAGAAACACACAGTGGTTTTGTTTATGCCAGCATACCAATAGTACAATCTCCTCTCGGTCTCATGCACCTATCACTCTCCTGCAGATTTTCGGGTCCTCTCGGTCCACCTAAATCTGCAGGTTCGTTCTAAGTCTGCTAGTGTTACAGGTTCTCCTCTCGGTCTCCCCCTAAACGTCTAACAGTTGGTCTAATGCTTCTGGGCTAGTCCCCTGATTCTTTTCACCTCTCGGTCCATCAAGGCAGAGTACTAAATCCTGTCTTTTCTTCCTAACTTTCACTGGTCACTCTCGCGCACCAGATCCTGTCTGTAACACTCCTGGGTGATCAAGCCATTCATGTATGTAAATAAAATCAAAGACAGAATAATAAACAAACCATCCTGTATTAAGACTTAGCTAGCCATGCATCTGAAAATCAAACACCCAAGTCTGCTGAATTCATAAACCCTAGGTTCACCAAGAACCTAGGCAAAAGGTCTAGCTAGCTTGCATTATTTAAAAACAACGTTTCATAAAGAGAGAAAAGATCAAACTAGTTATTTTTCTGAAAATACTGGAAAACTGCTCCAATCCTGCTCTGCTCCAACTCATGGCTGCTGTGAAACTGGCTGCTGATGATGATGATAGATGTGAGTGTGTATGCGTAACCCTAATTCAGTGCTGGGACACCTCCTTTTATACTGCCACAGTCTCCAAAGCTGATGCACGAAATTCCTGTTTTACCCTCGAAAAGACCCGTCCTGGAAGCTTCTGGAACCCTTCTGTGCGTTCAAACGCACACCTCCTGCGTTCAAACGCAGTGCGTCTGAACGCACACCTTCTGCGTTTGAACGCAGGCCATAACCGTTTTTCCTCCTCTGGCTTCTGGCTTCTGGACCCGTGCGTTTGAACGCAGCTCCTCTGCGTTTGAACGCACCCCTTGGCCTTTTTCTTCTCTTGAGTGTTGAGTCCTGCGTTTGAACGCAAGAAGTGCGTTTGAACGCACCCCTTAACTTTTCAGCACTTCGGCCTCTGAACCCTGCGTTTGAACGCAGACTGCCTGCGTGTGAACGCAGGACTTAGCCAATTTTCTGCCATTTTCCTGCTGCTCCCATCTCATGCGTCTGAACGCAGATGCCCTGCGTTTGAACGCACCACTTAGCATTTTTTCCTCTTTTTCTGCTCAGCTTTCCTGACACGCTGCCTCCCATCCAAGTTAATCTCATGCATTTTTCGGCACCTGTTACCTGCACACCATAACACGCACCCGCGATCATATCCAACAAACAAAAGTATGCATAAAATTACTCAAATTTTACAATCATGATCTATAAATCTCTGCCTCGTATCAGGTGGAAAATAAGCTGAAAATGGCCAAACTCAACTCTCACAGGGTTAAAACTAATGGTAAAAAGATGTCCCAGACTAATACATTTTCAAGCTGTCACTAGTTCATCAGAATGAACCTTGATTTATCTGAGTCTGGCCATACATTCATACAAGCACCATCCCTGGAGTGGCCCATGGATATTTACTCCCATTATGTGGGAGGAACAAATCATATCTACATCACTACGATCTCTAAGCTTGCTTCCTATCATGCCCGATATCTATCTTTATAGTTACCCGGTTAAGGCGCAACGTTTGATAATATCAAAGAATGATATTCCACAACTAGAGTATCTAGTGACTTCAAGTCTAAGGATTACAATATCATTAGCAATACGAGAAACGATTGTGACTTTGACATAATCTAATGCATCCTTCTCGTTGTGGTCAATCCAATATAGAATTACTCCTAATGCATACCCATGTGTAAGACTTGATATCTCCATATCAATCAACACACATACTAGTCTATAGTTGATCGTCCTATTAATCAATATAATGGACTAGGGATATTTAAGATAAACAACACATTGTATCTAAGGACTACATTATATTAAATATCACAATAAAGAATAAATGAATGTTCTAGCCAAAACATTGTTCAAACTAAATATAGATTGCCTCTAAGTCACCTATTCCAACAAAATTGACAGCAAACAGAGTCTTTAAAATAAATAAAAACATAACCTCAACAAGGATGTAGTACGAGAAAATATTTTTAGTATGCTTGAGGGTGAGTATGTGCTGGGGAGAGTAGCATTTAAATATAGTGAATTGGTGACGGAAACAAGCAAACAAACAGGCGTGAGAAAGAAACCAATATATATATATATATATATATATATATATATATATATATATATATATATATATATATATTACCGGGCACCGACCAAATAAGTCGGGCTTGGTAAGAAATTCTGAAGCATTATGCCGGCCACCGGTAAAAAAAGCAGGGCACCGACTAGTTGAATGTCGGGCACCGCAAGTATTGTCGGTGGACGGCTAGTCCCATTTTCTGGTTTAACAAAAATAAAAATAAATAACTGGTGAACGGCAACAAATTTGCCAGCCACCGAACCTACTAACAACCCCAATGTGTTTGATAAATTTACTTTTTTCAGCTTTTTGGAAAGCAGTTTCTTCCCCACAATAGCTTTGGAAAAGCAGTGGAGGGGTTGTCTTCCATGGCCTGCTTTTCGATAAATATATTATTTGACATTCTTATCCATTAATAAATATCAATAATTATTTGTTGTAACAATATTGTTTATTATATCATGTCTGATATTGTCATTTCAACGGTGACATCAACTCTAAAACACTAATTATTAAACACAAAATGTCAAAAGTAATTTTCCGTAGCAGCTTAAATACGAAATTTATCAACCACTTTTTGTGTAGATCTCCATATCAACTTTCTCACAGTGCTTCCTACACAACAACTTTCTAAAACGCCACAACATTACCAAAGTAGCCCTTAGTCTAGTATTATTGTTGAGTACGACTATAATGCATCGAAACTAGTAGGTGTGTAGATTGATATGAGATATCAAGTCTAACACATTGGTACGCATTAGGAGTAATGGTGTACTCGATTGACCCGCCATGAGAACACTACATCGATGTTATGTGGGTGTCATAAGTGTTTCCCATATTAACAGTGGTGTTATGATCTTATGACTTAAAGTCGCTAGAATCTCTAGATGTGGAGTGACACATTTTAATATCGTCAAACATCAAAGGCGATAATTGTACACGTTATGAAACATGTTGAGGGATATGAGTGATGTAGATAGGATTTGTCATCCTACATAATGGGAGTAAGTATCAATGGCCACTACTCGACGAGCGTGAGTTACGAGAATGCATTTCCGTGCTCAAATGAATCAATATGAGATAATAGTGTCATTTGTCTGTTTAAGACTTCTTAAGGAATCGAGAAACTATATATTGGATGTACAAGGGTGACACTAAATACCTTGTGTCTAATCTCAATATATGGACAAAGGGATTATACGACACTGTGACATTGGTTATAGATGTTCGTCAAATCACTGGCATTCATATTATTTGGGTAACATTGCTAGATACGGCTCAATGTTTGTAGTTGTTACTGTCATCATAATTAGGAACATTATAGGGTCACACACAAGAATATATCAAAAATCGAATTAATTACTTATTAGCTGAAGTAAAGAGTAATAATGAATTTCGAACTTGAGTGCAAACAAATCCTAAAATGCTATAATAAAAGGAGAAGTCGAATCTTTTCATCCCTATAAATACCCTAGCACCGTGGCTAGGTTGATAATGCTTTAGCGCTGTTCGTATCAAATACATAATAGCTATGTTTTGAGAGATAAGCTCGAGCCTTCCGAGTTCAGCTGATTTTGTGAAAGGGATCCTCCTCTTCCTCTAGCACGCTAGCACCGGCGAAGAGGGAGTACAATGAATATCATTCTTGTGGATACTGTAGAGGCGATGTATCTTTTCAGCGTTCATGATCATCTCCAGTCTGTGTGACTGAGGTAAACATATAATCAATCGTATTACGCTCATTCCCATAAGTCTTTGGTTGTTTAGAATTTTTTTAAATATTTTTTGCGTCTGATTGCCCTAAAACCAACAAATATTACCTACGGGTTAGAGTTCGTATGACTCTAAACAATCCTATGCGAAAGGGAGAGTTTATCAAGATCCTTGACAAGAAGATATGGTTACACTACATATATGAAAGGATTCCACGAATTTGTGGATGGTGTGGGAGAATTACTCACGAAATTGGAGGTTGCAGTGAAGCCATATCAGCAAAGGAACAAACCACGAAGTTGGGGTATAATCCATGGTTGTTGTCCAAGCCTCCAATTAGAAGAAATAATCCTTAGACAAGCAACCAAAGGACCGAGGAACGAGATTGTGGGTGGGATACACCAGAGGAAAGTCAACGGGAATTTTCTAATACTAGCTATAATACCATGGACGAAGACACATTCCAGGGGGATGAGGGTGACAAAACAACAATGCTGACAAATAATCCCCTATGTGTCGAGAAAAGTGAAAAATATCCTTCAACAATTGCAAGTGTCGAAGAAGAAAAGCTGAAAGCGGCAGGGAAGACAATTGAAACTTTGGGGTCAAAATTGAGTGAAATGAAGGCCCAGGAAGCAACTGGAACAAAAAAAATGGGTGGGATTTGTTGATTCAAAGACCCTTGAATGTGTTTTGATGGTAATTGTTTTGAGTGATGAAAGACAAAGACAAAGACAGAGTCAGCAAAGTATTTCAGATACTCCAAGGCCTTGAGATACTGACAGAGCTTCAAATCCTTGAGAGTCATTCTTATCTTGCTAAATGTTCTAACAGATTTGTATTACAGATTGGATATCTGATTATACATATTAGGGGTTTGCTGTGTATACTCATGTTTTACATTATCTCCATATCTAACACAATTTCAAATGATCAGAACATAGGGAATCAAAGTTTTCTGGATTTAACTTTGAATATCTGTGAAGCAGGTTCAGAGCTTCAAGGCCTTGAGATGTGACTTGAGCTGCTGACAGTTTTTACAGAACTAAGTTGATTCTTTCTTGCATGTTGTGATTCTTACTATTGTGATTATTCATTGAATTCTAAGATTCTTAAACTTGTTATTCATGATTTATATGTGTCACAAGTTAAACAGATTACTGTTCTAATCTTTTAACCAGTTTTATCAGAAACTGGAAAACCAAACAGTCATAGTACTGTTATCTTTCTGGATTTTGTTGTTGTTGTTGTGTTTTAATGTTGTTGCAGGTTTGTTAAACGTGCAAGATCAATCTCAAAAAAATCCAACGGATAACCACTTAGAGCTGTTTGAATTTCAGTTGAAAACAAAAGGAGGATTTGTAGGAACTGAGATCCTAAAATCTCTCATTCAGTTGCAGCTGTGGATAAAAGAGACTGGTTTGAATTTTGAAAGTAGAGAGGCTTGCAGAATACTCAGAGAGGTGTGAAAAATTCGTGGAAGATCATTCATTCAAACACACAGGGATTCAAGCTTCAATTCCAGATTTCAGAAGATCAAGTCATTCCAGTTTCCAGAAGAACACATCCAAGCTTCATTAGCTTATCCCTTCTACTGTTTTCTTCAATTATTTTGTAATCTATGTATCTTTTAAATATCTTACACCTCACTTAACCTGGTGGTTGGTTGTTGAAGTGAACAACAAGAGGTTCTTGTTAGCTCAACAGTTAGTAGCTGAGACTAGATAGGTTTGGAATCACAAGCTGTATATGTGTAAGGGAAATCACTTAGGCTTGAAGATCTAGGGCTGTTTCTGTGTGAGTAATAAGAAGTTTTTGCCCGATCCTGGTGGGATTAAATCCCTCAGGCAGAGATTAGGTCCATTGGGACTGAACTCTGTAAATTGCTTTGTGTTCTTTACTTTACAGTTTTATTATTATCTGTTGCACACAACTCAAATCAAACTAGGGTTAATAAGCTGCTTGAAACTGGTAATGGTTCAAGGCCTTGAAGCTTTCTATTTTTGCCTTTGAAAGTTTCAGACAGTTTTCTAAAATCTCAAGGCCTTGAGATTTGAGTTTCACACAAAGTTAATCTGTTAAGTTCTGTGTTTTGCAAAAAGTTTCCATTACTCTATTCAACCCCCCCTTCTAGAGTATTTAGGTCCTGTAATTAGCCTACATTACACACTTTCAATTGGTATCAGAGCTTGTGTCACTGATATAGATCTAACAAAATGGTGACTATGAGTAATGTAGGAGATGGTGGATTCTCACAAGGAAGGGCAGCCAACAGACCTCCATTGTTCTGTGGTGGTAACTTCATGAATCTGTTATACTGTGCCCTTAATGCAGATGAGTTCAACAGAGTGTTAAATTGCAAGAGTGCCAAAGAAGTATGGGGTAAACTGGTGGTGACATATGAAGGAACTAGCCAGGTTAATCAGACCAAAATCAACATACTTCTGAGGCAATATGAGTTATTCAAGATGAATTCAGATGAGACCATCAAGGAAATGTTCAAAAGATTCACTGATGTGGTGAACAATCTGGAGTCATTGGGAAAGAAGTTCTCAAATGAGGAGAAAGTCAGGAAAATTCTGAGAAGCTTGCCAAAAGCCAAGTGGGAGCCAAAGACAACAGCCATTAGGGAGGCTCAGGATTTAAGTCTTCTTCAGCTAGATGATCTACAAGGAAAGCTGCTCACTCATGAAATGTCTATGAAGGATGTGGAAGGAGATTTGAGTGAAAACATCAAGAACTTAGCATTTAAGGATAAATACAGTGAAAAGTCTCAAACCCTTGAGACTGAAGATGAGCATTTGGATGAAGAGGCTTTAGCATTGATCTCCAAGGACTTGGCCAAGATTCTCAAGAAGAAAAGAAACTCTGGTAACATGGATTACAACAGAGAGAGATCAAGACCTTCAGGCAGCAAGGACTTCAAAGATCATTTAGTAAGGGACTGTCCACAAAAGAAGAAGAATAGGAACTTTCAGAAGAAAGATAGTGACAAAAGAAGGAAGAAGGCCATGATGGCTTCCTTGAGTGATTTTGATTCATCAAGTGACTCAGATACAGAAAAAGAGCAAGCAAACCTGTGCTTCATGGCAAAGCATGATGAGGAAAAATCATCAGACAGACATATTGAAGATATGGTAACAAATCTATTTGCTAGTCCTTCTGATGTGCTTCCTGAAATTCTCAAGAGTATGTTTTTAAATGAGGAAAGTTATAGAAATGATATTTCTGCTTTAAAGATTAGATTCATGAGCAGGTAAAAGAAAATTTGGACCTAGTTTTTACCAACAAAACTGTTGAAGTTTCTAAGACAAAGCTTGAAAAGGACTTCAAGGCCTTGGGCAGCAGGTTCA
Organism: Linanthus parryae; assembly: GCA_023055425.1. NCBI lineage: Eukaryota > Viridiplantae > Streptophyta > Magnoliopsida > Ericales > Polemoniaceae > Linanthus > Linanthus parryae. The sequence goes on from JALGPY010000005.1 coordinate 52,295,888, forward strand.
AAGCCTTGAAGGCACAGATAAAAGAGTTTGTTGATCAAAACACTCTTTTGACTGAAAGATATGCTGATCTAAAGACTCATTCTGAGAATTTAGAACAACAAATCTGTTCTTTGACTGAGAAACTTCAAGAGTCTAAGCAGGTCCTAGCTAGTTTTACAGGCTCAGAACATAATCTGAATCTCAATCTTGGAGGAAGTCTGAAATCAATGCATAAAAGTGGGATTGGCTATAATCCAAATTTTCCAAAGAAAAGCCAAACTACTTTTGTCAAATCTGGTAGCAGACATTCTCCAAAATGTCATTACTGTGGAAAAATTGGTCATGTCAGATTAACTTGTCCCCTCAGAAGATCAGAACCTCACATTATGAGGAATACTTATACTTATCAGCTTAAGAGACATGTTAGGCAGATTTGGGTTCCAAAAGGAATTAGGCCACCAAACATGGCTGATTCTGAGTATGACTCAAAGTTCTGCACTTGGTCTAACAGCCTGTTGAGCCAATGATTTATTTTTGCAGGATGTCACCAAGGCCTTGAAAGATCAGAAATGGATATTAGACAGTGGATGTTCCACACATATGAGTTGAAAGAAGTCTCTTTTTACCGAGCTTACAGAAAAATCTGGAGGAACAATAACACTTGGTGACAAAGCAAAATGCAATATCATTGGTATAGGTAGTATAGGTAATGGTTCTACTAACTCTAACTCTGATGTTTATCTGGTAGATGGACTTAAGTATAATCTGCTTAGTATCTCTCAATTATGTGATAGAGGTTATAAAGCTATATTTGACAAGGAAAAATGTGTGGTGCAAGATGAGAAATATGGAGATTGCATACTCGGTGCTCCTAGATCATATAATCTATATGCTATGAGTACTAACAGTGTTGCAGGTGACAAGCTCAAATGCCTCAAGGCCTTGAACGAAGATTCAAAGCTTTGGCACAGAAAGCTTGGGCATATTAGTATACATACCTTGAATAAACTCATATCAAAGGATTTTGTAAGAGGTTTACCATCACAGAAATTTTCAGATGATGAGGTTTTCAAAGCTTGTGTTCAAGGTAAGCAAACCAGAAGCTCATTCAAGCCAAAGAACTTTCTAAGTACTTCTAGACCCTTAGAGCTGCTGCATATGGACTTGTGTGGTCCTATGAGAGTTCAGACCCCAAAAGGTAAGAGGTATATGCTTGTTATAATAGATGATTATTCTATATTTACTTGGGTGATGTTTATTAGAGACAAAACTGAAGCTTTATCTGAATTTTCTAGATTGTGCAAAGAGCTTCAAACTTTGAAAAATTTACCCGTTGCATCTATTAGAAGTGATCATGGTAGGGAGTTTGATCAACTTGACTTTGGTTTGTTTTGTGCAAAGCATGGCATATCACACAAGTTTTCTGCACCTAGAACTCCAAAGCAAAATGGAGTAGTTGAAAGGAAAATAGGAAACTTGAGGATATGTCTAGAAACATGCTTCTTGAAAGTAATTTGCCAAAGTTCTTATGGGCAGAAGCTGTTAATACTGTCAATTATGTGCTGAATAGATGCTTGATTAGACCTATTTTGAAAAATACCCCTGATGAACTGTTTAAAGGTAGAAAGCCAACTGTTTCTTATTTAAAGCCTTTTGATTGTATCTGTTTTGTGCATAATAATGGTAGATACAATCGTGGTAAGTTTGATGCTAGAAGTGATGAAGGTGTATTTCTTGGATATTCTCAAACTAGCAAAGCTTATAGAGTTTACAATAGAAAAACCAAGATTGTAGAAGAGAGTATTCATGTAATTTTTGATGAAAGTACTAAGGATTCTCTGAGTGAAAGTTTTGCAGATCTAGATTTGAACAAGCATGAATCAGATGATGATGTTGTGAAAGAAGACAAAGGCAAAACTAATGTGTAGAATCAATCAGCAAAATATCAAGGCCTTGAACCTCCTGCAGAACCAAAATCTCAAAGCCTTGAGACAGAGGCTGAAACCTTCTATGATGCTCCCTCTACTGTTTCAAGAACTCAAAGCCTTGAAGGAGAATATTCCTGGATACCAAGAAAGAAGTTTAAGTACCTTTTAGACCATCCAGCTGATAACATCATATCAGATCCATCAACTGGAACTCAGACAAGAGGACAGTTGGAGAACTTGTGTGCTTTTAGTGCATTTGTATCTTTGATTGAGCCTAAAAATACCACGGAAGCACTAGAAGATGCAGAATGGATCATTGCAATGCAGAGTGAGCTGAATGAGTTTGAAAGAAACAAGGTATGGAATCTGGTTCCCAGACCTAAAGAGAAATCAGTTATTGGAACCAGATGGGTATTCAGAAACAAGCTTGATGAGAATGGCAAAGTGGTAAGAAATAAAGCCAGACTGGTGGCTCAAGGATATAATCAGGAAGAAGGTATAGATTATGAGGAGACTTTTGCTCCTGTTTCCAGGTTAGAAGCTATTAGAATACTTCTTGCATTTGCATCTCACAATCACATAAAGCTTTATCAAATTGATGTCAAATGTGCTTTTCTGAATGGCTATTTACAAGAAGATGTTTTTTTAGCACAACCACCTGGTTTTGAAGATGAAAACTTTCCTGATCATGTTTATAAACTGGACAAAGCTCTTTATGGATTAAAACAAGCTCCAAGGCTTGGTATGATAGACTTTCAAAATTTCTACTTGAAAATAATTTCAAAAGAGGCCTAGTTGATAAAACTCTTTTCATTAAACATCGTCAAAGTGATTTATTAGTGGTTCAGATTTATGTAGATGATGTTCTATTTGGTGCTACTAATGATGCTCTTTCAAAAGAGTTTTCTAGTCTGATGTGCAGGAAGTTTGAGATGAGCTTAATGGGTGAACTGAATTTCTTTCTTGGACTTCCTATCTTACAAATGAAGAAATGAATTTTTGTACATCAAGGAAAGTATACCAAGGACTTATTGAACAAGTACAATATGTCACAGTCCAAGGTGCTTAAAACCCCTATGAGTTCATCACTCTCTTTAGACAAGGATTCAAATGGTAAGAGTGTGAATCAAAATGAATACAGAGGTATGATAGAATCACTTTTGTATTTAACTGCTAGTAGACCTGATATTATGTTCAAGGTCTTTATGTGTGCTAGATTCCAAGCAGATCCTAAGGAAAGTCATTTAACTGCAGTCAAAAGAATTTTTAAATATTTGAATGGAACCAGAGACTTGGGGCTGGTATCCAAGAAGATCTAATTTTATGTTGAGTGGCTATTCAAATGCAGATTTTGCAGGATATAAAGTAGACAGGAAAAGTACTTCTGGATGCTGCCAGTTTCTTGGATCTTCATTGATCAGTTGGCATTCCAAAAAACAAAATTATGTAGCATTATCAACTGCAGAAGCTGAATACATTGCAGCTGGAGCTTGCTGTTCACAAGCGTTATGGATTGCTCAGCAACTTAGAGATCTTGGCTAAAATTTCAGAAATGTGCCTATTCATTGTGACAACACAAGTGCTATCTCAATCTCTAAGATTCCAGTCCAGCACTCAAGAACCAAGCACATAGATGTGAGACATCATTTCCTTAGAGATCATGCAGAACAAGGTGATGTTGTTTTAAGTTTTATTTCTACTTCTATGCAGATTGCTGATATTTTCACTAAACCTTTGCCAGATGATAGGTTTTCATCTCTACGGCTTGAATTGGGGATGTTAAACAAGGATGCATTGGTTTAGGGGGAGTATTAGTACTTATATGTGATTATGTGTTGAAATCTAAAAGCCTTGAGATCATACTTTCCAAAGCCTTGAAAGTATAGCTCAAAGCTTTGAAGTTTCTCAAACTGCAGAAAATCTCAAGGCCTTGAGATTGTTCTCCAGGTCTTGAAAACATCCTTTTTTTTTAAAATGGATCATCAAATATTATATCTTATCTTTTTAGATAACTATATAATATTTGAATTACTCGGAAAATTTTCTAAAATATCCAAGAATATTTTCAAGATCCTTTTTGCATGTTGATATAGCAGACTCCTTTTATGACTCATCTCTTTCAACCTACTTAAGCTGAAAGTCAGGGCTTATTTCTCTCAATCTCTCTCAATTCTCTACGACTCTCATCTCCCTCTCTTAATTTCCCTTCTCAAAACCCTAAACCCAAAATGGAGCGCAAATCAGCCAGAATTCAGCAACAAGGAAAGCCTTCTCGCAGATCCAAAAAGAGGGAAAATAAGAAGAAGAAGATAGTGATTTCAGATTCAGATTAAGAAAACACTCAGAGCTTGCATGAGGACACTCCTCCTGCAAAGAAGTCCAGAACAGAGAAGGGAGATGAAGGCTCAAGCATTGATCCACAGCAGGAGAAAGAGACTCAGGGTGGTGATCAACCTAGGTCAGAGAAGAATAAACGAGGAGAGAAGAAAAAGACTGGAGAAGAGGAAAAGGGGAAATCTGCTCAAGAAAGCAAGAAGAAACCATCTGGAGGAGAACAAGAGAAGAGCAAGCCCTCAGAGAATAAAACTAGGATTAAGCAGGTTGCTGCTGCAACCAAGAAAGGATATCAAGGTAAGAATGTACTTCCGACAGAGTGGTTTGTTAGTTCTGAGGTTAGAAATGTGTGGATGCAAGGTTATGCTTCATCAAAGGTAGCTTTCTGTAGTATGGTTTCTGAAGAGTTGTTGGACAAATTGGATATTGATTGTATGAGAAAATTAAGAGAAACTGCAGTTTGGAAGGTGTTAAATTCTAGTTCAAAATTCTATCCTAGGTTAAATAGGTTGTTTTATCTGAATTTGTTTTCTGAAGGTGATGATAAGATGGTTTTAACTTCAAAAGTGGCTGGGATAGATTTGAAGTTAGATCATAGGACTTTTTCCAAAGTCTTGGGCATTCCTAGGAAGTATAATGTTGGATATTACCCTGATAGGAATGAGTGTCTGGATAAGGCAAAAGAGATGTTTTTCATTGATGGTGTACCCTCTAGTCCAAAGCAGTTGCCACACTCTGTGCTCAACTGTGAAGCCAAAATCCTGTTTACAATTCTGATGAGAATTTTAGTTCCTAGGGAGAAATCAAGGGAGTTGGTGACTAATAAGGTTCTTATTTTGATGTATATGATATCTCAAGGGTTTGAGATTGACTTGCCAACAGTTATCATGGATCATATGATTTATTGTGCAACCAGAACTAGAAATCATCCATCCTCTTCCATATGCCAACCTGTTACCTCTTTTCTTTGAGTATTTTGATGTACCTGTGAAAGGAGAGGAAAAGATTGCTGGAGGTTTTGGGTTGATTGATGAGACTGCATTACAGAGGATTGGGGTAGTCCAGACTGGGAAAGGACATTGGAAGTTTTATTCAGATTTGTCAAAGGAAGAACTTGGAGAGAAGGAATTTGTGAAGCCAAAGGGGGCTACATCAGGGAAAGGACAAACCAATGAGGATTATTCTTTGTTGGTTGAGAAGTTTGAAGATCAACAGGTTGAGATTGAAGATCTCAGACAAAGATTATTTAACCTGTCAGCTGAATTCAACCAGTTCAAGGGCTTGATGAATGTTATGAATGGAAAGGACAAAGATTATTCTTGATGAATGTTTTCATCAAGAGTTTGAACTTGGAGAAGATACCTTCTGCTACTAGTCATGAAACCAGTGTAGATTCAGATGAAAGGCTGGGAGACTTCTTGAAGAAGAAGAAGAATCCAATTCCAGTAGTTCTTACTTCAAAGGATATGTATGAATAAACTAATGAAGAAGATGTTGGTGAAGACACAGGTGTTGATGCAGCTACAGAGGGGGATTCAGTACAGGTTAAGAAGAAAGTGGATGAGATAATTCAAGAAGTTGTTGCAGAAGTGGAAGCTGAACAAGAAGCAAAATCAGTCTGCTGAAGATGCTGCAAGTGAAGAAGAAGTTGGAGAAGGCTCAGAGAAAGGCCAGACATCAAAGAAGAATTGAAGACCAGAGAGGACCAAAGCCTTGACCTTCTATCTCTTTCTCTTCTTCTTTTATGTTCTCAAGGCCTTGACTTTTAGTAATAATTTTTTTTAAGTTTTTTCTTAGACTCTGAGTAATGATCCAACATTTCTTCATCCTTATTTGATGAAAGTCAAAAAGGGGGAGAAATCATGTGTTTTTGTGTTATTTTTGTGTTACTTGCAGTACTTAGTACTTGAATAATAATAATCAGTTGTTTTGGTTAATCAGTTGTGTTCTTATATTACTGTGGTTATATGGTTATATGTAAATTTTGCTGATTATCTGTGATTTACTGGTTATCTGTATTATTATTTTCTTCTGTATCTGCAATATGTGGTTATCTAACTTTTTAAGGAGTGACAGGAATATATACACAAGGCTGTAGGTTTTGTCTTTCATCAAGGGGGAGATCATTGATTCAAAGACCCTTGAATGTGTTTTGGATGGTAATTGTTTTGAGTGATGAAAGACAAAGACAAAGACAGAGGCAGCAAAGTATTTCAGATACTCCAAGGCCTTGAGATACTGACAGAGCTTCAAAGCCTTGAGAGTCATTCTTATCTTGCTAAATGCTCTAACAGTTTTGTATTGCAGATTGGATATCTGATTATATAGATCAGGGATTTGCTGCATATACTCATGTTTTACATCATCTCCATATCTAACACGATTGCAGATGATCAGAACAGAGGGAATCAAAGTTTTCTGGATTTAACTTTGAATATCTGTGAAGCAGGTTCAGAGCTTCAAGGCCTTGAGATGTGACTTGAGTTGCTGACAGTTTTTACAGAACTAAGTTTATTCTTTCTTGCATGTTGTGATTCTTACTATTGTGATTATTCATTGAATTCTAAGATTCTTAAACTTGTTATTCATGATTTATATGTGTCACAAGTTAAACAGATTACTGTTCTAATCTTTTAACCAGTTTTATCAGAAACTGGAAAACCAAACAGTCATAGTACTGTTATCTTTCTGGATTTTGTTGTTGTTGTGTTTTAATGTTGTTGCAGGTTTGTTAAACGTGCAAGATCAATCTCAAAAAAATCCAACGGATAACCACTTAGAGCTGTTTGAATTTCAGTTGAAAACAAAAGGAGGATTTGTAGGAACTGAGATCCTAAAATGTCTCATTCAGTTGCAGCTGTGGATAAAAGAGACTGGTTTGAATTTTGAAAGTAGAGAGGCTTGCAGAATACTCAGAGAGGTGTGAAAATTTCGTGGAAGATCATTCATTCAAACACACAGGGATTCAAGCTTCAATTCCAGATTTCAGAAGATCAAGTCATTCCAGTTTCCAGAAGAACACATCCAAGCTTCAATAGCTTATCCCTTCTACTGTGTTCTTCACTTATTTTGTAATCTGTGTATCTTTTAAATATCTTACACCTCACTTAACCTGGTGGTTGGTTGTTGAATTGAAAAATAAGAGGTTCTTGTTAGCTCAACAGTGAGTAGCTGAGACTAGATAGGTTTGGAATCACAAGCTGTATATGTGTAAGGGAAATCACTTAGGCTTGAAGATCTAGGGCTGTTTCTGTGTGAGTAATAAGAAGTTTTTGCCCAATCCTGGTGGGATTAAATCCCTCAGGCAGAGATTAGGTCCATTGAGACTGAACTCTGTAAATTGCTTTGTGTTCTTTACTTTACAGTTTTATTATTATCTGCTGCACACAACTCAAATCAAACCAGTGTTTATAAGCTGCTTGAAACTGGTAATAGTTCAAGGCCTTGAAGCTTTCTATTTTTGCCTTTGAAAGTTTCAGACAGTTTTCTAAAATCTCAAGGCCTTGAGATTTGAGTTCACACAAAGTTAATCTGTTAAGTTCTGTGTTTTGAAAAAAGTTTCCATACTCTATTCAACCCCCCCCCCCTTCTAGAGTATTTAGGTCCTGTAATTAGCCTGCATTACACACTTTCAGGATTGTTGTCGTGAATCCAAAGAGGAAAAGTAGCAAAATGAACCTCAGCCCATATCCTAAGGATAAGAAATATGAAACAACAAGTTTGGCAGGAGATGGGAGACTTAACCCAAATAGAGCTGTTGGAGCTATGTTCAGAATCTAGGTGCGGAAATTGAAGGAAAGGTACGATATGAGAAAGATGCAAACAACGAATGGGGGAGACTTAAAGAACCAAACTGCGCTAATGGAGACGACCGTGGAATAGCCCTGCCAAGCACAATGATTCTCTCAAACTAGAACGTACGGGGGATTAGAAACCTCCATAGGGTTCAATCTCTTCAGAATATTGTGAAGAGCTATAAACCCATACTAGTCTTCTTGATGAAGACTGGTATGTATGCAAAGGAAATTGAGAAAATTAAGCAACATATGAATTTTGATGTTGGGGTGTATGCGGATTATGAGAAAAGGTGGGGTGGTCTAGCCTTGTTATGGAAGTAAGAGAATGTACACTACAATTTACTATCTTTCTATATGCACCATTTTCAATGAGTACTTCGGAAAAAAGACGAGCATAAGTTAGGAATATTGACAGGGATCTACCGAGAGCCAACCAGGAAGTAACATCGTCATTCTTGGCATTTGCTGACAAGGCTACGAATTTGTGTTATTGGAGAATTTAATGCCATAACCTCTAACTCTGGAAAAGAATGTGGATAAGAGGTCACCTATGGCCATTTAGAAGATTTTTGATAGGTTATTCAACAACTGTAACTGAGACACTTGGGGTTTTCAGGCAACCAGTTTACTTGATCTAATAACAAGTGGATGATGATATAACCAAAGAACGTCTAGATTGATGTCTGGATCAATTTAGTAGGTTGGGCCAAAGTTAAACATTTAGCTTCATAAGTTTCAGATCTTCTACCATTAGAGGTGATTCTAGACACTAGTGTAGTAGAGTGAAGGAATGTAGAAAAAGTCCATGTTTTAGGTGATGTGGACAAGCGTGGAGGTTGTAAAGAGGTGATAAAACACGGTTGGGCTGAAGTGCAGTCGAACATGCATCAAAAGCTAGAAAATTGGGACTTAAATTCCAATTTTCTAGATAAATATAAAATGCTTCTCACTTAAAAAAAGGAAAAGAAAATGTGTTTAATTTTTTTTTTCAAAAAAAGAACTATCGCTTACTTATCTTCTATTATCTCCTCAAAAGTAAATTTTCAATATAAAAAATAAGATATTATGTAGTTCAAAAAGTTAACTTTGTAAGTCTTAATTTCTGCGGAGCCATGTATCAAGATGTTTTTGTGAGTCTTAGTAGATATTTATTTTTTCATGCTAGTATTTGTGCATTTGATAATTTTAATATTTGGAAAGCTTATTCAACTCCGTCATGAATGTAACATGTGCCAAGTAAATTACAAAATTTGTCAATAAGGTCATCACTTTTAATATAGGTATTTCATATTTCAGAAAATTAGTTCACCAGAATCATATAACACAAATTCAATTAAAAAATTACACTGCCATATTGTAACTTTTAGAAAAATCTGAAAAGCATGCGTATTTAATATAATATAATAGAAACTACAAATTAGCAACAGAGATATTAGTCATTTTTAAGCATAATAGAATTAATGTAAATCTTGTTGCCGGACCGTTCTTATTCTACGAACCGGTATGCTGCAATATCCACTCACTCATAAGACATGAAGAAATATTTATTTTTTGGAAGACTAGGCTGAATTCAACGTTCTGTGTAGGGGGTGTCAAATTGGTGCACCGGGCGGGCTAGGTCAAATTTTCTTTTTCAACCCTGCTAAGGACACAATTAAATGCTCTTAAGAAAATAATTGGCCTTACTAGTTTTCAAGAATAATTGGAGTAAGAAGGAAGAGTGCGTAATTGAGATATCTAGAGTTGTTGAAAGAAAACATGACATGGAGGGCATTAAAGATAGAGACCTACAGAATCAGATGAACCAAAGTACTTGCGATTCCAGATTCGAACAGAAGGAAAATATACGAAACTGAATCCATGTGTGCCTTCAAATTGAAACTTGAGCAATTCAAACAGTACCGTGGATAGTGTTGGAGTCAAAATCGATCCAAACCTTACCTTTAGCCACATATGCATTTCGCAAGTTAGTATAGTTAATGAACGGGGTGTAGAGATGAAAGAAGATCAGAGCAGAGCAGTACGCGATGGTTGCTGATGTGCTTAGCCAAGAAGCTGTGGGCCAAGCAATTGAAGTAAAGTTATAAAAGTAGCAATTGAAAGTGAGATGGATTTGAAGTTTCGCGAAATGTGGGCGGGGACTTTACGCTGGTTGTAGAGAAGAAGAGATGAAGTTAATGTGGGGGCAGAGAGTAAAGTTAGAGAGTAGTGTGGTGAATTTGCAGATTAAATAAGTGTTATTTAATCTGCAAATTCACCACACTTATTTAATCTGCCCTTATTTAAATAAGTGTGGTGAATTTGCAGATTAAATAACACTTATTTAATCTGCATATTCACCACACTACTCTCTAACTTTACTCTCTGTCCCCACATTAACTTCATCTTTTCTTCTCTACAACCAGCGCCAAATCCCCCGCCCACATTTCACGAAACTTCAAATCCCTCTCACTTTCAATTGCTACTTTAATAACTTTACTTCAATTGCTTGGCCCACAGCTTCTTCGCTAAGCACAGTAGCAACCATTGCGTACTACTCTGCTCTGCTCAGATCTTTTTTCATCTCTACACCCCGTTCATTAACTATACTAACTTGCGAACTGCATATGTGGCTAAAGGTAAGGTTTGGATCGATTTTGACTCAAACACTATCCACAGTACTGTTTGAATTGCTCAAGTTTCAATTTGCAGGCACACATGGATTCGGTTTCGTATCTTTTACTTCAGTTCGAATCAGGAATCGCAAGTACTTTGGTTCATCTGCTTTTGTAGGTCTCTATCTTTAATTCCCTCCATGTCATGTTTTCTTTCAACAGCTCTAGATATCTCAATTACGCACTCTTCCTTCTTTACTGAATATGTGAGCTCTGGTTTTTGATAGGCAGAGCCAACGATAGTGATGGGTTTACTTACTCCAATTATTCTAGAAAACTAGTAAGGCCATTTATTTTCTTAAGAGCATTTAATTATGTTCTTAGCAGGGTTGACAAAGAAAATTCGTAATTCAACAACTAGTGGATTACTTTTCAAATCACGGATACTCATTTATTTTATGTAACACAATATGTATAATATATTTGATTAGTACTAACTGAACATAAGCATATTCATAGTGGATTAAGAAATATAGCATATACAGTAGTACATAAGAAAAATTAATCAATTTGAATGTGATTCTCTTGAAAACAACAAGATATTTAGGCCGTAAACATGATTTTCAATAAGTGAAATATAATTTTAACGAACCGAGTGAATTAATTATCAGCAACTTCTTCATCCGTACCACTGGATAAAAATGCTAAAACCTTGAAGGTTTTAGTAGTTAGTAGTATTCCACGTCATTCTCTGCAACCGATGTTTTCCATAAAGTAATGTCTATCCACACCATTGACATGTAACAGATTAATCCATCATGTTTGCATTGTAAGTCTATTATGAATATCTTCTACACTACAAATTGGAATGAATTATCTCTACTACTAAAAAGAGTGAAGGAGATATGTTGTTTATCCACTTCAAGTGTTTTTCATTTGGAGTGTTTCCTAATTTTTATCCAATGCCAATAATACCCCTGACTTTATTATTAATGAGTTAGTGTTTCCTACATTTACCATTCCCACTTTATTTTCATAATTGTTCCTGAAATAAATATTTCATACGTTTCTACATTGTGGTTATCAAATTATGATTTCAATTTCATTCTCATAAGCCCTTATGATTTCAATTTCATTCTCATAAGCCCTTCTATTTCGTTTGCTAAAATTCATCATTCACCTTTAATGGCCAATGTTGTAACTTATGCATTGACTTCCATAATATTAATTTATTGAATCCAATTTATGTCTATGCCACCTTTCTCTTCCTCAGTAAATTTAATTGTCCATCTTCTTGTTTGAGACGTCATATTTCTTTGGCTGGAGTGATGAACCAATGGCGCTTGCTGAAACTTCAAAAGAATATGTCTGTTACTAGGGTCCAGAAATAGCTCTTGGCCAGCATCTTCCGGCTCGTTTAAGAAGCATTAATCATTTTTTAGTAACTTCCACATTTTTTCGGTTATTAACCTCTTCTCTATGAACAATTCTTCTCGCGCTTGCTGAAAACCTCATATTTCTTTGCCTGGAGTGATGTACCAATGGCGCTTGTTGAAAATTCAAAAAAAATTGTATGTTACTAGGGTCCAAAAATAGCTCTTCGCCAGCATCTTCTGGTTCGTCAACATTATCATTGTGAACTCGGAAACCTAAGTCATGATCACACTAATTATCATTTTTATCACATTTTCCCCCGCATTATATATGTATGTGTTTGTGCATATATTTGAAAATAAAATTGAAAACAGTTAGGTCTTATCTGTTGGAAAAGATGCCCTAGAGGCAATCTAGTTTAGTATGAATTTATTTTGGCTAGAAATTCATTGTATTATTTATTGGATATTTAATATAACGAAGTCCTTAGATTTACAATTGTGTTGTTTATCTTAAATATCCCTAGTCCAGTATAATGATTAATAGGACAATCATCTATAGAGTAGTATGGGGTTGGATTGATATAGAGATATCATGATCCGACACATGGGTGTGCATTAAGGGTAATGGCGCACCGGATTGACCCATCTCCGAGAAGGATACATACACGTTATGTTAAGTCACAAGTTCTTCTCGTGGTGCAATGGTATTGTCATCCTTAGACTTGAAGTCGCTAGATATTCTAGTTGTAGATTATTGTGATTTTGGTAGCGTTAAACGCTACAGCGTAACTGGGTAGTTATAAAGACGTGTACCGGATACAATAAGAACCAAGCTTAGAGATCGTAGTGGACGTAGATAGAATTTGTCCCTCCCACATAACGGGAGTAAATATCCTAGACCACTCGAGGGATAGTGCTTATAGAATGTCTGGCCAGACTCAAATAAATCAATATGGGATATTGAGTTATTTGCACGAATAAGGCTATTCCCACGGATCGAGAAACTATGGATTGGATATACGAGTGTGACTTGTATGTCTCGTGTCCAATCCGGATATAGAGACAAATGGATGAGACAATTACTTGTACAAGGTTTATCGGATGACTATTCTATTAGTTGGCTAGAATGGATGTTTTGCTTGAAACTGCTCCAGATTAGCAAATTGTTGCTACCAACTAGATAGAACCTATGAGGTCACACGCCATATAGAGTTGAACTAGCTTTGGTAATTAATTAATTAGATTAATTAATTAGAAGGATCACTTTGCAACACCTTGCAAACTTAGTATGACTAATTTGCAAGGAAGGGACTAAACCGAATGCTAGTAGGACTAGAATGGGTCCTTTAAGTAGTTGGCAAGGATTTGTTGGACTATATAAAGGATGCTCCTTCCTTCCCACACTTATGAGCCTTTAGTTCATAACTTGAGTGGGAGAGAACCAAAAGGAGAGAGAGCAAGCAAGCAAGAGAGGCGTCCGCCCCCCTTGTCGCCGCCCCATCCCGTCGGCCCAAACAAGGAGGCCGATCCTCCTTGTTTCCTCGCGTTGTGTGATTTCTTCTTCTTCTTCCTCCATTCCGGGCTAGCACAAAGGAGAAGGAAGATCTAGAATTCAACTCTAGGCGTGGATCAACTATAGAGAACGTGACACAATTCACGTTAGAAGTCATCACAGGAGAAACCCTAAGGTGTATAACTTGATTTTTTCCCTTACCATCGTTATGACTCTTGTCCAGTGATCCTTGGAGGGTATTGCATGGATTATATTTGTTTTTCCGCTGCGTATCCATGATCAAAACCCTACATTATCCTTCCAATTGGATATCCTTCCAATCGGATATCCAACCAATCATCATAGTGCTAAATAGAAAAATATCAAAATGTTCTCTGCAGAAATTGTATCACTGGATAATATAATCATAGGTGACTGACTGGTTGGATATAATCATAGGTGACTGACGTCCAAGCTAACCTATGAGTACATCTCATTATCCGGTTCCTGTAAATGTTTTAGACTCAAACTTTATGTTACTAGGGTCCAAAAATAACTCTTCGCCGGCATCTTCTGCTTCATTTAAGTAGAACTAATATTTTTTTTTCATTTTAGTAACTTCCACATTTTTTTCTCAGTTATTAACCTCTTCTCTATGAACTACTCTTCTCAGTTATTAGCTTTTCAAATGTTTTGGTAGCTTCATATATATATATAAATATATATATATATATATATATATATATCGCTTCTTTTTTTGTGTTTTACAGGTGGTCAAACGCTTGAGCCGATTAAGAAGGCAGTGAGTTAATGATTTTTCTTATGTTTATCACTTTGGAACATTCACTTCAAATATTTATTTGTCCATATATATCTGATTTTGATATACCTGTTTATGATATATAGATTAAGTATGCCATTAACAATAGTTGAGCAGGAAAAAAAACTTTTGATTGCTAGGTTGTGACCTTGTGGGAACGAAAATGCTCTTGCCGAATAGAAGAGGAAACAATTTAATTTGCAGTGTTCTAACTTTGAATGGTCAGATTCCTCTTAAAGTAACATAAAAAAATTCAAAATATAACTATAAGCAATTTCACTGAAAAATCTTCTCTACTATAATAAAATCAAATAAATTATTGTAAATTTCACCATTTCAGTATATAAAATATTAGGATCGCAGTTTCATTTGTTACTCTATTTTTTTGGAGTTGTTGTCACTCTTTGAAGTGGGGTGTGTGTGTGTGTGTGTGTGTGTGTGTGTGTATACCAAGATGATTTAATCTCCTAACACCATAATGAATGATAAAATAGAAAATGAACAGGTTATTGAGTTCACTACTACTTGTGTGTATGTGTGTGTATATATATATATACATATACATATACATATAACCGACGTGATTAACCGCCTTCCCTTTATTTATGTCAGTTTGGTCGAATGTAGAAACACATAGGAAATCCATAGTAAACCATAATTATTATTCTTCTTTTTCATTTCACTACTACTTTTGTATAGGAAATCCATAGCAAAACATAATTTTTTTTTGAGAAAATTTCAGTACTGCATATTCGGCACTAAGTATTATTATTCATTTTCATTTCATCCTTGCCATTTTTTTTGTTAGGGTTTGTTTACCTTTTATAAAAGTATTTTCACTTTTACACATTTCTCGATGAGGTTAATTAATGTATCTATAAATTATCCATGTCATGATTTTCATTCATTTGGGATGAGAAAAATCCTAAGATAGCCTTAGTGAAGGCAAGCTCCCTGTTTACGAAACTTAACAATGCCACAGGATAACAAGCTTTGTGCGCGCTAATAAAGAATGATAATTAAGAACATTGTGGTTTATCTAAAAAAAATGTTTCTCTTCAAAAAAAATTGTTGAACGGACCTTTTGTCTAATCAGACTTGGCATGATTTGTTTTCAACCCAATGTGTTTGTGAAGGATCATAGGTATTGAATATTTTCCGTAAAATTGCCCCAGAAAAACCTTTGTACATCATTATTTTTGTTGTCGTTGTTTTCCCTTCTATTTTTTTTCATATAGTATTGTATCTTCTTTTCTTTTTTAACTACTTGTGAATCTTATTACTGTTAATTTGAAACTTAACTTCATTAAGAGCCTCACAAATCAACCAATACAAAATGTATAAAAACATTCTTGAAGCTGTAAAAACAAGAAAGTCATATTCATACGCAAGACATATTATTAAGAAAGTAACTATCATTAATTTCCCAAAAAACTATAATTTCATGGATTTTTTTAAAACCATAATTTTGTCTCAAGCTGAATTAAAGTATGGCAGGTGTAGTTACAGGGCTATATGATGTAATTCTAAAAAAACAGAATTGTATTATAGTAACCGGGGAACATAAAACAAATAATTTTCAAATGCGTCAATTTATGGATGTTTATTTAACTTGAACGGATAGTTGCTATCAAGTATAATACTCTTTTCTTAATGAAGCAATTACTTATTGAGAAAATGTTACTCACAATTTTCTTGGAATTTATCATCAATCGCATCAACTTTTGAATAGAAGTGAAATTATTTGATAGACGATTATCAATTCTGTAAGCAACACTATGTTACAATTATTCGATAGATAGACGGTTATCAGTTCCTTTAGCAACCCTATGTTCCAATGCAATGCTCTTAGAGAAGCCAGTAAGGATATTAAAGTTGATTACAGAAACTTACTCAAAGACCACACAAGAGTGTTGTAATACTGTTTTTGAGTTGGAGTCTTTCTTGATTCTTTGAGCAACACTATGCTCCAGTACCCTGATATAAAACGATATAATACTTATTGACATAAATTTTTCTTTAAGTGGTCATTCTAGGGGTGACCTCCTCTTTGTTGGGTTTATCTTTTCCTTCTCGTGGGTAAGGGGAAACCTTCTTGAGAAGTAATTTGAGAGAACTCTTGAAGAAAGAAAAAGAAACAAACAAGAACTATTGCAAGACCCAAATATGTGGTACTACCATTGTTTAACGCGTGGCATAGTGTTCAAAATGAGCGAAGAACTAGGTATCAAATCTACGAGTTAATAGATTCTAATTTTGAGACATTCACGTGCAACGCACGTGCATCACAACAGATTGTGATTATCAGTTAAGTTGGATTTTCTTTTCAGATTATTTTCAGCTGATTATTGAGATTTTCAGCTGGTACCCGAATACGTTCTCTCCCTTTAAGGACAACCTTCTTTTAGATAGGATGAGTGGCTTCTTTTAGATATGATAGATAGAATATGATCAGTTTGGTTTCATTTTGCCAGGGATTAATCCCTTCCTTTATAGCCATTCCTGGATAGGATGAGTCTGGCTCTTAGTTTTTTGATAAAAGGTTTCATGGAGTTCAAGACTTTTCTTTCTTCCTCCTTCTCGTCCTCCTCCCGCATCCATCTTTCATTAGAGGATAACATAGTACATTCTTTCCTACATCCGTATATGTTGTCTAGTATTGAAGGTTTTTGAGGTCAGGTTCTCGGTTTGGATGTTTGGGTCTTCGATATACTGGAATAATATATAGTTCCCCTTCTCCATTTGAGTGGATTACATGTTGTTTCCCGAATGCTTGGTAGTTAGTACTCATTTATGCATTCTAAGAAAACCATGCAATCTACTAATTCTGATTGACATGCCTTATAATGAACTAAGAGACTGATGGTCAGTTGTTTCGCGGTTTGAAGGCGACTGAAATATTGAAAACTGTTAATCCTACCACCTATATTTAAAAGAATGCGTTGCCCATTTTGGGCTGGTGAAATGACCGTTTTGCCCTATACATTTGACTGAATGGGAAGGGCGTTGAGAGTGGCACGGATTGTAAATTATGGTGTAGTTGGGGGCCATGAATTAGTGGCTGTGGTTTCCTTAATTTTACCTTTCTGTCCCTGTACTTCAAACGACAACGTGCAATGAAGTAAGTTGACTGCCATTTTTGTTTTAACAGGGGCATTTGTGGGTTTTACCCCTGTCAATGGTGTCTGGGTGTGTAGTGCTTACCCTTTTCCTTCGAAGGGGTTCTCCATCAGGCAGCAGTGGTATACACTTTTTTCCTCTCTCTCTCTCTCTCTCTTTGTAAGGGTTTTCCCTCTCTGTCATCCATCTGGGTTTAGGCCCACTTGCATGTTGATTTTTATTTGATCTTGCTCATTCTCTATCTCTGAAACTGGTTAGATTGATCTCCAATTTGTGGTTAGTCTTCAATTTCTGTTGATTGATATGGGTTTCGCTTGATTGTCGATTTGATTAAGTCTTCATGTGGTTTCTGGGTTTCTCTGTTTGGCTGGAACACTGATTTCCATGTTGTTGTTGATGGGTTTCTTTTGCCTAATGAGATTAAATTGGACAAAGTTGTGCTCTATGATTCTATTAATTGGGTAATCTATCATCTGGGAAGTACCTGCCCGCACAAAAGATAGTACTGGTGGACCATGGGAATTTGTTGGCCTTCTTCCTCTATTTGATCCTCCCTGCCATGACAGTGCTGGAACTATTCGGAGAGCCTTTGATCTTGGCATGAGTGTTAAGATGATCAAAGGTCTGCAAAGCCACATATTATTTATACTTTTCATCTGATGTTTTTTTATCTGGAGTCAAACAAATATTGATGTACCTACTGACAACTTTATTAGGAATTTTACTGCCCAATGAGTGATCCATGCACATGTTATTGACTTGATTTTTCGATAAATTAGAATGTTAACCATAAAATGTTTAGGAGGAGTATTAGCATGATCCATAAAGCAATTATATGGTGCTGAGTTTACCTTAACTGGTACCATTAGTGAAGAATCAAAATGAAATGACATATTAATAGCGATACTTACTGTTCAATTGGTACGTTTCCTTTCCAGTTAGATCTGACTTTGCTATTGAAGATTATATAATTCCGTTACGTATATTCCTGTTCTCTGCAGCGCCTCTTGCGAAGGTCGAATTTAACAGAGAGAAAACCTTTTTGAACCGGGAGTAAAAAAGTGTGCTTTCCGTTGGTGTGACACATCAAATACTTCAGCAGATAACTTCAAATCATACACATTTATGTAGTTTATTTAGCCTTTTTCTTAACTTGTAATTTGAAATCACCTACCTTCATTTTACTCTAACGATTCCCTCCATGTCTACCCTGAATAAAAATGGTGTAAATGATTTGGACATTCCAGTTCTCATGAAACCAATGAATGATCCTCCGTTTATCGAGGCCTCAACTTTTATTGTTCTGGAGCAGAAAAATCATTACCATGGACTTCTGATCTTTGATAGACAGAGAGACAAGTTAAAGTTCTTTGTTGGTGATCCATATCTTGTCAACTTCCTTTGAATTTTCTTTTATTCAGATTACTTAGAACATGCATATTAAAACTATATCGTGTGCCGCAGTCAGCAGTGGTTCTCCGTCCCGGTGTTCATTTTGCAGTCATTCATCTGGGGTATAAAATCGTGCGTGTTTATGAGATTAGCACTTACTTCGGTGGTTACAAATGTAGGTGTCAAATGGATGAACGATTATGTCTCTGGAGACCCTGCCCTGTGGTTACAGGTCTGCACAGATCTAGAATACCTCAGGTATGATTTCCTTCCTCAGTGTCTATATTTGTGGGTGTTTTTTTTAAAATACTTGGCTTCCATTGAAATGTATGTCTTTGTGGGTGTTTGTTGCTGCGATCAGAGGTGTTTTCCACGGAAGAAAAATCAAATTGGCTCTTAATGTGGTTGTGCACTCTTCTTCAAGAGGTTTGTTGTCATGCTTCACCTCAATGTTGTAGTTCTCTTCCACATCTCAAATATCTATGGAAACTCATGAACAAATTCTGTATATGTCTACATCCTCTTTACTATATTTGTGAATTAGTCAATATTACAAACATAATTATGTCACCCTGTCAATCATAATTTCTGTGTATTTAGACATGTCTAGGCGTAGACATGTCTGTCAGCTCCATTCGAGAAAAAACAGCTAAGAGCACTCATAGTTCAAAACTCAGGTGTAAACGGTTTTCATAATGTTCTCATATGACTTGCATTTTCTGGACCTGTGTTTTAATCCGAATACGAGTGTTAATCTTAGGACATAGGCCTTGCATAGAATTACTTATTGACCAAGTTTGAATTGCATTCCCGAGGTTCCTTCTTAATGGAATTCACCAAAAGCTTAGTGTATATGAGGACTGATGAAAAGTTACTGTGTGCGCTCTTTTTCATTTTTGATATCCAATTTACTTTGTTGCAGGGGTAACTATTTCAATCTGCCAAGTCGAAGACTGCTGCTGGAGTTTGGGTACATTTCTAACCAACATTTGTTACATAATCTTTTACCAGTGACCGTTGGAGGCTGTGATGATAAATTATTATACCTTGCAATCTAGGCTACAACTCTACCCTCATCTTAGCGGGGCAACCACGGGGCGCCTCTCCCCACTCTGTTGCTGCAGCCATGGAAATGTCGTTGCCTGATCGCAATGACCAATCTGAGCCTCTTTAGATAAGAGTATATCTCTCTACCTGCGGATTCTCAACTGACCTTTGCATCAATCATGGTTCAGGTGCGGATATCATTGACCCTCGTGGAGAGGTTAATGGATTAAGCCATTGATAAAAAATCATAAAGATGTAAACGTCAGCTAGATGCAGTTGGAAACTATGACATGGCATAGTTCAACTCGTGAGTTTGTTTATCTACCTCGTGAACATAAGTTATTTTGGAGACCAATCCTACTAGCCTTTCAAATGATATGACATCTACCGATACTTAGAATATAGTTTGCAGTGTGGTATTTACATATTCGCTTGGCTACATTGAACTTTCACCCCCTTCTGGTTTTGGTTGATACGAAGGCTGTGACGATGAATTCTCTCGATGAAATGATTTAGGCACGGAGATTGGTTCCGCGTGTTGGGGGGGACTCGGAGGTCTTTTGGCCACCGTAGTTGCAGCCACGGTCGTTGTCGGCCATTCACTCTAACATATCTGAGCCTCTCCATAACATACAGTCTGATCTTATGATATGTTAGGAATGTGGATTTTGACTTAGTTGGCAAGATTACATGGCCCAAATCACTTTTTGTAGTTCAACTTTAGTGTCAATAGGCCGAAGCTGAAGTGATGACCAGGGCGTATTGAAGATCAGGTTTGTCCAGGATGAAGCTGATAAAATGCTTTCACACGGTTTCAAGGAACAAGTTTGTCCTGGATGAAGCCGATAAAATGCTTTCACACGGTTTCAAGGATCAGGTTTGTATCATTGGTCAATAGGACTTTTATCTAGGACCTCAATTAGGTTGATTTGATTCTTGCTAATGATGTTCTGTTTTTTTTTTTAGTGTTAGATCTATGATATTTTCACGTGGATGCCAGAAAAGACTCAAGTAGGTCTGCTCTCAGCTACAACGCCACCAGATACCAAGCTAGGTCCACCAAATGGAGTTCGATATGCTCCATTTGTTGAAGACGAATGGTATAATGGGGGCGTTGATGGTGATTCCAGGACAAGAAGCTGGGGATGAGATGGTAATTGGTGATGGTGCACGAGTTGAAGGCAATGAGATCGAGCAAGTTTGTTGTTCTCTTGATTGTGTTATTACAGTGCTCAGAATAGCAGCTACTTATAGTGATACTACATACATTTTGCTTTTTGCTTGGGACGCTGCTAGGAACAACCTCAGTGAACCTAGGCTCAGTGGGCTGCCCACTAGCAAAAGTACCGATATCAGCGTCTATCTTTCAATAAACTGCATTTTAGCCCCCTAATTATGACTCCTTCCAATTTAGTACATATGTCAAGATTTACTACTTTTGTGACATTTTCTTGTGGGTATTACATTGTTTGGTTGGGGAGATGTAACCCAGGTATATGCTCTGTGATATACTTACTGAATATATGATCATCATTTTTCCTTGATTTCTCATATATTTTATGTACGATCTTTTGTAGTATCTCATTGGGGCCAATATAGGGATCAATGATACATCTATAGGAGGCTATGTTTACTAACATATATTATGACAAACTAACTATTTTCATTCAGAAGCTTTGACACTAACTACAAAACTTATCATTTTAGGAATTTTTAGGAAGGTCACTTATGTTATAATCGCTGAATATTATTGAAGAAGAACAAATACTTATTTATAGATTGCACAAAATCTGGGAAAAAAACATTCTTTGACAGATCAGATGGTAGTGCATGTATATATTTGATCATCATACAATAACCTCTTAATATTTGTTGGGAAAAAAATTGGGAAACATGTAGAAAAGTACCACTAAACATAAATACAGCACTACGGAGAACTAAAGTGATCCTACTTAAAAACAATTCAGCTAACATGAGGAAGAGACAATTTAAAAAAGTAGATACAGCCAGCACCTATGTGTGACTACTATGCTCCAGCAGCTCTATGAAATCTTTCAAATGAAGTATACTAAAAAGAGGACCAATTTCTCATAAAAATTTAAAAGAGATAGGGGGTGGTTAGGAAAGCAATATACGTGCAGCGTAAGTATTGAATAGTGAGTACTATACACATACTACGAACAATGCAGTGAAGATTTTTCCATGTGCCGGTAATGTACTGTAGGATTTAATTAGGTAAGGGTGTATATTCTTTCTGTTTAACCTTTGTTCGTTGGATGACTCATTTCTATGGACTCTCCTGTCTTCACTATGAAAAACATTGCATTTGATAAGTCCCAATGTTATGATGATGCAGTCATCAAGCTATTTCTCCCTGATTCTGCAGATCTATGTATGATGTATAGTAATTGGTAAGCGCTGTGGCTTAGTGCAGTTAAGTGAGAGGTATGGAAACACCAGTTTGTCTGAATAAGTTGATGTGACTATGTTTCCTATTGCATGTACCTTCAGAATTCGGCTTAATTTTTCTTAAATTGCTGTTTCTTGTAAATGGAGCGAATGCAGAGCACGCATTGCTACAGCTGAATGGTACTCAGTTAGGAGGGCAGAATATGCAACTTTCTTGGGGTCGCAGCACTTCGACCAAACAGGTGCTAAGTTGTCTATATTCTTGGTACAAGTTGTCTTTATTCTTTCACTGTCCATGTATCCTGATATAATGATTATCTCAGGCTCAACCTGATCAATCTCAAAATATATCTAATTATAAGAATCTTACACTTACAATGCCATAATGATGTAGGATAAATTTGAAAACTAAGTGAATGGCAGTGCCACTTAGATAATAAAGAGACTTTATTTTAAAGAGGACAAATGACACTAAACCTACATGCAGTTTACATTTAGTGACACTAAACCTCCGTCACTTTCAATTTACATAAAAAACCATGAACAGTTTGATTTTTGGTACAAATAGCCACAATCGACTAACGGTGTTATCAAATCTTAACGGAATTAAGGGCAAAAAAGTATTTTCCTAGAAAAAGTTATTTCACTATTAGTATTATTATTTAGATGAGAATAATAAAAATTATACCATATTAAAACTAAATGATGTTATTTCATAAAGTATTAAACATAACTGTGTCATATATATTTTATGATAATAACTGATGTTATATATATATTTGAGAGGACTAATGTTATACTTTTTTATACAAAAGAAAAAAAGGAAAATAAATTTAACAAATAAAACAAAAAAAAATAAAAAGACTTCTCTTTCCTAAAAAAAAAAGTCCCCTAAAAAACAAAAAATAAAAAGTAAAAGATAATGAAACCAGAAGACATAATAATAATAATAATAATAATAATAATAATAATAATAATAATAATAATAATAATAATAAGACATACGGAGAAGAAAGAAAAGAAACTCGAAGAGAAGAAGGAGAAGAAGAAGAGGAGAAGACGGCACTCAAACCCGATCCGCCACCAGCGGCAACAACAAAGGAGACGGAGGAGGTGGTGGTGGTTTTCTTCTTCTCCAGATCTTCTTTTTCTTCTTCTCTTTCCTCTTCTTTCTCAATCTCTGTCTCTCGTTATCTCATGAACCCAGATCCGGCGAATGCAGCGGAGGTTGTAGCGAAGATAGGGGAGGTGGCGGTGGCCTTCGTCTTTGTCTTCCTTTTCTCAAACTTTTTCAAGGGCAGAGAGGTTGATGATGTTGACTTTAGGGGTTTGATGTTGTCTGATCAATTTGGGATTGTGCTGATAAAATCGAACAGAATGTTTTGTTTTGGGGTTCTTTGAACACTACTTTTACCATTTCGTTCTCTGTTTCAATTGGGTAGAACTGTGAATTAGTATTGTAAGTAGTCTGTAATCAATGTTTTTTGTAACATGATGATGTTTATAATTGAATAATGTTTTTTTCATTTCTTTTTATGAGTAAAATATTGTTTAGCTTCTAATACCCTATATTTAAAAGAAATAAACATGAAATATTATTTTTTTGGAAAGTACTTTTTTGTCCTTGATTCCGTTACAATTTGATAACACCGTTAGTCCATTGCGGCTATTTGTACCAAAAATCAAACTGCAAAGGGTTTTTTATGTAAATCGAAATTGGTGGAGGTTTAGTGTCACTAAGTGTAAACTGCATATAGGTTTAGTGTCAATTGTCCTTTTAAAGATATTCATAGTGTATATAGAAGAAGAGGTATGGCAGTGCCAATTAGATTGCGGTTACTGATGGATTGGTGGCAGATCTTGGTGAAAGGCGGTCTTGAAGTTCATACGCGGAAACTTCAACCTGAAACCAGCAACGTTTCTGATTTTAATGTCTAGACACGTTTAGTCGTTGCGAAAATGGTTATAGGTCATGATTGTTTTTTATTGTTGTTTTGTAAAACCAGTTGGTATATGTCTTCCTGGTGTTTTATATGTTGTTGTATAGCGTGTTGTGTGCAGTATGACCTGCAGCGCAAAATCTGCTTGATCAGTTCGTGTCGCAGCACCCAAGTATGAACTTCGGCAAAGTTATAATCATGTCGAAGCGGACATTTATAGTACTGTGGTATAATTTTTTGATGTTTTTGTTAGTGGTATTGTACATGGACGTCAATTGGTTGGTAATGAAGAGTCGTTAAGAATTAGCATGTTTCCAATTTCCAGATATTCGATACACAATGCGCTTGGAATGCTGCAAGAAATGCAAAGCTCTCGAGTCACCGGCACACCGCGCGCAACGCGCGGGGGGTGAACCTAGTTATTAAAAATGAAGCATGCAATAAGTTTATTCTAGAAGTGGAGGTTTCAATATGTTAGTTTCTCTATATTGGGGTTATGCACTAAGTAATTAAGACAAAAATATATCTTATACTTCATTCTATCTCTATCTTTCAAGTTTATATTTTGTCAGTATTCACTGGGTCACTTTAGTTCGGTGATTGGATTAGTAAAAATATGCAAGAATTTGGTAAATTTTGCAAGGAGTTGTTGAGTAAATTTTACTTACGACACCATGAAATAATTATAAAAAATTACATCGTCTTGCTATCCAAATAACCGGGTCAAAGTGACCCGATTACGGAAAAAAAAAAGTCAAACGTGGAAGATAGAGAGAGAAACAAAACAATATTACTGCAATTAATACATACATATTTCATATGATTAAAATATTTTTTTTGACTTTTTTAACTACAAAATATTATTGAAATCAAACAAAAACACATCGCAAAATAAATAGCGTAGCCACCCATGACTCTCTTCACGGTTCTCCCTACCCACCACCCGTCGTTGTCAAAGGCGTCCATGTACTCGTTCAGCCTGAACCGCATCGCCGGAATATGGTTTGGCCGAGGGCGGACTTCGTCGGAGTTGACTTTCTTCACCAAGGGCCCGGACTCGTCTGCCTTCAACAGAGTCTCGTACCTGACAATGTACCTTCCGTCTTGCTGCTTGGCAATAATCAAAGCGGGAAAGTAGGTACCCACGAAGCCTTCTTGTTTGCTTGCTACTTCCACACTCTGGCCTATGTAAAACGCCATTGATTGTGGTCTGAGGTTTTGAAAGAAATAAAAGTTTGAAGAGAGAATATTGTTAATGTTTAGGTGAATATTGCTTTCGTTTGTAGTACCTGAGTGTGGCTACATATAGTAGTACATTAACAACTAAACCGACTGAGAATAAGATTTGTAATTTTTAATGGAAGGAAACAAAGTTACTAAGACGGTTCAGGTTTCCAGACTTGGGTGTAAAGTTTCCCAATTCCATACTCATGTCCATATACGTATCAGAAACTTGGGAGTAAAGTTTACCAAATCCAAAAAGATTCGGCAAAGCTCATGCAGTAATCATTGTCTAAGGCGGTTCTATAGGCGTCTGGCGACCGCCTCAGGCAGGGTGAATCGCTTAGGCAATTCTTGACAGAATCTTAGACATTTTTCAACGGTCACTTAGGCGCTGCCCGCACGCAAATTTCACCCGGGCAGTCGCATAATTTTAGCGGCATAATTTCATTATTTTTCTGCACTTTATTGCATCAAATATATTTATCGATCCAAATGTCTACATCGATAAATAATTTATTCTTCAAGAAAAATCGAATTATATTGTTCTTAGTCAAGAAAGGAAAACAATTTGTGCTATTTAACATTAGTGTAATGAGAAATGTGTACATATTTATTTAATTTTTTTAATGTAGTAACACCATATATTCTTTTTGAGAATTACATCATATAGCCTAGTTCGAACCCGAGATGTTATGGAGGGGCTTCAAGCGCTCTACCACTGAGATAGCTCCCATACGCAAGTAACATCGAATTAATTGAACTCATAATGGATAAAGAAATAACAAACATCATTTTGGGTTAAAATTAATATCCAATTTTAAAATTTATTAACTCTTAAGAAATATATGATTTTCTTATGTAAAAACTATTATATGTGTTGATAAGGGGGCTTTTGCAGTAGTGATAAGGGGTCAAAGAGTTATTAGTGGAAGTTGAGAAGTGTAGGACATAACGTAAATTAGGGAGAATATATTTATGTTTGAGGTCAGTAGCAGGTCGCCACCAAGGTCCAACCATTCAGAGGATCGACCAATTGTCGTTCCTCCTCTTCCTACAACATCAATGGCACCTGTAACTACATCTCTTCCCGATCCCAATAAACCCTACCCGTAGACTAATTGTTGTCGTGGCACCCCCAACCCTAATCAAGCTTGACGGAACATACTTCCTCACCTGGAAAGTACAGGTTCAAGCATTGCTCACCGGACATGGTTTCCTTGGTCACATTGATGGAACGAAGCCACCGGCGTCGCCGCTCGCGCCACCTCAAATCGTGAACCCGATCGCCGCATCCATTGCGCCGTCGCAAGAAACAGCGGCGACCACCTCCGACGACTCTTCGGCATCATCCAGCATCTCCGACACCGCAACTCATCAGCCGAATCCGGCCTACACCTCCTGGTTTCAACAAGATCAGTTGGAATTTGCGTTTCTCGCCATTACCATAGCGCAATATGTTCTGTCTCACATCACCACAGCACACACCACCTTTGACACATGGCACACTCTTCACAAAATTTATACGTGCCCCACGCATGGTCACATCAACCAGGTCAAGGAACATCTAAAATCCCACAGCAGGCTATGCAGACAATGTATGTTTTTATGCATTTGTTAAACACAAAATAGATGAACTGGCACTCCTCGAAAGACACATGGATGAATCTGACGTTGTTGATCGGATCCTTGACGGACTAAATGAAGTTTACTTCCCCACTGTTGTGCCAATCAAAGCAGGGGACACCGATATCGGCTTTAAAGAGATTTTTGAAAAGCTAACACATCATGAGAAGTACTTTGCCAAACTTCACCCATATTCCATCTCATCCACCCCCCCCCCCCCCCGGCCAATATGACCTTCGGTCCCCCTCAGAGAGGCCGCGATCGTGGCCATGGACAAAATAGCCGCCCAATCACCACCAGTCATCGGAGTTCTAGTCCTAGCCACGGCAGCTCTACCCATCATGGGCCCCACCAGCCCCTGCCTCAGGTTGGCAATCCCAGTCCTCCCACAATGGCCCACAACAACCTCGTCCGTTTTTTGGATTTTGCTAAGAATGCGATGAACTGGACCACAATGGCACACAATAATTTAGTGTTGTAATGGAGAATTTGTTAGGATAAAAACTATCAGGAAGTAGCTAAACATGTAGTGGAGTACCGTCGATAAAAGCAGTGGCGGATGCAGGATTTATACCAAGCGGGGGCCAAATACCATTATAAAACACTATTGAGTAAATGCATTACTTGCTTTTACCAAAATAATTTTAACAAAAAACTATAGAAATATATTTTTGTACATGTTTTTTTTACAAAAAATAGAAAAATGATGTATTGGAAGTTTTAAGTCTCGTCAAGTTTCTAAACTCGAATTTTATGAGGTGAAATGAAATTTTGGGCATGACTACTATGAAATAACCTTAAATTTGAATGGTGGAAATTTATACATGTCGAAATAAAAAGAGTAAATTGAGATGTTCATAGACTTTGAGGGGGCGAAAATTGAGAAACTTGTATAAATAGTACAAAATTTAGGGGTGATTTTGAGTTTTTTAGAAAGCTTGTGGGGGCCACGGCCCCCCTTTGCCCCCCTCTAGGTCCGCCAATGGATAAAAGTGAATGTGCATGGGGATTTTTGAACAAAATCAATACAATTAGTAGTTAAGTATCAATGAGTGAGATTATACTGAAATTAGTTTTTTTTTATAGAAATTGTAATATTTTTAAAAGACAAAAGTTTTATTTCATATAGTACATTATTCAGCTTAGTTGCTATATTAAAATAAAAAATAATCAAATATAACTAAAAATAGAAAAAAAAAACATGATTTTTTTAGCATGCAGAAAAAACATGATTAATTAGCTTCCTCATAGACCTTTTCTCGACGCCATGACCATCCCTCCCCTCTCCCTCTGAGGGGTTAGGTAGATATTTCCTAGCAAACATATCTGCTCAAAATTTTGGTTCATTACTGAAACTGTACTTGTTGAGTATATGAAGTGATACTTCGAATCTTTGAAGGCTAATCCGTCCTACTTACTAAAACTATTTTTGTTTTGTTAGCAAAAATTGTTTATTCTATATTAAAACTCGGTCTGATTTATTGTGTCTAATAAAATTATTCAGCTATTCCATTCTCACTATGAACATAAATTTTCTTTTGCGTTCACCTAGTATCTTTTTGGACGAAAAAAAAAAGACAATCATCAGTACATCAATAACAAGGCCTTATTTTCTCAAAATAAATAAGGAACATGTATAAGGTACTATTAAAACTTGTTCGTTAACTGTGTACAATCTATCAAAGGTTCAAAACTAATTAAAACTGCTTCTGATTAACCGATAATGGAATACACAATGGAATCTCAAACCCTAACCTAACATTGACTTGCCCGAAATTCAACTGAGCCGCCTTCTTTTTATTTCAAGTCCCGATTGATCGTATTCATATACAATAGAAGACGGTCTTTTGCCAGAAACATTAGCAGGTTCGGGGAGGGAAGCAATGCTAGGATGAACGTACCACCACTCGTCATAACACCACTCGAGATGGGTCCTCAGCTTCTCGAACGGGTAATCAACTGCAACCATCGAAATATCAAAGTAAACAGTGTAACCGCCCTTGATTCTCCTGACGATTCTCCCTACCCACCACCCGTCGTTGTCAAAGGCGTCCACGTACTCGTTGAGAGCGAACGGCGTCGCCGGAATACGGATCGGCCTAGGGCGGACTTCGTCGGAGTTGACTCTCTCCACCAAGGGCTCGGACTCGTCTGCCTCCAACAGAGTCTTGTATTTGACAACGTAGCTTCCGTCGTGCTGCTCAGCGATAATGGAAGCGGGAAAGTAGGAGCCTTCTTGTTTGCTTGCTACTTCAACACTCTGGCCTATGTAAAACGC
Source organism: Linanthus parryae (assembly GCA_023055425.1). Taxonomy (NCBI): domain Eukaryota; kingdom Viridiplantae; phylum Streptophyta; class Magnoliopsida; order Ericales; family Polemoniaceae; genus Linanthus; species Linanthus parryae. The sequence continues at coordinate 52,325,241 of JALGPY010000005.1, forward strand.
CATTGATTGTGGTCTGAGGTTTCGAAAGAAATTAAAGGTTGAAGAGACAATATTCTTAATGTTCAGGTGAATATTGCTTTCGTTGTAGTACGAGTGTGGCTATATATAGTAGTACATTAACAACTTAACCGTTTCAGAATAAGATTTCTAATTTTCAATGGAAGGAATTAAATTTACTAAGACGGTCCAGGTTTTGAAACTTGGGCGTAAAGTTTCCCAATTCCATACATGGCCATATATTTCAGAAACTTGGGCCTAAAGTTTTACCAAATCCAAATAAGATTCGGTAAGCTCATGCGGTGTTCATTGTCCAAGGCGGTTGCTATAGGCGTCTGGTGGCATAATTTCATCATTTTTTTTAAGGGAACATAATTTCATCATTTTACTGCACTATATTGCATTTAATATACTAATGAACCAAATAATTTCATCATTTAAGTCGTAGATAATCCGAAATATAGTCCTAGACCGCAATCACGTGGACCAATAAGCAGCATGCAGTTGGCTATCCTACTGTGTGTCATGCGCGCTGGATCATGTTATGTCAAAATATGTGGTCTTCGAGACGGGGTTTCTTTGCAAATTACAGCTCGCACGGGAACCGGGGATCAAGTGCTTTGGAGGCTAGAATAGGGATTCTTGCAGGTGATTGCGGTCCCATATGTAATCCATATATGTCATAGAGTTCAACAAAAGTATATACAGTTCCAGCATTAATGGTCACGACTTATCAAGATTTACGTTTTAGCAACTTAATAGGGGGAGGGGCGTGCATAAAGCCGTAATCCCCGATGACCGTTACTACTGGTTCTGTATATATAGGGAAAATCATCCTCTACATAGAGGTTCTTTACATAAATTATGATTCTACTTCCAACAAGTTGTCACTCTCCTCTGTGACACATATTGCTGATTTCCATCCCACACCATCTCTTATCTCTCCGTGTTTATATATGGATCACTGATATTGTATTAGTTTTAACACAAGAACAAACTATCATCGCCCCAATCAACAAACACCTACCACATTTGGTGAAGACGTGAAGCCACAAACACACACATAGCAGCCACAAACACACACATGAATGAAGCTATTCCCATAGAAATCAATGCGGTTCAAAGTGCATTGAACTTGTCAGCCCACCTCGTCCAAGGCCTGTTGTACCCTGAGAATGTCCTTGGAAATTCCCAAATTTCGTTGTCCGCAATCAGGAGTAATTCTCTGCAATCCACGTCCCCGGAGTAACCCCTACTCCCACTCATGAAAACTAAAATTCCGCTCTCTCCGACCTTCTGTCAAACCTCAATCGCTCGTAGGAGATGTGATGAGGACTCCACCGACTGTAGCACCCAAGTTTACCGTGTCCGCACTAGATCAAAGGTTGGAGAACTTCATGGATAACCAAGATATTACCAACAATATCATGCCCAACAAAGAGTGTATTCCACCCATCCCAATGGAGGTATATCAGATGCCTAGTCGCTCAGGTTACAAGACTTCAAAGTGGACAAGTTTGATGAGGTAAATAGTGATGCTCATGAACATGCTATAAGATTCATTTACCTATTGGGACCCCATGACACATGTAAGAACTTGAGCATGGGAGAGTTACCCAAGTCCCTTGGCCATGTGGCGTACAAATGGTACGGACTCCTGGAGCCTATCTCCATTCGCACCTAGGAAGAGGTGGTGAAAAACTTCTACATCAAGTTCTTCCAAGTCTCAGAAAATATCACATCCATCCATCTCTACCGAATGGCACAGAGGGATCATGAAGATGGCATCCCATTCATTAAGAAATTCCATTTGAAGTATTGGTATGTGCAGAGGAAGTTTCCGAGCACAAACTAGTGGCAGTTTTTCTGCAAGGCATGCTCTTAAAATACGAACAAATGCTGATCAACCACAACCAACCAACGCTTTTCAAGCTCATCGAGTTCACATGCAATATTGAGCCAATCGTGGAGAAGAAGAGGAAGAAGACCCCGCATCATGGCCCACCTTCCAAGATCGGCGCCTCAATTATAAGAGAAGCAGAGAAACTTAAATCCACGTTGCAATTTCCTAACAGAAGCATGCCTCCCCACAGAAGTATCAAAAAATTGCCCCACTTCCCCCATTCCTGTGCTCATGCTCAACTTGGAGGGGTTAGATATTTCCTAACAAACATACCTGCCGAAAGTTTTGGTTCATTACTGGAACCTTTGTTTGGTAATATGAAGTGATACTTGAAATCTTTGAATGCCGATCTGTCATATTTACTAAAATTATTTTTTGTATTGTTAACAATTGTTGTTTATTCTACATTAAAATTAGGTATGTTTCATATGTGTCTAATAAGATTATTGAGATATTCCTTTCACTATGAAAGTAAATTTCTTTCCCTTCGCATAGTATCTTTTTTGACGAAAAGAAAGACAATATCACTGCATCAACAATAAGGCACAATTTCTCAAAAGAAAGAAGGAAAACACGGTAATATTAAAACTTGTTAATTAATTGTATACAATCTATCTCAAGTTCAAAACTGATTAGAATGCTTCTGATTAACCAATAATCAAATATGTATTGGAATCTCAATACTGGGACCTTTCCAGTAATGAGATTGCATACTATCTATCTAAAGTTTAAAACTTGTTAATTAATTGTATACCTGTCCTTGGACTGTATTTTCTCCACGCCATGACCATCTCTCCTCTCACCCTTCGAGAGGTTAGATATTCCAAAAAAAATGATATTTACTTGGCTTAATTACTTAATGCATACCTCCAGTATATTCAAATTAATACTTTGCAACCTCCACTTCTAGAATATTAGTACCTTATTACAACGTTGTCCTAGTCATTCTTAGGTGGGCACACAATACACTTTATGTACTGATGATTACCACTCTGTCTCTCATCTATGTTCACATCACTGCTGCTAGGCGCGAGAAAAAGAAGAGATGCTTTTTGTCAAAATTAGCCCTGCCAGATTTTAAAATACCGCATTCTCTCCCTCAATCTCTCTTACAGTAAATAACCATAACACCATCGTCAAACACCACTACCGCCACTGCTAGTTACAGTAGAAACACCACCATCAACGCCAAAATCAACGATTTATACAACCACAATAATCTAACTGAAGAAACTTTCAAATTTAAATAATCAATAACATCAAATGAACATCAAATTTATAAATCTAAACCCACAAAAAAGAACAAAGAAGAATAAGAAGAAGGAAGAACCAGCAACCATTGCCACTGCCACCATCGAAGCCGCCACCGCCTCCGAACGACCCTTGGACTGCCATATGACCAAATCTGCTACTGCTAAACAGAGAAAGACGAGAGGAGAACAGAGCACAAGAAGAAGAAGAATAAGAAGACTGTGTACAAGGAAATCCTTGGAGAGATCCGAGTGTACACCTCAACTAGGGGTTTAGAGTAAGGACACAGATAAGTGCAGGGTGTGAGTAGGGAGAGAGTAAGCAATGGTAACTGTGAGAGAGAGAGAGACAACTTAATGACAGAACTTTGGTGAGTCCAGAAGTCTAGAAAGTCCAAGTATCCAGAACATTGCAATGGAGGGCTAATGATCCTATACATAATGGGGAAGTGACCATTGTAAGGGGTTAATTCGCCCATAAATGGCAGCTTAATGATAGACCTGTAACGGCACGTTCGACCATTGTGTACGAGAGAATCCTGCAGAGAGAATTCAATATATACCACGAGTAGGGGATAGAAAAGACATAGGAAGTGTAAGGTTGTGTGTAGGGAGAGAGTAAGGCAATAGCACTGCGTGAGAGAGAGACAGGATTTTGGCAGAGCTTCTGCGTAGTTCAGGTGAGTCCGCCCTTGTATGGAAGGGTTCACGATCCTATATATAACGGAGAATGTAATCGTTGTAGTGTGGTTAATGCGCCCATTAATGGCGGCTTAATTAGCTTAACCACAACGGCACGTTCGTCCGCGTATATAGGGACCGTTACGGCACGTTACCCGCGTATACCGGAACCGTTACGAGGTTGACCGGGTTTATGGAGCTCGTGCCATAAATCTCTCAAAGCAGTTACTAGGGGTCGCGCGCGGGCTTGGTTGTCGCTCGCACGCGACAGGACTTACTCTAGCCTCCAAACCACTAAGTCCCTACAAGTCCCGTGAGGTGGTATGCGAGGGCCCTGTCTCGCAGCCCCCACGTGGATCAGCGCGGCTGGTGATCCAGTGTGTGTGGAGCACAGCTAGGTGTGCTGGATGATCGCCACGTGGCTAAGATCTGCCTCCCCAGAAATCACTATCTACATTAGCCCCCTTTTCTGCGCGTGAAGACGCATAGCCGAATAGGCTTCAATGCGCAGGAACCAATGTACGCGTCGCCGCCACGCACCAATTCAAATACATGAAAATTCAGCCCCCGTGCGTGTCATTATGAACTAAAATCCCCAGAGTCGTGTCGTCTGGTCTTTTAGGGTTTTAGGCATGACGTCAGCTTATCTTGTGATTGCGTGATTCGACGGTGACGGTTGCGATTCGACTACTGAAAGGACGCAACCCCTCATTGTTTTTGGATAAATACTCTGTACCCTCTATGGTTCACGTCGGTTTCACCAAATGTGTACGAGAGAATCCTGCAGAGAGAATTCAATATACACCAAGAGTAGGGGATAGAAAAGACACAGGAAGTGTAAGGTTGTGTGTAGGGAGAGAGTAAGGCAATAGCACTGTGTGAGAGAGAGACAGGATTTTGGCAGAGCTTCTGCGTAGTTCAGGTGAGTCCGCCCTTGTATGGAAGGGTTAACGATCCTATATATAACGGAGAATGTGACCGTTGTAGTGTGGTTAATGCGCCCATTAATGGCGGCTTAATTAGCTTAACCACAACGGCACGTTCGTCCGCGTATATAGGGACCGTTACGGCACGTTACCCGCGTATACCGGAACCGTTACGAGGTTGACCTGGTTGACCGGGTTTATGGAGCTCGTGCCATAAATCTCTCAAAGCATTTACTAGGGGTCGCACGCGGGCTTGGTTGTCGCTCGCGCGCGACAGGACTTATTCTAGCCTCCAAACCACTAAGTCCCTACAAGTCCTGTGAGGTGGTATGCGAGGGCCCTGTCTCACAGCCCCCACGTGGATCAGCGCGGCTGGTGATCCAGTGTGTGTGGATCACAGCTAGGTGTGATGGATGATCGCCACGTGGCTAAGATCTGTCTGTCCATAAAGCACTATCTACAACCGTATATATTGGGAACGTTACGCACCTGCCTGCATATACCGGAGACCATTATGAGATCGACCGGGTTTATAGGATGTGGTCATTAAGTCTCTCAAATCAGTTACAAAGGGAAAGCTCGCGCGCGACGGACCTTACTCTAGCCTCCAAACCACTAAGTCCGTACAAGTCCCGTGTGGTGACCATCGCGGGTGGCCCTGTCTCGCAGCCCCCAGTGGATAAGTATGAGCAACGATTAGGTGTGTATGGAGCACAGTCAGATGTGTTGGATGGCTGCCACGTGGCTATGATCTGTCTTTCAAGAATGCACCATCTACATTAGCCCCCTTTTGCGTGAATGTCACGGGCGCGTCATTTGCTGTGTTGTCGCGCAAAATTAGCCGTGCGTGGTCCCCGCGCAGATCCTCGTATTAATTTGAATAAAATTCGAATCCCTAGCCCCCAGATGTAGCCATGATTTCCTAGGGTTTGGAAACAGTGTATAGCCTTTGATGAGGCGTGGCCGTTGCGAAATTAGCCAGACGCCATCCACAGGTTTTTTCACCGGTTTTCGAGGCAAGAATAACTCAGAATGATCTGATAAGTCGCCAATTTTGCCAGTTATCGAAGTAGTGCTGACTCAGCGAATGTCAGCAGACAGCAGTCGCGACTCTTCAGACTTGAGGACTATTTAAACCCTTTTACTGCTTCAATTAGAACTTTTATATTGTCATTGCCTCTAGAATTTTATGAACTAGAGAGAGAATCATCAGCAAGAAGTCGATACCTTCGATCAAATTCCCGACAAAGTCTCCCAAGCAGTTCAGGCACTCAAACGTCAACATGTTAGTGATTCTTCCCTTCTGTTTGTGGCTTAAAATCATAAAGATGTACTTAAGCCCCCTTTATTCTTGGCATGCAACCCAATCTGGGTTTAACGTTCTGTTTTCTTCATAGCCAATTAGGTAATAATCCTTTAGGTCTTGTTTTGCGTATGTATTCTCGTGTTTGCAGAAATGGCTCCCAAGAAATCTAACAAGGAAGCTGTTGAGTTACCAGAGCTGAGCAAGGACCTCTAGTGCAAAGCCCCCTACTTGGGTGGGGATGATTTCTTCATGGACACTGGTAATGCGACCACGCTCCAGGCGTCTCAAGTTGAAGAAGTCCGCAACTAGTGCCTAAACCGGAGAGCTCTGACTGGCATGTGGCTAGTAACCAAGACGTGCAACGGCTCGGCCTCGAGGCCGGTCTGTACGCGTTTACTGATGTTCTCCCCCAGGCCTTCATGGAGGGACTCAACTGGATGGAGGAGTGGACAGATTTCATCCTCGATAACTACGAGAAGAAATTGAAACGGGCCAACATTTTTCATGTCGTTCGCGCGACAAAAGGCCTCAGTGTTAGGGTCGACCATGACATGCTGCAGATTCTTATTTTCAAAATATTCCAAGAAGACCCATACCTTCCATTTCCCTAATTTTGAAGCTGCACCTAGTCTGGAAGACATAGAGGTGTTATTGCATCTTCCAAGCATGGGAGGCATCGACCCTTTAGCTCCTCTGACTTCTGAGGAATAACTCACTCTCTTTGACCAAATGAAGATTTGCATAGAGGATATGAAGAAGGCTGCTTCAAGATGGAAGCCAAACGCGACCACTCCTTGCGACACATATATGTCCGTTTCTTCCAATGAAAAGAACATCTGGTTGAAGTGGGTGATGTAATTTTTCATGGACTTTGTTGGACCAAATGTTGCTCGGGAGTGGCTAGAGCAAGACCCATAAGCTGTTATCGGCATCGAAGGGAAGGGTGCTGCATGGACTTTATGTGGCTTCCTTTGTGTGTGGTTGTCGCGCTACTTGATAGACGGTTCCCCTCGCGACGGAGTTTCCACCCACGTGCTCCCACTTGCCGTCAAGCTGACGCTCAAGAAGAAAGTAGCTCTAGGGCCTCTTGTCTTAGGCTCTTTGTATTACCGCTTAGATTTGGCTGCGACGCACGTTGAGCAGTCACAGTGCAGGGTTGATGTTGTCTCCTTTGTTTCTGTCCATGTGGGCTTTTGAAAGGTAGCCCGCTTATGCTCCAGCTCCCTCAGAGGTGAAAACGTGGAACGCGCCTAACGCCAAGAACCTCGACCTCTGCCCTCGAGCATGGCGTTGGTATAAGACAAAAGCTCCTCAACGTACCTTTGCTCTGATACGTGACGACATTCGCTATTTTGAGCCAAGACCCTAATCCTCCCGGTTGGAAAAGATAGTTTTTATGGAGGGCATGTATCCAGAGGAAGACACCGAGTTCGAATCTCAACGCATAACCGAAGGATCCTGGGTCTATGGGAGATTTTTTAACTGGTTGCGAAATGTTATTTGCCTGCTCTACCTGAATACGTGCCGGGTCCCAAAACTCCGCGCTACGAACGAGTCACTGTTTACTACGACCCGATCCGTGTGAGTCCCCAGTTTGGATATGATGTCGTCGCACCACCCCTATGGTCCGATCCTATTGTTAAAGGCTGCTATGATGGGGTGATATATGGGAAGAGAAAAAACTTAATAATTGATGAGCTTCCTTCGATTCAACCTGCGCGAAACAGGAAAGGGCGAAGCATTCGCGATTGGGTTAACTTCTGGAACTTTCAGATCCGCCGTCTCATCAAATCTCAAGCCCAACTTCAACCAAGCAAAGCACCTGCGCTTCTGACAAAGGAATATCCTTTCAAGACAACCCATGGCCGGGACGCTTCACAATATGGCTTCTATTCTATATTGGATAAGGATCATCATATGTGCGCGCAACTAATTCTTGGTAAGAAGACTGCCGTTGTCGAGCAGGAATCTTTCAGGGCAAAAGTCAAGTACGTGGATGACTTCAAACAGGTATGCTCGAGCACATTTCCTCTATCCCTATATGTAAACAGTTCAAACTCTTAACCTGTCCCTATTTATAACAGTGTTGTCTGAGGCGATTCACGTCCAGGTATCGCAGCGTAAGCTTTATGGACTTTCTGCGAGCAAAGAAGGCAACCGCGCCTAACACCTGTATTACCCCGACGATGCCCATGACCCCTTAAGTCCAAAAATTGGTCTTTGATGCACTAGAGCCCTTCCTAGCACCAATTATCAAGACATCTGCAAAGAAGAGGACTGCTGACAAGCCCGGGGCTAGTGATAAAGCCACTCAACCATCAAAGCGTCCTAGGAGCGAGTCTGCTGCCCAGGAGACTGTTGCCCAAGCCAAGAAATCCCTTCCTACAAAGAAGGCTGCTACTAAGACAACATTTGTTATGAGAAGAGGTAATCATATCGCCTCCTTCTCTTTCCTTTTTCACAATAAGCTCTTTGTTGACACTCCATTGTTTAACTTCGCTATAGGCAGCGACAGCTCTGATGAGGTGGGAGTCATGTCTGAGGAAGAAGCATTTGCAAAGTCCAGGACCATGTCCGAGGAAAGAGAAAGGAGAGAAAAGGAAGAAGAAGATAAGCAGATCCAAGAGGTCTTGCAGAAAAGTGTCGAAGAACAAGGTCCTCCCAAAAGGCCTCCTTCGCGCCCGACTAGAAGCCAAGTACCACAAACGCGTTCAACTACTGCCCAGATACAACAGGTACATATGTCCTTCCACGACCTTACTGGCGATGAGGACGAAGAAGGTACGATCTTTAAATTTGCTTTATCGCACCATGAACTTGTCTTGCGCGCATTATATCATGGGGTGTCTAGATATGATATTCGCAGATGGTTAAGGGATCAGTTTGGGGAATCCTCAGGTATATCCACCTCCTTAGCATCATCGTGCTTCATATTACCCTCGCGCCGTAATAGTGATTCATTCTGCACTTAATCAGGTCATGCGAAATACAAAGGGATTGACGATAATCTTCGCACAGATATCCCATATGAAAGCGGCAAGAGTGGGTTTTGTCATCACTTTCCTCAACTTTTATGATTGATTTTCATCTGGGATTAACTGTGATTTTTCTTCCTTTTGAAATAGACGATGAACCATTGGTGCGAGTGCCCCGCAAGCTACGTAGTGCCATCGTCGTGCCCCCATCCGTTGTCGAGGCTAACCAGAATGGTCTAGAAGGCATAGCTGCGGGAGGAGCTGATGTCACGCCTCAAGAGCCTAGCACTGGAGAGCCCGCAGTTGCTTCGCAAGGTCCTGGAATTGAAATGGTTCATACTGAGAGCGAACGCCTCGAACTAGTCATTGAGTAAGACCAAGAGGAGGCACTCCAAGAAGAGCGGGAACAAAGTGCTGAAGAAAGAGAGGAGGATGCTTTCCCAAGAGTTTATGCTTCTGAGAAAAATGTGCTTCCAACTTCTGAAGCTCCTTAAAGTGTTTCTCCTGCAACTGATTTGACAACGGGGACCCCCCTTGAAATGGCCAAGCCAGTTGAGGTTGCTGATGAGGTGGGGATTTCAAGTCCTCCAACGCAGAATATGCCGACTAACGAAGGAGGTGCTGATCCTGAGTCTAATGTGGGTGTTATTAAACCTGATCAGGACATGACGGATGCTCAACCCGCTCTTGTTGCTGATATTGCTGCAACCCTCTAAACACAACCTGACATCGCACATGAATGTGTGCCAGAAGCGCCGGAGCCTGTACCAAGTGTAAACAAAGCCGGAGGAGAAAGGAATGAAGATGCAGTTATGACTGAGCCCCATCAAGACGCGACCTCGAAGACCAATACTCCAATAGCTGCGACTGAGGTGTCAGAAAGGATCCCCCCCTGCACAAGATACCTCAAGAGGTGTTGCATCCTCAGAGGGCCCCAGTGAAAACTTGTCACTTCCTAGCGTGGTCGTTGACTCCTCTGGCTTCGACCTGGATATGCTCTTCGCTCAAAATCCATGGACAGTGTGGGGTTCGCGGATTGCCGAACTAGTTATTGCTGAAAGGAATTATGCTATTCCTGAGGAATATTTCGCTCGTGAAGCTTTAACAGACAATAGGTTAGCTCAGACAACCTCCTTTAGTGACCAAACATTGACTCTGATTGCCTCACTTCAGCAAATTGTTGAGGGGACTGGCATAGATCAGACTTGCCTGAAGTGGCTTATGAAGGTACGCGTATCATACCCAACAGTGTTTGTAAAAGTTCTTGAGCTAGCACCCATAGATAGGAGGATCTTCTCAAAGAGGTCACTGCTCTCTTGGAAAGAGTACATAACACCACTCCAGCAAGCACCTCGGTTGCTAGTGCTCAAAGCCTATTTTCGAGCGCGTAACAAGTTGCAGCAGGTATACTAAACCTGGATTTCCTCATACAGAGGCTGACCAAGATCAACAATTTTGCGCAACTCAGGCTCGAATACACCAACTATAGCAAGGAAAAGGCTGCCCTTAAGGCACACAAGGAGATGCTTGACAAAGCCATCAAATAGTTTCAGGAAGCTATGAAGCATCATAAGAGCGACAAGGATCGCCTGGATCTACTATCTGCTAATTGCATAAAGTTGTCAGCTCAAGACTCACTTCTGAAAGACTTTTTCGAAGATTAGTAGTCCAGTACTGCAATAGTTCATGTCTCTTTTAGACTATCTTTTGATGTAAACTTTCGCGCCATCCTAATCACGGCCGCAAGCTTTTACTCTTATTTCTGCCTCGCGCATATTAAGCTTTGTTTCACTATTTCTGACTGACTCGTGCTTTTGCTTATTGCTTTACTTGCATCTCGATGCTATTTTAATAGAGGCTCAAGTCTGTCGCTATTTAGCCATATTTGGGCATTGCGTATTGCTGCTATTTTACCGAAGTAGGGCCGAGTATGAATGACTTTACCTTAACAAATAAATGTAGACCCGCGCGTCAGCTCCATGAGAGCATATGAGACTAAGTTTTGCCACTAATCATAAATGGGATTGTTTATATAAAGCTGCTATCTAAACGGACAAGCTTATTCTCGCGTCCTGCTGCTATCTAAACAGATAGGCTTAGCTTCGCGTAGGGATGCTATCTTGACAGATAGGCTTAGGTTGTACAATGTGAATATCTAAATAGACAATGGTTCACTTTTTAGTTGGCTTTTCCATAAACAATGGTTAAGTATATTGGCATAAGGGAAAAAGTGTTGGTCTTTCTTGGCTGAAACCAGATTAAAACATGAATCAAGTAATATCAACTGGGCTCATTTGATGGTCATTTGGGACGCACACACTGACCCCCATATATACATACTTACATATATACACACTTAAAGAGGTATAACTTATTTGAAGATTTTTCATTATTAATCTATTGTAATCATGACTAATATTGTTGAAATATTTTCTAAATTATATTTTATTCTAATTAATTTAAATGTGATTTTCTTGCAAAAAATAAGATATTTAGGCAGTAAACTTGGTTTTCAATAAGTGATATATAATTGTAACGAACTGAGTGAATTAATTACCAGCAACTTCTTCATTCGTACCACTGGATAAAAATGCTAAAACCTTGAAGGTTCTAGTAGTTAGTAGTATTCCACGTCATTCTCAGCAACCGATGTTTTTCATAAAGTAATGTCTATCCACCATTGGCATGTAACATATTAATCCATTTCGGTTAAAAATCCACTCGAAGTAAAACTAACATTACATTTCAATCAAACTTTGTTATTTTTATAAATTTGATAATATTCATATTATACATGAAAAATCAATGGAAAGATTTCCCCTCGAAAAGAAAAATGAGAAGATTTAATATTATAATATATGTATATATAGATAGATATATAAATTTTACTATCGTGGATAATATTATCTACATAAATTTAAGAAGTTGAACTAAGAAATATTTAGATTATCATAAACTATTCACATAAAATAAACTAGTGATGATTATGTAACTCATATAATCGAATGAATAACTAATGGTGGTTTTAATTGGAGAAATTAAAGAGTTAATTAGAAATTACTAATATGAAGGTTACATGATGAATCATTTGAGATGTTGTATCTATTTTTTATAAGTTGACACTTTAAATGATTTGTATTGGTTAGCATTTTCAGATTTTTGTAAAAGTTACAATATGACAGTGTAATTTTTTAATTGACTTTGTGTTATATGATTCTGGTGAACTAATTTTCTGAAATATGAAATACCTATATTAAAAGTGATGACCTTATTGACAAATTTTGTAATTTACTTGGCACATGTGACATTCATGACGGAGTTGAGTAAGCTTTCCAAATATTAAAATTATCCAATGCATAAATACTAGCATGAAAAAATAAATATCTACTAAGACTCACAAAAACATCTTGATACATGGCACCACAGAAAATAAATTAAATACTTAGATTTTACTTTATTTGCTTCATTTAGATGACTTCTTATCTCTTTTTTTGTCTTAAAAGAGTTATATTTCGCTCGCACTTTCCTGCTTTTATAATATATATAGATTACATATTCACTCACATTCCTCCAATTTAATTGAACATTTGTGGTGCTCCTCAAGTAAGGTTATGCAATCGAGCTTGGGGGCTATCCCAGTTGGTTAGGGAGCCTTTTAGTCAGTTCGTTGACTCGGGTTCGAGCCCCTATAACCCCCCCCCCCCATCGACGTAGACTAGTATTAAATTTCTTACCTTGTCCAAAAAAAAGTAAGGTTATGCAATCCTTGTAAATAATCACACAATCAGGAAAATAGTTCCACTTAAATCTTCTCAGACTATCATGTACAACCTCCATTGTCTATCTATCTTCACAGTTTGACTTCTTTTCGTAACAGGGTGAGTTTGACATAATGGTTTGGAGAGCAAAACGATGATTTCCATTGCAAATTTTTCCATTCTGTTGTAGAGTAAAGTTTAGTCCACCACATCATTCAACGATTATTAAATTCTTCCATCGTTTTACTAATTATATCACCGAATTAAAATTATCCAGTGCATAGTAGTAAAATAAAAACTGTGAAGATAGATAAAGATTAGAAAACAGATGAAGTACAAATTAAACCCCTTGCAATCCTTAAAATATATTAGCAATAATGTCAATGAATTCCTTATATAATATGTTATTTTTCACAAGCTTCAATCCGAATCTAATGATAGTTAAATCACATGCAATCCTTAAATGATCTTGGCAATAATTTCAATGGATTCCTTATATAATATATTATTTTTCACAAGCGTCAATCCGAATCTAATGACTGTGTCGTGTTGTAGTCTTTTAAGCCAATGAAACAGGAGGGACCTCTTATGTTATGTAGCTCACTGCCTCACTGGGTTCTCACATCGCTCTAGTGTGATTTATAGATTTTATTGGCATTGCTAACATCTCTTATCTATATGGTTGTGTTGTACTATCATCCTTACTTCCCCACGTGTTTAATGCATGCCACTTGCTTCTGTAGCCCCAAGTGGAACATTTGAAAATATTACCTCAGGTTGCCACTTTGCTACTTTAATTTCTTCAGTTTCCCCTAAGATGAATTTACCTCTGCGTATCATGCACTGTTTTGATTTACTAACACTTTTGTCAAGTATGAAGAGGTTCATCAGCAATAACATCGCCTGACATACCAAAAAAATGCCTCCAAAATGCAAGGAAATCATATTTTATCACTAAAAACAAAACGCTAAAATTAACCCTAAAGCGTAGAAGAACCCAAACCTCTAATCCTAAAACCTCTATTAAACCCGAAAATGAAATCGTGAAACCTAAAATGGACCACAAACCTTCAAACGCTTTAGAGAAACAAAATTACTCAAAACAGGCCTTTTAAGGATTTCCTATGGGGTTTTTTTGGCATTATATATAGATTGTAAGAATGAGTGAATCGGCGGCCTTCTCTCTCCCCGAGAACCACCACTGCTTGTCCGATTGGAAGAGACACTGAGAGTAGAAAATAACATTGCAACAATATGAGAGCATCTCCAACGGGCTTTTAAAGTTGTGGTATGGAATGATACATTTCCTTATAATGTGCAAAAAAAATGTTAAACTTCTTGCACAATCGACTAAAGCCTTAGGGGAAGTTCAACAAACCAATGAAGTGCTTTAAGAGGCAGATGATGCAAGAGAATAAATAAATAATTTGTTCTTGTACGAGGACACTATGTGGCGACAACGCTTCCGGATTTTGCTGTTATTACAAATGGATAGTAATACGAACTACTTACATCGTAAATCATAAATCTAAAAAGAAATAAACATAATAAACCAATTGGAAAATAATGAAGGTCATGGAAAATAGAGGAAGCTAGTTCTCCATACCGCGATCTCTTCCACCACTTCCGTTGGATTTAAATTTTCACCTTAAAAAATTAGCCTATTCCTTACTTTCCAAATTCTCCTACAAGTAAAACCACTTTAATCACCAATTCTCCACGGATCAAATTCTCAGCTATCTTAATTGACATGACCAAGTATCACCCTCTTAATTGACATGGCCTATTCATGACTTTTTTTATTAGGTTGGTTTTTGTAGGGAGGGATTTGACTATCACTTTCCACAAAAAATATTAGAATTGGGAGGTAATTCTATCTTCCAAATCGAGCTGATAACACCTGCAGTTAGATAATTTGAGGTAATACCTTTTGACTGATCAATATCCTTTTTTTTTCTTGAGCCACCCCAGTAACTGTTTTGTAACCCGATTTAATTGTATACTTCCCTAATTCAGTTAAGTTCCAACATCTAGTATAATTATTACCCAAAACTTAAAAATAATATGACATAATTACGTTAGCAACTTATGTATCAAAAAGTGTTCTCCAACACTTTAGATTTTTGTTAATAAGATCAACATTCTCAGGTTTCATTGACAACTCCATGGATGCAGTGATCCCTCAACTTTATATCTTCACGAACCTAGGACTCCTTGAAAACGTAGATTGACTTTCCATCTCTAACTACCCACTTTTAGTCGTGAAGTAACAAGTCCTTCAATTTCATTAGGTTTCTCCACACATTGCTAATATTCTTTGTTATTTTGGCTTTCCCGAATTTGATTGAGGATGATTATGAACTTTAATAACTTGAGCAACCAATAACCTCTGAATTTGGGCAATTCCTCGTGCATGTTTGGCAAAGAGAGTAATGTTCAAGTTTTTGAATCTCTAAATCCCAAACCACATTATTCCTTTATTTTGGTCACCACATCCCAAGCCACCGGTTGATCTTTCTATCTCGGGGGGTCATTACCCCACTAGAAATTTATAACTACATAGGTAATGGCTTTGTGAAGGTAGCAAGTTGTAAATAGAGGAGTAGGAAAGGTACGAAATGGAGCTTGATCACTTGTGCTCAGATTACAAGTAATTTAGAGCTAACAATTTCATAAAAAATACTCAAGTGCAGAAATGTACAGTCCTATTTATACTAGTTGGACTAGGGCAAGGTAATGGGTGACATGTGTCCGTACGGACGACCCACAACCCATTTAGGCGGCGTACCCTAAATTCTTGGAGACTGTCACATATGATCTCAAACTAGTATAAGAAGGTGGTAGAATAAGTCAGCTCCATAACACGTACGAATCACATCTGAGACGGGTCCCATCTGCAGGGGCCTTATTCCAGCCTCCAAACCACTAGACCCCCTGACTCCCATGCGAGGTGATGAGATGCAAGTAACCCTGTCTCATGGTCCCTCCAAGTGCGTCGTGACATGTTCTGGTGCTGCAAGAGCACAATTGTGAGGACACATGTAGGCTGCTGATGTGTTCACGTGGCAATGACCTACTGCTTCACAAGCCAAAAGAGTGACTGACATTATGCAACTAGGGATGACTAGAATCATGATTGGAGCATAATCTCTTTACCTCCTTTTGACAATAGTAGGCATTTCCAACCCTGTAGCTTCCTTCTTATTTTAGCAGTATGATTGTTTGACACCATCCTTCTGTTTTCCCCCAAAACAAAGGCATACCTAGGTAGATAACATCATCCCTCGAAGTAGGCATTTGTAGTAGCCCTTCTAAATGCTCTTTTGACTTCTTGTGAGGACATAAAAAATCCCGACTTCTGGATGTTGATCTTCAGGTGCGATGCTTCATTAAATTGAGTCAATACTCCGTAGAGAGATTTGAAATTTTTGAGTGTTAGCTTTGAGTAAGATATGAACATCGAACATCGTCGACAAAACATAAATTAGTAAACTACACATCACTGTCTTGCGGTCCATGACCAATGATGTTTCCTTTATGCACTTCTCTTGCTAGATTTTTGGAGGGCACATCAGTAGACTGCTCAATAATATTATAAATGGCCATTTGTTAGTCTCTCTCAACGTCAACAATTCATTCCCGATTGACAACAAAACAATTTCTAAAAAAAAAAAACAATTTATTCTAATTAACTGATACTCCTTCCGTATCTTCAGGTTCTTCAAAAAGTTATTTGGGTATTATTTGGGCCTAGCGATTTGGTTAGCCAAACGATGCAAGAATTTGGTAATTTTTTCATGACATCGTAGAGTAAACTTTGCTCTACAATACCACAAAAAATTATCAAATTCTTGTTTTGTTTTACTAACCAAATCGCTAGGACCAAATAATACCCAAATAACTTTTTGAAGAACCTGGTGATACGGAGGGAGTATAATTTTAGCTCATTTAAGCTCATCCAAAGAGGGCCATTATCATATGCTTCTAACATACCCGAGGCCCATTACCTACAAAATCAGTATAAGCGGGCCGAAACACAGACTACGCCGTTTAGTTGCCAAGGGCACAAACTCTGAACTGCCTGAGTACCGGAACCCTTCGACCTCATCTTCTCCAAACAGATTCACCGGAAATCGAAACCCCAAATCGCCGTCCCCTCCTCAGAAACCTCTCCCCCCATACCCAATTCTCCACCACCCCCGTCCCCGACCTTCCTTCATCATGGGGAGCGTCAAAGACTCAGACCCATCCTTAGGCTACCTCACTCGCAAAGACACCGAAGTCAAACTCCCCCGACCCACCCGAGTCAAAAACAAAACCCCCGCACCGGTCCAGATCACCGCCGAGCAAATCCTCCGCGAAGCCAGAGAGCGTCAGGAGGCGGAGATCCGACCACCGAAGCAAAAGATCACCGACGTCACCGAGCTCAACGACTACCGCCTCCGCAAGAGAAAAGAGTTCGAAGACCTAATCCGACGAGTCCGATGGAACACCAGCGTCTGGGTCAAGTACGCGCAGTGGGAAGAGTCGCAAAAGGACTTCAACCGAGCCCGCTCCGTCTGGGAGCGAGCCCTAGAGGTAGATTACCGGAACCACACTCTCTGGTTAAAGTACGCTGAGGTAGAAATGAAGAACAAGTTTATTAACCATGCTCGAAATGTTTGGGATAGGGCTGTTACTTATCTTCCGAGAATCGATCAGTTGTGGTATAAATACATTCATATGGAAGCCATGTTAGGGAATGTAGCTGGGGCTAGGCAGATTTATGAGAGGTGGATGTTATGGTATCCTGACCAGCAAGGTTGGCTGTCCTATATTAAGTTTGAGCTAAAGCATAATGAGATCGAGAGGGCGAGGGGGATTTTCGAGAGGTTTGTGCAGTGTCACCCTAAGGTGAGTGCCTGGATCAAGTTTGCAAAGTTTGAGTTTAAGAATGGGGAGGTCCCCAAAGCTAGGAATTGCTACGAGAGGGCTGTTGAGAAGCTGGCTGATGACGAGGAGGCGGAGGTTTTGTTTGTGGCGTTTGCCGAGTTTGAGGAGAAGTGTAAGGAGACTGAGAGAGCTAGGTGTATTTATAAGTTTGCGCTAGATCATATCCCGAAAGGGCGTGCTGAGGATTTGTATCGGAAGTTTGTGGCGTTTGAGAAACAGTATGGGGATAAGGAAGGGATCGAGGATGCGATTGTCGGGAAGAGAAGGTTCCAGTATGAGGATGAGGTTAAGAAGAATCCTCTTAATTATGACTCCTGGTTTGATTATATTAGGTTGGAGGAGAGTGTCGGAAACAAAGACCGCACTCGGGATGTCTATGAGCGTGCTATTGCTAATTTTCCTCCTGCAGAAGAGAAGCGTTATTGGCAACGATATATATACTTGTGGTAAGAATGGTGTTATATTATATATTGATTGATGTATATATGCTGTTTGCATTGGCAGAAACATTGCTTTGGTTCTCAAATTTGGCTCTTTTGGTTATTTTACTTATGTTTTATGATTCTGTACATAGGATAAATTATGCTTTATATGAAGAGCTTGAGGCACAAGACATAGAGAGGACAAGAGATGTCTACAGGTAAGCAGCCTATTTTTCAACAACTTATCTACTGAAGTCCTTCTGCATGTGCTAGGACGTTTTCGACATATTTGGGTTCAGCATGTTGTCTATAGCATCTATTTGTCCAATTGAGGAATAATGATATAAATTGAGAAGGGGCCATCTGGCCATATAGTTTTCTTACTAGTAGAAAATATGGCACTTCAGCACAGCAGGCCATACACCAGATGGAAGTATACCAAAAGTATCGTCTTGTTAGTTTGAACTTAGCACTTAAAGTTATACGTTAAATATTTGTGGAAGCGAGTTGGAAGAAAATGTAGCTTTCTTACTAAGAAGACATGACACTCCAGTACAATGGCAGGCGCGTATACCAACATTATAGTCTTGTTAATTTAAACTTAGTACTTAGAAGTTAGATGCTAATATTTAAGAAAGAGAGTTGGAGGAGATGTGGTATGAGTAATAGGATTTTTGTTCCAAGACCTAAAAACTCGATAAAAAAAGCCATATTCAGTTAAACTACAATTAATGAATTTTAGGGTGTTTTGAAGAATCAATGATGATTCTGAAGGACACCCTTTCCTTTTTTTTTTTGAAATTACAACGTGGAATTATGTGATTTTGCAAGGACCTCATCGCCCGCCAGTCCTTTATTCACCATATGTATTTTTTCTACTGATTTTGATGTACAGCAGAGTACTGACAATTTTATTTTGATGTCAACAAATTGATCAGAGGATAGCTTGATACATGACTTGGGCTATAAGGGTGCTTAATAAATTAAGTAGCATACATTCTTGTTTCATTGTATCAATGTCTGTGTGTTCTTCATATTTTAATTTGCTTCTTATTCTTCATGCATAGGTAAACGAAGAACCACTCATTATATAGTAGTATTTTAAAAGAAAAAACAAGAGTTATTTTCATGTGGGGGTTGTCCATTTTCCCAACCTGTGGTTCAAGTTTTATCATTTAACTAACCTAAGGTCATGTCATTATGTTCTGTTGGCCATCTCAGCAATTTTTGGGTAGTACATAATGTACAAGTTACGTACTCTTATTAAAATTTATATAAAACCTATTTTTGTTTATCACCTACTTACTCCTAGTAGCATTGTGAGCCACATACACACTGTCACTTTTGTCTCTGCCCACCCCCTTAATCCCCTCAACATAACTACCCAATCTGCTCAAAAATCACAGCAGCACAACCATTTACCATCAGATTCCCAACACCATGGTACCGGCTAATTTCGTAAACCTCATTTTAAATCTTTGAAGGAAAACTGTAGTCCTCCATGCAAAAAGCCAAATACCAAATGTCTTCCCGAATTTCCACTAACATGAAGGAGAGAGGAACTATCTCACATAAATGATGGTTACATTTGTTTTGCGTATATGGGGTGAGGTCAGAGAAGGAACGAAGATTGTGTGGAGAGAGGAAGAGAGAGTGGGTTCAGAACTGCCCTTGCCCACCTTCATGCATCTCAGGCACCCCCACTTTCACCCCAATCACTGCAGCATTGTGAATCTGTGCAGCGCCTTCGATCTGTCGGAAAGAGGGGAGGGGGGGGGGGGGAGAGAACTGAGACGCCGTAAGGACATCTTCAATTGCGCTTTGTGATATTGTGTGTGTGTGTGTGTGTGTGTGTGTGTGTGTGTTTCCAATTTAGGGGCACGTAATCTATGTGTAGAACATGATTTAGAGGAGAACACATTAAGTGACTACTCTTGGGAGTAAAGTGGTTAACCATGGGGCTCAGGTTGGCAAAATAGAATTCGAAAATTTTAAGTTGTAATGGACAATCCCCAAACTGTAGGTGTGCAGTTTGAAATCAACCCAAACAACGAGAACACTCCATTTATTTCGCAGTATTTATATGTAATTTGAGTTTCTTTCTACTATGGAATACAGTATTTATGTGTTATCAGATTCTGCCCCTACTATTTTCAGTTTTCATGCGATCTACTATGCTTATGCCTCATGGAGCATTCTCTCATATATTCCTCTGTATCATTAAGTAGCATCTTCTGTTATGGCCATCAAACTGACAACTTTTAGGATTGATTAATCTGCTCTCCGAATAGGATTGCCGCTGGAACCACAGTTTTAATGCCCCAATAAGTATTCTTTGCATATGGTGCTTTCATCTTATAAATATATACATTTGAAGTGCTAACATGATCTGGAAATGGCACAGGGAATGTCTTAGTTTGATTCCCCACCAGAAATTTTCATTTGCAAAAATATGGTTGATGGCTGCACAATTTGAATTAAGGCAGTTGAATCTAAAAGGTGCACGCCTGATCCTCGGCAATGCTATTGGAAAAGCTCCTAAAGATAAGGTAATTTGAAGATCTACCATGTCACAGTGACTTTCTTACTGTTAAGCTGATCTTTACTACTGTTTACCAATAGATATTCAAGAAGTACATCGAGATAGAGTTACAACTTGGAAACATAGATCGTTGCCGGAAACTGTACGAGAAATATTTAGAGTGGGCCCCGGAGAACTGCTATGCATGGAGCAAATTTGCTGAATTAGAAAGATCTCTTAGTGAAACTGAGAGAGCTCGATCTATTTTTGAACTTGCTATAGCTCAACCAGCTCTTGATATGCCGGAGTTGTTATGGAAGGTATATACTCCTATACTTACCAAGGCATTGATTTGAGTTCTTTTCCTAGTGATCAAGATTATTACCAGCATCCTGATGGTGACGATAGAATGTTATTGTGATGCGCTATATGTGCAAAGCAGTCAAACCTGTAATAATGTCCCTCAGAAAATAAGGACCAACAGTTTTATGACTAGGTAATACGATTAGGTAAATGGACAAATGAAGTGGTTATGTGATAGAAAAATGGCTTATCTTCCTGTTATTGGTTGCACCGGATATTTGAAATTAACTTGCTAATACCACAACATGTTGTTTGCTTACTTCTCTCTGGTTGCAATATTTTTGGAAGAGTAATCAATTTTTTGCCGTCTGAGTGTATTACCATCTGTGAGTGGGGATATATAACTCCCGTATTTTTAGGTAATGCTTGATCATGTTTCCTGTCCCGGGAATGAGAAAACAGGCCAGAGCCCAACAGTGCTATATATTGTTGACAGAAAACATACACATAGCACCAGAGCATGGGCATAACTGTAAAATTCTTACATATCTCCGTCTTTGGAGGGAGTGTTGGCTGGTGGTTGCCATATTGTCGCAAAGAGGGAGAAGCTTGCTTTCTCTATCGACTTTATCTATTTCGCTTCGTCATCCAAGAAGTCACCATTTTCGCCAGAGTTCCGCAAAGAGAGACCTTTTCTGGGTTACTATCAAATCAAGAAGTCTCCACTTTCACCGGATTTCCACAGTAGCAACTTTGGCTATCTATTTCGCATCGTTGTACTCTAGACTTTCTCCTATAGCTACTTCTCCTGTTTCTCCTCTCCTTTCTCTGATCGTCTGCGATTTATACACATCAGCAGCAACAACGGTCACAAAACTGACCGTTGCTGAAGAAAGTCAATACTACCAAAATAGTATCTACCCTTTAGTGAAGTCAGGTGGTAATCGTACAATTATGGCCATGCTCTGGTGCCACATGTATGTTTTCTGTCTACAACTAATGATGCCGTTGAGGCCCTGTCCTTGATTTTATAAAATACGTTAACTGCAAGGGGTTATCTGTCCAAATTGAAAGTACAGAGGCACCAGTGTCCAAAACCACAGCAAGGTAGTTTTCTGTCTTTTACGCTTTTACCCTTTCATCATAAGATAATTGGTGAACAGGTTTTCTTTCTCATCCATTCCTGCCTTTTCTCTTACTTCTTTAATAGTAGTGATGGTCAAGTGTGGATGCATCTGTGACCCCGGTTTAGCCAACTTCGGGAAAGTTGGGATGCTGGTCCGTTTGTTTGTTTGTTTTGTTTTGTGTTTTTTTTTTTTTTTTTTTTTTTTTTTTTATGTGGGGGGGGGGGGGGGCACAATTTTAGAAGGCATAGTGGCTAACCTAGTATATCTAAGATATAGTGTCCTCTTCATGAAGTTAGAATAGCTCACATATGTTTTGAATTTGTATTCAGGCTTAATATTAAGTAACAAAATCAACAAACACCACTTCAAAACAACAGCATTACTCAAGAAGTGAAATTATTCGTCAAACACCCCGGCTCCAACCACATCCACCTCAAAATTTGCTAAAACCTACTGAGTATTAGCCTGAATAGCTTAAACAAGAAAGACAAAAAAATACAAGAAAGTCCACATATACAAGTACGAAACATAACCTCAAATTTCAGCTAGCGAAAACCCTAAGGTATCACATACACAAATCGTTTGCAGAACTACAATAATTATAGGATTTGACAAAAGAAGACGTAGTGATTTTCTCGGCATTTACCTACCTGTGATTGGGTGCTACGCGGTGGCAATTACATTTGTAGGTCAAGGGAATCATAATCCAAACCTGTGTTCGTATCAAAACATGTACAGAAGGCTCTGTTATTGCAGAGATTAGAGAAAGCTTTGAGCAATCACAACACCATTCGCGCCCCTAAAAACGAAGCTCTCGAGCGTGATCTCAGTCAGGAGCTTGTTCAAGGGAACTCTTTAAATCATGCGAACAATTAGGGATTTGGGAATGGGGCTCGAACAGTGAGGGTTTCAATTGTTCTTGAAATTTTGACGAGTTGTAATAGACATTTTAATGTATATACATTAACCTATATTTGCTTGAGTGACCATCCCTTCACCGTTTCCTAGCCCTGTTGCTGGCCCTGTGATCTAACTGTTTAGGCAACCTGCATTTGATGATTGTCTGGCTATGATGCACGGGAACTCCATGTAGGGTAACGTCCCCGTTCCGGAAACGTCCCGCACTCCGGAACTCCCCGGAACGCTCCTGGAACGCCACTTGGCGTTCCGATAAAAGTAATGAGTCAGGAACTTATGCGAAACTTTTCGGAGACGCGTTCCCCCTTTTGGAAACGTCCCTAGTTCAAAAATAACACTCGGGTGTCTTTTAATACTTAAAAAAATATAAGGAATGTTACTTGTAAAATATGATGTATATTATTAATCTGATCAAGATCCCTGACTCCTAATCTAAAACCTAGTTGCTTATACTTTTTTAATGAAACTTTTGTTGCTTATACTTCAACGGAGATAAAACAATTTTAATACTTTCAAGACTTCCAAACAATCTCAAAGAATTCAAGACCTCCAATGTCTCATGTACCTGCACATATTTATTGAGCAAATGTGTTCTCCTTGTATTGATCTTAATTTTGTATTTATTTTAATTATTGTCTTTCAATTACGTCTAATAATTTATAAGTGTGTGTGTTAATATATATATATATATATATATATATATATATATATATATATATATATATACACCATATATGCATATATGTGTGTGTGTGTGTGTGTGTGTGTGTGTGTGTGTGTGTGTGTGTGTGTGTATAGATACATGTACACATATATCTATATAAATATATACATACATATATAATAGGACTATTTGATGTTATGTGTCATTCCTTTGTTTGGCACCACAATTAAGAAATGTTTCTCATCTCTGTTGACGTAATAAGGATTTCAAAGTCTGCATTTTCTGGTCTTTCATCATTTAATGCACTGCGAACAAATATGTGTATTCTATGTGTGCAAATACTGATTCTCACTGCATATAACTAGTCATCCTCATGGTGTCATTCAAGAAACACTGTAGTTTTTAACACTGGAGTTCTGTAGATACTAACATTCTTATCTGCTACAGGCATATATTGATTTTGAGATCTCGGAAGGTGAATATCAAAGGACTAGAGAGCTTTATGAGAGGCTTCTAGACCGTACAAAACACTTGAAGGTTTGGATCAGTTATGCGAAGTTTGAGGCATCTGCTATGGAATCAGATGCCGGTGATTCAGAAGCAGATACGGACAAGGAAGAGAAAATGCAATGCGTTACTCGTGCAAGAAGTGAGTAATCCGAACATATTTGTTTTCATTGTAATTGGTACAGCATCCTGTTTTTATGTTACAAGTGAAATTAATCATTCTTTTATGCATCAGGGGTGTTCGAAAGAGCAGTTAATTATTTCAGGACATCTGAACCTGAACTCAAGGAGGAAAGGGCAATGCTTCTGGATGAATGGCATAGCTTAGAGAGTAGTTTTGGTGAGCTAGGTGATGTCAACTCAGTTCGTGCCAAGCTACCAAAGAAACTCAAGCGGAGGAGGCAAATAGAAACAGAATATGGCTCAGCCGGGTATGTTATCTACTTTTTGTGTGTGTCCAATGTATGTTTCTACTTACTATATCATTTCTGTTAGGGTTAATTGTGCTTTTCCCCAGGGTTAATTGTGCTTTTCCCCACACAAACCACCACTACGTGATTTTATTTTGGAAATGCAGAACCTTTAATTCCAATACCAGTACTTTCCATGCGATACTATTTGTGGTCCATATGCTGCAAAATTGTTATGAGCTAATGATCTCGATGAATTAGAACAATTGTCCTGCGATCTGGGTTGCAAGTCCTGAGTCGCGGACCGTTTGCATACCAGATTGCAGGTACCCACAATCCCACGGTCCAAATAATTAACTGCACATAACTTTGAAGTTACCATCCACCTGTTCATTCCTCTTTCACATGCAGTTCGGGTGTAATTTTACGAAGGACCGTCTCTACCTATTTAGGGCCTAAGGCGAACTTAGAAGTTGAGCCCCTCTTAATAAAAAAGGCCAGAGTTGTGATCTACTATTAGGTAGCACAAAAATTTGATATTTAAGTTATAATGGAGTATATATTGCATCTTATTTTTTTTTGGATAACTTTCAATGTAGTAAAAATACGAAAAAGAAGGTATTACAGGTTTACAGGGGGTGTTCCCCAGTTAAAACTAAGAGCACAGTAAGCAACAAAGACAAACAAACAACAGCTGCTACAACTTGAGGAAAGGCATTAAATCCCATTGCAGCAACAAATTGTGTACAACAGTGACTTAGTTCAGACCCCATTGTCTAGTCAGATGAAAAAGCTGGTGATGATTGAAGAGTTCCAAATTCTGCAGCTTTGCTCTAATTGCAGTAGATATCTGCCTGGTTATGTTGGGAAGAGTATTCTTCTTACCTTGAAAAATCCGTGCATTTCTCAAGCACGCGCATTAAAAATCCACGGATTTCTATTCGTAACACTTTATGCATTTTTTCCTTATTTCTCTTGTCTTTACGTAAGAGTGTTTGTGGACATTTACTTCATCAGTTTCAATCTAGGATATGAATGTAGTAATAGGATCAACCAATTAAAGGTAGCTTATGTTTCCTAAGAGAAATGCTGTGTCACCATGAAATTTTCACCGTGTTATGTCACTTTCCATGTGGCCTTCTCTAATTGGTGGATTAGTCTTTTTAAAATGTTATAAAAGAGATAATGATACAAGTTATATAATTGACACATAAGCTATGGGAAATTTATAATGGGAGTATTAGATGCACAAGCGGTGAAGTCAAACGGTTGAAAAAGTTGGCGATATATAGCCTCCTATGTTGCACAAGTGCGGATACTGGGTGTGGGTGCGGAAACTGGGTGCGGGTGCGGCAAATTTCCAAAATTCAAGGGTGCGGGTCGGTGCGGTGGCGACTTATATATAGACATAGAAAAACAATATTAGTAATCCAAATCAAAATCACGCTGAAATTCGTAAATTGATTCAAGGAAACAGTGTTACTATATCAACAATAACATCTCATCTTGCCGTTGTCGTTCTTAACTTTGGATAGACGAGTAATTTAATGGTTAGAAGTGTTCACATAGATGCACGTTTTTGGTTAAATAGTAGTATTTTACGGACCTCTTAAGTCTCAACTTGAACTTACAAAGTGACCCCTAAGTTACCTGGAACGCGGATCGTTCCGATTCGTGGAACGGGAACGGGATCGCGGAACGCCATACCCTATGGAATTCGGTACGCCAGGGGTAGGCTTCTTTGGATACCTTTATAACTGTTTTACCATTTATCGCAAATCATAAAGTGTAAAATTGCTCAATATATGAAATATTTAAAAGTCTATACTCTAAAAATGGATGTAACTTAGCAAAATTCCCCCTTTTAC
The DNA here is from genome assembly GCA_023055425.1 of Linanthus parryae. Taxonomy (NCBI): domain Eukaryota; kingdom Viridiplantae; phylum Streptophyta; class Magnoliopsida; order Ericales; family Polemoniaceae; genus Linanthus; species Linanthus parryae. The sequence goes on from JALGPY010000005.1 coordinate 52,351,709, forward strand.
ATAGATGCTTTAGGTGAAAATAGTGAAAAAATAAGGATCGCCAAATTAAGCGATTTGGATCGCTGGTGTTCCACGTTTCGGAACGCGTTAGCCAATTCGCAATTCGCGGGGGTACGAGTGAATTGTGGTAACACTGAGTGACCCTACATTATCAACGAAGCACCCAAGCACCCACGAAGCACCCAGAAGCACCCAGTGCGGGTGTGTGACCTTTTAGAAGAACTTGTGCAACATAGATAGCCTCCGTCCTTCTGCTGCTATGTATCTTGATTGCAGTTGAGGATGTTCCAAAGTCGACTGACAGTTGACTTGGACTGGTACAGAAGCATGTGGAGATATTTGGGAAGAGATGTCTGCGAAAGTCTAAAGATGTTCGGTGCTAAGTAAGGGTAATGATGTCACTCAGGTCACGTTTGGTTTTCCGGACTAGCCGGACTGTACTGTACTGGACTGGACTAGGTCGGATAGGATTGGACTGGATTAGCTGTATTATATTTAAAACTATGTACCGTACACAGTATTATGAATAGTTGTTGCTGTAATTAATGTTCAATTCCAACTATACTGAATAGTCCAATACTGTTAATACTCTCCTGGGGGAGGGGACTAAAATAGGGTATTAAACCCATGTTCTTCACTATTTAGTACCAGTATTAAATTTAATCCAGAACAAACCAAACAAAGTATTAATAATCACAGTATTATAATTTGTCCAATACTAGTTCATACCACTAATACTAGAAAACCAAACATGCGATCAGTGAAAAAGGTGATAAATGTGTTCGAGTGTAGAGAGCAGCATTAATGTCAGACAAGAGAGATGATAAGTGTGAGGATGGGGTACCACATGTTTTCCTGATTGGATATGTAAGATAGGCGTCGCTTGCATACCATCATGTGGTCTCGTGGGGAGTTAGAGATTAGGATGTAACTCGATACTCGAGAATCTGTACCCTCAGTTTGGGTCAGAGTTACCAGAAATCGCTCAACAGGGTGCGATGCGATCCAGATCGCGCGATCCCAATTCAGGACCGTTCGCGATCCAGATCGCTGGTTTTGGCGATCCCTAAATTTTTCACACATAGACCCAAGTATATTGATATCATTACTCTCTGACTCATAATTTCATCGACTAATTCACATCTTTACCCCTACCTTTTCTTATGTATGATGGAATTCCCTACAAAATTTTACCAGATAATAATCCATAGTACTAGGCAACGCTAACATGAGTATATATTGTTCCAACTAATCGCCTGGAGAAGCCTACCCCTGGCGAACCGCATTCTTAGCAGACCGCGAATTGCGTCCCCGATCTCGTTCCGTGAACCGCAGCGTTCCGCGATCCTGGTAACCTTGGTTTGGGTAAACGACCATATTTATATCAAAATCCAGTAATAGATCTGGTCCGAGCTGTGCAGCGGTGTCTTTGACCATATAGCATTCTTCCCTTGATTGCCACCAAAGTTTCTTAGGAGCTTAGTAGCACGGGACATATTGGGAAGCTGAAGTGGAAAGAATTGGCCCTAAGGTTGGGCAAGATTGTTGAAAGAACTACCCAGAGTTTGCCTTGCTATCTTATGCTTCCTGCTAACTAGTTGGCCAATACGATTGCTGCTGCCGCCCTAAGTTGCTACCAACTTAAATCCTATCAATGAAATATGATAAACCTAATTGTGTTAGTCAACTAAGATATGCATCTTGCTGTTTCGCCGAGGACCCAATTGTTGCTCCATTATAGAAGCCAGCCTTAGAAACTTGGTCATATGCCCTAAGGATCTATGCTTGTAAAACGAGATCTGTTTCAGTCAACTGCTTCGGGCTTATGCGGTATTGCATATCACAAGCGTCCCTGAATCTTCCAAAATTATTCATTATGACTCTCATTTCATTCTGTTTCGTTCGTTCTGTAGTCCTTTTAGTTTTTGCTATTACTTCACGATCAACGTGTTATTTATCAAACACAAGAGAACGTGTTGCGTCACTCACGTGTTAATAAATACATGAAAGTGAATACCAAAACTTGTTATCACTTTTGAGTGTTATTGCTTTCAGTTGTGTGGTATCTTTGGCTGGTGTTGTTTCCCCGTGTTGTTCTGCCGAATTGATGGCGCTAATAAATTTTTGGTCGGACAGATACGAAGAATACATAGACTATGCATTTCCTGAGGAGAACCAGACCACGAATCTCAAGATCTTGGAGGCAGCTTATAAGTGGAAGAAACAAAAGGTTGTTCACTCGGATGATGAGGACGAGGACAAGGACTAGAAGGCTTCAGAGTTTCTTACTGTTGTTCTGTGTACATATACTGGGTGCCTGCCTATCTGGAACACTTGGCAGTGTTTAAGAGTTATTTATTGTAGTTGTAGCCTTTTTTCTTCTGTTTCAGTCCTCTTGGAACCTCCATTTTTGCTAGTAGTAGATGCTGACGAGCTAAAAGACTTTAATATTATTAGTTTTATTACTTGTGTTATCTTTGTAGAAGCATTTCTTTGTAACATCCTAATCCAGATCCAGACCCTCCAGCTGACTCTGCTAGCTTGATTTGATTGTAGTACCTTATTTAGACGGTGTTCAACATATTTGTTTGCATTTTTTTGGTTGAATGATTCGATAGTCATCATATTCTCCCACTTGAGGGGCGATGCTGCTTATTTGTGGCGATGACTCACTTTCTTTGCCCCCGAACTGCCATTTATTTTAAGCCCTTTGCTTTTGTGTAGCAGAATTTGTAGTTCAGAGTTCATTTGCGTGCTCGTGCATGCAACCTTTATATGGGTTGAAATCTGCGCGTGCTTGCAACCTCCAAGTTACATATAGTGAAATTAGAGTTCTTGTAAGACCACTGTTTTGGTTTCGAAAGACACCAAAACTGAAATTGTAATGTAACATAGGTCTTGAACGTGATTGACCAACAAACTTAACCGAGAACATGAAAATACAAAACAAATTGGAAGTTCTGGTGGTAAAAGAAAGGGGAGCCTAACAAGAGCAACTATAAGGAGTTGTCAAATACTTCTAGTCATGTGAGCTTTAGCTTCCAGTTTGATGATGAATATGGAGGTGTAATGCCACTTCTGGTATTCTCTCTCTTTCAAATTCTTTTCAGGATCTTCTTAAATGACAACTATTCCCTTGTTGATGGAGTTGGAATTCAAAAAGACTAGCCGACTCAGTAGTATTCTATGGCGGGAGGATAAAGAATATGGTTTTGTGCTACTGGAGCATTTTGATAGTTTTTGGCCAATAGGATGGCTGTTAAACAGGTTGAGCCGATTTGACCCGTTAAAACCCACCCAAATAAAGGATGACGGTTAAACAGGTTGAGCCAATTTATTCTTCAACTCAGTTTATAAATTAGTTCAATCCAACTCACCCGTTTGACAACTCTATTTCCAAGTATCAAAGTTTCTACTTAGACACTTGCCTCCTTCATTTGGTGGAAATATCCATCTACCAATTTCCACTTGAATGAAAAAAATAAGTTGAAATATTAACCGAACCCCAGAAAACACATATATTTTTTTTTTCTACTGAAAACTACAAATACCAAACACAACTTGGCGAGTGATAATAAATTTCAGGTGAAAGGCCAAATGGTATTTGTTTGAAGAGTTATTAAGCATGCAAGTCCAAAGATACCACATGGACATTGTCATTTTGGTTTGAACCTTGTTGGGTACGAGGTTTTTTTTTTTTTTTTTTTTTTTTTTTAGAATCAGTTCGGTACGAGGTTGAGAAGAAAAACAGCTAAATTTATTCTTTAAAGTTTAAATTAGTAATAATAATATATATTAATAATAATAATTGGAAAAATGGGCAACAAAATATTATAGAGTGTTTTAAATCGAATCTGTCTAGAAACCGAGTCACTACTCAACATGCACTAAATAGTAAATAGAGACATCAAAAAGAAAATAGAGACATGCACAAGTATACACTTCACCTGAATTTATTCACGATTCGTTTGCCTTGGACTAATTATTTAACTAACAAAACATCGAACCATAAAATTAAAGTTACAAACACTACTAAAATCTTTTTATATCCACAATATTCTCTCTTACTACATCTCTCTGTTTCTGTCTTCTCTCTTCGTCCTTTGTTATCGATTTGTCTTTCTGGTTCGGATCTATCGATCTGCCATAAATTTGGAGATTTCTATCTCTCTATAGCTTCCAATTTTCACAGGTAATCCCAGATTCCCTTTTGACCCTGACAATGCACTCATCATCATCATCTGTAATTGTTGTGTTTTATCAGAAAAAAACAAATATTAGATCGAAAGCTGAATTTAATAATATGCACAGGCAGGTGAAATGAGTTGTTGTTCGTCGGATTAGATTTCCCAAACACCCAAGTGATTAACAAAATTAGGCCATTCTTATCAAAGAATTAATACCCACTTTTGATTTCTCTTCTTGTTTTACCCAAGATCTGTTGCATTCTTCTTTTTCTTTTTCATCTCTGTAATTGAAATATGCATGCATTTGTCCCATTGTTGGATTCTAATCATTGTTTAAAAATCAATATAACTGTTATGTTATGCAGTACCATGTGTTGATCATACAAAAACATGTTGTATTATTTAATTTTACAATAATCATTCGTTTATCTTCACATGCATGCATGTTTGTTCCGAATCTGAAAAACATTTCACTTACTTTTTTCATTAATAATGAAAACTTATAATTTCATTATTTTGTCGTGCAAGACTGGCAAGAACATACTTGGGATAAATCTGGACAAATAGACCAATTGAATTCTTCATGTAAAAGGCGTGGCAAGTTTTGTTCAAAATAAAAGGAATAACATTTACAGAATTTACAAAAGCATTTTTTTTCTGTGAAATTTTGCTGGTCAAGTAAATTTTGGTACTTATTCACTGCTGGTTTCCTGTAGGTAATTAAAAAATGACTGCTGTACTTGGGATGGTGAGAAGCTTGTCCTGAATTCCGATTTTTTTAGGAGGAAAGTAAAAAGAGGTGAGCATAGACCGGTTTGGGGGTGCTGACAAGGAAGGAAGGAAGATGGTAAAGAGTCGCTGGAAGGAATCAATGAAGTACTTCGGTGGACTAATTGATCCTGAGAAAGATGAAGAGCTGAGGAAGACAAAACTAGGTATATCATCTAATTTATCTCAGAAACCACCTTTGCAATCTTATTTGAGGCGGTGGAATAGCACTGTAGAGCCCCGACGAATGCCGCCGCTATCTAAGGCGCCATCATTGCCGCTCAGTCCATACCAAGAACGTGGTGGCATTTGGTGGTACCCGAGACCACCACAACCACCCTTTAAGACTACTATTTTGCCTCAACGTGGTACGATAGGGTTGTCTAACCTACCTCCTCATATTACTACTATATATCTTTGTTTTCTCGTGTCTGTCACATATTCACTACTATTTCCTTTTTCGGGCACTCTAAAACAATTATGAAAGCTCGTTACAAGTTGATTTGAAGCCAGAAACCGAAGAAACATGTTGAGAATAAAATATGTAACGTAAAGTCTGACCCCAAAACCTAATATTGAAGACTGCCTTCATCTTTTAAAGACCCTGTTTTGATGAGCTAGATTAATAGATTGTGAGACTGTCTTCATCATACAATGGCCATGTTTGGATGAGCTAGATTAATAGATCGTCCAAACAGGGCCATTATATGATAAAGACAGTCTACAGTCATTATATGATGAATACAGTCTACAGTCTCATAATCTATTAATCTAGCTCATCCAAACAGGGCCAATGACCTTAGTTCTCAGTGGTTGGACATAATCCACTTCAACTGCCAAGGCACGACACTAGTTTGTTGTCCCTCTTCTTGTACCTTTTAGATGTCACTTTAAGGTTATTGTCTAATTAGGGGGAAGTTTTTTTACTTGTCTACTATTGTTTCTGCTGTCTGAAAAGCACTCTGTAACACTCAAATGCAGCTTTTAGCTCTAGAGTGGCTCTACAATATGGTTATATTGAATGGTTCAGTAGTTATCACTCTTGCTTATCAATTCATATACTAGTTTAGTGCTCGTTTGCTATTTGCTTTTGCTGCCTAAATACGGTATGCTTCATTGTCAAGCAATTTTTGCAGACGTCGATGACAAAGTAGCAAAGATCACGAAACTCTTACAGAACATCGAAGACAAGAAAGGCGGCGAAGAAGGAGACTCGAACAACAAGAACTCAGAAGTCGTCGAACTCATCAACGACTTCCACAAGCAGTACCAAACACTCTACACGCTTTACGACAACATCAAAGGAGAAGTAACAAGTTCGGTTAACAACCATGACTCGAACGAAGCTACTTCTTCCACCACAAGCTCTGACTCGGAATCTTATTACTCAACTGGCGAGCTAAGCGCCAGAAGCAGCCCAAGTTTGGACAACATCCGTGACGCCTTCAAGCAAAAGAATGACACTTTTATCCCCACCAGTACTACTACTACTACAGAGTTGATTGAGCTGAGGAACAGATTGAATGCTCTGAGTGAAGAAAAGGAAGCTATGGGTTTTGAGAATGCAGCATCTCTTAGAAGGCTCAAGGAATCAGAGAAGATCATTAGCGATTTGAGGGTTGAGGTTGAGAGATCAGAGGCCATAAAGCAAGAATGCAATCAGTTGAAGGCGAAATTGGCTGAGAAAGAGAGCAAAGTTGCGGCTCAGATGAAGGATATGGAAAGCCAGCTCTATAGCTTGAGAATGGAGCAGAAGAGGTGGTCTTCAGAGAAGAAACTTCTAGAAGAGAAGATTTCAGGTAGTGGGAAGCTAGGAGAAGAAAATTTGGGGCTTTTAGCGCGGATTTTGGAGCTTCAAGAAACTTCTCAAGGGAAAGATCGCACGATCAAAGACCTTAAAAACTATCACGGTCTTGAGCCAGATGAACAAATCGTGTTCAAAGGGAACGATGCTTCGGCTCAAGTACAAGGGATTATGGACCAAGTTGATGTTTTACAAGAAGAGCTGCATTCACTTATCAAACAGAAGAGCGAATCCGAATCAAATCTTGAGAGAGCGAACCAAAAACTATCAGAAGCACGGGGTCAGATAGCGAGTTTGAAGGAGGATTTGGGAAGCAAAGCCACTGATTTTCATAAACTTCTTCAAAAAAATGCGGGTTTTGAGCAGATAATGAAGGACTTGGAAGAGCAAATGGGAAATGCAAGAAATGAAGCCAAGGACTTGCAAGAAGAGAAACAAGGGTTTGTTAAAAGAATCTCCCTGCTGGAGAAATCACTCCAAGAAAGAGACAGCGATGCCCAGAAACTGCAGGTGGAACTGAACTCACTGCAGATTGAGAAAAGCCAAATGGAGTCGCGGATGGAGATAGAGAAGAAGAAGTTATCGGATAGCCTGAGTGAAATGGAGCAACAAAATGCTGAATTGATCAAGAAATTGACGGATCATCAGACAATTACAAAAAGCCACGAGGAGACGATCAAGAAACTGAATGAAGATTTGGAATCGTCGGAGAACGAGAAAAGGAAGAATCAAAAAGAGAAAGAGGAGTTATCAGAGAAAATCGCGAAACTGGAAGAACAAAACAATGAGTTGAACACCAAGATTGGGGAGAATCAGGCAACATTGGAAAACCAGAAGGATACTATGATTAGCCTCCAGCAGGAACTGGATTCCTTAAAAGCCGATAAAAGACAGCTCAAGCAAGAGATCGAAGAAGAGAAAGTAATCGAGAAAGAAAACATCGAGTTAAGGAACAAGATTGAAGAGTTCGAGACCACGGCCAAAACCCAAGAGCAACTCATCGATAAGCTCACCACGGAGATCAGCCAAATAAAAGGAAATTACCAAGATTCCAAAGCAAATCTCACCCTGGCAGAGAAAAAGATCGAAGAGACAGCCGACGAATTCTACAAGAAATTCGAAGACACCTTACGTATCATGAGCCGGAGAATCAGGGTGGCTGAACAGCTACATTTGGAAAACAAAGAAGTCTGCAACAAGACAAAAGCCAAGTACGAGGACGAGAACACCTACCTTAAAGAAAAGATCGCAGCCACCGAGGTTTCTGTCCTTCAAATGAAGGAAATCACGATATCGGCTAACGACATGTTAACGGGCCTGGACGGGCTGGCATTGAAATTTGAGGAGTGTAGTGGGAACTTCATGAACAGGATCTCTAAAGTGTCGTGCGAGGTGTTGTTTGTGAAGGATTGGGTGAAGAGGAAGAACAACACGGCGAAGCACGTGCAGGAGGATATAATGTGTCTGGTGAAGCAGGTGGATGTGAAGGAGAATGAGGTTTTGGGGTTGAGGGAAAAGGTGTGGAAGATGGAGAATAAGGTTAGGGAATTGGAGAAGACGATGATCGATAAGGAGGAGAGCTTGTTGGGGATGGAGGAGGAGAAGAGGGAGGCGATACGGCAGTTGTGTGTTTGGATTGATTATCATCGCAGTCGCAGTGATTATCTCAAGAGGATTCTTTCTGAGGTTTATGCTCTCAGAAGCCAGAGGGCCACTTAGAATCATCAAAAACATCTGTTTTTGTTTGCTACATCTGTGGCAACGTTTCTGAATTCATTGAGTTGTTTAGCAAAAGTCATGTTCATTTTCTTCCTTTAGTTTAGAAATTTTGTGTTATTGACTCGGGTGATGAAGACAGTGTGCATCACAGATTACGGGAGATAAATCAGTTTTTGTTCATCAGATGTTTCTTTGCATATGTTTACGAGTTTTGTTAACCACATGTTTGATTCTTTTTCTCTCCTCTTCCGCTTCCTGAAATCATAAGACTACCCACAACCGTGAGTACAGGCTCGCCCACGGTCGCAATTAGGCCACTCATTAAGGAGGGCACGGGTCAGGCAGTAGTGGCCAAACCCCAATTTGAACAATTACTACACAATCTTGGTACAAAAACTTAAGAAATACGAGAATCGAGTGTCCTATAACAATCTTGGTACAAAAACTTGTGAAATACGAGAATCGAGTGTCCTATAAACTTCATAACTTCAACGGTTACTAGTCAAAACACAAATACAACACGAGCATGTCGTGCGACTCGTATTAAAACACCCCTTCCCTTAAATTAAAATCTCTATATTTATTATTCACGCATTACACGCATTGTACTACGGAAAATTTTAACCCAAATTTTCACAAGACACGTCTCTTGTCATTCTGCCAAATTTAATATTTAATATCAGAAGTAATTAACCTCTTCATTATTTTTTTCACATTACGACAAGTCGGGTAAATATTTTCCTTAACTGTATCCAGCGCTTCATATGTACGAAAAGCGTGCATATCGTGATGCCAACTCATGTAAACCAGGCCAGGCCTGTCAAGTAAATTACTTTTTAGACCATCTCACTCCATATTATTCCAACAATATATTCCTGACATTCAAGTTTCTCAAAAGATAAATCTTTGTGATGTTAATGAGACCAAATTGACATCCCTGAGTATCTTCATGGGTCACTTATGTAGTTTTGAAGAAAAACAGGGGAGGATTTCAATTAGATTTTGTTTGCAGTTATTCACCGGCCGTCCTTGTGTGGAAGGCGCGCAAAAAATTGTCCAATAATCCGACAAAAGAATAAAAAAAAATAAGGGATAATAACGTGAAGGTATCATTCTGGCCCGCGACGGTGGCAATCACGTAATAAAGATGAAATCCGAGGGTATAATAATTAGGAGGAAGCTCCAAATATTCCATCTCTTGTTTCTTCATCAGATGGATTGGAAGCTAGAAATGAGGCACGAGTCGCTTTAGAGAGAGCGCCCAAAACAGACAAAACCACTTTCCGATTTCAATTATTTCAAATCTCTCTCCCCCTTCTCTCTCTCTCTCTCTCTCTCAGAGGCTTAAGTTTCTCCGCGACGGAGCCGGCGAAGCTACGGAGGTCTCATTTTTCAGGTACGTCCTCGGTTAATCGGTAATTCGGTGTGCTCATATGAATCTTCTAGGTGAAGAGAGCGGTTACTGAGTTTGTGTGTTTTGTTTTCCGAGTTTATGATCTCGTCGGAGACGATTGAGAGTTCGTAATTCAGTTTTGATTTGTATGTTGCTGAGTGTGTGAATCATGATCAGAGCTCTGATTTGGATGAGTTTGATTGTTTTTCTGTTTTTGGCTGAGTTGAGCTCTGATTCGATTTGGTTTGAACTTCAGAGGTCAGCTTTAGTAAGAAAATCAGTAGAGTATGATTTTTTTTTTTTCCTCCTGAATTATTAGTTTCTGAATCTGGAGATTTTCTCTCTTCATCTATTCATCGAAAACTAATAGACAGGATCAACTGTTTGATGAGAGAATCAGTCAATTTCTGTATTTCTGTGTGTACATCATGTTCTATGATCATTTCTGTAATTTTCTGATGTGCTCTGAGATGATTCAGTTGAGTCCTGATCACTTCAGTTTTGATTTGTTGAAGTCCTTACCGAATCGGTTATCTAGAATCTTCATGTGTTTTTGTTTTCTTTTTTCTTCGCTGGAGTCGTAGTTCCTCGTATCCACTCGAATTTTACGTGACTTTTTTTACACAGAAAGTCAAGAAAAATCGTCACGAGCTTAGAAACAGTATAGAAACAATTAGGTATTTACTATTTCAGATAAATTTTCTTTTCCTGACTTTTATTGTGGAAATAGTCTGGTCGAGGAGGACTTAGAAACAGGCTGTTGCTTTGTTGCTGAAGTTGGAGATGATTGTATTTCTATTTTCTAGCTGCCCTTTCACAATAAAAACCCTTATGTATTGATTATTTCTCTTTGGCAAGTCTAGCTGTCTTTATGAAGTTCAGCTTTGACCAGAATGGACAAAAGCCAGATACACAACTATTATCTTTATGGGAAATGCCAGTCTGGCTATTTGAATACTTCAGATTTTGTGAAACATCCCCTTAACTCTTAGGAGTATTACTTCGTAGCAAAATTATCTGTACTACTTATCAGAAGTTGTCACCTGTTAAAAACAGGAATTGCAAATGGGTGCTAGCTTAGTGGTAGAGCGTTTGAAGCCTCTGCATGAGGTCCCGGATTCGAGCCCGGTTATATGATGTAATTCTCAAATAAAAAAAAAAAAAAAAAAAAAAACAGAAATTCAGAAAGAAAAAAAAAAAATCCGCCCCTGTTATGATTGACTTCTTTCCTAGCTAGGACTGCACTAGGTTATCGTGGCATTGCTATGGCCAGATACTGAATACTTGTAGCCTAATTCTTACGCCCCATTAGTGACAATGTTAAATTTTCGAGTTCTCACTAATTTCGGGACTTATTTCTAGCTTGACTCTAGTTAGAACTTAGGAGTTTGGACCACACCACCAAACATTGAGTTAAAACTTGTTACACAGACGTGGGTACCTACCAGTTGTTAGTTGTGCTACACAATTTCGTTAGTTCACATCACAGTACATGTCCCATTACTTTTGATGCGATTTTTTAATCTATGCTCGCTTTCTGAACAATTATTATGCTCTCACCGAAGATGTCTGCAACCCAACTCTTTTTTCCTCCGGCCTTAAGTCTGCTTTTGGAGCTGTTTGTCTTCGTATCACGGTTATTAGAAGTATGACATTCGTTTCATTTTTTTAAAAGCGTTATCAAAATAATTTAGACACTGAACTTCTTACAGCCATGTTAATTAGTATTAAGCAATCATTTCCCCTGTTTGTTTCTTCTATTTTTCTGAACAGAAACACTAAATATATAATTCCGCATTGTGTATGTGTGTGTGTGTGTGTGTGTGTGTGTGAACACTAAAAATAGACTTGCGTATAATGTTTGTGTGTGCGTCTGTGTGTGTATAAACACAGACGGATATATGTGAAAATAAATTCCTAAGAGATATGATTTGTACAATGGTGTATTTATGTCAACTTAGTTTCAGGCTAAGTTGACATAATGTTTGTGTGTCTGTGTGTGTATAAACACAGACGGATATATGTGAAAATAAATTCCTAAGAGATATGATTTGTACAATGGTGTATTTATGTCAACTTAGTTTCAGGCTACAGTCTGCGACATTTCTAATCGATCGTAGAGTAATAACCTTCTCATTTTCCCAATTCAATTTTTACGTGTATCATGATTTTGATTGGTGGAAGCCAATTGCTTGCAGGATAGGACCCTATGGAAATGGAAACAGCGCGCACTACTCTGCTGCAGAATTGAGGAGTATCTACTGACCAGGCAAAGATGAAAAAGCATCAGTTGAGGAAGTCAGTTGCCTCTTTTCTTGGAAGTCACATAGATCCTGAAAGAGATGAAGAGTTGAAAGGAACTAAAACAGGTATTTTCCGACCCAGGTGCTCACTGGTGGTAAAGGGACATGCATAATGCATTGCACGGTTCTTAAGTCTATGTTTGAGTATTAGTAGGATTACACTTGGGTTGTGTACGTCATAACTAGTTTCCGCAGTGGTCTATGATTAAGCTTTCATAGATTATCTACACAGTAGACTAAATATATTGGTATGTTGCATTCATTTATATGGTGCTTATCTGAATGCCAACAAAAGGTGAAGCAGTGCTATCCAAAACAAAGTAGTCGGTGTAACATTGAAGCAATAATAACATTCAAAATACTAGCTGCTGTAGGGGTTTCCGGATGTGCTCTCTCAGGAATCCAAATATCTTATTTCCCATCTAAAATGAATGCCTGAAGAGTCAGTTATCACCAGAAAACCAGAAACAAAGGATGGTTTTTTCTGTTCTCACAATTTCCTTACAAGGAGAACTGTATTTTCATTGGATGTGAATCTTCTTGTTCACTGGGAGTTCAGTACATCTTTGCTGTTCTAGATATTTTGAACTGTTATGTCAGTAAAACAAAGTTCCGTTCCCATCTTATCATGCTAGCGAGAAGGTTTCTCGCCTATACTAAGCACCATATTGTGATTTGTGATCATATGTTTGTCTCTTAGCTTAGTTTTGTCTCCAAATATTGTCCTGTAAGAAACACTCATAAAAGTTTCCGTGAATTTCAGAAATGGAAAACAAAGTTCAGGAGATCTTGAAGCTCATCAAAGATGAAGATGAGGATAAGGATGGCAGCTTGAAGAAAGAGCCACTGCTGGATCTAATTGAGGATTTCCACAAAAGTTATCAGTCGCTGTATGCTCGCTATGATGATCTAACAGGAGAGCTAAGGAAAAAAGTTCACAGCAAAAGGGAAAAGGATTCATCTTCTTCCTCTAGTTCAGACTCGGATTCAGATGATCCTTCAAAGAAGAAAGGCCATAAAAATGGAAAAATGGAATCAGATACTATTAAGGAAGAACTTGCAACTGCATGTGTGGAAATTGTTGACTTGAAGAGGCAATTGGCAGCTACAGTTAGCGAAAAGGAAACTCTGCTTTCGGAATTTGAAGCAGTTTCCAAAAAGACCCAAGAAGCAGAAACGACGATCGCCAATTACAAGACGGAAACTGACACATTGAATGGTGAGAAATCCAAGCTATCGAACGAGGTTGACGACTTGAATCTCAAACTGAGCAGCACCGCTGCATTGGTAGCTGAACTCAATGAGAAGCTGGAAGAAGTGGCAAGAGAAAAAAGCAATGCAACATCGGAGAAAGAGATAGTCGTTAAAAAGCTTGAAGAAAGAGAGGAAGCTATCAAGGAATCAGATATCACCATCAATCAGTTAAAAGATGAGAAGAAAATGTTGCAGCTAGAGCTTGAAGCTCTTGAAGGGGTCCTCTCCACATCAAAAGGGCAACTTGCATCTTCAGAGCAGGAAGCTGAAACATTAAGTGGTGAGAAATCAAAGCTATTGCTCAAGGTTGACGACCTGAATCTCAGACTGAGCAGCAGTGCTGGATTAGCAGCTGAACTTAACGAAAAACTGGAAGAAGCCACAAGAGAAAAAAGTAACTTATTGTTGGAGAAAGAGACAGTCTTGAAAAGGCTTGAAGAGCGAGAGGAAGTTGTCAAGGAATCGGAAATCACCATCAATCAGTTAAATGATGAAAAGAAAACTCTTCAGCTAGAGCTTGAAGCTCTGGAAGGTGCTCTCTCTACATTGAAAGAGCGTCTGGAATCTTCAGAGCAGGAAACTGCAAATCTAATTCAGACACAGAAGGCTGCTGAAGAGAAGAATATCTCACTGTCCTCAGAAATTTCGGAGTTGTCAAACGAGGTCAACAAGGCAAAAGACAAGATACAAGAACTCGTGACTGAGTCCAGCCAATTGAAAGAGGAACTGGAAAAGAGAGAAAGGGAACTTCTGACTCACATTGAGATGCGTGATACCCATACAAGTGAGAGCTCAGCTCAAATTAGGGGTTTGGAAATGGAATTGGAATCTTTGAAAACTAGGCTTCGAGAAACCGAAGCCCAGAAAGAAATTGAACTTTCCAATCTGCTAAATAAACTTGAAGACACGGAGAAAGGATTGTTGTCTCAAATTGAGGCTCTAGCTAGCCAGAAGACTTCTTTGCAATTAGAGGTCGAGTCATTACAGACAGAGAGCAGAACAATGAAAGAAAAAATAATGCAAGAACGCGGCGAAGCAGCATCTCGAGTTGAGGAACTGACTGAGAAGGTTGGTGAAAAGCAGCAAGAGCTGGAGTCCATGAAGAGCCAGAAAACTAACTTAGAATCCGAGTTGGAGAACAAAAGTCAAGTTCTGTCACAGTATGTTGTTCAGGTAGAAACTCTGGAAGAGAAACTAGAAAACCACAGTAGGGATCTCCGAAATTTGCTCGACGAAAAGGAGACTTTGAAGGTACAGATTAGTGACCTGGAACAGGAGTCACAGACTCTACGTAGCCAGAATAGTGCCCTGGAAGAGCAACTAAATAGGAAGAGCCATGAGACAGAGGAGATAGTAGCAGAGAAAAGGGGCATGCAAGAAAAAATTGACGAGTTGGAGAAATTGTTAAGCGAGCAGAGGAATGAACTCTCAGCTCTAGACCAGAAATTCAGAAATGGAGAAAACGAGGCTTCTGTTCAAATTGAGTGGTTAAAAGCACAAGCGAGTAATTTGCAGGAGCAGGTCGATGCTTTGCTTGTTCAGAAAGCTGAATCAGAATCCGATCTGGAACAGAAGGCTGCAGAAATTATACGCTACAGTGTTGAGATTGAAACTGTGAAAGAAGAGTTGGCTACCAAGGCTGTGATTGAGAAGCAAGCTCTTGAAGACAATGATAGCCTTAAAGTACAGGTGAAAGACCTCCAGTTGGAAGTAGAGTCTCTTTACAAGCAGAAAATCAATCTAGAAGAGCAGACAGAAAGCAAAAACCACGACGTTGGTCTCTTGAAGAAAGAGATAGAGGATCTGCAAAATACGATTTCTGGGTTGGAGAGCGTGTTGATGGAGAGAGGAGAGGAGTTGATAATTCACCAGAGGAAACTTGAGGATACAGGGACCGAAGCCTCCACACAAATTACAGCACTGACACTGCAGCTAAACAGTCTCCAACATCAGTATGATTCCCTTCAATCAGAGAAAACCGAATTGGAATCGCAGATTGATAGGATCAAACAGGAGTATGAAGAAAGTCTACTTCAAGTGGAGAACCAAAAAGCCGAGTTAGCGAACACAGTTAAAGATCAAGAGAAGATACTGAAAGAACAAGAGGAAGCTCTCAACAAACTGAGCGAACAGTACCGGCAACTCGAAGTTCTGCTTCAAGAATGCAAAGCAAGCCTTGAAAGCGCTGAGAGGAAGATTGAGGAAAAGGAGGACGAATTCCAGAAGAGTGTTGAAACTAAAGACAACAAAGTTGAGGAGCTGGAAGATTTAATCGAAGACTTGAAACAAGATCTGGATATGAAGAAAGAAGAACTCGGCACAATGACGGACAACGTTAGTACAATTGAAGTTAAGCTTCGGTTGTCGAACCAAAAACTCAGAGTGACCGAACAGTTACTGACAGAAAACGAAGGTAGTTACAAGATCAAAGAAGAGAAGTTGCGGCAGGAACTAAAGTCATTGGAAGAAAAGATTTTAACGTTGTCTGAAGCAGTTGCGACTTACAAGGGAGCTCAAGCCAAGGTCAGAAGAGATATCTCAGAGACAGTCAGTAGCACCATGAATGGACTCGACTCCCTCACACTCAAGTTTGAAGAAGACTATGGACACTTAGAATCACGTGTTTACGAAATCATGAATGAGATTCAGGTGGCGAGAAACAAAGTGAAGGAGACAAACAGCGAGAAGAAACAACTACAGGTGGAAGTCAGCACTCTAGTGGAGCAACTAGAAGACCGGAAACAACAAGAATCAGTCTTGCGGGAGAACATTAGAGAACTAGAGCTGAAGTCACTCAAGGCTGAAGAGGAAAGGCACAATGCGGTGAAATCTTTAAACGAACTTGAGGAGAAGATGGGAGGATTAGAGAAGATTGTGACTGAGAAGGACGAGGGCATATCGGATCTAGGCGAGGAGAAGAGGGAGGCCATAAGACAGCTGTGCAAATGGATCGATTACCACCGCGAGGAATGTGACCATCTCAAGGAGCTGCTTTCAAAGAGGTTCGGTAGAAGGCCTATTGCAACTTAAAAATAGAAATTGCTTTGATTTATTATTTTCCCATCCCTATTTTGCATAGTACATTATATTGGTTGATCCTTTTCGGAAGGCAGGTTTTTTGTCCATAAACATTTTCTTCAGTGCCGGTTCATAAATAGGCACATATATTAAATTCTTATATCTTGGACTGTGTAGTGAATTTATGGATTTCCTTATTGCGTCTCAATGTGAAATTATGTACAAGTTCCTTTCTCTTCTGGGCCATTACATGCAAAGGAATCTGGGATGAGGGGGTTTGCATGAAATCATGCTATAATGATTATAAGGCACCTTAAGTAAGGAACTGTTGTTACGGTGCAATCTATCTTTGCCGGGATGGAACATACTTCTAAATTTCATCATAAATCACTGAGAAAACAGGCACATGTAGCAGCAAATAAACAATAACTCTATGTAACGACCGATTACAGATATAAGTTCACCAAAGTCACAATCAGTTCAATATGGAACAGAATCCAGAAAAAAAACTAATGTTTTGAAAAAGCTAGTAGAGGACGAGTGTGCCCTTCTTTATTTAGGTGCCCCATATGAGCATAAAATGCTGAAAACAAGAGAGGGGAGGAAAATGGGTTTGGAAAATATAGATATTGACTATAAATTGGTTATCTATTCCTTTTCTAATCTATCAAGCAACTGAAGTCCCGTTCTTTACCTTCTCCATTCCCTTCTCCGGCAAAAATAGCAGAAAAGTTGCGCATAATTTAGCTTCCTACGTCGCATCAGTCAGAAATCTTCAACTCGACTCCAAGAATGTCCTTAACCACCTCGTAACTCACAAACGCTAACGCTATAGACGGAACCACCTAAGATTGTCGCGAAAAGCAAATGTTAATACAGTGAACATAAACGGAAGCCAAACAAGACTTGGGATCATAATGGGTGAGTTTGGTATGACTTATTTGCAGCTTAAGCTGACTTATAAGTTTATATCAAAAAAATATACGACAAAAAAGATGAAGAAAAAGATGTGTTTGGTGTAAAAGTTATGTCAAAAAGTTCTAAAAAAGATTCAAAAACCCAACTTTTCTTAACCTCATTTTTACAGTAAGAACTTATAAGTCAGATCCAAAAGTTCAGCTTATAAGGGCCTGTTTGGTACCAACTGAAAATCTAAATAATCAGCTGAAAAAAATTGGAGAAAATAAGCTGGCTGAAAATCAGAAGTAGTTGAAAATTCTAAATATGTTTCGTATGAGATTAAAATCTGCAGAATGTGAGAGAATCTGCAAAATTGGAGATTAAATAATCTGCGGATTATTTGCCCAAAACAGATTTTAATCGGAATTGCAAAAGAGTGAAACACACGGAATTAAATTAAAGTGGCCGTCCGAGTTCCCAAACATGCACTAAGTCACACACCAAACACTACTTATAAGTTGTCTTCAACTCAATAATCCAGAATTGACGTATAAGCAACTTATAAGTCACACCAAACACCCCCCCCCCCAATATGAAATGAGAAGGAAAAGGGGTGCACAACATATAAGAAGCGAAAACAGGAACATACCTTCACTGAGTTGGGTACCAAACCCTTGTACAGAGCTCCAAAACCCTCGTGCCGAACTGTTTTCCGGAAAGCGTCGACCATACCGGTATACTCTAGACGAGCTTTACCGTCGCCGGTGATAACCGATGCAGCGTCTTTCCAGCCGACCATCTGCATCCTTCGACGGATAACGTCGAGAGGATAAGCTACCGTCTGGCCGACTGTTCCTGCTGCAGCTCCACAAGCAAGCTTTGTAACGATGCCGAGCTCGTTGTCTTGACCAAGCCCATATGGTCTGGTTTTAAGCACCCAGACTTTTAAGGATTCATATACAGCAAAGTTTAAACCAACATATGGTACCTGAAAGTAAAAATTCACAATTTCAGGGCTTCTCAACACAGCAATGAGGGGAAAAAAGACATCAAACAAAAATAACAAGGCACTAGCTGATCAGGTACTGATAGTATATATAAAAGAAGCATACAATATTCTCATCGAAAGGCTTTTCCTACAGGAAATTCCACTAGCTAAAAATGGATTTGCAATTACTCGCAGAATTATAGGATACATGGAGACCTCAAGTGATTTATAATCGCTTTCAAGAAACAGCTTCGTCACTCAAAAGATCCCAGGAGTGCAAAATGAAGGGAAAAGGTCGATAATATTTCTCTTCCCGTATTCTAATACGGTTCCTGCTAACATGTCTTTCATCTAATCGCCTTATGGTGTCTTCTTTGACTACTATGCGCAGGAAAAGCTATGTATACTTGAAACACGAGTCCGTGAATCACCAACACAAGCCAAACAATACATACTTCGGAAAAGAATAATTCGCAATTATACTGAAATAAAACAAAGTTTCACACATTTGAAGTTTAACTAGATCAGGCTCTTCCCTTCAGAATCTATAATCTGAAAGTTCTAGCTAATTTGCTTAAGGAGTTCTCTTCAATATCAATCAGGACTTCTGTGAGTACTTCTTTCCAATATGAAACAATGTTTTGAATCTTTTGATGTCATGTTAGCTATATGTAAATATAGAATTTCGGTGTGTGAATACATTTAAGTTAGCGCACAGTTTCTGCATCAGCAATGTATTTGTGTCTTGACATTTACATGTCTGTAAAATGTCACGTCTCGTTATATCTGCACATCTGAGTTACTGAGACTAAGAAACAGACCAGACCAAGTAAAAGTCTACATCCATCAGATTTGAGGCCTCAAAACAAGTACAGTCAATGAATCAGTTCAGGGCCACTTACAACTCCAATCACAGAAGGAAGCCATCCTCTGTACAGAGCACGCGGTCCTTCTTCTCGGAAAACCGTAGTAAGAGCATGATAGATTCCTCGATATTGGCGAGGAGACGCCTCCGTCTACAAACATTGATCATAGAGAAAGATGTGAAGCCCACAAAATTCAAACTTGATACTATCATAATCTACATGGAAAAGAGAACAATACAGAAACTGCATATTTGGATCCAAGCAGTCTCCAAATAATACCTGGACAGTAAGTCGCCCTCGCACCATGTCCATTGGGTAAGTTGCAGACATTGCAATGATGCCAGCACAGGCTCCAGCTCCGAGGCGTAATAGAGGAGTGAGCTCAGCATCCTCTGCAGCAGGTTTCAATGAGAAAATATGAGTAACTATATTCACAAGCAGAGTTGCCCATCTTTCCAGCCCGACATTGAAAAACAGAGAAAATGTAGTAATAGGAAACACCAGTGGGGTGCCTAGTCTAAGTACAAAGAGAAATTGAACCATAAAAGTCCACCTAACCAAGAATAAAAAAATTAAGGTCAAGCAAACTAGCAGGTTCAAGAAGATTAAGATACGAAATATCCTAAAAATGCCAAACTTCCATGTTTTTTTAAGCTATATTTTTGGTATTTTTTATTGTAAATGAAATAACACACTACAACCATTACACCGCACTAGGAGGCAAACAGTCTTTGCATGAATCAAATTCACAAATTCAAATATATTACAGTTAAATTACATGAATTTAACGTGTTTTGACATCATAGTCACAATCATTCTATGTTTATATACAGGGCCAAACCTCTTTTTTCCCCGATCTTTAGCCTACATAATATGATGAGAGACTGCAGATAGTCATCAAAAAAAGTTTTTCACCCCTGTAAGCATGCATAAAGTCGTACAGAGGGGACTATGGTCGCCTCTGGGATTTTACCCCTTGATATAATTCATACTTGTAAGCTTATTGTGCATAAATGATGCCGACCCCTCTAGTTTAACATCATTTTCATATTTGCTCACTTCAACTATTATTATATTTCACATGTTTGGACTCTTGCGGAGAGTTTATCACAAAACATTCATAATGTATGCATATTTCTATCGAAAAGTGTAGAACATGGCCCTCCATAAGATTATTTCTTGGCTCTGTACCGACAGCCGTAACCATTTTGACGAGCGCTCTTTCCATCATTCTAGCCACATTCAAACTGGAATTTAGATTAACTGATTGAAAGCACACTAGTGTGAGTATATTGCAATTTGGGAAGGCTTTCTAGTTTGCCTGCTAACTCAACTTCTTTTTCAGAACGGAGAGAAGTTGCTTGGTGTCCCTTTGATTATCAAAATTTAAAGTTGCAATTAACAAGGAAAGTGTCAAATCACCAAATCACTAGCATTAGCACCTAGAAAGCAAGTCAATTTGAGGAGAAAATGGCGGAAGGTTTCATTCTTATATGCACTGTGTTTGGCGATAAAAAAGTATTTCACCCTTTCAGGCATGAAACAGAAGTTTAGATAATCAAATAACAAGAAAATATTTTTTAATGTTTCCCCTGAATGATTAATTCATGCCTAAACAGGGAAGCAGAAGAATGCCAAACCATAGGTAAGCGTGTACACACTAAATTGTACCACACACATAAGGGAGGAATACAATGTTCTGATACTTGAATCAGTTCCAATAAGTAATCCTGTTTATCTACTACAAGCTTTTTGGACCTCAAGTCTGACCACTTTAGCAACTTATTGTCATCAAAATGAGAATCAAATGTCACAATTTAACAAAGCAATAACACTGTATGTCAAAATAAGTGTATTTGCAAGGGAGGTTCACTAAGAAGCTATTGATAGTTCTCTGCCTTCCCTCTAGAGAGAGAAGAAGCTAGAGAGTTTTTGTTCTCCAGTCGGAGATTCCAAAGTCTTGCTTCTGCAAGTTCACCTTCGATCCCCTTCACCTTCTCTTCTCTTCACTTCGTCTGTCCCCTCTTGATCCGTTTCACTTGGTCATCGTCTCAATCTCTGCTGGGCTCGCCGTCGCCGTCCCTCTTTGCGGCGGCGAGCCCCCCCTCCCCCACTTTTTTTTGTTTTAGATCTTTTTAGTCTAGTTTTGCAGGTCGGAGCGTCTAGGTCAAGGGCGGCGTCCCTGCCTCTCTCAGGTGGCTTTGGCGTTGTTTTGTGGGCGATGGTGAGGCCGGATCTATAAGGGTTTGGACGGATTTCTCCAGTGGCGGCCATTCTCCCTTTTCTTCTTCGCCTGCTCATCTTTGGAGGCAGATGGTGACTGTCCAGGCTCAGATCTATTGATGTCTGGTGTCGTTTTCTTTTTTTTTACTGGTTGCTGCCCAGCCTCAAATTGACCACCTGATCTGTGTTCTGATGAAGAAGACTTAATCTTGCTATGGTGGCTTTGAGTATGGCTGTTTTTATTTGGATGTTTTATGGCTTTATCATGTCTTTGATGGCCTCTCGGTGCTTTTCCGGTGGCTGTTTTGGTCTGTGATCGGAGTTCTCTGCTTTTCCGGTGGTCTACCGTTCGTCCTTGGAACTCTAAGTGAACATGTGGTGCCGCGCGTGGAGAGTTTATTTATTAATGTTTTGAAAAAGGACCACTGTTACTTTTTTCAATGTTTTTATTTTTGCTCTTTTCAAGAGCTTTGTCTCTCAGATGTGGTGGTATGTACCGCTCTGTGCCTGTCTATTGGCTGTGATAGCCTTCCTTTAATGAAAGCTACAATTTCTGTTAAAAAAAAAATAAGTGTATTCTAGAGCAACTGCTGATTCTGTTGATTACAATTTCTGCATTTATATTAATTATATTGAACAAGTAAACTAGATTAGCATCTTAGCAGCATCTGACTCAATACACAACATGCAATCATAAAATTATGAGACCTAACACCATGATTCATTCCACTTAGTAATCTGACCAAATTCAACAACTTGGTCCCATATCATCGGCATATGAATGGGAAAAGAGGAATAGGAATAGGTCATACCCTTTCCAGTTTGCTGCCGATAAAGAAGTAAAATTGCCCTGTTTCATATGAAATAGTAAGCCAAGGGAATATAACTTGAACTGGAAGCATATGATAATACTAAACTTAGAAGAAAGAAAGGCCATGAAGTAAAGCATCTCATCACGAGTTGTACACTTGTACTAGCACATTGAAACTCAACAGCATCAAATAAGAAATATGTACATCAATTACAAAAGGCAACCTGATGTACCAACAAGAGGGGGAAGAAGAATGATAAAACTTAACATACTCGGGTAAAAAGGAAGGAAAAAGGAGAATAATCAATATGCAAAAATACATCTTATCTAAATTCCATCATAATTCACTATCAAATCAGGCAATCGACGTAACTTCAGCGACAAAAGATCGGCTATGCAGAAGAAAGCATGCATACATCAGATGATTAATGAAATCAACAAAGTAAAATCAACAGGGAGTAATCAAACTCATCAACTCTATGAAACAGTGAACATCAAACGTCTCACATGGAATTTCAAACTCTTCTGTCACATGGTAGAGCTTGTAAATTGCAAATTTAGGTATTTTTCAATTTCTTGTAATTTGATACGACACAGTTGTATGCTGGACATTTGATGCAAAATCCCCCAACTAGGACTTCAGGAGTGAGAAAGAGAAGAAAAAGAACACACAATAATAAAGGCATAGAAAGTAAGAAACCTCTAAAAATTTATCAACAGAAGATGTATTGCAGTATGAATTACGGACAAACCAACAAATTCTGCAGATTGCGTATACATTTCTTCTGTTATGATCACAAGTTGGATAAATCCAGTATCCGGTTGCTAATTATAGTTTGATATCTAAAATTGAAACGACGTGATTAACCTCGATACAGTTGCACAATTTTTTTTATAGAAAAGGTGTTATACAACTTAACGCCCCAATGTAGCAACACTACTGTAAGTAAATCTACATATTGAAGGCCAAAACTGTCATGTTTCTCTGTTGCTTGAGTGTACCCGAATGTCCTTTCAAGACAACGAATGTATCTATGACAGCCCGAGAACTAAATTAAAGGATTATAAGGTTCTGGCATAAAACTTGTGGAACCACTAAGAACTCATGGGTTTTCTCCGTAGAGTTTCCAGTTCGTACCCACTTAGAGCAACTGGAAGTTTGCCTGGCCGCAAACTTCAAAGGCCCACGGGATAACCCAGGTGCAGCCAAACAATGCTGAGGAACCCACTATAAGAAGAAAACTGAATATCTTCTCCGTCAAATTTGTGTGGTAGATTGCTGAATTTCTACAATAAAGCCCATGATATGTCTTTTGGGCAATTGAATTGGATGACTTCCAACCCCAGGATCATCTCCACTTTTAACCACACATTCAAAGAGGTGGTTTCTCATATTCCCTCATTCCCTCTCCCATTTTTTATATATTTATTAATCGTTTCTCACTCTATCATTTTCATAGCCTCACTTTATTATACTAAACGAATCTATACCATGTTTTGAATACTAAACTATCTGTTAGAAATTGATCAATCATTCACAGTTCTTCTAAGTAGTGGCTTTAGGCCCTTGGTGAATACGCTAGCATTTTACAAGACTGTATTGCATTTTACACTTGGCAAAAATTGCCACAATATGTATGTGTGTATATATATATATATATATATATATATATATATATATATATATATATATATATATATTACCAGCCCCCGTGTACAATTCCTAGCTTCAGGTTTAAGGTTTGCTGTTTGAAATTTCTTAAAGCCAATACCATTACGAATGCTTAGACTTAATCTGCAGTTGAAACTTTTATCTCCAAGCTCGTGTGAATCGGGAGTTTATCTAATGGTTTTACCATCACTTCTCACCAACTGTTTCCTAGATTCCAATGATCATTTCTCTGATCACAATAACTCGACAGATAGAACTACTATGCAAGACAAAAAGATTTCGAGAGTGGTCTAAAGAGTTCTATACAGAAAGTGCAAACATGATAAACAAAAGAAAGGATAAATATAGCATACTTGGATGCTTCCTCATAACTAAAGAACTTGACAGCTGAGTTGGGGACAATGCGAGCGCAATTAGTTCCATTGCCTTTAAACAGTCCTCGGAATCCTTCAGTTCTCCATATATATTTCAGGCCCTGAATAGTACCATTATACTTTATACTGTGCGGATTTTGGACCTGCAGAAGACCGCAAAAAAATTATACATGTAGCAAATGAAATCAGACTAAACCCAAGATATTTCTGAAGTTATTGGTAAAAATTACCAGTAAAGTGCTACATAAGAACTGCACATTGTTAAAAACTACAACCCTTCCCCTATCAAACACTCCTTACAAAAGTATCCGTATTCTAATAGGCTTCTAGGTGAAATCCGTGGCCAGTTAATTATAAATAGAAAGTGTTGATACTAACAAACGTCATAAGTTCACTTGAATCACCTCTATTCATAAGCAATGGACTGTCCTCAAAGTTAAAGGTTTTACTATGGGTGAAAACTATCAACAATCAGTAGTAAATTGGTCCACCTATTGTTACCAGCTGAAGAGGTCATTATCAACAACCGCATGCTACATGGCCACAAAATTTCCTCCCTCACAGCACACAGGGAAATAGAAAATCCTTCCATGGTTTTAAGTCATTAAGCATCGTAAATAACTATTACAACTCACTATCTCCACTAAAAGAGCAATCAAGACAAAATGTAACAATTTGAGAATGCTAGAATGAAAATCAAGGCGCATGAACATGAATATGAGTTGAAAGTTCTTAGAAGTTAGAACCATCAAGAGATCAAAGAAGTTTTACCTGAAGCAAAATCTTTAACCTCTCTAGTGGAGCAACAGCTGTTCGGGACCTGCAAAGGAAGCACATAGAATAGCTTAGCAAACATAAAACAGTGGCTGATGCACCTTTTCTCAAACAAAAAATATACCTAAGCCATAGGCAATTGTAACTAAATCTTGAAAATCACCTAGGGCAGTTCAGTTGATCAATTCAGACATCATCTCAAGGCTGATGATACGAAGTGAAGGTAGCATTATAACAGATACAAGATATGTACATTTTAAACGACTTCATTTGTGGAAGTAAATATAGCATTACTTAATGGAGCCTTGGCTAGTGGCTACCTTCCATCCCAAACCGCTGAAACAAGAGAAAAAGGGTTTCCACCACAAAAGCAAGCAAGGGCAGTCAATCATCTAGGTTTTCTGCAGTAATTAATCTATTTTGATGCGGTTTTCTTTCAATGCGTTATAGAAAATGTACTGGTTGTAACTTCTAAGTATGGTTTACTGATGTAGGTCTGAACCAAACCAAGTTTGCAACGATACAAATAGTTGAACGTACAACAATGAGGTCCAAGTAAGGTGTGGTTGTTTTCACTTGTCAACCATCTAGACATCTAGGTTTTCTGCAGTAATTAATTTATTTTAATGCGGTTTTCTTTCAATGTGTTATAGAAAATGTACTGATTGTAACTTCTAAGTATGGTTTACTGATGTAGGTCTGAACCAAACCAAGTTTGCAACGATACAAATAGTTGAACGTACAACAATGAGGTCCAAGTAAGGTGTGGTTGTTTTCACTTGTCAACCATCTAGACATCTAGGTTTTCTGCAGTAATTAATCTATTTTGATGCGGTTTTCTTTCAATGTGTTATAGAAAATGTACTGATTGTAACTTCTAAGTATGGTTTACTGATGTAGGTCTGAACCAAACCAAGTTTGCAACGATACAAATAGTTGAACGTACAACAATGATGTCCAAGTAAGGTGTGGTTGTTTTCACTTGTCCCCCCCCCCCCCCCCCCAAAAAAAAAGTCATCAACCACCAGTGGCGGAGCCAGGATTTGCCGAAGGGGGGGCACAATCCAATATTTGTATTGTTTTAATAAAAGCCTTTTAAATATCCAAACAGATAATATACCCAATCTATCTCAGTTGGTAACGCGCTGCACTATGGACGTCTGCTACAAGGGTTCGAGTCTCCAGTGCGGCGCTTTTTATCTTGTTTTTTTTTTTTAATTTTTGTAGAAAAAAAATTCAACCGCACATACGAAGAGTCGAACCCGCGTCACTTTGTTTTCAAACAGAGAGCTTTACCAACTGCGCTGGACGGTACTTTAGGATGAAGGGGGGGCACTTTTCAATTTGTACAAAGCTCTAGTTAATTTCTTTTTACAAATTAAGTGTTATCTAATGTTTTCGGAAAATTCTGGGGGGGCACGTGCCCCCCCGTGCCCCTACATGGCTCCGCCCCTGTCAACCACCGAGAGTGACAAGCTCCTGGTGCCAGGACACTGACTGCCTGAACAGATAAAATGCGGCAAGCACGAAAAACAGCTGCCTCTACTAATGTTATCTTCCCATGATTAAAGGAAAAGTTTTAAGACCCTTGTAAGGCCTCGTGGCTACACTTCTAAGTTATACTATAAGTTGTCCTCAAAAGTTAACTCTGAGATTGGTATCACGTGTTTGACTCCTGTTTATGTTAATGCCTTAAAGGCGACTAATGATAATGTTGGATGCATAGACAGATTAACAAAATGCTCCGTGCGCATTTACATACAATGAATGCTAAGTAGACGACAAGGCATCATGAAAATGGTATCCAAAGTTCTTGGAGAAAGCAGAGTTCCGGCCTCAACGACAGATAACAATAGGTTTGTCAAAAGATTTATGGAAACTCCCATAAATGATAAACCCACCAGCTGAAAGTGCTGATTTGCCCTCATAGTTACCATTACATCAGAGGTTAAAAAGTTAAGCTTATGTTACCTAGACCGTGGACCGCTCTAGTTTCCAAAATTATATCAATAAGGAACTGTATTCATCATGAAATTCTATCAGGTCTAAATTTGATTATCTTCCCTGAATCAAGGTAGAAATCAGTACAAGTTCACCGGGTTTGTTACCATCACCACCTTCACGGCTTCACAGGAGACTAGACAATGCTTTATAGCAGATGATCCAGTTTCCTACCACGCGAGATTATTGAAGTAGCTCGGCTATTGGGAGACCACACATTTGCTTCAATTACACCCTTACCTCAACGACAGCAAAAAAATGAATAGCCCCATGTTAAGTTATTTTTAATGAGCCTTGCTTCAAATACACCCTTACCTCTAAATTTGTACTACTATTTCACAAAACCAATATTTTCCTCACTCACCCAACACCATCAGCTGATCTTGTTTTCTACAATCATGTAAGCTTTAAAAATTCAGTAATTTCAATTACAAATGGCTGGGAAAAATTAGCTTGTATGATGCGTAGAAGACATCTAGAGCTCTTTAGATAAAAAAATCCTAGCACCACCACCGTTCACATTAATGTTAATATGATCCATGAATCAAGAAATCGTCGACAGAGAAGTGTAAAAGCTTCGAACTTCAATCGAGAATCGAAGTCCAGAAGGGGCAGCATTAGTGAATTGAAAAGGTGAAGGGATACTCACACTCCTCCGGCGATACCACCGGCGGCGAGAGACTTGGAGATGGTGAGGAGAGCGTGGCTGCTGGGAGCCTTGACTCCTTCCCTTGCAATCTTAGCCTCCTCCGCCAGATTGACCACAATCGTTGACACCGCCGTGTCGCCGCTCTTGCCTACCACATCCTCCGACGCCATCGCACAAGTCTCGGCGGAACCCTAGAAAAGCGCCGCCGTGCTTAGTTTCTTGTAAACTGATCGACAAAAGGGAGTAAAGGGGAATCGGAGGAGGTTGTTCTTTCTTGAGAAATGGGGCAAACCGAGAGCAATTGAATCAATGATTGTCGTTATTATCTTCAGTCTTTTATACTGTATAGTTTATTCCCGGAATGGGAAGTATTTATAATAATAACAGAAAAATGTTACAAGTAAAAAACTAAAAATACTCTTTTTTCATATGAATATTTATTTTTTATTATTAATAGCAGACTTACCCATACTTGAAACATTTTTATATTATTCTCAAAAAAGAAAAAAATAAGCAGTACTATATCCAACTGTAAGTTTAATTCGAAAGACAGTAATTTCCTTTCAGCTTTTGGTCTTATCCAAGTGTACGTTTGTTAAAAGAAATTACGACGATGTAAAAAAATATTAAAAGAATAATGAAGTTAGTAATACTTCTTTTGTCCCATAAAGGAATAGTGAAAGTGTATTGAGCTTGCTTAGTGTAGTATGTAAAATGTATAATTTGTCATATAGATTAGGTTGAGTCACATTTGGTTAGTTTTTGTGATAGAAATATACTTAATGATTTGGATAATTGCGTGACCAACTACTTTCCTAATTATTTATAAGGTCTATGCAGTCACTGTCACCTCATTATTCGTATTGTTTTACATAAAGATATATATTTGAAGTCAATCTCAGCTCTTATACATTTTATTTTATTTTTTTAGAATTACCTCTTATACATATTCTATTCATATACTCTACAACATTGTATTTTTTCCCTATACACTATCAAAAACATTTTTAGTAGTTTTTTTTTTATATAAACTGTAAAAAGTAGTTCAAGAAAATTCAAATATCGATATTTTGAAAAGTAATTTTGTTTAATTGATGGCAGAACCTATGAAACTAGGACAAATAAAATTATCAAACATGTTTTAACTAAACATACTTCATCTAATTACAGGATTCTCAAAAAAAAAAAAAAAAAAAAAAAAAAAATTACAGGATTCTTGTTCCAGCCACCAATGTTGTGAAATTGATTTCTGCTTTTTGCTTGCAAAAGTTCATGAATCTTGGTATTTCAGTATAAGTAGGATTCTTGTGCTACTCGCAACTCATACTTTAATTCCTATATTTATCCTAACAAGTCAATCTTGAAAGGGAAACCCTCTTAATTTCTTACTAAAAGTATCTGTTAGAGATAACTCATGAAACATTTTGGGACTCATCTATAGCTTATCCATACAATATAATTGGCTGAATTTATATTTCCCGAAAGCGATTTCATAACTACTTAAATAAATTCTCTCAAAAACTACTTTCAATAAATTGTTTTGGAGCTGGTATGAACTTGCTCCATCCATTTTGCCTTAGTATATCTTACCTATTTTCCCGTCATTTACATCATATAGTCATGTTTAAACCCCGGAATCTCATGCAAGGACTTCAAACGCTCTACTACCGAGCTAGCACCCACTTGCTTTCCCTGAACATTTTAGGAGGATAATTTGACTTGCAAAATAATACTAAAATTTATTACTATTCGTAATATTTTAGAGTGATTGTAGTTTTACAATATTCCAAAAAGATTGATTTGTTTCTCAAAAAAAAAAAAGAAAAAGATTGATTTGTATTAGATCACTTTGCGAGGCAAATTACTTAAAATGTTTGGTAACAAAAGTACGGAGGAAATATATGTTTAAATGGGTCCTAAGCTTTCGTAATTCCAGAAATAATATCGGTTGGAGAATGTTCATTATTGCCCGTGTGCATGCTTGTGCGCTTGTCTTATTTGAGCACAAAGATTGCCTAAAAATCTCTATCCATCTCTAAACCAAGGTCATAGTAATTAGGCAAGAAGTGTTCACATTATATTTGTCATCCTTCAAAGTGTCAAATGTCTATCTCTTACTCTCTGTTACATCATATATGGGTGTTTATTTATGAAAAATTCAAAACATACCTATTTTTTTAGGGCCGCTATGCTTCACCCTTTTTTTCTTCACCTTTCAAGTTCACCTCCTACGTGTCCAGATATGATTGTGGTAACTATTTATTTTAAGATATTTCTATAATCACACCACCAATCAAATACATCCACATCAGGGGTGAACTTGAAGGGTGAAGTAAAAAGGGTGACGTTTAGCATTTCCCTATTTTTTTAGAGGAAAACATACCTATTTTATATGAAGAGCGGTGAGCATTCATTACAGAATTTACATAAACAACATACTATTATATCACGAATCAAAATCATGCTTTATCCATTTTGCTAGTATAGAAACGGAAGTGTCACCATCTGATTACAAAGCAAAGCTACCCACTTGTGGGGCTTTATTTCATCCACATAAGAAAAGGAAAGAAAAAAATCCAGTAACACTTGTGGTGTAATGTGCACTGGTGAGCACGAATATTGTGGTTGAGAAATCTTTACTGATAACATTCTGTCCTTTCGAGACTTTGAAGAGACAATCCCTTTGACTTTGTCGAAGAAAAACTGAATGTATAGTTCAATTTGTTATTTTCAAGAATTTAATGCCATGTCCGATTTAATGGTCCTAGTCTAAGTGGTTACAATCCTTCCATCAGTTTTAATGCTCAAGCTGCGGCTAACCCCGTCAGCTCTGAGCATGTTCATGAAGTTTATGCAAAGGTTTCCGATACTGGGATTCCGCCACAGGATCGGAATGCCTTAAAGTCTCCATCCCTTTCATTGGCTGAGGCTGCAGGACAGCTTAGCCAGTCGCAATGAATACTATAAGTTGGAACGTACGGGGACTTGGCAACCCCCGTAGCGTTACTTCTCTTTGCGATTTAGTAAGGAGAAGACGGCCAAACGTGATATTTTTGATGGAAACAAAATCGTATGCAAACGAGATGAGAAGAATCAAGCGCAGATTGGGCTTTCAGAACGGTATCTTCAGAGATTGTGATAGCAGTAATGGTGGTAGGAGAGGAGGCATTGCTCTTCTCTGGGATGACACGGTTATCTTCTCTTTAATTAATTGGTCAGACTCACACATTCATTGTAGTATTAGCTCGTCTATTACTCCCATACAAGGTTATTTAACCGGTTTCTATGGCTCTCCTGTGAGGGAGGAGCGTCAGTTCTCTTGGCATTTGTTGGAGTGTCTTTGTCCAGGGAATAATCCGTGGTGTATTGGAGGAGATTTCAACGCCTTCCCGTCTATTCTGGATAAGGAAGGGGGTCGTCCAGTACCCTTCAGCCAGATAGAGGATTTCTTAGGCGTAGTTCAACGTCTCCGGCTGTGGGATATGGGTTTTTCTGGGTCTCGGTTCACTTGGCGCAACAATCAGGAGGGCTCGACTGCTATTAGAGAACGGTTAGACAGATGTCTTGTCAACAACAGATGGATAGATGCTTTCGGCTGGGCTAAAGTCGAACATCTGATTGCAGAAGTTTCGGATCATATTCCGATTGAAGTTTCATGGGAACAAGGAGAAAAGAGGAATGCAAGGGTCAAAAGAAGATTCCAGTTTGAATCGATGTGGAATCAACACGGGGGTTGTGGTGAACTTATCAGGGACGCTCGGTCATCCCCACTGTCCAACGTGGATGTCAAGCTCTCTATCTTAGCCGATTCCTTCTCAGTCTAGGACAGGGAGACCTTCGGCCACGTCTGGCGAAGGTTACAACAGCTTTGTAAGAGGCTGCAGGAGCTTATGGACGGGTATCCGTCGGCTGAGACTTTGGCTGAAGCCAAATCAGTCCGGTTTAACATCCTCCAAATCCTACTCCGGGAGGAAGAGATGTGGCGTCAGCGTTCTCGTGAGGTCTGGATGCGGAAAGGGGATCAGAATACAAGCATTTTTCATCGGAAAGCTTCTAATCGGAAAAACAAAAATCGTATCAGGGGTCTGGAGTGAAAGGGGAGTATGCAGATGAATATGCAGCACAGATACTCTAGAAGGGGGGGGGTTGAATAGAGTATGACAACTTTTTGCAAAACTAGAGGAGGAAAAGAGTTTTAGTTTTAGTGCAAAGGAGTTCAAGACCTTAAACACAAATTCAAGCCTTTGGAATGAAATACTGTTTGCAATAAAACAGACAAGTCTTTTTCAAGGCCTTGAAAAGAGTTTCAAACCCTTGAAAAACAGACAAGTTTGAGTGTTGTAAAAACTATGAATGTGAATGAACTGTAAATGCAAGAGACAAAGGATTTATAGAGTTCAGTCCACTTGGACCTACGTCTCTAACTCAGGGATCTTCTCCCTGCAGGATTTTCAACGCAATTCTTATTAATCAAAAGCTAAGCCATAGATCTCAAGCACAGAGAATTGGCTTACTCTGTTACAGCTTGTGGTTTTCCCTAACCTATCTAGTACCTTCTCTAGCTAACTATTAACTAAGAATTCTCTATTGTTCACTTTGAACAATCCTTGAGAATGATGTATAGAAGTATTACAGAAATGATCTACCAATGAAGTACAATACAGAAGAACACTAGTGTAGAAAACCGCAGTGAAGAATGCAGTGAACTTCTGTGTGTTGGATTGTGAGAGTGATGAACTTCTTTGATGCTTGTCAATCCATAATTGTGTCTATCTTTTTGCATGTTTAGTATTCTCTCTTGATGCTTCAAATTGGGCTCTATTTATACAGTTTGAAACTCTGCAAATCTTCCTAGATTTTTAGCAACAACTTTCTCTATTTTAGGCAACAGCTTTGACTCACTTCAAGAGCCTTCTCCAACGGATAGTTGATCACAATCTTCAGAGATTTTGCTGTGATCTTGTCTTTAAACAAATTGAGAAGCTGTCATGAGTCTCTGATTGATCACAGGATCATCTTCACTAAGTGATTTCCTTTCCTGCAAAATTTAGTTAAGGAAACAAATCCTGCAAATATAGGAAGTAAAATTTCCTGCAAAATGAGTCAAAACCATGGATTAAAACATGTTAGATATCTAAAAATATGTTGTCTTTCATCATTAAATAATAACACATTAAGTACATGAGTGAGAGGGATGGTATTAAATCAAAAGAGTTTAGAAAAACTCCCCCTCAGAACATGTATGCAGGTCAGACAGTTTCAAGGATTTGAATCCTGGTTCAAGGCCTGCTATTTCAAGCATGTGAAACCTGATTCAAGGTTTTGAAAACTTGTTCAAGTCCTTGAAATCCCTAAGTATTTCAAGTCCATGAAACCTATGATCTTATAATCTCACCATTGATGAAAGACAAAATCTCAACTGTTTTGACTCTAAGTATCTGCTAAAAATACTGATTAGTACACAATTCATACAGTAAAGATCCAACTTATTAACAAACTGCAAGTAGCAGAAAATCCTGCTGACCAAAAGATAGGTCATCTAAACAGCAAACAAAATCAAAACAAAACAACCTAAGATTTTCTCCCCCTTTTTGACTTTAATCAAAAAGAATGAGAATATGTTGGATCAGTGCCTGGAAATTTTTGAAAATAAAACTTAAAGACTTAAAAGAAAGAATGGGGAAGAAAGAGTAGGCAGGATTAAGGGGTTGGGTCTTCATCTCCATCCTTATCTCCCTCTTCTTCCTCACTGTCATCATTAGTCTTATCCAGTTCTTCTTGTTCCTCTTCATTCTCACCAGCAACAGTTACTTCCTCAGTCTTTTCCTTGGTAGCAGCCTTTGGAGATTTCTTCTTTTTTTTCAAAGTAATCAGCAGATCATCCGAGTCAGGACTATTTACTTCATCTCCTTCCTGAGCAACTTGTTCTACCACTTTCTTTCCCTTATCTTTGACTGGAGCAACCTCTTCCTGGTTGGAATGTTCACTTGGCAAAGTCTTGTCAGAACCACCTTTCTTTGTACCTTCTTCATCCTCAGGAACATCAAACACAGTCATGCTTCTAAAGATGGTTTCCACCATGCATTTGACCTGTGAGAGATCAGTCTCAAACCCATGCTGATTCTCTTTGATCTCACTGTTATCCATCTCTAGAACATCAAGTCTCTGAAGGATGGAAGACAAATCAGGAGGTTGAGAGGTCTGGCTTGAAGTAGGGGTCAAGGTTTTGGGCTTGACAAACTTCTTTGCATTGAGCTCTTCTTCTGTCAAATCAGAATACAACTTCCAAATATTTTCTTTGGTCTTAACTACTCCAGTCTTATCAAAGGCTTTCTCATTCAGCACACCAATTCCAGAATTGATAGACTCCTCACCAGCAGTAGGAATTTCAAGGTGTTGAAAGAACAGAGTTAGCAGATTTGCATAAGGCAAAGGATGCTTTCTCTGATCTGTTTCGCTGAACAACATATGCTCCATTACATTCTTCTGCAGATCAATTTCATAGCCATGCATAACCATATATATAATATAGAGTGTTCTCTCAGTGATTAACTCCTTTGAATGTTCCCTTGTAAAGACGCATCTCATCAAAATAGTGAATAACACTTTAGATTCAACATTTGACACAGAGTGTGTTAATTGTTTGGATGATGTAGGAACATTTGGTAGAAAGAGTTCATGTCTGGCTAACTTCAAGGATTCATTCTTAGGGAGATTATTCTATGTGTCATACCTCTTTGGACATCCTAGAACAGTTGAAAATTCAGAATGATCCAACTCCATAGTAACACCAGCAACTACAGCCTTGATTACCAAGTGTGGGGAATTCTTAAGTTGCTTCATGTTCAGATAAAACAGTCTGGTAAGCCTAGGGTATGCTAGTTCAGGAGGATTTAGCATGAACCACAAAGAACTTTTCTTCAGCATGGTAATGCAATTGAGATTCATTCCAGTTAACACATGCATGTTGACCAGGCTACAGAAAGAAATAGGCCTAGAAGCAAATCCATCTAACCACTGACCTTTTGAAGTGTTTGAGATGAACCAAGATTCATCAGGAGCAATATTCTTTGAGTAGATTTGCAGTGCTTTTTCCACATTATCTTCTGGATGTTCCTCTGTTACCTTTCCTTTCCCTTTTTCAGCTTGAGTTGTCTTCTTCTTTTTCTTCAACTTCTTGGGGCTAGAGATCTCTATTTCAGGTTGCTTCTCTTCTTCTTCTTCTTCTTCTTCTTCTTCTTCTTCTTCTTCTTCTTCTTCTTCTTCTTCTTCTTCTTCTTCTTCTTCTTCTTCTTCTTCTTCTTCTTCTTCTTCTTCTTCTTCTTCTTTTCTGAGGAGGAAGTTGCAATCTTCTTGACTTTCTTTTTTGGGTGGAGGAAGATTTGCAACTACCTCTTCACTAAGAGTTCTAGAGCTAGAGTCTCCACTAATCTCTTGAACTTCATCCAATTCTGCCTTTCTTTTCTTCTTTGTACTCTGTTTTGATCCTCTGGCCATCTTTATTCTGTCTGAGGCTCTTCTAGTGCTCATTAGGGTTTGGGAGAAGAATAGAGAGATATGGATTTGATAAGGAGTGAAGGAGAGGAGAAGGAGATAAATACTCAGAGAATTTGTATTTGAAATGGAAACTGTAATATTTTTTTGATCTTAAAAGATCTGTAATGATAAACAAAGATTCAAATCTTTGAAGTCGTTGGAAATAAATAATTTAATACTATTTTTGGCTGATTTTTTTTTTTTGAAAAAGGTAGGGGCAATATTGAGAAAATATCTACAGAGATAGCACCCAATACTGAAAGATCCAAAACTTATTTACTAATCAGTTATAAGACTTATTTTCAAGGCTTTGAAAATAGTTTCAAGGTCTTGAAATGCTGTTAAGCTGAAGCACATAATACCAAAGCTTTGAATAATTTCTCAAGGCTTTGAAAATCAGTTCAAAACTTTGAAGCACATAAAAACTTACCTTCCTTACCTGATGCTCCCCCTAAACCAATGCATCCTTATTTAGCATGCCTAATTCCGATCTTAGAGCTAAGAATATTTCATCTGGCAATGGTTTAGTGAAGATATCTGCAAGTTGCATGTTAGTAGAAACAAATTCAAGAACAATATCACCTTTCTCAGCATGATCTCTGATGAAATAATGTCTAACATCAATATGCTTGGTTCTTGAATGTTGTACTGGGTTCTTTGTGATAGATATTGCACTAGTGTTGTCACATTTGATGGGAATACTTCTGAAATGAAATCCAAGATCCCTCAACTATTGAGCAATCCACAACACTTGTGAACAACATGCTCCAGCAGATATATATTCAGCTTCAGCTGTTGATAGAGAAACTGAGCTTTGTTTCTTGGAGTGCCAACTGATCAGAGATGATCCAATAAATTGGCAAGTTCCAGAAGTGCTTTTTCTATCAACTCTATAACCTGCAAAATCAACATCTGAAAATCCATGCAAAGAGAAGTTAGAATGTCTTGGATACCAAAGCCCTAAGTCTTTGGTACCATTGAGATATCTGAATATTCTCTTCACAGCAGCTAAGTGTGATTCTTTTGGATCAGCTTGAAATATTGCACACATACATACACTGAACGTGATATCTGGTCTACGAGCAGTAAGGTATAGTAATGATCCAATCATACCTCTATACTCTTTCACATTGACACTCTTACCAGATTCATCTTTATCTAAAGACAGTGTAGAAATCATTGGATTCTTGATCTCTTTGGATTGAGACATGTTGTACTTGTTCAGCAAGTCCTTAGTATACTTGCTTTGATGCAGAAAGATAGCCTTCTTCAATTGATGTATTTGAAGTCCAAGGAAGAAGTTCAACTCTCCCATCATACTCATTTCAAATTCCCTGCTCATAAGACTTGAGAATTATTTGCATAGAAGATCATGAGTAGCTCCAAACAGAATATTATCAACATAAATTTGAAGTACAAGTAAATCTTGCTCATGAGTTTTTATGAAAAGGATCTTGTCTACCAATCCTATTTTGAAATCATTTTCAGGCATAAACTTTGACAATCAGTGATACCAAGCCCTTGGAGCTTGTTTCAAACCATAAAGAGTTTTGTCAAGTTTATAAACATGATATGGAAACTTATCACTTTCAAAACCAGGAGGTTGTGCAACATAAAATTCTTCTTGCAAGTATCCATTCAGAAATGCATATTTCACATCCATTTGAAATAGTTTCATGTTTTTCGAAAGATGCAAATGCTAGCAGAATTCTAATTGCTTCTAACCTGGCAACTGGAGAAAAAGTTTCCTCATAATCAATACCTTCTTCTTGATTGTAACCTTGAGAAACTAACCTTGCTTTGTTTCAGATCACCATGCCATTCTCATCCACTTTATTTCTGAACACCCATCTAGTACCAATGACAGACTGATTTGTAGGTGGAGGAATCAGGTTCCATACCTTTTTTCTTTCAAATTCATTGAGTTCAATTTGCATTTCTATAATCCAGTCTGCTTCTTGTAAAGCTTCTGTCACACTTTTCGGTTCTACAAGAGAAATGAAAGCATTGAAAGCACAAAGATTCTTCAACTGTGACCTTGTTTGTGTACCAGTGGTTGAGACATAGATGATATTGTT
Source organism: Linanthus parryae (assembly GCA_023055425.1). Lineage (NCBI taxonomy): Eukaryota > Viridiplantae > Streptophyta > Magnoliopsida > Ericales > Polemoniaceae > Linanthus > Linanthus parryae. Next base: position 52,389,027 of record JALGPY010000005.1, read on the forward strand.
AGCTGGATGAGATGAAAGATATTTGAATCTATTTCTTGGAGACCATGGTTCAGGTTTTCCATAGATCTTTTCTGGTCTTGTAGTAGTGGCCTGATAATTCATCTCTTTCTGATCATCTTTGTCAAGGCTTTGATCTCTATTTTCAAGGCTTTGAGACATATTTTCAAGGTCTTGAAAATGGCTTCTGTTTCATTCTGAACCTTTCTTGAATCCAAGAGAGTTCTCAGCTTCTTCTTCTGATTCATGATTGTTCAGATTCAGGTCTGCAAAACTTTCACTCAAAGAACCATCATAGTTTTCATCAAAAATAGCATGAATACTTTATTCAACCATCTTGGTTCTTTTATAATAAAATCTATAAGATTTTCTAGTAAGAGAGTAACCAAGAAATATACCTTCATCACTTCTTGCATCAAACTTACCCAAGTTGTCCTTACCATTGTTGTGGACATAGCATGTGCAGCCAAAGGGTCTGAAGTATGAGATGTTTGGCTTTCTCCCTTTGAAGAGTTCATAGGGGGGTTTTCTTCAAGATACCAAGCACCTGTTCAGAATGTAATTTGTTGTATTCACAACTTCTGCCCAATAATGTTTTGGCAGCTTATTTTCTAGAAGCATTATCCTTGACATGTCTTCAAGTGTCCTGTTCTTTCTTTCAACAACTCCATTCTGTTGAGGAGATATAGGAGCAGAGAAATTGTGAGAGATACCATGCCTAGCACAGAACAAATCAAATTCTAATTGATCAAATTCTCTACCATGATCACTTCTAATTGAAGCAATGGGTAGTTTTTCAAGTTTTGAAGTTCTCTGCAAAGCTTTGAAAATTCAGAGAGGGCTTCAGATTTTTTTCAGAAACATAACCCAAGTATATCTAGAGTAATCATCTACAATGAATAGCATATATATCTTACCTTTTGGATTTGGTGTCCTCATAGGACCACACAAATCCATGTGAAGTAGTTCAATATGTCTAGAGGTACTCACAAACTTCTTTGGTTTGAATGAGCTTCTGGTCTGCTTACCCTGAGCACAAGCTTTGCATACATCATCTTCTTTGAACTTGATAGATGGTAATCCTTTTACCCGGTCCTTGGAGATCAATTTATTCAAGGTATGCAAGCTAATGTGACCAAGATTTCTGTGCCAAACCCTTGAACCTGTTTCAAGGCCTTGAGGCACTTTAAGCTTTTACCTTGAACTTTGTTAGTCTGAAAAGTATAAACATTGTTTGATCTAGAGGCTGTGAGAATGCAATTTTCTGATTTCTCATTTTGCACCACACACTTCTCTTTATCAAAGATAACTTTGTTGTCATTATCACAAAGCTAAGATACACTAAGTAAGTTAAATTTCAAACCATCAACTACATATACATCAGAAATAGAATTTTCAGAATCTGTACCAAATTTACCAATACCAAGAATGTTGCATATGCCTTTGTCACCAAGAGTAATCGAACCTTCAGATTGGTCTTTCAATTCTGAGAATAGGGATCTCTTTCCACTCATGTGTTTTGAGCAACCACTGTCCATAAACCACTTATGTTCTTTGATGTTGGTGACAACCTTCAAACACCAATCACTACCTTACCCAGCTGTTAGACGAAGTGTTGAATTTGAACTCATACTCATGATCAACCATGTTAGGTGGTCTGACCCCTTTAGGAACCCAAATCTGTCTGAATTGTACTTTAGTTGAAATGGAAATGTGTTCCTCATTATATGAGAGTCTCTTATTCTGAAAGGACAAATCGTTTTCATATGACCAATCTTGTTGCAAAAATGACACTCAGGAGAATTTTTTCTTCCAGCTTTCACAAATTTGGTATTGTTGTTTCTTGGAAAATTTGAATTGTATCCAATACCAGTTTTATGAACAGACTTGGAACTTCCTCCAAGAATCAAGTTTAACTTTTGTTCTGAGCCTGCAAGTTTGACTTTGACTAATTCATATTCTTGAAGTTTCTCAGCAAGAGTAGTCTTTTGTTTATCTAATTCATCAACCTGATGTTTAGGATTAACAAGGCTGTTACTCATCAAAGGGTTCTCAGTGACTACTTCCTTGAATTGTGTTTTCAAGGCTTTGAAACTGGTTTTCAAGGCCTTGAAATCACTGTCAGTTTTCTTCTGAGAGATTTCAAGATTCTGATTTAGACAAACAAGTTGTAAAATCTCTTTTGCTTGCTCATGAAATTTTCCTTTCAACAACCTAATCTCTTTCACATAATCTTCTTTTTTTTAAAAGCATTGTTCTGAGATAACCTGAAAGAGCATCTTTTGGTTTTGAAATCAGACAGGTTACCATTACCTCAATGTTCTTCTCAGAACTTTCATCATGCTTGGCCATGAAGCATAGGTTGGCATGTTCTTCTTCAGATTCAGATTCAGTTGAGCTATATGAATCACTCCATGAAGCTATCATAGCTTTCTTTCTCCTGTCACGGTCTTTCTTTCGGAAGTTCTTGCTTTTCTTGTGCGGACAGTCTCTTATCAAATGTCCTGCATCACCACACTGAAAGCATTTCTTAATTTTAGATTTATTTTGTGAAGAAGACTTACCTTTGTAGTCCTTGCTACTAGATTATATGTTTCTTTCTCTGTTGAAGTCTTTGTTTTCAAAGTTTTTCTTCATCCCGAGAATTCTGGTTAAGGCATTGGAGATCAATGCAAAAGGATCTTCATCACCATTATCTTCAGTTTCAAGGATTTGAATTTTCTCATTCTCTTTGGCCTTGAGTGCTAAGTTATTGACACCTTCAAGTAGCTCTCCATCAGCTTCATTCATGGATATTTCATGTTTCATGAGCTTTCCTCGTAGGTCATCAAGTCGTAGTGATGAGAGATCTTGAGCTTCTTCAATGGATGTTGTCTTTGGTTACCATTTGTCCTTTGGAAGACTTCTCAGTATCTTCCTCACCTTATCTTCATTGGAAATATGTTTTCCCAAAGAATCAAGGTTGTTGACAATGTCTGTGAACCTCTTGAACATCTCTCTGATTGACTCATCTGCATTCATCTTGAACAACTCATATTGCCTGAGATAGATGTTGATCTTGGTTTGATTGACTTGAATAGTTCCTTCTAATGTCACCACAAGCTTGTCCCAGATTTCTTTGGCAGTCTTGCAGCCTGAAATCCTGTTGAATTCATCTGTACTCAAAGCACAATACAAGATGTTAATAGCTTTGTAATTCTTAGAATATTGTTCTAACTCAGAGGAGGATAGTGATTCTTCAGATTTGGGAGTTCTGATCCCGTCTTTCTCTGTAAGATAGTGTGAGGTACATTCTGAATAATGCTCCAAATTCCTATGTCCTGATCAATGATGAACATCTTCATCAGGGCTTTCCAGTGAGCAAAGTTGTCTCCACAAAATAGAGGAGGTCTGTTGGAAGCTCTTCCCTGTGAGAAACTACATCACCTGCAGTACTCATGATCACCAGATGGTTAAATCTTATACAGTGATACAAGCTCTGATTCCAATTGAAAGGGAAGTATGCAGATGAATATGCAGCACAGATACTCAAGAAGGGGGGGGGGGATGAATAGAGTATGCCAATTTTTTTTTGCAAAACTAGAGGAGGGAAACAGTTTTAGTTTTAGTGCAAAGGCGTTCAAGGCCTTGAACACAAATTCAACCTTTGTAATGAAATACAGATTGAAATAAAACAGACAAGTCTTTTTCAAGGCCTTGAAAAGAGTTTCAAACCCTTCAAAAACAGACAAGTTTGAGTGCTGTAAAAAATATGAATGTGAATGAACTGTAAATGAAAGATTTCAGTCCACTTGGACCTACGTCTCTACCTCAGGGATATTCTCCCTGCAGTATTTTCAATTCAATTCTTATTAATCAGAAGCTAAGCCCTAGATCTCAAGCACAGAGAATTGCCTTACTATGTTACAGATTGTGGTTTTCCCTAACCTATCTAGTACCTGCTCTAGCTTACTGATTAACTAAGAATTCTCTATATGTTCACTTTGAACAATCCTTGAGAATGATGTATAGAAGTATTACAGAAATGATCTACCAATAAAGTACAATACAGAAGAACACTAGAGTAGAAAACTGCAGTGAAGAATGCAGTGAACTTCTGTGTGTTGGATTGTGAGAGTGATGAACTTCTTTGATGCTTGTCAATCCAGAATTGTGTCTCTCTTTTTGCCCGTTTAGTATTCTATCTTGATGCTTCAAATTGGGCTCTATTTATACAGCTGCCAATGTCTCCACCTGAGAAGTGAAGGTATTCACATTCTTGCCCATCTGATACATCATATTCTTGAGATCTACCATCTCAGTATTCTGGCCTGTAGCTAATGGTGGTGGCGCCTGAGAAGCTGGCGCAGGTGGCCTGTGTTGAAAACCGGGTACATATGAAGCTCCGGACTGATCTCCATACCTGAATCCTGGAGTATCTATAGTCCCTGGTCTGTAGTTCCCCTGATTCCAGTTGCGCTGTCCCTGTGCCCCCACATAGCTGACGTCCTCATTAGCAGCTTGAGTCAAAGCTGCATCAAACTCCTGCTCCTCAACTGCATACACTGTCTTCTTATACTGATACACATGCTTTGCCATGTATGAAACCATCTTTGTAATCCCATCTTTCCACTCATCATTCTTCGGTTCAGGAAGCTTGGACAAACTCCTAGAGTCATAGAATTGAGCATCCTGTTTCTCTATTTGCTTCATCAAAGCATATGCTCCATCCTTGTCAACCCTGTAAAGAAAGTTACCTCCTGCTTCCCTGTTCAGCAAATTCTGGTTGGGACGATCCAGAACATGATAGAAGACCTGAAGAATCTTGTAGTCGCCAAAGTTATGATTAGGACACTTGCGTATCGTCCTCATAAACCGGTCCCATGCATCAACAACCGTCTCATCAGCATGCTGCTGAAAACCAAGGATCTCTGCTTGTAAGCCTATGACACGTTGAGCGGGGTAGAACTTAGTCATAAATTTATCCACACACTGCTCCCATGTGGTAATTGATTCTGGCTCCCTGGACTCTAGCCACTTTTCTGCCGCACCCTTCAAACAATAGGGAAAAAGAATCAGCTTCAGGGTCTCATCAGTGACGTTCTTGTACTTCACCGTGTTGATATTGGCATCAAACTTCCCAATGAAGTCATTTTGGGTCTTCATCCCTGTTTCCATAGTACTGGAACTGATTCTGCACTGTCGTGATGGTGGCAGGCTTCAAATCAAAGTACTCAGCCTGCATGGTTGGCACTACAATAGCTGGCTTGTATCCTCTCTGAGTTGACTGAAAATTCTCTACCAAAGCTTGGCCCGACTTATTGTAGGGCATCTGGTTCTTCTGCTCATCAAGCTTCTCCTGAAGTTCAGTCAACTTCTGGTTCAGTTGAGGGTTAGTCAATTGCTCACCCATTGCGATCTGTCTTGGATCTCTTCTCGGAGTTCTGAATAAATGCTCTGGGTCTTCAAGTGGGGGCACAAGGCCTTTAGAGATCCGGTGCATACACTATGAACCTGAATCACAATTCAGAAAACAAATCAGAAATCATAGAAATAATAAACAAAAAGAAAATGTAAATTAAACTAACCGCTAAACTAGAACAGTAACCAATACCTTCCCTGGAAATGGCGCCAAAAACTTGACGCGTGTAAACTACGCGTTGCTGCGCAAGTGTACGGTCAAGTAATAAAGTGGAGTATTTTGGACTCCGAGTTATCGAACCCAAGGGAAGGTGTCTAATGTATGTCTAGTTTATCAATTAAATTCAATTCGCCTAAGTAAACGGTAAAAAGATTTGTAGTTTGAAGTGTTGTCACCCTAAAACAAGTGACTAGCAATGGTAGTGTAGTAACGCAAACGAAATGATTTAATGTAAATTAGAGGAGAGAAAGCTAGGCAATCTATAGATCACCTTGGGTAGTTTTGATGATTCCGGATTTCATGTTCTAACACGACAATTCATAATTAGTTAAGCTGGGTAATAGCATTGACAATTACCTATCGGTCTCATGTCGTTCTACGAAACGGTAATGATTTGTCCCTCTCAGGCCAAGTATACTACCTATGTGTTCTAGTAGGTTAACGATATTGCAAGGGATAATGTCCTATCAGACCACTATTCACAAACAATTCACTACATCCTAATGAATTTACCCTCATCTAGCCATTCATATTCAACTCACCTCTCAGTCTAATTGATTACGAATATCATTTTTATTCATCCCAACTAGGGTAGAGTTGCTTTCACACACTCACTAGTTATGTAGTAATTTCGGGTCATGATTCCTACGTTACTAAGGATTAAGCACAATAAACAAGTAATTAACTACCACGAATTGTCTTTAAGCCTAGTTCATGATTACATGGAGAAATAAATACTCAACATCACACATCCTAGTTCTAGCTTGTCAATGGAAGAACTCAACATGAAATAGAACATAGCAATCTCCATAGAATCATAAACCCAATGTGAAAGTTCATCCAAAATTCGGAAAACATCCTCAAAACATAAAACCTAGGCTCTCCATAGATGCCTAGGTACGAGTTTAGCTACTCATAGCAAAAGATAACATGATGTCTAGATATTTCATACAAGAAAGTAGAGAGAAAATAAATCAAACGCTAGAAATTGTGATGATTCTTGCGATCCGGGCTCTTCTCCTTGCTTGAGGTTGTTCCCAATGAAGTCTTCTTGCTCGCCTCCTTAATCGTGGCTCTCAATAGGCGTGAATGATCATTTTTTTCGTCATTTTACTTGAGCTCCCGTTGTCTCCCGCATAAGTCTTCAGTAATTGCACAATGGCTACTGAAATATGCTCCTAACTTCAATTTGCCATAACTTCTTCGTCTGAACTCGGATTTAGCTCCATGACCTATCGTTGGAAAGATATCTGAGTATAATTTCATTTGGCACAAGTCTCACCCCCAAATTATTTTTATAACTCAAGCTAGGATCAAAATAGTGCAAGCTGGTCATCCAAGCTCCTCCAATTCGGCTTCTCTTCACTCCACTTGAGCTCCCATTGTTTCTGAAGTTCGTTCCATGCCTCCTATGAACCGATTAGCATCCGTTCCTGCCAAGACAACATGAAAAAACATACCAAGCGATTATATTTGACAAATAACAAAGAAATATGCATAGAAAACGCCCAGACTAACAATATAGCACAGGGTGAGCAACAAGTGATAAAACGACCTTTATCCTCTACGTTTACGCTCAAATCACTCTCAAATACCTATTAACATGTGGTAAATGATAAAGAATTATAGCCCCTAAAAGGTGCTATCAAACTCCCCCACACTTACTCTCTTGCTCGTCTCGAGCAACAATGAAGCAAAAAACCCCCACACTTGAGACATTGCATACATACCAATACAAAACTAATGCATACCCCACCGCTTTGCATACTTCACTTTCCGCTAGCCAACACGACTCACGACTCACGACTCAATACACAAAGACACGACTATGCAAACTACATGATATGTACTATGCAACTCAAGTATGTACAATGCAAGTAATTAAAGAACATTTTTTTTCTTTTTCTTGTTAGAGATTGGGCAATCTCAAAGAACAAACCTGCATGTCATAAGACTCTCACATCCCCTAGAAGATTATATAACTTTGGTGATCGGTAGAACTTGCGGCCAGTTTCGTCAGATAGAACGGGCACGAACACAAAATAAGTTGCTTCCGCACACTCATCAAACGTATCCCTAACACTTACCATCCGATCTATTTATCCACGGGTTTCAATTTTTGACGGCTTAGGACGGGTAGGATATGATATTTAGAAGCGCAGTCCTAGATGTCATGATATATATCACAAAACCCATTCTCACACTCCCTCACCAAAATCCAAGTAACCCCACCGAATCTACTACTCCGGCCCTCATTCCCTCAATCTTGGTGCAACGCCGTTCTCGCGGCCACAAATGTGAAGAAGTGATCAAGATCATAGCTAATCTCCTCGGTCTTCATGAAGTTCAATTTCAGCTCCTTATTCCATTTCAGTTCATTTTTTTTACAACACAATATATCACATGGAGCTCATAGTAATAGCAAATATCCGAGGAGAGCACTCCGTCAAAGAAAATATCGTAGGGGTGGAATGTGTCAAATAAATTGTGTAATCACTATAAATGTCGACACCCCAGACTCAATGTAAACCATATTTGAACCTTGTAATCAATGTAACACATGCTCAATCCAACCAATCCTCCTCATCACCTAAGATGTAGAAATTATAAATGAAGCACAAGCACGTCCTCCTATAAGATCAACCAACCCCACCCCAGATCGTGCGAAAAGAATGTCACGCACTGCGGCACTCCACCTGTGATCCTGATGTATGGACACGACTCACCGCCACACCGAAGTGTGCTACCGTCTCCATCTCACCCTCACATCCCCTCAAAAGATGACATGTAAGAGTATCCACTCAAGATGTATAATATCAAATCACCCTCAACGAACCTCCCTAACTCAACTCCCTCTATCATGACGCATAGGAAGGGACCATTCTAACTAGTGATGGAAGTCACAAGGAATGGTTTCCTAGGCTTGAGGCTGTGAATAAAAGGGGTAGATGGATCAAATTGGGGTATCTAGTGGACCTAGGCGATGGTGACGGGACGTGAGGTCCCCATAAAATCACTCGCACAACTGTTCCGTTGCCACTACGAGGAGGGTTGACGACTACCTAAGTGACGGTGGTGTAGCGCTAGTAGGATAACTAGCTTGAGAGACAGCTACTCGCAATTCTCGAGTGCATTGGCCCTATAGCCTTTCAACTCCAGATTCTCGCGTCTACCTCACCTCAGATTTTCATACTACCTAGGGAATACTATCATTAAGCCCTCTCCACGCTTACTCTCTTCAATTGCCCTTTCTCAAAAAAATTCAATTTTTAGGATTTTTCAATTTTTAATTTTTTTGTATTTCGACACTATATGTAACTGGCCAACTCGACTAACTAACACATAGGGTAGGTGGACTCAATAAATAGAAGTGCAACAATATATACAATGCATAAAATAAACGTGCACATGGAAAACTAACCGACTGACACATACATGCAAACACGACTTTCTAAACTACATGTAATAAGGCTATGTGATGGCTAACTAGCGGATAGCTAAAAACTCCCCCACACTTAAGCTCTTCGTTGTCCTCAACGAAAGATATAATAAAATCAAGAGGACTCGGCTGCTCAAATGCAGGGCCGGTGGGTCTAGTCAAAGCGGCCCCCCTCGTCCTCAGCGACGGGGGGGGGGGGGGGGGGGTTCTGTACTCGACTTTGGGTACACATCAGACTGGTAATGGTACAGCCCATCGTAGGTAGGCGGGTGCTGCAACTGGACATTGGCCGCCATAGCCAAGTCCTGAATCCATGCACCCTGCTGGGCATAGTCATAGCTAAGTGACTCCATACCGCGGCCCAGCTGGCGCTGACTACTACGGATGTGCTCAAACTGCCTCCTAGACCTAGCTCTGTCAGCATCTGCTTGCAGTCTCTGCTGCTATAGCAAGTGGGTGATATGGGTCAGCTGACTCTTAATCCTAGAGGTACTCGCCTCACTAGGGTGTGTGGGATCAACAGGCTCTGGGGCTCTCAGGGGGTTGGGTATCTTCTCCCACTTACGCTCTCCATTGTTCTTTTTAGATAGGTCATAAACTAGACCCTTCAAATCTGAGCTAGCAGCTTTTGCTAGCTTTATGAGAAGGCAAGTATGGCCGGCAGATCTACGGTTATTAGGACCGGTCTTCTCCATAATAGAGCAATAAATAAAGTACGGGATGTTAATCCTCTTATCGGTCCACAAACAGTAGGCCATGGTGAAAAGCTGGAAGGAGTAAGTGGGTTGAGCGGTGACGCCCACAACCCAGTTCTCAAGAAGTTCGCACAAGCACCTCGCATGTGGATGCACGACCCTCCTAGAAACGTTCCACTAAGGTAGGGTGGGTCTCTCATTCCATCCCGCCCCAGGCACCCCCTCAAAGCAAAAGGCGCTCACGACCTCAACAGCATCAGCTCTCCGGATAATCTCATGTTAGGCACAAGTACCTTCTTTTAGGGGCTTTAAGTTCAAGGAAACCGCTATAGTCTCGGGCGTGAGAACTATATTAGCACGCCGGAAAAATATGTGCCTCCTATCTGTACCCTCTCCCTCGCTATAGAAACGTGCATTCACTAAAAACTCTCTTGCAAGATCGGAGCTAGACTTCTGAAAGATTTTAAACCATTTGTCTAACTTCTCATTATTAAAGAGGTCTTTAAGTTGTTGCGGGCATCTTAGGGTGTAGCGGGAAGGGTTTTTCAAAAGTCCCTTCCCTCTTCAGAAACTTGTCGATGCAATACTCCATGTGGGCGTTTGCACTAACAAACCAGAAGCTGCAGAATCTGGTACTGCAGATAGCCTTAAGGTCTACATCCTTAGGTGTTGCGCCTCTAGTTCCTATCGTAGGGAGTGGTGGCATAACCTGATTCAACTCATAACGAATTGAAGACGGCGGAACCTGACGGCGGTTCCCCGACCCGTCTCCATCATTCACTTCTTCCTCCTCCTCATTCATAACTATATCTTCCTCAGGGTTGAAGATCGGTTGGTCATCAAGAACAAGTCCCCGTCCCCTCTTATTAACATTCCTATATGTAGACATAGTGATATGAAAAAGAAAAACAAGTGCTCGTGAGTTTTAGCCGTGAACTACACCAAGTAACCCAGGGTACAAGCAATGAACACGTATAATTTGCGAGAAAATTAAGCCCTAGGAGTGCCTAAGCAAGAATTAAAGCCGAGAGAGAGAAAAATGTACCAAATTTTTGGAAACACGAGCAAGTGAAGGAAAGAGTACCTCCTTAAGATCCTCGGTGTCCCCGTCACAAGTCTCTTCTTGAGCTAAGGCCAAATCCTAATCCAAGTATGCGAATCGGAAATTTTTGTTCTTGGAGCTCTTCCTCTTTGTTTTCCCCCACACTTAAGCCGTGCACTATCTCTCAAAACTCCAAGACTTAATGTTAATGACGAGCTTGAAAGGAGCAAAACCCACCAAAAAGTTTTGAATTTGAAGATGTTTTGATTTTGTGTGTGTGAGTGTTCTTGAGAGTTTGAGAGGAAGAAGATGAAGGAGGGTGTTTTTGATCCGAAATTGGGGTGTAGGAGGGTTAAAACCCGGTTTTTACTTCAACTAATACCCCCAAAATACCCTCAATGACGAGTTCGTGAGCGCGAGAATCACAAGCTTAAAGGGACTTGATTCTACATTCAATGACGAGTTCATCTCATCTCGTGCTAGAAAGCAATTTTTACTTCTCGTGCTAGAATCACAAGCTTAAAGGGACTTGATGAAAATTCCCAAAGTCCGGGGAATTTTTCATCTCATCTCCAAAATTGCTTTCTAGCACGAGAATCAAGTCCCTTTAAGCTTGTGATTCTTTCATTCCTCTTCGGATTCCGATGCATGGGAATCCGGGCCACAACGAGCTGCCAACATAATCATTTAATAAATAGCTACTCCTCGACCTCGAGTAGCCGCTCTTTCAAGTCCAATCATCAAACTGCTCGTCGTGCCTCGTTTTGCGTGCAAAGTCATGCACATGCATCAAGAAGGGAAACCCGAAGGGTCTTCTGTACCTGTGTCCTGCACACTCATGGAAAATATTAAACCGCTATCTCTCACATGTCTCAATCAAGTACGAATATCAAAAACAGAATACGGAAAACAAATATGACTACCTAAATTGGGTTGCCTCCTAATCAGCGCTTGTAATTTAAGGTCGACGGCACGACCCAGTTACCTCAATGCCCCTACACAAGTGGCTTGGCACCTCGTGCCATCTCATCCAGCTTCCTCTCCTAGATCTTCAACACAACTCTATGAAATTTAGCTTTTGAATCCGGTGGCTCAACACGAACCACCTCAGAACTCTTGTGCACTGACTGCACGGCCGGTGGAATCTGTGTCTTCTCTCGAGACTGCTGTGGATTCGCCTTAGAAACCCGGAGGTCTCCCACGCATCATTGAACCTCGTGATCAATTCCCCGTTCTCAACATCAATGAGAGTCCGACCGGTAGCCAGAAAGGGCCTACCCAAGATAATCAGAACATCTCCCAGGGGCATCTCTAGTATCACAAAATCAACAGACATAATCGAATTCCCTACCTTAACCAGCACGTCCTCCACCACACCGTATGCCCTCTTACAAGATTTTTCAGCAAACTGAAGGTTTATCCATGTGGAACGAGCTTCTACCCCCAGTTCTGAAAGACTGAAAGTGGCACTAGATTGACACTAGTCCCCAAATCACATAGGGCATGTCCCGTGTAAGATCCTCCCAAGTTAGCTTCTATCACAAAGCTTTTCAGATCCTTCTATTTCTGAGGCAAATCATGCATCACACATGATCTCACCTGCTCAGTCAAATCAACTATTTCAAATTCTGGCACCGCCCTCTTTCCTGAAATTGCATCCTTCATATACTTGGCATACTTAGGTGTCATCTTGACTGCCTCAATCAATTGAATATGATATGAAACTTTGAGAAAATGGACATGAGCCTCTTGTACTCCTTAGAATCATCTTTATTCTTTCTTGCTTTAAGAGGATACGGAAGATTCTTACACATAGGGGGTGGTGGTGGTGTTACCTCATAATCATTATGTGGAGTCACGCCCTTTGATTGGGGGATCATGACAGGGGTCTTGTCAAAGACCTCATGCTCCCTAGCCTTCGAGGCTTCAGCTTTAGCGTGGCTCGGATATGGGGGATCGTCAAGAACAATCCCACTGCGGGTAGTGATGGCGTTCACCTGGCGCACATTCTCAGTATCGGATAGCAAAGACCCTAGTTCTCTAGTTGAGAGCTGAGTGGCAATCTGTCCTACCTGCACCTCCAAGTTACGAAGCGAGGTCTTCGTGATGTGCAAATCAGCTGTCAATGTCTCCACCTGAGAAGCGAAGGTATTCACATTCTTGCCCATCTGACACATCATATTCTTGAGATCTACCATCTAAGAATTATGGCCTGTAGATAATGGTGGTGGCGCCTGAGAAGCTGGCGCAGGTGGCCTGTACTGAAAACCGGGTACATATGAAGCTCCGGACTGATCTCCATACCTGAATCCTGGAGTATCTCTAGTCCCTGGTCTGTAATTCCCCTGATTCCAGTTGCGCTGTCCCTGTGCCCCCACATAGCTGACGTCCTCATTAGCAGCTTGAGTCAAAGCTGCATCAAACTCCTACTCCTCAACTGCAGACAATGTCTTCTTATCCTAATACACATGATTTGCCATGTCTGAAACCATCTTTGTAATCCCATCTTTCCACTCATCGTTCTTCGGTTCAGGAAGCTTGGAAAACCTCCTAGAGTCATAGAATTGAGCATCTTGTTTCTCTATTTGCTTCATCAAAGCATATGCTCCATCCTTGTCAACCCTATAAAGAAAGTTACCTCCTGCTTCCCTGTTCAGCAAATCCTGGTTGGAACGATCCATGCCATGATAGAAGAGCAGAAGAATCTTGTAGTCGCCGAAGTTATGATTAGGACACTTGCGTATCGTCCTCATAAACCGGTCCCATGCATCAACAACCGTCTCATCTGCAACAACCCCCTTATCCGGCTCGGACAAGACCGGGAGGGCGATGCTAAAAGTAACGGCGGAAATCAAAAGCATAACATCCCAACATATTTATTACATAATATTAAACATCCAAAAATTCATTAGATATTACATAAGTCTTTCCAAAATTACTACATAGGGGTGAACTAGCTAGCTACATAACTATTCGTGCTGAAAACCGTCTACGTGAGTCCCGTACCCTGCTATGCCATAGTCCTCAGCTCCTAAGCCTGCGGTGGGGACCGCAGTTTCAAAGTCAGTACAAAAGACTGAGTAAGCGACACCCAAGCATGTAAAACAGATGAAGAGTGAATATCTTTTCTTTTGCAATAACTCAGAACAAGCAATGAATATCAGAAATAAAAATAACTTCTAAGAAACAAAAGCTCAACTGAAACTTCTCTTCTTTATTAAACTTCTTTCTTGTATAATATCCAAAACTCAGAAAAAGCTGTATTATTAATCTGTGTTGATACGGGGAAGATCTATTATACTATCACAACCAGCCATGACCTTAAGTTCCGGCACCCCCCTAAGACTCCTCGCGGCCTGAGAGGTGAGTACATGGAGCGACCCGGCAGGTTGCGAGCGGGTTAAAATAAGCGGGTCGAGTGAACAAAGTCAACACGACCAATCTAGATAAAATCAATCACAACGATCCCCGCACAACTCTTTTCACTTTAATTAATTATGCATTAATGTTATTCGTGTGACAGTAATAAATAGGACAAATTCTGAAAATGTAAGAACATCACAATTTAACATGAAAATAAACCACAAATATTTTGAGACGAATATAAAAGTTAAAACGAGAAACGAAAGGAACTAGGCTCGCAAGACTTGGCATGTTCACTTACCTTACTTTCCGTAGCAAAAGCACGTCCTAGCAGTGGCTCGGGCCTACAAAGACGTCACCTACAAATCGTGTCTTCTACGTCAACAATTATTCAAATAAAATGCTATAAGTTTGTAAAGAGTATTTATATCAACTTAAACCCCACTATTTATATTTTTATCGTTTTATTACCCATTTATAATTTCCTAGAAATGAAACAACTCATCTATTTTTAAACAATTATTATTATTATTATTATTATTATTATTATTATTATTATTATTATTATTATTATTATTATTACTATTATTATTATTATTATTAAAAAGTGACTAATTAGATTAATCAAATTATGAGCTAAAGAAATTACGCTTAAGAACTATTGACAAATGATTTCTCAACTATTATGTATTTAAGAAAGCTTTACACGATATTATAAAAGTTAATTTTACAAGTTTAATAACCATATTTATAGACTAAGTGATTAAATAATATTTATTAAAAGCTTTTAACAAAAACGTTTCTATTTTAGTTTTAAACAACCCGTTTACTATTTCTTTACCCGAATCAATTTTCCGAGACGAGGACGAAAACTACTATTTTTAGAAGTTAACCCAAAATTATTATTATTATTATTATTATTATTATTATTATTATTGTTATTATTATTATTATTATTATTACTATTATTATTATTATTATTATTATTATTATTAACTAAAAGTATGTAGTTTAATTATATAAACCCTAGTTTATATTATAAATCAACAAAACCCTTATTTATATTAAAACAGTTATGTTAAAAGACACTAGTCACCCCTAGTTTCTGAAAATACCAAACAGTCCCCCCTTTGTCATGTTATAACATTTCTGAAAAATACACTTTGACCCCCTTTTCAACAACAATTTTGATTTAGCTTCTCTAATCGTGATTTTAGCTACCAAGTTTTGATTTTGATTATGTATAACAACTTAACAGAGGGTATAGGTATAGCACGTACCTAGGCCAAGAATGGCCGGAAACCGTCGAGATATGCGCCAGGTCGAAGTCTCAAGTCGGAGTCGCCTACTTGAAGCTCACCCGCCAGATTTAATGGCTTCTTGGCCGGTTATGAGCTTGCTGTTGACCTAGTCGGGGCTTAATGAGTCTACTGGAAGCGCTGGAAGTCGATGGGTGTTGTGGCGGAGCTTGGCCAAGAAGGTCGCCGGAATTAATGGAGGTCCGGCGGCGACGGTAATGGCTTTTGCTACTGCTGCTGCTACTATCCGGCTGCTCTGACCCCTCCTGGGTTCTTAACAAAGTAAGAGAGGCTGAGAGAGTGGGACGAAGAGGAGGGAGAAAGAGAGCTGAGTGGTGGTGGTGGGTTTGGCTTTGCCGAAGCTACAACAGTGGTGGTGACGATGATGTTGACGGTGGTGAAGGTGGTGGTGTTGGAGGTGGCTGCTGGTGATGGGGAGGGTGGCTGGTGAGGGCCTTATATAGGCAGAGTTGCTTGGTGGCCAAGTAGTTGAGGGCCGTGAGAAGCCTCCCGAAGGGTGTTGGGGCGGTTGTGAAGGTTGGAGGCGGTGTTGTTGTTGTTTTGCCGTGAAGAAAGGATTTGGTGAAGATGAGGTTGGGTGAAATTGTAGTGTGTGGATGAAGCACCAATATTTCTAGTGATTGGGTGTGACAAGATCACCTAGTCTCGCGGTGGTCAGGTACACGTTAAAACTATAATTTTAACTAAATTTACGAAACATTATCGTATTAATTCACGATTGTTAATCTAATAATTATTCTAAAATTTTCTGCAAATAAAACTCAAAATCTATTCAAACATTATTTGTCAATAAAATTATTATTATGCTATTATATTGACCATTTTACCCCTACTATTTAAACGGGGTATTACATCCTTCCCCCCTTAAACAAACCTTCGTCCTCGAAGCTAAAATCAGCCACTAATCATGATACTCAGTCAATCCAACAAACAACTATCTAACAGAATTACTATCACATGGCTGACAAGTAATTTCACGTAACAAATAATAGCAAGTAGTCATTCTTAGATATACATAATGCAACACGTAACACCAAATAAGGCCGTGGTCACATCTATCTAATTTAGTGGTCTTAGTCTCATTCGGGTTCTAAGTCTCAAGGTCAAACGTATCTCAAAGGTATTCAAACATATCTCAAAGGTACTTAAGATGTGAAAATAGCAAACTAAGACGTAATGGTATTAAACAGAGGGTTGCGTCCTCTCCCCCTTAGAGAGTGACGTCCCCGGAACTCCACGTACCTCATTAAATAAGTGCGGGAACTTCTTTCTCATTTCTTCTTCAGCCTCCCAAGTTGCTTCTTCCGTTGGTGGTTGGTCCAAAGGACTTTGACCAGTTTGACACTTTTGGTTCTCGTATCCCTTGTCTTTGTATCCAGTATCTTGACAGGTTGTTCCTCGTAGGTCAGTGACGGGTCGAAATCCACTGGTTTCGGATCCAACACATGGGACGAATCTGGTACATACTTCTTCAGTTGGGATACGTGAAAAATGTTGTGTACTCGCCCCAAATTCGATGGTAGGTCCAGTCGGTACGCAACTTCCCCTATTTTCTCAACATCGTATGGACCAATAAATTTAGGACTTAACTTTCCTTTTAGGTTGAACCTGGTTACTCCTTTAGTAGGTGAGACTCGCAGGAACGCCTTTTATCCTACTTGGAACTTTAGGGGCCTTCTCTTCTGATCCGCGTATGACTTCTGTCTATCTTGGGCTGCTTTCATTCTTTGTTGGATAAGTCGTACTCGATTCGTCATGTCTTCGATCATTTGTGGGCCAATGACCACCGTCTCGCTGATGTCACTCCAACACAGCGGTGACCGACACTTCCTTCCATACAGGGCTTCGTACGCTGCCATCCCGATGCTAGCGTGATAGCTGTTGTTGTAGGAGAATTCTATTAACGCTAGCTTATCGACCCATAATCTTGAAAGTCCATGACACAGGCTCTTAACATATTTTCCAGCGTCTGAATAGTTCTTTCTGTCTGACCGTATGTGGTTGGATGGAAAGCTGTGCTGAATTTCAGGTGAGTTCCCAGTGCTTCTTGAAGCGCCTTCCAGAAGTGAGAAAGGAAGTTAGGGTCTCTGTCCGAGATTATCGAACTCGGAACCCCATGATATCTCACGATGTTCCTGACGTATGCATCTGCCCTTTGCTCCATGTTCCACGTGTCTTTCATTGGAATAAATCGCGCCGTATTTGTTAATCGGTCTACAACTACCCATATCTGGTTGAGTCCATTCTTCGACGTAGGAAAAGCGGTGACGAAATCCATTGATACAGAGTCCCACTTCCAGACTGGAACATCTAACGGTTGGAGTAGACCTCCCATCCTCTTGTGCTCGAATTTCACTTTCTGGCATGTTAGGCATCTAGCCACGAACTCGGCTACTTCCTTCTTCATATTGGGCCACCAGAACGTCTTCTTCAGATCCTTGTAAAGCTTATCGCCTCCAGGGTGGACAGAATACGGAGTGTTGTGTGCCTCTTGCATCACCTTCCTCTTAACCTCTGAACATTTTTGTGGCACGCACCATCTTCCTTTGTAGCGGATGCTCCCATCTTCGTGAATCTGAAATTCCTTCGCCTCTCCTACTGCAATATTCTTCTTTATTCTTTCGAGCTTCACATCTCCTACTTGATTGCTTCGTATTTCTTTGAAGAAGTCTGGTACCGCTGTCAGGCTTTCGAGTAGCTTCTAAACCGTTCCTTGTTCCACCACTTCGATGTTAAGCTTCTGAAACTCGTGACATAACCAGTCTAACAAAACTACCATAGCGTTCACCCCATGGCTCGACTTGAGGCTTAGCGCGTCAGCGACTACATTAGCCTTCCCTTCGTGGTACTGGATGCGTAGATCGTAATCCTTGATAATTTCCAGCTATCTTCGTTGCCTGTTGTTCGGCTCCTTCTGTGTGAAAATATACTTCAGGCTACGATGATCTGTGTAGAGCTTGCATACTGCCCCGTAGAGATGGTGCCTCCATATCTTCAACGCGAACACTACCGCTGCTAGCTCCAGGACATGCGTGGCATAGTTCTCCTCGTGTGGTTTCAGTTGTCTAGACGCGTAAGCAATCACCCTTCGGTCTTGCATCAGCACACAGCCAAGCCCTTTCTTTGACGCGTCGCTATATACTTCGAACTCTCCAGAGTCATTTGGCAAAGCTAGTACTGGTGCTGTAGTCAGCTTCTCCTTCAGAGTCTGGAACGCCTCTTCACAGCTGTCATCCCACTGATACTTTACCGCCTTCTTTGTCAACGTCGTCAACGGCCTGGAAATATTTGAAAAATCCTTCACAAAACGCCGGTAGTAGCCAGCTAAACCAAGGAAGCTTCGAATTTCGGACACGTTCTTCGGCGTAGGCCAATCTTTAACCGCTGAGATCTTGGCTGGGTCAACGGATATTCCTTCCTTGGAGATGATGTGGCCTAGAAACGGCACACGATCCAACCAGAAATCACACTTAGAAAGCTTGGTGTACAGCTGCTCTTGCCTCAAGGTCTGTATTACTTCCCGGAGATGTTTCTCGTGATCCTCTCCACTCTTTGAGTACACCAGGATGTCATCGATGAAGACAACCATGAACCGGTCTAGAAATGGCTTCATTACACGATTCATCAAATCCATGAAAACTGCAGGTGCGTTGGTTAAACCGAACGACATAACTATGAACTCGTAGTGACCGTATCTTGTGCTAAAGGCCGTCTTCAGAATATCTTTCTCAGATACGCGAATTTGATGATAACCAGATCTCAAGTCGATCTTGGAGAAAACACTGGCTCCTTGCAGCTGGTCGAATAAATCGTCAATCCGGGGAAGCGGATACTTATTCTTGACAGTGGCACTGTTCAGCTCCCGGTAGTCAATACATAATCGCAAGCTTCCGTCCTTCTTCCTGACGAACAGTACTGGTGCTCTCCAGGGTGACACACTAGGTCATATGTACCCCTTCTGTAGAAGTTCTTGTATCTGTTCCTTCAGCTCCTTCAATTCAACGGGTGCCATCCGATACGGCGCCTTAGAGATGGGTGCAGTCCCAGGTACCAAGTCTAAAGTAAACTCCACTTCTCGATGACGTGGCATTCCGGGAATCTCTTCGGGGAATACATCATGAAATTCTCTCACGACCGGTATTTCATCTAGCACATTCTCCTTCTTGGTTACGTCTTGGACATAACACACATAGGCAGAGTTCCCCTTCTTTATTTGGTTGACTATTGCCAGAGCTGACACTATTCTAATCCGAGACTCAATGGAGATACCCCGGTAGGTGATCCTTTCCCCTTTGGGTCCCTTTAATCGAACCATCTGGTCATAGCAGTTGATAACCGCCCGATACTTCCCCAACCAATCCATTCCTAGGATCAAGTCTATGCCTCCTAGATTAAATCTTATTAAGTTGGCAGGTAAGAAATTGTTTAGGATTTTGAGTTCCACCCCTTCATATACAGAGTCACAAACCGTTATTTGGCCATCAGGGGTTGCTACTGGGATGGATATACTAGATGAATTATGTAAACCCAGCTTATCAACAAATGCAGACGAAATAAAAGAAAATGATGCGCCAGAATCAAACAGTACAAAAGCAGGGTGCTCATAAACAGAAAAAGTACCCGTAACGACTTTGTGTGCAGCCTCTGCCTCGGTCTTGGTCATCACAGCAATTCTCCCCACATTTTCATTCTGAGTTCCTGCTCCTCCTGCTCCCGCTCCATTGTTGTTGTTCCCGTATCCAGCGTTACCATTTCCGATCCTGGGTTGACCTCCGTTCTGGCCTGCATTGCCTGGGTTGTAATTCTGCTGTCTGCCATATCCATTGCCCCCATTGTTCTGGTTGCGATTCCCATTCTGCTGGTTTCCAAACTGCTGGTTGCGGGCGAAGTTATTCCCGTTCTGCTGGCGGTTTCCCTGATAGTTGTTCAGCTGTGGCCTTCCGAAATTGCCGCATTGGATTATTTGTTGGTTCCCAGATGGTTGTGAACGGCATTCATAGGACCGATGCCCTCTCTTACCACAGTTGTTACAAGTGACAACATTCCCTGCACAATCCTCTCCTGGATGGTTCCGTGGGCACCACTTGCAAAAATATCGCCGAACTTTCTGAGTCCCAATGTTTTGCTGGTTGCCACGATGCTGCCCTTGGTTACTTCCTCCATTGTTAGGCCTGAATTTCTGGATTCCCATGGAAAAGTTGTTGCTTCCTCCGGCCTCCTCTAGCCTACGCTTCTTGCGTTTCTCTTCTTGGGTGACACGAACCCGCCAGATGTCTGCAGCTCTATCGTAGGCTTCATGAAGTGTGGAGTAAGTCCTGCTCAGTAGAGATTCTTGAAGCCTCTCGTGTAATCCACCGATGAATCGGGAAACCTTGGAATCCTCGTCAGTCACCATGTTCCCCACGAACCGTGTCAATTCAGTAAACTTCCGGAAATATTCTGTCATTGAGTCGTCTCCCTGCTGCAGGTTCTGGAATTCCTGTTCCTTGCTCCTCTTCACATGGTGAGGGTAAAAACGAGCTCTGAGCGCAGTTTGAAGTGCTTCCCAGTTGAATTTGGGATCAGCCAGGAGTGTTTCCCGTGCATTCCTCCACCAGAGTTTCGCTTCACTCTTCAAGTAAAAGACCGCGCAATTGACTTTCTTATCATCAGGGCATTCTATTGTCTCCAAAATTTTATCCATTTCCACGATCCAGTCTTCTAACTCGACAGGATCTTCTTTCCCAGTTAACTCCATTGGTTTCATCTCAGCTACTTTCTTGGCCCAGTTGGTCCCTGTCTGTCCCCCATTGTTCATCATCTGGGTCATTTGGGTGAAGAATTGCTCCATAGAGATGTTATCAGCCATCTATCTGGGTTAAACTTTCCTATATAGTGATAACGGAGTGGTCTATTAGTCACGCCCTATGGTAACCTTAGTTAAGGTGGCGGAAACTCAGTAATCACGCTATGAGTTCACAATAAATATATCCAGCATAAACATAAAATAACACACAAAACATAGCAATTCTATAATAAGGCACATAATGCTCATGTCTGTAACTCATCCAACATAATTCAAATTATGCTTTTCTCTTTTTCACTATAATGATCAAAGATAGTAAAAATAACTCATGAAACTCGCAAAACAGGATGTGGGTGGGCGGGAATACTCAAGACCAATCTCCTAAGCTACCCATAACCCGAACGACTTTCCAATTTTAATTATCTTGCCCTATGTCCATTTTAAGTTGCCCTATAGGTTTTTAATTCCCTTTTTACGGATTGCCTGCTCTGATACCACCTGCAACAACCACCTTATCCGGCTCGGACAAGACCGGGAGGGCGATGCTAAAAGTAACGACGGAAATCAAAAGCATAAAATCCCAACTTATTTATTACATAATATTAAACATCCAAAAAGTCATTAGATATTACATAAGTCTTTCCAAAATTAATACATAGGGGTGAACTAGCTAGCTACATCACTATTCGTGCTGAAAATCGTCTAGGTGAGTCCCGTACCCTGCTATGCCATAGTCCTTAGCTCCTAAGCCTGCGGTGGGAAGGAAACAGGGACCGCAGTTTCAAAGTCAGTACAAAAGACTGTGTAAGCGACACCCAAGCATGTAAAACAGATGAAGAGTGAATATCTTTTCTTTTGTAATAACTCAGAACAAGCAATGAATATCAGAAATAAAAATAACTTCTAAGAAACAAAAGCTCAACTGAAACTTATCTTCTTTATTAAACTTCTTTCATGTATAATATCCAAAACTCAGAAAAAGCTGTATTATTAATCTTTGTTGATACGGGAAAGATCTACTATACTATCACTAGCAGCCATGACCTTAAGTGCCGGCACCCCCCTAAGACTCCTCGCGGCCAGAGAGGTGAGTACATGGAGCGACCCGGCAGGTTGCGACCGGGTTAAAATAAGCGGGTCAAGTGAACAAAGTCAACACGACCAATGTAGATAAAAGCAATCACAACGATCCCCACACAACTCTTTCCACTTTAATTAATTATGCATTAATGTTATTCGTGTGACAGTAATAAATAGGACAACTTCTGAAAATGTAAGAACATCACAATTTAACATGAAAATAAACCACAAATATTTTGAGACGTATATAAAAGTTAAAACGAGACACGTAAGGAACTAGGCTCGCAAGACTTGGCATGTTCACTTACCTTACTTTCCGTAGCAAAAACACGTCCTAGCAGTGGCTCGGGCCTACAAAGACGTCACCTACAAATCGTGTCTTCTACGTCAACAATTACTCAAATAAAATGCTATAAGTCTTTAAAGAGTATTTATATCAACTTAAACCCCACTATTTATATTTTTATTGTTTTATTACCCATTTATAATTTCCTAGAAATGAAGCAACTCATCTATTTTTAAACAATTATTATTATTATTATTATTTAAAAGTGATTAATTAGATTAATCAAATTATGAGCTAAAGAAATTACGCTTAAGAAATCGTGACCAATGATTTTTCAACTATTATGTTTTTAAGAAAGCTTTACACGATATTATAAAAGTTAATTTTACAAGTTTAATAACCAATTTTATAGACTAAGTGATTAAACAATATTTATTAAAAGCTTTTTACAAAAACGTTTCTATTTTAGTTTTAAACAACCCGTTTACTATTTCTTTACCCGAATCAATTTTCCGAGACGAGGACGAAAACTACTATTTTTAGAAGTTAACCCAAAATTATTATTATTATTATTATTATTAACTAAAAATATGTAGTTTAATTATATAACCCCTAGTTTATATTATAAATCAACAAAACCCTCATATATATTAAAACAGTTATGTTAAAAGACACTAGTCACCCCCTAGTTTCTGAAAATACCAAACAGTCCCCTCTTTGTCATGTTATAACATTTCTGAAAAATACACTTTGACCCCCTTTTCAACAACAATTTTGATTTAGCTTCTCTAATCATGATTTTAGCTACCAAGTTTTGATTTTGATTATGTATAACAACTAAACAGAGGGTATAGCACGTACCTAGGCCAAGAATGGCCGGAAACCATCGAGATATGCGTCAGGTCGGAGTCTCAAGTCGGAGTCGCCGGACTTGAAGCTCACCCGCCGGATTTAATGGCTTCTTGGACGGTTATGAGCTTGGTGTTGACCTAGTCGGGGCTTTAGGAGTCTACTGGAAGTCGCTGGAAGTCGCTAGGTGTTGTGGCGGAGCTTGGCCAAGAAGGTCGCCGGAATTAATGGAGGTCCGGCGGCGGCGGTAATGGCTTTTGCTACTGCTGCTGCTACTATCCGGTTGCTCTGACCCCTCCTCGGTTCTTAACAGAGTAAGAGAGGCTGAGAGAGTGGGACGAAGAGGAGGGAGAAAGAGAGCTGAGTGGTATTGGTGGTGGGTTTGGCTTTGCCGAAGCTACAACGGTGGTGGTGACGATGATGTTGACGGTGGTGAAGGTGGTGGTGTTGGAGGTGGCTGCTGGTGATGGGGAGGGTGGCTGGTGAGGGCCTTATATAGGCAGAGTTGCTTGGTGGCCAAGTAGTTGAGGGCGGTGAGAAGCCTCCCGAAGGGTGTTGGGGCGGTTGTGAAGGTTGGAGGCGGTGTTGTTGTTGTTTTGCCGTGAAGAAAGGATTTGGTGAAGATGAGGTTGGGTGAAATTGTAGTGTGTGGATGAAGCACCAATATTTCTAGTGATTGGGTGTGACAAGATCACCTAGTCTCGCGGTGGTCGGGAACGCGTTAAAACTATAATTTTAACTAAATTTACGAAACATTATCGTATTAATTCACGATTGTTAATCTAATAATTATTCTAAAATTTTCTGCAAATAAAACTCAAAATCTATTCAAACATTATTTGTCAATAAAATTATTATTATGCTATTATATTGACCATTTTACCCCTACTAATTAAACGGGGTATTACATCCTTCCCCCCTTAAACAAAGCTTCGTCCTCAAAGCTAAAATCAGACACTAATCATGATACTCAGTCAATCCAACAAACAACTATCTAACAGAATTACTATCGCATGGCTGACAAGTAATTTCACGTAACAAATAATAGCAAGTAGCCATTCTAAGATATACATAATGCAACACGTAACACCAAATAAGGCCGTGGTCACATCTATCTAATTTAGTGGTCTTAGTCTCATTCGGGTTCTAAGTCTCAAGGTCAAACGTATCTCAAAGGTATTCAAACATATCTCAAAGGTACTTAAGATGTGAAATAGCAAACTAAGACGTAATGGTATTAAACAGAGGGTTGCGTCCTCTCCCCCTTAGAGAGTGACGTCCCCGAAACTCCACGTACCTCATTAAATAAGTGCGGGTACTTCTTTCTCATTTCTTCTTCAGCCTCCCAAGTTGCTTCTTCCGTTTGGTGGTTGGTCCAAAGGACTTTAACCAGTTTGACACTTTTGGTTCTCGTATCCCTTGTCTTTGTATCCAGTATCTTGACAGGTTGTTCCTCGTAGGTCAGTGACGGGTCGAAATCCACTGGTTCCGGATCCAACACTTGGGACGGATCTGGTACATACTTCTTCAGTTGGGATACGTGAAAAACGTTGTGTACTCGCCCCAAATTCGATGGTAGGTCCAGTCGGTACGCAACTTCCCCTATTTTTCTCAACATCGTATGGACCAATAAATTTAGGACTTAACTTTCCTTTTAGGTTAAACCTGGTTACTCCTTTAGCAGGTGAGACTCGCAGGAACGCCTTTTCTCCTACTTGGAACTCCAGGGGCCTTCTCTTCAGATCCGCGTATGAATTCTGTCTATCTTGGGCTGCTTTCATTCTTTGTTGGATAAGTCGTACTTGATTTGTCATGTCTTCGATCATTTGTGGGCCAATGACCACCGTCTCGCTGATGTCACTCCAACACAGTGGTGACCGACACTTCCTTCCATACAGGGCTTCGTACGGTGCCATCCCGATGCTAGCGTGATAGCTGTTGTTGTAGGAGAATTCTATTAACGCTAGCTTATCGACCCGTGAACCTTGAAAGTCCATGACACAAGCTCTTAACATATCTTCCAGCGTCTGAATAGTTCTTTCTGTCTGACCGTCTGTGGTTGGATGGAAAGCTGTGCTGAATTTCAGTTGAGTTCCCAGTGCTTCTTGAAGCGCCTTCCAGAAGTGAGAAAGGAAGTTAGGGTCTCTGTCCGAGATTATCGAACTCGGAACCCCATGATATCTCACGATGTTCCTGACGTATGCATCTGCCCTTTGCTCCATGTTCCACGTGTCTTTCATTGGAATAAATCGCGCCGTATTTGTTAATCGGTATACAACTACCCATATCTGGTTGAGTCCATTCGTCGACGTAGGCAAAGCGGTGACGAAATCCATTGATACAGAGTCCCACTTCCAGACTGGAACATCTAACGGTTGGAGTAGACCTCCCATCCTCTTGTGCTCGAATTTCACTTTCTGGCATGTTAGGCATCTAGCCACGAACTAGGCTACTTCCTTCTTCATATTGGGATACCAGAACGTCTTCTTTAGATCCTTGAAAGCTTATCGCCTCAAGGGTGGACGGAATATGGAGTGTTGTGCGCCTCTTGCATCAGCTTCCTCTTAACCTCTGAACATTTTTGTGGCACACACCATCTTCCTTTGTAGCGGATGCTCCCATCTTCGTGAATCTGAAATTCCTTCGCCTCTCCTGCTGCAATATTCTTCTTGATTCATTGGAGCTTCACATCTCCTGCTTGATTGCTTCGTATTTCTTTGAAGAAGTCTGGTACCGCTGTCAGGCTTCCGAGTAGCTTCTGAACCGTTCCTTGTTCCACCACTTCGATGTTAAGCTTCCGAAACTCGTGACATAACCAGTCTGACAAAACTACCATAACGTTCACCCCATGGCTCGACTTGCGGCTTAGCGCGTCAGCGACTACATTAGCCTTCCCTTCATGGTACTGGATGCGTAGATCGTAATCCTTGATAATTTCCATCCATCTTCGTTGCCTGTTGTTCAGCTCCTTCTGTGTGAAAATATACTTTAGGCTAAGATGATCTGTGTAGAGCTTGCAAACTGCCCCGTAGAGATGGTTGCTCCATATCTTCAACGCGAACACTACCGCTGCTAGCTCCAGGTCATGCGTGGCATAGTTCTCCTCGTGTGGTTTCATTTGTCTAGACGCGTAAGCAATCACCCTTCGGTCTTGCATCATCACACAGCCAAGCTCTTTCTTTGACGCGTCGCTATACACTTCGAACTCTCCAGAGTCATTTGGCAAAGCTAGTACTGGTGCTGTAGTCAGCTTCTCCTTCAGAGTCTGGAACGCCTCTTCACAGCTGTCATCCCACTGATACTTTACCGCCTTCTTTGTCAACGTCGTCAACGGCCTGGTAATCTTTGAAAAATCCTTCACGAAACGCCGGTAGTAGCCAGCTAAACCAAGGAAGCTTCGAATTTTGGACACGTTCTTCGGCGTAGGCCAATCTTTAACCGCTGAGATCTTGGCTGGGTCAACGGATATTCATTCCTTGGAGATGATGTGGCCTAGAAACGGCACACGATCCAACCAGAAATCACACTTAGAAAGCTTGGTGTACAGCTGATCTTGCCTCAAGGTCTGTAATACTTCCCGGAGATGTTTCTTTTGTTCCTCTCCGCTCTTTGAGTACACCAGGATGTCATCGATGAAGACAACCACGAACCGGTCTAGAAATGGCTTCATTACACGATTCATCAAATCCATGAAAATTGCAGGTGCGTTGGTTAAACCGAACGACATAACTGTGAACTCGTAGTGACCGTATCTTGTGCTAAAGGCCGTCTTCGGAATATCTTTCTCAGATACGCGAAGTTGATGATAACCAGATCTCAATTCGATCTTGGAGAAAACGCTGGCTCCTTGCAGCTAGTCGAATAAATCGTCAATCCGGGGTAGCGGATACTTATTCTTGACAGTGGCAGTGTTCAGCTCCCGGTAGTCAATACATAATCGCAAGCTTCCGTCCTTCTTCCTGACGAACAGTACTGGTGCTCCCCAGGGTGACACACTAGGTCGTATGTACCCCTTCTGTAGAAGTTCTTGTATCTGTTCCTTCAGCTCCTTCAATTCAACGGGTGCCATCCGATACGGCGCCTTAGAGATGGGTGCAGTCCCAGGTACCAAGTATAAAGTAAACTCCACTTCTCGATGAGGTGTCATTCCGGGAATCTCGTCGGGGAATACATCAGGAAATTCTCTCACGACCGGTATTTCATCCAGCACATTCTCCTTCTTGGTTATGTCTTGGACATAACACACATAGGCATAGTTCCCCTTCTTCATTTGGTTGACTATTGCCAGAGCTGGCACTATTCTAATCCGAGACTCAGTGGAGATACCCCGGTAGGTGATCCTTTCCCCTTTGGGTCCCTTTAATCGAACCTTCTGGTCATAGCAGTTGATAAACGCCCGATACTTCCCCAACCAATCCATTCCTAGGATCAAGTCTATGCCTCCTAGATTAAATCTTATTAAGTTGGCAGGTAAGAAATTGTTTAGGATTTTGAGTTCCACCCCTTCATATACAGTGTCACAAACCGTTATTTGGCCATCAGGGGTTGCTACTGGGATGGATATACTAGATGAATTATGTAATCCCAGCTTATCAACAAATGCAGACGAAATAAAAGAAAATGATGCGCCAGAATCAAACAGTACAAAAGCAGGGTGCTCATAAACAGAAAAAGTACCCGTAACGACTCTGTGTGCAGCCTCTGCCTCGGTCTTGGTCATCACAGCAATTCTCCCCACATTTGCATTCTGAGTTCCTGCTCCTCCTTCTCCCGCTCCATTGTTGTTGTTACCGTATCCAGCGTTACCATTTCCGATCCTGGGTTGACCTCCGTTCTGCCTGCATTGCCTGGGTTGTAATTCTGCTGTCTGCCATATCCATTGCCCCCATTGTTCTGGTTGCGATTCCCATTCTTCTGGTTTCCAAACTGCTGGTTGCGGGCGAAGTTATTCCCGTTCTGCTGGCGGTTTCCCTGATAGTTGTTCAGCCGTGGCCTTCCAAAATTGCCGCCTTGGATTATTTGTTGGTTCCCAGCTGGTTGTGAACGGATTTCATAGGACCGTTGCACTCTCTTACCACAGTTGTTACAAGTGACAACATTCCCTGCACAATCCTCTCCTAGATGGTTCCGTGGGCACAACTTGCAAAAATATCGCCGAAATTTCTGAGTCCCAGTGTTTTGATGGTTGCCACGATGCTGCCCTTGGTTAATTCCTCCATTGTTAGGCCTGAATTTCTGGATTCCCCTGGAAAAGTTGTTGCTTCCTCCGGCCTCCTCTAGCTTACGCTTCTTGCGTTTCTCTTCTTGGGTGACACGAACCCGCCAGATGTCTGCAGCTCTATCGTAGGCTTCATGAAGTCTGGAGTAAGTTCTGCTCAGTAGAGATTCTTGCAGCCTCTCGTGTAATCCACCGATGAATCGGGAAACCTTGGAATCCTCGTCAGGCACCATGTTCCCCACGAATCGTGTCAATTCAGTAAACTTCCGGAAATATTATGTCACTGAGTCGTCTCCCTGCTGCAGGTTCTGGAATTCCTGTTCCTTGCTCCTCTTCACATGGTGAGGGTAAAAACGAGCTCTGAGCGCAGTTTGAAGTGCTTCCCAGTTGAATTTGGGATCAGCCAGGAGTGTTTCCCGTGCATTCCTCCACCAGAGGTTCGCTTCACTCTTCAAGTAAAAGACCGCGCAATGGACTTTCTTCTCATCAGGGCATTCTATTGTCTCCAAAATTTTATCCATTTCCACGATCGAGTTTTCTAATTCGACAGGATCTTCTTTCCCAGTGAACTCCATTTGTTTCATCTCAGCTACTTTCTTGGCCCAGTTAGTCCCTGTCTGTCCCCCATTGTTCATCATCTGGGTCATTTGGGTGAAGAATTGCTCCATGGAGATGTTATCAGCCATCTGTCTGGGTTAAACTTTCCTATATAGTGATAACGGAGTGGTCTATTAGTCACGCCCTATGGTAACCTTAGTTAAGGTCGCGGAAACTCAGTAATCACGTTATGAGTTCACAATAAATATATCCAGCATAAACATAAAATAACACGCAGAACATAGCAATTCTATAATAAGGCACATAATGCTCATGTGTGTAACTCATCCAACATAATTCAAATTCTGCTTTTCTCTTTTTCACTATAATGATCAAAGATAGTAAAAATAACTCATGAAACTCGCAAAACAGGATGTGGGTGGGCGAGAATAACCAAGACCAATCTCCTAAGCTACCCATAACCCGAAGGGCTTTCCAATTTTAATTATCTTGCCCTATGTCCATTTTAAGTTGCCCTACAGGTTTTTATTTCCCTTTTTATGGATTGCCTGCTCTGATACCACCTGCAACAACCCCCTTATCCGGCTCGGACAAGACCGGGATGGCGATGCTAAAAGTAATGGCGGAAATCAAAAGCATAACATCCCAACATATTTATTACATAATATTAAACATACAAAAAGTCGTTAGATATTACATAAGTCTTTCCAAAATTACTACATAGGGGTGAACTAGCTAGCTACATCACTATTCGTGCTGAAAACCGTCTACGTGAGTCCCGTACCCTGCTATGCCATAGTCCTCAGCTCCTAAGCCTGCGGTGGGAAGGAAACAGGGACCGCAGTTTCAAAGTCAGTACAAAAGACTGAGTAAGCGACACCCACGCATGTAAAACAGATGAAGAGTGAATATATTTTCTTTTGCAAAAACTCGGAACAAGCAATGATCATCAGAAATAAAAATAACTTCTAAGAGACAAAAGCTCAAGTGAAACTTCTCTTCTTTATTAAACTTCTTTCTTGTATAATATCCAAAACTCAGAAAAAGCTGTATTATTAATCTGTGTTGATACGGGGAAGATCTACTATACTATCACTAGCAGCCATGACCTTAAGTGCCGGCACCCCCCTAAGACTCCTCGCGGCCAGAGAGGTGAGTACATGGAGCGATCCGGCAGGTTGCGACCGGGTTAAAATAAGCGGGTCGAGTGAACAAAGTCAACACGACCAATCTAGATAAAAGCAATCTCAACGATCCCCACACAACTCTTTCCACTTTAATTAATTATGCATTAATGTTATTCGTGTGACAGTAATAAATAGGACAACTTCTGAAAATGTAAGAACATCACAATTTAACATGAAAATAAACCACAAATATTTTGAGACGAATATAAAAGTTAAAACGAGACACGAATGGAACTAGGCTCGCAAGACTTGGCATGTTCACTTACCTTACTTTCCGTAGCAAAAGCACGTCCTAGCAGTGGCTCGGGCCTACAAAGACGTCACCTACAAATCGTGTCTTCTACGTCAAAAATTATTCAAATGAAATGCTATAAGTCTTTAAAGAGTATTTATATCAACTTAAACCCCACTATTTATATTTTTATCCTTTTATTACCCATTTAAAATTTCCTAGAAATGAAACAACTCATCTATTTTTAAACAATTATTATTATTATTATTTAAAAGTGACTAATTAGATTAATCAAATTATGAGCTAAAGAAATTACGCTTAAGAACTATTGACAAATGATTTCTCAACTATTATGTTTTTAAGAAAGCTTTACACGATATTATAAAAGTTAATTTTACAAGTTTAATAACCAATTTTATAGACTAAGTGTTTAAACAATATTTATTAAAAGCTTTTTACAAAAACGTTTCTATTTTAGTTTTAAACAACCCATTTACTATTTCTTTACCCGAATCAATTTTCCGAGACGAGGACGAAAACTACTATTTTTAGAAGTTAACCCAAAATTATTATTATTATTATTATTATTATTATTATTATTATTATTATTATTATTATTATTATTATTATTATTATTATTATTATTATTATTATTGTTATTATTAACTAAAAGTATGTAGTTTAATTATATAAACCCTAGTTTATATTATAAATCAACAAAAACCCTTATTTATATTAAAACAGTTATGTTAAAAGACACTAGTCACCCCCTCGTTTATGAAAATACCAAACAGTCCCCCCTTTGTCATGTTATAACATTTCTGAAAAATACACTTTGACCCCCTTTTCAACAACAATTTTGATTTAGCTTCTCTAATCATGATTTTAGCTACCAAGTTTTGATTTTGATTATGTATAACAACTAAACAGAGGGTATAGCACGTACCTAAGCCAAAAATGGCCGGAAACCGTCGAGATATGCGTCAGGTCCAAGTCTCAAGTCGGAGTCGCCGGACTTGAAGCTCACCCGCCGGATTTAATGGCTTCTTGGCCGGTTATGATCTTGATGTTGACCTAGTCGGGGCTTTAGGAGTCTACTGGAAGCGCTGGAAGTCGCTGGGTGTTGTGGCGGAGCTTGGCCAAGAAGGTCGCCGGAATTAATGGAGGTCCGGCGGCGGCGGTAATGGCTTTTGCTACTGCTGCTGCTACTATCCGGTTTCTCTGTACCCTCCTGGGTTCTTAACAGAGTAAGAGAGGCTGAGAGAGGGACGAAGAGAGCTGAGTGGTGGTGGTGGGTTTGGCTTTGCCGAAGCTACAACAGTGGTGGTGACGATGATGTTGACGGTGGTGAAGGTGGTGGTGTTGGAGGTGGTTGCTGGTGATGGGGAGGGTGGCTGGTGAGGGCCTTATATAGGCAGATTTGCTTGGTGGCCAAGTAGTTGAGGGCGGTGAGAAGCCTCCCGAAGGGTGTTGGGGCGGTTGTGAAGGTTGGAGGCGGTGTTGTTGTTGTTTTGCCGTGAAGAAAGGATTTGGTGAAGATGAGGTTGGGTGAAATTGTAGTGTGTGGATGAAGCACCAATATTTCTAGTGATTGGGTGTGACAAGATCACCTAGTCTCGCGGTGGTCGGGTACGCGTTAAAACTATAATTTTAACTAAATTTACGAAACATTATCGTATTAATTCACGATTGTTAATCTAATAATTATTCTAAAATTTTCTGCAAATAAAACTCAAAATCTATTCAAACATTATTTGTCAATAAAATTATTATTATGCTATTATATTGACCATTTTACCCCTACTAATTAAACGGGGTATTACATCATCAGCATGCTGCTGAAAACCAAGGATCTCTGCCTCTAAGCCTATGACACGTTGAGCGGGGTAGAACTTGATCATTAATTCATCCACACACTGCTCCCATGTGGTGATCGATTCTGGCTCCCTGGACTCTAGCCACTTTTCTGCCGCACCCTTCAGACAATAAGGAAAAAGAATCAGCTTCAGGGTCTCATCAGTGACGTTCTCGTACTTCACCGTGTTGATGTAGGCATCAAACTTCCCAATAAAGTCATTTTGGTCTTCATCCTTGTTTCCATAGTACTGGAACTGATTCTGCACTGCCGCGATGGTGGCAGGCTTCAAATCAAAGTGCTCAGCCTGAATGGTTGGCACTACAATAGAAGATGTGTACCTTTTGATTATATTGTAGTGCCAACCATTCAGGCTGAGCACTTTGATTTGAAGCCTGCCACCATCGCTCACAAATCAAAAGGTACACACCATCGCTCAGCCTGAATGGTTGGCACTTCATAGCGCTCATGCCTTGCCTGTTCCTGAAACAATTGTTTCAAGTGTCTGATCATATCATAGGCTTCCATGTTCTCGTGTTGCTTCTGAAGCTCACCAGTCATGGTACAAAGCATGAGGCAAGTCACGTCATTAGAATCATCAATATGTTTCTGACGTGCCCTTACTTCCGCTAATAGAGACTCATCTTGTGGTGGGTCTGGAATTGGAGTGTCCAAGACGTACAGCTTCTTTTCTTGCTTGAGGACAATCCTCAAGTTTCTGTACCAGTCAAGGAAATTCGTTCCAGACAATTTATCCTTCTCAAGGACAGATCGTAGGGATGAACTCGATGCGTTGTTGTTTGCCATTTGGAATTCTACAAAAACGAGAAATATGCAATTTTAGTATTTTGAACAATTTGACTATATTTAATAATGGCTAGATCATCAAATATAGCTCCCACTATTTTTCTCGGTTTAATAGCCCTCACCATTAAAGCGGAAAATATCTTTTATACTTTCTAGTGGGTCCAAGATCCTTATTTCACTTCTTCTTGAGCTTGCTTTGGCAAGTCACCCAAGAATTGGTTATTTAGGTAGGAACCATTCCAATTGCATCCCATGCAACTCTTGGTCCAATTAGGTGAATAAATTCCTTTTATTCTTTATCCAATTGGATAACTCCTAATTGTCATGCCTCTAAGCTCATCAATCCAATTGATTCTTGCCTAGTTGCGTCCAACCTCTTGTTTTCAACATACACGCATTACTAGCTTGCGTCGTCCGCAACACATCATGAAAAATTAAAATCGCCTTGCTTTGGCAAGCCCGAATTTTAATAGTCCACGATCATGAAGGGTGTTTTGGCAAGAGAAGGCAAAACGCAATATTTAATTGAGGGATTTCTTTTAATTCGTTTGGTTGATCTTTATCAACATGGTCTACTTATTTGGATTGGGCTATCCATAATAAAAGACCAACCTTGTTTATTATTATCTTGTTATCGTTTTGCTTGTAGCGCCATACACACAAAATAAATAACAAGGCATGAATAATAAACATCCACAAAATAAAAAAACGTGGCATGGATATGGCCTCTAGACTAATGATATTATCAAGCCAATGATAATATCTAATTGCCCTAAAGTGCCGAGCTCATCTCCATGTGCTCCACCATAGCTGCGCGCCTAGGGATGTCTTTTGGCTCCTTTGGTTCTCCGGTCTTCTTCTCCATGCTCTTGGCTATCATCTAAATATTTCTAATTCTAGCCTAACATCTAGAATAATTAAATAATAAAAGCCTCACATGTCGAGGAGAAAAAGAACGACTCGCAGGCCGTAAAACTTAATTAATTATTACATTAATTTGATCAGCTCGCAGGCCGTAAACCAAACCACAAAACAATAAACATCCACAATCCTAGGCCATATCCATCCACCATGCAATAAAGCACATAATACAGTTAAAACCAATTTTTAACGCGCTTGTTTAATTTTAATAGAATTGGGTAACTAGGGTTTCACAACGGTCCAAAGGGTCCAAGCCAACAAGTGGCCCGAACCCTAGGACCGCCGCACGCCTAAGGGGGGCCCGCGGCCTTGCTTGGCGCCCAAGGGAGGGGCGGGCGGCTAGGGTTTCGGCCCTAGCCCCCTTCCTCCTTCCTTGTTGCCCAAGCAAGGTTGTTTCCATATGGATTTAATTCCATAATTTTGTTTCCATAATTGAAAACCCCTTTTCAATCATGTGCCCATGAACCCTAATTTTTCAAGAACCCAATTATTCACATCATATGTGATTAAACTCACCAATTCTAACATCCAATGTTAAATTGGGTCTTGTTTGATTGAATCAAATTCAATATTGCATCTACTATGCCAATTTTTCAGTTTTCGCGTAATAAACAATAATACGGTGTATGAACTGAAATCGTAAACACATAATATCATGTTATGCTCTACGACCTGTGGCTCTGATACCACTGTTGGGTTTTGACGTAGGTAACGCAGCGGAATAACAAAAATTAATCCTACTCAAAGCCCACCAAGGATCACAGGAAGAGACATCATAACATGATTAAGGACATAGAAGATGTGTACCTTTTGATTTGTGAGATCACACGAAGAATGATGCCCTCGTCTCTACGGTTGATCCACGTCTAGAGGTGAGATCTAGATTCTTCCTTCAATCAAGTGCTAGCTTGAACCTTGGAGGAAGAGGGATGAAGATCAAAGCAACCAAGCAACAAGGCAACGAAGGAGGGGCGGCCTCCCTTCTTGCCGTCGGGTAAGGGGGCGGACGGGGCTAGGGTTTCGGCCCTAGCTCTTGTCTTGCTCTCTCTCTTGCTCTCTCCCACTCTTTGTGTGTTATGACTAATAACTCATCTAGTGGGAAGGAAGCTAGAGCCTCCTTTATATACTCCAACAACTCCTTGTTGTTTCCATAAAAGAGTTTTCTTGTTCTAGTAGGACTAGAACTATTCCCTTCCTTGCAAATTAGTCCTACTAAGTTTGCAAGGTGTTGCACAATGATCCTTCTATTAATTAATCCATATTAATTAATCCCAAATCTAGCTCTACTCTATTTGACGTGTGACCCCATAGGTTTCTATATAGTTGGTAGTAACTATTACTAACATTGAGCGGTGTCTAGCAACACATCCATGCAACCCAACCAATAGAAATAGTCAGTGATCCCGACAAACCTTTGTGCCCAATATATCATATTGCATTATCCCTTTGTCTCCATATCCGGATTGGACACGAGACATAAATAGTCACACTCGTATATCCAATCCATAGTTCCTCGATCCTGGGAATATGCTTATGCTTGCAGATAACATTAATATCTCCATATTAATTTATCTGAGTCTGGCCAGACATTCAATAAGCCTCATCCCTCGAGTGGCCGTGGATATTTACCCCTATTATGTAGGAGGGACAAATCCTATCTACATCACTACGATCTCTAAGCTTGCTTCCTATCACGCCCGATAGCCACCTTTATGATTACCCAGTTACGGTGTAACGTTTGATAACATCAAAGCGCAATATTTCACAACTAGAGTATCTAGTGACTTCAAGTCTAAGGATTGCAATAATATTAGCACTACGAAAAGCGATTGTGACTTCACATAATCTAATGTATCCTTTTCGTCGTGGGTCAATCCAGTATGCCATTACTCCTAATGCATACCCATGTGTTAGACTTGATATCTCCATATCAATCTACCCACATACTAGTCTATATTTGATTGTCCTATTAATCAATATAATGGACTAGGGACATTTAAGATAAATAACACAATTTATCTAAGGACTTCATTATATTAAATATCGCCATAAATAATAAATGAATATTCTAGCCAAAAACATTGTTCATACTAAATCTACGATTGCCTCTAGGGCATCTATTCCAACACTCAATAGTTCCCTTAATAAGGAACTTGGTGGTGGGTGTGTCAACAATATTCTCATCAACACGATAGATCTTCATCCCAAACGGATTCGCCATCACTCATCACCAACAAACCCAACCCAACAACAAGGCTCTGATACCACTTGTTAGAAAACGATGCGGAAGCGCAATGCCCAGTTGTTGGGGAACCAAGAAGAGTGATGGGACGAAGAAGAAGATGAAGAACAACACAACGATATAACGTGGTTCACTAGTTTTTAGGCTAGCTACATCCAAGACCAAACGAAACCAATTTATTGATGAGAGAGCCAATTACAATCCAAGACACACCACACGTGTCAATAGAAGAGTCCTACACCCATATATAGGCCTAAACTAGTGACTTGTGCCCAAAGAAACGTCCAAACGTTGCCAAAACGAACAAGGAAACAATTCCAAAACGAACAAGGAAACATCCTTAGCCGCCTTGGACCAAGTCAATTTTCTATGCTAGGTTTGAATCACCAAAATCTAACAGTCATGTTGAACTAGAAGAAAAATAAAGATATTGTCGTGTTAATCATGAGTAGTGATCGGTAGTTGGTCACTCGATAACCCGTGAATTGACGTTGCTCAATTGCATCTATATTCTGCTGAACTATTCTATCACTCCTGTTAATTATTGAATTTGTAGAATTGTATAGTAGTGGAGAAATTTAATTTCTGTCTAAGTAGAAAAAAGAGTACATATATGTTTTACAATTGATATTTAAGTGCTCTTGGAGCAAATATCTTTAAATGATTAGAATGAGAATGATATTGATGGGAAAGTTAACAGATTCAGGTCGGTTTTGCTGTGCTTGAACTCTCTCTAGTTTAATACTATCGAATATACTGAATTGTTAGTAGTGGAATTCCTGAAAATGCTTTCCGTGGTGTATACCTGAACAATAGTACCCACACAGTTATCACCATTCCATATTATATTTTCATTGATGTGTCTGTTTCTGTCATGAAACACTTCAACCTTGTTTCGTGACGTATGAATTAATTAAAATGTTTACTGATTTGGTCGAAAGGATGTCAAATATATGAGTTATTCCAAACATTATTTGTTTGAGGAAAAAATATTTCATAACTACCGGGACGTCACTCCCTCGAACTCGTCAGTGAATACATTAAGAGCCCATTACGGGACTTGATAATAGTAGGATATATCCTCCTCAACTAATCTTTTTTAGCGCAACAGTGAGCAAATTTGTTTGCATCTCTACCTATAAAAGTAACACGGACGTCTTAAAAAGATTGATTGAGTTGGCGTCAATTCGCAACAATGATACGCATATCAGACAAAGCAGTGGCATCCGCTATTTCCTGTTGCAACCATCCCGAACCAACTGATCCGCAACCGGACAATCAGTTTCCACCTCCAGTTTCTCCTGTCAAAGCTCTCGAGCAAGAACAAGTCCGCTGTTGATAGCTTCCAGTTCAACTATGATTGGTGACAAAATTCCAGGGAGTCTCCGATGTCTAGCCGCAACAAAATCGCCCTGGGAAGAGGGCAGTACACAACCAGTCCCCGTAGGAACACCCCGGTGGTTCCACGACGCATTAAAATTGAGCTTTACGAACCTAGGTGCTGGACATGACAATATTTCCGCTGTAGTAGTTGATGCCGCCAACTTGTCACCGAGCACCCCTCCGAGTAGCGCCTCCTTATATTACCGGACATAACCAACCAATTTTGAAATTTGAAAAGAAGGGGTCTCTTGACCTTTAAAAACTTTATCATTCCGTACGCGCCAAATTGCCCAGATCATCACCACAAATTGTTCACATATTTTAGTCGGACGAGAAGTGAATCAACAATCAGGTCTCTAAGTCTTCCACGTCACTCACCAACAAAATTCAATTTTGGGCTTAGCTTCCATGCGTTGTTGGCCTTATCGCAGAGTAAGAATGCGTGTTCCTCCATTTCCTCACTGTCTTGACAAACTCGGCAGTCACTACTTATGTTCAAACCTCGCATCCGGAATTGAATTGCAACAGGAAGCGTATTGTTCTAGAGACGCCAAACCGGGTAAACTAATTTCTTAGGAAATTTTAGTCTCCACATACGCTCAAGCCACTGTCGATTAACTGGTCCCGCTGACGAAATGGCTCACCTTTTGATCCGGACGAAACCGAATATAACCCATCAACTGAGTGATCCCAGTAATAATCATCTTGGGTAGGATGGACCGGTAAAGGAATTGGACTAATAGTAGTGTGTACAACGAAATCCTTGGGAGAGATCCAAGTGTACACCTCAACTAGGGGATTATAGTAAGGACACTGGGAAGTGCAGGGTGTGAGTAGGGAGAGAGTAAGCAATGGTAACTGTTGAGAGAGAGAGAGACAGCTTAATGAAAGGGAGTTCAAGACCATTCCAGAAGAACAAGAAGATTACAATGGAGGGTTAACGATCCTATATATAGTATGGAGGTGACCGTTGTGAGGGGTTAATGCACCCATAAATGACGGCTTAATGATAGACCTGTAACGGCACGTTCGACCATATATATAGGGAACGTTACGCACCTACCACCATGTACCGGAGACCGTTATGAGATCGACCGGGTTTATAGGACGTGGTCATTAAGTCTCTCAAATCAGTTATAAAGGGTCGCGTGCGAGCTTGGTTGTCGTTCGCGCGCAACAGACCTTACTCTAGCCTCCAAACCACAAGTCCCTAAAAGTCCTGTGTGGTTGGTATCGCGGGTGCCCTGTCTCGCAGCCCCCAAGTGTATGAGTAGGAGAAGCGATTGGGTGTGTATGGAGCACAGTCAGATGTGCTGGATGGCTGCTACGTGGCCATGATCTGTCTGTCTGGAATGCACCATCTACATTAGCTTCCTTTTGCGCGGATATCACGCGCGCGTTTGTAGTCGCGCAAAATCAGCCATGCGCATCTCCACACGGGTCGTTTGAATTTGTAATACTTTAATGCTTGAGACCCTAGTTCCCATAAGCCGCCATCATTTTCTAGGGCTCTGTAAAAGGTAGGGGATGTCCGTTGCGCAGTAAACCAAGCGTCGTCTGCATATTCCTGCCAATTCTCAAGGCAAATCCCATAGGTCCATAGGTCATTAATTCTCGCCTGTTTTCTAGACATTGCTGATTCGCCCATACCCTGAAGGGTCACCATCATACGTCCTACATAAACCTTTTTCTTCCCACCAGCAACAAGAAACAACAAGGTTAGCAAATTTCACCCTCTTCTTTGTGAATCTGAAACCAGTCTTGAACGATCATGCAACCCCCTCTAGGTTTTTGCTTTTCTTCGTATTGCTCTTCGTACCGGCTTTGGATTCCTAATTTCCAATGTGCCCATTGTGCTTCAGAAATGGTTCCCAAGAAATCCTAGAAAGGAACAGTTGATTTGCCCGGGCTTTCCAAAGACCTATGGTGTAAAGTCCCCTATCTGGGTGGAGATGACTTTTTTATGGCCTCCATCGAGGGAACTACCCTTAAGGGGTCTCCGGTGGAAGACACTCTGCAACTAGTGCCTGGACCAGAGCGTGATGATTGGGATGTGACTTTTCTTTGCACAATCAGCCACCTGCCCCATGAGCTATTTTTGTTGGAATAGATGCCCTAGAGACAATCTAGTTTAGTATGAATTTATTATGGCTAGAAGATTCATTGTATTAGTTATTGGTATTTAATATAATGAAGTCCTTAGATTTACAATTATGTTGTTTATCTTAAATATCCCTAGTCCAGTATAATGATTAATGGGACGATCATCTATAGACTGGTATGGGGTTGGATTGATATGGAGATATCATGATCCAACACATGGGTGTGCATTAAGGGTAATGGCACACTGGATTGACCCATCTCCGAGAAGGCTACATACACGTTATGTTAAGTCACAAGCGCTTCTCGTGGTGCAATGGTATTGTCATCCTTAGACGTGAAGTAGCTAGATATTCCAGTTATGGATTATTGTGATATTGGTAGCGTCAAACGCTACACCGTAACTGGGTAGTTATAAAGGCGTGTACCGGATACAATAAGAAGCAAGCTTAGAGATCGTAGTGGACGTAGATAGAATTTTTCCCTCCCACATAACGGGAGCAAATATCCTAGGCCAATCGAGGGATAGTGCTTATAGAATGTCTGGCCAGACTCAAATAAATCAATATATGATATTGATGTTATTTGCACGAATAAGGCTATTCCCAGGATCGAGAAACTATGGATTGGATATACGAGTGTGACTTGTATTTCTCGTGTCCAATTCGGATATAGAGACAAAGGGATGAGACAATTACTTGTACAAGGTTTGTCGGATGACTATTCTATTAGTTGGCTAGAATGGATGTTTTGCTAGAAACCGCTCCATTTTAGCAAATTGTTGCTACCAACTAGATAGAACCTATGGGGTCACACGCTATATAGAGTTGAACTAAATTTGGGAATTAATTAATATGATTAATTATTTAAAAGGATCACTTTGCAACACCTTGAATAGTTAGTAATTTGCAGGGAAGGGACGAAACCGAATTCTAGTAGGACTAGAATAGGTCATTTAGGTAGTTGGCAAGGATTTGTTGGACTATATAAAGGATGCTCCTTCCGTACTTCCCACACTTATCACCCTTTTGATCATAACTTGAGTGGGAGAGAACAAAAGGAGAGAGAGCAAGAAAGCAAGAGGCCGAACCCGACCCCTTGCCGCCGCCCCCTACCCCGTCGGCCAACAAAGGAGGCCGCCCCTCCTTGTTGCCTCCTGTTGCTTGATTTCTTCTTCCTCTTACTCCATTCCTAGCTAGCACAAAGGAGAAGTAATATCTACATCTCAACTCTAGGCGTGGATCAACTGTAGAGACGTGACACAATTCACGTTACAAGTCATCACATGAGAAACCCTAAGGTGTGTAACTTGATTTCTTCCTTTACCATCGTTATGTCTCTTGTCCTGTGATCCTTGGAGGGTATTGAACGGATAAATTATATTTTTCCGCTGCGTATCCATGATCAAAACCCTACAGTGGTATCAGAGCCACACGTCGTAGAGCATAAACGTGGTTTATGTGTTACGTTTTGATAGTTTTACACTTTAAATTTATTGTTTATCGCGTAAAACAAGACAGATCAAGCATGTGATGCAATTTTTTAATAACCAATCAAAACAAGACCTAGTTTTTGCATAAGATGCATGAATTAGTGAGTTTGAGAAATTTTAGGATCTTAGATCAAGGATTTGGGCATCCTATTGAAAGAAGGAGTTCTTTTCAAATAAGAAAACAACCAAACTTGGGCACCAAGAAAGGGAGTTGTTTTGGAAACAACTCCCATGGAAGGTTCGCCCCCCCCCCCCCCCCAAGGGGACGACCCCTCCTTGCTTGCCGCCCAAGTAAGGGACGACCTAGGGCCGGGGGCCGCCCTAGCACACGGCCTGGCTGTGTAGGCTAGTGGCCGACCGGCCCAAGGCCTTAGCGGTCCTCTTTGGGGTTCGGGCAATTGGATTGTTGGGCCCCTTGGACCGTTGAAAAAAGGGGCACCTGTGGAAACATCTCTACTGACGAACCATTTCCCGTTTTAACCCTACAAAATTCCTAAAATCAATTAAAATTGACCAAGAGCGTTAAAATTGGATTTTTAACTGTTTATGTGCAAATCGCATGGTGATTGGATATGGCATTAGGATATGGTTTGATGTGATTGTTTAATTTTTTGGTTTGGTTTACGGCCTGCGAGCTGATCAATTTGTTATAATAATTAATTAGGGTTTGATGGCCTGCGAGCCATTTTTTTCTCAACTTGTGAGATTTATTTTATTTAGTATAGTTGTTATCTAGTGCTAGATAAAATAGATTGTTAGCCAAGATTGAAGAAAAGAAGCCCAAAGTCAAAGGAAGCCACAAAAGATGGAGCATGGAGCATTCCACATGACTATGAAGGATGGACCAAAAGATGAAGACGCATGGAGATGTGTTTGCTTTCCTTGTTCATAGATAATTCCATTGGCTTGGAATTATCTTAGTCTAGAAAAGGCCATATCCACATCAAGTTTTATTTTATTTTTGTGGTTGTTTACTTTATTGTCTTATTATTTTGTGGTTGGTGTATGGATGATGCATGCAATTAGGATAATAAGATATTTAGACAACCCGAATCTATTATTTGGAGTTGTGCCCAAACTCAAATAGATAGATTAGTTGATATGGATCAACAAAAAAAATTAAAATTGAATTTGAAAATCCCTCAAAATTCAAATATTGCGTTTTTGTCTTCTCGTTATTTAAACACTCATCATCATGTTTTCCCAAGATCGTGCGTGCCAAATCATGGCGACTTGGTTAATAACGATGTGGTGCGATGGCACACCTCGTGTGCAAATTGTTTAAGTAAGAGGTTGGGCGCAACTAGGTGTTTAATAGGATTAAAACCTAAAGACAATCAATTGGGATTATCCATGCGGATGGATAAATAAGGAGTTATTTGCCCAATTGAACCAAGAGTTGCATAAGGGATGCAATTGGAATTGTTCCTACCTAAAGTAGTCAAATTATGGGAGACTTGCCAAAGCAAGCTCATAAGGAGATGAAACATGGATCTTGGCCCATTAGAAAATATAAGGATATTTTCTGCATTAATACCTTGAGGGTTATTAACCCGTAGAAAAATAGTGTGAGCTATATTTCATAAACTAGCCATTATTGAATATAGTCAAAAATTCACAAATACTAAAACTTGCGTATTTTCCTTTTTGTAGAATTCCAAATGGAAAACAAATCATCGAGTTCACAACATTCCCTACGATCTGTCCTTGAGAAGGACAAGCTCTCTGGAACCAACTTCCTTGATTGGTACAGAAACTTGAGAATTTTTCTCAAGCAAGAAAAGAAACTGTAAGCAATAGAGGAGCAAGTTCTAGCAGGTCCAGAGAACAATACCCTTGCAGCCCTAAAGGCGTATCAAAGGTGTTTTGATGACGCTATTGATGCGGCCTGCCTTATGCTATGCACCATGACTTCTGAGCTTCAGAAGCAACACGAAAACATGAATGCTGTCGATATGATCAAGCATCTGAAGCAGCTCTTCCAAGAGCAGGAAAGGTTTGAGAGGTTTGAGGTCTCTAAGGCATTGTTCAAGTGTCATCTGGATGAAGGGAACCCGATGGGACCCCATGTACACCGTATGATCGGATACTTGGAGAATCTCGCCCGACTAGGGTTTCCGGTCGGCCAAGAGTTGGAAACCGATCTCGTATTGCAATTGTTGCCTGAGAGTTATGGACAGTTCATCATGAACTATAACATGAACGAGATCGTGAAACCACTGCCAGATTTGCTCATTATGTTGAGGACAGCTGAACAAAGCATCAACAAGGGTAAGGGCAAGGCCATTATGATGGTACAGAAAGGAAAGGGCAAAAGGTTTGCCTCATCCTCCA
The DNA here is from genome assembly GCA_023055425.1 of Linanthus parryae. NCBI lineage: Eukaryota > Viridiplantae > Streptophyta > Magnoliopsida > Ericales > Polemoniaceae > Linanthus > Linanthus parryae. The sequence goes on from JALGPY010000005.1 coordinate 52,432,831, forward strand.
AGGGCAAAGACAAGTCAGTTGCCAAACCCAAGGAACCTGCCCTTAAGCATGTTGGTGGCATATCCAAAGGTGCGACTAAAGGTGAGTGTCACTACTGCAGTCAGCCTGGAAACTGGAGGAGGAAATGCCCAAAATATCTGGAGGACAACAGGGTTGGAATAGTGATTCCACCACCACCAGGTATTTTTGTTGTAGATGACAATTTAATTGTCTCTACATCATGGGTATTAGATACTGGATGTGGATCTCACATTTGTCGAAATGTGCAGGATCTAAAGAGAAGTAGAAGATTGGCTAAAGGGGAGATAGACATGCGCGTTGGGAATGGAGCAAAGGTTGCTGCATTGGCCGAATGCGTGTACGAGTTGTCTCTACCTTCAGGATTAGTTTTAGAATTAAATAATTGCTATTTTGTGCCTGCTATGAGCATAAACATTATTTCCTTTTCTTGTTTGGACAAGGAAGGTTTTATTATTTCAATAAAGAACAATTGATGTTCCCATTATTTTATTAAAATTCACTATTGTAGTGCGCAATTATTTAATGGACTATATGTCCTTGATCTAAGCAATCCTGTCTACAACATTAATACCAAGAGGATTAAAATACATGATTTAAATCCTGCTTACTTCTGGAATTTTTGTTTAGGCCATATAAACGAGAAGCGTGTATCTAGACTTCATAAGGATGGACTACTAGACTCATTTGATTTTGAATCATATGAGACATGTGAGGCTTATTTATTGGGAAAATGACAAAGTCCCCTTTCAATAAGAAAGGTGAGAGGACTAGTGAGCAATTGGTGCTCATACATACTAATGTGTGTGGGCTGTTTGCCATGCCTGCCAGGGGCGGTTACGTCTACTTCATTAAATTTACTGATGATTACAGTAGATATGGATTTGTGTAACTTATGAGGACCAAATCCGAATCCTTTGAAAGGTTCAAAGAATTCAAAAGTGAAGTAGAGAAGCAACTTGGCAAAAGTATCAAGTCTCTACGATCGGATCGTGGAGGAGAATACTTAAGTCGAGAGTTTGACGACTATCTTAGAGAGTGTGGGATCGTGTCCCAACTCACTCCACCCGGAACACCACAATGGAATGGCGTGTACGAGAGGAGGAATCAAACCCTATTGGATATGGTTCGATCTATGATGTGTCAAACCGATCTTCCATTATCATTTTGGGGCTATGCTCTATTAAGTGCAGCTTTCACCATTAACAGTGTTCCGTCTAAATCAGTCATGAAGACACCACATGAGATATGGAGTGGGAGGCGTCCCACACTGTCTTTCATGAAGATTTGGGGCTGCGATGTCTATGTAAAACGTTTACAATCAGACAAGCTAGGGCCAAAGTCGGATAAGTGTAAATTTGTGGGGGTACCCTAAGGAAACTAAGGGCTACTACTTCTACAATCCAACTGAGGATAAAGTCTTTGTTGCTCGGTCCGACGTGTTTCTAGAAAGAGAGTTTGTCTTTAAAGAAGCAAGTGGGAGGACTGTAGAACTGAAGAGATTCAAGAACCACAAATCACTGAACTGATTACGGAACATGAACAGGAACCACGAGAAGTTGTGGAACAGCCTGTTCAGGTAACACAAGAGCTTCGTAGATCTAGTAGAGTGCGCCTAGAACCCGAGAGGTATGGACTTCCCGTGACTGATTCCGGTGACACAATGCTCATATATGATGAGCCTACTACCTATGAAGAGGCCATAATAGGGCCAGACTCTCAGAAGTGGCTAGAAGCCATGAGATCCGAGATGGAATCCATGTATACCAACAAATATCGACATGGATGGTAATGTGATTAGAAGTGGGTCTTCAAGATTGGTGGCTAAAGGGCAGATTGTAATGTGATTGGTGGCTAAAGGGCCGACATGGATGGTAATGTGATTACCTATAAGGGCCAATTGGTGGCTAAAGGATTAAGACAGAGTCATGGTATTGACTATGATGAAACCTTTTCACCAGTCGCAATGACCAAATACATCCGAATCCTACTTGCAATTGCAGCATACTATGACTATCAGATTTGGCAGATGGATGTCCAAACAGCATTCCTTTATGGGAATCTCCTCGCGGACGTGTATATGATACAGCCGGAGGGTTTTGAAGATCCAAAGCAAGCCAACAAAGTCTGTAAGCTACAACGATCCATTTATGGATTGAAGCAAGCTTCTAGGAGTTGAATCGACGTTTTGATGAAGTAGTCAAAGAGTTTGGCTTCATCAGAAACGAAGATGAGTCTTGTGTATACTAGAAGGTTAGTGGGAGCTCTGTATCTTTTCTGGTCTTGTATGTGGATGAAATACTACTCATTGGAAACGACGTTCCCATGCTGCAATCTGTTAAAGATTGGCTAGGAAAATGTTTCTCAATGAAGGACTTAGGGGAAGCAGCCTATATACTTGGTACAAAGATCTATAGAGATAGATCTAAAAGACTGCTAGGCCTAAGTCAAAGTACATATATTGAAAAAGTGTTGAAGCGGTTCAACATGCAAGATTCCAAGAATGGATTCTTGCCCATGTCACATGGAATTACTCTTTGAAAGAGTGGTTGTCCTTCCAATGAGATTGAGAGGGAACACATGAGTAGAATTCCCTATGACTCGGCCATAGGATCTATCATGTACGCCATGTTATGTACTAGACCAGATGTGTCATATGCCTTGAGTATGACAAGCAGATACCAATCCAATCCAGGTGAGAGTCACTGGATTGCAGTCGAGAACATCCTAAAGTACTTGAGAAGAACTAAAGATGCTTTCTTGATATTTGGCGGCGAGGAAGAGTTGCGTGTAAGGGGTTACACGGATGCAAGCTTCCAAACCGACAGAGATGACTTTAGATCACAATCGGGATATGTGTTTTTCCTGAATGGAGCAGCGGTGAGCCGGAAGAGTTCCAAGCAAGAGACGGTGGCTGATTCTACAACAGAGGCTGAGTATATTGCTGCAAATGGCGCAGCAAAGGAAGCTGTTTGGATCAGAAAGTTTGTTTCTGAACTTGGTGTGGTTCCTAGAATTTCGGATACAATAGAGTTGTACTGTGACAACACTGGGGCGATCGCGCAATCAAAGTAGCCCAGGTCACACCAGAAATCCAAGCATGTGCTCAGGAAGTTCCATCTGATTCGAGATATTATCGATAGAGGAGACGTTCGGATATGCAAGATTCCAACAGATGAGAATCTGTCAGATCCACTTACAAAGCCGCTTGTGCAGTGGAAGCATGAAGGGCACACTAGGAGCATGGGCATACGAGATGCATCAGATTGGCTCTAGTGCAAGTGAGAGACTGTTGGAATAGATGCCCTAGAGGCAATCTATTTTAGTATGAATTTATTATGGCTAGAAGATTCATTGTATTTTTATTGGATATTTAATATAATGAAATACTTAGATTTACAATTATGTTGTTTATCTTAAATATCCCTAGTCCAGTATAATGATTAATGGGACGATCATCTATAGACTAGTATGGGGTTGGATTGATAAGGAGATATCATGATCCAACACATGGGTGTGCATTAAGGGTAATGGCACACTGGATTGACCCATCTCCGAGAAGGCTACATACTTGTTATGTTAAGTCACAAGCGCTTCTTGTGGTACAATGGTATTGTCATCCTTAGACTTGAAATCGCTAGATATTATAGTTGTGGATTATTGTGATATTGGTAGCGTCAAACGCTACACCGTAACTGGGTAGTTATAAAGGCGTGTATCGGATACAATAAGAAGCAAGCTTAGAGATCGTAGTGGACGTAGATAGAATTTGTACCTCCCACATAACGGGAGCAAATATCCTAGGCCACTCAAGGGATAGTGCTTATAGAATGTCTGGCCAGAATTAAATAAATCAATATAGGATATGGATGTTATTTGCACGAATAAGGCTATTCCCAGGATCCAGAAACTATGGATTTGATATACGAGTGTGACTTGTATGTCTCGTGTCCAATCCGGATATAGAGACAAAGGGATGAGACAATTACTTGTACAAGGTTTGTCGGATGACTATTCTATTAGTTGGCTAGAATTGATGTTTTGCTAGAAACCGCTCCATATTAGCAAATTGTTGCTACCAACTAGATAGAACCTATGGGGTCACACGCTATATAGAGTTGAACTAGATTTGAGAATTAATTAACAGTAATTAATTAATTAAAAGGATCACTTTGCAACACCTTAAAAAGTTATTAGGACTAATTTGCAAGGATGGGACTAAACCGAATTCTAGTAGCACTAGAATAGGTCCTTTAGGTAGTTGGCAATGATTTTTTGGACTATATAAATGCTGCTCCTTCCTTCCTTCCCACACTTATGACCCTTTTGATCATAACTTGAGTGGGAGAGAACAAAAGGAGAGAGAGCAAGAAAGCAAGAGGCCGAACCCGACCCCTTGCCGCCGCCCCCTACCCCGTCGGCCAACAAAGGAGGCCGCCCCTCCTTGTTGCCTCCTGTTGCTTGATTTCTTCTTCCTCTTCCTCCATTCCTATCTATCACAAAGGAGAAGGAAGATCCAAATCTAAACTCTAGGCGTGGATCAACTGTAGAGACGTGACACAATTCACGTTACAAGTCATCACAGGAGAAACCCTGAGGTGTGTAACTTGATTTCTTCCCTTACCATCGTTATGTCTCTTGTCCTGTGATCCTTGGAGGGTATTCAATGGATAAATTATATTTTTCCGCTGCGTATCCATGATCAAAACCCTATAGTTTTCCCATTTGTTCTTCACACCAACAATCTCCATTACTTGAAATTCATCTACCATCTTACCATCTCAGGGGCATCGACAAGGGCTTGGTTTTGATCGAGGGCGTCAATGACGACGGGTCGGCCGTAGTAGTTTCCATAGTTCACAAGTACTACGTAGAAGTTTTGAATGTCTTTGAGAACGCTTTTGATGTATGGATTCTCTGTTTCCAAGTTTTGCTTATATAAAAATGCTTTTTGCTTTCGCTTTCATTTCGCGCTTTCGCTTTTGTTTCGCGAGTATTGAACTTTATTTTTCTCTTTCGGCTAACTCATGTCGTGTAAGTATCACGCATAGTTGCTATATTAAAATATACCTATAAACAAGCCAGCATTTCTTCGCACGATGATGCTATCAGAAAGATAGGCTTTAATCTTGCTGCTATCTAGACATATAGGCTTTAAGTAAGAATGGTTGCTATCTACGCAGATAGGATTATGCTCGCATGCTGCTGCTATCTAGACAAATAGGCTTAGAAAGTATTGCTATTTAGGCAGATAGGCTTACCGTAGATCGCTATCTAGGTAGATAGGCTTACAAGATATTTCTATCTAGGAAGATAGGCTTAGAATAGATTGCTATCTAGGCAGATAGGCTTACAATAAATTGCTATCTAGGCAGATAGGCTTACAATAGATTGCTATCTAGGCAGATAGGCTTACAATAGATTGCTATCTAGGCAGATAGACTTTTAATTTCGCGTTTGGCTGCTATCTTAACATATAGGCTTAGGTTCTCATATTGCTGCTATCTAGACAGATAGGCTTCGAAAAGATTGTTATCTAGGCAGACAGGGTTACAAGAGATTGCTATATAGACAGATAGGCTTACAAGATATTGCTTTCTAGGCAGACATGCTTTTAATTTTTGCGTTTGGCTGCTATCTAAACAGATAGGCTTAGTTCGTGAGACTTAGCACTTTTGACTTAGTCACGCAACAGCTGATAAAAGAGCTCTCATATGGGAGAGTTATTATCATTAATTGAATCCCCATATGGGAGGATATGAAAGCATACAATGTAGGTGGAAACCCAAAACAGTGAGGCAAGGGATATTACTTTTTTAATCCATCGCATGTTGATAGGAGTGGGAGTTGTGGCAGTCCCATGGCAACGTAGGATAGTGCAATAGCCGCAGTCAAAGACTTCCTTTACTTTAAAAGTTCCTTCCCAGTTAGCAGCAAACTTGGGATGAGCTGCTTTGCGCATGCAATGGTCAGAGGCTCGCATGACCGAAACCCCCACTGCGAAGTTCCGGTACTGGGCAGTATTATTGTAGGCTCGCGAGATCCTCTCTTTGTACTTTATATTCACCCTCTTGGCATGCTCGCGCTTCTCTTAGAGCAAAATGAGGTCGTGATCATGCTCATTCTCATATAAGGCACTGAAGGCCAATCTTGCAGAATTTACCTTGACCTCAGCAGGCACCACTGCTTCAGCTCCATAGCAAAGCAAGAACGGAGAAGTTCCTGTTAGGGTCCTGGATGACGTGCGATACGCCCACAGCGCCGTGCCCAAAGAATCTGCCCACTACTTGTGATCATCCGCGACCATCTTACTCAAGATTTTGAGAAGTGTCTTGTTCGTGGCCTCTGCTTGCCCGTTTCCCTTCGGGTAGTAAGGAATCGAGCACACTCGCCTTACATTATACTCCATCAGCTTTGAAGCTACTTGTCGATTAAATAAGGGAGTGCCATTGTCGGACAGAATAGTGTTAGGAATCCCGAATCGGTAGATAATATTCTCCTGTATGAACTTGACTACAGCCAGTGCATTTGCCGTTTTGAGTGGGACCACCTCAACCCATTTTGTAAACTGCTTTGTCCCGGTAAGGATGAACTGGTTCCCGTGCGGTGGAGGATGGATAGGACCAATGAAATCCAAAGGCCAAGTGTGGAATGGCCAGGGGGTTCCTAACACATGAAAATCAACTAAGGGGGCATGAACTAGGTTGCCATGAAATTGGCATTGTTGGCATCTCCTGAGCTTTGCGCGACAATCAGCCTCCATGGTTGGCCAAAAATAACCAACAGTTAAAAGCTGCCTGCATAACTTCGCTCCCCTTGGTGTTCTACCTGATGAGACGTTTCCATCACTTCTTGTGTTTCTTGAGCATCGAGGCATCTGAGTAAGTTCCCATTGTGTCCTTTCCGCCAAAGAAAGTTCTCTTGCAAGTCATATCGAGCTGCCTTTCTCTTGAGCTTGTCAGCTTCCATTCTGTCGCTTGGCAAAACTCCATCTTGAAAGTAATCGATTATGGGTTTTCACCAATCCCCTCTTCAATTGCAGTGGTTTCCAGAGAGTCTTTTATCAGCGCACATTTCCCGCAATTTCCTTGTAAGATAGAAGCAAAATACGCCATTTGTGGCCAATGGATTCCATATCTTTGCGCCTTTCTGTAGATGGAAATCTCATTTTCTCCACAAGAATATTGATGGATTTTCTCCAGCACTTCTCGATCTTCCTCCTCTGTAACGTATCGCATCAGTATTCCTCCAGGCCCCTTGTAGTACAGCAAGTTATCATGTATGCGGAACCCTTTCGTGGAAACCCACCCTTCCTTGCTTGTTTATTCGGCCATTGCGCGCATGATAGGCTTTCTTCAGTCCGCTTCCTCGACGAACTCATCTTCGAACAAGTCTTTTACCAGGGATGGAGTTGTCTTTACCTCGATTGAGATCTTTGCCGGGCATTTATCTGAGCTAATCTTCGACCCCAAGGTAGCCAATGCGTCCGCATGTCGTTTGTCGGATCTGGGAGTGTGTTCATACTTGATGGCATATAATTTCTGCACCAACTTCTGCACAATCGACATGTAGCTCAACAGGTTAACCTCCTTCAATCCGTATTCGCCTGAGGCTTGCTTCACTATGAGTTTGTACTCTCCCATTAAAATGAGATTCTGAACTTCTAAAGTTTTGGCTGCGAGCAACCCCGCGATTAAGGCCTCGTACTCAGCCTCATTGTTGGTCACCGTGAAGTCCAGCTTGGTAGAAATCTGGATGACTACTTCTCCATCTGGCCTAGTCAACACAGATCCAATTCCTCCTCCTGATCTTGTCGATGACCCATAAAAATGCAGCTTTCAGTAGAGATGGCTAATCTCGTATACCTCTGGCCCTTCAAGTTCTTCTTCAACCATAGGCTCATAGTTTTCATCCGGTAACTGTGCCAGCAAGTCTGTCACTGCTTGAGATTTGATAGCCTTAGGGCGCGCGCAAGTAATGTCATATTGTGATACCGTCATGTACCACTTTGCTAATCTCCCAGACGGGGCAGAGTGTCCCAACAGATATTACATGGGATCGCTTTTGGTTATAACTACAACTTTGTGGGAGTAAAAGTAGTGCTTTAACTTCCTTATAACAAAGAATAAAGCAAGGCAGCGACGTTCCATGTCGGTGTACCTAGGCTCAGCAGACTGGACCACGCGTGGGATGTAGTCAATATGCCTATCATGTCCTTCAAACTCTTGAGCTAACAGAGCTCCAATGGAATTCTTAGTTGAGGTAAGGTACAGGAGTAATGGAGATCTTAGCTTAGGCGCGATCATGACCCGTGGAGACGTCAACAGTTGTTTCAACTTCTCGAATGGGACCTGGTGCTCTGCTGTCCATACATACGTTGTGCCCTTCTTAAGAAAATTCTCAAAACAGAACGTGACTTCTGCTGTTGCTGGTATGAACCTTCACAGATAGGAAAGCTTTTCGAGAAATGTCTTCAACTCACTCTGAGTCTGAGGTACTGGCAGGCTAGTAACGGCTGAGACCTTTGCGGGATCAGGCTCGATCCCATGTCGGTGTATCACGCATCCCAGGAACTTCCCTGAGGTCACCCCAAACGCACATTTCATGGGATTCATCTTGAGCTAAAACTTTCTGCATCTCTCAAAAACCTTCCGTAAGTGTTTCAAATGATCCTCTTTTCGTCTGGACTTGATGACAAGGTCGTCTACATAGAACTCCACCTCCTGATGCATTATGTCGTGGAAGAGGGCCATCATCGCCCGTTGGTAGTTCGCACCTGCATTCTTCAAACCAAAAGGAATAACCGTGTAATGAAATACTCCCACAAGGGTGATGAAGGCCGTCTTCCTTGCGTTCTCTGGGTCCATCTTGATCTGATTGTAGCCGTTGAATCCATCCATGAAGCTGAAAATCTGATGACAGCGGTAGAATCAATCAACAATTCTATGTTGGGCAATGGTAAATCATCCTTTGGGAAGAAGAAACTTAAGTCTCTGAAATCAACGCACACAAGAAGGCTCCCATTCTTCTTTAAAACAGGCACGATGTTGGCAAGCCAGGTGGGGTGGTGGTTGGGCTCGATGAACTTGGCATTCAGCAGCTTCACCATATACTCCTTTATCTTGACATTCATTTTTGGCCGAAATGTCCTTGCGCTTTGTTTCACTGGCTTTGATCCCGGGATAACATCTTGTCTGTGCATAGTAACCTCCTTGTCCAATCCTGGCATCTCATCGTAATCCCATGCAAAGAAATCTTTGTAGGCTTTCAAAAACTCCAATAGTCCCTGCTCTTCCTCGAAATCAAGATCGGCACTCAGGAAGACTGGCCTTTCCGCTCCTCCATTGGGCTTAAGAACACCTCCTTCAGTTCCTGTTTCTCAGGTTTAGGGCGATCCTCCATGAATTCAGGGGCCTCCTTCAATTCTTCAAGTCTTGTCTTCCCCTTATCCTCGCTTGGAGCCTCTATCGGCTCACAAATTTGCTCAGGGACATCTCTGATGGGACATGTCGAAGATGACCCCGCGCACCTTCAGACGCGAAAGCACTTCTTCCCATTGGCGTAGAAGCTGCCAACTTGATTGCCTTCATCATCATGTTCGACGACCCTCTTCAGGATGTATACATTATTCTTGTTGTAGGTTATTTTGGGTGTATCCTCCCGCGCAGGCTGCTTCTCTTTTGGCACTTTGGGCGTCACCATCACTCAAGCTGGTGACTGGTCTTTGATGTCCTCCCACCTGGGTAAGGGAGTTTGCTGGAACGGGGCCGGAGTTTGCTCATCCGCCATCTCCGTGAACCAGACCGCCTCAGAAACGTGCGCTTCATCCAGGTTGAAGGGATTCACCGAGGCTGGTATCTCTACAACCCTGTCTTTCCATATGGCCTTCATTACTTGGTGAGCTGTGGAAGGTATGGCATCAAAGCGGTGAATCCACGCCCGACCAATGATCATGTGATAAGTGGTGTTTGCGTTTATCACATGAAATTTGGTCGAACAGTTTATCTTCCCGATCTGGACTCCCAGCCGGATCCATCCAACAATCATCTTCGAGTCACTCCCGAAACCCATCAAGGGTGATGGCCTTTTGACAATCTTACTCTTTGGGATTCCAGCTAGCTCAAGGGTACTGAGTGGAATCACATTCACCGCAGCTCTTCCATCAACAAAAGCCCTTTTAAATGATAGTCATTGACAACGATAGTCACGTACAATGGCCTCTGATGGTTCGCGTCTGTCCTTTTTTTCGACTCATCGAACGTCATGGCCAGGCCATTTGATCGCGCGACCCTGATGAATTTTCCATTCGAAATGATGAGCTCTTCTCCATAGTCTTCTTCCACCCTCAAAACGGCCTTCGTCAACTCGTGCCTGCAAGTGCTGGAGAAGTTCATGTCGTCGAAGAACTTATCGAATTTGTTGGAGCATTTCATCCGTTCGGCACGTGAATCTTCTATATCCATGACATAATCCTTATCCTCACAGACTTCAGCTACCACAGGAACTCATGCATCTGCGGTTTCTTCAAGTTCCACGATCGAGATCATTGCAATCTCCTTTCCTTCAGGCTCCCTTTGCGTATGGGGTGGCAAGGGATTGATGCGAATATCCTTTGCCGGCTCATCAAGAACCAATTGCCACTCTTTGATTTTTCTATCCACCAGCCATCTTAGCTTCTTGCATTCTCTTGTTGGGTGCATGACCTGCCCATGGCATTCACACCATCTAGGATCTCGCAGCTATTCTCCATAGGGCTTGTGCTCCAATGCTGGCAGAAGTTCATCCTTTCGCCACCTATTGCAAAGAGTTATCGTGTCCTCCACTGAACATGGAAACGAGGTTGCCTCCCTGGGTGTGGGTCGTTGCTGCTTTTGCGGAGAAGCGACTGTACTTACTTCAGCCTCACGTCCACTCTTGTAGTTGAACCTCCCAATTCTGAAGCTGGAGCCAGCCGGCGTGGATCGTTCGCATATCTATTTTTCACCTTCTCTACTAGTGGCTCGATGTTCCTGGTGCAGTCAATAAGCTTTGAAAACGTAGGCATATTCAAATTGATTAACATTCCTTTGTATTCATCGCGCATGCCCTGAAGGCATATCTCCACCAAGCGACTCTTTGAGACTTCATCGATGCACTCCAGAGACCTGGCTCTGAACTTCTTGATGACGGCGAATCCGTCTTCTCGTGCTTCTGGTTCATGCGACAGAGATGAATGGTGGTGAATTTCTCTTCGACTTGCAAGAATTTGGTGTAAAACTTTTTCACCATATCCTCCCAGGTCTTGATCGAACCAGCTTCCAACGTCCTGTACCATTTGTACGCGACAGTCCCAGGGATTCGGGGAATTCGCGCATCAACAGGCGCGTGTCGGCTCCATGTGGACTCATCAAGTCAACAAATCTCATTACGTGCTCATGAGCGTTCCCGCTGACCTCGTCAAGCTTCTCCCATTTGGGTGCCTTGTATCCGGTAGGATTGGGCATCAAATAAGTCTCTTTGTGAATTGGTGGGGCACTATCGAACTTGGGGATGATGGTATCAACAAAGTATTGGTTTGAAATGATTCTATCTAGGTTTTGCTCCAAGGCTGTCACATTGGAAGGCGCGCTTCCTCCTTGGGTTGATGATGGTGTTGCAGCAAGGCCTGGAGTGTAAGGCATGCCGGGATCATAGGGAGATGGAGGTGCATAGCTACCCTGGGCCCCCACCGCGTATGACAGCAATGCAGGGTAAGGAGACGGATTCCAAGCAGATGCACGCTCTGGCTGGTAAGTTGGCACCAGAGGGGATTATGAAGATCTTGGTTGCGGCACAGGTCCATTAGGCAGAGACGCCTGGGGGTTTAATGGTATAGACGTGAGCGTCGTGGGTGCTGTAGTGGCTCCTGGAAAAGTCAAGGTCCCCTGAGCATCAGGCACTGCAGCAGATCCAAGCGGAGCTGGAGCTTCTTGGGCAAGTCCTCCCAGGATCGCCATGATCTGAGCAATCTGGACAGACTAGGAATTCATAGCTTAGGCTTGGCTTTGGATTGTGGCCTACAAAATCTCCAAAGAGGGATTTCTCCCAGTGGCTGTTTGGGTATTAGTATTGGTGTTGGCGTCGGGGGTCTCCTCTCTCGAGGTTTCTTCCTCTAAAGGAGACTGCTCACCATCACGAAGGTTGGTTTCAAGAGACATGGCTGTTTTGACTGATTAAGGCTTTGAAGGTTGAGAGTTCACGTCGAGTTCACCAAATTGTGTACAAGGAAATCCTTGGGAGAGATCCAAGTGTACACCTCAACTAGGAGATTAGAGTAAGGACACAGAGAAGTGCAGGGTGTAAGTAGGGAGAGAGTAAGCAATGGTAACTGTGTGAGAGAGAGAGACAACGTAATGACAGGGAGTTCAAGAGCATCCAAGAAGAACCAGAAGATTGCCATGGAGGGCTAACGATCCTATATATAGTAAGGAAGTGACCGTTGTGAGGGGTTAATGCGCCCGTAAATGGCGGCTTAATGATAGACCCGTAACGACACGTTCGACCATATATATAGGGAACGTTACACATCTAACCGCATGTACCGGAGACCGTTATGAGATCGACCGGGTTTATAGGACGTGGTCATTAAGTCTCTCAAATCAGTTACAAAGGGTCGCGCGCGAGCTTGGTTGTCGTTCGCGAACGACGGACCTTACTCTAGCTTCCAAACCACAAGTCCCTACAAGTCCTGTGTGGTTGGTATCGCGGGTGGCCCTGTCTCGCAGCCCCCAAGTGTATTAGTATGAGCAACGATTGGGTGTGTATGGAGCACAGTCAGATGTGCTGGATGGCTGCCACGTGGACATGATCTGTCTGTCTGGAATGCACCATCTACAAGTAGCAACATCAACAGGAAAGAGAAGTTGCGATAATTTTCATACATCCCATGTCCTGTCACTGGATTGATCAGGGTGTCCACCATGGCATCCTCAAGGCCCATCAGGCTAGGCGTAATAACTCTACAAGTGCTTCCGTTGGGTAGCCATTTGTCCTTGAAAATCTTGATACGCCTTCCGTAGCCAACCTTCTAATGTAACCCAGGTATGATTAGATCACGACATGCTAGAATGCTCCGAAATGCATACGAGACCTGACAATTTGGGACAACATTAGTATCAAGGATGGAAGAATTTCATAAACACTTAGCTTTGAAAACACGAGCAACAAGGTTTTCCGGATTTTGCAATAATCTCCATGTTTGCTTTGCCAAGATAGCCACATTAAAGTCTCAGAAATATCTGAATCCAAGGCCACTTTCGGCTTTGGCCATCTTCATCCTGTCCCACTCAACCCAGTGCATCTTCCTTTCTCGTCATTTCCACCCCACCAAAAGCGTCTTACTAGACGTTCCATATCCTGACAGACCCTCATTGGTAAAAGAAAACGTCCCATAGCATAATTGGGAATAGCTTGGATCACAGCCTTGACAAGTACTTCATTCCCTGCAACCGACAGTTCATCACTTTTCCAACCCTTCATTTTATTACTGATACGTTCAGACAAGTAACCGAAAGGGATTGATATGTTCTGTCCAAACGTAGATGGGAGTCTCAAATACGAGTCATGCTCTCCGACGAGTTGAACACCAAGACATTGGCTGAGTTCGATCTTCCCGTCTGAGCCCACATTATATGAGAAAACGACTGAGGGATTCTGCAAGTTTAGAAGTTGGCCCGAAGCGATCTCATATCGTCTTAGAATCTCGTGGAGATGGCCAAGTTCAGCATGAGTAGCGTTCGTGAACAATAGGCAATCGTCTGCAAAAAACAAGTGAGAGACAATGGGACCACCCCTTGAGGCCGCAATGCTAGAGAGATCAACTTTCTGCACAACAAGAGTCAAGCTACGTGAAAGAGTTTCACTAACAAGTAGAAACATACAAAGGGATAGAGGGAAACTCTGTCGCAAACCCCTCTCAGGAGTGATCATCCCCATTGACTTTTTCTTTCACTAAGACTGTATGTGTCCGTAGAGACGCATCTCATGACAAGATCAATCCAACTTGTTCTGAAACCCATCCTCTCCATAATTGCACGCAAGAAGTCCCATTCAACTCTATCGCAGGCTTTGCTCATATCAGCTTTGAGGGCGAAATAACAAATTATTCCCTTTTTCCTGTTTGTCATATAATGAAAAAGCTAAAAATAAGTCAAAGTATTGTCAGTAATAAGTCTACCTCGAACGAAAGCACTCCGATTTTCAGCTATCAAAGAATCCAAGATATATTTCAAGCGATTAGCTAATAAGTTGGTGACCAGTTTATAAATTGTGTTGCATAAGCTAATGGGATGCAAATCCGTTGCCTTGTGAAGTTGTTTAACTTTTGGAGTCAGAGCCATGAGGGTTTGATTATACCTGAAATATCAACACCTTCATTAAGAATGCCAAGGCAAACCTCTTCAAGCTCGCCTCCGATTATTGCCCAGAATTTCTGATAGCAGAGAGGTAGGAAACCATCCGGGATAGGAGCCTTTAGAGGCACCATAAGTTGTAATGCAACTCGAATATCTAACACTGTGAAAGGTTGGTTCATCATCCCACAGTGATCAAAGGAGACCTTCTCCTCAATCCCCGACATAACCGATTCCATTTGAGCTTTGGAAGGGTTAGTGGTAGTGAACATATCCCTGAAGAAATTCTCAATAATGGTGGTGACATGTTTCTTTTAATCAATCCAAATCTCTGACTCATCTTCTAGTCCTCTTATTCTGTTCCTATTTCTTCGATTAGTGGCTTTGCGGTGAAAGAAACATGTATTTTGATCCCCCCTATCGCATCCAAACCTCCCTAGACCTTTTCTGCCACATTTCTTTCTCCCTAAGGAGGATTTGAAGCAAGTTATTGCGCACCAATTTTGCTTTGGAAAATTCCTGAGCAGATTGAACCCAATCAGTTAGGAATCTGAAGACAGTTCCTTAACTTTCGGAGTTGTACTGTCACCTGACCAAAAGAGCTTCGTTCCCACTGTGAAGAGAAGTCGGAATCTGCCGAATCTTGGAGTCTAACTGATCCGGCAGATTTGACCAAGTGTTCCTGATCATATATTTGCAGCCTTCGGGCTACAGCCTTCGTTCTACAGCCACATTTCCTCAAATTGAAAGAATTTGTTGACCCTGATAGCCCTCGAATCACTAGATTCCCACGATATCGATTGTATTGTGGTATGATACTTCTTCTATAAGGTGTTGGACTGAAGCCCAACCAAAATTTTTTTTTCCTTCTGTCATTAACCATACATCTGTCAAGTCGTTCCGTGATCGCCGCATTACCTTCCTGGTTGTTTCCCCATGTAATGCAAGATCCATAAAATCCCATGTCCCTGAGTTGAAGACGTTGTGCGAAGCTTAAAAAGTCCTCTATCTGGCTGAAGGATACTGGTCGACCCCCTTCCTTGTCCAGGATAGACGGGAAAGTGTTGAAATCTCCAACAATACACCAGGGCGGTCCCCGGGCCTAAGGCATTCCAGCAATCTCCATCAGATATATTGTTCCTCTCTCACTGTAGCACCATAGAAACATGTTAAAACCCCCGCTTGGAGTTGTTATCAAAACCGAATAGTACCATGATTATGAAAATTTGACCAAGTTAACAAAGAAAAGCTAACCAATTTATCCCAAAATAGGGCTAGTCCGCCCCTTCTGCCTCTACAACTATCATCACAGCCCCTGAAGATTCCATTTTGAAGACCCATACTTCTTTTGATTCTTCTCATCTCTCTTGCATACGCTTTTGTGTCCATCAAGAATACGACACTCGGTCTCCTTCTCCTTACGAGATCTCAAAGAGAAGACACACTAACAGGGTTGCACGTTCCATATTAGGATACTCATTGATCGTGGCTAGGCTGTCTCGCAGCCTCATCCAATGAAAGGATTGGAGTATTTAAGGCACTTCGTTCTTGTGTCGGAATCCGGGAATAAGAAACCTTTGCGCTCTCTATTTTTGGACCATCCACCTTTTTAATCTCCTATTTCAACGAGGACTTATTTCAGGGATTCGCCGAAGCTGTGGTATGCGAGGGGATAGTGGAATCATCCTTCGACTGAACCGGGCAATTGCCCTGCCCAACATGACCTGTTTGTACATTGTTCCTCTGCTGAGATTACACTGTACAAGTGGGGTTGCTGCCAACAGTAGCTGAATGCCCACCAGAATTATTGCCGCGGCCAGCTACAGCTTGGTTGCCGCGACCAGTACCCCTTCCACGGCCCCTGGAACTATACGTTCCTCTTCCCATCGATGAAAAATTCTCAATTTGCTTTTCGGCTGGGTTGGGAGTAAGATCAACTTTACTAAATTTGCATTTTGGGCCCGATGACTGATGCGATGATGAAGCATGACCCTTAGCCTTCTGCTCAGATGTGAACTTCTGCCGAATAGTGCTAGTTGTTGCTGCAGATGACCTAGAGGCAATCTATTTTAGTTTTAACTTTGTTTTGGTTATAATATTTATTTTATTATATATGGAGATATTTGATATAATGAAGTCCTTATATTACAATTGTTGTTTATCTTAAATATCCTTAGTCAAGTATATTAATCAATAGGACGATCACTATGCATGGAGACTAGTATGTGGGTAGATTGATGTGGAGGTATCAAGTCTAATACATGGGTATGCATTAGGAGTAATGACATACTAGATTGACCCACCACGAGAAGGCTACATAAGAATTATGTTAATGCCACAAGTGCTTCTCATAGTGACAATGGTGTTCTATTCCTTACACTTGAAGTCACTAGATACTCTATTTGTGAATTATCATATTTTGATCCCGTCAAACGTTACACCATAAATGGGTAACTATAAAGGCGGTAATCGAACATGATAGGAAGCAAGCTGAGAGATGGTAGTGATGTAGAGAGAATTTTTCCCTCCCACATAATGGGAGTAGATATCCACGACCACTCGAGGGGTAGAGCTTATGGAATGTCCGGCCAGACTCTGTTATATGTTCAAATTAGTTTATTGCCATGATTGAGAAACTATGGATTGGATGTACGGGTGTGACATTTATGCCTCGTGTCCAATGCGGATATAAAGACAAAGGGACAATACAACACGATAACATTGGTCACATAGGTTTGTCAGATCACCGACTATTTGTATTAGTTGGGTAGCATTGATGTGTTGCTAGACACCGCTTCAATGTTTGTAATTGTTACTGCCAACTTAATAGAAACTTGCAGGGTCACACACCAAAATACATAAACTGGATATGGATGTTAATTAGTCGGACTAATTAACGATTGAAAGGATCAAGGATCAAAACGCAACCACATGCAAAGTTAGTTGGACTAAATTGTAGAGTGGACTAATACGTGTATGGGCCGGATTAGGCTATTAGATTAATCCCTGTATGGATAGGATTAGGATTTTAGACTAATCCGTTTATGGACATGATTAGGCTATAAGAGTAATCCGTGTACGGCCATAATTAGTATTGGAGCAAGTTTGTAGACAATAAGGAGTTATTGACTATAAAAATGGGGTCCTAGTTCTATTATTATATTTGAGTATTCATTAAGTGAAATAATTAGAGCAAGGAAAGAAAGTAGAGAGGCGGACGACACCTCTACCCGTCGGCTCTAAGAGGCTCGACATCTTCCTCGTTTTGCGAGATCCTCTTGATTTGACAAGATCCTTGCGATTCCTTCTTCTACATTGCTAGCACAAGGCGTAGAAGATATTTAAGTTGGAAATCCTATTGTGTGGGTACCGGTAGAGACAAGGGCACTATTCTTCGTTGTGATCTCACAAACCTACAAGGTAAACGTTACTTCATTTATCACGTTATGAGAGCTTAACCCGCGATTCATGGAGGGATTTGATCAGGAAATTTTAATTGAATTTCCGCTGCGTATCCTGCATCAAAATGCTACAGGTATGAGAGCCACATGTCATAGCGCATAACATGATTATGTGTGGCCTGTTTTATCAGTTTTACACCGTATCGTTAAATTTTGCTAATATGTGTATATTGATGCAATTGAATATGATTCAATAGGAAATAAGTCAATTTTACATATCCTGTAAAGATTGGCTGATTTCGTATACATATGATGTATGTTTTGGAGATTTGAAAATCTATGGTTTAGGCACATTTGTGGAAAAATGTGTTTTTGTCCCAAAATTGGGAACATCTGCCCACAAGGAAGGGTAAAAGTCATTGAAACTTTCCCTGTAGGGTTCGGCCTAGCCAACCCGCCTCTTCCCTTGGCGCGCGAACCAAGGCCGACCACCCTACCAGGCTCGGCCAGCCGCCGGTTTGACCGTGCGGGCTGGTCCGCCCGGTTTGGCCCGGTTCGGCTAGGCCAAACTTGTTTTGGCCAATTGGATTGGCGCGACTGTTTAACTGTTTTGACCCTAGAAGTCCCAAATTCAATTAAAATTTACCAAGCGCGATTAAATTGAATTTTAACTTTTATGTGTTTCATCGCAAGGTGGTTGGATGTGGCCTAGGTTGTGGATGTCTATTTTATGGTTTGTTTTGGTTTGGTATCGATGTAATTAATGTAATTATTTTTATGGCCTGCGTGTCGTCTTCTCCCTCGCATGTGATGTCTCTCTATTTAGTTTATAGATGCTTAGCTATAATTAGATAGATAAAATATAACCAAGACATGGAAAAGAAGATCAAAGACTAAAGAAACCACAAGTCGATGAAGACCCACAAATCTAGGACGCATGGACTAAAGGTGGAGGCACATGGAGATGAGCTTGTCAATTTAGGGCTTCTATATATTCTCACTGGCTTGGGAATATCTTAGTTTTAGGGGCCACATCCATTCCATGTTTTATTTTTTATTGTCTTGTTATTTATTCTTTGTGTATGTTTGATGCATGCAAACGTAACAAGATACTAATTTAACAGTTGAATCTTTTATTTTGGGATTGCCAATCCAAATAATTAGACCAGTTGATGTGATCAACACAATTAAATTTGACAAAGAAATCCCTCAACGATAAATATTTTGTTTAGCATTCTCTTGCTTAAGACTCGTCATAATCAGGGATTATTAAGTTCGGGCTTGCCAAAGCAAGGCGACTTGATTCTTCATGATGTGGCGCGAGGGAACAAGCTAGTAATGTGTGATTGTTGAAGTAAGAGGTTAAACGCAACTGAGCTACTTTAATAGGATTGAAAACTTAGAGGCAAGGGTATTGGGATTATCTAGGAGATAGATAAATAAGGAGTTATTTTCCCAGTTGAATTAAGAGTTGCATACGATGCGATTGGAAGTTGTTCCTACCTAAATAACTAATTTTTGGGTGACTTGCCAAAGCAAGCTCAAGAGGAGGTGAAATATGGATCTTGGCCCACTAGAAAGTACACGACATTTTATGCATTAATGGTGAGGGCTGTTAATCCGAGAAAAATAGGGGGACCTATATTTAATAATATAGCCATTTTAAAATGTAGTTGATTGTTCACAAATACTAAAATGCATATTTCTCATTAGTTGTAGAACTCCAAGGGCAAACAATTAGCAAACATCGGCAATTGCGTTTGGTCTTTGAGAAGGACAAATAGTCTGAAATAAATTTCCTAGGACTGGTACAGGAACTTGAGAATCGTTCTCAAGCTCGAAGAGCTGTATATAGTAGAGCAGAAAGTTCCTTCTCCATCACCTGCCAATACGAAGTAAAACCTTAAGTAAGGAACATAAAAGAATGGTTCTTTGGATGTGACTTGCCTCATGTTAGTTGCCATGAACTCTGAGCTTTGGAAGCACGACGAGGACATGGAAACGTATGATATAATCATATATTTAAAGAATCTCTTTCAAAGAGCGATCTAGACATGAAAGGTTTGAAGGGCCAAGAGCTTTGTTCAAGAGTAATTTACTCAATATGATTGAAAACCGCTAAACAAAACACTAGTGAGGCCAAAATCAAAACCATATTGATGGTTAAAAGGGGAAGAAGCAAATGGTTTGCCCAAAACCCCAAAGGTAAAATCAAGATTGTTGCTAAGACCAAGTTTAGCTTAAAGCCTAAAAGGTAGTAAACTGGAAGAGAAACTGCCCAAAAATATTCGGAAGATAAAAGGATTGGAATAATGATTCCACCGCCACTAGGTATTTGTGTTATATATGTTAATTTGTCTATCTCATCATCATATGTATTAGATACGGGATGAGGATATCACATTTATAGAAATGTGTAGGATCTCAAGAGATATAAACTATTGAATAAGGGAGAGATAACCCTACACGTGGGGAAGTGAAGCAAGAGTTGCGAAAGTTGCCATAGGGACTATCATGTATCTCTACCTTCCAGAATTACGAATTAGACAAATGCTATTATGTCCCTTCTATGAGTAGGAACATTTTTGCAATTTCTTTTTTGGACAAGAAATGTTTTTCTGTCATTTTGAAGGACAAGTGTTGCTACGTTTATTTTGATAGTATGCATTATTGTAATGCTCTTTTTTCTAATGGATTGTATATCCTTGATCCAGAGAATTCCGTTTATAACATATATATCAAGAGGATTAAAACCAATGGTTAAATCCTACCTATCTATCGCACTGTCGTTTAGGCCATATGAACGAGAAACACATTTCGAGCCTCCATAAGGACGTATTTCTAGACTCATTTGATTATGAATGATATGAGACATGTGAATATTGTTTATTGGGGGAAATGAATAAGTCCCCTTTCAATATGAGCCATTTCGAGCCTCCCCTTACTTCATTAAATTTACTTATGAATTCAGTAGATATGGATTTGTTTATCTTATGAAGAAAGAATTTGGATCCTTTGGTTCAAATAATTCAAGAATGAAGTAGAGAAGCAACTTGGCAAGAGTATCGGATCGTGGAGGAGAATACTTAATCCAAGATTTTGACGACTATCTTAGAGAGTGTGGGATCTTGTCACAACTCACTCCACTTGGAACACCACAATGGAATGGTGTGTCTGAGAGGAGGAATCGAACACAGTTAGACATGGTTTGATCTATGATGTGTCAAATAGATCTTCCAATATCATTTGGGGACACCCTCTATTAAATGCAATTTTTATTCTTAACCGTGTTCAATCCAAATCAGTCATGAAGACACAATATGCCATATGACCTGGGAGGCGTCCCGTAGTGTCCTCTAATGAATATTTGGGGTTGCGACGTTGATGTAAGGCGTTTACAATTATATAAGCTCGGAACCAAGTCGGATAAGTGTAAGTTTGTGGGATATCTGAAGGAAAGAAAGAATATTATTTCTACAATCCAACCGAGAAAAAAGTTTTTGTTGCTCGGACCGATGTGTTTTAGAAAGAGAGTTTGTCTCTAAAGAAGACATTGGGAGGACTATAGAACTTGAAGAAGTTCAAGAATGATCCTACAATTTAACATGCGTAGGAACCGCAAGCTGTTATGGAGTAATTTTCTCAAGTAACACAAGAACTTTGTAGGTCGAGTAGGGTACGTCAGGGGCCAGATAAGTACGAACTTATCGTGACTGAGCCATGTGACGTACTGCTCATGGATGATGAGCCTACTACCTATGGAGCGTCCGTAAAGGGGCCGAACTCTAAGAAATGGCTTTAAGCCATGAGGTCCGAAATGGAATCCGTGTATACCAAAAAAATATGGACTTTGGTGGAACCACCTGAAGGGGCTCGGCCCATAGGGGGCAAGTGGGACTTCAAGAAGAAAACTGATATGGATGGCAAGGCGGTTGCCTACAAGGGCCGATTGCTAGCAAAAGGATTCATACAGATTCATGGTATTGACTATGATGAAACCTTTTCCCCGGTCGCATTGACCAAATTTATTCGCATCTTGCTTGATATTGCAGCTTATCACGACTATGAGATTTGGCAGATGGATATCAAAACATCATTTCTGTATGGAAACCTCCTTGAGGATGTGTATATGACACATCCAGAGGGTTTTGAGGATCCAAAGCATGCCAACAAAGTGTGTAAGTTATGGGTTGAAGCAAGCTTCTAGGAGGTTGAATCTATGTTTGATGATGCAGTCAAAGAGTTTGGCTTTACAAGAAGGTCAGTGGGAGCTCTGTAGTATTTCTGGTCTTGTATGTGGATGACATACTACTCATCGGAAACAATGTCCCTACTTTGAAATTTGTTAAAGATTGGCTAGGGAATTATTTCTCAATGAAAGACTTAGGGGATGCAACTTATATACTTGGTATAAAGATCTATAGAGATAGATCAAGTTGTTCGGCCTAAGTCAAAGTACATATAGAGACAAGGTGTTGAAACGGCTCAACATGCAAGAATCAAATAAAATATTCTTGCCCATGTCTCATGGAGTCACCCTTACGAAGGCTGAATGTCCTTCCAATCAGATTGAGAAGGACCACATGAGTAGGATCCCATATGTTTCGGCTATTAGATCTATCATGTATGGCATGTTATGTACTAGACTAGATGTGTCATACGCACTCCAATCCGGGTGAGAGTCACTGGATTGCTGTCAAGAATATCCTTAAGTACTTAAGAAGAACTAAGGATGCATTCTTGATATATGTAGGGGAGGAAGAACTTAATATAAAGGGTTATACTGACGCGAGCTTCCAAACCGACAAGGATGATTACATATCGCAGTCGGGTTATGTGTTTTTCTTGATGGAGGAACTGTGAGCTGGAAAGGGTTCCATGCAAGATTCAGTTTCCGATTCTACAATACAAAACTGTGTATATTATTGCATTAGATGCACATACTCGGGAGATTCTATCTCATTCAAGATATTATCGATATGAGTAGATGTGAAGATATGCTAAGTACCGACAAATGAAATCCTTACAGACTTTCTTACCGAACCATGTGCTCAGCGAAAGCATAAGGTTCGCGCTAGATCAATAGGCCTACGAGATGCACCAGATTGGCCATAGTGCAAGTGGGAGACTGTTGGTGTAGATGCCCTAGAGGAAATCTATTTTAGTTTGAAATTTTTTTTGGCAAGAATATTCATTTTATTATATATGGAGATATTTAATATAATGAAGTCTTTATATTAATTTTTTTTCTTAAATATCCCTAGTCAAGTATATTGATCAATGGGACGATCACTATGCCTGGAGACTAGTATGTGGGCAAATTGATATGGAGATATCAAGTCTAACACATGGGTATACATACGGAGAAATGGCACACTGGATTGACACACCACGAGAAGGCTACTTAAGAATTATGCTAATGCGACAAGTGCTTCTCGTAGTGACAATGGTTTTGTAGTCCTTAGACTTGAACTCACTAGATACTCTAGTTGTGAATTTTCATGTTTTGATCCCGTCAAACGGTACACCGTAACTGGGTAACTATATAGGCCGTAATCGGCCATGATAGAAAGCAAGCTGAGAGATGGTAGTGATGTAGAGATGATTTTTTCCCTCCCACATAATGGGAGTAAATATCCACGGCCACTCGAGGGGTAGAGCTTATGGAATGTCCGATCAGACTCAGATAAATCAATATGTGTTAGTGTTGTTATGTGTTCAAATAAGTATATTTCCAGGATCGAGAAACTATGGATTGGATGTACGAGTGTGACATTTATGTCTCGTGTTCAATGCGGATATAGATACAAATGGACAATATAACACGGTAACATTGGTCACATAGGTTTTTCAGATCACTGACTATTTCTATTAGTTGGGTAGCATTGATGTGTTACACCGCTCAATGTTTGTAATTGTTACTGTCAACTTAATAGAAACCTGCAGGGTGACACACCAAAAAGATTAAACTGGATATGGATGTTAATTATTCGGACTAATTAACAATTAAAAGGATCAAGGATCAAAACGCAACCACATGCAAAGATAGTTGGACTAAATTGCAAAGTGGATTAATCCGTGTATGGGCAGGATTAGGCTATTAGACTAATCTATATATGGAAATTATTGGACTTTTAGACTAATCTGTTTATGGACATGATTAGGCTATAAGACTAAGTTTGTAGTCAATAAGAAGTTATTGACTATAAAAAGGGGGTCCTAGTTCTATTATTATATGTGAGTTGTCATTAAGTGAAATAATCAGAGCAAGGAGATAGAGAGTAGAGAGGCGCACAGAACCCCTACCCGTCGGCTCCAAGTGGCTCGACCTCTTCCTCGTTTTTCGAGATCCGCTGGATTTGATCAAGCTCCTGGCGATTCCTTCTTCTAGGTTGCTAGCACAAGGCGTGGAGAAGATTTCATTTGGCAATCCTAAGGTGTGGATACCGGTATAGACGAGGACACTATTATTCATTGTGAGCACACAAACCTACAAGGTAAACGTTACTTCATTTATTACGTTATGAGAGCTTAACCTGCGATTCATGGAGGGTTTTGATCAGGAAATTTTAATTGTATTTCCGCTGCGTATCCTTCATTAAGGTTTTGTGAAATCAGAGATGATAATTCAATCCCTTTGAGGGGTTTGTATAAACTCGGGAGGAGTTATACTTTGATGATGATTAAAGACATGTTATGTTTGAGAAGCATGATCAAAGCTCCAAATCTTTGAAGCTTATAGTGCATATATTCTTGCTTATAGTTTATGTGCTGCATGACTTATATTGACTTGGTTTGAAAGCCTGTTTTAGAATTTATATTGTCTCTCAAAAATATTCTTGAACTTATATATTGTGCTTACATTGATAAATAAGTATGCAGACTGGTATGTCTCAAGAATTGTTGAATGTTGGCCAAAGCTATGAAGGTGTCCAAAGCTCCAAAGCTTGGGAGGTTGCCTTTGACTTCTGTCTGTGATATATTTGCTAACAGATTCTTGTTGCAGGTTGACATATCAAGCTGTGTGGTTTATTATTGAATTATTCTAAGTTATATTCTTAATGCTGATAATTACTTTGATATATTAACTTAATGTTTACACTCAAAAAATATTTTTGCATATTGGTTTAAAATGGCCTACCAAACAGGACATTATGATCTGCTATTTATTCTGTATTGTTTCTTAACTTGTGGTCAAGTTTTTGCAGGACGCGAATTTGGTCAAACCTGCATGACCAAAACAAAATAATTGTTTGAATATAGCTGTTGAAAGAAGCTGTTAGGTGGTTGAGATTTTGCAGGAAGTTTGTTCCTAAAATCTCTCTGGTTTTTGCTGCCAGATGACATATACAGAGTTTGAATTTGAAGCTGATACAGAGGTGATAAACAAAAAGAGAAGAGACATCAGACGTAGGAAATCATTCATCAACTCTTCAACCATTTAAACAGATTGAGAGCTCAACTTTGAAGAAGATCAATCATCTCAGGCATTCCAGATTTCTGAAGAGCACTTTGAAGCTTCATTGCTTAATCTATACTTTGTTTTCTTCATTCGTGTGTTTTATTTGTGTAACTCATTAGAATTTTTATACCTCACCAACTGTTAGAAGTTAGTTGTTCAATAGAACAACGAGAGGTTCTTATTGTTTCAGTAGATTGTAGCTGGAACTATATAGGTTTGGAACAACAAGCTGTATAAGTGTAAGAAAGTTCACTTTGGTTTGGGATATAGAGCTAAGTCTGTGATTAATAAGAAGGTGTTTTAAATCCTAGATGGATAGTACCCCTTATGCGGAGAGTAGGCTCATTGGTGGCTGAACTTCGTAAAAAATCACTGTTTTCATCTTCGTTAAAGTTCTGCATTTAATTCCATTCAAAACTCTTCATCACTGAGCTTCTCCAAAGCTTCGGAGGATTCCCTGTTTCAAAGCTTTGAAGCTTCTGACAATCACAAACTGTTTAAACTGTTTCTATACTTGTTCAAAGCTTTGGAAATCTATTTCATCTCTGTGTTAAGTTTTAAAATCCCATTTTTAGCAAAATATTGCATACTGTATTCAACCCCCCTTCTAGAGTATCTTGATCATATATTTTACCTTCATTACACACTTTCAAGAGAAGATTAGCTTCTTGTGAGACAGTGGTCGGAAGATAAGCCAATCACCGTAACCCCATAATTCTCTACTCTTTTCGTCATCAGTTTTGACAAAACATTCATCACTGTAGGGACCAATTTGGCCACGTGCACCAATGAAAAACTTGGCCAATACGTTCGTATTTGTAGTCGAGCCAGATGACATCTCCCAGTACATCAATGTGATGGCCCCTTCATAGAGGTTTGTTCATAGGTAAGCGCACACAGACTTTCTGTAACACCCCCATCCTAGAGTGCCAGAGAATTACACTCGGAACCCCTAGACTCTCCGGAGATGTCCTCCGCTAAGCACGAAAATACTCAGCAAGGAGTCTAATCCTAACAGTTCTGTTACCAGAAAGAATTAAAGATACCAAACTTTAAATTACTTTCACATCTTGTAATACTGGTGTGTCAATCCCCTAAGTGATTACCTATTTCCCAAGCTCCCGCGCACTCACCTTCCATATATAGAAAGTTGTGATGTCACAACATCAATTTATAATATCCAAGATAGACTTCTCAATGAAACAAACATATACATACTTGAAATTGTATAACCTGTACTTTTAATGTGTATGCCCTAGTATCCTAACCCACGTTAAATAGTGGAGAGAGTTATACCGGACATTAAACTTATCCGATAACACAATACGCCAAATCCATACTCTTTTCCCCATTCATGTACCACCCATTAATCCACCAAGACAAACTAGACCTTAAGTGTGCACACCCCTACTGGATCGTCCATCCAGGGAGTAGTATTAGTTGCCTACAAGTCGGGAGCTAGCAATGTACCGACTAAGCCCGTAGGGCATGAATGTAAATCCCGAAGAACGGGTCCCATAGTTGTATTAAGCCCGCATACCAGTTCCCATAAATGTTTGACCATATCGTGGTCAAGGGTACATGAATAATTTCTTAAACAAGTATTCAAGAGTATCACTAACAATACTCATACTTACATGTTTATGTGCATATGATGTCCAAGATCAGCCTTATGTTGAACCATGATTTATGTATCTCTTACTCATAGAGACATGCATACATCCCAATCTAATATTCTTTGATAGTAAATAAGCATTCGTATGCTTACTTGATAACCTGCCTAGTACTCCTTACCAGCGACGCTGATTCACTATCTCGATGAACTCTACACATACAAGTGTATAAATATTTATTAGTACACGTCCCCAATAGTGAGGTACAATGCACATGCATTATCATCCTAACGGTCTAGCCCATAATGACTATTTCCCCCTGAAGTCTCATTCTTATCAGGACAATCTCTTATTGTTCCCGAACCCCCTCATTTGTGATTAACTAGCTAGTCTTAAGAGTAACCAAGTCTCCAATTTGTCTACGTAGATTGTATCTCAAGTTCTGATCATTTACACTTAGGTCCATAAAGTTTGTCTATATTAACTTGTTATCCGATATTGACCCTGAACCCCTCAAATAGTTCAAATTATGCTTAACAGTATAAATTTATCATTTTAACACTCTCGGGTAGTCATAGGGTTGAAAAGTACAAGTTCTAGTTATTTGAACTTAGACCCCTGAAGTTAAGAAAAAATACATAAAGACCCCCAATAGTTGATTTGGTTAGTATTAACCCATGATAGCGTATTATAACTACAAATATCCATGTAAGTCATGTTTTTAACTCGAAGACATTGAATTCTTCATTTCACAACTTTTATGTGAATTTATGATTTTGCCCCGCTTATACAGTTTGGTCAAACTAGGGTTTCCAACCATTTAGCTTTTGGTCAAACACGACACTTGGATGTAGACTAACGATTTGATAAACTTTGCTCAAGGGTGTGAAGGCTATACAGATCACTTTGACTGTCAAACTAAAAGTCTAAGTATGAATGAAAGCATCACAAACAGCCAACTTCATATTTAATTTTTGAGCAATTGAGAAGTAATTTGGGGAAACTAGACAGGTTATGGAATAAAACTGAACAAGGATTCTGAAACATATTCAAGCTCTTCAATACTAAAAATAACCAGAGAGATATCACGGGTCAAAGTTGGGGAAAATCAATCCAAGTTTCAGACTTAGATAAATTTCGAACTTAACAGTTTTTAAGACAGTTTTGCATTAACTTTAAGGCCAATGTGAGCCAGCTTAGAGTGTGATTTGCAAGTTCCAATTCAAATTGAAGTTGTAGTATTATGATCAATAAACACACATGAAGAAAAATCAAACAATTACATTAACTGGTAAGGAAGCACATGCTTCCAAAGTTGTCAGAAAAGTTCTGCAACCCACACAACTAAGAACACAAGTTCCACAAAATTGTGTCACAGTGATTTCAACCCAATTTTCAGGCCATAAAATGATCAAATTGGCCAAGAAAATCAACATGAAAGTGCTAGAGGCGAGCATAGAGAATTCATCGGTCCAAACCACTCCCAAACTGATGTACATAGGCTTAGTTATCGAGCCAAGAACAGGGCCCAATAGCCCGCCGGAAAAACTGTGAGCTCAAGAATCAAAACTGATCCAAAATGGTTTATGGGCGCAGTGTCAGGGTCCTACGACATTCTACTTGTTAAGTCAGATTCTTGATTCTAAATTATGTCGTATTGTGTGATGAAAGACAAATTCATCTTGAAAAATTATATGTGATCACTAAAATTCTGTTTTGCACGAGATTTGATTAACTGTCTAGTTGCACCATGAATATGTTTCTAGTTTGTGTGTAATTTTGTTTTGCAGGAAACATAATTCAAAGCATTGAAAATATTTTCAAAGCTTTGAAAATGCTCATAGTTCTTAGCCTCAAATTCCTGAATGCAGGAGTTTCAAACAGGTCACTAGAGTCTTGCTATTTGTATGGGATCTGTTCAAAACTTGTCTCAAGCTTGCATGTTCTAATTGTGCTCAAAATCCATGGAGAAAATCAAGCATATATTCGTGGAAAAGAGCTGTTGAAGACTCCATAATCTGTTTGGGATTTTTAGGGATTCTGTTGCAACGATTTTGGTAACTATTGCAACAACACTTTAAATTCAAAGAGACTAACTGGAGAGTGAAACACAAAGAGATACAGAGACACGCAAAGACATTCGAATTCGGAGAGCAATAATGAAGCATATCGATTCATCATTTAATCCATTCCAGACTCAAAAGAACACTTCCAATCTTCCCAGCTTCATAGTCTTCACAGTGTTCTTCTACTTGTGCTTAAACTGTTTATTCATTAGAATTATGTATCTTCTATAATATGTTCTCATTAAGTTTTTCAATAGGAAGAACAAATATTCTTATTGTATCAAGTAGTTGAAGCTCTACTAGATAGCTTAGGAGAGAACTACAGGCTGGTATAAGAGTAAGGAAATTATCTTAGGCCTTATATCTAGGGCTTAACTATTGATAAATAAGAAGTTATTGAAATCCTAGAGGGATTAGATCCCTCAGGCGAAGAGTAGGCCATTTGGAGAAGGAACTTCGTAACAAATACTTGTGTCTTGCTCTTTACATTTAGTATTTTACTTTCTTACAAAACAGTGTGAAAACAGGACATTTTAAAAAATTTGAAAGACTTTTCAAGCCTTGAAAATTCTCATAAGTTTTTTAAACTGTCAGTTTCAGTTCAAAGTTTTGAAGCTGGTTTCAATGCTTTGAAAAACTTCAAGACTTCTCTGCTTATTTTTAAAACCACTATTTTAGCAAAAGTTTCCATACTCTACTCAACACCCCTTCTAGAGTATACTTGATTCTATCTTTATACCTACTTACACACTTCAATTGGTATCAGAGCCTCATTCACTGTTTAGATCTAACAATCTTGTGATCATGAATAATGTAGGTGAATGTGATTTCTCACAGGGAAGATCAGCAAACAGACCTCCACTGTTTTGTGGAGATAACTTTGTGCACTGGAGATATCTGATGAAGATGTTCATCATAGATCAAGACATGGAACTGTGGTTTATCATTCAGAATGGACCCCATACATTCAATACAGAAAGAGAGGGGATGAAAACTTTCAAATCTGAAGACTCTTTTTCTGATACTGAATTAGAGAAGGGTTCTAAGAATTATAGAGCTATGTACTTACTATACTCTGAATGCAGATGAGTTTAACAGGATCTCCACTTGCAAGAGTGCAATGGAATACGGGACAAATTGGTGGTGAAATTTGAAGGAACCTGCCAAGTCAAGCAGACTAAGATTAATATCTTATTGAGGCAATATGAGCTATTCAAGATGAGTGTTGATGAGTCAATCACGGGCATGTTCAAGAGGTTCACTGATATAGTCAACAACCTGGAATCCTTGGGAAAATAATTTTCAAATGAAGATAAAGTCAAGAAGATAATGAGAAGTCTTCCTAAAGCCAAATGGGAGACAAAGACAACATCAATTTAAGTGGCTCAAGATTTATGTACTCTTCAAATATATGACTTGCAAGGAAAGCTCCTCATTCATGAAATTTCCATGAATGAAGTGGATGGATAACTCTATGAAAGTGTCAAGAATCTGGCACTCAAAGCTACAGAGAGTGAGCAGATTCAAAGCTTTGAAAAGGAGGAAGATGATGAAGATCCGTTTGCACTGATTTCCAAAGCCTTGACCAGGATCCTCAAGATGAAGAAAAACTTTGGAAACAAGGACTATAACAGAGAGAGATATAGATCATCAAACAGCAAGGACTACAAATGTAATTCCTAATCCGATTAAAATAAACCTAAAGGGATAAATTAATTTGAATGTGGAGATGCATATCTGATGCACTATTTAGCGTGCTAATCACAAGTATACGAATCAAATAATATAGAGAGTATTTTCAACCCGGATTATCGATCCCACAGAGACTTTGCAGGTTTTTCTAATAATCAGTTTTAACTAACAGAGTGTAAAACGTATGAGTAGTTTGAGATTATGGTTGTAAACTAAGTACTAAAAGTAAAGACTACAACTGTAAATCTTTTTTTGTGAGAATTTTCTGAATAACCGTAAGTGTTGGAAATATGGGGTTTAAGGTACTAGACTCCAGGATCTCATAAGGTCTCTTCAGTTCAACATTCTTCGTTTGACATGAAAACACACAGCAGTTATTTATCCGTGCCACGTACCAGTTGTGCAGTATCTTTTCTTTTCGTGCACGTTATCACGATTCTGCAGTCTTTCGGATTCCTGTTAAGCTGCCTAGGTCTGTAGTCTCGTTCTAAATCTGCTAGGGTTTCTCACCTGTCCTGATGGCCCGGTCAGATTCTCTAACAGTTGGTCAAACGATTTCAGGTTAGTCCTAACTCCCCTTCGCTAGTCGGCCTATCGGGGTAAGGTGCTAAATTGTGTCTTCTCTTCCTAACCCTAACCGTACGTTTTCACCTACCGACTCGGGTCTGTAGCAATTCTGGGTGATCAAGTCGAGCATGCATGAACAGTAAAATTCAAAGACAGAATAACGAATAAAGCTGCTAATATTAAGAAACTGCAATCATGAATTCATAGTCAAAACGTAGAACTAATCTCTGAGTAGGAAACCTAGGTTCACCGAGAACCTAGGTTTAAAGTTTAGCTACTGAAAGTCATAACGAAATAACAAAGTTTTGAATAAAAGAGAGAAGACGAGCAAACGAATGTCTTGAAATCTGGATTCGCGCTTCCGTGCTCTCTGGGGATACTGAGACTTCTCCTTACGTGTGTTGATTTTTTAAAACGAGTCTTGGACGAGTCTTTATATAGTGCTGGAGACGGTTCCAAAACGACGTGTCTGAAATTACGAAAACTGCCAGTGTTCCACCGCCTCCGAAATAACTCACAGTTGTGCGTATATACGCAGGTCTTGTGCGTATATACGCACACAGCCAGCTTCCCGTGCTTCTTTTCTTCTTTTGTGTGCGTGTAAAGACAGAACTGTGCGTATATACGCATAGGTTGTGCATATATACGCACACAGCACCTCTTTGGCTCCCTGAAACTATTCATGTGTGCGTATGGTGAATAGTGTTGTGCGTATATACCTACAGCTTGTGCGTATATACGCACACAGCAGCTCTTCCTTGGCCAGAATCGTCCCCTCAGCTTGCTGTGTGCGTATGGCGAACAGTGTTGTGTGTATATACGCGCACCATACGCAGACAGCAGCTTCTCTGCTCTGTTTTGCCTCATCTTCCTCGACCTGCGTTTTGACCCAAAACTTGTCAAAATTACCAAAATAACCCTGGGTCAAAACCACTCTAAATTCCGCCAAATCCTGAATCTGGTCATAGAAAAACTGCTGAATGAATTTGGGAGACGAAATCTGAATTCGACTCTGAAAAATCGGGCCCAATGTCAAAATTACCAAAATACCCCTGGGCCAAAGCTGTCCCGAAAATCGACCTGAAAATGAAATAACTAATCACGACTCCGGACACCGGGACCCGAGACTCCTACTTGGGTGTGGCCTGTCTGGGACCCACACTTTGCGGGAGGCCAGTTTTTCGGCCCGGCTCCGTTTTAGCATTATGACCTGTTTTTGGAAAGCCCTTATCGTATACTTTCTTCTGCCGCATGTTTCACTTCAAAATTCCAAGTAGGTCTCAAGATATTGTCAACCGAGCGTATCCCGATCATTCTCGGTTCTGGCATTTTCAGCTTTCTCGGCTCTCGCCCCTGCAATCCTGCTTCATTCTCGGCTCCTACACAAGTCATGTCCCTGCATAAACAACACGAACAAAACCCGTGATCATATCTCAAAATGCGCAAAATAAGCAGAAATTCATGAAGAGGTTATAAACATCTCGTTCTAATTTCTGAGGCTTTCCAGGGGTAAATTCTGGCTAGAACACCGTTTTCTGACACCTAACACACGTCATTTAAGCTCAAAGATAACTCCTAGTGGGGAGTTATAAAATACCCCTGCACTAAACATTGCCCGAATTTATCAAATATAATAAAATGTGTTATTTTATTTCTACCATTTATTTGGTCATTTTTGTTAATAGGTGTATGTGGGATTTGTTACTGCTTTTGTTTTACGATGATATACTTACAATAAAGCATACCCATGATACCCGTTTGTTTTATAATTGTAGTGTTCAGTTGTTTCTACCTTTTAGATTACTAGATGGTGAGTGTTGGTGTCCACGTGTCTTAATCAGGTTGAAAATTTTATTGCTTACTATTACTAACAGTAAAGCATATTCATTTAAGGGGTTTTCTGTATTTGTTTTCTTGGCTTGAGAAGATAAAGGAAATGAAAAGGGAAAGGGGCGGTCGAGAGAAAAAAAGTAGGTGCAATGTTAGTTTTTTTTTCTTTCACCGGATTGTGGGTAGGGTAATACCTTGAGGGAATTAATGTGTTAGAGATTTAGTAATCAGTTGTATTAATAAGAGAGATTGTGAGGTATGAAAAAAATCAGAATTGAACTTAATTCTTGTAGTTGTATGCCATGGTTCTGAAAGCCAAGTGGGAGATTACAATTTCTTTAAACAATGAGAAGACTTTAGTGGTTGAGCCCAACGACAGTTTCGCTTGGGAGAGGATGAGTTAGATTGTTCTACATGCTTGCTTTGGATTGAGGTAGGGAAAATCTAATCCCCACGTTTATTGTATTTACGGTTTAGTGTGTATATATTGCTGTTGTTTCACCGTTTTATATTTGGTGATTGTTGGGTGATAAATCATGCTACTTGTGTGATTCGTGCAATATGGTTGTGTGTATAGCCGGTGCAGTTTAATTGGATTTTAGATTTTTACGCCAGTGGTTAGGCGGTACTTGCTGAGCTGTTTGGCTCACCCCTCTGTTTTACAGGTTGCGCCGGAGCGCGACTGGATCGCGGTGATATTGCTAAAAATTGATTTTTAGTTAAAACTGTTATTTTTAGTAGTTTCTAGTGAATATTTTTAATTCACTGTTTTGACCAGTTGTTTAGATAAATTGTCATTTCTGACGAGTTGGTGTAACTTTTTAAATAATTCAGTCACGTACCAGTATTTCAGATAATTGATTAAAAATTGTGTTTCGCAGGACTGTGTGTCCTGCTCGTGAGTTTTTGGCTGTCTGAAAGTGTCAGACTGGTTGATATTTCCGCGTGTTTTTATCGTAAATCGATATTTTTTATTATTAAAAGTGTGACGTCGGTCGTCACACTCGTCCCGAGCAAACTCCAGCTATATACTACCAATGCATACTATCCCGAATCAATCCTGAGCGGTGTAACTGCACTTATTTAAGAACAGTATTAGTACTATAAAAACAATTTATCTTTTTGGTGAGACTGGGCAATCTCTTCAACTCATACTGAACATCATCAAACTCTCATATTCTCCTAGATTTCTGAAACTGCAGTGATCGGAAGAATTCACGGCCAGCCTAGGTTAGTAACAAGCACGATCACAACTTGCTTATGCTTTTACACGCACACCGAGTGTATCCCTAACGCACACCTCCTGCTTTTACTATAGGTGTAATGTAAATCTGCCGGCTATGGGACGGTAGGATAAGTCACTTAGAAGCGATGTCCTAAACGTCACACATACCCCAATCTCACACTCCCTCACCAAGATGATAGAAACTGACCCAAACCACCTAAGATTCTAGACACTCAATTTTCCCAGTCCCGGTGTAACTGCCGTTCTCGCGGCCACAACTGTGAACGAATGTGAAACTGTGATAAAAATTGCCGGCCTGGCATTTTGAAATAATATCAATCAAGCACCCTGAGTTTTCTGCCTTTGATACTCATTTTTTTTTTGCGAGGCAACACAATAAGCAACAATAATATAAACCAGGCCACCTCTATGATAAACCAAAAACGTGGGGTGGCAGAAAAAATTCTGAAATGAAATCTAAAACGACCACCCCCATACTAATTTCGAACCATGTAGTCAATCAATAAAATAATCGCGCTTTTCCAACCGATCCTCCTCACTCCAAGGATGTCAATAGAACAACACGTCCTCCAATCAACCTTGTCAACCCCAAGTCCCCCATGTCGTGCGGAAAATTGTCACGCACTACGACTTTCCTCCTGTGTTCACGGTGTAATTTCGTGAGTCACCGCCACACCGAAGTGTGTTGCCGTCACTACTCACCCTTACACACCCTCAAATATAAAAATATGACGCTCATCCACTATCAAACATGACAATTCTGCTCTACCCCAGAAAATCCTCCTCAACTCAACTCCCTCGTTTCAAGACGCGTAGGAAGGGTAAAAACACTAACAATGATGCGAGTATCAAAAAACGACTTCCTAGGTCAAATGGTTACCAAAAGGGTTAATGGATCAACGGGGCTCACTAGTGGACCTAAAGTGCAGGACAGCACGTGAGGTCCCCTATGGCCTATCACTCCACCAAATGATGTGGTGACCGTGATGGCGGGTTGACGACTACCTAGTGACGGTGGTCTGGAAGCTAGGCGCATACATGGCTCGGGAGACAGCTACTTGCGTTTTCTAGAGTGCATTGGATCTATTAACTCCCCTAGACAGATTCTCTCTTCCCCACCTAAGTTCGTCCGTTTCGGGAAATTTTCTATCATTAAGCTCTCTCCAGTTTTAAGCTAAATCCTTCGCCCAGTCTCAACATTTTCGATTTTTATCCATTTTTTTAATAATTTTTCTAATATTTTTTTTTATTTTTTTTAAATATAAAGTAACGCAGTTACAACGCCGCCACCACCACACTGGATGGTGCCATGCCCTCATGGTACTAGTTTTCAGGCATACAATCTAGATTGGATGAGCTGGCTTGCCTCATCGAATGGGAACAACTGGTAGCATATGCAGAAAAATAAAGCAAGAGATAGAAATTGAACCTGTGCATGCGAAATCAGTTCTTACAGGTACTGAATTTTTTGCAGATTCCGGCGGAGAAGGTCTGTTGACCGGTCGCCGAAAAATTTCTCGACGGAAGTTGTCAACCTTCCGGCTTTGTACGCGCTCATCAAATGTGCAATCCCCGAGCACCATTGTGTGTGACAATGTGCTACCATATGGTCGAGTATACTTTCGTACACCGGGGTAGATTGCCTCTGTTTTGCAGAAAAACTGTTCTTGAAAAATCCCCAACTCGTACGAGTCCCTGTGATGGTCGAGTGTGCCAGAGCGCACCGGGGTCGATTCTTCAAGTTTTCAGAAATCTGCCTTTTCTCTCCCCTTTCACCTTTCCTTCTACAAAATTTTCTGAATTTTCTTCAAACTCCACAGATTCGTGAGCTCCTCATCGAAAACTCCTCGATTGACTTTGACCCCCACACTTTCTCGGCGCGAGTTTCCGAAAACCAACGGTAGGATGATAATCCTTGCGGTGAGAGGAACCCAGAAATGTCTTCAAATCTCGATTTCGAGCACTTTGAAAAATTTGGTGTTCTTGGAACTTGAGAGCAAGAGAGGTAGAGAGAGAGACATTCGGCCTAAATGAGCTTCAAACCCGACAGACTCCTTTTATACCCAACTTTTCAAAAATTACAAAACTGCCCCTGGCCCATTTTTTGAAGCTTTTGTGCGTATATACGAACAACCTGTGCGTATATACGCACACCGTGACAGTGGTAAAATTTTTGCAAATTTTTGAAAATTTGGAGCTCCTGCGTGCGTATATACGCACGGCTTTGTGCGTATATACGCACACAGTAGCTCTAGCCAGTTTTTTTCTGCGCCAATTTTGGGTGTTCTTGAGCTACTGTGTGCGTATATACCTACAGGTTGTGCCTATATACGCACACAGCAGCCTGGACAATTTTTTTTCAGTGTAAATAACTTTGAACTATGTTGTGCGTACGCAGGCTTGTGCGTATATACGCACACATCAAGCTGTGTGTGTAAAAAAAATTCTCTCTCTCTCTCTCTCTTTATACCTCTGTGTGCGTATATACCTAGAGGTTGTGCGTATATACGCACAAAGCAAGCTCCTCTGTCTATTTTGTCTTGATTTCTGCACTGCTGTGTGTGCACATGCTCAATTCAATGTAAGAACTCACTCATCTTACCTCTCTCAAAATTCAAAACTTAAAAAAAACTTAACTAAATTAAACTAACTTACTACTTTGGGTTGCCTCCCAACCAGCGCTTGTAATTTAAAGTCGACGGCCCGACCCAGTTACCTCATGTTTGCTCAAGGGACATAAAAAAAACCTACCTTGACGACTGGTTCCGGGTCCATATATGGCTTAACTCGGTTTTTGCTCACCCTGAAAGTTGTACTGTCATACAGATTCTCCAATTCAACCGCATCCCATGAAAGTATCTATTTGATGATAAACGATCCTGACCACCGAGATCTCAATTTTCCCGAGAAAAACTACTTCCGAGAATCGCATAGAAATACTTTCTGCCCTTCTTGGAACTGCTTTGGCCGTGCCGCACTTCGATGGATCGGGAGCGGTTTAGCTCTCGGATTGGTGTCTCTTTGAGTGACGAGACCAAGGCCAATTTCTGCCCACCGTTTCCCTCCAGCTGTAAAGTGTTCCAGTTTTCAGCTTGCATGGCCTGCTCCTCGTGGAATCTCTCCTCGTTTTCTCTGTCCACTCTGTCAATTTCTTCCCATAGCTCGTCCATCTCCTTATTTTCCTAGCCTTCTTCGACTACCTCCACCACGAAGATGTCTTCATGCTCGTAGTAATTCGGCAATTGCAAAATTTTGAAAATAATGAACTTCACCTTGTCTTCATTAATCTGCATGGTCAGTTCTCCGCTTTTGCAGTTTATCATGGCCTCTTCGGTAGCTAGGATCGGTCTGCCCAGAATGAGCGCTACATCTCCCGCCTCCATGTCCAGAATTACGAAATGTGGCAAAAAAATCAATTCTCCGACTTTCACCAGAATGTCTTCAATAACTCCGTAAGCCTGCTTCACGGATCTGTCTGCCATCTTCAGCTTGATTTTGGTGGGCTTGAGTTCACCGACTTTCAAAGTTTTGAAAATCGACAAGGGCATCAGATTGATACTCTCCCCTAGGTAACACAGAGCCTTTCTTGTATAAACATTACCTAGGGTCACTGGGATGACGACACTGCCAGGGTCCTTCCTCTTCCTCGGCAGCCCATTCTTCACACAATTGCTCACTTCTGCCGTCAGATTTATCGTCTCGAAATCGCTCATACATACAAAATATCTTTGAGGAATTTTGCATAAGTGGACATCTTTGCCAACGCCTCAGCAAAGGGTATGTTGATCTGCAGCTGTTTGAACATCTCGATCTGGCGTAGTCCTTGCTATCATCCCTCTTCCGTTTCTTAAAAGGATACTGCACCTCCTTGGAGATAGGTACCGTTTCAGCGTCCTTTTCATTCTGCACTGCATATTGCTCAACCGAGCCCTTCGGATGGGGGCCTACAGCTGAGCTGTTATCCTGGCCAAAGATTTCGTGTTCGATTTCCTTCGACTTTTCTGCACGTGCATGGCTAGGGTACTGCGGATCCTGTAGTGCTACTCCACTCCGACTGGTGATGGCATTGATCTGAGCATGTGGATTATTAACAGTGGTCGAGGGTAAGTTCCCTGGTGCTCTCTTAGTTAGTTGTTGTGCTAACTGCCCAACCTGTACCTCCAAAGTGCACAGTGATGTTTTGGTAGATTGTAGGTCAGCTGCAAAGGCGTCCATCTGTGAAAACCGAGATTCCATAGTCCGAAACATGGACTCGATTTTCTTCATCTGACTGTCTGCACATGCTCAATTCAATGTAAGAACTCACTCATCTTACCTCTCTCAAAATTCAAAACTTAAAAAAAAAAAAAAACAACTTAACTAAATTAAACTAACTTACTACTTTGGGTTGCCTCCCAACCAGCGCTTGTAATTTACAGTCGATGGCGCGACCCAGTTACCTCATGTTTGCTCAAGGTACATCAAAAAAACCTACCTTGACGACTGGTTCCAGGTCCATATATGGCTTAACCCGGTTTTCGCTCACCCTGAAAGTTGTACTGTCATGCAGATTCTCCAATTCAACTGCATCCCATGAAAGTACCTATTTGATGATAAACGATCCTGACCACCGAGATCTCAATTTTCCCGAGAAAAACTACTTCCGAGAATCGCATAGAAATACTTTCTGCCCTTCTTGGAACTGCTTTGGCTGTGCCGCACTTCGATGGCTTGGGAGCGGTTTAGCTCTCGGATTGGTGTCTCTTTGAGTGACGGGACCAAGGCCAATTTCTGCCCACCTTTTCCCTCCAGCTGTAGAGTGGTCCAGTTTTCAGCTTGCATGGCCTGCTCCTCGTGGAATCTCTCCTCGTTTTCTCTGTCCACTCTGTCAATTTCTTCCCATAGCTCGTCCATCTCCTTTTTTTCCCAACCTTCTTCGACTACCTCCACCACGAAGATGTCTTCATGCTCGTAGTAATTCGGCAATTGCAAAATTTTGAAAACAATGAACTTCACCTTGTCTTCATTAATCCGCATGGTCAGTTCTCCGCTTTTGCAGTTTATCATGACCTCTTCGGTAGCTAGGATCGGTCTGCCCCGAATGAGCGGTACATCTCCCGCCTCCATGTCCAGAATTACGAAATATGGCAGAAATATCAATTCTCCGACTTTCAC
Source organism: Linanthus parryae (assembly GCA_023055425.1). Taxonomy (NCBI): domain Eukaryota; kingdom Viridiplantae; phylum Streptophyta; class Magnoliopsida; order Ericales; family Polemoniaceae; genus Linanthus; species Linanthus parryae. The sequence goes on from JALGPY010000005.1 coordinate 52,472,249, forward strand.
CAGAATGTCTTCAATAACTCCGTAAGCCTGCTTCACGGATCTGTCCGCCATCTTCAGCTTGATTCTGGTGGGCTTGAGTTCACCGACTTTCAAAGTTTTGAAAATCGACAAGGGCATCAGATTGATACTGTCCCCTAGGTCACACAGAGCCTTTCTTGTGTAAGCATTACCTAGGGTCACCGGGATGACGACACTGCCAGGGTCCTTCCTCTTCCTCGGTAGCCCATTCTTCACACAATTGCTCACTTTTGCCGTCAGATTTATCGTCTCGAAATCGCTCATACATACAAAATATCTTTGAGGAATTTTGCATAAGTGGACATCTTTGCCAACGCCTCAGCAAAGGGTATGTTGATCTGCAGCTGTTTGAACATCTCGATCTGGCATAGTCCTTGCTATCATCCCTCTTCCGTTTCTTAAAAGGATACTGCACCTCGTTGGAGATAGGTACCGTTTCAGCGTCCTTTTCATTCTGCACTGCATCTTGCTCAACCGAGCCCTTCGGATGGGGGCCTACATCTCAGCTGTTATCCTGGCCAAAGACTTCGTGTTCGATTTCCTTCGACTTTTCTACACGTGCATGGCTAGGGTACTGCGGATCCTGTAGTGCTACTCCACTCCGACTGGTGATGGCATTGATCTGAGCATGTGGATTATTAACAGTGGTCGAGGGTAATTTCCCTGGTGCTCTCTTAGTTAGTTGTTGTGCTAACTGCCAAACCTGTACCTCCAAAGTGCACAGTGATATTTTGGTAGATTGTAGGTCAGCTGCAAAGGCGTCCATCTGTGAAAACCGAGATTCCATATTCTGAAACATGGACTCGATTTTCTTCATCTGATTGTGTGCACATGCTCAATTCAATGTAAGAACTCACTCATCTTACCTCTCTCAAAATTCAAAACTTAAAAAAAAAAAAACTTAACTATGTTAAACTAACTTACTACTTTGGGTTGCCTCCCAACCAGCGCTTGTAATTTACAGTCGACGGCCCGACCCAGTTACCTCATGTTTGCTCAAGGTACATCAAAAAAACCTACCTTGACGACTGGTTCCAGGTCCATATATGGCTTAACCCGGTTTTCGCTCACCCTGAAAGTTGTACAGTCATGCAGATTCTCCAATTCAACCGCATCCCATGAAAGTACCTATTTGATGATAAACGATCCTGACCACCGAGATCTCAATTTTCCCGAGAAAAACTGCTTCCGAGAATCGCATAGAAATACTTTCTACCCTTCTTGGAACTGCTTTGGCTGTGCCGCACTTCGATGGCTCGGGAGCGGTTTAGCTCTCGGATTGGTGTCTCTTTGAGTGACGGGACCAAGGCCAATTTCTGCCCACCTTTTCCCTCCATCTGTAGAGTGGTCCAGTTTTCAGCTTGCATGGCCTGCTCCTCCTGGAATCTCTCCTCGTTTTCTCTGTCCACTCTGTCAATTTCTTCCCATAGCTCGTCCATCTCCTCGTTTTCCTTGCCTCCTTCGACTACCTCCACCACGAAGATGTCTTCATGCAAATTGTTGATAGTTTCACTAAGCCATTGCCTGAAGATAGAGTTTCATCATTGAGATTGGAACTTGGTATGTTAAAAAATGATGCATTGATGGAGGCGGGGTATCAGGTATAATAATTTTTTTCAAGCCTTGAAACCTATTTCAGAGCTTTGAACATTTGTCTGAAGTATAACAGTTTTTCAAGGCCTTTAAATCTTTTCAAAGCCTTGAATATAAATCTGCATACTTCATGAAAGTTATGATGGATCGATTTGTGTTGACTATTATCTCTGTAGATAATTGCTTGGCATTACGTTTTAATATTTAATCAAAATTTTCACACTATAAATCAATATTGAATTTTCAATCCGTTATAGAAACTTTTTGAAATTTCAAATAAAGAATCTCCTTTCAGGAGATTGATTTTATCTTGTTTCCTTCTTTCACTCCGACTCTACTAGCATATGTTTTCTCTCTCCTGCCTCTCTCTATCTAAACCCTAGCCCTCTCCGAATGGACTCAAGAAGATCTTATAGAATTCGATTTAACCAGTGGGGAAACAACATGAGGAAGAAGAGCCAAGCTCAAAAGAGAAAAGCTAGCCCTGAAGAGGAGATTCAGACTGTAGGTTCTAGTTCTAAAACTGGGAGCATGCCTTTTCCATCTCCTCCTCGGAAGAATAAGAGTACGGAGGTTAAAGATGTGGAGAAAGTTAGCCCTAGCAAGGGAAAATCCGATCAGAAGGCTAAATATGACAAAGGAAAAGGTGTTCAGAAAGCCAGTCCAAAGAAGATGAGCAAAGATCTGATAGTTGTTAAGGAGAAGGAAGTTAAAGAGAATGAGGTTCAGAAATCAGAAAAGACCAAAGGTGAGAAGAAATCTACTTCTGGTAAGTCTTCTATATCAAAGCATTGGTTTATCAATTTTAAATCACAAGGGATTTGGTTAGATGGCTATGCATCAACCCCAATAGCATTCTGCAGTATGATTTGCACTACGTTGCTTTAAAAGATGGACTTAGAGTGCATTAGAATGTTGAAAGAAACTTCTATTTCGAAAATCCTGAACCCTTCTGCAGAGGGATACCCCAGATCAACTAGGCTGTTTTATCTTAACCTTCAACAAGTGCCTGGAAAAGAGTTGATTTTGTCTTCTACGGTTGCTGGTATAGATATTCAGTTGGATCATGTGGTATTTGCTAAGGTTTTAGGTTGTCCTGGAGTTTATGAGGTTGATAGTCTTCCTAGTAAGAAGGAGGCAATTAGGTTGGCTAAAGTTGATTTCTTTCTACCTAATACACCCTCAACCTCTAAATAGTTAACACAGTATGTCTTGACTGTTGTAGCCAAAATTCTTTTCACTATCTTGATGAGGTGTGTGGTGCCTAGGGATAATTCAAAGGAGTTGTCACTGATAGGATTATGTATTTGACGTATTTGGTGATGTATGGTTTTGAGATTGATTTGGCTATCATTGTGGTGGAGCACATGCTATACTGTATTACCAAGAACAGAAACCATGATTTACACTATGCCAATCTCCTACCTCTCTTATTCAAACACTTTGATATTCATGTTGGTAATGAAGAGAAGATTTCTGCTGGTTTTGGAATGGTGAATGAATCCTCTTTTCAAAGGATTGCGATTGTGCAGACTTCTAAGGGAGAATGAAAATTCTATTCAGAAATTTTCTGAGAGTTAGCTGAAATCCAAATAGTTCTCTAAGCCAAAAGCCTTAACCTCACCTATACCTTCACCTTCTACCTCTCCAGATCAGTCTCAGGTCTTACAGAAGCTGGATGCTATTGAAAGTGAACTGGATGAACTGCATGTGGGTCAATTTGAGCTGTTTACTGAATTCAAGAAGATGAAGTATATGGTTTCCTCTTTGAATGACAAGATCTCCAAAGTTGTCAATACTTTGAACTTGATGGATGTGCAAGAAGAGACTACACAATTTCAAAAGGGTTCTAAGAATTCTAATTCTACAAGGGAACTCTTTGATGAGTATTCAACTGAAGAAGAAATTGTTGGAGGAAAGAGAACAGGGAAAGCATGCAGCATTGACTTAGGTGTGGTCATTGGGTATGTTCTGAAACAAAATAAGCAGAAGAAGAAAGTAATTCCAGAGATTGTTGCTTCTGAAGAACTTTTTGAGGAAGAAGATGAAGGTACTGAGGTGGATGCTGAATAAGAAAAGGTTGGGAAAGGGAAAGAGGAAGTGGTTGCAGACGAAGGAAAAGCAGTGGATGAGGAAGGTGATCAAGAGGATGTAGAGGATGCTGAAGGAGATGATGCTAAAGAATATGCTGAAGAATCTGAGACAGATGATGATGTCAAACTTCAAACCCCTTAACTCTTGCATTTTCTTTCTGAACTTTTCAAACCCTTGGAGATTCTCTTTTTTAAAAACTCTATTTTCTTTCGATTTATAAAAAAAAAATTTAAGATCCAATTTTTTTTTTACCTCTTTTGATGAAAGTAAAAAAGGCGGAGAAAAGTAGACCTAGACTTGTGTGGTGGTTGGTACCGCTGGTATGGATGCACGTGGATTGGTTGTTTTTACTTTAGGAAGTTTTGTGATCAGCAGCATGTTTTGATTATTTGCTTGGTTTACTGTTTGGTTTTTAATTTGATGAAGTTTAAATTTGATAATTGTTATCTGCTATGTTTCTAATGGCTATTTCAGTGCTGATACACAATCTAAACAGAACATTAGTTTTTTTATTTCAACAAGGGGTAGATTGTTAAATCGGGTTCTTGACTCAAAGTTTTGAAACAGGTTTCAAAGCTTTGAAAATCCTTATACCCCAAGTTTGAACTGAGGTGGAGTTTATCTCCCGATTCTAAATTATGTCTTATTGTGTGATGAAAGACAAATTCATCTTGACAAATTATCTGTGATTGTTAAAGTTCTGTTTTGCAGGAGATTTGATTAACTATCTGATTGCAGGATCACCTTGAATATGTTTCTAGTTTGTGTTTAACTTTGTTTTACAGGAAACATATTTCAAAGCTTTGAAAAGCTTTTCAAAAATTTGAAAATGCTCAGAGTTCTTAGCTTGAAATTCCTGAATGCAGGAGTGCCAAACATGTCACTAGATCTTTGCTACTTTTCTGGGATTTGTTGAAAACTTGTCTCAAGCTTGCAGGTGCAGATTGTGCTCAAAACCAGTGGATAAAATCAAGCATATATCCATTGGAAAAAGATCTGTTGAAGAGTCCAGAATCTATTGAGAATTTTTAGGAATTCTGTTGCAACAGTTTTGTTAATTATTGCAACAGCACTTTAAATTCAAAGAGACTTACTGCAGAGAGACATAACACATAGATACAAAGACACGGAAAGACATCATATTCAGAGAGAAACAAAGAAGCAGATCAATTCATCATTCAATCCATTCCAGACTCAGAAGAACACTTCCAAGCTTTCCAGCTTTATAGTCTTCATAGTGTTCTTCTACTTGTGCTTAAACTGTTCATTCATTAGAATTCGATATCTACTATGATATTTTCTTGTTGAGTTTGGTATAAGAGTAAGGAATTCTCTTAGGTCTGAGATCTAGGTCTTAACTAGTGATAAATAAGAAGTTGTTGAAATCCTATAGGGATTAGATCCCTCAGGCTGAGAGTAGGCTTTTGAAGACCGAAATTTGTAACAATACTTGTGTCTTCCTCTTTACATTTCAGTACATAACTTGCTTACAAAACTGTGTCAACACATGACATTTTCAAAGCTTTGAAAGGATTTTCAAATCCTTGAAAATTCTCAAAAGTTTTTTAAACAGTAAGTTTCAGTTCAAATCTTTGAAAAACTTCAAAACTTCTCTGTTTATTTTCAAAACCATTATTTTAGCAAAGGTTTCAATACTCTATTCAACCCCCGTCTAGAGTATATTTCATCCTGTCTTAATACCTACTTACACACTTCACTATTGGGTCAATGATTACGATGCTGCAATAATCAATGAAACGATGAAGAAACGAGGGAGTTTACCTCTCTTTCGGCGGTCCCCTCTTTTCCAGCGGCGGTGACCTGCACTATTCAACAGTTATGGGAAAAACCAGCTAGATACGACACGTTCTTGGTACCCATATGCTCTCAAAAACTTCAAGGTCACGAATAAAGGCCTTAGATTAGCTAACTTACAACACATCAGAGGAATTTTGGCGAAGAAGATATTGGAGTTATTGAGGAGGACGTACCTAATCACGAACCCTATGAAACAATAAATTGCTCGTTCGCTTTTCATCTAAGCCGTATAGGGATCTCCCAGTTGTAGCAGGTCCAGAGTTAATGGTGTATTGGTGGTAGCACGGTGGTAGAGGGTGGTTGACGGTGGTTGAAGTTGTTGGAGGTTGGAGATGGGGAATTTGGATGATGAAGTTGATTCATCAGTTCAGTTGGTGAGAGAAGTGAGGTGGTGCCACCTCACAAGTCAGGTGGCACTAAATAGAGAAATCATGTGGCAAATCTTGTATTGAGGGGGGGGGGGAGTAATGTAGATTTTCAAACTTTTGGGTAAAAGTAGGATTATGGGGGAAATCAATCTTTTCCGAAATTTGCATTCTTTCCCCAATTCTTAATACTCTCCAGCTATTCAACAACTTCCAGTATTCTCTGGCTAGCCAGCTTTCAGACGGATTTTCAAGAAATTACACTAGAGCACCAAATTTCTCAATAATTGCATATTGGTCGCTATGTTAAATTCTCATTCTAATTGTCAGCAAAAGATGTTAAAAAGAAATGTTAATTACAATTTGAACCCCTCTAAAATTTTAGGGTGTTCCACTTTCATATAGTCTCCTTCAGCACTAGAGAGTATACACGAGTCCGTTTGGAGAATAGACCCCATACCTGTGATAGTCATTCGAAGATTATCTTCTGTTTGGAGTAAGAATGGGATGTTCCGAACTTGCACGCAAACGTCAATGCAATAAAAAATGAGGTTGTGCGTTTTCGTCAAAATAGTTCACGGCTTCAACAAAAGCACGTTATCATCAAAAATCCACGGTCCGCCACTTAGGACTTGATCTTTCGGATCCACCAAATGGAATTGGAATATAAAAGTGTTCGGGGATGGCTCGTGTATACTCACCTCATCGCCTTCCGGCCAAATCTTTTTGAACAAAACTTTCATCGCCCAAACGTTGGAGCGAATCGACATAAAAACCTACCAATCAAGCAGGGGCCTCTACCACCCATAGCTCGGAGACAATCTTCTCTGTCAAAGACTTCCACTTCCACCTCTTCAATGTAAAGTTTACAAAGATCACATAGTAATCCCGCTGATGCCTCCATCAGAATCCCCGTCAGTTTACTGAGAGAAGAGATCGCCGAAGAAATAGAGTAGAGATCGCTGAAAAAACCCTTGACGGGAACACTAGAAAGCACGTTCGCCAAAGTTTCCTAGGAATCGCAGATCAAGGTATCTCCCAACTATTCGGAGCCAAAATCCCTAACGAAAATTTTTAATATGTCATTTTTCCAAACATTATTTGTTTTGTATGCCTAATCCAAGTACATATACACATTGGTTAAAATAAATAAAAATCATATGAGCTACAAAACTCTTGATTTGTTTTACCAACGTCCTTGAGTACTCCAAAACTCTTGATGTATGTACTGCAACAAATTTCGCAGTCTAGTAAAATCACAAATCATAAGTACTATGAAAACACTTGATTTACTATATGCTAAGACTATCCATGAGTACTTATAAGCTCTTGAATTTCCATGAGTACTTATAAGCCCTTGGTATGTGTGAAAATTGTTAATTTGATAAAAAAAAAGCCACAAGACATACGACATATTTTAGTTTCTTGAACTAAGTTTCTTTAAATATTTAAGTATTTAGACTCAGAAGTTTTTAAACTAACATCTGTCAACACACATACTTTCATTAGTTTATAATCTCATGCAATAAGTTATTTATTTCGACATAGCCATCAAAATAGAATAATTAAATTCCACTAATTTGTTAATGAAGCCAAATTTAACACGTCTGAGCTACTATGCTATAAATATAAACACCGTGTACATAAATTGTTATAGTATTATTATTCATAGCCTTACTTGACATTATGTTCGTTTTATTAAGGTTGGAAATTTCATCGTCCGCACACATGATACGCTTAAAAAGTAGAACTTTCAAAAATTCAAAAATTTGAGTTTAAACTCTTACAGAAGTTTCACAAATTACGGAATAAAAATCTTAAGTTTCAGAATATGGTGTGCATTGTTAAGCGTGAGAAAGTTTCTTAAATTTTATCGCATAGCTTAAACACAACGAGGACCGCGGTTTGATAGCTAGTACAACCCCGATATCCTAAATATAAATTATTAACATTCACTGAGATAAGATCCAAGGAAATGTTTGAAAATAATTTAAATAACATAGTTCGATAAATGGAAATTTGCTAAAAGTACTAATTATCTAAGCCATCACTCCTAGCTTTCATCTTCGTGTGTGTCCAATGGATAACCTATGGTGTTTGAAAATAGCCAAAGGTGAAACACAAAAATGTAATCAGTAAAAACTGAGTGAGGAACACACTACGACATGTAAAATGGATATTAGGGCTCAACCGTTATAAGCAAAAAAGACGAGGAACTTAACAAAATTAAATTGGGTTTGGATGGTTTGGTTTTTGGTTTTCCTAAACTAAAACGGACATGTTTGGATGGAGTATTTTTTTTGGTCTATAGAAAATCCGAGGCATGGGTCTTGGTGCAACCAGGACACTAGATTTATTTTATTGGACTTTATCTCATTACCGGTGCACCGGAAGAAGGAATCGGTGTACAACTTCTGACAATTGTAAAACCAACGATGGGGCAACCAATAAGGGTATGTCATGTGGTTAATCATGCCGTCAAAAAATTGACCATTTCACCAAAGATATGAGTTGGGGTTTTCTTCTACCCGGGGACCGGGGCGTATCCGTTTCTCCGAATTCATAATTTTTCTTAGTTTTGAAACTAAAAAAACCAAATTAATATTGTGTTAAAAAAACCAAAACAGCTGACTTCCCCAAAATACCTCATTAAAAGTTAATTCATTAATCATTACATATGGCTTGGGCTTATGCATGAGCCACTAGCATGATTTATGTAGACTGGGAATCACAATGAAATCGCTGGTGCATTCTATGGTCTATCAAACCATATTTCTCTAGGGGGTGTTGGGCCTGCTTCATACCTTACGGCCTTTAACCCCTAAAAATAACGACGAAATGGAGTTGGATTATTTAATCACACCTTACATGTTGTAACCCCTAAATCCAAGCATTCTTGAAAGCCTTCGGATCTTGGGCCAATCAGTTGATGCATCGTGGTGTACAAACTTGTAACCAAGGCGATGAAAAATATGTCAAAGCTGATTCTCTCGTCTATTATCTTCGAAGGTCAAAGGGTCTTCAAGCCAGGGAGGTTGTTTACAGACACATTATGCCGCACACGATGTTTTGCACTCTATGAACGCTAGAAAGAAGGGTAATGAAAGCTTCTTGGTGTTTAAAATGGATATTAGTAAAGCCTACAACCAAGTGGAGTGACTTTTCTAAAGAAGGTATTCCTAAATCTAGGCTTCGGCCTTAATTGGACTGGTTTAGTTAAGCGTTGTATTACCACTCAAAAATATTAATTTTCTTTTAAGGGCCACATTGTTGTTAATAGTGTGCCCGAGCGCGGGCTTCGTCAGGGATGCCCAATCTCCCCATATCTATTCATACTTTGTGGGTTGGGCCTCTCCTGTGCTTTCAAGGATGCAGTTAATTGTGGTTACATTTCCCGGTTCACCGCTTCAAGACAGGGTCCTACTATCTCCCGCCTCTTTTTCGTTGATGAAAGTTTATTGTTCGCTAAACACATCTATGAAAGACTTGTTGAACATCTACGAAAGGTCAACGGGCTAGAAGATCAATATGGACAAGTATACTGTTTTCTTCTCTTCAGATCTCTCCCAGGTGTAAATTGTTGATCATATCCAAAGGTGTTGAGACCAGCTGATGCCCCTTCATGAGAAATAATTTTTCTTGCCTACCACAGTTGGAAGAAATAAAGTAGTTACATTTCATCACATATGAAATAGAATCAAGGAAAAATTAAAAAAATTAGAAAGCAATTTCTCTTTCTTTTCTCGGGAAAGAGGTACTGATAACGTCCGGGATCCAAGAAATACCGACTTACACTATGACTTGTTTCCTCATACCAATTCAGTTTTGTAATCAGATTGAGAGTGAAATCAGCAAATTTTGGTCGGGTGCACAAGATGGAAAACACACTATTCACTGGATTAGTGGAAAGAAGTTGAAACATGAGAAAGAAATTGGAGGCTTACATTTTAGATATATCCATACTTTCTCCTGGCACTCCTTGCCAAATAATTTTGCGGCTTCAGGTTAATCCCTCCTCCCTGGTCGCCCAAATCTTGTGCCATAAATACTACAACCATACTTGGCTCTTACAAGTAGAATCTGATAAGAGGATTTCGACTATATATATGAGTATTTGTGCTATTAAACACATTATTTAAAATAGGGTTGATGACGTCTGGTTAATGGCCAAAACTTACGGGTGTTTACAGACCCATGGCTTCCAAGGCCCTAATCTTTCAAACCCATTACCCCAAACTCAATGACGTACAGACTTACGGATTTCTAATATTTTCGATGAGGAAACCAAAAAATGAAATAGACAAAAATTGGAACATTATATATGGAAAATTGGCGTCGAAGAAGTAGAGAGGACATCGACTTACCAAACCTTTTAATCTGGAGTTACAGTGAGAATTAATAGACTTTACACGGTCAGCTCGGGTTATACCCTGGTAAGGAACTTGCAAGAAGCCTTCGAGAAACTACAAACTGGGGAAAGTTCTTTACGCAAAAGTCAACATAATTGATGGCGCATTCTGTAAACAAAAGATCCCAAAATAAGTTTTATTTCCAGCATGGCGAGCAATTCATATAAGCTTGTCAGTCAAAAGAAATATGGCAAAGAGGGGTATGGCCTTATTTGTTGTTTTTCCAATGTGCAGGTCGGAACCTAAAAACAATAGCCGCTTCTCCTCTATTGTCGTATAGTCCCTGAGATCTGGTATGGCACTTTCTCGCCAAAATTTAACGGTAAGATCAAAGGTTCCCTAAGATTTTCACAGAGTTAGACACATGCAATAAAGAAACCCTTACGACTAATGTTTGGGATATTGGAAAAGGCGATATCAAAGAGTTTGAATGGAAAGTGTGACACAGTAGTGGATTTATCCTGAGATGGATAATCTCAGGATAATCTCCAAATCTGGTGCTTGAGATGGATAATTTCTCTATCGTGATAGAAACAAAAAGGTGTTTGATAGGGGAAAATGAAGAGAGTGGTGTCTTGAAGTGTTCCAGACACATTGAGGAGTGCACTGCGCTTACGAGAAGTTGTACCTCTTTGTCAATTTATTTGTCCAGAGAAAAGCAAATGAGGTGGCCCATTGATTCTCTAAGTCAGGCCTCCCACCGGAATTAAATGGTCCGTGGATGGAGTGGTTTTTGTATGCTCTAGAGTAAATGACGTGGTTTTGCTCTAACCATACATCACAGAACACGTCAGGAAGAAAGAGAATAAGTGGCAGACAAAAGAAAGTGGATTTCCTACATGTTCCTGACGTGTCCTGTGCTGTATTGATTAGAACACCACGTCATATTTACTCTTAGAGCATGCAATAATTACTCCCGTGGATGACGGACCCTCCTATTTGGGCCCTTTGATTGTATCTTATTTGATCATACTGGCAATGAAGCCCAATAAAAAAGTTTTCGTTCCCCAAAAAAACACTCTCTTTGTCCCAATATTTTGTTCTCCATTAGGGATTCTAGCATATTTTTTTTTTTTTGCAAACAGGGATTCTAGCATTTGAAGAAAGATTTAATTATTATATTCTAACTAACCTTTTATCATGTCATTTATTTGATACCCTCAATTTCAACTCCTTGCCGACATCATTCCAATATTTTTTAGGACAGATGGAAGAAATAGCAATAATTCGAAAAGAGCAAATTATACAAATTTTAGGACACTAAAAAATAGAAAAAGTTGCCAAAATATTGGGACAATATGTATTTTAATTTGAGAATAGAGGAAGTAGTTGTCATGATGCATACTAGTTTTTGTCATTAATCAAATAGTGTGTTTTACTATATCAAATACAATAGTATAATACGACTTATTATTTTGTCAGGAGTCATATAATTAATTTTCAGATGAGAATCGCAATGGTAGCTTCGTAACCCATCACAATTTATACAAGTTGAAGGCATGATCATGCACAAATTTTAAGATTTTGAACATCCCATTGGTCGAAATTCAAAATTGAGTTGGTGATGGACTAGTCACCCAAACATAGATCTATTATCATGTAAGCAAGTATTAGCACATTAATCTTAAGCCACTCATTGGTCCAAATTCAAAATTGAGTTGGTGATGTCCCATGCATTGTCATCAAATGGTAGACAAGAAATAAAGAATCGCAAGTTAAGCTTAAGCCACTCATTATGGTAGCATTAAAAATGAGCATGCTGTTTCTCATCAACTCCTCCAAAACTAAAATCATAAACTTTCAGCCATCTACGTGCTTACATGTGTGACAATAAAATAATTGAAATTTCTTTCGTCAACTCGGAAAAATTATACCATGTAGACTGTATCACCACAAAAACCAAACATAACATATACTGTCAGTATATCACAGTTCGTTTTAACTTAACAACTTGAGCTATATTTCTCTTAACTTGTCGAAATCTATTTCGAGGATTGAAATGAAGCTGCTGTTAATGACAACACTTGCCTTAACTAAATGAAATATTTTCCTCTTTCAATTTTGTGTAATGTTTAGAATATGCTGCAGAGTTTAGTTGTTCTGTATGCCTCTACCAGTATCGTAATTGTAATGTTGAATATGAATTTAAATATAAGTAAATATTTTCAAATCAAACTTACAACAAAAAAATATCGTTAACCATAATAGCATTTCCTCATAAGAGATGTAACTTTAGAGTGATGTAACATAGGATATATAACTTTAGTATACATAATTTCCTAATGTAGTATAACAAAATTCTATTATAAAAATATCAAACTCTTAGGAGAGATTGACACTTAATCAAAATTACTAAAATTAAAAATCCGGTCTAAAATTATGTCCGTTTAGAATTATTATTAACTTTAAATGTCGCGAAAGAAGAAATGAGTTGGTAAAACACACAAAATGAGACAAAAGGAGTAGTTGCTGCAAGGAAGACTATATGGTATGCATAGAGCACACAATTAATCTTGATAAGTACCTCCACTTGCCCGAAATCAAATATTTCTTGTTGCGCTGTTTCAAATATAGCATATATAAGAACCATCTAGTTAGCTTAGACATGGTCCATGTAGAAACACAGAGATCATAACATCATGAAGAAGGGAAACAAGGAAGCAGGAGATGTTAGCATATGGGATTGTGGGAGTCCCTTATATGACTCCTTCGAGTTGGCCTCACTTGCTCATATCATTGAACGACAAATGATGGTTTTGCCTACTTACACGGCGACCGGCGCATCGGTGCAGTACTTCGCTCTCCCCGTGGGCGCGTCAAGGAGATCGGACGGTCGCGGATGCGCCGCCGAAGGAGAGAAGAAAGTGGGGAAGAGGAAGATGATGATCATTTGGGGGAGGAATGAGGAGAAGCAAGAACAAAAGATGACCAATGGTGCTGGTGGATTTCATAGGTTCTTTTTTAGATGCCTTGGTTTTCCGAAATTGGGAGAGAAGAAAAGAAAGGAAGATATGGAATTCAGTATCGATTGAAAATGAGAAGGAATGTTGGTAATTAGTTTTTGTTTTGCATATTGTAAGTATGATACATGATAACTATATATTGTAGAATACAAATTGGGGATTGATTCTTACAAAGCAGAAAATGATTCTTACAAAGCCACTAACATTATTTACAAAGCCACTAACATTATTTATGCATATAATGATCAATGAAATTGCACAAATAATGTTAGTGGCTTTGTAAGAATCATTTTCTGCTTTGTAAGAATCATGACCCATACAAATTATGTTAGGGGAGTGATTCTTACAAAGCAAAAATTGATCCTTACAAAGCCATTATCTTATTTTATATATCAAATGACAAGTTTACATTTTCTTCATTATTATGTTAGCATGCACATTTCACTAGAAATTAAGGGTTTAAACTTCCAAGAACAACACACCATTTAATCAATTAAGTAGTTTCATGATTCTCATTTTCATTTTCTTAAGGTCTTATTTCTGTTTACATTTTCTTCCAGCTTCTTTTGTTTACGGGTAAATTCATGCCAAAAAAGAAAAAAGAAGAAAACAATGTTATAGGTGAACTTTGAATTAAAGGACATACATGCTTGATTTGATCTGACACTAAAAAGATTAACGTTGTTCATCATTTTAGAAGCCGAACTTTAAGGAACCTCTCCACTTTATGTAATTAAATAGTCTCATCATCTTTTCTATATATTATTTAGTCTAGTTATTTATGGGTAAACTCATGTCGAAAATGATTATTATGAATAAACTTAACAAAATTATGTCATTTTCTCCGAATATAAGAATTATCAATGTCGTTTATTTATTTATTAGGACGAGAAACTATGCTGATGTCTTAAGACTTAACAGCAAACTTCGCAAATAGGTGCTAACTTAGTGGTAGAGTGTTTTGTTTGAGGAAAAAAAAAGTCATTACATGATGTGTCAGGCTCGATTTAAAGTAATAAATATAAAAAAAATAGATTTGAAGCAATATATTTGACAAAAGCATGTTGTAAATTTAGAATAATTCTTACGTCTAACAGGTTCCAGTCTGGGACCGTATGCAGAGACTTCAAACGCTCTACTACTGAGCTAGCACTAATTTACGAAGCATGTTGTTAAATCTTAAGACATCAGTATAATGTCTTGCTATAATGAATAAATACACGACATTGATAATTTTTAGATTTGGAGAAAATGACATAATTTGTTAAGGTTATTCATAATAATCAATTTCTACATGAGTTTATCCATAAATAAATAAACTAAATAATATATATAGAAAATGGTGAAACTACTTATTTAGGTGAACTGGAGGTTCCTTAAAGTTCTGCTTCTAAAATGATGAACAACGTTTATTCCTTTTAGTGTCTGATCAAGTCAAACATATATCCTTTAATTCAAAGTTCACCTATAACGTTGTTTTTGTCTTTTTTGGCATGGATTTACCCGTAAACAAAATAAGCTGGAAGAAAATGAAAACAAAAATTAGTCCTTAAGAAAATGAAAATCGTGAAACTACTTGATTAATGAATTGGTGGGTTGTTCTTGGAACTTTAAACTCTTAATTTCTAGTTAATTTTTCATGCTAACATAATAGTAAAGAAAGGGTAAACTTGTCATTTGATCCACAAAATAATATAGTGGCTTTGTAAGGATCAATATTTGTTTTGTAAGAATCATCTCCCATTATGTTATATATTCTTTAGCCTCTCCCTTTGCTGCTGGGTCAAGAACTTCATCAATAATAATAGTTTCTTGGTACTTACAATTTTCTTGGTACTTAATAATTTTATCTCTCTTTCGGTTGAGTCTGAGATTTCCCCGGGTAAATGAGGTTGATCGCCGGAAACCTCCACGAGAACCCATATGATCAAAGGCTATTTGTTCTTTATTATTCGGACAGGATAACACCGAACATTAAACTAGATATTGGCTAGTCGATTCTATTGAGAAAGGGTATATAAAACTGTAATTACAATTTGACTATTACAAAGTAGGGATGGCTGTTGGTTGGGCTGACCAAGTCGGAGATTTAAAAAGTTAACCGAAGCCCAACCAAGTCCACTGATGGGCCACGACTCAAGTCCAAACCAGTCTAAACTCAACCCAAATCCAATCCGCATGTCAAAGATTTTATATTATTTAATTTCAAAAATTAATAACTTAAAAAAAAACACAACATTTTTGTTATTACTTATAAACAGCTATCATCAAACTACTCACAACACTGAGTTAGAATTTTTTTTAGACATATGTTCTACAATCTCATAAACATAACAAATTTAACATGTAATTTATAAAGTATGTTTATATAGATAAGTATGGATGTATAAATAAATATATTTATGTCGTCGAAGCTTGGGACAGATGGTACATGGCCTATAATGACATAACCCAAGCTTAACATACATGTTGATCGGATTTAAATTCAAGCCCATATTCATGGCGGTTCAAAATTTACTAAACCCAAACTGTAAAATCATGGGTTGGGATAGCGGGGTTAGTAGCGCCACTAAGCCAATGGCCACCCTATTCCAAAGTGGTGGAATTTGGGAGTTTCAAGTGCTAATCCTCAAATACACCGTCGTTTAATTACAGATTTTTTACACTTGTATTTATGAACTTCTAGGTTTCAAATATTCAATAGGTTTTCCTAAAAAAAATATATATGCAGTAGGTGAACTAAAAGCCTTGCTCAAGTTTATTATAGACAGGTTTTAGGGTGTCATCATATGTTCGAAGTTAGTTAATACATATATTATAAAGGGAATTGAGAAAGAAAGAATTATACGAAGAAAAATAAGATCGAAAACACAAGAATTAACGTGGTTCACTAGTTTAAATACTAGCTACCTCCACAAATCCGAAAACCCAATCTTATTGAGAGAGAAACTCAATTACAACTCATGCAATCGTACACAAGATTAGTCACGGCTTGAGACCCTTAAATAGACCTAGAACACTAAACTTGCTTCCAAAACACACCCGCAAATGCAACAAAGAAATAACCCAAAAGAAGTAGTCCCGAACCAATTCGCACGAACAAAATCCAATTTGTGCGAATTGTTTGTGCACACCCTTGAGTGTTGTGACCTACTTAAACATATTTTTCAAATTTATGACTAGGTATAGGGTTTCACATTTAGGGTTTAGGGATTTATAGTCGTGGTTTAGGATATAGTGCTTATGTTTTTATGATTTAGATTTAGGGCTTCATTTTTTAAGGTTTATGGTTCTGTGGCTGTGGCTCAGGTTTACTAAAATACGTATTACCTTAAAGATTTATTAATGTATTACAATCCCAATACTTAAAGAAAAGGGATTGTCTATGGTAAGTCTATGGGGGTGGAGTGCAATTAAAAAAGTAGTGGTCCCGACTCCCCCCCCCCATTAAAAGACAAAGAAAACACAGAATTTTATGGAATAATGATCGGTTTTAGCAGGTCACCACCCCCAGTGGATAAAACAACGCTGAAATCGGATACAAACGCAAACAATCGGATTCATAAATTATCAAAATTTCACAATAATTGATAAACACGCATAGAAACAAATAACACACTCATGCATCAGACAAATCCGTCCTCAGTGTTGGTCGTCTCACTTTGGCCAAATCCTTCCTCCAAACCCTCCCTGTTTACACTGCATCCACCTTTAAACTACCCCTTTCCACATGCGACAAGATCTCCTCCCACATCAGGAACTTCTGGTAGAAGTCTGACTCCTCCAAATCCCTTTACCTTGTCAACAAAAACTGCCTCCTCCAACCCAAAACACTAGGCGGCCTCGGCCTCTCGGATCTTCATTCTACAAACCAAGCTTTGCTAGCCAAGCACAGCTGCGCCTTCTGACACATTCCAATCTCCTCATCTCCCGAACCCTGTCTGCAAAATACTGTCGTAGCCTGGACCTGATGCATGTCAAACCCCGCCCCTCCAGTTCCTGGACCTGGAAAAGCATCCTTCACAGACGCGACCTTCTTAGAGGAGGTCTCCGATGGAACATCCGAAACGGGCGGTCAGTCAAGGTCTTTGACGATAGATGGATCCCCTCCCTTAAACCCTCCCTATCCACCTTGCTGGGGCACAACCCCAACCCTGCCCTTACCGTCTCGGACCTCATCTCCCACGATGGCGGTCATCCCTCCTGGAATACCCTCGCCCTCTCCACACACATCCCCAGCTTCCAAATCCCCCGCATCCTTTCCATCCAACTACACCACACTCGCTCTCCCAACCACAATGTATGGCCCTACACCAGAGCTGGAACCTACTCCACAAAATCTGGTTACCGCCTCCGCACCTCCATCTCCACAAAAATCCTTGCCCCCGCCTCCCTTATTGACCCTTTTGACCACTCCAGGACCCCAAATCAGTGGAAAACCCTTTGGATCCTTCCCCTCCCAGAAAAAATAAAGCTTTTCCTCTGTAAAATCCTCTCCCAGGCCCTTCCCATTAAGCACACCATCGCCTCCCGCATCCACATCACTTCGCCCTATTGCAAGCAGTGCCCGACAGAGAACGAGACCCCATACAACCTCTTTCGGACTTGCCCCCGTGCCCAGGAGGTCCGGGCCCGATCCCCTTTCTCCCATTTTTTTCTAACCAATCCCCAAAACTTGGACCTCACCTCCTAGCTAGCCCACTGGTTACATTCCTTTAGGAAAAACCCCAAAGACCTCTGGGCCTTCACGGCCATCTTTTAGAAAATCTGGAAAGAAAGGAACACGGACGTCTTCCAGAATAAGGTGACTGCGCATCTAAGACCACCTCCGAAGCAGTCTCAAATGCTTTCCACTTCCTTGCCGTCACTCTTGAGATGAAGAAGGCCGCTAGTCGCCCCCCGGAGACACCCCCTGGCCCTAAAAGTTTCTAATGTGGCCTGCTCTCCAACCAAGACGACCCCTCAGTCATCTCTATCCTCATGGACGGTGCTTGGAACCTAGCTAAGGGCTCCGCGGGAATTGGATTTGATGCCTACTCTAAGGACGGACAACTCCTACACTCCGAAAGCGCCGAACTTTTGCTTCTTCGGCTCTCCACACTGAACTTTTGGCCCTTTACTATGCCTGTCTTTTGTGCCTCTCTACTGGTTTTTATAACTTCAGGTTTCTAACAGCTTGCTCTAACCTTGTTTTTCAGCTCTCTGACCCCTCGAAAGGGTCTTTTGAGGACTCTGCTACCACACAGGCTACCACATAACTTCTTCATTGTCTGATTTCATGCATTGTGACCAAGGTCCCTAGATCATCGGTTGCCGCTGCACATGACCTTGCAAAATCAGCCCAGGAAGATGTTTGCTTTTGACCTTGACGTTGTCAGAGCCCTCCTCTTTTGTTCATGTGTGCCCTTTTAGGCATTGTTATGTTAGTGTTGTTTTCTTATTTATGTTTGTCTTTGGCTCTCAGACTCTGTTCCTAGACTAATTCGCTTTGCGGGGAATATGTCCCCCCTAGTTCTTTTGTCATGAACTCCTTAATCTTCAATATCATTTCTTTCTTTGCTGGTGGAAAAAAAAACATCAGACAAAAGGGACCAAATAAAAATGTTAAGGTACTTAACAAAACATGTACAAATTTAATCTAGTCTTTGAAATAACTCAAACCCATTCATCCCCAACACCCCAGAAAGAATATTGGTCAGTAACTCCCTCACACCATTTGTATTTGACATTGAAAATTATCATTTATTGTTTTGATTCAGATAGGGCTTGCGATTGCGATTGGCCGACATCTTGGACGTAAACATCAACTGGATGAGTCCAACATGTAATTCGATTTTGTTTCCCCTTTGGATGGTGGCGTTACGTGAGCGTACTCTTGCAATTTAACATTAACCACATGCTCTTCATTTTCTTGCCTAAAAATAATGGTGTACCCCCTATCATGAAGTCAACATGTTATCTGCAATACTCGTAAGTCTCTTGTGATGTTCCACCCAAGTCACAAATCAACTACATTCTTCCCTTCATGCAAAGCCAACGAAATGCATGGTTTTTTGAATCGTCACACCGTCTTGTTTTCAGGTCCTTCATGGCTGGATCATTCTTGTATAAGTCACTATGCGTCATTTGCCATCGTTTCGATAACAACCTGGAATGAATTCAACTCCTTTATGAAAGAGAACACAAATAATATGGCCACAAACCATCTGTGATGACTCAAACCTCATGTGGGAACAATATAGCACGCTATTATCTCGTTGACAGAGAACAGTGTGTTGCCAGAACAATGTTCAAGCAAGACAGATGTTTCATTTCACATTACAAATAAAAACATTGAACATCGAGAACACTAAACAAGTACTGGAAAGAACTCTACAGTAAAAAAAGGACATCAGACAGTTCAATTAAAATATTGGATAGAAACCTAAAACATACAGGGAATAATTTAAAGAAAGAACAACAAATAGTGTATTATACGAACTTCTCAGAGATTCAATTCCTTCTCCATTGTGACACAGCTTGCATCCATTTCATATCCAGGTAATTGTTGAATGTCAACAGTTTTGTAGAGATTTGTCTTCATTACTTGCTCCTTGAAGTTCGCATACACGGCCCTAGTGTAGAATATGGGGGCATACAAAGATTTTTTACTTGATTTGTTTGGTTCAGGGCTTAACAATTGACCATTGGCACACGAAATTTAATGTTCTACCAAAAAAACTATCAAGAGAAACATAATTAACATCAATTTACTGCAGATAAATATTTAGATACTTTGGATAGTTTTCAAGAACTTCCAGATAGAATTTTCAACATTCCAGATAGTACATTTGACATAGTTTTATATTATGTTGCCCTTCTCTTTCAAAGTAACAAGTAAAAATAAAAAAATGTATGTGAGATATATTTTGGTCAGTAAACATGTTTACGAAAATGTTCTCAATTAACAACCCCACAAGAATGTAAGATTTGTTATAGTTGTGATACAAACATGAATCTTCCATGTATGCAATACAAGACATAATAATGCAAGTATGAATCTGTCATATATATGACAGATGAATACCATTTGTAATGTACGTATGATAGCTATGGGTCAATAACCATCCGTATGTGGATGTGCTCACCTAACATTCCAATCACCACTTAATAATGATTTTCCATTGTAATACAAGGATAAAACTTTCACACATATATTACAACACATTGTACTTCAAGCATGATAGTGAATACTATAATATTTAAGGGTGATGTTGAAAGAGGAGTAAGCAGGTAGAAATGCAGCACATATACTCTAGAAGGGGGGTTGAATAGAGTATGCCAACTTTTTGTAAAACTTGCAAAGATAATAGTTTCTGTTAAGAGCAATGAAGTTCAAGGCCTTGAAAACAGTTTCAAGCATTTGAGATGAAATACAGTTTAAGTAAAGAAACAGAAAAGTCTTTTTCAAGGACTTGAAAAGAGTTTCAAACCCTTGAAAACGGACTAGTTTGAATGATGTAAAAACTAAGTATGCAAATGAAACTCTAAATGCAAAAGACACATGATTATAGAGTTCAGTCCACTTGGAACTACGTCTCTACCTTAGGGTTCTTCTCCCTGCAGGATTTTCAACACAATTCTTATTAATCAAAAGCTAAGCCCTAGATCTCAAGCACAAAGATATGCCTTACTCTGTTACAGCTTTTGGTTCTCTCTAACCTATCTAGTACCTGCTCTAGCTAACTGATTAACTAAGAATTATCTATTGTTCACTTTGAACAATCCTTGAGAATGAGAGGTAGAAGTAGTATAAGAAAGATATACAAATTGAGTACAAGTCAGAAGAACACTGGAAGTGTAAAACAGCAGTGAAGAATGCAGTGATCTTCCGTGAGTTGGATTGGGAGAATGATGTGCTTCTTTGATTTTTGTCAATCCTGAAAATGTGTCTCTATTTTTGCCCGTTGAGTTCTTTATGTTGCTTCAAAATAAGCTCTATTTATACAGCTCAGATGCTCTGCAAATCTTCCCTAATTTCCAGCAACAAACTTCATGTTTTGTAGGCAACAACTTTGACTCTTTTAACAGCCTTCTCCAACGGATAGTTGATCATGATCTTCAGATATATTGTTCTGATCTTGTCTTTAAACATATTGAGAAGCTGTCAAGAGTGTCTGATTGATCACAGAATCACATTCTCTCAATTTTTCCTTTCCTGCAAAATCCAGTTAGGAAACCAATCCTGCAAAATAGGAAATAAAATTTCCCTGCAAAACTAAGTCAAACAGGTTAAACAAATGAGGTCTGTGTGAATCAAAATCTTTTTTTTTCATCATAAAGTTATAATAGATCACATATAGGGGTGAAAGAGTTAGAATGAGATCAGAAGTATTCAGAAAAACTACCCCTTAGAATATATATACATGTCAGACAGTTTCAAGGCTCTGAATATTGTTTCAAGGCCTTGAAATAGCTTTTGCTGTTTCAATCCTGTGAAACCTGTGATTCAAGGCTTTGAAAACTAGTTCAAGGCTCTGCTATTTCAAGCCTGTGAAACCTGTGAACTTACAATCTCCCCCTTGATGAAAGACAAAACCTCAATCTGTTTGAGCCTTAGTTTCTGCAAAAAATACTGATTAGCACATAGCACAAATAGAAGTAACACATAAGTTCCAAAAAGATCCAACTTATTCAATAACAAGCTTAAGCATAAAAAAAATAAGTTTCTGATAATTCCTACTAACCAAAAAACATAAAAACAAACTAAGATTTCTCTCCCTTTTTGAACTTCATTAAAAAGAATGAGAAAATGTTTGATCAGAGTCTTTGGTAAATTTGAAAATAAACTTAATATAAGAGTGGGCAAGAAAGAATAGGCAAGCGTTTATGGGGTTGGGTCTTCATCTCCATCATGTTCTCCTTCTTCTTCCTCACTGTCTTCATCATTATCCTGTTCTTATGCAGCCTTTTCATTCACACCAGCAGCCTCTTCTTCAGCCTGATCTTCAAGTTCTGGAATGATTGGCTTTGGAGATTTCTTCTTCTTGATTTTTATCAGCAATACATCTGAATCAGGGTTATCTACTTCATCTCCCACTTGAGCAACTTGTTCACCTATCACCTGATTTCCTTTGTCCTTATCTTGAGCATCTTCTTCCTGGTTTGAGTGTTCACTGGGCAAGTTCTTGTCAGAGCCGTCTTTCTTGATACCTTCTTCAGCTTGAAAGACATCCTCAAGGACATCAAACATAGTCATGCTTCTAAAGATGGTCTCTAGCATGTACTTTACCTGTTTGAGATCAGTCTCAAACCCATGCTGATTTTCTTTGATTTTACTAGATTCCATCTCTAAACCATCAAGTCTCTGAAGAATTGAAGACAAATCAGGAGGCTGTGAGGTCTGTCTTGAAGTAGGGGTCAAGGTCTTGGGCTTAAGAAACTTCTTTGCACCCAAGTCTTCTTCTGTAAACTCGGAATACATCTTCCAAACTTTTGCTTTTGTCTTCACCACTCCAATCTTCTCAAATGCTTTCTCATTAAGCAAACCAAATCCAGAAGTGATAGTCTCCTCACCGCCAGTTGAAATCTCAAGGTGTTGGAAGAAAAGTGTGAGCAAATATGCATATGGTAAAGGTGCTTTCTCTGATCTGTCTGGCTAAACAGCATGTGTTCCATTACAATATTTTGAAGGTCAATGTCATACCCATGCATAATCAGATACATTATGTATAGCACCCTCTCAGTTATCAACTCCTTACAATGTTTCATTGGAAAGATACATCTCATCAAGATAGTGAATAAAACTTTGACTTCAACATTTAACACAGAGTGTGTTAAATGTTTGGATGAGGTAGGGATGTTGGGTAGAAAGAATTCTTCTTTGGCCAAATTCAAAACATCACTTTTGGGAGGATGGTTCTGTGTGTCATACCTCTTAGGACAGCCTAGGACGGATGCAAACTCAGCATGATCTAGCTCCATATTAACACCAGCAACTCTAGTCTTGATTACTAAGTGTGGAGAGTTCTTAAGTTGCTTCATATTGAGATAGAAGATTCTGGTAAGTCTTGGGTAGGCTAGCTCAACAGGTTTTAGCATGAACCACAGAGAGCTTTTCTTTAACATTGTAATGCAATTCAGATTCATTCCAAGCAACATAAGAAGACTAAACAAGCTACAGAAAGCAATATGCCTAGAGGCAAAACCTCCAACTACTGACCTTTGGAAGTGTTTGAGATGAACCAAGATTCATCAGGATCAGAGTTCTTTGAGTAGATCTGCAAGGCTCTTTCCACATTGTCTTATGGTTCTTCCACTGTCATCTTTTCTTTTCCCTTTTCAGCTTGAGAGGCCTTCTTATTTTTCTTCAGCTTCATGGGACTTGAGAACTGTGTTTCTGGTTGCTTTTCTGCAGAAGTCTTCTCTTTATTCTTCTTCTTCTTCTTCTTCTTCTTGTATGAAGATGGTGTCACATCCTTCTTAGTTTTCTTCTTTGGTAGAGGAAGTCCTGCAATAGCTTCTGCACTGCGAGTCCTCGAACTTGAATTCCCACTGATTGTTTGAACTTCATCCTCATCTGTCTTTCTCTTCTTCTCTATACTAGGCTTTGAACCACAAACCATCTTGATTCTATCAGAGGCTCTTCTAGTGCTAATTAGGGTTTGGGATAATAATAGATAGAGGTTTGATTGATACGGAAAGAAGGAGAAGAAAAGAGGATAAATATTACAAGAGTTTTATTTTAAAAAGGAAACTGCAATATCTCTCTGATCTCAAAAGATTTGTAATGATCAGAGAAGATTCAAATATTTAAAGCCATTGGAGGCAAATATTTTACTACTATACTTAGCTGAAAAAATATTTTGAAAAAGCTAGGGGCAATATTGAACAGATATCTATATGGAGATATCACCCAATAGTGAATGATCCAAGAGTTATTGACTAACCAGTTGTCAGACTTATTTTCAAGGCTTTAATAATTTCAAGGTCTTGAAACGCTGTTATACTGAAAAAATAAAATCAAAGCTTAGAAAAGATTTTAAAGGCTTTGAAAATCAGTTCAAACCTTTGAAACACATAAAAACTTACCTTCCTTACCTGATGCTCCCCCTAAACCAATGAATTATTTCGCATGCCTAATTTCAGCCTTAAAGCTGAAAATCTTTCATCTGGAAATCATTTAGTGAAGATATCTGCAAGTTGCATGTTAGTAGAAACAAATTCAAGAACAATATCACATTTCTCAGCATGATCTCTGATGAAAAGGTGTCTGACATCAATAAGCTTGGTTCTTGAATGCTGAACTGGATTCTTTGTAATTTATATTGCGCTAGTGTTGTCACATTTGATAGGCATACGTTTGAAATCAAATCCAAGATCTCTCAACTGCTGAGCAATCCATAAGACTTGTGATCAACATGCTCCAACAGCTATATATTCAGCTTCAGCTGTTGATAAAGCAAATGAGTTTTGTTTCTTGGAGTGCCAACTGATCAAGGAGGATCCAATGAATTGACAAGTTCCTGAAGTGCTATTCCTATCAACTTTGTAACCTGCAAAGTCAGCATCTGAAAATCCATGCAAAGAAAAATTAGAATGTCTTGGATACCAAATCCCTAAGTCTTTGGTACCATTGAGATATCTGAATATTCTTTTCACAGCACTTAAGTGTGATTCCTTTGGATCAGCTTGAAATCTTGCACATATACATACACTGAACATGATATCTGGTCTACTAGTATAACAATGATCCAATCATACCTCTATACTCTTACACATTGACACTCTTACCAGATTCATCATTATCTACGGACGGTGTAGAACTCATAGGGGTCTTGATTTCTTTGGATTGAGACATACTTTACTTGTTCAACAAGTACCTAGTGTACTTGATTTTATGTAGAAAGATGCCCTTCTTCAACTGATGTATTTGAAGTCTGAGAAAGAAGTTCAACTCTCCCATCATGCTCATTTCAAATTCCTTGCTCATAAGACTTAAGAACTCTTTGCATAATAGATCATTAGTAGCTCCAAATAAAATATCATCGACATAAATCTGAACTACAAGTAAATCTTTCTCATGAGTCTTTATGTAAAGGGTCTTGTCTACTAATCCTCTTTTGAAATTATTTTCAAGCAAAAAACTTTGACAATCTTTCATACCAAGTTCTTGGAGCTTGTTTCAAACCATAAAGATCTTTGTCAAGTTTGTAAATATGATATGAAAACTTATCACTTTCAAAACCAGGAGGTTGTGCAACATAAACTTCATCTTTCAAGCAACCATTCAAAAATGCACACTTCACGTCCATTTGAAAAAGTTTCATGTTCTTGTAAGATGCAAAAGCAACCAAAATTCTAATTGCTTCTAACCTGGAAACTGGAGAAAAAGTTTCCATAATCAATACCTTCTTCTTGTTTGTAACCTTGAGCAACTAACCTTGCTTTGTTCCTGATCACTTTGCAATTTTCATCCAATTTTTTTATGAACACCCATCTGGTACCAATGACAGACTGGTTTGCAGGTGGGAGAACTAGGTTCCACACCTTATTTCTTTCAAACTCATTGAGTTCACTTTGCATAGCTATAATCCTAGTTTGCTTCTTGTAATGCTTCATTCACAGTTTTAAGTTCTACAAGAGAAATAAAAGCATTAAAATCATAAAGATTCTTCAATTGTGATCTTGTTTGTGTACGAGTGGTTAGATCAGAGATGATGTTGTCAGCTGGATGAGATGAAATATATTTGAATATCTTTCTTGGAGACCAGGGTTCAGGTTCTCCATATTGCTTCTGTGGTCTTGAAGTAGTAGCCTGGTCACTCATGTCTTTCTGATCATCCTTATCAAGGATTTGATATCTATTTCAAGGCCTTGAAACCTATTTTCAAGGTCTTGAAAATGGCTTCTGTTTCCTTCTAAACCTTTCTTCAAACCAAGTGAGTTTTCAGCTTCTTCTTCTGATTCATGCTTGTTCAGATTCAAGTCTGCAAAACTTTCACTCAAAGAACCATCATAGTTTTCATAAAAAATGACATGAATAATTTCTTCAACCAGCTTGGTTCTTTTATTATAAACTCTATAAGCTTTGATAGTCGGAGAGAAACCAAGAAAAATACCTTCATCACTTCTTGCATCAAACTTACCCAAGTTGTAATTTCCATTTTTGTGGAAAAAACATGTGCAACCAAAGGGTTTGAAGTATGAAATATTTGGCTTTCTCCCTTTGAAAAGTTCATAGGGAGACTTCTTCAAGTATGTATGATCAAGCACCTGTTCAAAATGTAATATGCTGTATTCATAGCTCAGCCTAATAGTGTTTTGGCATCTTGTTTTCTAAAAGCATTGTTCTTGACATACATTCAAGAGTCATGTTCTTTCTTTCAACAACTCCATTCTGTTGAGGAGTTCTAGGAGCAGAGAAATTGTTAGAGATACCATGCTTAACACAGAACAAATCAAATTCTAATTGATCAAACTCTCTACCATGATCACTTCTGATTGAAGCAATAGGTAGATTTTTCAAGGTTTGAAGTTCTCCGCAAAGCTTTGAAAATTCAGAGAGGGCTTCAGAATTTTCTTTCAGAAACATAACCCAAGTAAATCTTGAATAGTCATCTAAAATAACTAGCATATACTTCTTATCTTTTGGAGTTGGAGTCCTCGTAGGACCACAGAGATCCATATCAAGTAATTCAATAGGTCTAGTAGTACTTACAAATTTATTTGGCTTGAATGAGCTTCTGGTCTGCTTACCCTGAGCATAGGCTTTGCATACTTCATCATCTTTGAACTTAATAGATGGTAATCCTCTTACCAGATCTTTAGAGATCAATTTGTTCAAGGTGTGCAAGCCGATGTGACCAAGCTTTCTGTGCCTAAGCTTTGAATCCTCTTTCAAGGCCTTGAGGCACTTCAAGCTTTTACCTGCAACTTTGTTAGTCTGAAAAGTATAAACATTGTTTGATCTAGAGGCTGTGAGAATGCAATTGCCTGATTTCTCATTTTGCACCACACACTTCTCTTTATCAATGATAACCTTATTACCATTGTCACAACGCTGAGATACACTAAGCAAGTTAAATTTCAAGCCATCAACTAGATAAACATCAGAAATTGAATTTTCAGAATCTGTACCAAATTTACCAATATCAAGAATGATGTATTTTCCTTTCTCACCAAGTGTAATTGAACCTTCTGATTGCTCTTTCAATTCTGAGAATACAGATCTCTTTCCACTCATGTCTCTTGAGCAACCATTGTCCATAAACCACTTCTGTTCTTTGACATTGGTGACAACCTGCAAACACCAATCACTGCCTTACCCAGCTGTTAGACCAAGTGTGGAATTTGGACTCATACTCGGGATCAACCATGTTGGGTGGTCTGACCCCTTTAGGAACCCAAATCTTTCTGACTTGTCCTTTGAGTTGAAATGGGAATGTGTTCCTCATTATTTGAGGGTCTCATCTTTTGAAAGCACAAGTCATCTTAACACGACCAATTTTATTACAAAAATGAAAATTAGGAGAAGTTTTGTTTCCATCTTTCACAAATGTGGTATTGTTCTTTCTTGGAAAATTTGGATTGTATCCAATACCAATTTTGTGAACAGACTTTGAACTTTCTTCAAGAATCAAGTTCAACTTATGTTCAGAGCCTGCAAGCTTGGCTTTGAATAATTCAGATTCTTGGAGTTTCTCGGTAAGAGTAGTCTTTTGTTTATCTAATTCATCAACTTGATATCTTAGATTTACAAGGCTATCACTCGGTAGAGATTTCTCAGTGACTACTTCCTTGACTTGTGTTTTCAAGGCTTTGAAACTGGTTTTCAAGTCCATGAAATCACTGTCAGTTTTCTTCTGAGAAATTTCAAGATTCTGATTCAGACAAACAAGTTGTAAATTCTATTTTGCTTGCTCATGAACGTTTTCTTTTAAAACTCTAATCTAATTCAGATGGTCCTCTTCATTTAAAATCATTGTTCTAAGATAATCTGAGAGGACTTCTTTTGGTTTTGAAATCAAACAGTTTACCATTACCTCAATATTCTTTTCAGAACTTTCATCATCCTTGGTCATGAAGCATAGGTTGGCATGTTCATCTTCAGATTCAGAGTCACTTGAGGTATCTGAATCATTCCATGAAGCTATCATAGCTTTCTTTCTTCTGTCATGATCTTTCTTTTGGAAGTTCTTGCTTTTCTTGTTTGGACAGTCTCTAATCAAGTGTCATGCATCACCACACTCAAAGCAGTTCATGAATTTTGATTTATTATTTTATGAAGAAGACTTACCTTTGTAGTCCTTTCTACTGGATGATCTGTGTCTTTCTTTGTTGAAGTATTTGTTTCCAAAGTTTATCTTCATCTTGAGGATTTTGGTCAAGGCTTTGAAAATCAAAGAAAATGGATCTTCATCATCATCCTCAGTATCAAGGATTTGAATTTTCTCATTCTCTTTGGCCTTGAGTGCTAAGTTCTTGACACCTTCTGGTAGCTCTCCATCAACTTCATTCATGGATATTTCAGGTGTCAGAAGCTTCCCTTGTAGGTCATCAAGTTGGAGTGATAAGAGATTTTGAGCTTCCTCTATTGCAGTAGTCTTTAGTTCCCGTTTTGCCTTTGGAAGACTTCTCAGAATCTTCCACACCTTTTATTCATTGGAAATATGCTTTCCAAGTGAATCAAGGTTATTGACTATGTCTGTGAACCTTTTGAAAATGTCTCTGATTGACTCATCTGCATTCATTTTGAACAACTCATATTTTCTGAGATAGATGTTGATCTTGGTTTGCTTGACTTGACTGGTTCCTTCAAATGTCACCACAAGCTTATCCCAGATCTCCTTGGCAGTCCTACAGCCTGAAATCATGTTGAATTCATCTGTACTCAAAGCACAATACAAGATATTAATAGCTTTGAATTTTTTTAAGAATTGTTCTAATTCAGATGAAGAGAAAGAGAGTCCTCAGATTTGGGAGTTTTAACCTCATCTTTCTCTGTATAGAAAGTGTGAGGTCCAATCCGAATAATGGTCCATAGCTCTATGTCTTGATCAATGATGAACATTTTCATCAGGGCCTTCCAGTGAGAAAAATTATCTCCAAAAAATAGAGGAGGTACGTTAGCAGCTCTTCTCTGTGAGAAACCACCATCACCTGCAGTACTCATGATCACCAGATGGTTAAATGTATACAGTGATACAAGCTCTGATACCAATTGAAAAGGGTAGTAAGCAGGTAGAAATGCAGCACATATAATAGTTTTATGTGAAGAGCAATGAAGTTCAAGGCCTTGAAACTATTTTCAAGCCTTCGAGATGAAATACAGTTTAAGTAAAGAAACAGACAACTCTTTTTCAAGGCCTTTAAAAGAGTTTCAAACCCTTAAAAACAGACTAGTTTGAATGCTGTAAAAACTAAGTATGCAAATGAAACTGTAAATGCAAGAGACACATGATTATAGAGTTAAGTCCACTTGGATCTACGTCTCTACCTCAGGGATCTTCTCCCTGCAGGATTTTCAACACAATTCTTATTAATCCAAAGCTAAGCCCTAGATCTCAAGCACAAAGATATGTCTTACTTGTTTACAGTTTGTGGTTCTCTCTAGCCTATCTAGTACCTGCTCTAGCTAACTTATTAACTAAGAATTCTCTATTGTTCACTTTGAACAATCCTTGAGAATGAGAGCTAGAAGTAGTGTGGTATCAGAGCCTGGTTAGGATATAGATACGTAGATTATTAAACCTTAACAAACCCATTATGTGCCTACTTATATTAAAGTTTATGTATATATTTGTAGTGTTTATGATTATATGCTATTTTAGTATGACCCTAGTATCTATAAGGCTTAAGATAGTAAGTTAGATCCCATGAAAGTATGGATCTTTATATGACTTACGTGCCTAAGAGATTCCTTAGATGCTTAAGTGAATTAATTGTAAATTTCTATGTTCGATCATGTTTGAAGTTAAAATGATCCTTTATGGTATATGAGTATGAATTATGTGTGAGTGATTTAAAGTCGTATGTCCAGCTTTCATTAGTCACGCATGAGACAAGAAAATGACATGTTGCCTAACAAGACCATGATTAAGATTGTAGTATGCCCCATAAGAACAAGATGAAAGTATGAATAAGATAAGAGCTCATGAATGAAGTATAGTATCATGTTTTTGATTTGTTATGTAATTGTTTAAGCATGCATATTATATGAATGATACATGACTTGTAAACCTTATGACGTATATTTTAAGAATATGACCTGTAATATATGGAAAGTGAAGAAGTATGTTCACGTTATGTGATCACGAACAAAGTGTGATATTAGAGTTACATTATATAAAATTTTCATGCAAGATGATAATATTAAGTATGTGGAGTGCTTTTATATGTTACGGTATGATATGTGTGTTTATGTGATTCATGTGCTATCATGACGTCTCTTTCATGTATGTAGGGTGCTATATATGTAAAGGCATGCACATATTATGTGAAGATCATGGAAACTAAGTATGCTATGTTTCTTGATTATGCATGTTGTTTAGAAAAAAAAAACAAAAACAAAAAATATTAAAAATTATGAAATTAGAAAGTATAACATGCTTTGAACCATGTTATCAGTTGTTCTAATTGAAGTTTTTATATGCGACGAGTGGAATTTTCATGTCCAAATTAAAGTTGTGAGAAGTACGTTGTTTAGTTATGTCATGAAACGTTATGTTATGTCTAGGTTATGTGCTTGAAGTATGCTTTTATTTTTAACAATTGAGCATATAAATTATGTGATGTATTATGTGTAAGTTATGCATGTCATGTATGTTTTGTGTCTGTATATATGCATGTTAGTAAGTGAATTAATTGTAATATGAGCATGTCGAAAGTTCAGCCGATGTGCGAATGTCAAGTGTTTCGTCCGCTACATGTGCAAGATTGGAAGAGCAGCTATATCATTATGATGGTATAAATTGTTCCCGCTATGCTGTACGGTCGAACGGGGACTTCTGACACAATTACGAGCTTGCTGGAGCGGTACAAAGTGTGACGACACGATGTATTGTTCCCTCTCGTAAGCGTGAAAGACATGACCTCTGAAACAATTACGAGCTTGATGGAGCGGTACAAAGTGTGACGACACAGCGTATTGTTCCCTCTCGTAAGCGTGACAAGCTTGATCCATTTCCTATCCCGAGTTTAAGGGTAAGATAACTGTAGGGTTTTGAATCATGGATTGCACAACGGAAGCATAATAAAATATAAAACCATGCAAAACAACTCCCTTGCTTGGTGCCCAAGTTTGGTTGTTTCCTTGTTTTGGGAGAACTCCTTCTTCCCCAAGGATGCCCAAACCCTAGATCTAAGATCCTAAATTTTCTCAAACTCACCAATTCATGCATCCAATGCAAAATTGGATCTTGTTATGATTAATTATTGACAAATTGCATCACATGCTTGATTTGTCTAGCTTTACGCGATAAACAATCAAATTAAGGTGTAAAACAACTAAAACGTAACACATAAATCACGTTTATGCTCTACGACCTGTGGTTCCAAGGATCACAAGTCAAGAGACATAAAGATGGTAAGGGTTAGAAATCATAAACACACCTTTGGGTTCTCCTTGATGATTTCAAACGCGAATTGTGTCACGTTCTCTATAGTTGATCCACGCCTAGAGTTGATCCTAGATCTCCCAAGTCCTTGGTGCTAGCCCGGAAGAGGAAGAGGAAGAAGAAATCACGCAAAACGAGACCCAAAGGAGGGTCTCGGCCTCCTTTGGCCGACGGGGACGGGGCGGCGGCAAGGGGGCGGTCGGGCCTCCTTGTTGCTTGCTCTCTCTCCTTTTGTTCTCTCCCACTCTTGTTATGTTCACTTAATGAGCATAAGTTATGTGGGAAGGAAGGAAGGAAGGTCCTTTATATAGTCCAACAACTCCTTGTTAACTACCTAAAGGACTTATTCTAGTCCTACTAGAATTCAATTTAGTCCCTTCCTTGCAAATTAGTCTCTACTAAGTTTGCAAGGGTTTGCAAAGTGATCCTTCTAATTAATTAATCCAATTAATTAATTCCCAAATCTAGTTCAACTCTATGTAGCGTGTGACCCCATAGGTTCTATCTAGTTGGTAGCAACTATTTGCTAATATGGAGCGGTCTCTAGCAAAACATCCATTCTAGCCAACTAATAGAATAGTCATCTTGACAACCTTTGTACAAGTAATTGTCTCATCCCTTTGTCTCTATATCCGGATTGGACACGAGACATACAAGTCACACTCGTATATCCAATCCATAGTTTCTCGATCCATGGGAATAGCCTTATTCGTGCAAATAACATCAATATCCCATATTGATTTATTTGAGTCTGGCCAGACATTCTATAAGCACTATCCCTCGAGTGGCCTAGGATATTTGCTCCCGTTATGTGGGAGGGACAAATTCTATCTACGTACACTACGATCTCTAAGCTGGCTTCTTATTGTATCCAGTACACGCCTTTATAACTACCCAGTTACGGTGTAGCGTTTAACGCTACCAAGATCACAATAATCCACAACTAGAATATCTAGTGACTTCAAGTCTAAGGATGACAATACCATTGCACCGCGAGAAGCGCTTGTGACTCAACATAATGTGTATGTAGCCTTCTCGGAGATGGGTCAATCCAGTGCAACATTCCCTAATGCACACCTATGTGTTGGATCGTGATATCTCCATATCAATCCAACCCCATACTAGTCTATAGATGATTGTCCTATTAATCATTATACTTGACTAGGGATATTTAAGATAAACAACACAATTGTAAATCTAAGGACTTCATTATATTAAATATTCAATAAATAATAAATGAATTTCTAGCCACAAATAATTCATACTAAACTAGATTGCCTCTAGGGCATCTATTCCAACAGTCTCCCACTTGCACTAGAGCCAATCTGGCACATCTCGTATGCCCATACTCCTAGTGTGCCCTTCATGCTTCCACTGCGTGAGAGGCTTTGTAAGCGGGTCTGACAGATTATCATCTGTAGGAATCTTGCATATCCGAACGTCTCCTCTATCGATAATATCTCGAATCAGATGAAACTTCCTGAGCACGTGTTTGGACTTCTGGTGCGATCTGGTTTCCTTTGATTGCGCGATCGCCCCAGTGTTGTCACAGAACAACTCAACTGGATCCGCAATGCTAGGGACCACACCAAGTTCAGAAACAAACTTTCTGATCCAAACAGCCTCCTTTGCTGCGCCATTTGCAGCAATGTACTCAGCCTCTGTTGTAGAATCAGCTACCGTCTCTTGCTTGGAACTCTTCCAGCTCACCGCTGCTCCATTCAGGCAAAACACATATCCCGATTGTGATCTAAAGTCATCTCTGTCGGTTTGGAAGCTTGCATCAGTGTAACCCCTTACACGCAAATCTTCCTCACCGCCAAAAATCAAGAAAGCATCCTTAGTTCTTCTCAAGTACTTTAGGATGTTCTTGACTGCAATCCAGTGACTCTCACCCGGATTGGATTGGTATCTGCTTGTCATACTCAAGGCATATGACACATCTGGTCTAGTACATAACATGGCGTACATGATAGATCCTATGGCCGAGGCATAGGGAATTCTACTCATGCGTTCCTCCTCAATCTCATTGGAAGGACAAACACTCTTCGAAAGAGTGATTCCATGTGACATGGGCAAGAATCCCTTCTTGGAATCTTGCATGTTGAACCGTTTCAACACCTTGTCAATATATGTACTTTGACTTAGGCCTAGCAACCTCTTAGATCTATCTCTATAGATCTTTATACCGAGTATATAGGCTGCTTCCCCTAAGTCCTTCATTGAGAAACACTTTCATAGCCAATCTTTAACAGATTGCAGCATGGGAATGTCGTTTCCAATGAGTAGTATGTCATCCACATACAAGACCAGAAAAGCTACAGAGCTCCCACTAACCTTCTTGTAGACACAAGACTCATCTTCGTTTCTGATGAAGCCAAACTCTTTGACCACTTCATCAAAACGTCGATTCCAACTCCTAGAAGCTTGCTTCAATCCATAAATGGATCGTTGCAGTTTACAGACTTTGTTGGCTTGCTTTGGATCCTCAAAACCCTCCGGCTGTATCATATACACGTCCTCGAGGAGATTCCCATAAAGGAATGTTGTTTTGACATCCATCTGCCAAATCTCATAGTCGTGGTATGCTGCAATCGCAAGTAGGATTCGGATGGATTTGGTCATAGCGACTGGTGAAAAGGTTTCATCATAGTCAATACCATGAATCTGTCTGAATCCTTTAGCCACCAATCGGCCCTTATAGGTAATCACATTACCATCCATGTCGATCTTCTTCTTGAAGACCCACTTGCACCCTATGGGCCGCGCCCCATCGGGTGGTTCCACCAAAGTCCATACTTTGTTGGTGTACATGGATTCCATCTTGGATCTCATGGCTTACAGCCACTTCTGAGAGTCTGTGCCACTCATGGCCTCCTCATAGGTAGTAGGCTCATCATCTATGAGCATCGTGTCACCGGAATCGGTTACGAGAAGTCCATACCTCTCGAGTTCCTGGCGCAATCTACTAGATCTACGAATCTCTTGTGTTACCTGAACAGGTGGCTCCACAACTGCTTGTGGTTCCTGTTCATGTTCCATAATCGGTTCAGTGATTTGTGGTTCTTGAACCTCTTCAAGTTCTACATTCCTCCGACTTGCTTCTTTAGAGACAAACTCTCTTTCTAGAAACACGCCGGTCCGAGCAACAAACACTTTGTTCTCGGTTGGATTGTAGAAGTAGTATCCCTTAGTTTTCTTAGGGTACCCCACAAATTTACACTTATCCGATTTAGGCCCCAACTTGTCTGATTGTAAACGTTTTACATAGACATCGCAGCCCCAAATCCTCATGAACGACAGTGTGGGACGCCTCCCACTCCACATCTCATATGGTGTCTTCATGACTGATTTAGATGGAACACGGTTAATGGTGAAAGCTGCACTTAATAGAGCGTAGCCCCAAAATGATAATGGAAGATCGGTTTGACACATCATAGATCGAACCATATCCAATAGGGTTCGATTCCTCCTCTCAGACACGCCATTCCATTGTGGCGTTCCGGGTGGAGTGAGTTGGGACACGATCCCACACTCTCTAAGATAGTCGTCAAATTCTTGGCTCAAGTATTCTCCTCCACGATCCGATCGTAGAGCCTTTATACTTTTGCCAAGTTGCTTCTCTACTTCATTCTTGAATTCTTTGAACACTTCAAAGGATTCAGATTTTGCCCTCATAAGGTACACAAATCCATATCTACTGAAATCATCAGTAAATGTAATGAAGTAGTCATAACCACCCCTGGCAGGCGTGGCAAATGGCCTACACACATCGGTATGTATGAGCGCCAATTGCTCACTAGTCCTCTCACCTTTCTTATTGAAAGGGGACTTTGTCATTTTTCCCAATAAACAAGCCTCACATGTCTCATATGATTCAAAATCAAATGAGTCTAGTAGCCCATCCATATGGAGTCTAGATACACGTTTCTCATTTATGTGGCCTAAACGACAGTGCCATAAATAAGCAGGATTTAAATCATTTATTTTAATCCGCTTGGTATTAATGTTGTAGACAAGATTGCTTAGATCAAGGACATAAAGTCCATTAAATAATTGCGCACTAAAATAGTGAATATTATTTAAATAAAATGAACAACAATTGTTCTTTATTGAAATAATAAAACCATCCTTGTCCAAACAAGAAATAGAAATAATGTTTCTGCTCATAGCAGGCACAAAATAGCAATTATTTAATTCTAAAACTAATCCTGAAGGCAGAGATAGCTCGCACACGCCTATGGCCAACGCAGCAACCTTTGCTCCATTCCCAACGCGCAGATCTACCTCTCCTTTAGCCAATCTTCTACTTCTCTTTAGATCCTGCATATTTCGACAAATATGAGATCCACATCCAGTATCTAATACCCATGATGTAGAGACAGTTAAATTGACATCTACAACAAAATACCTGGTGGTGGTGGAATCACTATTCCAAGCCTTTTGTCCTCCAGATATTTTGGGCAGTTCCTCCTCCAGTGTCCAGGCTGACTGCAGTAGTGACACTCACCTTTAGTCACGGCCTTGGCAATTCCACCAACAGGCTTAAGGGCAGGTTCCTTGGACTTGGCAACTGACTTGCCTTTGCCCTTGGAGGAAGAGGCAAACCTTTTGCCCTTTCCTTTCTGTACCATCATTATGGCCTTGCCCTTACCCTTGTTGATGCTCTGTTCAGCCGTCCTCAACATGTTGAGTAAATCTGGCAGTGGTTTCACGATCTCGTTCATGTTATAGCTCATAATGAACTGTCCATAACTCTCGGGCAACGATTGCAACACGAGATCGGTTGCCAACTCTTGGCCGACCGGGAACCCAAGTCGGGCGAGATTCTCCAAGTACCCGATCATTCGGAGTACATGGGGTCCCACCGGGTTCCTTTCTGCCAGATGACATTTGAACAGTGCCTTTGAGACCTCATACCTCTCTACCCCCGCCTGCTCTTGGAAGAGCTGCTTTAGATGTTCGATCATATCGACAACATTCATGTTTTCGTGTTGCTTCTGAAGCTCAGAAGTCATGGTGCAAAGCATTAGGCAGGCCGCATCATTAGCGTCATCAACACGCTTTTGATACGCCTTTAAGGCAGCAGGTGTTTGGTTCTCTGGACCTTCTGGAACATGCTCCTCTATTGCGTACAGTTTCTTATCTTGCTTGAGAACAATTCTCAAGTTTCTGTACCAATCAAGAAATTTGGTTCCAGAGAGCTTGTCCTTTTCAAGGACAGATCATAGGGAATGTTGTGAACTCGATGAGTTGTTTGCCATTTGGAATTCTACAAAAAGGAAAATACGCAAGTTTTAGTATTTGTGAATTTTTGACTATATTTAATAATGGCTAGTTTATCAAATATAGCCCACTATTTTTCTACGGATTAATAACCCTCAAGATATTAATGCGGAAAATATCCTTATATTTTCTAGTGGGCCAAGATCCATCTTTCATCTCCTTATGAGCTTGCTTTGGCAAGTCACCCATAATTTGACTACTTTAGGTAGGAACAATTCCAATTGCATCCCATATGCAACTCTTGGTTCAATTGGCCAAATAACTCCTTATTTATCCATCCATATGGATAATCCCAATTGATTGCCTCTAGGTTTCTTAATCAAATTAATAGCCTAGTTGTGTTCAACCTCTTATCTAAACAATTGCACATTGTTACGTGCCATCGCATTCCATCATTATGAACCAAGTCGCCATGCTTTGGCACGCACGAACTTGATAAATAATGATGATAATGAGTGTTTAAATAACGAGAAGGCAAGAACACAATATTTGAATTTTGAGGGATTTTTAAATTCAATTTTTAATTGTTTTCGTTGATCAATATCAACTAATCTATCTATTTGAGTTTGGGCACAACTCCAAATAATAGATCCGGGTTGTCTAATTATCTTATTATCCTAATTACATGCATCATCCATACACCAACCACACAATAATAAGACAATTAAAATAAACAACCACAAAACAGAAATTAAACGTGATGTGGATATGGCCTTTTCTAGACTAAGATAATTCCAAGCCAATGGAATTATCTATGAACCCTAAAGCAAACACATCTCCATGCGTCTTGATCTTTTGGTCCATCCTTCATAGTCTTGTGGATTGCTCCATGCTCCATGCTCCATCTTTTGTGGCTTCTTTGGCTTTGGGCTTCTTTTCTCCAATCTTGGCTAGCAATCTACTTTATTTAGCACTAGCTAACTTCTATACTAAATAAAATAAATCTCACAAGTTGAGGAAAAAATTGGCACGCAGGCCATAAAACCAAACCACAAAATTAAACATCCACATCAAACCACATCCTAAGGCCATATCCAATCACCATGCGATTTGCACATAAACAGTTAAAATCCAATTTTAACGCGCTTGGTCAATTTTAATTGATTTTAGGATTTCTAGGGTTAAAACGGTCCATGGGCCCAACAATCAAATTGCCCGGGCCCAATAAAGTGAACCACAAGGCCCTAGGCCCGGCCCGGCCCAAAACCCACAAGCCTAGGCCCGCGGGTTTGGGCCGCCCGGCCCCTAGGGCGGCCAAGCTTGGGCGGCAAGCAAGGGGGGCGGTCCCTAGGGGGGCCGAACCTCCTTGAGGGAGTTGTTTCCAAAACAACTCCCTTGCTTGGTGCCCAAGTTTGGTTGTTTCCTTGTTTTGGGAGAACTCCTTCTTCCCCAAGGATGCCCAAACCCTAGATCTAAGATCCTAAATTTTCTCAAACTCACCAATTCATGCATCCAATGCAAAATTGGATCTTGTTATGATTAATTATTGACAAATTGCATCACATGCTTGATTTGTCTAGCTTTACGCGATAAACAATCAAATTAAGGTGTAAAACAACTAAAACGTAACACATAAATCACGTTTATGCTCTACGACCTGTGGTTCCAAGGATCACAAGTCAAGAGACATAAAGATGGTAAGGGTTAGAAATCATAAACACACCTTTGGGTTCTCCTTGATGATTTCAAACGCGAATTGTGTCACGTTCTCTATAGTTGATCCACGCCTAGAGTTGATCCTAGATCTCCCAAGTCCTTGGTGCTAGCCCGGAAGAGGAAGAGGAAGAAGAAATCACGCAAAACGAGACCCAAAGGAGGGTCTCGGCCTTCTTTGGCCGACGGGGACGGGGCGGCGGCAAGGGGGCGGTCGGGCCTCCTTGTTGCTTGCTCTCTCTCCTTTTGTTCTCTCCCACTCTTGTTATGTTCACTTAATGAGCATAAGTTATGTGGGAAGGAAGGAAGGAAGGTCCTTTATATAGTCCAACAACTCCTTGTTAACTACCTAAAGGACTTATTCTAGTCCTACTCGAATTCAATTTAGTCCCTTCCTTGCAAATTAGTCTCTACTAAGTTTGCAAGGGTTTGCAAAGTGATCCTTCTAATTAATTAATTCAATTAATTAATTCCCAAATCTAGTTCAACTCTATGTAGCGTGTGACCCCATAGGTTCTATCTAGTTGGTAGCAACTATTTGCTAATATGGAGCGGTCTCTAGCAAAACATCCATTCTAGCCAACTAATAGAATAGTCATCTTGACAACCTTTGTACAAGTAATTGTCTCATCCCTTTGTCTCTATATCCGGATTGGACACGAGACATACAAGTCACACTCGTATATCCAATCCATAGTTTCTCGATCCATGAGAATAGCCTAATTCGTGCAAATAACATCAATATCCCATATTGATTTATTTGAGTCTGGCCAGACATTCTATAAGCACTATCCCTCGAGTGGCCTAGGATATTTGCTCCCATTATGTGGGAGGGACAAATTCTATCTACGTCCACTACGATCTCTAAGCTTGCTTCTTATTGTATCCAGTACACGGTATAACTACCCAGTTACGGTGTAGCGTTTAACGCTACCAAGATCACAATAATCCACAACTCGAATATCTAGTGACTTCAAGTCTAAGGATGACAATACCATTGCACCGCGAGAAGCGCTTGTGACTCAACATAACGTGTATGTAGCCTTCTCGGAGATGGGTCAATCCAGTGCAACATTCCCTAATGCACACCTATGTGTTGGATCGTGATATCTCCATATCAATCCAACCCCATACTAGTCTATAGATGATTGTCCTATTAATCATTATACTTGACTAGGGATATTTAAGATAAACAACACAATTGTAAATCTAAGGACTTCATTATATTAAATATCCAATAAATAATAAATGAATTTCTAGCCACAAATAATTCATACTAAACTAGATTGCCTCTAGGGCATCTATTCCAACAATAACCTATAAGGGTAAGTTGTGCATTGTTTTCACAGTAGTTAGAGTCTTATGTGATTTTTTTCATGTTAGAAATTCGTTAAGCGAATTCGATGACGAATTCTTTATAAGGTGGGTAGAATGTAGTAACCCCGATATTTATGTTACATGTTTAACTTTAAGTGATGATAGTATTATCTAAAAGAGTGTTTAAGGAAAATATTTTGCTAGTTATGCTAGAATTTTTGTTAAGAAAAGTCATAGAAGTATAAATCAAGTTACATGTTTGTTTTATTTGGTAACTATAATGTCTTTTAAATAATTTTATGGTCTTTTGTGCAATATTTATATGTGAAATAAAATATAGTATTCTTGATTTAATTGGATGTTTTGCATACACCAAGTATTTGCATCAATATGAAATAAATAGTGTGCATTATGTGATTTGAAACTCACTTGTTTTCACTTGTTTTCTCTTATTTTGGTGTGACCATCACACTCTATTATTTTAGGGACTATATAAGCACAAGTTGCATCTTTCCCGTCATTTTTCCTCCTCATTTTCTCACTCATGAATGCCACAAAGCTCTCATTTCTCTCCCCTTAGCTTCATTCCCGGTTTTGTTCATGACCCTCCACAAACATGGTCCAAAAATTAAGTTTTTGAGGTTTTAAGTGTTGGAAACCCATCTTGGGTGTTAGTATATCAATTGGGGAGAAAATTTTGAGCATCTTCTTCAAGGTTGAAGCCTCTAGGAGCCATTATTCATCTCTTCTTCATACACACATTAAGAACACCATGAAAGTGAGAGTAAACTCTACATCTATGCATCTACATCATGATTTTGTTCATTCACTCCACATTCTTGTGATTCTATGACAAATATTTAGTTGCATGTTAGTGGATCATCATTTTTAAGATGCAATCTTAGCATTGACCATCTCATTTGTATGAAAGTATGGTAGATTTGTGATTGCATGTTCTTGATTCATCATCATATTCATGATTTTCACACATGCAAGTATAAAATTGAGTTTGTTGGGTTTATATGTATACGCTTCAGATAGTTTGATTGTCCAATTTCAGATCTTGGAAGAAAATTTCTTGCATGCAACAAGTTTTGAACTATACAAAACCATCAAACTCATGTTTTGAGCTGATTTTCACAAAATTGAGAAAAATACTTAAGTATTTCAGAAAAATATTAAAAATTCATGGTTTGTGTATTTTCATATGATGTTTCTACAGTAAAAATTTCAGAGCCATTGGACTTGTATTTAATTTATAATCGGCCAAAAACTTGGGCTGTTTTTACAATCTGTCCAACCCAGACCAGAGAAGGTTTTGAACGATTACATGTATTTATGCTACTCCAATGGTTACCAAATTTGGATATGTTGTTCCCAGGGGTGTTATTTACTTCCTTTCTTAGAATTTCATAATATTTGTAATTTCTATGAATATTTTAAGAATTTATTCCCAAGACCGCTTTTCAACCTCTGTTTTATACCTAAACAACTCTGAAAGATAATGTTTAAAATACTTTAAAGTTTTAATAATTTTTGATATTTTTATATGTTATCATTAAACTCTTTATATATGTTATGTGCAGATTTGTGGTCCCAAATAATTATTTTGAGTCACCTATGAATTTTTGTACTAGCGATAGTTACGCTTTGCTTATAAGCATAATTTAGAAGTTTATAATATTTTCTTAAAGCTAGTGTATCTAAGTTATGTATTAGTTCATTATATGTCATATTACATTCAT
Source organism: Linanthus parryae (assembly GCA_023055425.1). Lineage (NCBI taxonomy): Eukaryota > Viridiplantae > Streptophyta > Magnoliopsida > Ericales > Polemoniaceae > Linanthus > Linanthus parryae. Next base: position 52,514,106 of record JALGPY010000005.1, read on the forward strand.
GTGCCGCCTTAGACATCTCATATGCATCTATAAGACGTTTAAGGCTCTAAAGTATATGGTATATTGGAAGTTAGCTCTTTTTGCATTGATAAGATTAGTACCTTTTAGCTTATAAGCGATTAAGTGCTATGTTTGGAATGATTATGTGCTAAGTGATTATGTGATATGCTTAGATTGAACTAGTGCTAAGTGATTATATGTGTTATTTGTAGCACTCTTTGCTATCTATATGAAGTTGGAGTTAATGCTCACTCGCTTAAGTTGGTCGAATTTGGACTAAGGAATATAAAATGAATGGATTAAGCTCGCAAGGTGAGTTACCCTACCTCCCGAAGTTTGTACCTACCCTCAAGTTTCTTACAAGCTTATGTATGTTCATGTTGTCCCTATATTATGTATGTATGCTTTCTTTACTCAAGTGAAATATTTTATGCCCCATGGATGCTAACAAAGAAAATGAACGTTTCATAAGATAAAACACGCTTTCAGAAAGGCCACGGTTACCGTAGTGAAACCCCCTGTCGGGTATAGGCAGGCTACGACCCTTTTGCCGGGGCAATATAAGCAGGCAACGCGTCGCCTCACGAGCCGTCGCGATGGACATGTCCCTACGTTATGTTATGTTAAGTCACGAAAGTTACACGGGCCATAAGATAAGAAAATAAGCAAGCATTTTCAAGTACGTTATGGTCTCCACGTGAGACAAAGCAAGGTTCCTACTTGGAACAATACGATTTCACAAGCCTCAAGTTATGCTTTACGTTATGCTTTCTCTATGATTCATGTTACGCTTTATGAATGTCATGATCTTTCAAGTTTCACAAGTATATGTATGTATGACTATGCCTTATGTTCATGTCGCTCCATGGGAAAATTAGTCTCTTTTAGTTTTTTAAACCTACGGAGTGGAGTAGATGTAACTCACTGAGCTAGTTGAGCTCACCCTTTTACGTTACCATTTTTTTCAGGTTTTAAGGACACGTAAAATGCAAGAAGTAGCAAGACGTTAAGTTGATAGGTGATTACGTGCTCGATGATGTTACGTGCTTAGATGTTGAAAATATGCTAGACGCTTGAGCTATTCTAGAATACATATTTGTAAATTGTTTAAGAATGTAATAGTTGTGTACTTATGTATAAAAGACTTTATTTGAGCCCTTGTATGATACCTAGAAACATTCCCGATTTATGCTCTGTTTACGTTACGAGTCGAGAGTGCTAAATGATAATTATTTCCAAGTTCATTTTTCTCATAAACATCTTTCATTTATGATAGAAGTCAATTTTATTTACAATGACGACCCCAAGTGATTTGTTAGTTACGCTTCCGCAAAGTTTCAAAAGAAATTTCAATCACGATTTTAATAAATTGAATGTTTAGCCTCTCGGCGAGTCAAGGCCGCACCGGCATGTCGCGCCCATCCTCCCGTTAACGCAAAGTTTTATTAATCGCTAATCGGGTCGGCGGGAGGGGGTGTGACAAGTAGTATAAGAAAGATATACAAATTGAGTACAAGTCAGAAGAACACTGGAAGTGTAAAACTGCAGTGAAGAAATGCAATGATCTTTTGTGAGTTGGATTGGGAGAATGATGTGCTTCTTTGATGTTTGTCAATCTTGAAAATGTGTATCTCTTTTTGCCAGTTGGGTGTTCTTTATGTTGCTTCAAAATAAGCTCTATTTATACAGCTTAGATGCTCTGCAAGTCTTCCATGATTTTCAGCAACAAACTTCCTGTTTTGTAGGCAATAACTTTGACTCTTTTAACAGCATTCTCCAACGGATAGTTGATCATGATCTTCAGAGATATTGTTATGATCTTGTCTTTAAACAGATTTAGAAGCTGTCAAGAGTGTCTGATTGATCACAGAATCACATTCTCTCAATGTTTCATTTCCTACAAAATCCAGTTTAGGAAACCAATCCTGCAAAATAGGAAATAAAATTTCCCTGCAAAACTAAGTCAAACAGGTTAAACAAATGAGGTCTCTATGAATCAAAAGTTTTTTTTTCATCATCAAGTTATGACAGATCACATATAGGGGTGAAAGAGTTAGAATGAGATTAGAAGTATTCAGAAAAACTTCCCCTTAGAATATGCATACAGGTTAGACAGTTTCAAGGCCTTGAAATAGCGCTCTGCTATTTCAAGCCTGTAAAACCTGTGATTCAAGGCTTTGAAAACTGGGTCAAGGCCTTGAAATAGCGCTCTGCTATTTCAAGCTTGTGAAACCTGTGAACTTACAGATGAAATTTGACCAATTGATCATTTCCCTTAATATGAAAGTTGTGATAGTACCATAGGCATGTGGATGCCATAACCACGTACTCCCTCCGTTTCACTAGATACTTCAAAAAAATTCAGGGCACGGAAATTAAGAAACCTACTCAAATGACTATTTTACCCCTTCTTCTTTTATTAATTCCACTCACTTACATTCAACTTCTTCAACCACCTCCTAGATTAACACCAACAAGAACACACAAAAAAACATCACCATGAACAAATTCTACATCACAAAAATTAACATTTCACAGATCTAAAGAAAGAAGAGAGAGATAATCGATCTACAGAAATGAGGAGTAATTACGGTCTTCACATCACCCAAACTCTCTCTCTCTATCGATCTCTAATTACAGTCGCAGAGAGGCAAAAGACAGAGCAATTGGAGTTGAGGAGATGGGGTCCAGATCATGTCGACAGAGGCAGCAATGGGCGGCTCAGCCACTGACGCGCTAATGGAAGCTCCGGATCTGGAAATGCCCGACGAATCCACCAAGAAGGAGACCTTCTGGGACTTGATTCGCGAATGGTTTGGCCTCCGGAAGACCATTCCCACCTCCTCCGCCTCCAGACACGGCGGCGGAGGGAGTGGCTTTACGATGTCGTTTTACGGCACCAACGTCCCCTCCACCAAGAGGTATGAAGATGATTAGCACGAGGAGGACGCTGCCGTACGAAGGCCGCCGCCGAAGGACACTACCGCCCGTCGAACTCGCCGCTGCCAAGGACGCCGACTGCCCTCTTCTACACTCTGTTGCTCTCTTCCTCTATCTCCTATTGTTCTCTTGTCCGAAGATGTGAGGGAGTTGAGAGAAGACGGGAGAGTTTTCTAGAAAGAGGGTTGGAGATGGAGAGCAGAGGTTGAACGGAAGGGGAAGGAGAAATGGAAGAACAGGAGAGAGAGAGAGAGAGAGAGAGAGAGAGAGAGAGAGTGGATAGGTAATGAGGAGTTTACATCAATTAGGTTTTTATGTTTTGTTTGGGCTGGGTAGGATTTGGGTTAGGTAGATATTAGGGTTGAATAATCTGATTAGTTTACTAGTTGTGATTAATTAAGCCCAATTAAAATGTGGGTTTAGATTTTTTAGAAAGGGTATAGTTGTATTTTGTCAGTATTAAAGTTTCTAAATTTGGAAATCTTGAAGAACCTGGCGAAACGCCCAAAAAGGAAATTTTGAAGAATCTGGCGAAACGGAGGGAGTATCTACTATAGCAATACTACAACATATAGTCAATGTCAATGGGATGATACAATTGGATACTATCAATTCAAAGTGTGTTACATTATTTTCGATGATATTGTGTATGAAGTTGTCATCAACTGTAGCCCTATGAACCACATAAGTATGATTGTTCACTATAAGAGTGAAGATAATCGGCAATATTGTGTTACCTATTTCCCACAATAATATGCTCCAATTTGGATAATTGCAGAATTAATGTGTTTTCGTCACATCTTCGCATATGACGTATTAAAGTACATATCCAAATTCTGCATACTATATTTTATTTTAATATTGACATAAAATATTTAGACATCAAATATCTATATATATGTAGATACATGTATTTACCCTAATGTTAAACTACAAGTCAAATGTAAAGCAGAAACAACCATGTTCACACAGTTTAAAGACAAATATTGGTCTTGAGCATCATATTAACCTGCAAGAGCAAACAGATGACTGTGTAAACGTTTTTGAGAATCTCTACACTTTATAACTTCAATATAAAATATTATACTTATTCCCATGTTGGAGAAGTTTATTTTTTTTTTAATATGTTATGATACAATTTGTACAACTTCAACGATGTAAAATCATGGTAACAACAATTTACATGACATGTTTGTCATAAAAAAAGTCAAATTTATTCAATCCCAACGAAGCTCAATCTTAAACCATAAATTTAATAACATGATCTGTTTTGAAAGAAAGAGGTGAAACGTAAAGCACCTGATCTGTAAACCATAATCGGATACAGCTCTGGATCACATAAAGCCTAAAACCTAACTAGATAAAAACTTAATGCACCTAAACCCTGCATGGATAAAAGCATAAAGCACCCAGTTACGGTATACAACATTCTTTAATGGTTTGAAATCCTTTACACATTGTTCTGTCTATTATGTTTATGCCTTGTATAGTCTGCTTATATATTCGATCCATTTGTTTATATGAGTGTAGACAACATCAAACAACCATCAACCGAAGTCTCCAGTTCAAGTATCTTCAACTCTAATCAGGCCTGATCATGCATCACCCAAGGTTACAGCTTCTCAACCCATCAGACATGCTCATGGATCACCTAAGGTGACAACTTCTCACCTGAAAAAAAAGCAATGTCAGTCCAATGAACAGAGGAGGAGTAAAGATAGAGAGAGAGAATGTCAAGGGGCCAAAGATAACCTCCCAAAGAGTATGAATGTCTGGCCAGTTTGTCCGTGCCATCGGAGATTGAGAGATTGTGCGGACGCATCATGACATTCCAAGACAATTTAACAAGTAATGTCTGCATTCTTATGTTTCATTCTTTCATGTTTAAGTTTCTATCCATATGTTTAGTAATATTTTCTTCTTTGTCCAGCTGTGATTGTGGAGCATTTGTGTGCTTTTACATGGTACATCTGAGAGAGCTGATCCCCCCAACCTGAGAGGAAGATAAAGATCAATGAAGATTTTATTAGGATACGTGTTGCCAATTTCATTGGTTGTTCCACGTACAACGACCTCATGGAAGTCATTCTTGAAGATATGAACAACTTCAAAGCTCTGGAAAACAATGAGGAGGTATTCGTCAAGAAGTACAGGAAGATACCTACGGTCTTGTAAGCTTATGAGGGTCGTTACCTTTGAGCAGGGTGGTCCATTCTCATTTCTTCGTGGTTTTGTGTTTGTTTTGAAACAATTGACTGGTTTGAGCATGGAAATCCATTCTGATCTCTTTGTGGTTTTGTGTTTCTTTTTGAAAATAATTGTCTCGATAATGTTGGCGGTGGATGTTATTGTGATTCTAATGGTGAATGTGGTTTCAATATGACTAAATTTTATGATTTATGTTCAGATGTTTGACAATACTATCTATCTGTTTATAATTAATGTTTGATGACTTTAGACTTTTATCTATTATTTTTTCATGTCGGTTTACCATTCTTAACCACGTTCATTGCATCATTCCATGTGTTATTCAGCTCATACTTCTCTTTAGTTTCAGAATAGTCAAACACTAGAATTGAGCCCGTGCGATGCACGGTTTATCATACTTAAAAATACTTTACAACTACTCTGGTGCACCCACCCTTTCACCCTTCTTATGATTTATTTGATAAAAGTAGTAAAATAACAATTTATTGACTATTTGTTAATAATGATTCACTTGTGACATACAATGGAAAAGCCCTTATCCGAATCGTCTCATCAAGGGAGAGGTGGTGGCTAATTAGAATACATTTTTCTCGGCTTTCTATAAAAGAATTTATTTATAATACTGATGGCAAAGTTAAAAGATTGGACATACTCAATTGTACCATTTCTAATTTTAAGTCAAACCCTATATAATTCAGTGGGGAAAATCCATATTCAAACCCTTATATAAATCGCCGGCGTGTCCTTGAAGAACGATACTAGTTGGCAAACTTTAAAGTTTCTCCAAAAATTTTTATCATTGTGTTTAATATAATATCTTAGTAGTCAAATTGTTTTTATATATTGCCCAAAAAGAATAGTTTTTATAGCTTTGTTTTGGGAATAATATTTCTTCTGAACTTGGAAGTTTATTTCAATTTTAAATCAATTTTAATTTTTACCATAAACATTATAATCATTAATTTTATACATTTTATGCACAATTGTGATTTAGAAACTGTACAATCAATTAATTATATTTATGTAGGTACAATTTTGACTATGGATGTTACAATTTTAACTTTGTCGTCATTTTTAAATTTCAAATTCATTTGTTTTTAAACTTTAACTTCGACGCCATTTTTAAGTTTCAACTTCGATTTTAAATTTAAACTTCTTATTAACTTCAACAATAATTAATTTATAATGTCATGTGGCAATCTCTCAAATAAACTCATTCTCAAATAGTATATAGTATAGATGCCATTATGGACACTTTACTTCCCATTATGTCCAACAACCAACCAACCATTCACTTTTTCTACTTATACACAAACTCACTCTTGCACAATCAGATATGCCATTTACACCTCCTCTCCATCATCTTGTCCTCCTCCAAATATCCCCGACTTCTCATTGTCACCATGTTCATACCTCCTTCAACTCCTCCTCCCACCAATTTCGCCATAACACTGAATCTCGACCAAGATATTGTAACTGTGGAAGGATACGAGTGATGAGAACATCATATCCTCACACAAAGAACCCATGTAGAGATTTCTTTTTGTGCCCACTACCTCAGGGGTCTTAATGCGGCTACTTCGTATGGACCGATGAAGAACCTCCATGTTTTTTGCGAGGAAACAATGCAACGATGGTCCATAGTTACTGCAACATCGAGGCAAATGAAATATGAAAATGAAGAAATACTAAATAATTAAAGAACAACACATAAATGCATCACCATTCTTATATTTGCGTTACTTTTGCAATACTTGTCATTATTTTAGGTGAAACGCTGTCTCAAGGTGTGCTTGTGTCCACTAGTTATGTATCACAAACTCAGTTATAAGTTTTGGTGCTTGCAAATCTGCTGTAATAACTTAGATGTTGAGGATTGTTTACGTTTCTATCTGATTCATTTCAGTTCGTCAAATTCACTTCACTTTTGTCTATTTTTAATTATTTTATCTTTAGCTTTATCTTAAACATTACAGTTTTATCCATTTTTTTTAATTTCTATTCGAGTTTCTGATGATGGCGCCGTAGGCACAATTTTTTTCTTTTTGATGATAAAACCGTAATTACCGGATGAAACCGGCTAAGCCGGTTTTTGTGGGGCTCGAACATACAGTACGCACGACGGCTCTATGATTTTGGCTAAATACACCAGGAAGCCAATAGTTTTTGAAAATATCCCCTGACTCCAAAGTCTTGAAAATTCACAATGGCTCCCTTAAGTTTTGGTGAATAGAATAAAATTCCTTAAGTTCCGGTACAGTGCATCATGACCATAAGATTATGAGAAAAAACTAAGACCTCGAAGCTTCTCGCAAATACACGGAGACCCTCAAATGTGATGGTAAAAACAATATGACACCCCATATTTTGGTAAAATATACTTTGACCATATCATGTGTCTTAATTTCAATAACACCCCAATATTTTGAGAACATAGTAGGTCCCCAATATATCATGGTAAAAACATTATGACCCCAATAGGTATGTAAAATACACTTTTACCCCATCTTTTCCTCTAAATACACTAAGACTCCAATGTTTGTGGGAAACACGGTAAGGTCCCCAAATTTGATGAGAAAGCCATACGAACCCCATATTTTGGTAAAATACACCGTCATTCGTCCTAAATACACCAAGACCCAATGGTTTTCAGAAAATACGTTACATCGCCCAATTTTAAACAATATACAACATGGTCCTTTGTTTCTTCGTAAATATACTATGACCTTCCATTTTTTTCTAGAACACTATTAGGTATAAACAACTATGTTAGTCCTAAGTACACAAAAATCCGATTTTAACAAAAATATACGCTTAGGGCCCTAATGTACTGCTGAAAAATATGACCCCCTATATTTGAGCAAAATACACGATGACCCCGTAATTTTTCCAATATATAAAGAAATATTCTAAGGTCTCAATTTTTTTTGAGACTTACTTGTTTGCTATCTACTAGATTCGAACCTAGGATCTCATGTAGGGCTTTTAAATGCTCCACCACTTGAGCTAGCACCCATTTGCAAGGTCTCAAACTTTTGACGGGCATACAATAAGGCCCATATTAATGGTACATATTATGACCCCCCCGCTTTTTTTGAATACACCAGAATAGCCTATGATCCGTAGATACAATACACCAGCTTATTTTTACCTTTAATCTCTTGCAGTAATTTTTTTATATTATGATTCCATCAATTTTTTTGTTATAATTCCCTCAATTTTCTATTATTATAATCAAGGCAGAAAACGAAGAACTATTTACTAAATAGGAAAAAAAGTATATTTAAAAGGGAACTTTTTGAAAACTATTTATTCGCAAGGTAAAAACGTTGAATCCGGTACTACAAATGATAATTATGCCAATTATTAAGTAAAAATAATTTTTACTAGAAAAGATACAGATATCTATATATACTATTTGAGAATGTCTTCTCAAGCTTTGCATGAGGAATTGCCACGTGGAAATTTTAGTTATTTAATGTAAAAAAAGATTGATTGAACTTAAATTTAAATCACATATGCAGAATTTGAACTGAAAATAAAAAAATGGCGCCGAAGTTTAAATTAAATGAATCCGTTTAAAAAAAGTACATAACCCATACCAAAAATAATGAAAGTTATTTACAATATTCATGGCAAAAATCAAATCGATAAGTTAAATTTTTAGTCAATAAGGAAACTTGAACAAAAAATTGTTATGATGAAGGAAATCTTCATAAAAATTGATAGTCATTTATTGACGTTACCGAAATGGCAAAGAAGCAATCGAACTTAGATTACCAGATGTTTCCTAATGATATCACCACCATCATTGGAGGTTTTCTAAGAATCGTAATCAGTTGGTAGCTTTCATAATCAATAGAGTTTTTTTTTTTTTTTTTTAGTTTCTTCATACTCATTGAAGGTTTTTTTAAGTTTATTCATACTCATTGTATGTTTTTTTAGTGATGGACAAAAACGAGCGGAGACAGCGTTGCAGGTTAGCTCCCTTGGCGCTCAAGAAAGCCCGCATATCCGGTGAGCTTTTACTGTAGTATAGTCTCATAGTGATGTGCGTTTTTTTGCTTTGAATGTGTTTTTTGCCCGCTGTTAGCAAGTTGTTTTTACAAGTCATACTATGCGTCGTATATGTGAAAGCTTCAGTTCTCATGGCCGCGGCCGAAGACATACACTTACGCGAGAGAGTCACTCGCCATACCCGTATAGGTAATACTACAGAGCAATGTTTGATATACTGTTTTTCAAGATGCACGTTTTATAAGAAATCGAATTTTGTTTGATTTACTAACATCGTTCTTTGGTGGTGTAGGGAAATCTTCTGTTTTAGGGACACAGTTCAACACAACGTTATGGGCCTTTGGACTTCAACTCTATTTTTAGTGATTGTTTCTTCTTCATCCCCGTTTTATGACGAAAACTTAATTGTGTAACAGTTAAATAAGAATTTGAATGGGAATAATTATTCACAACATGTCGAACAATCATACATTTCAAACGGGTATACTGAAAAATTTAACAGTTAAATAAGAATTTGAGGGAAAAAAATAGAAAGAAAGTTATGTCGATCTTGATACAGGAAACAATAGGCGGGGACCATTTTTTTAGTATAGTCGCAATGACTTTTTGATACAGTAAACTACACTTGCAAATGGAGATGTTTATCTCATGATAGGATATATTAACTAGCAAATGAGTGTCGTGTTGCACTACTGCTTTGACCTTAGGCACCCAAGGAAGCAATACAAAACGATGTTACAAGGGCTTACTGAAAGCTGGAAACGATAATTGAAAACATCATTGAAAATGTAGTGTTGGAAAGTATCCAAATTGGTATAAAAAAACGTAAATTTTGAAATAAAAAGACTAACAAAAATGTAATGTTGGAAAGTGTCCAGAATAGTACAAAAATGGTATAAATAAGGAACCGCGACGACTTAATTTATATTTTACAGTAAAATCATAAATAACTTCAAATTTAAGAAATTGAAGGACTTGAAGTAGTGTTGACGTCTCAAAAATGGATAATCATATTAATTATATAGAAAGTATATAAATAATATAGATGATAGTATTCAAAATCGCAATACATATTCCTCAAAAAATAAATCACGATGGAGATGTGGTGTACCGACAATATTGTATTGGAAAGTGTCCAAATTGTATTAAAAATGTAAATTTTGAAATAAAAATGCCAAAAAAAATTGTAACGTTGAAAAGTGTCCAAAATAGCACTATAAAAAATGCTATATATAAGGAAATACGATGACTTAATTTAAATTTTACAGTAAAATCATAATTAGTTTGACATTTCAGAAATTGGGGGACTGGAAGTAATGTTGACTTCTCCAAAGTGGATTATCTTAATAAATGTATAGAAAGTATACAAACAATATAAGTGATAGTATTCAAAATCGTAATACATATTCCTCATAAAAAATCTCAATAGAGATGTTGAGTATCACGTTACTGGAAAAAAATGATTAGTGAAAGAATAATTCTAAAGGGACAGAATTATAGACAGAATTTTAGACATAATTTCCCGTTTTAGTGATTTTGATTAGGTGTCAATGTTTCCTAAGTGTTAAGTATTTCTATAGTAGGGTTTGATTTTACTACATTAGGAATTTATGTCTAAATTTCTGTCCATGTAGCATTACTCTTAGTGAAAACATCGCCGAAAATGTAGTGTTGGAAAGTGTCCAAATTGGTATTAAAAAAACCGTAGATTTTAAAATAAAAAGGCTAACAGAAATGTAATGTTGAAAAGTGTCCAAAATAGTATAAAAATGCTATAAATAAGGAAATACGATTACCTAATTTAAATTTTACAGTAAAATCATAATGAAATTCAAATTTCAAAAATGGGGGACTAGAGGTAGTGTTGACTTCTCGAAAATGGACATATTAATAAATGTATAGAAAGTATACAAATAATGTAGATGATAGTTTTCAAAATCGCAATACAGTAGAGAGTACTGGGTTTCACCATGGCCAATGATTTCTCCCTCACGGAGAAGGAAAAGACGCCGATTAAGATCGGTAAGGAGACGACGGCACGAATCCAAGCTAAGTTTGAGAACAGTTTGATTGGGAAGTTCATTGGGGAGAAGCCAGTCAACGTCATGGCAATGAGAGAACTCTTCAAAAGATTGTGGACACCGGATGAAGTTCTCAAAATCATTGACATGGGCTCTAATATGTTCCTGTTCAAGTTTGAGTCGACAGAGAGGATGGAGTTCGTAAAAAATGGAGGTCCGTGGACGTTTGATGATCAGGTTCTACTTCTTAAGAAGTGGAACATAAACTCCAGAGCAAAAGAAGTCAGTTTCAATGACATCACTGTATGGGTCCTGATTTGGGGTCTACCCCTAACCCTAATCAGTGAAGAAGTTGGTGAACTTGTGGCGGCCAGCCTAGGAGAGGTCTATAAGGCGGAAACCAGAGAAGAAGGCAGCGAGGATGAGAGATTCATCAGAGTTCGAACAAGAATCCCGGCTAAAAAACCTCATAGCAGGAAAGGGGTGGTTGAACTAGAAGAAGGAGGGACCATTGTTGTGGATTTTAAGTATGAGAAGTTTCCATATGTATGCCCATGGTGTGGATGTATTGATCACACTTTAAGTGGATGCAAGGAGAGGCTGAAGCAAATTGAAGCAGACAAATCGCCAGGATATGGCGATTGGATGTTATCACGAGCCATCTACAATGGGAAAACCAGGCATTGGCCTGCAGCAGGGTTGCCGGAAACTGGTCAGCATGTGCAGCAGTCAATCCACAATCCGGCAAGGGGACCCAATCAAAAAAGTCAAACGAGATCTTATTTTCAAAATAAAGACCTCGGATATTGGAAACTAAAAAATCAGGGACAAGATAAGTCAAAGGGGAATGAGAAGATTGCCGATAAGACACTGACGCGAATTACTAGCGCGTATTACGCAAGTGCACGGTCAAGTAATATAGGGGTGGTATTTCAACCCCGAGTTATCGATCCCACGAGGACAGGCTTGAGATTATTTAATTAGTTATTTAATTTAGAGTACGATGCAGGAGGAAAGATTTGATTGATTTTAGAAATTGAAATAAAAACTAATATAATATTTTTGTATTTTTTTATATTTAAGAAATAAGTTTGGAGAAACTAGGCAATCTCTAGATCACCTAGGGTTGTAGACGATTTCCGGATTATCTGAGCAACACGTTAACTATATTCTAACTAAGCCGGGTAACAGCACTGACTATCTCCTATCGGTCTCAAGTCATCTACTTCACGGTAGACTACAATCTCCTATCGGTCTCTTGTGTCTACCGGTCCGTTCTAGTAGGCTAACGACATGCATGAAAACGGGTCCTGTCGGTCCACCGTTGCACGAAACAGTCGAATTTCACCTACCGAATCTACCCACACTAGCCAATCCTAACACGTCTCTTCTCAGTCTCAGTGATAGGGGATTGATGCTCATATCTCATCCTAGCTATTTAAAGTCAATGTCGTGCACTTCACTAGCCAACTAACGGTTCCGGTTAATTACTCCATCCCCATTAAGAATTAAGCATAGATTATGAACAATTGATTTAGAACTTAATAAACTTTAAGCATGATTCATCCTATGAGCAAACCCTAGTTCATTGATTATCAATTCCTATCTTAGTCGTGTCAATATAGTAAGATCCTTAATAAGATTCAAGAACTAACATCCATTCAATATAAGAAATCAATAAGCATGAAACAAAGATTAAGAATCCGGAAAAAATCATCGTCTACATAACCCTAGGCTCTCTAGAGAAGCCTAAAAATGGAGTTTAGCTAATATTAATCAACCAAACAAAACTTACAAGTTTCTCCATACAAGATTTGAAAGAAGAAGAAAAAGAAGAAGATGAAACCCTCGATCTTCAATTGAGGAGGAATCCTCCTCTTGACCCCCGTCTCTCCTCTTCCTCCTTGCGTGAGTGAATGAATAATATATGAAAAGTGCCTCCTTGAATCAAAATTACGTGTATTAATTATTCTCCAACTAGATTAGGAAATAACATAACACTAAACGACGTAGTTTTTGGCTCAAAAACAAGCAAAATCGCACATCTAGCTTCAGCAGATCGCACGATCTCCTTTCTCTGATCGTGCGATCTGGGTTGATCCTACGATCACAGAGGTGATCTTACACTCCAGTGAGTTTTCTTTTTTTCTCTACCAACTTCGCCCAACTGATCGTGCGATCACATATCGTGATCCTGCGATCTACTTCAGATCCTAGGATCAACTTTTGATCCTACACTTCAGTGGGTTTTCTTCACTTTTCTTCTGCTCAATTTTTCTAAGTCTTCTTTTTTACTCTTCATTGGGGGTGTTAAGTGTCATTACCCAAACTTATGAAAATGACACTTTAACCACCTTTTTCCATCTTTGTCCTCTTTTCTTCCAATTTCTTCCTCTCCCAAGCTTCCGCACATGTTGCGAAGTTCGTTTTCCTCCTCCTCTTGATCCATGAGCTCCGTTTCCTGTCCAACACAACACGAAAACACCCCGTGCGATCAAAAGTGACAAAATAAATGTAAATAATGTGAAAAACGCCCGGATTAACAATTTATCACTCAAAGCTAAACTTATCCAATTTCCTCAAGTTCATAGTGTATTTCTAATATATTCAGCCCGGAAATTACACAAAACGGTACACAAACGTAGAAGAAATATAACTCTAATATAGAGTTATCAAATCCCCCACACTACCTTTTTGCGCGTCCCGAGCAAAATCAAAAACATCTCTCACACTATGATTTTCAATCCACCAAATTGCATTCAACTTCACTAGCCATGTGACACAAACAACACACACACCCATGCAATCTACATGGCTATACAATGCAACTAGATTATAGAACAATGCGAAAATTGAAACAATACCAATTTTTTTTTCTTCAGTTAGAGATCGGGCAATCTCGCTATCACTAACCAAAATCATCAAGCTCTCACAAGTCTTTTTCGAAATTTCACAACCAATAGCAAGAAATTGAGATAAGATGATCATACGCGCAAGTTCACTAAGGGTCCCCAAACATCCACCATAAAAAATCCAAGACTTGGGCACGTCATTTAGCTCAGAGGGTCTAGGCATCTCAAATTCTAAGATAGTCTTTCGTCGCCAAGTCATTTGAGGTTTTCAGACCCTCTTAGCCGCTATTGCATTGAATGCAAATTGTCCCATTGACGGGAGACACAACTCCGTGTAATACGGCTTGACTTTAATTTTCCTTAGACGCTCTAATTGGATTGAATCCTAATTCCCCGCGTGAACGGAGGCACATTAGGTTGTTCACCGTATCTAATCCAAGAGAAGATTTTGATTTTTTTTCTTCATTCTCTTCTATTTCTTTTCAACCGTGCATTTAGAGCTACTAAGTGTGGGCTTTTTCGGTTAGCTCTTGAAACCGCCGTAAGGGATGGTGGTGTACACTCCCTAACTTCACTTAGGCTGGAGCATCGTACCACATGGAACCGACTCTACACGAAGGTCCACCCCAGATTTATAAGAGGCCACAAGTTTTCATTGGAAAACAGACTATTCAACTCCTTAGGACTAAATCCTCCTAGCACAATAAAGGAACTAAAGGTGTGCCCTCGTCTACTTTCCACATTCCCTGAATACCCGGGACTTCCTTTCGTGAAACAGGTGCGCAAAATACTAAAAAATTAAAGACATCCCTACTACGGTGCTTCCTATTCTCCGAGACTCTTTTATTGAACTCTCTTCAGTTTCAAGCTTCATCAATTGCCCTTATTCTCAAAAAAATTAGATTTTTATGGATTTTTTTTTTATGTTTTTTTTTCTTTCAATTTTCCAATATTTTTCTAACTCTATATGCTAGGCCAACTCTACTAATCACATAACATTGGGTAGGGTGACTCAATAATGGAAAAGTGCTAACAATGCATAAAATACACAATCTAACACAATACGACAATATATTTAACACTACACACTAACCACACTACTCACAATACTAACACAATCTACATGTAACTAGGCTATGCAAAACAGACATGGCTAGCAAAAGTATACACAACCCCCCCCCCCCACTTAAGCGTTTCGTTGTCCTCAACGAATTTAGAGATCAACTAGGAGGTTTCCTCGCTTAAATGTGTTGGCGGTGGATCTACACTATTATGGCTCAAAACGTAGAAACAAGAGAGAGAGTTAAAGGTACCTGGGGTGCCCGGACCTACATGGGCACCGTTGCCGCGAAACTGCAACAAGAAGGGGTCTTGTGGACCGTTAACAGTTTGCGGAAAAGTCTCACCTCGCGTCCGGATTCCGATGCGCCTACTCACATTCTCTATCACACGCATCAAGAAGGGGAACCCGCAGCGTCTTCTGTAGTTGTGTCCCTGCGCACTGATTGGAAGAATTAACACAACTCTCTCTCACCCCTCAAAATCAAATATGGAGAACTAAAAGCAAAAACAGAAACAAATTGCATCCTACTCTACATTGGGTTGCCTCCCAAGCAGCGCTTGTAATTTAAGGTCGACAGCCCGACCCGATTACCTCAGCCAAAACGGATAGTGGAGACTGCTTTATCCCTCCACTTCTTCTTCTTCCACCATCTGTTCTCGATAACTTCAAGTGCACCCCTGTGCTGTGCAGATGGCGGAGAGTTGTAGAAGCTGATTTTTTTCATCTTGCAATTTATCTTTTTTATCAGCTTCCACCAAGTACCACTGGGATCACATACATCCTTTTCCATAAATTCATCCCAGTAGTACCTCCTTGGTGCTAGATCATCTTCAAACGACCCATGCAATTCATCCACACCCCCACACTTGTTTGTTTTCAACTCCTTGACTATGGCGTTTGGATCAATATAATAGCCAATATGACACGAAATTGAAAATTTCTCATGATGCTCTTCCCCATAAGAATCTCCATACACAAGTCTTTCCAACTCATCACAGACTTGATTAATATGAGATACGGAGAATTCTTCGAAAGTATGAGTAGGGGCTTTTACCTCAATAGGTATGGGAACAAGTGCTTCATCAGCTTCATCGTCGGCACCCCACATGCTTCCAATGCTGGTGTCTTCCCATTCATGCCAAGGAAGTGAGGGCTCTTGCAGTTTTGGCTGGAAATACGGAAGGTCCTCCCATCTTGGGCACACATGTCCACCCCAGTCTGAATCAGAGTCTGAGTCCTCATAAATGGTGGTGTCCACCAATGGTTCTTGGACACTGCAGTCTTCGTTCGGCTCAGGTATCTCTTCTTCCACTTGTGGTGGGGATGATGAAGGTTCAATGTGAGGCTCACTGTCATGTGGCAAGGGCTCCTCTTGTGGCTCTCTAATACTAGATTTCCCTCCTGTTGGCAGTTTTTCTATTCGTTTCTTTATCCTCTCCAACATCTCCCTCACGTATTCCCTACCTGTGGCTGAATCCTCTTGTGGTAATTGTGCACCTATGGACAAAAATTGGGCACACACTTCGATGTCATTCATAATACTACGCCGTTCTGCCATATCCGCTGATGAGTCTTCCTGGTGCTGATGAAGCTGGGGGGCATGTACTCGACATGAGTCTCTACGTTCGTGCCAAATGTCGCATACGTAGCACCAAATTATGCATGCGTCCTCGTCTTCGTGGTTACCCCTGCAGTGGAAACAGTAGGGGGGACCCGAATAACAGTCTTCGCTCCACATGCTTAAATTATCTCTTGCTTCCTGCGTTACTGAGAAACAAACTCACAAGACACACGTGAAGCACAGAGATATAGAATAAAAATATTAAAACTAAACTAAAATAAAAGTACTCTAAACTAACTTCTAACAAAATAATCTACCGCTGTCCCCGGCAACAGCGCCAAAAACTTACGCGAATTACTAGCGCGTATTACGCAAGTGCACGGTCAAGTAATATAGGGGTGGTATTTCAACCCCGAGTTATCGATCCCACGAGGACAGGCTTGATATTATTTAATTAGTTATTTAATTTATAGTACGATATAGGAGGAAAGATTTGATTGATTTTAGAAATTGAAATAAAAACTAATCTAATATTTTTGTATTTTTTTTATATTTAAGAAATAAGTTTGGAGAAACTAGGCAATCTCTAGATCACCTAGGGTTGTAGACGATTTCGGATTATCTGAGCAACACGTTAACTATATTCTAACTAAGCTGGGTAACAGCACTAACTATCTCCTATCGGTCTCAAGTCATTCTCCTTCACGGTAGACTACAATCTCCTATCGGTCTCTTGTGTCTACCGGTCCGTTCTAGTAGGCTAACGACATGCACGAAAACGGGTCCTGTCGGTCCACCGTTGCACGAAACAGTCGAATTTCACCTACCGAATCTACCCACACTAGCCAATCCTAACACGTCTCTTCTCAGTCTCAGTGATACGGGATTGATGCTCATATCTCATCCTAGCTATTTAAAGTCACTGTCGTGCACTTCACTAGCCCACTAACGGTTCCGGTTAATTACTCCATCCCCATTAAGAATTAAGCATAGATTATGAACAATTGATTTAGAACTTAATAAACTTTAAGCATGATTCATCCTATGAGCAAACCCTAGTTCATTGATTATCAATTCCTATCTTAGTCGTGTCAATATACTAAGATCCTTAACAAGATTCAAGAACTAACATCCATTCAATAGAAGAAATCAATAAGCATGAAACAAAGATTAAGAATCCGGAAAAAATCATCGTCTACATAACCCTAGGCTCTCTAGAGAAGCCTAAAAATGGAGTTTAGCTAATATTAATCAACCAAACAAAACTTACAAGTTTCTCCATACAAGATTTGAAAGAAGAAGAAAAAGAAGAAGATGAAACCCTCGATCTTCAATTGAGGAGGAATCCTCCTCTTGGCCCCCGTCTCTCCTCTTCCTCCTTGCGTGAGTGAATGAATAATAGATGAAAAGTGCCTCCTTGAATCAAAATTACGTGTATTAATTATTCCCCAACTAGATTAGGAAATAACATAACACTAAACGACGTAGTTTTGGCTCAAAAACAAGCAAAATCGCACATCTAGCTTCAGCAGATCGCACGATCTCCTTTCTCTGATCGTGCGATCTTGGTTGATCCTACGATCACAGAGGTGATCTTACACTCGAGTGAGTTTTCTTTTTTTCTCTACCAACTTCGCCCAACTGATCGTGTGATCACATATCGTGATCCTGCGATCTACTTCAGATCCTAGGATCAACTTTTGATCCTACACTTCAGTGGGTTTTCTTCACTTTTCTTCTGCTCAATTTTTCTAAGTCTTCTTTTCTACTCTTCATTGGGGGTGTTAAGTGTCATTACCCAAACTTATGAAAATAACACTTTAACCCCCTTTTTCCATCTTTGTCCTCTTTTCTTCCAATTTCTCCCTCTCCCAAGCTTCTGCATATGTTCCGAAGTTCGTTTTCCTCCTCCTCTTGATCCATGAGCTCCGTTTCCTGTCCAACACAACACGAAAACACCCCGTGCGATCAAAAGTGACAAAATAAATGTAAATAATGTGAAAAACGCCTGGATTAACAATTTATCACTGAAAGCTAAACTATCCAATTTCCTCAAGTTCATAGTGTATTTCTAATATATTCAGCCCGGAAATTACACAAAACGGTACACAAACGTAGAAGAAATATAACTCTAATATAGAGTTATCAGACACAAATCTTTGATTTGGAGAAGATTGTGTCTATCCCTTCGGTAGGGGAATTGAATTTTAGTGGTAATCAAGTTGATATTGATTCCATTAAAGATGTCACGGGTTTCACAGCGGGCCCCTCCCAAAAGACAGCTAGGCTAAATCTGAAGGCACGTGAAGCAAAGAAAGAGGAAGCCAGCAGAAAAGATTTTTCCAAATACCCAAGACGAGACACTGGTCAAGAGAAAGTCAACCGGGAAAGACTTGATAGTGGTCTCCGAAGTGGGTCTGATTAAAGGAGGAGGGAAAAGACAATGCAGTTCGCTTGAAGGTGAAGCAGAGAGTAATGAGAAGATGGACGAGGAAGGTTCAGAAGGGTTGATTCAAACACAAGATGAAGAGGCGGTGGCTGCTAGTCAGCACCGCCTAGACCAATGATTTCCTTGAGCTGGAACGTACAAGGACTGGGCAATCCTCGTAACGTTCTTTCCCTTCAGGATCTTCTGAAGGAAAAAAAGCCCGATGTGGTTTTCCTATCGGAAACCAATTCCTTTGGTCATGAGATGGAGTTGCTGAGAAAAAAGGTTAGTATGCAAAATGGTCACTATGTTGACTGCATTGAGAGAAGAGGGGGTCTTGCTCTCTTATGGACGGATAATGTAGTTGTACAAGTGTTAGCATCCTCTCCATTTTTTATTGATTGTGTTGTGGATTTCGAAGATGAAGGTAGGCCTTGGAAGTTAACAGGATTCTACGGTGATCCTAACAAACAAGAACGACATCACTCGTGGAAACTCCTCACAAGTTTGAAGCCGAATTCGGGGGTACCATGGTGTGTTATGGGAGATTTCAACGCTATTGTCTCCAACTCGGAGAAGGAAGGTGGTAGATTTGTATCTATAAGTCAACTGGAGCCTTTCCAGGACACCTTGAGAGCTTGCGGTTTAGAAGATTTGGGGTTTATCGGCAATCCTTTCACTTGGAATAACAACCAAGAGGAAGGCAATATACGTGAAAGATTAGACCGCGTGGTAGCAAACTTCGAATGGAAGGGAAGATACGACAACGCGCGTGTTACTCATTTGATCGCCCCCACATCAGACCATGCCCCGCTAGAAATCCAATTGGATTGTCGAACGGGTCAGGAAGTTTGCAATATGGAACGTAGATTCCTTTTTGAGGCAGTGTGGATGAAGGATGGTAGATGCAGGGACGAAATCATCAGAAGTTGGAATGGATTAACAGGTTTTCGAGTCTCTGAAAAGCTTCGGGAGACTGCCTCCAACTTGTCTAAGTGGGAGAAGCTTTCCTTTGGTAATGTGAGGAAACAGATCAGAGAGGTCAAAAGGAAGCTACAGTGGATTAAAGCCAAGAAACAGACAAAGAGCATTGTTAGAAAACGCAATGAGATGAGGAGAGAACTCAATGAAATGCTGCGAAAAGAAGAAGTAATCTGGCATCAAAGGGCAAAAGTTGATTGGTTAACACAAGGAGACAAAAATACAAAATTCATTCATCTTAAGGCCTCCAAGAGAAAAGCAAGAAACAAGATCCGAGGAATAGAAGACAAGGATGGGCAGTGGAGAACTGATGGACAGAGGGATTATTGAGAGTTTTGAAAATTACTTCAAGGAAATTTTAACAAGCAACAGTCCTGATCAACTTGATTTAGACAGCATGTTGGATTCGATTTCGTGTAATACCCCGTCTATTTGTGAAGGGTAAATTGGGAAATATAAAATTTAATTTTTATTATTCCGAGTGGTGAGTTATATTATTTTTGGGTTGATAATATATTCGGGAGTGTTACATAATAATACTAGAGAAAACAGTATTTAATTGCGTGATTTATTTAGCATTTTATGTAGTTATTTAAATATATCCAAGTGTGTACCCAACCCACTAGATGACACACCCACCCAACCCACTAGATGACACACCCATTTGGTACTCCCTAAACATTATAGTAAAGCTAACTAGTAGAGAAAAAAAAATGTTTGGGGCGGTTGGAGGAAGTTAACTCCTCCAAGTAACATTTTCATTATTTAATACTCCCCTCCCACTTGTCTCTTTCACCAAAACAACATCAGAAACAATTTTCTCACTTCTCTCTCACTCATCAAACCCACGGCCGCCACCACCCTCACATCCATCATCACCACCCGAACCACCACCACAGCCACCTCTTCTCTTCTCCTCTCTCCCTCTCCTCTCCCTCTCTGCCTCGCCACCAACACCACCACAAGCAGCAGCTTCCCCGACGAGGGAGCCACCAGCCACCACTCCGGCGACCCACCCGACGGGAACACCACCACCCACCTCATCCTCCCACTTCCCCCTCACTGTTTGAACATCTGAGACCCTCTTTTCTCCCTCTCTGCTACACCCTACCAGCAGTAGCAGCAGCAACAGCCGCCGAGAAGGCCGCTGACAACTCCGGCGAACCAACCCGACGGCGGGAACGCCGCCACCACCTCTGCCTCTCTCACTCTCTCACTGTTTCGACCATCTCAAGCCCTCACCCTCTCTGTTTCTTGGCAAAGAGAAGCATTTGCAGCAGCAACTCGCTGCAGTTCGCCCGGAGCCACCAAACCCGCCGCCGCCACCATTAAATCCGGCGAGAAGCTCACCCGAGCTAACCGGAGCGACCCACTTGCTCCCGTTTGAACCAAAATACTCCTGGAGGACCGAGGAGTCTAATAGCAACATCAAACAGAGCCCCCAACGTCCGATTCGTCGCCGGTGTTCATCACCGCCGACCGCCACCTTCGGAGACGTGACCTGTTCCGATTCTTGACCGTTTCTCGCGATTTTTCGCGTAGGTGAGTCCTAAATCATTCTCTAGTTCATTTCCAATCATCAAAATCACATTTTGTTAGCTCTAACACGAATTGGGTATGTTGGGTTGAAGATGTATGCTTGCGTTCATAAAGGGGGGTAGTTTATGTAATTTCTGAAAAGTTGAGGGCAAGGTGTTAACTGCATGTTTAGTTTCTCAAAGATTGGGGGTGATGTGTGTATATTATCAAACTGCCTATTCATATAAACTTTAAAGTGTTATTTTTGGATTTATGATATAAGCAAATAATTTTATATATATTATTTTGACTATATAAAAGTAAATAAGTTGCTAAAATTACGTAGATTTATATCTATATGAAATATTGTTGTTTTTATAAGCAAGATAAAAATGTGTGATTTGGTTTAATTAGATAATTTTGGATTATTTAACTAAATAGTTTAAATTGCTTGTAAATTGTTATTTTGAGTAAAATAGATTATTTTGTTAATATTGTTAAAAATAAATAAGTTAGACTTTAGTTTGTGAAATAAAAATAAAGTAGACTTTTTAAATAAAAATCTATATTAATATTATTTGATATTACTTGAATATTTTTCATAGATATTAGAAATTATTTAACATAGGTTTATAATTATATATATATGACTCGTTTTATTGAAATAAGCATTTTTGTGAATTTTATTTGAGTATTTAATTATTATATAAGTATATATATTTCCTAATAACTAAATAGCTATAATTGAATTAGTTTGAATTAACTTTTATAGTCACTTATAAATAAATAGTTTGTTTATTAGGTTATTATTTTCTATAAAATAAGAGTGTATAAGCTTAATATTAGTTTTATTACTCAATAATTTTACAAGCTTGTATTTGTATAAATTATAATATTTTTATGAGGAAAATATAAGTGTTAATTAAATAATTGTTTTATGCTATTAATTAATGGGGTTAAGGGGGATAAAGAAAAATGAGAAATTAGGAGATATAGCATTTTTGCATACTTGCATAATTAGACTTGTAAATTAATTTAGGAATTATAAATTGTAGGTGGTGACGAATTCGTAGACGAGGGCTACGTGTATCTATAGGAGCTATCGTGACATTTGTCGTGCTACTTGAGGTGAGTAAATATGCCTAACCTAGTGTGCCCGTCCTTCTTTCGTGTCCAATTATTTTTATGATTTTTACGTCTCAAAATGTGATTTGTGATTTAAATGCTTGACTTGATATTTCAAATACTTGTTTATGGATTCTTTTGGAAACTGTCACATGAAATTAATAATACGTAATAACGTAAAGTGGAAACAGTTGTGCGGTGGAACCATTTACGGATTCTTATTTATTGTGGTTATGATATTTTGCTCGGTTGCAATTGCCCCGGGCTGCTCCATGTACTCACCTCTCTGGATGCAAGAAGTCTTAGAGGGGTGCCGACACTTAAGGTCTTGGATGCATGGGATATGGTTGGCTCTATATTTTTGGATTGGTTTGTTCCCCGCTACAACTAAATATTAAATGTGGATTTTTCATATGGATGATGGATGGACTTGGTTTATTTTGGAAAATATGGAATTGGATTGGGAATATTAAATAATGAGTTGGATAATTTAAATCGGTCATTTGAAATACTGTGTTGTTTACTTCTTTATTATTCCTCTTTTTATTAAAAGAAAATATGCCTCTTTCCGATTTACATGTTGGGGTGTTTACTTGCTCAGCGTTTGTGCTGACTTTGGAAAAACTGCGGTCTTGTTTCTTTCCCCCGCAGGTCTAGGTGAAGGGAGCTCGGCTTAAGGGGATATCGCTGACTCACCTAGCTTATCTAGTATTTAAATAATTGAAACACCTAGACAATGTTTCATCTGGTTTATTAGCATGTATTATTTCACTTTTGAAGACTCATGGTTTGTAATAAATAATTATGCGATGTTTGTTTTGTTTACCATTTGTTCCCCTTGCACCCGGGAGCAATCTCGGGCGCGGGACGGCAATCCCGTATCTCTCCCCACGGCGAGGTGCGGGGTGTCGCATTTCGGATCCAATCAGCCAAGAGGACCGAAACTCTCTTGAACAGGTTTATGTGAGACAAGAAGTAGAAGACAGTTTGAAGCAAATGGGGCCTTTGAAAGCTCCCGGTATTGATGGTTTCCCCGCCCTATTTTTTCAGAAAAATTGGGATGTGATTGGGGATGATGTGTGCAACGCAGTTCTCAATGTGTTGAACGGAACTGCTAGTGTCATGGATGTTCAACCACACAGTGATTGCTCTTATACCGAAAATCAAACAAGTGAGAAAGCCGGCAGATTTTCGGCCGATTAGTCTATGCACTATTATCTACAAGCTTGTAGCGAAGACGATGGCAAATAGATTTAAGAAAGTTTTACCCTCGATTATTTCTCCTAATCAAGGTGCTTTCGTGCCGGGAATGCTTATTACGGACAATGTTCTAATTGCGTTTGAGATTCTCCACACGGTGAAGACAAGAATGAAGGGGAAGCAAGGCTACTTAGCTCTCAAGATGGACATTAGCAAGGCTTACAATCGCGTGGAATGGAAATTTATTCGGGAGGTACTCACTAAACTCGGCTTTGGTCCGAAATGGATAAACTTAGTGATTAATTGTATATCTAACGCTTCGTTTTTGTTTAGCTTCAAAGGAAGGGCAGTGGGTAACGTGATTCCGGAGAGAGGACTTCGTCAAGGATGTCCCCTCTCACCCTACCTCTTCCTACTTTGTGGGGAAGTTCTCTCTCGCGCGCTCACTAGATCGGTTTGTTGTGGTTTGCTTTCGGGGGTCACCGCTTCGAGAGGGGCCCCTACTATCTCCCACCTCTTCTTCGCGAATGACAGTTTTCTTTTTAAAAAAGCTACAACAAATGAGATCAACTATCTTACTAGCCTACTACATACATATGAGAAGGCTACTGGACAAAAAATTAATCTGGAGAAATCCGCGGTGGTCTTTTCTGCCAATGTTGCGAAGGAGGAACAAGCCCGTCTTAGCTTCTATGTGGAGTGAAGCTTGAAGCCCTTCATGAAAGGTATCTTGGTATGCCTACCACGATAGGAAGAAATAAGATGGTCAACTTCCAACAGATTATTGAAAAAATCAAGAACAAATTGAAAGTTTGGATGGATAGATCTCTCTCTTTTGCAGGTAAAGAAATACTTATTAAAGGTGTTATTCAATCCATACCTTGCTATTATATGAGCTGCTTCTTGTTACCGGTTGATCTCTGCAACAAAATTGAAGCAGTTATTACACGGTTCTGGTGGGGGTATAAAGAAAATGGGAACTCAATGCACTGGATGGCAAAGGAGAAGCTCCAGAAACCAAAATGGGAAGGAGGCCTGGGCATTCGAGATATCAGACAGTTCAACTTGGCTCTGCTGGCAAAACAATATTGGAGACTGCTACAAAATCCGAGTTCACTTATAGCACAAGTGTTTAAGTGTAAATACTACAGTGGTTCGGGTTTGAGAAACGCCAAAGCAGACTCAAGAAGTTCCTTTGCGTGGAGAAGTATTTTAGCAGGGAAGCATGTTATCGAGATGGGCTCTAGATGGCGCTTGGGTAATGGCCAGCAGCTAAGGGCCTTTCATGACCCCTGGCTCCTAAGACCGCACCATTTTAAGCCATTCTCGCCTTGCTCCGATAATTCATCAATCAAAGTTGCAGAACTATTTTCGAGTGAGGAACGTACCTGGAATTTGAACAAATTGAAAGAACTCTTATGGGAAGAGGATATTGCAGAAATTGTGAGAATCAAGATTCCCAAATCAGACTTGCCGGATAGGTTGATCTGGCACTATGAAGAAGATGGACAGTACAGTGTCAGATCTGGATACAAGATGTTGCAGCAAAGGGAAGACAACCCAGAAACTAGTCTAAGTGGATATGGAAGTACCTGCTCATGGTGGAAGACCTTTTGGAGGCAAGATATCCCCAAGAAAATGCTCTTCCCTGCCTGGAGAGCCCTACATCAAAGCCTACCTGTCAGACGAAATTTAATCAAACGGGGAATCAATACAGAAGGAAGCTGTCCAATGTGTCAAAAGGAGGTAGAAATGGAGACTCATCTCTTTCTGTATTGCAAGCATGCACATCAGATCTGGGTAAACGTGTTAGGCCCCAAATACCAACACCCAACGGTTGAAGATTTCACAACCTCGTTTCAGAACAGCTTCGATGAGGCAGATACAGAGACAAGGGAACTTATTGTGGCTACTGTATGGGCTATATGGTGGAACAGAAATCAAGTGGTGCATGGCAAAATCAAGAAGTCCATTACGAAATCATCAATCTGAGCAACGAGATGTTGAAGGACCACCGTACTCATGGTCTGAGAAGGGGTATCGGACCAGCTCAGAGATCTGAGGTTTCCTCGGCCAAGTGGTGCAGACCGTCGCCAGGATGGTTAAAGGTCAACATGTATGCGACCTGGGACCATCGGAAACGGAAAGCAACGGCCAGAGTGATCGTTTGTGACGAGAACGGTCTCTTCATAGCTGGGAAATGTACCGAAATTAATTTCGGAGGTTTAGCAAAAGAAGCTGAAATTGAAGCCCTCAATGTCGCAGCGAGCTTGATAAGAGAACTCAATCTCAACCTAGTAGAAATTGAGACGGACTCTCTTGGAGCTGTGAAGCTTTGGAAGAGGAGGATAGAGATGAGAGAGGAAAGTGAGAGTGAAGAAGATGTATCGGAATGTGCTCGAGGCGTGGGTGAGTTCATCAATACATTGAATGGAGAGGTGCTTTACTCAGTCAAGCACGTGAACCGACAGGCCAATGAATGCGCCCACGGATTAGCAAAATTTTGTTTCTTTAATAATTTCAATGCCATTGGTATTTGGAAGAGCCAGTTTGGCTAGTTGATGTTCTTGAGGTGGATTTTTTGGGGCTCCACCCCCCTATTAATTGAAGAAGTAGTCTTTATCTCAAAAAAAAAAAATCGCAATACAGATTCCTAAAAAAAATCGCAATGGAGATGTGGTGTACTGAAAATGTTGTCTTGGTGTCCAAATTGGTATTAAAAAAACGTTAAATTGATTAGAAATATCAAAGTAAAATCACAATGTGGTCACTGCCACGGAATGAATATATATATATATATATAAATATATAAATATATTTTCTCAAATATATATATATATATATACACACACACACACACACATAGAAAGAGAGAGAGAGAGATATGATTTTTCATACATGCCGTACTTGATGTTTCTCTTGCGAATCTATCTCATTCAAGTTCCGTCCACAGTTATTGATTTACAGTACTGTCAAGGATACCACCGGGATGAAGAGACTATAGATCTTCGATAAACAAGGTATGATAATCTCGAGGAAGAGTGCAAAGTATATACGAGATTTAGCGGAATACTCATTCTTTTTTTAAAGCAGTATCCTTCGAGAAAGTCCATGCAAGACAATATTTGAAGTTGCGTTAACCAATCTTACACTTTCATCATCGAAGCACCTACTGAGGTGAATGCACAAAATGATCTTAAATGTATTTCGGTGCTTCATGTTGATTAGGCTGATGAGTGCATGCATTTGTATGAATCACTTAAACAAACAAAATTTAAGATGTCTAAGATTAACCTTTCTTAAAATATTGAAATTCTTAAAAGGTTGTACATTTACTGATACATTATGTCATTTTTGATGCAGGACAACCTACAGTGTGATTGGTCTCAATCAAGCAATTTCACTTTATTTTTCAATTTAACGGATTATGTTACTCTCAGTACTTTTTTTGTACGTAGTATTTAAAATGCATAAGACATCAACTGTTTAAGTAACATCGATTTTGTTTTGGATTTGAAATTTTTCCGTGCATCGCACGGGTTCAAAGCTAGTGTAACCTCCTACAAAATACTACCACACAACAGATCATTAAAACATAATTTTAATTCTTTTTCCTCTCGCCTTCTTTTCTATTTATTTTTAAATCCAACTTTTGATTAGATAGTGACACAATTACGAAGTTCGTATGAGTGATCTCATCGAAGATATTCTGTCCGTCTCATTTATCCGCCAATATTTCTTAAAATTGTATGCCTCAACTTTCCATAAAAGTTACATATTGTTTACTTTCCTTTCTACTCCCTCCGTTTCGCCAGATTCTTCAAAATTTCTTTTTTCGGCGTTTCACCAGGTTCTTCAAAATTTCAAAATATGTAAACTTTGATACTTGCAAAATACAACTATACCCCTGCTAAAAAAACTCAAACTCACATTTCAATTAGGCTTAACTAATCAGAATAGTAAATTAATCTGATTAATTAAACCCAATTACACTTAATCTGCTAATTAACCTCAGCCCAAACTATCCAGCCCAAAATCAACCCAACCCACATCCACTCTCCTTGTTGTTCTTCACAACCCTAAAAATTTTTCACTCAACCATCACACACAAACGGACAGAGAGAGAGAGAGAGAGAGAGAGAGAGAGAGAGGAGGAAGAGGAAGAGAAGGAGCAAGAGGGAGAGTAAGAGCAGATCCATGAAGAAGAAAACCCGTAGTCTCCAACCCGTAGTCTCCCTCCCTCCCTCCGTCTCTTGGACGGACAGAAATTGACGAACGAGTGTGTTCAACGGTCGATGCGATTGTGGCTTCCGGCGAGTTCTTGTTGAAGTTGGCTTCCGACGCGATTGTGACGAACGAGACGGCGGTGGGTCTTCCACGACGGTACTTGTGCATCTCGTTCTTCTTCTTTTCATGTCTCTCTCTCTCTCTCTCTCACTCTTCTCTCTCAGATCCATCTCTCACCACTATCAGATATGTCCGTGTGTGGTGGCGGTGTGGTGGCGTTGTGGTGGCGGTGGTTGTCCAGATTTGGGGATCCTCTTGTGCAACCTCATCTTCTCTTTTTTCTCGTCACTTATGTAAATTCACAATTTGATCTGTATTTTTTTATTTTTGATGTTCTTGATCCTGATATGATGTTGATGTTAATCGGTGTTGTTGAAAGTTACTGAAGATTCTTGAATTTTGAAATCATTGACGGATTAGTGCAACATCATCTCTTTGTTCTTGTTCTTCTTCTTCTTGACCTGTTCTTGTTGAAGTTGTGTTCGTGGTGAAGTTGTGGATGTTAAGTTGCTGTTAAAGTGGGAGAGGCCAGAGTGGGAGAAATGGACCAAACAGTGAGGACAGAGTGGGAGAAAGGGACTAAACAGAGGGCAATATAGTTAATATGCAGCTTTCTTAATCCCCGTGCACATAAAATTTTTGAAGTATCTGATGAAACAGAGGGAGTATCTCACAATCTTTTAAATTCGAATACTTTCACTTCCCAATATAAGTACCACACAAGACAACAAAGTAATATAATCAATCTAACAAATCAAAAACATCTCCTTAATTCATGTGTAAAAATAATACGAATGATAAAATGGGACAGAAGAATACTAAAAAAACACAACTCAATTAGCTCATCAAAACTATATTTTACTCAAATTCATACCACTCCGTCCCACCTCTTTTGCACTATTTGAATTTTTTTACCCGTAACTAGGTCAGTTTGTTGCGGTAATTTGGATTGCATAACAATGTGATTTTTCAATAATTTTTTATAATTTTGTAGATTAAGAGTTACTCTACAACATTATGAAAAAAATTATCTATACATTTGCAAAGTTTTGCAAGCTAAATTACCGGGTCAAAGTGACTCAGTAAATATTGATAAAATTCGAAATGCTGCAAAAGAGGTGAGACTGAGTGATACTATCATATCCCAACTTCTACAATTGCTGGTTTATTATTAACCCCCAAAAAACTATCATAAAATGTCAAAGAGAAACACAACGAACTTTGTTTGTCAATTACCACAAAAGACTTCCAGCAAATGTTCACCCAAAAAAAAAGACTTCCAGCAAACTGAGTATGGCATGACTCGGTCCCAAGTCAAAGTGGTCGTTGTGTACTAGTTTTTATTCTATAAGAACGTGGAAATTTTTTATTTTTAATCTTAATTATGTTACTAATTAATGGGCACAAATGTCAGTTGTAGAACAACATTCAAAGCATAATTTTAAATTTAGTTCCGCCGATTCGTATTGTTTCGGTTTTGAAACGAAGTATAACCGGTACCCGTACATAGCGGTTTGAAATTCGGTGCGTACCGGTGTGTTTTGTCCGATTTCGGATGTTTCTGAGTGTTTCAGACGATTTAGCGAATTTCGGATGAATTTCTGTGGGGATTTAGTTTGTAATTTAAACAAGTTTCGAGCTTTCATATAAATGTAAAAAAATTATTTATCTATGTTAATTTTCAAGATAAATAGTTCTCCACGCATTTTTCATTTCGTTCACATTATACATATTTTAACAAGAAACAAGAATAAAAAAAGTTAGTAAAAAAACATATATTATGATTATTTTGAAAAATAAGAATAAAAGTTGGGTTCATTATGAAAATATAAAAAAATGGATAATTGTATAACTTAAGAAATTTATTCTAAAACGAATCACCGAAAAATACCGGTACCGAAATGTTTCCCTTCAGTAACAAAAACGAAACGAAAACTGGTATAGTATTTCAAGCTATGATTTAAAATTCTTTGCTTGTTAATAATTACAAGTACTTTTATATTTTTTTTAAAATAATTATTTTTCCTTTTATATCTTTTAAATAAAAATTTGTTCGATTTACGCCATCGAAAATTTTTAAAAATAATAATTGACCGTTTCAAAAGTAAGAAGATATAATTGAAAAGAAGGAAAATCAAGAGTCCTGGATGGATGAGCCCTTCATGTAAAAGAATAAAAGTAGTGACCTTGATTCCCTTCCCTCCAAACTTTGGCTTTCCTAGGGAACCGAGTCTCCTCTCCTCTTTCTTTCCACTTTTGACTCCCTCCCCCAAAGCACATCTTTGTTCTGTTCCTGTGAAACCTCTTAAATCAACAACAGTCCCAGACCAGCATTCACTTTACAAACAACAATACCCAGTCAAAGTACCGTGACTGCCAAATGTCTTCACTACTTAGCTGTCCAGCAATTTGGACTCCCACCCACTCGTTGACATTTCCCCCCCAAATCGTTACAAACAACACTCTTTGATCACCTCCTCACGATTCCGATCTGGGTTTCATCTTTCCTCTGATTATAAATCGTGGGTCGACAAGCTCTTCCATTGCTGAAGATCTGCAAGTGTGATTTAAATGGGTCTTCTATTGTGGTAATTCTAATGGAGCAAGGATCGAAGCTTCGGTTAGTTCGTTGCCCCAAGTGCGAAAATCTTCTCCCTGAGCTTCCTGACTTCTCTGTCTATCAATGCGGTGGATGCGGCACTCTCCTTCGAAGTACGTCTCTCTTCAATCATTATCTGCTTTTGTATCATACTAGTATATATATGTTCTCATCTATGTGTATAGCAAATGGATACTGTATGATAGTATAATGTGTTGAGAACTCCCACATCGGACATTCAAGAAGAACAAAAAGAATTAATAAGTGTTCTGGGCTACTCCCCTCATTGCCAATTGGTTTTGAGGTGGAATCCCATGGATTCATACATGGTATCAGAGCCTGGTTCACACACGTGAATGGTCTAACAACCCACGTGCTCACCGCCACCCGCAGACAAAAGATCCACGTGTAGACCAAAGAATGCCACACGTGAGGGGGCGTGTTGAGAAGTCCCACATCGCCACATCGGACATTCAAGAAGAAGAAACATAACTAATGAGTTTCCTGGGCTACTCCCCTCATTGCCAATTGGCTTCTCAACATAATGTATATTAATTAGGTTAATGAAACACCAAAACACGATGCGTACGAATTATTATGCCTATGATGTGTTTGATGTTATGTCTGTGAGAGCATGTGATTAAATTAGGCTTGTTTCGGTATTGCAGCGGAGAAACCGGATGAGGAGGGAGGTGGGGAAGGTCTTGGTGTTGGTATAGAGAGAGTTATGGAGTCAGGAGGTGTTAGCATTCAAAGTAGTAAGCAGAAAGATGGGGCTTCTTCAACTTCACATGCTAATTTGATTGGGATTTCTTCAACTAGGACTGAGATTGAGACTTATCCAACATTAGCAGCCATGAATTTCAGTAGAGAACGGATTAGTAAAGACGGAAAAGGTGTATATTGTGGTGATAGATATCCACAAGAATCTAGAGGCCTAGTTCACGTTGGGGTTAACAGAAACTATCAAGAGATGAGTGTAGGCAGGGAAAGGTCAGAACATGGCCGTCATAGTTTGGAAAATGAAGGCAGGTATAGAAGTCGTGGTGATGATTATCCTGGTTCATTGAGACCTAAGCCAGCTATGGAGAAATGCGATGTGCCGAGGAAATATCCATCTTTTCCTTATAATGATGACTCAGGGCCTTCAAATTATCAACACGGGGCTTTCTATAGCTCTACTGAGCAGAAGAGAATGCACCGTGACATGGATGGGCCTAGTAGAGTTGAAAATCTGGAGAATGATCGGGCTGAGCTCCTTAGGAAGCTTGATGAGTTGCAGGAACAGCTTAAAAGGTACGAGGTCACTGATAAACAACCTTCCCATGTGACCCATCTGCCTGAAGCCTCAGTCCTTCCTAATCCTACGCGATCTTATGTACCTCAAGGTCCAAAAAATATGTATACTGTTGACAGGAAAATTGCTGCGGAGCATCCTTATCTCAATCAACATAAAGGACATGGTCCTTTTGTTAGAGGCGGATATGTGGATGTACAAAACTTCCATCCTCAAAGGAATGCCCCAAATGAAGTTTTGGGACACATGCGATCCTATGTGCCCCAAAGTTCACAACCTCCATATGAACCGCCTTCTCGATACTTGACGCAGCCTTATGCTAACCATTTCAATCAGACCCCACTTGCCTCACACCAATATCAACATGATACTTCCTTGCACCATCCGATGTGCTCGTGTTTGCAGTGCTATAACCAGAATCAGCAAGTCCCTTCAAGGGTCATGGTTGATAGTAGGCCAAGAAATGACCATCCTGCAGGTTCTGTAACATATGATCCATGGTCTTACAATCATAGAGGAGCTTATCCGCCTTACCAGGATGGAGTTGGTCTTGCAAATCAGCATCCAGGAAGGGCTGTGGTCGCTCAGGCTCGTCGTCCTATGGCAGGTGGCGCTCCATTCATAACTTGTCAGGCTTGCTTTGATTTACTGGAACTGCCTAGAAAAGTGGCCATGGCAAAGAACCTACAGAAACTCCGATGTGGGGCTTGTTCTGCTGTCATCTTGATTAAAATTCAGAAGAAAGGTCTATTTGTTTCACTTCCCCCACAATTTGAGAATACTCTTACCAGCGTCGATGATGGCTCTGAGGAGACGTCGAGTGAGAGCAATCAACATCCGGTTGTTAACTGTTTGAATGCTGGAGCTATTGCGTCATGCTCTGATGACTTTGATAATGCTGGCTATAATTTTCAGTTGACAGAAACTGAATACGTCTTGCCAACTGAAGAAAAGCTAAATGTTGGCGAGTCTCCATGTTCCAGTTTCTCGGAGGATGATCAGAGTCCTGATAGTGTGATCATTCAGGACATGTCTCATGATGCTGATCTGACACTGAAAGATGAAGTGCCTCTACTACCATTCCAAGATCCTGGAAATGGTCCCTCTAGTAATATTGTGAGTAGAAATGGGCCAGGCAACAAGAGCAGGCGTGATAATCATGAGAAGACATCCTTTGAAAGAGTTACTTCGCGCCAGAATTCATTGAAAGATGTTTCACTGGCGACTGAGGAGGCAATTTCTTTTGATGAAGCTCCAAATGTTGTCATTTCTCGAGAATCTTCGAAAGATAGTAAAGACGAGGATCGGCGTAGGACCAACAAGGGGAGTGAATCTTTTCTTGCAGGTCTTATTAAGAAGAGTTTCAAGGATCTCTCAAGATCTAGCCAAAGTTCGGAAACTGTGAAGGCCAATGTTTTTGTGAACGGATACCCTATATCAGATCGTGTTGTTAAGAAGGCAGAAAAGATAGCCGGTCCCATTCAGCCCGGAAATTACTGGTAAGCAGTATTTTTCATACCAAAAGTGATGTTCGTGCAGCTGAATTTATTTATTTTAATTTATTTATTTATTTATTTATTTATTTATTTATTTATTTATTTATTTATTTATTTATTTATTTATTATTTTTACTGTGTTTTACAATATCCAGCCATCATGGTATTCCTGAATTCTTGATGGACTTCATAATCTCATTAAAGCGGACATGAATCAAAAAAGTTGTTCGATTGAATGCTTCTGTTCAGCCTGAAAGTTTGAGAATTTGCATACATTATTTGAAACAGGGCTGCTAGGAGCTCCTTACAGTGGAATAAGTTCAACTGTAGAAATATTGGTAATCACTGAATTTTTTTTTTGAACCATCTTCAACAATAGCTAGAGCTGAAAGCTGCTAGGAAAACTGCAGAAACCTTTGTTAGCTCTTCTTTCTGATATACTTCTATAATTGTTTCCCCACTCATGCATCTTCTATTTGCAAGGGCAGATGGACAATCCATTTGTGGAAGAAAAAGAAAAGGATTCCTTGTGTAAAGAAAGTTCTATATGACCCCAACCAGTATGTGTAAAGGTCAAATACCTATTGGGAGGAATGTGATAAATTAACCCTTATCATCCCCTCTTGGCAGTACTAGTTTAGTAAAGTTAGGTGAAGAATATAGGTTAAAAATTCCACGTTTTAGACATTAACATTCCACCTTTTAGACATTTTAAAGATATAAGGTAGTGATTCTTACACCAGTATAAAACTTCTTACACCATATTTATGTTGTCAAGACCATAATCTTCCCAGTGCACTATTCATCAGTTCAGTGTGACCGACTAATTTAGCTAACTATATGATTTGTAGATCTTTCTTAACACTACAATATTATGAAAAAATTAGCAAATTATCGTATCATATCGTTAGCTAATTTTGGTATGTCAAAATGACCTCCCTAAAGTCAACTGGCCCCCCTAACAATTAATACTATAAATGATAAGTTGACTATAAGAATAATTACTTCATTGTGAAGAGTAATTATTCTTAGAAACTGGTATCATAATTTTTCTCAAAAGAAGAAAAAAATAGAAAGACAAATTGATGTCATAATTGTGGCTGGGCAACCTTTATACGGTCCAAGTTGAACTGGCAAATTGAAGCTGGGCCGACCTTTTCCTACCAGTACTGGAAAATGGGCCTGTTTGGATTGGAGGGTTTTGGGGTTTTGGTTAACCCTACCCCACCTGTGTTTGGATTAAATGGTTGTGTTATTCTCTAAAAAAGTTGGATTTTGGTTATTCCCACAACTCCCAAAAAAGTTGGCTTTTGGTTATGGTTAACCAAACCCCTCAATCCAATAAGCGTGAAAGTTGGTGTCATAATTGTGACTGGGCAAAACATATGTACGGTCCAACTTGAAACCTGATACAATTCGGGAACTCATTGCATGTCAAAGCTTTCGGACATCTAACTATACTAACAATTCGGGAACTCCCACAATAGAAAGGATACACTACTTTTTTTGGAAGTGGTAGTGGAAGCAAAACGCCTAACGGCTTCGTTATCTGTGTTGTGTTCTCTGCTAGATTTTGGTCTGTCTCTTCATTTGATCGAGACACCTGTAATGCTAACGACGGTGTTGCATTGTTTCTTCTTGCTCAGGTATGATTACCAAGCTGGTTTTTGGGGTGCGATGGGTCATCCTTGCCTTGGCATAATTCCTGTAAGACACAAACTAGTTTGACGCATTCCTCACTTTTAATCCCAACAATAAGGAGTATCATTATTATTATTGTTTTTGGTTTGCAGCCATTCATTGAAGAATTCAACATTCCTCTGCCAGAGGATTGTGGAGCTGGAAACACGGGTGTGTACGTCAACGGTCGGGAACTTCACGAGAAGGACTTAAATCTGCTTGCTTCTAGGGGTTTGCCAACCGCGAGAGATAGGTATTATGTGGTGGAGATGTCTGGCAAAGTTGTGGATGAGTACACTGGTGAAGAACTCGATGGCCTTGGCAAACTCGCCCCAACGTGAGTGTTACTACTACTCATCATGT
Source organism: Linanthus parryae (assembly GCA_023055425.1). Lineage (NCBI taxonomy): Eukaryota > Viridiplantae > Streptophyta > Magnoliopsida > Ericales > Polemoniaceae > Linanthus > Linanthus parryae. The sequence continues at coordinate 52,549,742 of JALGPY010000005.1, forward strand.
TTCACTTCCTAGGTTTCTCTACTGTTTCATTATTTCGTAAAAAAGCTTATTTGTGATATCTGAATTGGGACTCATTCCTTTGACAGGATTGAGAAGGTAAAGCATGGATTTGGCATGAAAATTCCTAGATCTCTCATCTCTCCACGATGATGGAACAATGACGAAGGGCTTCCTGTAATTCATATTCACGAGATTTGTATTCCCATTGTTCCAATTTTTTCGGTCTGTTTAAAGCTTCTAGTATTGAAATATTTCTGTGTTATTCTGTTGTTAAGAGTTGTTGTATTTGTAGCTGTATATCTCCATTTTTGGTTTGTTGTTGTATCATCCTACTCCTTCACCTGTTGTAACTTCCTAAGTAGTAGTAGTAACATCATTGTACTTCCTCGATCACGCTATTTCAATTGTTTTGGGCAATATTTTTCCTGTTTGCTCTTGTTAAATTTGTTCTATTAAGTTACCTCTACCTTATTGTTACCCCAGTTGATACGGGTACGTATCCTGACACGGGTACAGGACCGAGACGGGGAACACGCGAGCGAGTCGCACCGGGCTATCTCAAGGACTACGTCACGAAGTAGTCACTTATTTATTTAATTGTTTATTCATTTAGTTATTTATTTTTCGACATTGTTAAATAAAGGGCTGGGTTTTCTTTTCGGTTCTTTCCTGGCCCATTAGAGCATCCACAGTAGACTATTCAAATGGAAGTTATTACTAAAATAGCAAGTCAATTTGAATAAGTTCAGTCTCCAGCAGACTAGCTAAACCAAGTGCTATTTTAGTCTCCTACTTTCATGCTAGCTAGATGTGGCGAGTCAACACATCCTAGCTACTTCAATTTTTTATTTTTTTTGTTTTAGTTTTAGATAGTATTGGTACAACACTATTGGAGCAAATCTACCATATTAAAATGAATAAGTTGAATTTGCACTAAAATTTAGCTAATTTGTAGATTATACTAGTGTGGATGCTCTTAGAGTGAACCGACTAGGTCTAGGTTTTTACTATTTAAACAGTTGTAGTCTTTGTTTTATTTTTATCAGATGAATTGAGAAATAATATCTTCGTTTGGTCAAACCCTAAAAGTGCCGTAGGCTCAGCTACGTGGTCAGTTTTTGACGATTTTCACAAAATCGTTACAACCCGTTACCTTCTCGGTAACAATTTGGTGCTTTCATTGCTTTCACCATCCACTGGTGATACGATGACAAACACAAACACAGTACGAGAGGAAGAAATCAAAGCCAACAATCAAGTGTTAATGGAGGAATTGATGAAGAAGATGATAGAAGAACTGGACAAGAGATTCGCCGTCCTGGAACCGCGACTGCAAGCTCTCGAACAGAGCCGCAGCCGTTCGCCCACTCCGCCACCGTCGCTGAACCCCACAACAGAGGGGACCGGCCTCACCAATCGGACGGCGCCGCCATCGCTACCAGCGGCGTCGCAGGACGCCTCCGTCCAGATCGACGATGCTCTCACCCATCCCGTCCGCCAACAACTCCGTACAGGGGCCGTTAACTTCGACCCCCTTCGCCAGGCAATCCTCGCGACTCTCGCCGGCGATGTCTCAACCGGAGCAGACGAGGACCACCATCAACGGCGCCGGCTCACTGGTCCTGCGCGTCCTCGCCAAGAGGCCGCTGCTTCCGTCGCCGCCTTTGACGAGGGCGACACTGCTGCAAATAACCCACGACCCAGATCTGGGTTTTATCCACAACACAGAACCCACCCGCGAAGCTACAACCCGACCCGATCCGACCTACCATATGCGGGTCGGCCACTACAACAGACCCAACGCCTTACGGGAATTCAACCCCCTGTTCCCAGACGCTCCAGGCAGCGACACAACCAGGTCACCTTCGACGCCGACGACGTGGGTTGGCCGCCACGGAACCCTCCACGCCAACAGTATGGGTCTGCTCCTGCGGTGGGCAACTACAACGTGGGTCGTCAATCGGTGAATTACGACGTAGACCCGTGGGATACCGAGGAACTATCTGATGACGAGGAAGCCGATTTTCAGCCGTATCCAGTCAATCGACACGGCCGTCGCACCGCACTGGACCAGGACAGACACAATCCGAAGTTACGTATGGAGGCTCCCCGCTTTTCAGGTATTGACCCGCATACTTGGATATACAAAGTTGAAGAATATTATACGTATTATCGGATTAAGCCAGTCGAACGACTTCGCTTAGTTGGTGTATTGTTAGAGGGGGAAGCAGCTGAATGGTTTTGTTATCGCCGTAATAATTACGGGTTTGTTAGTTGGGATGCTTTTTTACAGGAGGTACAAGTTCGATTTGATTCCAACTATTATCATGATTACTTTGGCCAATTAGCCAAATTGCGACAGCAGACGTCCGTCCTTGCTTATCAGTCAGAGTTTGAGAAGCTGCTCAATAAGATTGGGCCAACCTCTGACGACCAGTTGATCTCACTGTTTGCTTCGGGTTTGACGGATCCGTTGGGCCGTGAATTGGGATTACGCCATCCTAGTTCGCTGTCCGAGGCCTTTTCCCTTGCTCGTGAGCTCGAAGCCATTCGTTCTCCCGCTCCAGCACAGGCCGTCACCCTGGCTCAGCCGATTACTTCCACTGTTCCCCCCGCTCAGTCCTCAACCACAGCACCTCGTCTCACCCCAGCTGAACGTCAGGACAGAATGAACAAGGGTTTATGTTTTCGCTGCGGTGAAAAATTTGTTAGTGGGCATAAATGCGCGGGTCAGTTCCGTCAGATGGAGGCCGGTACTCAGGGGACACCGCCAGCTGATAATTTATTTGTTGAGGATGACGTTTCGGGTCTCTACAGTATGGTTAGTTCTGATCAGATCAGTGCTCTGCGTCTCGTGGGTACCATTCACGGTACGCCTCTTTCTGTTCTCATTGACGACGGCTCGGCGAAGAATTTCATCCACCCCAATTTGGTCAAACAGCTCAAGTTACCGGTCCAGCCGACATCGCCGTTCATGGTTCGGGTGGGCAATGGGGAGTTCTTGTATTGCGACACCACGTGTGGACTGGTTGAACTTGTTATGCAGGGGTCTTCCTTTTCCGTTGAATTGTACGTCTTGGAGTTCCACGGTTCCCAGGTTGTTCTGGGCATGCTTTGGCTCCAACACTTGGGCGAGGTGATCACCGATTACTCCAAGAAGACATTAGCATTCCAGCACAACGGCAAGCGGGTGGTTTTACAGGGACTGACAGCAGCAGCATTGGATTGCCATCGTTCTTTCTTTCGCCTTGAGGACAAGGCGATACTCAACCAGGGGGGAGTTGATACGGGTACGTATCCTGACACGGGTACGGGACCGAGACGGGGAACACGCGAGCGAGTCGCACCGGGCTATCTCAAGGACTACGTCACGAAGTAGTCACTTATTTATTTAATTGTTTATTCATTTAGTTATTTATTTTTCGACATTGTTAAATAAAGGGCTGGGTTTTCTTTTCGGTTCTTTCCTGGCCCATTAGAGTGAACCGACTAGGTCTAGGTTTTTACTATTTAAACAGTTGTAGTCTTTGTTTTATTTTTATCAGATGAATTGAGAAATAATATCTTCGTTTGGTCAAACCCTAAAAGTGCCGTAGGCTCAGCTACGTGGTCAGTTTTTGACGATTTTCACAAAATCGTTACAACCCGTTACCTTCTCGGTAACACCAGTAAATGGGACTTTGGCAAAAGTTGAAAGAAGCAAAAATGCTAATGGAACAGAAGTACTACTATTATTGAATGATCTCTGTTGTCGCTTGATGAATCATCATACGGGTGCAAAAACAAATGATTACGTCTACTGAAGTCCCTCGTGTGTCGCTGTCGTCCACATCTCAAAACGATATCACTTTCGAAATCTTCTATTGCTTCATGACTTCATCTTTACTTTGTTTATTCTTGTTCATTTGTCAACGGTTCCCATCACTATTCTTAGTTGTTTCTAGTGTTGTAGGAGGCGTTGTTTGTTCATACTCCAAATAGGTCCTCCTCGTCTATTAAGAGTCGTAAAAAAAATGTTTGAACCCCATCAATCCTCCATTCACTAGAAATAGTGGAGTGGTAAAGTTCGGGATCTGGTTTATGGGGCTTGTTTGGGAAGGATTAATTAATGGATAGATTAATTATTTTTGAAAAATTAATCTCACCTGTTTAGGAACTTAGATTAATTATATGATTTTTTGTTTTGGCCGGTACCTGGTGGTGTCTGGCCGGTACCTGGTGGTGTTCTAGCCGGTACCTGGTGGTATTCTAGCCGGTACCTGGTGGTGTTCTGCCAATCAAGTGGCGACACGTGGCATCAGCAATGCGTTTTCTTAGCCGATTTACTCTGCCCGGTCCCTGTTTGTGGCTTACCCGGTACCTGTTTATTCCGCCGGGCCCGGATGTTTTCCCGCAAAATCTACATTTTCCCGCCAGATTATTCATAATTAATCTATCCAATAATTAATCCTTCCCAAACATGGCCATGGTGAGTTTGGTATGACTTTATGGACTTTTAAGTCGACTTTTTAGTTGTTAAAGTTCGGGGTCTGGTTTAGGGTGGGTTTGATATAATTTTATGGACTTTTAAGTCGACTTTTTAGTTGTTGTGAAAAAAATTCGTGACAAAGAAGTTGATGAAAAAAGATGCATGAGTTTGGTGAAAAAAGTTATGCTGTTAAAAAGTTAGGATGCAACACTTTTGTTTGTTAGTGAAATTTATCACTTCATATTTTTTTATATTTTCTAATAAATTATAGAAGGTCTAATTATATGTCATAGTATGTTGATAAAAAAAAATAGAGGTAAATTGATCATTTTATTGTTTAAGAAGAAAAAAGTCCAAAAAAAGTTCATGAAACCCAACTTTTTTCAGAATTCAGATGACACTACAAGACAAAAGCCAAAATCCAAAAGCTGACAAAAAAAAGTCATACCAAACTTTTCTGAAAAGTTCAAAATAGATTAAAAGGCCAAAGTGAATTAAAACCTGTAAATAAGTCATACCAAACCCAGCCTTAGCCAATAATGGTGTTTGTGCTGCTAGCTAATCAAATTGAAAGAAACTCGCGTTTAAATTTTCAAATTTTTTTGAGAAATTGTTTTATAGACAGTCGAGTTTGAACCCGAAACCTCATGCAGAGACTTCTAACGCTCTACCACTTAAGCTACCACCCTAGCTGAGAGAATATGATTCAAATTCCCACACTTCAGGTCGCCAGCACAACGACTACCACAACACTCATACATTCCAAGTCACCAGTTATGTCCGGGGCTCAATTACAATTTTAGACTCCGTTCCTGTTCTAATTTACTTGAATAACAAGGACAAGCCACTTAAGTGAAGTACGAGAGGTTCTTGAGGGTAGAAATCATAAACAAATTTTGCTACTCTAAAAGTCTGCTACTTATAGCAAAATCAACCACTAATTCTTCATTTAGTTAGTAGTAGTATTGGCAGAGGACTCTTGTTGTTTTGTCTCCTTGAGTTGAGACTTTATTATTCTTGTGTGACTTTCTAACTACTCCAACCCCACTTTACACATCACGCCGATCATATTACCCACCAATTTTCCCCTGAACCAAAAACCAAACCCCCCATCTTCGTCCCTAATTAGAGCTTAAACACCCATTTCGTATTCGACTCTTATAAAATGGCAAACCCCTCCTAGCGGTGCCCCACTTCAGAGAGAAGAAGAAAATGGAGTTGAACTGGAAGACACTGCGATGGTCGTTTCAGAAGAACAATTACTTCCTCGTGAAATTGGCCTTTGCCCTACTCTGTGTCGGTCTCGCTTTCAGGATTTTATCACCTGGATCAACAACTCAGTTCTTGGATGTTCCAGAGTCACCTTTCATGGAGAAAACGGTGGGATTGGAGTCGGAGCCACCACCGGTTTTAGCTGATTCACCGAACCGGATTCCTCCACCAGGTACTCTAATTTGTGCTACTGCGATCTGGGTTTTCGTCGATCTTCTTGGCTTTTCATGATAATACTTTTTATAGTACAAATCACCACTTCTGGGTAGTGACTGACCCATAAGATAAAATAAACAAATTGGGTTAAATTTTATAATACTTTTATAGAGATCTGGGCTGAAAGCAATGTTTTTCCTAGTTCAATTCACCTTGATATTTTATGGTTTTTTTCTATTAGGTACTTCCATTACCCTGAATAATGTATATCTTGTTGAAGTACTTCCACTAGTTGATGTTGTCTCTGCTTCCATTCACTATTTACTCATATTTGTTAGAGAAATGTTAGGCAATATCTTCCACTCATCTCCTGCCCAATTGCAAAATCGGCAACGTGAATACTCATTTGGTATTGTGAATACTCATTGGTATGATTGCATTTTCTTACTCATAAAAAAAATGCATATTTTTTTATTCATTTTGATAGAATTCTGAAACAACTAAATTGAATTAAAAAATATGATATTGACCAATCATAGCAAGGATACATAAGATGACACACACAAAGGATACAGAGGATCCGGGAGTGTGATATATTGGTGGAATCCTTAGCCTCTCTCTATTTTTTTTATTACATGGTTTACCTACTACTGTTTGGTCTGATTTATAGATGGGAGGAGATGACAGAACTCGGGCATAAGCGTCTTTTACCACTTATACTAGTCACTTGCGTCACTTGTTCATGTTTACTAGTAGTACTAGTTTAGAGATAAAGATGTTACAATGACTGAATTTACTAATTTAGTAGTAACATAATGTTTGGTGTATTAGATTTATCCTATTTCCATTTTGGGCATTTCTCAATTCCTAATTCAAAACACTTACAGTTCAACATATTCTCTCTTATTATCATATACTGAATGCAGAAGCAGAAGAGTGCGATATTTTCTCTGGGGATTGGGTTCCAAACGCAGCCGGACCTGTCTACACGAACGAGACCTGCCACTTAATCGAGCACCATCAGAATTGTATGAAGAATGGACGGCCGGACACTGGGTATCTTTATTGGAGATGGAAGCCACGACATTGCGAGTTGCCTCAATTCGATCCCCTGCGGTTTCTCAAGATGATGAGAAACAAGTCGTGGGCGTTGATTGGCGATTCTATATCTCGGAACCATGTCCAGTCCCTGCTTTGCATTCTCTCCAAGGTAAATGTTGTTCTTGCAAATGCACATCTTTATTTTTTATTTTTTAATTCCTGTGTAGAAAATACCATCCAGTTCAAAAGATGAATACAAATAGGTGACGTGAGAGAAGAATTACAGGTACTAACCAGTTACATGTGACTGTTTTCTGATCATCTAGGAGTATCTGGAAAAATGTTATAAAAGTTTGATGAGGTGGCCAACCTGTTGCTGTGATGGACCTTCTTATGACTGACCTATCTCGGGCTTCTCTGTTTAGGATGTTAGCAAGCTTAGAAGGTTGTGTGCTCATACCAAACTGACACACCAAACTATCATTGGAACTTAATTTCATGATATATAAACTTTTAGGCCCCCTCTTCCAGTTCTCCTATGTTATTCACTCGTCCCTCTCGTCCCAAAATGTTAGCTTTGCATTTTAACTTGTCCCAAAATTATGTCTTCTTGGGAAATGGAATCTATTTTTACCACTGATTTTCCACTCTTATCCCTATTTAATCACCTGTTTTTATTATTCATAGGGACTCACATGTACTATCAACATTAACGTATGAGGGAAACTTTGGTTATGCAAGATCTCTCTGGCATCTTTTTAATATGTGTGAAATGTCAAACAAGACTAACATTTTGCGACGGAGGGGGAACATTTTTTGGAGCTATGAACAAATTTATGACCTGTGTTTGACGTGGTTTTAGATGGGTTACCTCTGTCGATATTGGTACTTTATAGTTATAGGTTCTTAGTTGACATGTTTCAGTACTTAATTACAATCCTCATGTGATTGGGCTGCAGATGTTGGTATGAGATCTGTTCATGACACTTGTTTATGGTTAAGTCACTGTTTATGACACTTGTGACATTACAGTGGAAACAGGAATAATAGTTGCCACGTCCTTATATCTTCTCTTGTTTAAAGCCCAGTAAGATCACTGGTCAAGCTATTTATCGTTTTCAGCAATATAAAATTTAAGAGATATTTTGGATGGGCTTTGTTGCTTTTGTTGTCACTTTCCTGGATGGGCCTTTGATATAATTGTTGCCGTCGGTCTTGACTGATCAGCTTGCATTATATGTTCTGAGCAAGGTGTTCTTGCATAGTAATGACTAGCAAAGAATCTGTTGAGAGTTGAGACTCCTATCGGTTTTGGTTCGAGGTTTGAGATTGGAAATACAAGCTGATAATTGTGATGTCAATTACCAAAAAGAAGAAAAAGAACTATATAAGTAGCGCGTAACCTGAGCTAGACCATTGATAACAGGGTCGCCCATGTTGAGGGACTTTGAGCGGCGGCTGGAGTGGGCCATTTCTAATTGGACTGTCCTAGATGTGGTTGCTCTAGTTCGAGTCATCAAAGTATGAAGGTGGCTGTATGGTATAGCATGTCTTTCTTCATTAGGACAGTTAGTTATACATCAGTGCACTATCTTCAGTTTTCTCTTGTTTATGGTTCTCTGGTGGTAACACTGGTAATGTGGAGAACTTACTAAACCCTTAAAAACGTGCACCTAAATCTTGACCAGCTCGTCATTCTATTGGTTGTGGAGGGGGTACTGCTAAAGTTACTCTGCACGTAGGTTACCTGTTTTGTTCAGTAAACATTACTGGTCTGAGGTTGTCTACAGTGGACACATCTATTAGTATATGCATCAAATAACATAGTAACTCAAATGGTTAGGTCTACATATCAATGCCTTAGATGCAATCTAAATATACTTTTCAATCTGTCTGTGTTGAGTATGTTCTGCAAGTTGATGGCGGTCGTCGCCTTGAGAGAGACCTAGATTTACTAAGGCCTCCTTTTAGTATAGCAGAAACCTGCGACGCGGTGTATGAATTTCCTGACTGAAGATTGTTAAGGAACCGGTTTCACCAGTCATTGTCCAAAGTTAATTTTGACATGTGGGAAACACGTCGAGTTCGCGTTGGCGGCGGCGACCTGTTATGTCAGGCGTCTGTACTTTGCCATGGAGGAGAGTCAGAGTAAGATAGCTATCAACTCGACACTTTTTTGTTTTTGTGAGTGTTCACCTTTTCTTCGACGGTGGTCTGGACTAGTTCAGCTGTCCTTTCTATCCCATATTTGACCTCAAAACACCCAGTTAGCGTTGGAGGCTGTCATGTTTTGAGCATTGTATTTACTGTCCCTGTACATTATATTGTGCATACAGATTTCCTGTACATTATGGTTACTTTTCGTGCAAACTTAATGTTTTACATTTGCTTAGCTAAATACACTTCCAGAAACTGGGTTTCGGGGATTTTATAACATTCATTTAGAGCCTGGTATGGTGTGGTTTTCTGGCTAATCCTGAAACTTGTGATTGATTGCATTCAACATGGCTTCCTAGATAAAAACAGGAGACTAGAGAATGGACACTCAAGGGTACGGTGAAAGAAAATGTACACAACACACTTAGAACTTAGAAATAACTTCAATCTGGCTTGGTGAATCCTTGGACTGCTGACACTCTGATGCTTCTTTTAATAACAGGCACAAAGCCCTGGTCTTATCTGCTACATGCTTAAACTTTAAACTTCGATTAAACTTCCATTAGTTGAGCTATTTCAATCCCACGATCCATCCCTGCACTGTACTCAGCAGTCAGCACTGCACTTTTCGGTCAGCACTGGGCTATGTATTGCCATCAATGTGTAGGGGAAATCCTAGAACGTCAAGCATCTCTGTGGCCTTACTTTTTTTTTATTCTTCTCAACCTTTCGTAGGAGTAGTAGTATGTAATTCAGTAATGATCAATGACCATTGTAGTTTAAAGAATGATTTATGATACTGATGTACTCCATGGGACTGAGTGTTGGGCAACTAAAATGAAATAATCAGAAAATGTGTAGCAGAAAGGAGAATGATAAGGTGGATGAGTAGTGGAACTAGGAAAGATAAGATATGCAATGTCATAATTAGGAAAAATCTAGACGATGCGCCAATAGAAGGCAAAATGAGAGAACATGTTTGAGGTGGTTGGTAATGTGTATCATAGGCCTTTGGATGTACCACATAGGAGATGTGATACGGCCTTATCGATGGTGGTAGATGAGGGATAAGGAAACAAGACAAACATGGTTAGAGACAATGAGATGACTCAAATGAAATCTAAGAAGGCGAATAGCTGGAAATAGAGAAATTTGATCCATGTAGCGACTCGAATACAACCCATTTAAATTATTGTGTTAACTTTGGTATGAAATAATTTGCTGCATTCCCCGTTACATTTTTTTTTAATCTTTCTTAATTGAAGGTCGATCCAGCTGTTGAAGTTTACCACGACGAGGAATACAAATCCAGAAGATGGCACTTCCAATCATACAACTTCACCATCTCCGTCGTGTGGTCACCTTTTCTCGCAAAGGCAGTCATCCACGAAAACGCCGAAGGTGTTTCTTCATCCGCCATTGAGCTTCACCTCGACAAACTCGACGACAAATGGACCCACCAGTACCAAAACCTGGACTACATCATATTCTCAAGTGGCAAATGGTTCATCAAAACAGCAATCTACCACGAGAACCACACCATCCTGGGCTGCCATTACTGTCCCAAAGATAACCTAACTGAACTCGGCTTCGGTTTCGCCTACCGCAAAGTCCTCCAGAGTTTATTCGACTTCATCATCGAGTCTAACCACAAAGGAATGATATTTTACAGGACTGCCACGCCGGATCATTTCGAGAATGGGGAATGGTTCAGCGGCGGAAGCTGCCAAAGAAAAACTCCGATCAAGAAGGGTGAGTTTGAAATAAACGTGTTGATCAGGATTCTGAGGGAAGTTGAGTTAGATGAGTTTGAGAAAGCGAAAGTCAGAGCTTCTGAGAAGGGTTTGAAGCTTAAACTCCTTGACCTGATGGAAATGTCCTTGCTGAGGCCCGACGGGCATCCGGGCCCGTACCGGCATTTCCACCCCTTTGCCAAGGATAAAAATGCTAAAGTTATCAATGACTGCCTTCACTGGTGTTTGCCTGGTCCGATCGACGCTTGGAACGATTTGCTCATGGAGATGATCATGCGCGGTTGAAGGAAGAGTTTGGGTTGACCGCAAGATCTGTGAAAACTGATGAGTGATAGTTTTTCTACTTATACATTTCACAGATATGTCTCTCTCCATTCTTGGAGGTGATTAACCAGTCTGCTGCTTCCTTATTTACCAGCAGTTGGAGATATTGAAGTTTGTCTGTAAATCTGTAAAAACCACTTGTGTTCCACTGTAATGGAAGTTCCTCTGTATAAGTATCATAAGTCTGGTGATGGAGTTTTCGCGTAATTTTCACCTACTCTATTATCTTAGCTCCATGTAGATTAAGTGGTTAGACTTATCATGAGATTCATATTCAATCAGTCTCCGGAACTTGGTTTCTTTCTTGTGTCTGGGCATGTTTGGGGACTGGACGTCCGATTACTAGAGAGCCTGATGTTGAGAATTGTTACTTATCCAACATCGGGACTCTTGTCTTTTGTATTAGCGCCTAATGCAGTAAGATTCTAGACAGATGCAGATACTTGTTTCACAGCCACTGTCTTAGACTCTGTTTGGTACGAAAATCCCTTGAGAAAAAAAGGACTGCTAATCGTGTTTTGAGAAAAGGCACTGTTGGTTGCCAAACAGGCACTCATTAGCGCTCCTTATTTTTTCTTTTTAATTTAACTTGATTTCGGTTATGAATCTATCTGTTAACCCCGTGGTTGTCAGTTCTTAGCACATTTGTAGTCAGTTATCAGAATAGCTGGATAGATGGATGGGTTCACTGTAGGAATGATCGTGTCTTAAATTATTTGTAGTAATAATAATTGCACAGTTTCCATTTTCGGTTGATGCTCTTACGCTGACGTTTTTGGATGTTAGTGGTGTGCTTATCCACTTGAACATGTGTTAATATGTTTCATTGGAACAAAAACCTTACTACCTCTGTTTCTTCTCTATCACACCGGTTTGACTTTTACCACTATTCGCTGGGTCACTTTGACCCGATGATTTGGGTAGCAAAACGATTGAATTTTTTGATAAACTTTTCATGGTGTTGTAGAGTAAAAGTTGCTCTGTAACACGGTGAAAAAATCATCAAAAAATTTAATCGTTTCGCTATCTAAATCACCCGGTCAAAGTGACCTAGATACGAGTCAAAAAGTCAAACTGGTGCTATAGAGAAGAAACGGAGGTAGTACTAGAATGTGCAGTGTTCACTGATGAACATGCAAGTATGATCTGTAACAACAGTTGACACCTGACATTCATAGTTATTAGTACCAGTACCTTATTTTGGTTAAGGAAACACATTCTCTGTAAACAGACATGGTGGATTTCATAACTTACACAGTTTGCTCTTTCCAGCAGTTGAAGATTTTGCATAGAAGCAGTTAGAGATCTTGAAAAGGGTTGAATCCTTGGTTTCTGCGCAGTTCGTGGTTTCTTGGTACAATTTTTTTTCCGACACTGAATTCTCTAAATTGGTGCTAATTAATCACCTTGCTTCCCCATATGTCTGCAGTTGGAGAAATTGATGTTTATTGCTGATTTCTATACAATACTTTATGTTGCATTTCTATACAATGTTCCTTTAAATACAGTATTTCTTAATCTTCTTCTACTACCTTCCCGTGAAACTACTTATCTCTTGTCATTATTGACTAAATAAATGTGTGGATCAAAGCGACCATCACATGCTCAATTTGCCTTGACTTCTGAAACTCTATATCGCATGTTCAATCTTCATCCGATTATGATAACCCACGATCCTGTAAGATTGTGAGTGGCTGAAAGTGTCCCCCGTCAGGGCTCTGAGTTTATTCATCTATATATAGTGCATTTACATAGGTAATGACTAATCTGTCCGTCTAGTTACAACACTATCGCTAATACTCTCCCTCAGTCGGAGCGGGAGTAGGACGACATGCTGGACCTGAAACGCTCAAATAGATGTCGAGGGAGACCTTTGGTGAAGATGTCAGCATACTGATAATCGGCAGGAATATGTAAAACACGGAGTTGCCCAAGTCGTACCTTCTCACGAACAAAGTGCAAGTCAATTTCCACATGCTTCGTGCGATGGTGTTGTACTGGGTTACCGGAGAGATAAACGGCGCTAACATTATCACAATAAACCACAGAGGCACGGGGGGGTGAAAGCCGAAGCTCAATCAGGAGGTTGCGAATCCAACATAACTCAGAGACAGCGTTTGCCACACCACGGTATTCTGCTTCAGCACTAGAGCGAGAGACTGTGACCTGACGCTTAGATGACCAACTGAGTAAATTGTCACCAAGGAAAACACAGTAACCAGAAGTGGACCGTCGAGTGTCCGGGAAACCCGCCCAATCAGCGTCCGTATATGCAGTGAGACCATCAGGAGCAGTAGCAGATATGCGGAAACCATAATCAAGAGTACCACTGACATACCGTAGAATTCTCTTCAATGCATGATAATGTGGCTCACGCGGATCATGCATGAAGAGACAAACCTGCTGGACTGCATATGATAGCTAGCTCAGGGCGAGTGAATGTAAGGTACTGTAGTGCACCTGCTAAGCTCCTGTAAAGAGAAGGATCAGACACTGGAGGGCCGGATTACAGTGAGTTTAGTACCGGTCTCAACAGGTGTAGCAACAGGCTTACATGCGCTCATGGAGGCACGACGAAGGATGTCACGAGCATACTGGCGCTGAGACAGAAACAAGCCAGAGGAATCCCGAGTAACTGCAATACCCAAGAAATGATGCAGGGGGGCAAGATCAGACATGGCAAACTCACTGGATAAATGTGCGATAATCTGCTGTAGAAGAGCTGAAGATGAGCCGGTGATGATAATATCATCCACATAGAGCAGGAGATATACAATGTCAGAGCCATGCCGGTAGACAAACAAAGACTCGTCACTGTAGCAACCAGAAAAACCAACTCTATCAGTGAGGAATGTAGCAAACCGCTGAAACCAAGCTCGGGGAGCCTGCTTAAGTCCATAGAGAGACTTCCGAAGATGGCAGACATAATCAGGATGATAGGGATCACGATACCCAGGGGGCTGATGCACATAGACAGTCTCCTTCAAATCACCATGAAGAAAAGCTTTCTTGACATCAAGCTGTCGAATGGGCCAAGAGCGAGAGACAGCTAATGTAAGAACTGTGAGAATGGTGGCAGGTTTAACCACTGAGCTAAAAGTCTCCTCACAATCCACACCTACCATTTGGGATTTGCCATTGGCAACTAGACGAGCCTTATAGCGCTGAAGAGTACCGTCAGCCCGATACTTATGTCGAAAAAGCCACATAGCTCGAAGTATGTTTCCCTTAGCAGGGCGAGGCACCAAGTCCCAAGTGTGGTTCTTAACCATAGCGCCAAACTCATCATCCATAGCAGCCTTCCAGTGTGGGTCCGATACAGCAGACACATGGGATTTAGGTAATGGCGAAATGGAGGGAGATGTTTGGGCATGGAGAGTAAGACGCTGAATGGGTTTGGTGATGCCGTGTTTGGATCGGATGGTCATTTGTGGGGAGTGGGGAGGGGGAGGGGGAGGAGGAGGAGGTTCGGGTACCGTAAGAGGGGGAGCCAAAGGGCTAGAGGAACCCATAGGAGAGGGGGCCGAAGGGCCAGGGGCGGCCATGGGTGATCCTAACGGTACGTGTGTGGGAGGAGAAGAGGGAGTATGAAACTGTCGGAGAAGAGCAGCGGGAGGAAGGCTGTCGTGAGGGTCAGGAGACCTATGAGCGGGAGGGGAGGCTGAGCTGGGGGTAGAGAAGGGAAAGACAGACTCGTCGAAAGTTACATGACGAGAGATGTGTACTTGACCAGGGGAGAGGTCAAGGCAGCGATAACCTCTAAAATTCGGAGGGTATCCGAGAAAGAAACAGCGAGAAGAGCGAGGAGCAAGCTTGTGAGGAGCTGTGGCAGAAAGGTTTGGGAAGCACAAACACCCAAATGTGCGAAGATGATCATAGGTGGGTTGACGATGATAAAGAACGACAGTCGGAATGTTTTTCTGAAGTGCAGTGCTGGGAAGAATGTTGTGCAAGTAGACTGCTGTAGAAAGAGACTCAACCCAGAAGGATGGGGGGAGGGAGGCCTGAGCAAGAAGGGTACGAGAGATGTCGTTGACACGACGAATCATGCGTTCAGCCTTACCATTTTGTGGGGATGTTTGGGGGCACGCGAAACGAAAGACAATGCCATTTTGTGCAGCATAGTCATGGAAAGAGCCATTATCGAATTCACCCCCTAGATCACATTGGAAGCTCTTGATTTGCGTATGAAACTGAGTGCGGACAAAATTACTGAATTGCTTGAATTTGGCAAGAGCCTCAGATTTTAATTTCAAAGGGTAAATCCATAGGAAGTGAGAGAAATCATCAAGAAATAAGAGGTAGTATTTGTACTTTGATTTACTCAGAACGGGAGAAGTCCACAAATCACTACGAATAATGTCAAATGAGGCAGCAGTACAAGATAAAGAAGTGGAAAAAGATAGTCGGACATGCTTACCGGTCTGGCAAGCATGACACTGTAGGGTTTTGATTCATGGATCGCGCAACGGAAGCATAATCAAACAAATAACCATGCAAAACCCTCCAAGGATCACAAGTCTAGATGCATAACGATAGTGAAGGTAAGAAATCATAAACACACCTTTGGGTTCTCCTTGATGACTTCAAACGCGAATAATGTCACGTTCTCTATAGTTGATCCACGCCTAGAGTTGATCCTAGATCTCCCAAACTCCTTGGTGCTAGCCCGGAATAGGAAGAGGATGAAGGAATCACGCAAAACGAGACAAAAGAGGGGCTTCGGCCCTCTTTTTGGCCGACGGGGTGAGGGCGGCGGCAAGGGGGTCGGGTCGGCCTCCTTGTTGCTTGCTCTCTCTCCTTTTGTTCTCTCCCACTCTAGTTATGTTCACTAATGAGCATAAGTTATGAGGAAGGAAGGAAGGAGGGTCCTTTATATAGTCCAACAACTCCTTGTTAACTACCTAAAGGACTTATTCTAGTCCAACTAGAATTCAATTTAGTCCCTTCCTTGCAAATTAGTCCCTACTAAGTTTGCAAGGGTTTGCAAAGTGATCCTTCTAATTAATTAATCCAATTAATTAATTCCCAAATCCAGTTCAACTCTATATAGCGTGTGACCCCATAGGTTCTATCTAGTTGGTAGCAACTATTTGCTAATATGGAGCGGTTTCTAGCAAAACATCCATTCTAGCCAACTAATAGAATAGTCATCTAGACAACCTTTGTACAAGTAATTGTCTCATCCCTTTGCCTCCATATCCGGATTGGACACGAGACATACAAGTCACACTCGTATATCCAATCCATAGTTTCTCGATCCATGGGAATAGCCTTATTCGTGCAAATAACATCAATATCCTATATTGATTTATTTGAGTCTGGCCAGACATTCTATAAGCACTATCCCTCGAGTGGCCTAGAATATTTGCTCCCGTTATGTGGGAGGGGCAAATCCTCTCTACGTCCACTACGATCTCTAAGCTTGCTTCTCATTGTATCCAGTACACGCCTTTATAACTATCCAGTTACGGTGTAGCGTTTAACGCTACCAAGATCACAATGATCCACAACTAGAATATCTAGTGACTTCAAGTCTAAGGATGACAATACCATTGCACCGCGAGAAGCACTTGTGACTCAACATAACATGTATGTAGCCTTCTCGGAGATGGGTCAATCCAGTGCAACATTCCGTAATGCACACCTATGTGTTGGATCGTGATATCTCCATATCAATTCAACCCCATACTAGTATATAGATGATTGTCCTATTAATCACTATACTTGACTAGGGATATTTAAGATAAACAACACACTTGTAAATCTAAGGACTTTGTTATATTAAATATCCAATAAATAATAAATGAATTTTCTAGCCATATACAAATTCATACTAAACTAGATTGCCTCTAGGGCATCTATTCCAACAGTCTCCCACTTGCACTAGAGCCAATCTGGCGCATCTCGTATGCCCATACTCCTAGTGTGCCCTTCATGCTTCCACTGCGTGAGAGGCTTCGTAAGCGGGTCTGACAGATTATCATCTGTAGGAATCTTGCATATCCGAACGTCTCCTCTATCGATAATATCTCGAATCAGATGAAACTTCCTGAGCACGTGCTTGGACTTCTGGTGCGATCTTGGTTCCTTTGAATGCGCGATCGCCCCAGTGTTGTCACAGAACAACTCCACTGGATCCGCAATGCTAGGGACCACACCAAGTTCAGAAACAAACTTTCTGATCCAAACAGCCTCCTTTGCTGCGCCATTTGCAGCAATGTACTCAGCCTATGTTGTAGAATCAGCTACCGTCTCTTGCTTGGAACTCTTCCAGCTCACCGCTGCTCCATTCAGGCAAAACACATATCCCGATTGTGATCTGAAGTCATCTCTGTCAGTTTGGAAGCTTGCATCAGTGTAACCCCTTACACGCAACTCTTCCTCACCGCCAAATATCAAGAAAGCATCCTTAGTTCTTCTCAAGTACTTTAGGATGTTCTTGACAGCAATCCAGTGACTCTCACCCGGATTGGATTGGTATCTGCTTGTCATACTCAAGGCATATGACACATCTGGTCTAGTACATAACATGGCGTACATGATAGATCCTATGGCCGAGGCATAGGGAATCCTACTCATGCGTTCCTTCTCAATCCCATTGGAAGGACAACTATTCTTCGAAAGAGTGATTCCATGTGACATGGGCAAGAATCCCTTCTTGGAATCTTGCATGTTGAACCGTTTCAACACCTTGTCAATATATGTACTTTGACTTAGGCCTAGCAACCTCTTAGATCTATCTCTATAGATCTTTATACCAAGTATATAGGTTGCTTCCCCTAAGTCTTTCATTGAGAAACACTTTCCTAGCCAATCTTTCACAGATTGCAGCATGGGAATGTCGTTTCCAATGAGAAGTATGTCATCCACATACAAGACCAGAAAAGCTACAGAGCTCCCACTAACCTTCTTGTAGACACAAGACTCATCTTCGTTTCTGATGAAGCCAAACTCTTTGACCACTTCATCAAAACGTAGATTCCAACTCCTAGAAGCTTGCTTCAATCCATAAATGGATCGTTGCAGCTTACAGACTTTGTTGGCTTGCTTTGGATCCTCAAAACCCTCCGGCTGTATCATATACACGTCCTCGAGGAGATTCCCATAAAGGAATGCTGTTTTGACATCCATCTGCCAAATCTCATAGTCGTAGTATGCTGCAATTGCAAGTAGGATTCGGATGGATTTGGTCATAGCGACTGGTGAAAAGGTTTCATCATAGTCAATACCATGAATCTGTCTGAATCCTTTAGCCACCAATCGGCCCTTATAGGTAATCACATTACCATCCATGTCGATCTTCTTCTTGAAGACCCACTTGCACCCTATGGGCCGCGCCCCATCTGGTGGTTCCATAAAAGTCCATACTTTGTTGGTATACATGGATTCCATCTCGGATCTCATGGCTTCCAGCCACTTCTGAGAGTCTGGGCCACTCATGGCCTCCTCATAGGTAGTAGGCTCATCATCTATGAGCATCGTGTCACCGGAATCGGTTACGAGAAGTCCATACCTCTCGGGTTCCTGGCGCACTCTACTAGATCTACGAAGCTCTTGTGTTACCTGAACAGGTGGCTCCACAACTGCTTGTGATTCCTGTTCTTGTTCCATAATCGGTTCAGTGATTTGTGGTTCTTGAACTTCTTCAAGTTCTACATTCCTCCCACTTGCTTCTTTAGAGACAAACTCTCTTTCTAGAAACACGCCGGTCCGAGCAACAAACACTTTGTTCTCGCTTGGATTGTAGAAGTAGTATCCCTTAGTTTCCTTAGGGTACCCCACAAATTTACATTTATCCGATTTAGGCCCTAGCTTGTCTGATTGTAAACGTTTTACATAGACTTCGCAGCCCCAAATCCTCATGAACGACAGTGTGGGACGCCTCCCACTCCACATCTCATATGGTTTCTTCATGACTGATTTAGATGGAACACGGTTAATGGTGAAAGCTGCACTTAATAGAGCGTAGCCCCAAAATGATAATGGAAGATCGGTTTGACACATCATAGATCGAACCATATCCAATAGGGTCCGATTCCTCCTCTCGGACACGCCATTCCATTGTGGCGTTCCGGGTGGAGTGAGTTGGGACACGATCCCACTCTCTAAGATAGTCGTCAAACTCTTGGCTCAAGTATTCTCCTCCACAATCCGATCGTAGAGCCTTGATACTTTTGCCAAGTTGCTTCTCTACTTCATTCTTGAATTCTTTGAACACTTCAAAGGATTCGGATTTTGCCCTCATAAGGTACACAAATCTATATCTACTGTAATCATCAGTAAATGTAATGAAGTAGACATAACCACCCCTGGCAGGCGTGGCAAATGACCCACACACATCGGTATGTATGAGCGCCAATTGCTCACTAGTCCTCTCACCTTTCTTATTGAAAGGGGACTTTGTCCTTTTTCCCAATAAACAAGCCTCACATGTCTCATATGATTCAAAATCAAATGAGTCTAGTAATCCATCCTTATGGAGTCTAGATACACGTTTCTCATTTATGTGGCCTAAACGACAATGCCATAAGTAAGCAGGATTTAAATCATTTATTTTAATCCTCTTGGTATTAATGTTTTAGACAGGATTGCTTAGATCAAGGACATAAAGTCCATTAAATAATTGCGCACTGAAATAGTGAATATTATTCAAATAAAAGGAACAACAATTGTTCTTTATTGAAATAATAAAACCTTCCTTGTCCAAACAAGAAATAGAAATAATGTTTCTGCTCATAGCAGGCACAAAATAGCAATTATTTAATTCTAAAACTAATCCTGAAGGCAGAGATAGCTCGCACACGCCTATGGCCAACGCAGCAACCTTTGCTCCATTCCCAACGCGCAGATCTACCTCCCCTTTAGCCAATCTTTTACTTCTCTTTAGATTCTGCATATTTCGACAAATATGAGATCCACATCCAGTATCTAATACCCATGATGTATAGACAGTTAAATTGACATCTACAACAAAAATACCTGGTGGTGGTGGAATCACTATTCCAAGCCTCTTGTCCTCCAGATATTTTGGGCAGTTCCTTCTCCAGTGTCCAGGCTGACTGCAGTAGTGACATTCACCCTTAGTCACGACCTTGGCAATGCCACCAACAGGCTTAAGGGCTTGTTCCTTGGACTTGGCAACTGACTTGCCTTTGCCCTTGGAGGAAGAGGCAAACCTTTTGCCCTTTCCTTTCTGCACCATCATTATGGCCTTGCCCTTACCCTTGTTGATGCTCTGTTCAGCCGTCCTCAACATGTTGAGCAAATCTGGCAGTGGTTTAACGATCTCGTTCATGTTATAGTTCATAATGAACTGTCCATAACTCTCAGGCAACGATTGCAACACGAGATCGGTTGCCAACTCTTGGCCGACCGGGAACCCAAGCCGGGCGAGATTCTCCAAGTACCCGATCATTCGGAGTACATGGGGTCCCACCGGGTTCCCTTCTGCCAGATGACATTTGAACAGTGCCTTTGAGACCTCATACCTCTCTACCCTCGCCTTCTCTTGGAAGAGCTGCTTTAGATGTTCGATCATATCGACAGCATTCATGTTTTCGTGTTGCTTCTGAAGCTCAGAAGTCATGGTGCAAAGCATTAGGCAGACCGCATCATTAGCGTCATCAACACTTTTGATACGCCTTTAAGGCAGCAGGTGTCTGGTTCTCTGGACCTTCTGGAACATGCTCCTCTATTGCGTACAGTTTCTTCTCTTGCTTGAGAACAATTCTCAAGTTTCTGTACCAATCAAGAAAGTTGGTTCCAGAGAGCTTATCCTTCTCAAGGACAGATCGTAGGGAATGTTGTGAACTCGATGAGTTGTTTGCCATTTGGAATTCTACAAAAAGTATGCAAGTTTTAGTATTTGTGAATTTTTGACTATATTTAATAATGGCTAGTTTATTAAATATAGCTCCCACTATTTTTCTACGGATTAATAACCCTCAAGATATTAATGCGGAAAATATCCTTATATTTTCTAGTGGGCCAAGATCCATCTTTCATCTCCTTATGAGCTTGCTTTGGCAAGTCACCCATAATTTGACTACTTTAGGTAGGAACAATTCCAATTGCATCCCATATGCAACTCTTGGTTCAATCGGCCAAATAACTCCTTATTTATCCATCCATATGGATAATCCCAATTGATTGCCTCTAGGTTTCTTAATTAAATTAATAGCCTAGTTGTGTTCAACCTCTTATCTAAACAATTGCACATTGTTACGTGCCATCGCATTCCATCATTATGAACCAAGTCGCCATGCTTTGGCACGCACGAACTTGATAAATAATGATGATAATGAGTGTTTAAATAACGAGAAGGCAAGAACACAATATTTAAAATTTGAGGGATTTTAAATTCAATTTTTAATTGTTTTGTTGATCAATATCAACTAATCTATCTATTTGAGTTTGGGCACAACTCCAAATACTAGATCCGGGTTGTCTAATTATCTTATTATCCTAATTGCATGCATCATCCATACACCAACCACACAAATAATAAGACAATAAATAAACAACCACATAACAGAAATTAAACGTGATGTGGATATGGCCTTTTTCTAGACTAAGATAATTCCAAGCCAATGGAATTATCTATGAACCCTAAGCAAACACATCTCCATGCGTCTTGATCTTTTGGTCCATCCTTCATAGTCATGTGGAATGCTCCATGCTCCATCCTTTTGTGGCTTCTTTGGCTTTGGGCTTCTTTTCTCCAATCTTGGCTAACAATCTACTTTATCTAGCACTAGCTAATATCTATACTAAATAAAATAAATCTCACAAGTCGAGAAAAAAATGGCACGCAGGCCATAAAACCCTAATTAATTATTACAATTAATTGATCAGCTCGCAGGCCGTAAAACCAAACCACAAAATTAAACATCCACATCAAACCACATCTTAAGGCCATATCCAATCACCATGCGATTTGCACATAAACAGTTAAAATCCAATTTTAACGCGCTTGGTCAATTTTAATTGATTTTAGGATTTCTAGGGTTAAAACGGTCCATGGGGTTAAAACGGTCCATTGATTTTAGGATTTTAGGATTTCTAGTGGACCACAAGGCCCTAGGGCCGGGCCGGCCCAAAACCCGCAAGCTAGGCCCGCGGGTTAGGGCCGCCCGGCCCCTTAGGGCGGCCAAGCTTGGGCGGCAAGCAAGGGGGCGGTCCCTAGGGGGGCCGAACCTCCTCTTGGGGGTTGTTTCCAAAACAACTCCCTTGCTTGGAGCCCAAGTTTGGTTGTTTCCTTGTTTTGGGAGAACTCCTTCTTCCCCAAGGATGCCCAAACCCTAGATCTAAGATCCTAAAATTTCTCAAACTCACCAATTCATGCATCCAATGCAAAAATTGGATCTTGTTATGATGAATTGTTGACAAATTGCATCCCATGCTTGATTTGTCTTGTTTTACGCGATAAACAATCAAATTCAGGTGTAAAACAACAAGAATGTAACACATAAACTACGTTTATGCTCTATGACCTGTGGCTCTGATACCACTGTAGGGTTTTGATTCATGGATCGCGCAACGGAAGCATAATCAAACAAATAACCATGCAAAACCCTCCAAGGATCACAAGTCTAGATGCATAACGATAGTGAAGGTAAGAAATCATAAACACACCTTTGGGTTCTCATGACTTCAAACGCGAATAATGTCACGTTCTCTATAGTTGATCCACGCCTAGAGTTGATCCTAGATCTCCCAAACTCCTTGGTGCTAGCCCGGAATAGGAAGAGGATGAAGGAATCACGCAAAACGAGACAAAAGAGGGGCTTCGGCCCTCTTTTTGGCCGACGGGGTGAGGGCGGCGGCAAGGGGGTCGGGTCGGCCTCCTTGTTGCTTGCTCTCTCTCCTTTTGTTCTCTCCCACTCTAGTTATGTTCACTAATGAGCATAAGTTATGAGGAAGGAAGGAAGGAGGGTCCTTTATATAGTCCAACAACTCCTTGTTAACTACCTAAAGGACTTATTCTAGTCCAACTAGAATTCAATTTAGTCCCTTCCTTGCAAATTAGTCCCTACTAAGTTTGCAAGGGTTTGCAAAGTGATCCTTCTAATTAATTAATCCAATTAATTAATTCCCAAATCCAGTTCAACTCTATATAGCGTGTGACCCCATAGGTTCTATCTAGTTGGTAGCAACTATTTGCTAATATGGAGCGGTTTCTAGCAAAACATCCATTCTAGCCAACTAATAGAATAGTCATCTAGACAACCTTTGTACAAGTAATTGTCTCATCCCTTTGCCTCCATATCCGGATTGGACACGAGACATACAAGTCACACTCGTATATCCAATCCATAGTTTCTCGATCCATGGGAATAGCCTTATTCGTGCAAATAACATCAATATCCTATATTGATTTATTTGAGTCTGGCCAGACATTCTATAAGCACTATCCCTCGAGTGGCCTAGAATATTTGCTCCCGTTATGTGGGAGGGGCAAATCCTCTCTACGTCCACTACGATCTCTAAGCTTGCTTCTCATTGTATCCAGTACACGCCTTTATAACTATCCAGTTACGGTGTAGCGTTTAACGCTACCAAGATCACAATGATCCACAACTAGAATATCTAGTGACTTCAAGTCTAAGGATGACAATACCATTGCACCGCGAGAAGCACTTGTGACTCAACATAACATGTATGTAGCCTTCTCGGAGATGGGTCAATCCAGTGCAACATTCCGTAATGCACACCTATGTGTTGGATCGTGATATCTCCATATCAATTCAACCCCATACTAGTATATAGATGATTGTCCTATTAATCACTATACTTGACTAGGGATATTTAAGATAAACAACACACTTGTAAATCTAAGGACTTCGTTATATTAAATATCCAATAAATAATAAATGAATTTTCTAGCCATATACAAATTCATACTAAACTAGATTGCCTCTAGGGCATCTATTCCAACAGACACAAAGTGGTGTTATGAGATTTAGTAGACGAGATATGGCTATGAGTTCGAAGGTAGTCTAAGACATGGCTTCTAGGATGGCCAAGGCGGTTGTGCCACACAGGGCCCGGGAGAACAGCAAGAGATTGCGGTTGGGAAGTAGGGTGAGTGGAGTGAAGGGAGGAAAGCGGATAAAGATCTCCACTACTATTTCTTCGCAACAACAAGTCTCCTGTACGAAGGTCTTTGACAGAGTAACCATCGGGGTCAAAATCAACAGATACATTATTATCAACAGTGAACTGACGAACAGAAACAAGGTTTTTAATAATGTGAGGGGTGAAAAGAACTTTATTGAGATGAAGGGGTCGGGTGTGAGTACTAAGAGTCTGCTGACCGGAACCATGAACCGGAATACTCATGCCATTTCCAACCAACATATGAGAAATATGACTATCTGAAGAGACAGAAGAAAGCATACCAGCCTGAGATGTAAGCTGAGAGGAGGCCCCCGAATCCATATACCAAGTTCTGTCCGATGTCGCTGTGAGAGCATGTTGGCATTGCGCAGAGCTCTGCTTAAGTATACTATGGTCAAGTGCAGGAGGAAGTGGAGTGTGTGGCAATGCATGACGCCAAACCCATCTGCCCCTGACTCGGTGTAGCCCATGTAGTAGTGGCGTCCATGTACTAGTAGATAGTGCGCACAAAGTATGCTCAGATCGTTGAAGAACTTGGAGAACCGTATTCAGGAAGTCCAAATATGAGAAAACGGACCACAAAATCAGATTCAGAAGGTCGAAAAACCTTAAGATAGGTTTTCGCGGACCAAATTTGAAGCGAAATTTGAAGTCAAATGATGCTGCTGAGCTTAACAGAAGCTCCTGAGCCGAATTAAGTAGCCACCAGCGGGACAAGGAAGCCGCTGAGCTGTACGGCTAAGTGGAGCCAGGCGGAAGTCGTTTGCGAGCCGTCGTGAAGGACGGCTTGGGAGGAGCCGATGCGGTGGAGCGCGAGCCGGACGGAAGGGCGGCTAAAAATCCGAGCCGAACGGAAGCCTCAGCCGAGCCGGACGGAAGGGCGGCTAAAAATCCGAGCCGGACGGAAGCCGCACACGAGACGAGTACGGAGAACTCAGCTGAATGTGAGCCGCACGCTCCAGAGGAGATCAGCGCGCGTGGGAGACGACGGGCGGAGATGCAGAGCGTTTGAGAGGCGCGTGGGGGCGCGTCCGAAGGCCGATCACCGGATTTTTTTCGTGACCTTGCTCGGAAAGAAATTCCGAGTCGATTGACGGTGGTGTTGAGACAAACCGATGATCAAACGACGGATAGTTGAGAGCAGTCTGTGGGTTTGTATGGTTAATGGTGCTGATCGGCGTTAATTGTCGCCGGATTAGCTGCGGTGGCGTGAGGCCAGGGAGAAGAGAGAACTAGAACCCTAGCTCTGATACCATGTCAGATTGTGAGTGGCTGAAAGTGTCCCCCGTCAGGGCTCTGAGTTTATTCATCTATATATAGTGTATTTACATCATGTCTGAGCATTCTACCACACTGGAGAATGCTAAATCTCTATTTTTTCTCCAAATACGGAAAAGTAGAGAAATTGATGTTGAATGATTATCCATGTCTTTCACCAAAAAATGAAGAATCGGAAAAAGCGTCAACAACCATGGAGATGGTTTTATACATGAAAATTTCTGTATGAAAATAAAAAATGGGGTAGAAGACAATTACCACCCCAAGTTTAGAACATATATTTTGATCCCCTGTATTTCGAATAATTCCACTTTATTCCTTCATAACGAAAATCTGAGGACACTAAGTACCCTTTTGTCACCGGGTTCCGTCCATAAAGTCAATTTTTAGTAGTTTTTGACTATTGTGCGATAATTTCAGTAAAGTCAATTATCCCTTAGTTAACTAACAAAATAACAACAACCACCATAAATCATAATTTGAGAAGAAGATGAAGAAGAGAAGAAGAAGAAAAATTTGACACCAAGAACATGAACACCAAGAACACCACATGATGACGAACTCACAATCATCAAGGATTGTGATCCAAACTCTTTTTTCATTGTTTTTTTCGTAGAATCATGATCTGGGTTGTTGTTGATACTATAGACGTGCAGAGCTTTTGGATTGAATGAAGCTTTCAAGTTTTCAAGTTTGGGTGTACATTTTTGAAAGTCTTCTTCTTCTTCTTCTTCTTCTTCTTCTTCTTCTTCTTCTTCTTCTTCTTCTTCTTCTTCTTCTTCTTCTTCTTCTTCTTCTTCTTCTTCTGTTTTCTTTCGGATTTTGTGAGAGAAAGAACACATAAGATGAAGATGGAGGGCAGTGTTAGAAATGAGAGGATAAGGAGAAGAAGGCAATTTATAATGATGTAATTTTGCATTAGTGTTAAGGGCAAAATTGTCTTCTCACCGCATCCCTTACGAGGGAGCAAAGTGAAATTATTAGAAACACAAGAGATCAAAGTATATTTTAATCTAAACTTGAGGGTGATTATAGTCTTTTATCCAAAAAAATTCAACCAGTAGAAACATGGGTCATCTGGCACTGTCGGTGAGTTGAAACAATAGTTTATACTTTCATATTCCCTACCACTCCGTTCTCTCTCTTTCTATCCATTTGACTTGATTGACACTTTGACCGGATAATTTGAATAGAAAAATGACTATTTGACTTGTTTGACACTTTGACCGGATAATTTGAATAGAAAAATGATGTAAATTTTTGATAACTTTTTTATTGTATTATAGAATAACTTTAACTCTACAACATTATCAAAATATTATCAAAAAATTCAATCATATTACTATTCAAATTACCGGGTCAAAATGACTCAGTTAATAGTGTCAAAAGTCCATTTAGATAGAAAGAAAGAGAACGGAGTGGTACATCATCATAAAGAAAAAAATCTAACCTTCAATTTAGTTCACTCTCCACTCATTCATTCATTCATTGCTGCTTTGATTGCCCACACAAAAAAGTTGCTGTAAACGGAATGATTGTATAATTGTAATCTCAGCCTATAGAGAGAGAGAAAAAGAGATGATGAAGATGCATTGGACATGGTCTCAAACCAAGAACCACCACTTGCTTGTCAAGTTGCTCCTCACCGTTCTCTTCGCCGGCGTATTCTTCCGCCTCCTCTCTCCCGGATCTTCTGGCTTCTCCGACGTCGCCGAAACAGGCTTACCCGTCGCCGTCGAAAAAGAAAACCCATTTCAGCCACAGCTTGAAGAGCCCAAGAATCGCACTTTGAAGCCAAACCCAGAATTGGGTGATGATAAAGAAGCGAAAAGAGGCCAGATTGATGTGAATGGTACTCTGAAATCAGTACCAGACTTGGCTGATGACTTAAAGGGGAATGAAGACCAGGGTCTTGGAAACATCACCCAGCTTTCTTTGGACTCTAATTCAACAGCTACTGGGGGTTTTCAAGAAAACAGAGAGCAGATGCCCAAAAATGGTATGCATTCTTTTCACTCTCTTGATGTTTTTTCCAGATTAGAACAATGGGATGTGTGGTAGGATTTTTTTTTTATCTGGGTCTTCCAATTTGGTCTTGTAAATTCAAAATTCTCTAAACACTTGAGATGGGTTCTATTATTAGTAGTAGCTCACCATGCAAATTGTTGGATTGAGTAAATAATAATTCACTGATTTCTCCATTAAAGTTGCAATCTTTGTATAGCTGCTATTGTTTCCCCCAAATTCTAGTCCCATACTGCACTTAAAAAACTGGGCAAGAAAATCTATCCTCTGGGGAAGAAGACAAAACTATTGCCCTCTCACAGTCACAATTGGAGGGTAGACTGCAAATAGTAAATTCAGTCAAGTGTAGAATGCAAAGTGCATTTGAGGGAAAGTCATAGGTATAGCCATATCAGGGGCATGGGCTTACTACTAGTAGTGATTTCACAAGATAACCCCTGGCCACCTATAGTTGTAGTATCTGTTAAAAAATGTTGTTTGTTGGGGAATCGTTGCCAATTGGTTTTGAGGTGGAACCATTTTGAAGTTGTTTGGCACGCTGTGCGTGAGGGAACGTGTAGAGATTTATTGTTTGCCCCACATCGCGTTGTCCCTGTCCCACATTGGTAAACCATAACTTCGGTTAGTGATGTGTCTTTGACTACTCGTCTCGTTGCCCATTGGTTTTGAGATATAACCTATGGATTCATAATGCCATCAATCTTTTGGAACATTGTTGTTGATTTGACATGGTACATTGTGTATTAATGATAATTTTGTTGGGTTGCACCAAAATATACTGCAGAAAAGTGCGATATTTTCAAGGGTGATTGGATCCCATATCCAGCCGGTCCGCGCTACACAAACGACACTTGCAACTTGATCGAAGGTCATCAGAACTGTATGAAGAACGGGCGTCCTGATACCGGGTATCTTTACTGGAGATGGAGCCCACGAGATTGTGAGCTGCCTCTCCTGGATGCGGAGAAGTTCCTTGAGTTAATGAGGAACAAGAGATGGGCTCTCATTGGTGATTCTATTACGCGAAATCACATCCAGTCATTGCTTTGCATCCTTTCAAAGGTAAGTTTTGTTATAGATTCAGCACACCAAAAATTTATCCACCGTCTATGCTAAGTATGAACTCATGGGATGGGTTAATGGGAAGTTGCTTTTGGTAGTAATGTGCTTATAGACAAGATTTATCCTTCGTAGTCTGTCCTGATATGAACTAGAACTACGTAGTATGACCTCTACCTGTGTGTAATGACAAAAGATGCGTTTCCATAAGCTTGTTGCTTCGATTTCCTCATGCATGCCACATGTGGGTTCCCCATGTTCATAAAGTTGCTGTTGGTCTTATGATGGATCTTGCTTGAACTTCTTGACTTTCTTCATGCCACGCAATGCAACTTTTGACTGTTTACCAGGTTTAGCCGTCATACTTCCTTATCTTTGCCCATGCTTCAGTGTCGAAGTTTCACACTCTTGCTTGAACTAATTTGTATTCTTTCTCCATTCCCCCCTCTCTAATCTTATTGTGCACTCCAGATTGTCACACTCTACCAGCTAATCCTTAGAATGAGTTCCTGACTTATGTTCTCTAGCTTGGATTTTACTAAACAAGATTAATATTTTATGATTTCTCATAAAAAAATAAAATAACAATAAAAAAGATTAAAATATCTGATGACACACTAAAATTTGATGTTTTCAGCCTGGATTTGAATACATTAGATTAATATTGGATGATTTCTCAAAACAAAAAGATTAATAAAGGAGGGTTTTATTTAGTATATTAGAGTTGCCTATTCCCTTTCTCTGATAGTCTGACTCATTCTCAGTTCATTCAAGTGGGGGAACTACTGAAAAATAACGAAAATTCCCTATC
This sequence comes from Linanthus parryae, assembly GCA_023055425.1. NCBI lineage: Eukaryota > Viridiplantae > Streptophyta > Magnoliopsida > Ericales > Polemoniaceae > Linanthus > Linanthus parryae. Next base: position 52,579,209 of record JALGPY010000005.1, read on the forward strand.
AGGATCCTCTTACTTGGTGCTTTCAGGAGTTGCAGGAAAACAGTCTGATGAGATATATGCTAAGATTCATGTTTGCCTAGCATTTTAAGCAGCATCTTAAAGCTTATGGGTGTTAAGAATCATGGGGTTCCACCTCAAAACCAATTGGCAGTGATGGGAATGGCCAAGTATCTTATTAGGCCCAAACAAGGACAAACAGCAACTCCAAACAATGGGTATTCTTATATCTAAAATGACATCTACTCGATAGTTTTGATCTTTAAATTTCTCTTCAGGCTTGGCTTGACCAAACATTTCTTTGTAACCAAACCTTCTTGGCTTTGATCACTGGTTTTCCCCTATGTTTGCCACCGGATCGACCATATTACACAGTTTTGCTATTTATAGTAACTCAGAAGAGCGTGAATCATGCAGCGATTACTACTGATTTCTAATGTGCTATTTCGCAGGTGGAGCAAGCCGTCGAAGTATACCACGACGAAGAATACAGATCCAAAAGGTGGAGTTTCCCTTCCTACAACTTCACAATCTCATCACTGTGGTCCCCGTTCCTCGCCAAAGCCGACATCTTCGAAGATTTCAACGGCGTCTCGACCGCCGACATTGAGCTCCATCTCGACCACCTCGACCCCACATGGACCGACCTGTACCCCAACTTGGACTACATTATGTTCTCTAGCGGCAAATGGTACGTCAAAACCGCAATCTACCACGAAAACAACACCGTCTTGGGTTGCCACTACTGCTCGGCGCAAGAAAAGAACAACTACACCCAGATAGGCTTTGACCTACCCTACCGGAAAGTCCTCCAGAGGGTGTTTGACTTCATATTGGAATCTAATTACAAAGGGACAATATTTTTCCGGACGTCGACGCCGGAGCATTTCGAGCATGGGGAGTGGTACGAAGGCGGGAACTGCAAGAGGACGGAACCGATCAAAGAGGAGGAGTTTAAGATGAATGAGGTGTCGAGGGTTCTTCGTTTGGTTGAATTGGAGGAATTTGGGAAAGTGGCGGCGAAGGCGGTGGAGAAAGGGATTGATTTGAGACTTTTTGATGTGATGCAGCTTTCGCTGCTGAGACCGGACGGACACCCTGATATTTACAGGTTTTTTCATCCCGAGATGGAATCTGGGAACAGCACCACCAAGGTAATTTCTGATTGTCTGCATTGGTGTCTGCCTGGGCCGATAGATGCCTGGAATGATCTTCTTATGGCGATGGTTGTAAATGGTTGAGAGGACGGACGGGATGTTTTTACATACTTACATGGGGACATCAACTTGGTCAACGTACAAATTTATAAAGCGGATGAAGATAGGGAAGTTAACTGATTATCTCTCTCTTATTGTGTTCATAAGTTTAGTAGCTTGACATTCAGGTTTTGAAAGTTTGATGATGGGTTTAGGGAGTATTCTTGTATCATGGAGGATTTTTTTTTGATGAATAGAAGAAATTGAATTTGATACCGATACTGCAAAGGCTGATGGGTGCTTTGTAATGATCATCAGCTTACACTGGTACTGATACAGTGGTTGGTTGGATGCATTTCAATTTTGAAATCTGTGATTTCCAGGACTCCGTAGGTGCAGTTCTGAATTCTGATATCAAACAAATCTGGAAAGACTACATGTTCACATGTAGTACTGAATTATGATGAGTGAATGCCTCAAAACATCATGTTAAGTTAACCTGGAACCTTGAAAAGTGATGATTTTTTTTTTTTTTTACACGAAGACACTCTAGACTAGGGCTGCAAACGAGTCTAGCCGAATACTATTTGCTTTGCTCAGCTCAGTTCTCCAGAGCTAGGCCTGACAATATCTGACAAGACACGAAATTAATGGGTTTGGATCGACACGAATCCGCACCCCCATGGGTAAACCTGAAAGTGATACGGGAATGAACGAATTTGATCCACGAAATTAACATATATCCGTCAATTGAAAATGGGCCTGATTTGGATTCGGAAAGCCAAACATGAACCGATTTTGATCTGGAGTTGGATCTGAAGGTAGATCCACCGGGTTCTGACGCGATGTATATGTGTGTGCTTTACAAATATACCCATATTACCTCCGCACTTACACTTCGAAAAAAAAAATACTACAGGTTCTCCAACCTACAATCGGATCTGACCACGTACTATATGGATTTATGGATTGAATTTGGATCAGCTGAATGAAACCCGATTCGATTCAAATTCGGTGACGTTCCAAACGAATCTGAATCCCATTTCTCCTAGTCGGATCTCCATCGGCAAACGCCTGGTCCGATCCGGATCCGACCCGTTGCCATCCTAGTGTTGGGTCGGTATAATATAAACATTTCTCCTACTGTGGGGTCTGACTAATCTTGACTGCATTATTATTAGTACTATTGTTTTGTCGGTAGATAAAATTAGTAGTTTAGGCTTTTCTCCAGATCTTCTTCAGTTAATTAATTAATTCGGGGTATGATTGCTCCTATTGCTGCTGCGAATGGGAATGCTTGTGGTAGTAGTTACAAAGTAGATAGAGTAGAGAAAGATGAGTTTGCAGTTGTCTCGTGACAAGAAGAACAAGCACTTGTTCGCTTCCTTGGTAGTCTCCTTCCTCTTCGCCGGCGTAGCTTTCCGGCTTCTCTTCCTCGGATCCTCCGACGTTGCTGAGACAGAGATACTTCTTCAGCCGACGATCTCCACCGTCGGTTTATCAGATACCCAACAAGGCCATGCCCCTGAAGTTGGAAACCAAGCAACAGCAGAGCCTGGACAAGGCAACGATGGGGATGTTAACTCAGACTCAAACCCAGATCAGATTCTTCAAGACAATGCCCAAGTTTCATTCAACTCTGATGATTCAACAGCTACTGATGATATTTTTCAAGAAACCAGACATCAGATCCCCAAGAAAGGTACAGTCTTATCTCTATCTCTCTCTTAATCTTAAGATTCTGTTTTAAAACTGGCTTAGAACAATTGGAAGTCTGGTGGCTCTTTGGCTGAATTTCCCAATTTGTGTATGCTACTTTACAGATGCTACAAAACACTTGATTTGGGCTCTGATTCACAAGTAGTATTGTACCTTGTCATTTTCATAGTAGATAAAATGGAGTCTGGAGAGAATCCTTTTCCCTCATGTGTACCATAGGTTGAATGTCTCCATGATTGTTGTTTGTCCCAGAGGTTGTGTGATTTGTTGGCTTTAGGATCCTGGAATACTCCCCTCATTATCGTCAGTTTGTTTTTTGGTTTCTTAATATGGTACTAGAGCTGTGTTCTGTTCATGTATGTAGTGCTTCGCACCCAAGGGGGCGTTGTTTTATCGCACATTGGGATGTGAGTTTCATTTGTACCTAATAAGATCCTGCATTACTTCCCTCAAGTTTCTTGACAGGATTCACCAGTTAGGTTACGAGAAACCCATATGAACATGGTGAGAAACATTAAGGCGATCTTCAATCAAATCAATCTGAATTGAATGAATGATGTTAAAAGCACATAACTGGGGCTAATTAGTAGTAGTAATCTGGGATAAAGGCCTGTTGTTGAGTAGTTGAGTTGTTAGGTTCAAATTGGATGTCCAAGTTGTTAGTTAAAATGTCAATTTGTGTGGTGCAATGTCTAGTGTTGAATATTCATAATGAGTGTTCTTTTTTGTTTGTTGGTTGCACCAAATTGATATGATGCAGATAATAAGTGTGATATCTTTGCTGGTGATTGGATCCCAAATCCGGACGGTCCGCGCTACACAAACGAGACTTGCAACTTCATCACATCCCATCAGAATTGCGTGACCAATGGACGCCCTGATACTAGGTACATGTACTGGAAGTGGAACCCCACAGACTGTGAGGTGCCTCCTTTTGATGCGGAGACGTTCCTCCAGTCGATGAGGAACAAATCGTGGGCGTTCATTGGTGATTCTATTACACGGAATCACGTCGACTCAATGCTTTGTCTCCTCTCAAAGGTACTTGTCCCGATTTGTAGGATGGTTCTATGCCATCTCGGTTGTCTATAATGCTACTATATGTAGGAGTTGCATGATCGTATCTTCTTTTCTGTAGAGTCGATTGCTTTCATGGTCGTGATTGAGATCTGAATTGCTTTAGTATGCTTCTTACTTACAGTATCCATTGTAGACTAGTTAAATATCGGTTACTTCTAAAATAGAGAGTCGGACTGGTTTGCAGTTACTACTAAAATAGAGCATCCATAGGGCTAGTTTGGGAATGCTGTGGCCGTGTTCAAAGCAGCTGTGTGAGAATCACTGTGGGAAAGCTGCTATTATGTGAAAGCTACGGTCAAATATTGATATATTCATGTTGGCAAAATCAACCGTGAACCTGCTGTGACAGTAAAATGACATAAATATATGACATGTATCAGTTCCATAAAGATAAATATTGAAAATTTAAAAAAAATGCGAGGTTAAAATCGGCTGTAGATATATTAATCTAAAGCAGGTTCCAGAAAAGCATTTTCCCCCTTGCTTTCTGAAAGCTGCTGTGAGACAGCAGAAACTGTCCGAAAAAGTCAAAAGCAATCATTTTTACCAAACGCACTACCAAACTACTACTGCTGCTGGAAAGCAGCGGTGCTGGCAGAAGCATTACCAAAGTGGCCCTTTATTTTCCGACATTGTTGATGCCTTAAAATGTTGTTCTGTGTGCCTTAAAAGGTGCTTGTATTCGTGTCATTTCAGGTGGAACAAGCCGTTGAGGTTTACCACGACGAGAAATGGCAGTCGAGGAGATGGACATTCCCTTCCTACAACTTCACCATCTCAACACTGTGGTCCCCATTCCTCGCCACCGCCGCCATCTTCGAAGACTCCAACGGCGTCTCCTCCTCCGAGGCACAGCTCCATATCGACAAACTCGACCCCACTTGGACCGACCTCTATCAAGGCTTCGACTACATGATGATCAACGCCGGTAAATGGTACTCCAAAACCATCATCTACTACGACAACGACACCATCCTGGGCTGCCATAACTGTACGCAAGCGAGGAACTATACAAAGATGGGGTCGGATTTCGGGTACCGGAAGGTTCTCCAGAAGGTGTTTGACTTCATCCTGGAGTCAAACCATAAAGGGACGATATTTTACCGGACGTCAACGCCAGAGCATTTTGAGAATGGGGATTGGTACGAAGGTGGAAGTTGCAAGAGGACGGAACCGGTGAAAGGAGGCGAGTTTGAGATGATTAACAGGACGAGGATACTGCGTGTGGTGGAGTTAGAGGAATATGAGAAGGCGGCGGCTAAAGCTTTTGAGAAAGGGGTTGATTTGAGATTATTTGATGTAATGGGGCTTTCGTTGCAGAGGCCGGATGGACACCCTGATGTGTATAGGTGGTTTCATCCATCGGGTACTAATGGTACTACGAGGATTGTTTCTGATTGTCTGCATTGGTGTTTGCCTGGGCCGATTGACACCTGGAGCGATTTGCTTATGGAAATGATCGTAAATGGTTGAGAAGATCGATGGAACAGTTTTGAAGTCAAACAAATTTATAAGCAGTTGAAGAAAGCCGAGTGGCTGATCCTCTGTTTTATATTGTTCATATCTTAGTTATTTGAGTTCTGATTCAGTTGTTAGCTTGTACCTTTCAAAATAGTAAGTCTTGGTGATAGTTTTGGAGTTCATTCTTTGTATGTAAGAAGAAATATTTATTTGATGTATACTTGTAATGAATTCGAGCACATTCGAGATGACTATCTGTCAAATCTCTTTTGCGTTTCAAGTGCGTCTGCAAATACTGGTACTCAATTGTCGAACGTCATTATTTTACTTCAAATCACCTTTTTGTGTAATTCTCAATTAGATAGCCATGGGAGCATACTTGCATTTTATTAGTCGCTCTGGAAACCTGACAACAAGATAGACCAAGAATCTTCCCACGTCCGTCACCCCTCTTCTGCTCCGGACTTTAGGAAGCACCAACGCTTTTGGCTTTGGCTTCGACCACAGAAACTAACGATTTCAAGGTATTACGAGTGGGAAGTTGTACTATATATGATTCGTCATGACCCAGACAACGAGTTGGCATATGTATGCATAAAACTAGTTGAAGGAAGCCTGGTTTTCCTAATCTGGACTCGCGACCTAACTTGAAGTGTCCACTAACTGTGTTTATGACAAGCTACGGAACTCGGATTCTTTTCTCCCTACTGGTGGTATATTTTCAGTTGCTGTTAAAACTGTGATTCTTCTGAAGTCATGTGTGTAAATGCCTCTGAGCCTAAATTTACCCATACGCTTGAAATCTCAGGAAACTACATACCCAACTTTCATAAGTTATATTTTTTGATGTTTTTTTTTTTTTTTTTTTTTTTGCGACGGTCAAGAGATCAAGAGTATACTTCGAAGCCGTTTTGATGAGCTAATTAAGTGAGCGTTTTACCTAATAATAAGCTCATTTAATTTCAAATGTTAAGATATGGTAGATTATAGGTAATTCTTTGTCAAATTCGTAATTGTTTATAATCCGGAATTTCCCCATTCTTAGTCCGGAATTTCTCTCAAAATCTCCGGTATTCCAAAAAATAAAAGTCTAGAGCTCCACCAAATTCCACATATAACCAAATTATATGTTGGTGAAAACGTACATTTTCGAATCCATTTAGACATATAAATACTTGAATATCTTTTGATTGATAAGGCGTTTTTTTTTTTTTTTTTTTTTTTTTTTTTTTTTTTTTGCATTTTAACATTAGTCATTGAAATGGCAAACATATGGACGAGCAATAAAAATTTACTACATCCGTTTCACCAAGTTTTTCCTACTTTGACTTTTAACTATGAATTTACGGGGTCAATTTGACCTGTTAATCTGATTAGCAAAGCAATGTAAGAATTTGACAATCTTTTTATAGTCTTGTACAATGAACTTTACTTTGCAACACCATAAAAAAAAATCATTTTTTTAACGTTTTGTTATCTAAATCACCGAGTCAAAATGACAATATTAAAAATAAAAAAGTCAAAGTAATAAGAACCTGCCAAAACAGAAGCAGTACAAATGACTTTGAATGGGGAAAATAGATACACCTGTACTCAGATTTGGTTGTTGAAAAGTTAGCTGAAAGCCTGAAATGGACCAAACCTAAACACTCCCCATTTTGTTACTCAAACGGTCATTTTGTTCCCTATCTGGACATCAGTCACACCTGGATTAACATCAAATTTCAAAATTTGAAAAATATATCCGTTAGATCTCTCTCCTATATTAACACCACCCTCCCCTGTTCACTGAAATCAAGAAACATCAATCAATCTCTCTCCCTCTCTCACACACACAACAATGGCTGATGTTGCAACCGCCGTCGACCCAGTCCCATCAAAGAGAAACAGGTCAAGAAAAGCTCTGAAACCCAAAAACCCATCATCAAACCAAGCCAACATCTTGATCTCTCAGCCATCTCCAACCCTGATTCCGCCGCAGGAGAACTACCCCGCCGGGAAAGAGAACCATGAGAGCCTCTCGCAGCCTCGATCCGTCAAGAAACCGAGAGGAGCTGCGAAGGCGAAGCAATCGGCTTCTTTCGAGAAGGAATTGCAGGAGATGCAGGAGAAGCTGGAGCAATTGAGGCTGGAGAAGGAGAAAACAGAGGAGCTGTTGAAGACAAGGGATGAGATGTTGAAGGTGAAAGAGGAGGAGCTGGAGAATCGTGGGAAAGAGCAGGAGAGGCTGCAGATGGAGGTCAAGAAGTTGCAGAAGATTAAGGAGTTCAAGCCCACCATGGTATGGTTATTTCTTGATTTTCTTGGACTTAAGAACATGGATTAAAGTTAATCTAGTTTTGGAATTGGTTTAGTTTTGTGGGTCTGTAAAGGTTTTAGGGTTTTTATGAGATTCTGGTGATTGGGTTTTGAAGTTTTGTGAGATTCTTGATTTTCTTGGACTTACGAACTTGGATTTAAGTTGAATTAGGTTTGGAATTGGTTTGGTTTGTGGGTCTATTAAGGTTTTAGGGTTCTTGTGAGATTCTGGTGATAGGGTTTTGAAGTTTTCCCCTAATCTTTCATGCATTTCCTATAAAAATTGAATTTGGGGCTTACTTCCTTTCTAGGGTTTCTTGATTTACATGGGTTAAAGTTGAATTGGAATCCTAATTCTTAAGAACATGAATCAAAGTTGAATTTGTTCTGGAATTGGTTTAGTTTTGTGGGTCTATTTAGGTTTTAGGGTTTTTATGAGATTCTGTAGGGTTTTTTGAAGTTTTCCCCCAATCTTTCATGCATTTCCCAGAAAATAGAAATTTGGGGCTTACTTCTCTTTCTAGGGCTTGAAACATGGTGCAATTTCTCTTGATTTACATGGGTTAAAGTTGAATTGCTTTTCTGGGCACATGAAGGCCTAATTTCTTTACGAATTCTGCTTCTAGGGTTTTGACATTTTGAACTTCCCCCATTTCTTTTTTCAAGAAAATTGAAACATAGGTATTAATTCTTACCAGCTTCTCTTTCTTGGGTTTGATTTTGTTTCTCTTATCAGTAAATCTTGAAAGGAACTGATGGAATTTGATACTTTAGTCCCTAAATTTAGGTCTCTCTGATGTGTAACTGAAATAAGGGTCGTCTCTTATGAATTCTGGTTATTGATCTTGATGAATATTTGAATTATGGGTATGTGTAGGCAATTCCTATTGTTCAATCTCTGAGAGACAAAGAACAAGAAAACAAAGAAAAGAAGAAGACCAAGAAAGGAGCTCATCAAGTGAAGAGGCCATCTCCAGCTTATACCCTATGGTGCAAAGATCAGTGGGCTGAGGTAACTTCACTGACAAAATCAAGATTAGGGTTTTTGGTGATAATCAAGATTAGGGCTTTTGGTGATGAAAAGTCTCAGTTTTCATTGATTGTTTGATGTTGTATCCAGATCAAGAAAGAGAACCCAGGTGCTGAATTCAAGGAAATCTCAAACATTTTGGGTGCCAAGTGGAAGACAGTCAGTGCAGAAGAGAAGAAGCCTTATGAGGAGAAGTATCAAGCTGAGAAAGAGGCTTATTTGAAGGTTATCGGGCATGAGAAGCGCGAGAACGAAGCGATGAAGCTGCTGGAGGAAGAGCAGAAGCAGAAAACAGCAATGGAGCTGCTTGAGCAGTACATCCAGTTCAAGCATGAAGCAGAAGTGGAGGACATGAAGAAGAAGAAAACTAAGTAAAAAAAACACACTTCATTTTCTCTTAGTCCCACGTAACTCATCCTACATCTATATCTAATGAAAATTTTCCTTATTTTTCGCTTCTAGGAAACAAAGAGATCCAATGAAGCCAAAGCACCCAATCTCAGCATATTTCCTGTTTGCAAACGAGCGGCGAGCGGCTTTGGTTGCGGAGACCAAGAACTTCTTGGAGGTTGCCAAGATTACTGGTCAGGAATGGAGGAACATGACAGAGGCAGAGAAAAGCCCTTATGAAGAGGTCTGATCACCTCACTTTCTATCTCTCCCTATACCCAATTTATCTCTTTTATGAACTGTTAATTAATCCGACACTATCAACTTGCAGATGGCTAAGGTAAACAAGGAAAAATACGCGGAAGAAATGAAGGCGTATACGCAGCAAAAGGAGGAAGAAGCAGCCAGTGTCAGAAAGGAAGAGGAGGAGGTGATGAAAATCCACAAGCAGGAAGCCTTGCAGTTGCTGAAGAAGAAAGAGAAGACAGACAACATCATCAAGGTTCTTGTGCTTATAAAACCTAAACTGATGATACTTTTATTGTCTTAAAAAGGTCTTTTCTTTACGGCTAACTAACTAATTAGGTTATTGATGATGATGTTATTTGCTCAGAAAACGAAAGAGAAGAAGAAGAGCAAGAAGGAAGAGAAGAATGCTGATCCCAACAAGCCAAAGAGGCCAGCATCCTCATTCTTGATGTTCAGGTTAGTAACTAAACTTTTTGTTACATTAGAGACTACATGATAGTGTTGTAAATAGCTGGTGAATTTGGTCTGATTAAGGTATTTTTTTTTGGTAAACAGCAAAGAGGAGAGGAAGAATTTGCAGCAAGAGAGGCCAGGAATTACCAACTCTACCCTCAATGCACTGATCTCGGTGAAATGGAAGGAATTGGGTGAGCAAGAGAAGCAAATGTGGAATGAGAAAGCTGCAGAAGCAATGGAAGCTTACAAGAAGGAAGTAGAAGAATACAACAAGACCGCAGTAGCTGATGCGTGAACTGATGATTGACGATGTTCAACTAGTTGTGTTGAACATACCTGGTTAAGGAAGCTAGTCTAACCTCTTATCTTGTTGAACTAGCTCAATGTTATATTCAGATTGGATGATGTTTTAGGTAAAATGAGAATGCGATTTCTTCGACATATTTCAAGCAAGAATTTAGATGTCGTATTATCAACTTAGCAGTTGGGAAATTGGAGATGTGTTTGGTAAAATGTTTATGCAAATGACTTGTGTATTGCTTGGCAAATAACATCTGAAAGGCACACAGTTCATTGCAACCACCTTGGCATGATATCCTCAAAAATTGGAAGCAACCATTGTGGATTGTTGCTGGTCCCAAACACTTTAGACACAAATAAATGCTGTTGAATAATGCTGTTGAGCATCAACCACAATTGAACTGTTTTTTTTTTTTTTTTAAGTTATGATAAAAATATGAGATAAATTGCTCTGATGTAACAATTTATTATTTTGCAACACAACAATTGCAATTTACCTCAAATGACCTTGCTCGTTGTTTTGAATCGTGATTTCGCAACGGCAACTTCATTAAAAATGCAAAGAAACAAACTATAGTACATAAACTGCGTCTACACGCATAGCTCGCTCTTTTATCACACTCATGATGAAAAAATAGTTAGACTCCAACTTGTCATAAGTTTCCTTTTGAGAATGCAAGATTATTGACCCACAACCACATATAGAAACTTGATTAGTACTAGTATTTTGTTATGTTGTAATCTATAAAGAAAAGAAAATGGCATCAAACTTTTGCCAGATAGTTAACCATTCCAGCTTTATCTTTTCTAGTCACCAAGGAGAAAAAATGGATCATCATACCCTTAACCCTGTGTAGTTACTTTAAACCTTTTCTACTTATTCCAACAGCTCCCCGTGTTTATTTACTTTTCCAACTCATTTGGTCAATTTGTCTTTGAATTAGCTATTGCTATAAAATATAAGTAGTACTAGTTCATTTCTATTACATTTATTCAACAGATATATTATTCCAGCTTAGTACTTCTTTATCAAAAGAAAGATTAATAACTAAACTATTATCATAAGTATCTATACCTCGAATTCTTTCTGAAAAGGAGCCCTTATACTTCCAATAAAACCAACCAGCCCTTCCCTAGCAACAATAAACTAGACTACGAAGTACGGATCGAATTTCCTTTTGAACAACATGGCATAAATTCTTGTCTATCCGGACAATAACCACTTTCGACACCCACCATCATCACCGACAATAATCAACTTTAAACACTTAATCATCAAGGTATCAGCGGGCCGGTCCGGCCCGGGTGGATGGTGGGTTGTGAGAAAGGGGTTGGGAAACTTGACTCCTACCGGTCCCCGGCCTTAAACCTATGGGGTTAGGGGTCGGGGGCCCGGCTGAGCTTGGTAATGAAGTACATCACTCGAACTCGAACCCGAGACCTGTTTAAGCAGAACCAAGTTGCTTACCACTTAGATCAACTCCCATCGGTCGATCAAGCGTGTTTTACTTGTGTGAGATTGTGCATGTTGGACACCTACCTTCATCGGGTCTGTTTATCTTTGATGAAGAAAGAAAATACTGGGTCGACCATTAATGATGAGTAGCAGTGGGCAAGAATGGGTCAGTGGTGGCTGTCATTGATATTATCTTGTTCCTCCATTTAACCTTGACAGAAATATATCACACTTCCCCTCTCAGCTTATCCAGGAGTTCTATAGGTTTACCATTCCTGCCCTCATCTTATACGCAATTATTTATTTAATTAAAAACAATCTGATGAAATATAAGAAATAGCATTACTCCCCTGAAAAAACGAAAAAAAAAAAGAAATAGCATTACAAGCAAAAACAGTACAGAGCACTTAATTTCGACAAGATCCTTCGGCAGACAAAACACAGTTATTATATAACTGATATATATATATAATATATATAATATATATATATATTAATATCTATTTTTTTTTCTTCAAAAAAGTTAATGTGTATTTTTATTTATAAAAAAATATAGTAACGTTATTTCTAAAAAAGATATAGTAACGTTGTACCAATAATTCAACAATCCTCTCATTTTTTTATTTTTATCTCAAACGAAAGTGCAGTCGTATTCACACTCGTCTATTTTAGATGTACAAGTTTATCTTCTTTTCCAAGCCCATGATGTCATTCATAGCTAAACTAATGATTTCATTCATATTTTTTTCTCACTTTTTTATTAATTTTGTTGTTCTTTTTTTATTCTCATTTTTTGTACTATATCAGTCCGTCCCAGCTCTTTCTTCCCATCTGACTTTTTTGATTCGTATCTGGGTCACTTTGACCGGGTGATTTGGATAGCAAAATAATACGATTTTTTGATAATTTTTTCACCATATTATAGAGCACCTTTTGCTCTACAACACTATGAAGAAATTATCAAAAAATTATAACGGTTTGCTATTCAAATCACCGGGTCAAAGTGATCCAGTGAATAGTGACAAAAGTCAAATTGAGAAGAAAGAGCTGGGACAGAGTGGTACTCCATAAATAAAATAATTATAATATCTTATTTTTTTTCTATTTCGTTCATATTTTATTCTCGCTTTTTATTAATTTGTTGTTCTTGTTTTATTCGCATTATTTGTACGACACTCCATAAATAAAATAATTATAATATCTTGTCTTTTTTCTTGAGAAATGGATAATATCTTTTTCGAAAAGATCTCCCATACAACTGTTACAAATTGAAGAGTAAGCGTTTTATTGTCCTTTTTTCTCTTACAGATAAACTAATAATTATCTTAATAAATTCAATTAAAATTGTGTTTGCTAAAAGAAATGCGTTTTTTTTGAAATAAAAGAAATGCGTTGAATATGATAAACAACTGATAATAATTATTAATTATTGTAGTGCTTTAAAAAAACTGGCAATTATTGTAGTACCCTGTACCATCATAAAATTTAAATTTGTGAGTAAATGCACATTCATTTGGGACCAGTTATTTTATTTTATTTTTTGGAAAGTCATTTCGAATTTTGGATAGAATTTTATTTGGGAAATGTCACAAAAAAGTTGCTGTAACAACCCAAAATTTTGGGTGCCCTCCGCTACATGAAAATTTCATTTGGTGTTTTCGCAAAATCTACTTTTAGCCTAATGCGTGAAACAAAATAACCACTTAAAACCGATCGATAAGATAATTATGCAAAAATAAAGTCTTAAAATGTAACCCCCAATTTACTTGTTCTCGGAGTACACAACATCACTAAATTGCTTACTCTGCAATTTTAACAATTTTGAAATGTTTGATGGAGAAATTACAATAATCATCTATGGAGTATTCTACAAGAACGGTGAATAAGATAAGAACGAAACTACAAATAAGAAACGTGTAACTTCCTATTTGTTCTAAAAAACGGTCATGCTTTATAAAATTAGAAGAATTTAATATTTAGCAAATACCCAAGAACTAATTTTCATTATCCCGAAATGCTTACGAAGAATCATAAAATTAGAAACCACGGATAGGTTGTAATTTCTTAAAAGGCTTAAAAGATTTCTCAAAAAAAAAAAAAAAAGGCTTAAAAGAAACAGTTATTTTGGGAATGATGGAGAATGTTGTTATCTCTCACACGTATGAAATTCTCTTGGGAACCACTACCTCTGCAATTTTTTACTCTGAAGGGTAAAATGGTAAATGAGTGCGGCGCCACCAACAACTTGTATATTTGTCTGTTTGTCCACCTCTCCATTGCCAAAATGCACATATCTCTCTCTCTCTCTCTCTCTTTCTCTTTCAATTCTAAACAGTGACAGAGAGAATAAGAAGTCACCGATGGCCGGCCATGGGGGTTGCGCATGTTAGCCCATTCCCATACGCCCCTCTCTCCTCCCTGCTAACCTACGCCTCCGCAGATCCTTACCCTGCGCACCCCCCTCCATGACCGGACCTCCGAGAAACGGCCGATCCTCCGAAAACGGCCAGGAACCCGACGCCGGAGCGGCCTTCGTGTTGGAATCGAAAGGTGGGTTTTCCGTTTTCCGTATCTCCGAGTTTTTCGCAATTTCCATTTGCTTGCATGTGGGTGATTTTTATTCTGTGTGACTGGAGCACAGGCGAGTGGTGGCACGCGGGATTCCATCTGACGACGGCGATAGTGGGCCCGACGATACTGACGCTGCCGTACGCGTTCAGGGGACTGGGATGGGGTTTAGGGTTCCTCTGCCTGACGGTGATGGGTTCGGTCACCTTCTACGCCTACTACCTCATGTCAAGAGTGCTCGAGCACTGCGAGAAGGCCGGTCGCCGACATATTCGTTTCCGAGAGCTCGCCGCCGACGTTCTTGGTATGATTTCACGGTTCTTTCGTTTTCGATTCTGTGAGTTCAATTTTGACGAGTTGATTGGTAGATCAGGCTCTTTGTTAGGACCTTTTTAACCCCCAATTTTGGGTGAATGGTCGATTTTAATGAAGATGACATATACACAGTTTTAGAACAGATTAGGGAATTGCATTCGAAATTCGAATTGAGGCTATGAAGAATAATTGGTTTTATAGCTAGTGCAAATTGCTAAGATATTTACCCCTGTGCTATTGAATGTGTTTGATATATTGAATTCATATTTACACAGAGTGCAGTATCTCTTCACAATAGCTGTCTGGATTTCACCTATTGCGTAGTATTTTTTTTTTGTTCGCATCCGGTTCCGGGGCTTCGCCCCTTAGTCTGGCACGACCTCTGTCGCATACATGTAAAGGCAGGTGAGTCTTCCAGTGGGATTTTTCTGCATACACAAGGACTCTGCTTAAGCGGAACCAAGCTGCTTACCACTTGGACCAACTCCCATTGGTCCTATTGCGTAGTATTTCAAAAGCCCACAACTCCTTCTCTAGCACTGAGTTGTCTGAATGCCAAGTTCAATCAACATATAGTGCGCAAATGAAGATTAATTGGTGTTTGGATTTCACCTACTGCGTATTTCATCAAATTGCTGATTTCGATGAAGATGACAAATAGGGTCTTAGGACAGATTAGTGAATTGTTTTCAACATACGAAATCAGGCTATGAAGATTAATTGGTGAATTGCTAACATATTCATCCATTGGCACTGGATTGAATGTATTGTATGTAATGAATTCATATTTACACAGGGTGCAGTATCTCTTCAGAATAGCTGTCTGGATTTCACCTACTGCGTAGTATTTCAAAAGCCCACAACTCCTTTTCTATGCACTGAGTTGGTTGAATGCCGAGTCCAATCAACATATTGGTGTTAAGGGGGAATGCAAATTGATTGAGTATATGAACAGAATTTGGATTTTCCAGCGATTGACTGGGATGGCCCTGTTGGATATATTGAATTCATGTAGGCACAATGCAGTAGTACTGCAGTAGGTGTTCAGATTATACTTTCTTGCCCTAAACGGTGTATTTCACGTGGTACAACCCGTGAAATGAAATAAGCATCGAGAAGAAGATGATGCTAGTGTCAGCTAAGCCAGGGGCAATTCACATACTATGTCCCTAAATTTTAGATTTGTGATTGATTCTGCAGGTTCCGGATGGATATTCTATTTTGTGGTTTTTATCCAGACAGCCATCAACACTGGAATCGGCATAGGAGCTATTTTGCTTGCTGGGCAATGCTTGCAGGTACTCTTGGTTTGCTGTAAACTTGAAATATTCTTGAAAAAGTGTTCTGATTTGATTGGGAGTTAGTAGTACTATATATGGGGAAAGCGTAGATTGGTTTAGATATCACATAGATGTAAGCAAAGATAATTATGTTATTTTTCCCTTTGTATTGTTAGTTCTTCTGATAACGTTACTCCGTGGCTGTACAAGATCATGTACTCGAGCATTTTTCCCAACGGGTCCCTCAAACTGTACGAGTTCATAGCAATGGTGACCGTGATAATGATACTTCTTTCTCAACTCCCAACATTCCACTCCCTCAGGCACATCAACCTGGTCTCCCTTCTGCTTAGCTTCGGCTACACTTTCGTTGTCGTTGGTGCTTGTATACATGCTGGTGAGTTGTTTCTTTCCATCACTATTTACTTTACCTTTTCCATATCATATCTTTAGAGAAGTAAATCTGCAATCTCCTTTGAGAGCATTGGCGTAATTGGATTACCAAGATCTCATATTATTCACTTTACAACGAACCCTTGTCCAGTTGCTGTGGAATAATGAACCAATCTTGCAGGAACATCAAAAAATGCACCACCCAGGGACTATTCCCTAGAAGAATCCCAGTCGTCGAGAGTTTTCAGTGGCTTCACTTCCATCTCAATAATGGCTGCCATTTTCGGCAACGGAATCTTACCTGAAATACAAGTAATTTCTAGTCCCCTTTGCTAACTTAATCATGATGGGCTACTTTGTGTAAAACTGAGGTGGTTTAACTCTTTGACAGGCAACTCTGGCTCCACCAGTGGCTGGGAAGATGTTAAAAGGTCTCTTGATGTGTTACTCTGTAATCTTCGTAACTTTCTACGCCACCGCAGTGTCTGGATACTGGGTGTTTGGAAATAAGGCCAGTTCCAATATTCTGAAGAGCTTGATGCCCGATGAAGGACCTTCCTTGGCACCAACATGGGTTTTAGGCCTTGGTATTATTTTCGTGCTCCTTCAACTGTTTGCCATAGGCCTGGTAAGCCCAGAAATAATTTTCTCTTTTTTTTTTTGAAGAACACTTTGAGGTTCTATTTGAGATTTTGAGTGATGTTCTTGAACTACCACACAGGTTTATTCTCAAGTAGCATTTGAGATAATGGAAAAAAAATCAGCAGATACAAATCAAGGGCTGTTCTCTAAGAGAAACTTGATACCGAGACTAATTCTGCGAACACTGTATATGATAGGGTGTGGATTTTTTGCAGCAATGCTACCTTTCTTTGGGGACATCAGTGGTGTGGTTGGCGCAGTTGGGTTCATCCCTCTGGATTTCATCCTCCCTATGCTTCTCTACAACATAACTTTTCAGCCGAGGAAATCTGGCTTCACTTATTGGGTCAATGTGTCCATAATGGTAATCTTCTCCGGTGTAGGACTACTGGGTTCGTTCTCTTCTATTAGGAAATTGGTTCTTGATGCCAACAAGTTCAAGCTTTTTAGTAGTGATGTAGTTGAATGATCATGAACATGAAGAAGTAGCTGTTTAAATGATGCTGGTTGATCTGTGTGAATTTTCAGCAAAAAAAGGAATGGGGTTTTGATAGTTTTGAATAGAGTGATGATAGGGAAATTGAGTATGCCTTGTAGTTGTACTGTTGGTAGTATTTGTAAAAGTTACAAAGTGAATGCTATTCTTTTGGTAACTGGTATTCTGAGTTCAGAAATTGATTTCTCTTGGTACTGATTTTAGTTGTAGTTGCTGGTGTAGTGCTTAAAACACAAGTTAAGGTTACTGTTTATTGTTATTGTCCCAACAACTTTTTTGACCATATCACTGGATAAAAATATTTAAACTCCAACGGTGCTAGTAGTAACCTTGCTATATACCAGATATTTAATACAAATATCTCGATGTGGGATGGGATGTTACACCAAGTTCCAGACTTTGTTAAACCATTCTCGAGGTTTGTAATTTACTGAGCAAGTTAAAAGGAATGTTTAGCTGAGCAAGTTAAAAGGAATGTACACACATTTACGGGTCTCGAGAAGGCCTGACGGACAATGATCTTCTCTTAAACATTTTTTCAGACAGATGTGTGGGTTTCATACTTGGATGTTCAACCTATTGCTCCAATTAACCTCAACTCTAAAGCATTCCCAACCAACTTTAGAGTACTAATATCCAGTAATCGTGATATATTGATGACACTGCAACGAGAGATTTATTTGCAAAATTAGGATCTTCAAGATAGAGATTGATATCATCATCACCAACATTGCTACAAAGTCAGCTACATACCAGTAGATGCAGTTTTACAAATCAATTCTACTGGCTAAAACTAGGAAACAAAATTGTTTCCATTGACATTCAATTTCCACAAAAAAATGTTTTATTGTTCCTATCTAAATGCCTTGGCACGACGTGAATTCAAATTGAGAACCCATGGTGGTCAAAAGGGAACTTCGGATCAAGATGTACAGGGTCGATGGAGAAATCTAAGTCAACGATGGGAGAGTTGGTAGCTGAAGTGGCAGCAGAGATTATTTCAGCGAAATCAGACTCCAAATGCTCCATCTGGAACAACTCGAAGCTGCTCGTTTCAATTGGCGGCAACAAAAGGTAGTTGCTGTTGCTGTCACTGGCTGGAGACATAAACGGCGGCTGCAGCGGCGGTAACTCAAACTTCTGGTTATCATCATTGCTCATCCAACCACTACACGATGTCGATGGGAATGTAAAATGAGGCAGAGTCGCCATCTCTTTGCTGCTCGAGAAATTCACTGTCCCATTACAGGCGGCAGGAGGTGAATTCTGCCGCTTGTTTTGGCCGCCTCGAGTCGCGGGAGTTCCGTTACGGGGTGTTTCTGTTCCGTTACAAGAGTGTTTCCCTCTGTATATTATCTCAAACGTCATCGGATCGTCTTCTGATCGCTGGACTTGCTTCGTAGCCCAACAATTGTGAATGTGACGATACGTGCACCTATAGTAGCTTCTGCAAACATAAACTAATTGTGATCAATAATTGCTCGACAAGACAGACATCATCGTGATCATCATATGTTTTGTGTTTCTCACCTGGGATATGTCGCGCCCAGGATGTCTTTTTGGCCGTATTTTCTCCAACTGTATCCGTCTTCAACAGGTCCTTCGAGGCCGTTTTCTACACTCACCCTCACTTGTTCTGTCCATGTAGGCATTGCCTTTCTGCAGCAAACCAATTCCACAACACATGTTAGTTACTAATTAAGAACACATCATAGTAGTACATTAGTACATTGACCATGTTTTGCGAATGACTAATGAATGTAGAAAAAAAGTACCTTTTCTTGGAGGCAGCATTCTGGTCATAGAAGCTTATGTCAGGACTGGCCTCACCGGAATTTGAAGACTCGGGAACAAGAATGTTTGGCACGGGTTGGGGCGGCTGACGCTGTACACGACTCCAACTAAGAATATTTATAGACTTCTCGTACGAAGACAGTATCTTCTCGATTAGAATTTCTCGGCTCTCATTGGAGGAATTGGAGTTCATATGAACTCTGAGTTGCTTGGCTAGCTCCAACCCTTGTGTCAGCTCACTGGCTAGTGCTTCTTGTTCAAAGCTCAGACCACTGTCCATTTTGAGGAGAAGGGAAAAAGAAACCCAGTTGAGAATTTTGATGATAGGATCAGGATTGAAGAGAATTCACATGTGGGGATTTGGATGGATGATGCAGAGTTTTAAACAAGTTGGGTATATAAAGGGTTGGGTCTATGATGATTCAAAGACTGTGGAATGAGAGTGATTGAGAGAAAGAAACAAAGAGAGTTGAATTTTGACTTTCAAAACCGAGTTGTTTATATAAAGTGTTTTCTATTGTTGCATATGTGGACTAGTCTTTGGTCATAGTATCATATCAAAGTGTAGAGTGTGGGATGGGAGTGTGGACTCCAACATGCTGACCAATTCAAACATCTCTCTTCAAATTATGTTTTTACTTTTTTCCTTGTCATTACTGACAGATAGAGACTAATCTTACAGAAATAACTGTATATAGAGATAGCTCGACTAAGATTCACATCTCCCAGCAAAGTACACTTTTTGTCTAAACGAAGTTCGATCCTTAGACCTCATACTTACAGGGTTCGGATATCTACCAATTGTGTCAAATGTTGTTGGTCTGGCTTTCTCTCTCTCATGTTTTGGAAATTTATGCATTGCTCTTGGAGTTGCTGAAATGGTGTCATCCAGAGCATCATAACACGATAAGTGTGTGTTGAGTTCACACAAATCTTTAGTCGCAGTGCTTCAAAGTAGAACCGCGTTAGCAGCTCCAAGAGCACTGGAAAATGTCTCTCCACATTCTGACCAATTCAAAGCTTCTATTGAAGTGTGACTTGTCGAGTACTTTGTGGCATAGAGCTCATAATTGGGATTAAGAAACAAATATGGGGTCAGAGGTTGAAATCTTAAGAAAAAAGACCATCTCTTTTAGTAGAATGAGGAGTTAGACCAAAGAATCTTCAAAGGTTTCAATCCGCGTTGTTTTGCTCTAGCTACTGACTTATTTGATTGAGACCTAATTAAAGAATTAATCGTGCAACAACATGACAAAGACATCCTAGGTTCTAGTATTTTCTTAAAAGTTTTAAGTTCACACTAATTAGTGTCACTTCATTCCCCACCCAAAATTTAAGATGATTTCTCCAACATACTTCTATGCGGCTACTCTTGTATATATATCTACAGCATACTGCAGTAACTTCATCACCCAGAAATATCTTATTCTAAATCTGATAAAATTCTGAATACGAACCCAAATCTGATCAAAACTTAATACATTCAAATACGCCGATTAGATAACCAGTTTATTATTGTCCATACCCTATCAGTCCGTTACAAGGAGGGTGTAAGGTAGAGCTGTCAAACGGGACGGTTAACCGGAAAAATTGGCCCAAAACAACCGAGTTTCTTGTAACCGAAAACAATAAAATTTAGGTGAGGGCTGGTTAAACCTTCTCTGGAACCGTGAACTGGCCCGAAACCGGCCCAGTTTGAACCGAGCTGAACCGATAACCAAGCCCGGCCCGTTGCTGCTCGGTTAACCGAAATGAACCGGTCCCTTTCCCACCACTTTTGATTTGTGACCATAAAAAAATTGGTTTTAACCGGCCCGAACCGGACCGAACCGTATACCCGGTTACGGTTAGACGGGCCGGGCTGGTTAGAGGGTATGTGAGTTTTTCCGGTGCCGGTTAACCGTAACTGAATAACCGGTAACCGAATCCAAACCGAACCGAGCCCGATCGGTTCAAGTTTTCTCGGGCCTGTTTGGGTTTCGGTTAACCGAATTTACAGCTCTATAAGGGCCCAAATGTCCCAACCCGGAAAACGGCCCATTAGATCTTCAATTTCGACAGCCCAATCAAACTCCATCTTCCCCAACCGTTGAGAGAGAATATATATCCCATTCCCAGTATTCTCCACTATAGAGAGCATCCTCATCACAAAAGAATAGGATTCAATTCAATTGATGAACGTAATTCTTCAAATACCAATATAAGATTCCGATTTCCAGCTTCAACTTGCCTATAAAAGGGACTCAAACAGGGGCTTCTACAATAACTCAAGCAAATTAAGCCTTTTGTCCTTCAACTACTCTCTCATAGCCATGGATCCATACTGCTACAACCCTAACCAGTACAACAACCACCACCAGTATGGTGCTGCTCCACCACCACCACCACCTGCCTACAACCTCCCCGGCTACCCTGCTCCGGTCAACCATCCTGCCCCGATGCCATACTGCCCCCCTGCTCACGGGGCCCACCATGGCCACGTCACCCCCGGGTCTGGTTTTCCTGGTGCTGGCCTCCTCGGCAAGGTGTTCGGTCAGTCCAATGGTCATGGTCATGGTCATGGTAACAACTATGGCCATGGCCATGGACATGGTCACGGCCAGGGCAGGCGCATGAAGAAGAACAAGGGATATGGCAGCTGCGACAGCAGCGGCAGCGACAGCGACTAAGGGTGTTGCGACCGCCGTATGTATGATGGGGTTAGCAGATGGGAAACCATTAACTAAATAAGGAAAAAGGTCGTGACATAGGAAGCAGCACGTCTTAATTGGTTAAAAATCTCTTGTAGCTGCTCTAAGTATGTGACTTTTTTCTACCTAAATAAATGCTTACCTCTCTTGTATTCTACTGATGTGTAATAGTAGTAATATAGTCTATTTCACTACGACCAAGTTTACTTAGTGTTTTTGTTTATAAAACTGTTCTTGATGGGATGGAATGGAATGAAATATTAGACAAGACCCATAAAAGTGAGAACGGTAGCAGAAAACCTCCCAGAACTTAACAGCATATAGGAAAATCATATGAAATACCATAGAAAACTTGTAATTCAGACAGATAGATGATGAGATTTAAACAATTGATAGTTGCTAGTTTACTAGGATGAAAAACACAAGTTCCTGAAACAAAATGTATAAGGTTGTTTGGGTTACTTCAAATTTTGGAAACACGCCAATTCATGACACATAAAGTAAAAAGGTCTCTAAGATTGGATATCCATCTCCTAGTTAATTTTCTGGACATGAATGCAACACAAGAGAATCATCTCTTGCAAGATGCAGAGCCACAAGTAATATGCCAGGGCGTTGCTGCTGTATACTGAAGATTGCATAGTAAAGAAAAGAAAACATTGCGGATAGAATTAGCCCTCCTCCCTTCACAACTCATTCTACAATAGGGGCGGGCGTTCGGATATGGAGATTCCATGGTTTCAATTAACTTTTTTTTTTGGTTTCCCAAGCCCCATAATCCGGTCCGACCCGAGTCGCATGCCTCGGTATGGCATATGAGTCTCCCAGTGGGAGGTTTAAATTAACTTTCATTAAATGCAGCTTCTACAAGAAAACATTGCTGAGAGAAATTGGTCCCATTATATTGTGTGCCACGTGTACACATCCGAGGACGCTACTACTGTAGCAGGACCCATCCATACAGCATAGTTGATAACATGTTGATTTTCTAAACCCTAAAGACTAGATCTTTCAAAACAAAAATTTAACCCAACTAGAAACAACGTACCCAAGAACTAAAGTAAATCAGACTTAATACCTAGGGTTGAGTAACTTCAAACCAAAACTCCTTTTCTCTCGGATCTATAGATGTCTCCTACAAGCCTAAACCTTCAATTTCAACTTTCAAAAAATAGAATTTGGAAGTGACATCTGGTGTGAACTCCTGTTTCTTGCGAGTGTGTGTGCGCCCACTACAAATAACGGGATGAAGATGGAATGCCACTACTTTGTGGGTACGTTCCCTACTGATTATGTTTTCACCCCCATATGTTCAATAGAACCCTAACCTAATTTCAAATTAAGAAATTTTCCTTTCTAAAGAGTTTTCACCGGTAGCACATGGGGAGTTCGAAAATGTGAGAAGTCTCCATCCCTGTTTTGCTAAAACGGCAAAATTGAAACTTGTAAAGTCTCTAAATCGGGTACCCCGTCCGTTACATTAGGTCAAATCTGTCCATTTAACCCACGACAGCTTGTTTCTTTGGCAGTCACCTCCCCATCAAAAAATTTACTACTTAACCATGTTCTTGCAAACCTTCACTGGAAATACAACGCAGGACATGAGTTAGCTTGGAATGGCTTGGGCTATTGCAATGATAAGAGCCTCTCTCCCTCAATAAGAAATATCTTCCGTTTCCAGCCCTGCATTCTATCTTTCACCTCGCTCAAGAGAATACTGAAGAGATTGAATTTTGGTTATGTGGTCTTACATAGACCGACATAAACAAAATGTCACAGGGACTTTATTATTGACAGTAAACTTCCATAGGAGAATGTTCCTACTTCACCTCCAGTCGTATAGATATAAGTTGTGACGCGCTTAGCGAAAATCAACAACGCGTAGCAACTTGAAAATGGATTAGACTAGATACTAACCTCAAAATCAACTTCACATCACCTATATGCACCCACGATTATCAATTATTATACTTGGAACAAGTAAGTTACACTAAGCAACAAACAATGCTTTCTTTAGAAATTACATAGTATGTGTCATGCCCAAGCGGAACCCACGCATCGCTTAGGAAACTTACTAATCAACCATCTCACTTAAGCGGAAACACTCATCACTTGAGCAGTATCACAATCTGACTTAAAGCCTTAACAAACACAACAACCGCGAGAGTGCCCCTTCTCCGCCAACCAAGTACTCATCAATAGTAGATAAAAACAAGTACACCACCAACATGAATGACTTGAAAAAGAAAGTTGTGAGTCACAACAAAAGCTTTCGAACAAGTACTACAGTACTTGACAAAATTCTACCAAAATTCTAGCTTTTCCTCTTTTCAAAATGAATACTTTCAAACATCCGAAGCGACATCAACAATTGATTATCTTCTAAACAAGTAGAAATCAATATACCAAATATTTAACCCAACTAGGAACAATATGCCCAAAGTGCTAAAGTAAATCAGATTTAATACCCAGGGTTGAGTACTTCAAACCAAAACTCCTTTTGTTCCAATCTATACCAAAACTTATTTTCTCCAATCTATGGATGTGTGCTACAAGCCCAATGTTATGACGCAGCGGATGAATCCGGATATCAAGCAAGAACGATAACAAAATATGAAGAGAGACAAGAATTTTAACGTGGATCGCTAGTTTGAATACTAGGTACTCCACAACCCGAACCCGATTTATTGAGAGAAACAGAACCCGGACCCGATGACAATCACGAAAACACGACGCAATAAGAAAAAGCTCTCAACTTATTCTCTGCATGTGTGTCTCTGTGTATTGTTACTGAACCTGACTACTCCACTATGAAACAAGCCTAAGGCAATGCCTTATATAATGTCTAGACCCAAAACCCAACCGCCCCAATAGAGTAGGAATGGTGGTGGAAGACTAATTCCCTTTTTCTTTATTCTTTTTTCTGTATTCCTTTTTCTCTTAATCAAAACATTGATTTTTGTTCTTGCTTGCCTTATAATCCAAGTATTACCAAGTTTGATTAAAGTCAAACTCAACAAATCTCCAACTTGACTTTAATCATCTCAGCAACCCTGAACAAGAACTGATGCTTCTCTCGGACCTGAAACAAATGCGTCTCCCTGAATCTGAAACGAGAACGCCTCCACCTAGAACCAGACTCAAATACATTCACTGAGAAAGCAGGACCGAATGTTTTCCCGATGTGCTCCAAATAGCGCCAGAACCAGTGCACCATGACAAGTACCCAGATGTCGTCCAGACCAGATGCACCGACAAAGAGTGCCACAAATTGTCATGCCAGATGCGCCCGAGAAAACTAGTGCGCGCCAAAAATCTTTTTGCGCCTAGAACCAGAACCCGATTTGCGTGCTAGAGATCTCACGCGCCAGATGCTCCATGCCAGGAGCCCAGAATCGCCCCAAGGGGCTCAGAGAAGAAGGTCGTCCTCCGAGGAGGTCCCTCCACCTAGAACCAGATTCGTTTGGTTCTTCTTGGGACACTCCCTTTTCCAGTGACCTTTCTCCGTGCAGTAGGCACAGGCGTCCTGTGGTAAGCTCGATCCTGCAAACCTCTTGTATCCCTTACCTTTTCCTGCTTTGACCATCAAACCAGATGCATAATGGTCACCTGAACCCTGACTTGCAGCCTTGTGCCTCAGAATCCTAGTGTGAAAAGCAGATCTAACCTCTTCTAGGGTTATCATATCTTTCCCACCAATGAAAAATTGCACGAAACCCTCATACGATGGAGGTAGCGACACCAACAGAATTAAGGCGGCATCCTCATTACTTATTTTCTCCTCACTATTACGCAATTCAAGCAGAATAGTGTTTAGAACATCTAAGTGATCACTATTTTGCGTACCTTCAAAAATTCGCAACCCGAACAGTCGTTGCTTGAGCATCAACTTGTTTGCCACAGATTTCTTCATGTAGAGCTCCTCCAACTTGACCCATAAAGTAGCCGCTTTCTCCTGATCTGCGACACCGGTGATCACGTCGTCCGTCAGACACAACATGATCGTTGCGTGCGCCTTCTCCTCCATCTTCAGATACGCTGATGTGGTTGTGTCCACATTGCCCTTGTTGGACGCCAGAGGCAGCCAAAGATCGTCGCGTTTCAACAACGCCTTCATCTTGATCTGCCACATACTGAAACTGTTTCTCCCACTGAACTTCTCGATCTTGATTGTACCCGACATCGTTTCTTCGTGAAACCCTAACCTGACCCGAGCTCTGATACCAGTTTGTTATGACGCAGCGGATGAATCCGGGTATCAAGAAAGAACGATAACAAAATATAAAGAACGAGAGACAAGAATTTTAACGTGGATCTCTAGTTTGAATACTAGCTACTCGACAACCCGAACCCGATTTATTGAGAGAAACAGAACCCGGACCCGATTACAATCACGAAAACACGACGCACTAAGAAAAAGCTCTCAACTTATTCTCTGCATGTGTGTCTCTGTGTATTGTTACTGAACCTGACTACTCCACTACGAAACAAGCCTAAGGCAATGCCTTATATAATGTCTAGACCCAAAACCCACCGCCCCAATAGAGTAGGAATGGTGGTGGAAGACTAATTCCCCTTTTCTTTATTCTTTTTTCTTTATTCCTTTTTCTCTTTATCAAAACATTGACTTTTGTTCTTGCTTGCATTAGAATCCAAGTATTACCAAGTTTGATTAAAGTCAAACTCATCACCCAAACCTTCAATTTGAACTTTCAAAGAAAGGATTTTGAAAGTGATCCCTGGTTTGAAGTCAATTTTTCTTGCGAGTGTGTGTGCGCCCACTACAAAGAGGGAAGGGATGAAAATGAGTACCACCACTTTGTGGGTATCTTCCCTAGCTATTAGGTTCTCACCCGCATATTTTGAATAGAACCCTAAACTAATTTCAACTTAAGAAATTTTCTTTTCAAAGGAGATTTCACCGGTAGCACATACGGAGTTTGGAAATTTGAGAAGTGTCCATCTCTGTTTTGCTAATAAAGCTAAATTGAAGATTCTAAAGTCATTAAACCCCATGCCCCGTCCCTTGCATTAAGGTCAAACTAGTCGTTAACCCGTGCTTTGCGCGGGTTTTCAATTTTTATGCATGTTTTCAGGCGTTTACTATTTTTATGTTCAAATAAAAATATTTTTGTATATTGAACTTCTTTTAGACTAAAGGGATTGTAAATAAAAAATATGTATACATTTTAGTTGTTAGTTAATGAAGAGAATGCACTTTTTCTAATAAGCAAATAATTTTCTTGGAAGGTCCATGCAAACATGCCAATTTGACAATTTTCTCACGAAATTGTATCATGTCTTCAAAGAGTTTTTTTCTGAGAAAAAGGAGCTATAACTTGTCCACATTATTACAACATCTAGATATTACACAATGCTTTGAAAACTCGTATTTAACATTTCAAAACAACTTAATGGGAATAAGCGATAAAACAAAATGACTAAATGAAACAATTCTAGATCCAAAATAGTTTTAATCAATTAACATATTTCTGAGTTTCTTTATTTAGATTGACATAGAAATACTTCAAAAAATTATTGAATAATCAAGCACAAAACAAACAAAACACTTTTAAAATTTACTAATGTCTTTAAATGGCCATTTTCAATTTCGCGGAAAAGCTTTATTATTGTGTGTTTAAATAACTTTTATGTCTAAGAACTATTTGTTTCTTATCGTACTAATGAAATAAAATGCATACGATTCCTTCAAAAAAAAATATACCCATACATTAAAGATAGGTTAGTTAAAAATAATACTTTATTTTTAGGTGCTCACCCCTACATCACATTTCATTTATTTTAAATATCATTATCTTTATAAATAATTGAATCTAACATAGCTATGTTGAGAAAATAATAGCATGTGTCATACATTTTATCCCTTTTTTGAATGATCATTTTTTAATTATGAAAGAACAATATATTACTAATCTCATTGTTAAATTGAATACGAATTTTTTTCTAAAAAAATCATATCTATTTGAATAAGACAAAGATTATCACTTAAATAGAAAACTTTGAAAATTATGACAAATTTTTTATTACATTTTTAATATTTGTTCGGCTTTAAGTGTATTTTAAATTCATCTTTCAATTCTTGTGAGGTGTCCTATTTATATTGTCAGATAGAGAAACTATCTAGTTGATCTGAATTTTTTCATAAAATATTGTAATTTAAGAATATTTCGATATTTTATTCATAGTAATTAAGTGAATTTATATTTATTATTCATTAACTTTGAAATATATTTTTCTTCTACCCTAAAATAATTCTTCATTCGTAAATGTTATGATGGCATACTCATTATTATTAAGATTTGTTCGTAATGGTACTTTTGAATAATACCAATTTGTTTGGTAAAAAAAGAAAAGAAAAGTACATAATTCGATGCGTGTGTGTGTTGGGGGGGGGGGGGGAAGAGGAAAGCAACCTACCCTCTTATTTAATATATTTAAATCGTGTATTCTCTATAGTAATGCAACAAAAGATGACACTTTAGTTAATATGTTATAACACTGAAGTAGAGAACTTTTGAAATTAATAGATTTGTTTTTTCTTTAGTTATTGCATTTTTCAATTTTTTTTATATTTAAGCTATGTAAGCATTTTGTAACGTTTTAATTGTTTCCCGTAGATGTTTGTAGAATTTTATTCTAACTTTGATGTATTTACGGGGAAAAATAAATATGAAATACACTGAAAATTTGAAAACACGTCTTATGCATTAGTAAATAGAGCAACAGTCTTCCCTCGAAAAAAATAGATCAATAGTCTACAGACTCGGATTTTTGACAAAAAAATTATAATAATATCGTAAAATTTTTGGATATTTTATCTATACTAATTTACTAAATTCATATTTTTATATATTCATTAACTTTCAAAACATGTTTTCATTCATTAACAAATTTTATGAAGAAATATTCATTATAAAAAAGCTTTTATTTAATATTACTATATCCTCAAACAAATAATAATTTTCATTTGTTTGGTGCAATAAAAAATTACACATAATTAAATGCATGGTAAAGGAAAACAATCAACTTCCTCTTGCGCCTTTTATATTTCTTTCAACACATGGTTTCATTCATTGGTAAATTTTATGAAGTAATATTTTATCCAAGATAGTATAAGTGTGGCAATATTCACTCTAGATAAGTTTTTTCTAATGGTGTTATTTCCTTAAAGAAAATAATAATACCTACTTATTTTGGTAAAATTTAAAAAATATATACAAAATTGAATGCATGCTAGTGGAAAAAAATAAACTGTCCCTCCACCTCTTTTATTTAATAATTTTAAGAAATACTATTTCTCTATAAAAATAGAATCAAAGATGACACTTAAATACCACAAGTTACAATTATTTTAATTAATGTAAATTATGTCTTTTCTTAACTCCCATCATAATTGCAATCTGTGAATGACATGGTGTATTTTAATTGACTTTTATATGACATGTACATATGGCATGACATGGATGACAAATGTCATGAGTGGAGTTAATATTAGCTCACCTCCTACCTTTTATATATATAATAATAATAATTAGGCGATACCCCGCGCAAAAGCGCTGGGCTTTGTACCATATCTCAATTTAAAATTTTAAAAACTATGAAAACCTAATAACTAACTTCGACTAAGACTAATGATGGATAAAATGATATTATTTTCAATTAAGTAAAAATTTGTAGAGATGTCGTAATTTTTATGTTTGATACATCACCATTATAATCTAATGAAGCTAACATGTGTGCTTTGGAATGAGAAATTGGTCCATATATTTTACATTTATATTCTTTTATTTGAATTTATAAAATTTTAAATCCTTCTAAAAAAGTGTAGCATCTTACCGGTGAAACTCTATTTTGGTAGATGTTGTAGTCTCATTTAAGCTCCTAAAAAAAGTTAATACACATTTAAATTTTATAAAATGTTTCTATTGCAAATGGGTTATTTTAATTGAGAATTTATTCATCCTTTTATAAAAATAATTGAAATAGGTTCACCATTTTCTTGGCAATTTATCATAATAGTTAGATTGGTAAACAAAGTGATTCGATAATGATTCTAATATAATATAATATAATATAATATAATATAATATAATATAATATAATATAATATAATATAATATAATATAATATAATATAATATAATATAATATAATATAATATAATATAATATAATATAATATAATATAATATAATATAATATAATATAATATAATATAATATATTATATTAAGCAGAATGTCGATTAAATTTTATTCCTATATGATTTATATTTATTGAATTTGTTGATTCAAAGACCCTTGAATATGTTTCGGATGGTAATTGTTTTGAGTGATGAAAGACAAATGCAGCAAAGTATTTCAGATACTTCAAGGCCTTGAGATAATTGACAGAGCTTCAAAGCCTTGAGAGTTGTTCTTATCCTGCTGAATGTTCTAACAGTTTTGTATTGCATATTGGATATCTGATTATACAGATCAGGGATCTGTTGATATACTCATGTTTTACATTATCCACATATCTAACACAATTGCAGATGATCAGAACAGAGAGAATCAAAGTTTTCTGGGTTTAACTTTGAATATTTGTGAAGCAGTTTCAGAGCTCCAAGGCCTTGAGATGTGCCTTGAGCTGCTGACAGTTTTTACAGAACTAAGTTGATTCTTTATTGCAGGTTGTGATTCTTATTATTGTGATTGCTTATTGACTTTTAAGAGTCTTAAACTTGTTTTTCATGAATTATATGTTTCAGAAGTTAAACAGATTACTGTTCTAATCTTTTAACCAATTTTATCAGAAACTGGATAGCCAAACAGTCATAGTACTGTTATCTTTCTGAATTTTGTTGTTGCTGTGATTTTAATGTTGTTGCAAGTTTGTTAAACGTGCAAGAGCAATCTCAACAAACTCCAACGGATATCCACTTAGAGCTGTTTGAATTTCAGTTGAAAACAGAAGGAGGATTTGTAGGAACTGAGATCCTAAAATCTCTCAATCAGTTGCAGCTGTGGATAAAAGAGACTGGTTTGAATTTTGAAGGGAGAGAGAGGCTTGCAGAATACTTAGAAAGGTGTGAAAAATTCGTGGGAGATCATTCATTCAAACACACACAAGGATTCAAGCTTCAATCCAGATTTCAGAAGATCAAATCAATCCAGTTTCCAAAAGAACACATCCAGGCTTCAACATCTTATCTCTTCTACTGTGTTCTTCACTTATTTTTTAATCTGTGTATCTTTTAATTATTTTAAACCTCACTTAACCTAGTGGTTGGTTGTTCAAGTGAACAGCAAGAGGTTCTTGTTAGCTCAACAATTAGTAGCTGGAACTAGATAGGTTTGGAACCACAAGCTGTATAGGTGTAAGGGAAATCACTTAGGCTTGAAGATCTAGGGCTGTTTGTGTGTGAGTAATAAGAAGTGTTTGCCCAATCCTGGTGGGATTAGATCCCTCAGGCAGAGATTAGGTCCATTGGGACTGAACTCTGTAAATTGCTTTGTGTTCTTTACTTTACAGCTTGATTATTATCTGCTGCACACAACTCAAATCAAACTAGGGTTTGTAAGCTGCTTAGAACTGATAATAGTTCAAGGCCTTGAAGCTTTCTATTTTGCCTTTGAAAGTTTCAGACAGTTTTCTAAAATCTCAAGGCCTTGAGTTTTGAGTTTCACACAAAGCTAATCTGTTAAGTTTTGAGTTTTGCAAAAAGTTTCCATACTCTATTCAACCCCCCTCTAGAGTATTTAGGTCCTGTATTTAGTCTACATTACACACTTTCAATTGGTATCATAGCTTGTGTTACTGTTATAGATCTAACAATCTGGTGACTATGAGTAATGTAGGAGATGGTGGATTCTCACAAGGAAGGGCAGCCAACAGACCTCCATTGTTCTGTGGTAATAACTTCATGCACTAGAAAGCATTGATGAAGATGTTCATCATAGATCAAGACATGAACCTGTGGTCAATAGTTCAGAATGGTCCTCATGAGTACTATACTACAATTGATGAAGTCAGATGTATCAAGTCTGAGGAAAATCTTTCAGTTACTGAACTGGAAAAGGTATCAAAAAATTACAAGGCTATGAATCTGTTATACTGTGCTCTTAATGCAGATGAGTTCAACAGAGTGTCAAATTGCAAGAGTGCCAAAGAAGTATGGGATAAACTGGTGGTGACATATGAAGGAACTAGCCAGGTTAAGCAGACCAAAATCAACATACTTCTGAGGCAATATGAGTTGTTCAAGATGAATTCAGATGAGACCATCAAGGAGATGTTCAAAAGATTCACTGATGTGGTGAAGGAGTCATTGGGAAAGAAGTTCTCAAATGAGGAGAAAGTCAGAAAGATTCTGAGAAGCCTGCCAAAAGCCAAGTGAGAGCCAAAAACAACAGCCATTGAGGAAGCTCAGGATTTAAGTCTTCTTCAGCTAGATGATCTACAAGGAAAGCTGCTCACTCATGAAATGTCTATGAAGGATGTGGAAGGTGATCTGAGTGAAAAATTCAAGAACCTAGCACTTAAAGCAAAAGACAGTGAAAAGTCTCAAAGCCTTTAGAATGAAGATGAGCATGATGATGAAGAGGCTTTAGCATTGATCTCCAAGGCTTGGCCAGGATTCTCAAGAAGAAAGGAAACTCTGGCAACAGAGATTACAACAGAGAGAGATCAAGACCCTCAAGCAGCAAGTACTACAAAGGTAAACCTTCATCACAGTCACATAAAACTAAAGTAATGAATTGTTTTGAGTGTGGTGATGCAGATCATTTAGTAAGTGACTGTCCACAAAAGAAGAAGAACATGAACTTTCAGAAGAAAGACAATGACAAAAAAAGGAAGAAAGCCATGATGGATTCCTGGAGTGATTCTGATTCATCAAGTGACTCAGACATAGAAGAAGATCAAGCAAATTTATGCTTCATGGCAAAGCATGATGAGGAAAAATCATCAGACAGACATATTGATGATATGGTAAAAAATCTACTTGCTAGTCCTTCTGATGTACTTCCTGAAATTCTCAAAATTATATTTTTAAATGAGGAAAGTTATAGAAATGAGATTTCTGCTTTAAAGATTAAGATTCATGAGCAGGTAAAAGAAAACCTGGACCTAGTTTTTACAAACAAAACTGTTGAAGTTTCTAAGACAAAGCTTAAAAAGGACTTCAAGGCCTTGGACACCAGGTTCAAAGCCTTGAAGGCACAGATAAAAGAGGTTGTTGATCAAAACACTCTTTTTACTGAAAGATATGTTGATCTAAAGACTCATTCTGAGAATTTAGAACAACAAATCTGTTTTTGACTGAGAAACTTCAAGAGTCCAAGAAGGTCCTAACTAAGTTTACAGGCTCAGAACATAATCTGAATCTCATTCTTGGAGGAAGTCTGAAATCAATGCATAAAAGTGGGATTGGCTATAATCCAAATTTTCCAAAGAAAAGCCAAAATACTTTTATCAAATTTGGTAGCAGACATTCTCCAAAATGTCATTACTGTGGAAAAATTGGTCATGTCAGATTAACTTGTCCCTTCAGAAGATCATAACCTCACATTATGAGGAATACTTATCCTTATCAGCTTAAGGGACATTTTAGGCATATTTGGGTTCCAAAAAGAATTAGGCCACCAAACATGGCTGATTCTGAGTATGACTCAAAGTTCTGCACTTGGTCTAATATCCTGTTGAGGCAATGATTTGTTTTTGCAGGATGTCACCAAGGCCTTGAAAGATCAGAAATGGATATTAGACAGTGGATGTTCCAGACATATGAGTGGAAATAAGTCTCTTTTTACTGAGCTTATAGAAAAATCTGGAGGAACAATCACACTTGGTGACAAAGCAAAATGCAGTATCATTGGTATAGGTAGTATTGGTAATGGTTCTACTAATTCTATATCTGATGTTTATCTGGTAGATGGACTTAAGTATAATCTGCTTAGTATCTCTCAGTTATGTGATAAGGTTATAAAGGTATATTTGACAAGGAGAAATGTGTGGTGCAAGATGAGAAATCTGGTGATTGCATACTCACTGCTCCTAGATCATATAATCAATATGCTATGAGTACTAAGAGTGTTGCAGGTGACAAGCTAAAATGCCTCAAGGCCTTGAAGGAAGATTCAAAGCTTTGGCACAGAAAGCTTGGGAATATTAGTATACATACCTTGAATAAACTCATATCAAAGGATCTGGTAAGAGGTTTACCATCACAGAAATTTTCAGATGATGAGGTTTGCAAGGCATGTGTACAAGGTAAGCAAACCAGAAGCTCTTTCAAGCCAAAGAACTTTGTAAGTACTTCTAGACCCTTAGAACTGCTGCATATGGACTTGTGTGGTCCTATGAGAGTTCAGACCCCAAAAGGTAAGAGGTATATGCTTGTTATAATTGATGATTATTCTAGATTTACTTGTGTGATGTTTATTAGAGACAAAACTGAAGCTTTATCTGAATTTTCTAGATTGTGCAAAGAGCTTCAAACTTTGAAAAATTTACATGTTGCATCTATTAGAAGTGATCATGGTAGGGAGTTTGATCAACTTGACTTTGATTTGTTTTGTGCAAAGCATGGAATATTACACAACTTTTCTGCACCTAGAACTCCACAGCAAAATGGAGTAGTTGAAAGGAAGAATGGGACACTTGAGGATATGTCTAGAACCATGCTTCTTGAAAGTAAATTGCCAAAGTTCTTATGGGCATAAGCTGTTAACACTGCCAATTATGTGCTGAATAGATGCTTGATTAGACCTATTTTGAAAATGACCCCTTATGAACTGTTTAAAGGTAGAAATCATACTGTTTCTTATTTTAAACCTTTTGGTTGTATCTCTTTTGTGCATAATAATGGTAGAGACAATCGTGGTAAGTTTGATGCTAGAAGTGATGAAGGTGTGTTTCTTGGATATTCTCAAACTAGCAAAGCTTATAGAGTTTATAATAGAAAAACCAAGATTGTAGAAGAGAGTATTCATGTAATTTTTGATGAAAGTACTAAGGATTCTCTGAGTGATAGTTTTGCAGATCTAGATTTGAACAAGCATGAATCAGATGATGATGCTGTGAAAGAAGACAAACGCAAAACTAATGTGCAGAATCAATCAGCAGAATCTCAAGGCCTTGAACCTCCTGCAGAAAAAAAATTCAAAGCCTTGAGACAGAAGCTGAAACTTTCTATGATGCTCCCTCTACTGTTTCAAGAACTGAAAGCCTTGAAGGAGAATATTCCTGGATACCAAGAAAGAAGTTTAAGTACCTTGCAGATCATCCAGCTGATAACATCATATCAGATCCATCAACTGGAACTCAGACAAGAGGACAGTTGAAGAACTTGTGTGCTTTTAGTGCATTTGTATCTTTGATTGAGCCTAAAAATACCAAGGAAGCACTAGAAGATGCAGGCTGGATCATTGCAATGCAGAGTGAGCTGAATGAATTTTAAAGAAACAAGGTATGGAATCTGGTTCCCAGACCTAAAGAGAAATCAGTTATTGGAACCAGATGGGTATTCAGAAACAAGCTTGATGAGAATGGCAAAGTGGTAAGAAACAAAGCCAGACTGGTAGCTCAAGGATATAATCAGGAAGAAGGTATATATTATGAGGAGACTTTTGCTCCTGTTCCCAGGTTAGATGCTATTAGAATACTTCTTGCATTTGCATCTCACAATCACATAAAGCTTTATCAAATGGATGTCAAATGTGCTTTTCTGAATGGCTATTTACAAGAAGATGTTTTTGTAGCACAACCACCTGGTTTTGAAGATGAAAACTTTCCTGATCATGTTTATAAACTGGACAAAGCTCTTTATAGGTTAAAACAAGCTCCAAGGGCTTGGTATGACAGACTTTCAAAATTTCTACTTGAAAATAATTTCAAAAGAGGCCTAGTTGATAAAACTCTTTTCATTAAACATCATCAAAGTGATTTGTTAGTAGTTCCGATCTCTGTAGATGATATTTTATTTGGTGCTACAAATGATGCTCCTTCAAAAGAGTTTTCTAGTCTGATGTGCAGGGAGTTTGAGATGAGCTTAATGGGTGAACTGAATTTCTTTCTTGGACTTCATATCTTACAAATGAAGAAAGGAATTTTTGTACATCAAGGAAAGTATACCAAAGACTTATTGAACAAGTACAATATGTGCAACACCGGCCGGGTCGCATGATTTGGTAGAGATGTCTCCGCCCGAGGTGATGAGCCTCATTGAGAACGGATAAGGATCGTCGGTTCACAGTTAGTACAACCATCGCATATCTAAATATGATTATTATACATTAATAAAACCAGTGACATTGTCTGAATGGTATAAATACAATAATTTAAAAAAATGACAAATGCTATGTGAAATACTAAGTAGTTCAATATCCTAGCCAGCAGCGTCGCGAACGACTCCCACCTTACTCGTTACCTGCGGTTTTAAAATAGCAAAAGCCGACACAGTTTTTACAGAAAATGATCAGCAAACAGCTGAGTAAGCTAACACCCATAGCACGTAAACAGATTATGAAGCATGTGACAGGAACAACATATTCGATGATAAATAAATATCAAAAATTCGCGGGAAAAGCGTTCACGTTGATTGGATGTGTCAAACTCCGTAACAATCTCAAATTTCGTATTGCAACCCAAAGACGTGGTCCATCTCGGGAAATCACTGTTAATAGCAATTCACAAAATTACTTTAATCTCAAGATAATCTCATCTATATGAATCGAGTCCAGAAATTCTTTTTAGCAACTAGTTGATACGGGGCGCGATCATATCCAGTCCACAACCTCTTTCTCATAATGTACAAAAGCACCCACATAACCATAACTCAATCACAGGAGGTTCGCATCACAGCGCCTCATAACCATAACTAATCAAAAGGAGGTCAACGCCTCATAATCTCATAACAGTAACCAATCACAAAATGTCAGAAATGTATCGTATCAGGGATATGGCACAAACCCACGCACAACAGCTTCCACTTTACATAATTACAAATTTTATTTCAAGATGTAACAAGATGTGAATCGGGAGCTCCAAGTAAAACCGGTGTGGCACATTCATAACATTTGATATATGAGAAATATTTGAAATTGAGCAATATGTGGTGTGCTCCTTTTAAATAATCGTGGCCCGTGAACGGCCTAATATGGTAGTCCTCATTTCAAAATTGAATTTAGATGTTCTTCTTTCGGATTCTTATCTTAGATTTGGATTATAAATTTTATACGACACTTCAAAGCATAATATTTCTAAAGAAATTAAATCAAATAAAGCATGTAATATTTCACAATTAACGCACGGGATACACGAAAGAATGAAAGGCACGCAACGCTAGGCATATTAACATACCTCCAATTGAATGACAAAACTCGAAATAGGTCCCCCTGGATAGGCGTAGGCCTTGCTTATGACTTAATTGCCGAATGAGGGAGAAATCACCCGCCGAAGTCGGGTCGGAAACTCGCCCGATTTTATGGCATTTTGGCGGCGTTGGTGGCCGGTTCTGGGTGTCTTATGGGTAGACGGACCTCAGGGAGGTTGGCGAGTCGCCGAGAGTGGAGGAGGAAGAGGGGCAGGGGTGTTTGGAGGTGACCCGATTGGTTTCGGGTCGTCGGGTCGCCGGCGATGGTGGTCCTTGCCGCCGTCGTCGTCGCTGCTCCTGTTGTTCTTCGTGACCAGAGAGGGGGAGAGAGAGTTGGGGACAGAGTGGGAAGGAAGAGAGAGAGAGAAAGGTCTGGGGTGGTGGTGGTTATTCCCGTTGAATTCGGGTCGGCAATGGTGGTGGCCTTTGGCCACTGCAGTTGTTGCTCCTGTTGTTGTTTCGCCGGACATAACAGAGAAGAGAAGGAGGGATAGAGAGAGAGGGAGAGAACAGAGGAGTATGATATTGAGAGGGAGTAGAAGACTCATGGTGATGATGGTGGCCGTGCCGAAGGTGGTGGTGTTGATGGTGGTGGTGATTGGAGAGTTGTTGATGGTGGTGGGGGTTGTTGCAGTACTGCGCAGTTTTAGGCAGAGGGAGATTGAGAGATTGAGGTGTGGGAGATGGTGGTGGTGAATGCTGTGGTGGTAGTGGTGGGTTTCACCAAAGAAGAAGATGGCGTTGGAGGAGGAAATTGAATGGGTATTGGTGGTGGTTTCGGGTTGTTTGCCGAGGGAAGAGGAGGGAGGTGATGATGAGGGTGTTGTTGTTGTTGTTGTGTGTTGGGGATGAGGAGGTAGGGTTTATATAGAGGAGGGAGTAGGGAGAATTGAGGAGGGTGAGTGTTTTTGTGTGATTGTGTGTGTGTGTGTGTTTTTGCCGTGAGGGAGGAGAGAGAGGAAGAGAGGGAGATGTTTTGTGGGTGAAGAAAAACTTATGAGGGTATGTGTGTGTTTTTGTTCCGTGAGAGAAGAGAAAAACAAGGTGAGAGAGAGAGATAGTGACGGGGTGAGAGAGAGATAGGGAGGGAGATGAGAGAGAGGGATGTGTTTTGTGAGAGAAGTGAAAATAATAATAATGAGGGTGTGTGTGGGTGTGTGTTTCTTGCGTGAGAGGGGAGAGAGAGAGAGAAAGAGACGGCGAGGGAAAAATGGAAAGAGGAGGAGAATTAATTTAATTAATAGAAGAATAGGAGGAAGATGGATGAATTTGGGTAGTAGGGTGTAGGGAGGTAGAGGTGTAGGGAAGGATGGTGATGGAGGAAGGAGGAGGAAGTGATGGAGATGTGTGAGGGAGGAGGGGGGGTTGTCTCCGAAGGAAAGAGAGAGAGAGAGAGAGAGAAAGATGGGAGGGAGAGAAAAAGAAAGAAAAATAATAAATAAAAATACGGGTTTTGGGACGGGTTATAACTAAAATACGGGGACGTATAATTATACGGTATATATTATCGGGTTATACTATTTTACGTGTCGGTATAACAAAATACGGGTGTAGACAATTATTTCATATGTATTACGTACAAGCATAAATTATTTGCATACATTAACTTTTATAAAAGACAACTACAACCCCCTACATGTAAAAATATTTGCACACTTTTATTTGTCTAAAATACACTAACCTCCCCAGCCTTTTATTTAGTTTCAAACTTTTCTGAATTACATCTACTACCCCGACTAGTCAATTTAATTAATTTATAACTTCCGAAAACTATAATTATACCCCCAACCAATATTTAGTTAACTAGTTTATATTTTATGAAACTACACTTACCTCCCCAATTTTGAACTAAATTAGTTTTAACTTTTCTAAACTACAATTATCTCTCTACAACTTTATATTTTTGAAAACTATACTATAACCCCTCAAATTTTATCAACCACTTAATAATGTCTCAAAACTTAAAATTTCAACTTCTTTAATTAATTCATTTAGACCTTTTGTAAATCATAATTATAACTCCAAACTCTATCAAAATTATTAACTTATCCTCTTGTATGAAATTGGGGTATTACATCCTTCCCCCCTTAAAAAGAGCTTCGTCCCCGAAGCTATAACCATGATATGTTAAGGGATAAGGAAAAAGAATCAGCTTCAGGTTCTCATCAGTGACGTTCTTGTACTTCAATCAGTTGATGTAGGCATCAAACTTCCCAATGAAGTCATTTGGGTCTTCATCCCTGTTTCCATAGTACTGGAACTGATTCTGCACTGTCGTGATGGTGCCAGGATTCAAATCAAAGTGCTCAGCCTAAATGGTTGGTACTACAAGAGCTGGCTTGTGTCCTCTCTGAGTTGACTGAAACTTTTCAACCAAAGCTTGCCCCGATTTGTTTTAGGGCATATGGTTCTTCTGCTCATCGAGTTTCTCCTGAAGTTCAGTCAACTTCTGATTCAGTTGAGCATTAGTCAATTGCTCACCCATTACGATCTGCCTTGGACCTCTTCTCGGAGTTCTGAATAACTGCTATGGGTCTTCAAATGGGGGCACAAAGTCTCTACAGATCCGGTGCATACACTGAGAACCTGAAACAAAATTCAGAAAACAAATCAGAAATCACAGAAATAATAAAGAAAAAATAAAAAGGTAAATTAAACTAATCGCTAAACTAGAATAGTAACCAATGCTTTCCCCGACAACGGCACCAAAAACTTAACGCGTGTAAACTACGTGTTGCTGCGCAAGTGTACGGTCAAGTAATATAATGGAGTATTTTGGACTCCGAGTTATGGAACCCAAGGGAAGGTGTCTATTATGTATCTAGTTTAGTAATTAAATTCAATTCAAACAAGTAACCGGTAAAAAGGTTTGTAGTTTGAAGTGTTGTCACTATCAAACAAGTGACTAGCAATGGTAGTGAAATAACGCGAATAAAATGATTTGATGTAAATCAGAGGAGAGAAAGCTAGGAAATCTATAGATCACCTAGGGTAGTTTCGACGATTCCGGATTTTATGTTCTAACACGACAATTCATAGTTAGTTAAGCTGGGTAATGGCGTTGACAATTACCTATCGGTCTCATGTCGTTCTACACAATGGTAATGACTTGTCCCTCTAAGGCCAAGTATACTACCTATGTGTTCTAGTAGGTTAACGATATTGCAAGGGATAATGTCCTATCAGACCACTATTCACGAGCAATTCACTACATCCTACTGAATTTACCCTCCGCTAGCCATTCCTATTCAGCTCACTTCTCACTCTAATTGATTATGAATGTCCTTGTTTATTCATCCCGACTAGGGTATAGTTGCTTTCACACACTCACTAGTTATGTAGTAATTTCGGGTCATGAGTCCTACGTTACTAAGGATTAGACACAATAAACAAGTGGTTAACTACTACGAATTATCTTTATGCCTAGTTCATGATTACATGGAGAAATAAATAATCAACATCACACATCCTAGTTCTAGCTTGTCAATGGAAGAACTCAACATGAAATAGAACATAACAATCTCCATAAAATCACAAACCTAACATGAAAGTTCATCCAAAATCCGGAAAACATCCTCAAAACATAAACTCTAGGCTCTCCATAGATGCCTAGGTATGGGTTTAGCTACTCATAGCAAAAGATAACATGGTGTTGAAATATTTCATACAAGAAATTAGAGAGAAAATAGATCAAACGCTAGAAATCGTGATGTTCTTGCGATCCGAGCTCTTCTCCTTGCTTGATGATGTTCCCCAATGAAGTCTCCTTGCTCTCCTCCTTGTTCTTGGCTCTCTCTATGCGTGAATGTGTGTATTTCCTCCCCTAGGTCGTTCTTCAATCATTACCCGTCACAAGTCTTCAGTAATTGCACAATAGCCCCCTGAAATATGCTCCATACTTCAATAGGCCATATCTTCTTCGTCCGAACTCGGATTAATCTCCGTGACCTATTGTTGGAAATCTCTCCTAGTCTACTTTCATTTGGCACAGGTATGAATCCCAAGTTAATTTTTGAACTCCAGCTATAGTCAAGTTAGTGCAAAATGGTCATCCAAGCTCCTCCAATCCGGCTTCATTTTACTCCACTTGAGCTCCCGTTGTTTCCGAAGTTTGTTCCATGCTTCCTATCAACCGATAAGCATCCCTTCCTGTCAAGACAACATGAAAAAACTTACCAAGCATTATATTTGACAAATAACAAAGAAATATGCATAGAAAATGCCCGGACAAACAATATATCACATGGTGAGCAACAAGTGATAAAACGACTCATATTCTCTAACATTGGGCTCAAATCACTCTCAAATACATATCAATGAAGTGGTAAATTCTCAATAAA
The DNA here is from genome assembly GCA_023055425.1 of Linanthus parryae. Taxonomy (NCBI): domain Eukaryota; kingdom Viridiplantae; phylum Streptophyta; class Magnoliopsida; order Ericales; family Polemoniaceae; genus Linanthus; species Linanthus parryae. The sequence continues at coordinate 52,620,735 of JALGPY010000005.1, forward strand.
TATAGTGCTATCAAATTACCGCGCACTTACTCCTTTGCTAATCTCGATCAACAATGACGCACAAAGCCCCCACACTTGAAACATTGCATACATACCACAACCAAACCAATGCATACCCCACCGCTTTGCATACCTCACTTTCCGCTAGCAAACACGACTCACGACTCAATACACAAAGACACGACTATGCAAGCTACATGATATATAAAATGCAACTCAAGTATGTACAATGCAAGGAACTAAAGAACATTTTTTTTTCTTTTTAGTTAGAGATTAGGCAATCTCGAAGAACAAACCGGCAAGTCATAAGACTCTCACATCCCCTAGAAGATTCTATGACTTCGGTGATCGGTAGAACTTGCGGCTAGTGTCGTCAGACAGAACGGGCACGGACACAAAATAAGTTGCTCCCGCACACTCATCAAACGTATCCCTAGCACTTACCATCCGAGCTATTTATCTATGGATTAAATTGTTGGCGGCTTAGGACGGGTAGGATAGGATATTTAGAAGCGCAGTCCTAGACGTCATGATACAGCTCACAAAAACCCATTCTCACACTCCCTCACCAAAATCCAAGGAACCCCACCGAACTAACTACTCCGGCCCTCATTCCCTTAATCTTGGTGCAATGCCGTACTCGCGGCCACAAATGTGAAGAACTGATCAAAAGATTCATAGCTCATCTCCTCGGTCTTCGTGAAGTTCAATTTCCGGCTCCCTATTCCATTTAACTTTTAATTTGTGTTTTTTTTTTCAATTTCAACAATAAGCACATGGAGCCACGAATGATGATAACAATATCCAAGGAGATCAAATATCACAATAAATAAAGTGGGGGTGGATTGTGTCAAATCAACAATGTAATCAAATCTATGTCGACACCCCCAGACTCAGTGTAAAGCATATCACGAACCCGGTAGTCAATCTAACACGTGCTAATTCCAACCAATGCTCCTCATCACCTAAGATATAGAGAATGAAAATGAAGCACAAGCACGTCCTCCTATAAGATCAACCAACCCCACCCCATGTCGTGCGGAAAGAATGTCACGCTCTACGGCACTCCACCTGTGGTCTTGATGTATGGACACGACTCACCACCACACTCAAGTGTGCTACCGTCTCTAACTCACCGTCACATCCCCTTAATAGATGACATGTGAGAAGATCCACTCAAGGTGTATAATATCAGCTCACCCTCAACGAACCTCCCTAACTCAACTCCTTCTACCTTGACGCATATGAAGGGACCATTCTAACTTGTGATGAAAGTCAAAAGGAATGGCTTACTAGGCTTGAGGCTGTGAAAAAATTGTAAAAATGGATCAAATTGGGGTAACTAGTGGACCTAGGAGATGGAGACGGGACGTGAGGTCCCCATAAAAATCACTCGCACAGCTTTTCCCTTGCCAGTACGAGGAGGGTTCACGACTACCTAAGTGACGGTGGTGTAGCGCTAGTAGAATAACTAGTTTGAGAGACAGCTACTCACAATTCTCGAGTTCATTGACCCTATAGCCTTCCTACTCCAGATTCTCAAGTCTACCTCACCTCAGATTTTCATACTACCTAGGTAAAACTATCATTAATTCCTCTCCACGCTTACTATCTTCAATTGACCTTTCTCAAAAAATTTCAATTTTTTAGAATTTTTCAATTTTTGATTTTTTTTTTACATTATATGTAACTGGCCAACCCGACTAACCAACAAAGTATGGGTAGGTGGACTCAATAAATAAAAAAATGCAACAATAATATATACAATGCATAAAATAAACATGCACATGCAAAACTAATCGACTCGACATTTACATGCAAACTCGACTCACTAAACTACATGTAACAAGGCTATGCAATGGCTAACTAGCGGATAGCTAAGAACTCCTTCACACTTAAGCGCTTTGTTGTACTCAAAGAAAGATAAAATAAAATCAAGAGGACTCGGCTGCTCAAATGGAGGGCCGGTGGGTCTAGTCAAAACGGGCCACCTCGTCCTCAACGACTGGGGGGTCTGGACTCGATTCTGGGTACACATTAGACTGGTCATGGAACAATCCATCGTAGGTATGTGGGTGCTTCAACTGGACATTGTCCGTTACAGCCAAGTCCTGAATCCACCCACCCTGCTGGGCACAGTCATAGCTAAGTGACTCCATACCGCGGCCCAACTGGCGCTGACTACTACAGATGTGCTCAAAATGTCTCCTCTCCCTAGCTCTGTCAGCATCTACTTGCAGTCTCTGCTGCTCTAGCAAGTGGATGATATGGGTCAGCTGACTCTCAATCTTATAGCTAGAACTAGAGGTACTTGCCTCGCTAGGGTATGTGGGATCAACATGCTCTGGGGCTCTTAGGGGGTTGAGTACTTTCTCCCACTTACGCTCTCCATTGTTCTTTTTAGATAGGTCATAAACTAGACCCTTCAAATATGAGCTAGCAACTTTTGCTAGCTTTAGGAGAAGGCAAGTGTGGTTATTAGGAACGGTCTTCTCCATAATAAAGCAATAAATGAAGTATGGGATGTTAATCGTCTTACCGGTCCACAAACAGTAGGCCATGGTGCAAAGCTGGAAGGAGTAAGTGGGTTGAGCAGTGACGCCCACAAACCAGTTCTCAAGAAGTTAGCACAACCACGTGGCATGTGGAAGCACGACCTTCCTAGAAACGTTCCACTCAGGTAGAGTGGGTCTCTCATTCCATCCCGCCCCAGGCACCCCCTCATAGCAAAAGGCGCTCATGACCTCAACAACATAAGCTCTCCGAATAGTCTCATGGTAGGCACAAGTCCCTTCTTTTAGGGGCTCGAAGTTCATGGCATCCGCTATAGTCTGGGGCGTGATAACTATATAATAACACCGGCAAAATATGTGCCTCTTATCCTCACCCTCTCCCTCATTATAGAAACGCGCATTCACTATAAACTCTCTTGCAAGAGCGGAGCTAGACTTCTGACAGATTTTAAACCATTTGTCTAACTTCTCATTCTTAAAGAGGTCTTTAAGTTGTTGGGGCATCTTAGGGTGTAGCGGGAAGGGTTTTTCAAAAGTCCCTTCCCTCTCCAGAAACTTGTCGGTGTAATACTCATTGTGGGCGTTTGCACTAACAAACCTGAAGCTGCAGAATTTAGTACTGCAGATAGCATTAAGGTCTACATCCTTAGGTTCCATGCCTCGAGTTCCTATCTTATGGAGTGGAGGCATATCCTGGTTCAACTCATAACGAATTGGAGACGGCGGAACCTGACAGCGGTTTCCCGACCCGTCTCCCTCGTTCACTTCTTCCTCCCCCTCACTCATAACTACATCTTCCTCAGGGTTGACGACCGGTTGGTCATCAAGAACTAGACCCCGTATCCTCTTATTAACATTCCTAGATGCAGACATAGTGATATGAAAAAGAAAAACGAGTGATCGTGAGTTTTAGCCGTGAACTACGCCAAGTAACCCAGGGTACAAGCAATAAACATGTATAATTTGCGAGAAATTAAGACCTACGAGTGCCTAAGCAAGAATTAAAGTCGAGAGAGAGAAAATTGTACCAACTTTTTTGGAAACATGAGCAAGTGAAGGCAAGAGTACCTCCTTAAGCTCCTCGGTGTCCCCGTCACAAGTCTCTTCTTGAGCTAAGGCCAAATCCTACTCCAAGTATGCGAATCGGGAAATTTTTGTTCTTGGAGCTCTTCCTATTTGTTTTCCCCCACACTCGAACCGTGCACTATCTCTCAAACTCCAAGACTTAATGTTGATGGAGAGCTTGCAAGGAGCAAAACCACCAAAAAGTTTTGGATTTGGAGACGTTTAGAGTTTTGTGTGTGTGAGTGTTCTTGCGAGTTTGAGAGGAAGAAGATGAAGAAGAGTTTTTTGCCTTTAAATAGTAGCTCCGGAATACCCAAAATGCCCCCAATTAAAGAGGTGTCCAGACCATTTCGGCCCGAAATGTTTTCAAAATCTCAAAACAGAACCCCCTTTTCATTTCGGCCCGAAATCAAGGGTATTTCGGCCCGAAATGATTTCATTTCGGCCCGAAATGCCCTAGGACTTACCGATTATTGTTTTTGCTCTAGTTTCTTCATCCGTTGTCTGATTCCTTCAACTCTCGCGCTCATGGACTCGGTCATTGAATGTAGAATCCAATGTTGATTGAAAAATTCCCAAGTTCCAGGGATTTTTTCATCTCATCTCCAAAATTGCTCTCTAACGCAAGAATCGTGCCCCTTCAAAATTGTGTTTTCTTTCATCCCTCTTCGGATTCCGATGCGTGCAACTCCAGGCCACAACTAGATGCTAATATACTCAATTAATGCATAGCTACTCCTCGACCTCGATTAGCCTCTCTTTCAAGCTCCTATTATCAAATTGCTCAATGTGCCTCGATTTGCGTACAAAGTAGTGCACGTGCATCAAGAAGGGGAATTTGAAGGGTCTTCAGTACCTGTGTCCTGCACACTCATGGAAAATATTAAACCTCTCTCTCTCACATCTCTCAATAAAGTACGAATATCAAAACATAATACGGAAAATAATACGACTACCTAAATTGGGTTGCCTCCCAATCAGCGCTTGTAATTAAGGTCGATGGCCCGACCCAGTTACCTCAATGCCCCTAAACAGGTGGCTTGGCACATCGTGCCATCTCATCCTGCTTCCTCTGCTGGATCCTCAACACAACTCTATGCTCTTTGACTTAAGAAACCGGTGGCTTATCACAAACCACCTCAGAACTCTTGTGCACTGACTGCACTACCACTGGAAATGGTGTCTTCTCTTGTGACTGCTGTGGAATCTTCTTGGGAACCCGAAAAGTTTCCCATGCATCATTGATCCTCATGATCAATTTCCCGTTCTCAACATCAATGAGAGTCCAAACGGTAGCCAAAAAGGGCCTACCCAGGATGATCGGAACATCCCCCACATGCATCTCCAGTATCACAAAATCCGCAGGAGTATTAGTATTCCCTACCTTAACCTGCACGTCCTCCACCACACCATATGCCTTCTTACAAGATTTGTCAGCAAACTGCAAGTTGATCCACATGGAACGATCTTGCACTCCCAACTTCTGAAAGACTGTAAGTGGCATCAAATTGACACTAGCCCCCAAATCAGATAGGGCCTGCCCCGTGTACGCTCCTCCCAAATTAGCTTCTATCACAAAGCTTCCCTGATCCTTCTGTTTTTTCCGACAATCCATGTAAAACACATGAGCTCACCTGCTCAGTCAAATCCACAGTTTGAAAATCTGGCACCGCCCTCTTTCCTGAAATTGCATCTCTCATATACTTGGCATACTTAGGCATCATCTTGAATGCCTCAGTCAGTGGAACATTGATATGCAATTTTGAAAAGATAGACAAGAATCTATTATACTCCTCTGAATCATATTTCGTTTTCCTAGTCTTAAGAGGATATGGGAGAATCTTAGCCATAGAAGGTGGTGTTACCTCATCATGTGGAGTCACGCCCTTTGATTGGGAGATCATGACAGGGGTCTTGTCAAATACCTCATGCTCCCTAGCCTTCGAGGCTTCAGCTCTAGCGTGGCTCGGATATGGTAGATCATCAAGAAAAATCCCACTGCGAGTAGTGGTGGCATTGATCTGACGCACATTCTCAGTATCGGATGGGAAAAAGACCCTGGTGCTCTAGCTGAAAGCTGAGTGGAAATATGTCCTACCTGCACCTCCAAGTTACAAAACGAGGTCTTCGTGATGTGCAAATCAGCTGTCAATGTCTCCACCTGAGAAGTGAGGGTATTCACATTCTTTCCCATCTGATAAATCATATTCGTGAAATCTACCATCTTAGCATTCTGGCCTGTAGCTAATGGTGGTGGTGCCTGAGCAGCTGGCGCAGGTGGCCTGTGCTGAAAACCGAGTACATATGAAGCTCCAGACTGAGCTCCATACCTGAATCGTCCCTGGTCTGTAGTTCCCCTGATTCCAGTTGCGCTGTCCCTGTGCCCCACATAGCTGAAGTCCTCATTAGCAGCTTGAGTCAAAGCTGCATCAAACTCCTGCTCCTCAACTGCAGCCACAATCTTCTTATCCTGATAGACATATTTTTCCATGTAGGAAACCATCTTCGTAATCCCATCTTTCCACTCATCGTTCTTCGGTTCAGAAAGCTTGGACAACCTCCTAGAGTCGTAGAATTGAGCATCCTGTTTCTCTATTTGCTTCATCAATGCATATGATCCATCCTTGTCAACCCTGTAAAGAAAGTTATCACCTGCTTCCCTGTTCAGCAAATCCTGGTTGGGACGATCCATGCCATGATAGAAAACCTGGAGAATCTTGTAGTCGTCGAAGTTATTATTAGGACACTTGCGTATCATCCTCATAAACCGGTCCCATGCATCAACAACCGTCTCATCAGCATCCTGCTGAAAACCAAGGATCTCTTCCTGTAAACCTATGACACGCTGAGCGGGGTAGAACTTTCTCATGAACTCATCAACGCACTCCTCCCATGTGTTGATCGATTCTGGCTCCCTGGAATCTAGCCACTTCTCTGCCGCACCCTTCAGACAATAAGGAAAAAGAATCAGCTTCAGGGTCTCATCAGTGACGTTCTTGTACTTCACTCAGTTGATGTGGTATCAAACTTACGAATGAAGTCATTTGGGTCTTCATCCCTGTTTCCATAGTACATGAACTAGTTCTGCATTGTCGTGATGGTGCAAGGCTTCAAATAAAAATGCTCAGCCTAAATGGTTGGCACTACAGCAGCTGGCTTGTGTCCTCTCTGAGTTGACAGGAACTTTTCAACAAAATCTTGCCCCGATTTGTTGTAGGGCATCTGGTTCTTCTGCTCATCGAGTTTCTCCTGAAGTTCAGTCAACTTCTAATTCAGTTGAGCGTTAGTCAATTGCTCACCCATTACGATCTGTCTTGGACCTCTTCTCGGAGTTCTGAATAACTGCTCTGGGTCATCAAATGGGGGCACAAAGTCTCTACAGATCCGGTGCATACACTGAGAACCTGAAACAAAATTCAGAAAACAAATCAGAAATCACAGAAATAATAAAGAAAAAATAAAAAGGTAAATTAAACTAATCGCTAAACTAGAATAGTAACCAATGCTTTCCCCGGCAACGGCACCAAAAACTTGACGCGTGTAAACTACGTGTTGCTGCGCAAGGGTACAATCAAGAAATATAATGGAGTATTTTGGACTCCGAGTTATGGAACCCAAGGGAAGGTGTCTACTATGTATCTAGTTTAGTAATTAAATTCAATTCACATAAGTAACCGGTAAAAAGGTTTTTAGTTTGAAGTGTTGTCACCCTCAAACAAGTGACTAGCAATGGTAGTGAAATAACGCGGATAAAATGATTTGATGTAAATCAGAGGAGAGAAAGCTAGGCAATCTATAGATCACCTAGGGTAGTTTCGACGATTCCGAATTTCATGTTCTAACACGACAATTCATAGTTAGTTAAGCTGGGTAATTTCGTTGACAATTACCTATCGGTCTCATGTCGTTCTACACAATAGTAATGATTTGTCCCTCTCAAGCCAAGTATACTACCTATGTGTTCTAGTAGGTTAACGATATTGCAAGGGATAATGTCATATCAGACCACTATTCACGAGCAATTCACAACATCCTACTGAATTTACCCTCATCTAGCCATTCCTATTCAACTCACTTCTCAGCCTAATTGATTACGAATATCCTTATTTATTCATTCCAACTAGGGTAGAGTTTCTTTCACACACTCACTAGTTATGCAGTAATTTCGGGTCATGACTCCTACGTTACTAAGGATTAAGCACAATAAACAAGTAATTAACTACTACGAATTATCGTTAAGCCTTGTTCATGATTACATGGAGCAAAAAATAATCAACATCACACATCCTAGTTCTAGCTTGTCAATAGAAGTACTCAACATGGAATAGAACATAACAATCTCCATAAAATCATAGACCCCACGTGAAAGTTCATCCAAAATACGGAAAACATCATAAACCCTCGGCTCTCCATAGATTCCTAGGTATGATTTTAGCTACTCATAGCAAAATATAACATGGTGTTCAAATCGTACAAGAAACTAGAGAGAAAATAGATCAAACGCTAGAAATCGTGATGTTCTTGCGATCCGGGCTCTTCTCCTTGTTTGATGATGTTCCCAAATGAAGTCTCCTTGCTCTCCTCCTTGTTCTTGGCTCTCTCTATGCATGAATGTGTGTATTTCCCCCCCCCCCCCTAGGTCGTTCTTCAATCATAACCCGTCACAAGTCTTCAGTAATTGCACAATTGCCCCCTGAAATCTGCTCCTAACTTCAATAGGCCATATCTTCTTCGTCCGAACTCGGATTAAGCTCTGTCACCTATCGTTGGAAATCTCTCTGAGTCTACTTTCATTTGGGTCAGGTCTCACTCCCAAATTATTTTGTAGAACTCAATCTATGATCAAATTAGTACAAACAGGTTATCCAAGCTCCTCCAATTCGGCTTTTCTTGACTCCACTTGAGCTCTAGTTGTTTCCGAAGTTCGTTCCTGCTTCCTAACAACTGATTAGCATCTGTTCCTGTCAAGGCAACATGAACAAACATACCAAGCGATTATATTTGACAAATAACAAAGAAATATGCATAGAAAACGTCCGGACTAACAATATACCACATGGTGAGCAACAAGTGATAAAACGACTCATATTCTCTAACATTGGGCTCAAATCACTCTCAAATACATATAAATCAAGTGGTAAATGCTCAAGAAATATAGATCCTAAAAGGTGCTATCAATGAGGCTAGGTTATATGAGTGAACATGGAATGTAGGAACTTCACAAGAGGGGGTATCTCACCGGGCATGTGCCCAAGAGCCCATGGTTTTGTGAGCACTGCGTGTATGGGAAGCTACAGAATAGTAAGTTCCCTAAGGCGGTTCATAGAACTATAGGTACTCTTGATTATATCCAATCGGATTGCTGGGGTCCATCTCGAGTCGAGGCGATTGGAGGGTGATAACTCCCATCTATGAGTTATCTGTGAGCTTATATTAGAATTTAATAAGTTGAGTTTCCATAAGATTGAGCACGTTTTATCCGACAAAGCCTCCGTAGTATGAAAAAGATAAGTTTGAGCTTAATTGAGAAATCCGCGTGTTTTCGTGCATAAATTGATATTAAATGACATATATAATCGCTTGGTATGGTTATTCATGTTGTATTGACAGTAACGGATGCTTAGCGGTTGATTTGAGGCATGAAACGAACTTCGGAAGCAACGGGAGCTAAAGCGGAGTAAAGAGACGCAAAGTTGGAGAAGCTAGAATGACCAGTATCCTTTATTTCGATCATATCTTGAGTTCTACAATGAATTTTGGAGTGAGACCGGTGGCAAATGAAAGTAGACTTCAAGAGCTTTCCAACGATAGGTCACGGAGCTAAATCGGAGATCCGACGAAGAAGTTACGACGTTTTGAAGTTGGAGTTGTCGCTGATGTGCGTTCAGACGCACAGGTTCTGCGTTCAGACGCACATGTGCGTTCAAACGCAGCCCCGAAGTCAAAAATAACTTATGTCTGCATGCATGATTGATGGCCAAACGCAAAAACTGAGTCCCGGAGGCCGAAAAAGGGCAAAAATTGGCTAAGTATGTGCGTTTAGACGCACATTGTGCGTTCAAACGCACAACACAGTGCAGCAACAGACAGGGAAAACTGGCCAGAAAATGACTAAGTATGTGCGTTCAAACGCACATTCTGCGTTCAGACGCAGGAAACTTCAAATTTCAGAAACGTCAGAATCAGGCAGACGTCAAGCAGAAGACTAAGTATGTGCGTTCAAACGCACATTGTGCGTTCAAACGCACACCCAAAAAGTCAACGGAAGTCAAAGTCAAAAAGTCAACTCTCATAATGTGCGTTCAAACGCAGCCGTTGTGCGTTCAGACGCAGGACAGGATTTCCAGAAGCTTCCCAGGGCGGTTTAAACAGGGGCAGAAACGGAATTTCAGCACAGGACTATGGAAAATTCAGCAGTATATAAAGCAGCTCTGCCCAGCACTTTCAGGATACACAACACAGAACACAGGACAGACAGACATAGACACAGAAGAGACAGGGAGCACCGGAGCAGTCACGGAAATTTCCAGATTTCCGTCATCTGTTTGATTCTCTTCTCTTCTTTATGTTAGTTTTTATTAGCTAGACTTTTGACCTAGGTTCTCGGTGAACCTAGGGTTTATGATTTCAGTACTTCATATTTTGATTTCATATTCATGACTGGTTAAGTCTTAATACAGTAGAGGTTTTGTTTATTATTCTGTCTTTGGTTTTTACTGTTTATGCATGAACGGAGTCATGAACCTGGAGTGCTACAGACAGGATTTGGTGCGCGAGAGTGGCCAGTGAGAGTTAGGAAGAGAAGGCTGAAGGACCAACTACTAGAAGTTTAGGGGACTAGCCCAGAAGCATTAGACCAACTACTAGAAGTTTAGGGGGAGACCGAGAGGAGAACCTGTAACCCTAGCAGCCTTAGAACAAACCTGCAGATCTAGGTGAACCAAGGGGATCCGAAAATCTGCAGGATAGTGATAGATGCATGAGACCGAGAGGAGATTGTATCAATGGTATGCTGCCATAAACAAAACTGCTGTGTGTTTCTGAATCGGAAAAACTGAAAAGCTGAATAGTAACCCTAGGGGATCCTGGAGCCTAGACGTTTAATTTATCAGTTTCCTACTTTAATATATTTCCGGAAAATTACCAAAAAGATTGTTAATTCTGTTTTTACTTTCAGTACTTAGTATAGATCAAAATCAGCTCACAATTCCTCTTTTTAGTTTTTACGTTTTTACTCTTTAAATCTAGTTTCTGATTAAGCAGTAACACTGTCCTCGTGGGATCGATAACTCGGGGTTGAAATACCAGCCCTATATTACTTGAACCGTGCACTTGCGGTAACACGTGAGAATTCGTGTCAAGTTTTTGGCGCCGTTGCCGGGGACAGATATACTGTTACTCAGGAACTAGATTAGGGAGTTAAAAAAAATCTAAAAAAAAAAACTGAAAAAAATATTGAAAAAAAAAAATATATATTTTTATACCTAGTTACCTCACAGGTATTTCTGGAGCTTTGTTTTCTCAGGAACGCAAGGGGCCAGAGAAATTATAGGCATGTGGAGCGGCAATCTTGAGTCGGGGGCAACTCAGTTCCTGAGTCCTCCCTACTGTGAATACTGCCACAATTGGCACAGAAAAGAGGATGCACACCGTCCAGTTTATTGCTTTCAGTTCAAAAATTATCATGAGTATGAAGAGGCCTGCATATTGCACTCACCCCAGCCTTATCAACACTATTACCCCTACTGCATCCAGTGTGGGGGTGGTTGCGGGGCTGGGGCATGCAGAACTTATCAGCCGTGGAACTTTCAGCACTGCCAATCAGGGGCGCATCTTGAGACTGCTCTGTACTATCCAGAGCCACCTCTAATTGTACCTCCGCTACCTTTTGAACCACTCACTCAAGAAGTTTTCTTCTCATGGATGTCTAAATTGGAGTGCATTCTGGAGAAATTTTTTTCAGCACGCCTTGACCAGATTGCAGAGGAGATGAGAAAACTCAACAGTGACACATTGCGATTGGCAAACATTTATCAGGAACTTTCTCAGTCAGGGATTTCAGCGGATACACAGGAACCAGAAACAGAGTTCACGCCACTAGAAATTGAAGAAGTGCAGACAGTGACATCATCAGGTCCAGTTGAGCCAGAAATTGATCCAGTACCCGCACCACAAGAAACAGACTCATATATTCCTCACTGGCTTCCAGCAGTGCTGGAGATGCAGAAGGGCTTCTTTGCAAAGATGGCGCAGGAACAACAAGAAACTGCATCACAGGTTGCTGTCATGGAAGAAGAGGTGCCCGAGCCAAGAGAAGTGTGCACTAATCAAGAGCCATCTCAGGTATTTGATTATTATGAGGACTCAGATTCTGAATCAGATTTGGAAGAAACAGTTCCTGCATGGATGGAACCACAACCAATTTCAAATTCTAGGCATGATTTGAAAGACACTGATATTGAGTAATGGGGGTGTACTAAGGAGGAAACTGTGTTCGAGAATGTGTCCACTGATATGGATGAGCTTGAGGTAGGAATACCAACTCAGCTTGCTGAAGAAATCACCATGTCGTATGTTTATCAAGTATGTGAGGAATTGGAAAGACGACTGTGTGAGGACTCTGACACGGAAGCTGATCATGACCATTCTCCAAACCATTTTTCTATGGACTGTTCTCGTGACATTACACATGACATAGAAAAGGGATTGGAAATTACATAGTGTGGGGGTACTGATAAGCTGCTTGCACGGGTTGTTCAGCATCAAGAGTCAACTAGGTATGATTTGAAATTCCAGGGTCCAACGCAAGCATTCAGGGGTGAAGTTCATCGGCAGGACTTTGTAAAAATATTCATAGACAAGCCAGTGAACAATGACTGGAAGCTGATCAAGAGGAAAAAGTGCAAAATCAAAGAAATCATCTTTCAAAACTATCCACCTTGTCAAAAAAATGAGTGTGCACGTGAGATGAGGATCATTGAGAAGAGATGGTGGAAGAAGAAGAAGTGGAGAGATAAATAAGCCTTCAAATTTCTCAAATGTTGAGGTAACAGGGTCGGGCCGTCGACCGTAAATTACAAGCACTTGTTGGGAGGTAACCCAACCTAGGAGTTAGTATCAATTATTAAATTATTTACTGTTTAATAGGATAGATGTGGGTCAGTTAATGTTTAGCTGCAGAAAGTTTCAGGAAACAGGTGGCAGGAAGCTGAAATACAGAAACTGGCTCGCTTTCAGTATCCAAATGCAGACTGGCGTCCAGTGGCAGCCTGCCAGAAAAAGACAGATTGGAAAAATCCTGAAGAATTGACCCCGGTGCACAGGATGCACTCGACCTTCGCAGGGACTCGTTCGAGTTGGGGATTCATCAGGAACAATTTTCAGCAGGATCGGAGCAATCGACCCCGGTGTACGAAAATACACTTGACCATATGGGAGTACATTGTCACAGACGATGGTGCTTGGGGATTGCACACTTGAAGAGCGTGACAGAGCCCGGAAGGTTGACAACTTCCGTTGAGAAATTTTCCGGCGACCGGTCAACGGTCCTTCTCTGCCGGAATCTGCAGAAAAGTAGGCACCTGTACGAACTGACTCCGGGTGCACAGGTTCAATTTCTGTTTCTCGCTTTAATTTTCTGAGTATACTACCAGCTGGTCGACTGATGGCCACTCTCGAGCCAGCACGCCGGTGGCTCTATTAGGCCATCAGTCAGTCGGTCAGTCTAGCATTCGGTCGTCCCAATCCCAGTAGATGAGGCAAGCCAGCTCATCAATCCAGATTATATGCTTGATGATTATTACCATGAGGGCATGGCACCATCCAGTGTGGGGGTGGTGGCGTTGTAACTGCATTAGTTTTATTATACTGAAAAGAAAAATTGAAAAATTGAAAATTTAAAATTTTGAGAATGGGCAACAGATTTAGCTTAAACTGGAGAGAGCTTAATGGTAGAAAATTTCCCGAAAATGGATGAACTTAGGTGAGGAAGAGCTGCGAGAATCTGTCTAGGGGAGTTATAGAGCCAATGCACTTCAGAAAATGCAAGTAGCTGTCTCCCGAGCTATGTATCCTACTAGCTGCCAGACCACCGTCACCAGGTAGTCGTCAACCCGCCTTCACGGTCACCACATCATTTGGTGGAGGGATAGGCTATAGGGGACCTCACGTCCTGTCTCGCGCCTTAGGTCCACTAGTGAGCCCAGTTGATCCTGTATCCCTTTTCTTGGTAACCTCTTGACCTAGGAAGCCGTTTTTTGATACTCGCATCATTGTTAGTATTTTTACCTTTCCTACGCGTCATGGCACGAGGGAGTTGAGTTGAGGGGGATTTTCTGGGATGAGCAAATTTGTCATATTTGATAGTGGATGAGCTTCATTGTTATATCTGAGGGTGTGTAAGGGTGAGATAGTGACGGCAGCACACTTCGGTGTGGCGGTGACTCATGACATTACACCGTGAGCAGAAGAGGAGAGCCGTAGTGCGTGAAATTTTCCGCACGACATGGGGGACTCGGGTTGACAGGGTTATTTGGAGGACGCACTGTGCTAGTTAGACAACCTTGGGGTGAGGAGGTTCGGTTGGAAAAAGTGCGATTATTTTACAGAATGACTATGCAGTTTGGATCAGTGTGGGGGTGGTCGTTTCAGATTTTATTTACAGTATTTTTCTGCCACCCCACGTTTTTAGTTTATTGCAGAACTGGCCTGGTTTATATTATTGTTATTTACTGTTTTGCCCCGCATTGAAAAAAAATGAAAAGAAATCGAAAAAAAAGAATAAAAAAAAGAAAAAGAAAAGAAAAAAAAATAGCAAAGGCAGAGTTTCAGGGTGCTTGATTTATTTCAAAATTCCAGGCCAGGCAAAGTTTATAACAGTTTCGCATTCTTGCACAGTTGTGGTCGCGAGAACGGCATTTACACCAGGATTGGGGAAATTGAGTGTCTAGAATCTTAGGTGATTTGGGTCAGTTTCTGTCGTCTTGGTGAGGGAGTGTGAGTTTGGGTACTTGTGAGTGTGCTGTGACGTTTAGGACTTCGCTTCTAAATGACTTATCCTATTGTCCCAAAGCCGGCAGATTTACATTACACCCAGAGTAAAAGCACGGAAGGTGTGCGTTTGGGATACGTTCGGATTGCATGTAAAAGCAAAAGTAAGTTGTGTTCGTGCTTGTTCCTAACCTAGGCTGGCCGCGAGTTCTTCCGATCACTGCAGTTTTAGAAGTTTAGGGAAATATGAGAGATTAATGATGTCCAGTTTGAGTTAAAGAGGTTGCCCAGTCTCATCAAAAACAGTTTTTAAATGAATGCAGTTACAACGCTCTGGATTGATTCGGGATAGTATGTTGTGGTAGTATACAGCTGAAGTTTGCTCGGGGCGAGCAAAGTTTAGTGTGGGGGTATTTGATAACTCACATATATGAGTTATCTGTGAGCTTATATTAGAATTTAATAAGTTGAGTTTCCATAAGATTGAGCACGTTTTATCCGACAAAGCCTCCGTAGTATGAAAAAGATAAGTTTGAGCTTAATTGAGAAATCCGCGCGTTTTCGTGCATAAATTGATATTAAATGACATATATAATCGCTTGGTATGGTTATTCATGTTGTATTGACAGTAACGGATGCTTAGCGGTTGATTTGAGGCATGAAACGAACTTCGGAAGCAACGGGAGCTAAAGCGGAGTAAAGAGACGCAAAGTTGGAGAAGCTAGAATGACCAGCATCCACTATTTCGATCATATCTTTAGTTCTACAATGAATTTTGGAGTGAGACCGGTGGAAAATGAAATTAGACTTCAAGAGCTTTCCAACGATAGGTCACGGAGCTAAATCGGAGATCCGACGAAGAAGTTACGACGTTTTGAAGTTGGAGTTGTCGATGATGTGCGTTCTGACGCACAGTTTCTGCGTTCAGACGCACATTGTGCGTTCAAACGCACATTGTGCGTTCAAACGCAGGCCCGAAGTCAAAAATAACTTATGTCCGCATGCATGATTGATGGCCAAACGCAAAAACTGAGTCCCGGAGGCCGAAAAAGGGCGAAAATTGGCTAAGTATGTGCGTTTAGACGCACATTGTGCGTTCAAACGCACAACACAGTGCAGCAACAGACAGGGAAAACTGGCCAGAAAATGACTAAGTATGTGCGTTCAAACGCACATCCTGCGTTCAGACGCAGGAAACTTCAAATTTCAGAAAGGTCAGAATCAGGCAGAAGTCAAGCAGAAGACTAAGTATGTGCGTTCAAACGCACACCCAAAAAGTCAACGGAAGTCAAAGTCAAAAAGTCAACTCTCATAATGTGCGTTCAAACGTAGCCGTTGTGCGTTCAGACGCAGGACAGGATTTCCAGAAGCTTCCCAGGGCGGTTTAAACAGGGGCAGAAACGGAATTTCAGCACAGGACTATGGAAAATTCAGCAGTATATAAAGCAGCTCTGCCCAGCACTTTCAGGATACACAACACAGAAAACAGGACAGACAGACACAGACACAGAAGAGACAGGGAGCACCGGAGCAGTCACGGAAATCTCCAGATTTCCGTCATCTGTTTGATTCTCTTCTCTTCTTTATGTTAGTTTTTATTAGCTAGACTTTTGACCTAGGTTCTCGGTGAACCTAGGGTTTATGATTTCAGTACTTAATATTTTGATTTCAGATTCATGACTGGTTAAGTCTTAATACAGTAGAGGTTTTGTTTATTATTCTGTCTTTGGTTTTTACTGTTTATGCATGAACGGAGTCATGAACCTGGAGTGCTACAGACAGGATCTGGTGCGCGAGAGTGGCCAGTGAGAGTTAGGAAGAGAAGGCTGAAGGACCAACTACTAGAAGTTTAGGGGACTAGCCCCAGAAGCATTAGACCAACTACTAGAAGTTTAGGGGGAGACCGAGAGGAGAACCTGTAACCCTAGCAGCCTTAGAACAAACCTGCAGATCTAGGTGAACCAAGGGGATCCGAAAATCTGCAGGAGAGTGATAGATGCATGAGACCGAGAGGAGATAGTATCAATGGTATGCTGCCATAAACAAAACTGCTGTGTGTTTCTGAATCGGAAAAACTGAAAAGCTGAATAGTAACCCTAGGGGATCCTGGAGCCTAGACCTTTAATTTACCAGTTTCCTACTTTAATATATTTTCAGAAAATTACCAAAAAGATTGTTAATTCTGTTTTTACTTTCAGTACTTAGTATAGATCAAAATCAGCTCACAATTCCTCTTTTTAGTTTTTACGTTTTTACTCTTTAAATCTAGTTTCTGATTAAGCAGTAACACTGTCCTCGTGGGATCGATAACTCGGGGATGAAATACCAGCCCTATATTACTTGAACCGTGCACTTGCAGTAACACGGGAGAATTCGTGTCAGCGGGTACATGTATTTTCTGAGCATAATAGACGATTAATCCAGGATGACTTGGATATTTGTGATGAAGCACAAGAGTGAAGCCTACACAAGATTCAAGGAGTGGAAGAAGCTAGTATAGAATCAGGTGGGAAAGATGGTGAAGAGGCTGCGCACGGACAACGACTTAGAGTTTTGTTCATCAGAGTTTGATGGATTTTGCAAGGATCAGGGAATAGCATGCCATCGCACCGTTCGACACATATCGCAGCAGAACGGTATAGCCGAGATAATGAATCAGACACTTTTGGCAAAAGCAAATTGTATGCTTTCGAATGCAGGTCTTTATAGAGGCTTTTGGGGAGAGGCAGTTTCCATGGCATGCTATCTCATAAATCGGAGCCCGCACACAGGTATAGGATGCAAGATTCCTATGGAAGTCTGGTCCGGTAGAGCAGTGGATTGCTCGAATTAGAGAGTCTTTGTTTGTGTTGCCTATTATCACGGAAAATTAGAACCAAGAGCTAAGAAGGGAGTATTCATGGGTTTCGGAACAGGTGTGAAGGGATACAAGATATGGGCAGACAACAAGATTATACTTAGCAGAAGTGTAGTCTTTGATGAGAGTCATATGTTGAAGAATTCCGTGGAGATAGAGCTTGGAGATGCAAAGAATAAGGTGGAG
The DNA here is from genome assembly GCA_023055425.1 of Linanthus parryae. NCBI lineage: Eukaryota > Viridiplantae > Streptophyta > Magnoliopsida > Ericales > Polemoniaceae > Linanthus > Linanthus parryae. The sequence continues at coordinate 52,638,345 of JALGPY010000005.1, forward strand.
GGAGAGTCAAATCCTATTGATCCTAAGGATTCCGAAATCCCTACACCGCCGTCGGTAGCCGAAGAGGAAGAAGCAGAAGAGTCAGATAGTGAAGATATGTCTCTACCAGAGGAACCGGATCATCAGAGTATTGTGGTGGGAAGACAAATAAGAGTCATCAAGCCTCTGGCGAGATACAGAGATGATGGTATGGTGAGATATGCATTACTGGTAGCGGAGGAGGTGGAGGATGAGCCGTCCACCTACAAGGCCGCTATATCTAGTTCTGAGTCAGCACAATGGATTGCCGCGATGGGAGAGGAGATGGAGTCTCTTAGCAATAAATCGACTTGGGAGCTTGTTAAATTGCCAGTGGGAAGGAAGATAGTCAGTTGCAAGTGGGTTTTCAGAAGAAAGGAAGGAACTACACCTGGAGAGGGAATCAAGTATAAGGCAAGGCTAGTTGCAAGAGGGTTCAGTCAGAAAGAAGGAGTTGACTATAACGAGATCTTCTCACCGGTGGTCTGACATACTTCGATCAGGGTGCTACTAGCGATGGTGGCACACCACGACCTAGAGCTTGAGCAATTGGATGTCAAAACAGCTTTTCTACATGGATAGTTGAAAGAGGAGATATACATGAGCCAACCGGAAGGGTTCCAAGTTCCTGGAACCACATGTGCAAGCTGAAGAGATCTCTCTACGGACTTAATCAGTCACCGAGGAAATGGTACAAGAGGTTCGACATCTTCATGATGAAGATTGGTTACCACAAGTGCGAGTATGATTGTTGCGTGATATCAAAAAGAGTTGCATGGTGGATCACGTATTTACCTAGTTCTATATGTGGATGATATTATGATTGCAACTCGGAATATCAAGACCATTTGAGAACAGAAGAGGTCCCTTAGCGCAGAATTCAAGATGAAGGATCTGGGGGCTGCTCGGAAGATATTAGGAGTTGACATCTATAGAGATAGGAGGAAGAAGAAACTTTTTCTATCGCATCAGGGATACATCAAGAAGGTCTTGGAAAGATCCGGGATGTTATCAACGAAAGCTATAGAAACTCCTATGGCAACTAACAACAAGCTGGGAATGTACACCGTTCAGACCGAGGAGGAGAAGGAGTACATGTCCAATTCCATATGCTAGCGCAGTTGGAAGTCTCATGTATGCTATGGTCCGCACTCGACCGGACATAACATTATTTGTTAGTGTGGTTAGTCATTTTATGTCTCATCCGGGTAGGGACCATTGGCAAGTGGTGAAGCACATATTCAGGTACCTTAAGGGTACGTGAGACATTGGCCTATTTTATGGGGCTAGTGAAAACATCTTGATAGCTGGGTTCTCGGACGCTGACTATGCATGGGATATTTTTTGGGTTTTAACGTAGGTAACGAAGCGGGCTGACTATGCATGGGATATTTTTTGGGTTTTAACGTAGGTAACGCAGCGGAATAAAAAAAATTAATTCCTGCTCAAAGCCCACCAAGGATCACAGGAAGAGACATTCATAACATGATGAAGGACATAGAAGATGTGTAGCTTTTGGTTCGGGAGATCACACGAAGAATAATGTCCTCGTCTCTACGGTTGATCCACGTCTAGAGGTGAGATCTAGATTCTTCCTTCTCCTAGTTCAAGCTTGGACCGGAGGAAGAGGGAAGAACGAATCACGCAAAAAGGACAAGAGAGAGGTTCGGCCCTCTCTTGTGGCTGACGGGTAGGGGACGACTAAGGGGGATTCAGCCTCTTTAGCTTGTCTCTTGCTCTCTCTTTTGCTCTCTCTCCCACTCACTTATGTTATGAGCATTCGTTGTGGGAAGAAAGCCAGAGCATCCTTTGTATAGTCCAACAACTCCTTGTTAACTACATAAAGGCCCTTCTGACAGCTTGAAAATGTATTAGTCTGGGACATCTTTTTACCATTAGTTTTAACCCTGTTAGAGTTGAGTTTGGCCATTTTCAGCTTATTTTCCACCTGATACGAGGCAGAGATTTATAGATCATGATTGTAAAATTTGAGTAATTTTATGCATACTTTTGTTTGTTGGATATGATCGCGGGTGCGTGTTATGATGTGCAGGTAACAGGTGCCGAAAAATGCATGAGATTAACTTGGATGGGAGGCAGCGTGTCAGAAAAGCTGAGCAGAAAAAAGAGGAAAAAATGCTAAGTGGTGCGTTCAAACGCAGGGCATCTGCGTTCAGACGCACGAGATGGAGCAGCAGGAAAATGGCAGAAAATCGGCTAAGTCCCGCGTTCAGACGCAGGCAGTCTGCGTTCAAACGCAGGGGTCAGAGGCAGAAGTGCTGAAAAATCAAGGGGTGCGTTCAAACACAGGACTCAACACTCAAGAGAAGAAAAAGGCCAAGGGGTGCGTTCAAACGCAGAGGAGCTGCGTTCAAACGCACGGGTCCAGAAGCCAGAAGCCAGAGGAGGAAAAAACGGCTAAGGCCTGCGTTCAAACGCAGAGGGTGTGCGTTCAGACGCACTGCGTTTGAACGCAGGAAGTGCGCGTTCGAACGCACAGAAGGTTTCCAGAAGCTTCCCGGACGGGTCTTTTCGAGGGTAAAACAGGAATTTCGTGCATCAGTTTTGGAGACTGTGGCAGTATAAAAGGAGGTGTCCCAGCACTGAATTAGGGTAACGCATACACACTCACAGCTATCATCATCATGAGCAGCCAGTTTCACAGCAGCCAGGAGTTGGAGCAGAGCAGGATTGGAGCAGTTTTCCAGTATTTTCAGAAAAATAACTAGTTTGATCTTTTCTCTCTTTATGAAACATTGTTTTTAAATAATGCAAGCTAGCTAGACCTTTTGCCTAGGTTCTTGGGGAACCTAGGGTTTATGAATTCAGCAGACTTGGTTGTTTGATTTTCAGATGCATGGCTAGCTAAGTCTTAATACAGGATGGTTTGTTTATTATTCTGTCTTTGATTTTATTTACATACATGAATGGCTTGATCACCCAGGAGTGTTACAGACAGGATCTGGTGCGCGAGAGTGACCAGTGAAAGTTAGGAAGAAAAGACAGGATTTAGTACTCTGCCTTGATGGACCGAGAGGTGAAGAGAATCAGGGGATTAGCCCAGAAGCATTAGACCAACTGTTAGACGTTTAGGGGGAGACCGAGAGGAGAACCTGTAACACTAGCAGACTTAGAACGAACCTGCAGATTTAGGTGGACCGAGAGGACCCGAAAAGCTGCAGTTGAGTGATAGGTGCATGAGACCGAGAGGAGATTGTACTATTGGTATGCTGGCATAAACAAAAACCACTGTGTGTTTCTGAAATCAAATATACTATGAAAGCTGGAGAGTAACCCTAGGGGATCCTGGAACCTAGATTTTTAGAATTATCGACTTTTACAACTACAACAATTCCTGCAAAACATCCAGCAGAAAAATAAAATAAGCTTTTTACTGTTTTTATTTATTGCAATTAAGTAGAATCAAATCCTAATCCTTCCTCCTTTTTACAAACTTTGTGCCTAATTCTAATTCTAATTAACAAGACTTAAACTGTTCTCGTGGGTTCGACAACCAGAGTCGCAATTACATACTCTATATTACTTGATCGTACACTTGCGAAAAAGCAGATAGGTTTACGCTGTCACCTTCCTATTTCTACATGAACTTGGAGTAGTCCATTCCTTGCATATTAGTCCTACTAAGTTTGCAAGGTGTTGCAAAATGATCCTTCTCATTAATTAATCATATTAATTAATCCCAAATCTAGTTCAACTCTATTTGACGTGTGACCCCATAGATTTTCTACTTAGTTGGTAGTAACTAATTATTAACATGGAGCGGTGTCTAGCAACACATCCATACAACCCAACTAATAGAAATAAGTCAGTGATCCTGACAAACCTTTGTGCCCAATATCTCATATTGCACTATCCTTTTGTCTCCATATTCGGATTGGACACGAGACATAAATAGTCATACTCGTATATCCAATCCATAATTCCTCGATCCTGGGAATATGCTCATGCAAGCAGATAACCTCAATATCTCCATATTGATTTATCTGAGTCTGTCCAGACATCCAATAAGCACCATTCCTCGAGTGGCCGTAGATATTTACTCCCATTATGTGGGAGGGACAAATCCTCTCTACATCACTACGATCTCTAAGATTGCTTCCTATCATGCCCGATAACTACCTTTATAGTTACCCAGTTACGGTGTAACGTTTGTGAAAGCTGAATACAGAAATGTGTTTCTGTTCTGTGTATTTTTCCTTGAGGAATATACAAATATATATACATATTACAAGTGATCCTAATCAGAATAAAATATATCTAAAAAGATCTGATATGATCTTATCACCAAATAAAATCTTATCTAGAAATCATATCTGATCTTAACAACCTTATCTCAGTTCAAAAAAACTGAGAATCTTTCCACACTCCCCCTCAAGCTGGTTCGAAGATATCAATCATACCCAGCTTGCAAATTAAGGATTCAAATGCTGATTTAGGCAACCCTTTGGTGAGTATGTCTGCTCGTTGCTCCTTTGTTGGAACATAAGGCACGCAGATGAGGCCACTTTCCAACTTCTCTTTTATGAAATGTCGATCAACCTCAATATGTTTAGTCCTGTCATGTTGAACAGGATTATGTGCTATACTTATAGCTGCCTTGTTGTCGCAATAAAGTCTCATAGGATTTTCTGCCTCAATCTTCAACTCTCGTAAAAGTTTTCTAAGCCAAAGAAGCTCACAAATTCCATTGGCCATTGCTCTGAACTCGGCTTCTGCAGTGCTCCTAGCCACAACTCCTTGTTTCTTACTTCTCCAAGTAACTAGATTTCCGCCCACGAATGTGCAAAGAACTGAAGTTGATCTCCTATCGTTGATACATCCAGCCCAAACTGCGTCAGTGAATGCTTCCACACGCATTTGAGAATCTTTCTTAAACAACATTCCTCTTCCAGGGGTCCTTTTTAGATACTTCAGAATCTTGTAAACTCCCTCCAGGTGCTCTTCTTGCGGAGAATGCATGTATTGACTCACAACACTAACCGAGAAAGCAATGTCCGGTCTGGTGTGCGATAAATAGATCAACTTACCAACAAGTCTTTGATACCGCACTCTGTCGACCTCTTTTCCTTTGTTGAGAAAACCAATTTTATGATTGGCGTCCATAGGTGTGTCTCCAGGCTTACATCCTAGCATGCCCACTTCATTAAGCAAATCTAGTATATATTTTCTCTGAGAGACTGCAATTCCCCTGTTCGATCGAGCAACCTCCATACCTAAAAAGTATCTCAAGGGGCCGAGATCTTTTATTTCAAATTCCTTAGAAAGAAATTTCTTGAGTTCAGTGATTTCCGCATCATTGTTTCCAGTCAATATAATGTCATCCACATATACAATAAGTATAGGAACCTTACCCTCAATCGAGTGCTTGAAGAACATTGTATGATCAGCTTGACTTTGTGAATATCCAAAGCTTCGAATAGCCCTTGAGAATCTGTCAAACCAAGCCCTAGGTGACTGCTTTAGACCATAAAGAGATCTTCTAAGTCCACACACCTTCTTCCTTCCATAAAATTCCTCAAAGCCTGGAGGTAGTTGCAGACCTCTTCTTTGAGTTCTCCATTAAGAAAAGTATTCTTGACGTCCAGTTGGTGGAGTGACCAACTTTGATTGGCAGCAAGTGACAGTAGAACCCTGACTGTGTTCATCTTGGCGACCGGAGAAAAAGTTTCTTGATAATAAATTCCGTAAGTTTGTGTATACCCTTTTGCAACGAGCCGTGCCTTGTATCTGTCTATAGTTCCATCAGCTTTGTACTTGACGGTGAACACCCATTTGCAACCAACATAGGTCTTGCCTTGTGGTAATTTCGTCAACTGCCACGTACCATTCTTCTCAAGTGCTCTTATTTCTTCATGAATAGCTTCTTTCCACTCAGGAATTTTAAGAGCTTCATAAACAGATTTAGGAACCTCTACACTAGAGATATTAGAGACAAATGCTCGATAGGGAGGAGAAAATCTGTGGTAAGATACAAAATTGGAAATGGGGTGAAGAGTACATTTCCTGGTTCCTTTCCTTTGAGCAATAGGCACACTAAGATCATTATAAAAAGGGAGTATTGCATCTTTAAGTGTAGGAATACCTTCAGTTTCATCAGCTTTCGGGTCTGAATCCTGGCTTTGCTTTGGTTGAGGATGAGCATGCTCTGTCCCTTTGTGATGATATTGTTTCCTTGAGTAAACACGGAGTGTTGATCCTGGTTGTTGTACTTCTGAAACCACCTGAGGTACGAAAGAACGTGGAAGTGTATGACATGATTGTGGGGGTCAATGATCTGGGCTACCCGGGGTGCAAATAGGAAGAGGGAGGCATTCTGAAATCTGCTCTTCCATAGAATGCTCCCCCTGAAGAGGAGTTTGATGAAAAAAAGACTGATTCTCGAAGAAAGTGACATCGTGAGAGACAAAGGATTTTTTATGCACGGGATCATAACACTTGTACCCCTTTTGAGTTGGTGAACAGCCCAAAAAAACACATTTGACTGCCCGCTGATCCAATTTGCTTCTGAGAGTACCGTGCACATGAACAAAAGCCACACAACCAAATACCTTAAGCGGAAGTGACCTGACGAGCTTACTATGAGGATAAGACATGAGAAATGTGTTTAGTGGGGTTCGAAATTTTAGGACACGGGAAGGCATTCTATTTATCAAGTAAGCAGATGTGAGAACTGCTTCACCCCAGAAAATTTTTGGTACTTGAGTGGTGAACATTAATGAACGGGCCACTTCTAACAAATGCCGATTTTTTCTTTCGGCAACACCATTCTGCTGTGGTGTATCAACACAAGATGATTGGTGAATGATCCCATTGTCAGATAAAAAATTCCCCAAGATATTAGAGAAGTACTCTCTCCCATTATCTGTTCTAAGAACCCCGGATATGTACCCCAAATTGATTTTTTATCAAGGTATGAAAGGCTATAAAAGTTTTCTTAGCCTCAGACTTGTTTTTAAGCAAATAAATCCAACAAAGGCGTGTGTGGTCATCAATGAAAGTAATGAACCATCTAGCCCCGGATATGGTTGACACACGTGATGGACCCCAAATATCACTGTGTATAAGGACGAATGGTGCTGATTTAACATAAGGCTGTGAAGGAAAATGCGACCTCTTATGTTTAGCTAACTCACAGACTTCACACTGAAAAGAATATGGATTTTTATTCCTGAATAACGAAGGAAACAATTTCTGCAAATAAGGGAAACTAGGATGACCTAATCTATGATGCCATAACATAATTGCATCATTGCTAGATAGGGAAGAAAATGAAACTTTATTAACTGTCTGAGCTTGACCGTTGGGAGTAACATCAACACAAAAGTAGTACATCCCTTCTTTCTCCCTAGCATTGCCAATCTTCTTCCCCGAAGCCAAGTCCTGAAATTCACAGCGATTGGGGTAGAAATTAGCTGCACAATTATAATCCTTAGTGAACTTGCTGTGTAACACCCCTAATTCCCGAGAGAATTCTTAGTGCAATATCAAGACTTTGGGGGAGAATTCGTAAATAGTTTGTCACGGCTTTAAAGTTTGAATTTCGGAGTGTTAGCAATATTCGGAAGTTGTTAGAATGATTTTGAGGCACTAGAAATATTTGGGGTGGTTGTGCAATTCTCATAAATTAAGTAGAAGCTCTAATTCTAATTTATACCCAAAAGTTTAGAAAACTACACTTTCGTCCCCTATGCATGAGAGACACTTGTCCAATTCAATTTGACACCTCACTAGATGAGAAGTCAACACCAACAACTCCCTCTTCACCAGCATTCTGAAAAAAGGAAAGGAAAAAAAATCTCTCTCTCTCATCCATCATCTTCCTCTTCTTCCTCCTTCATCACCACCACTCCTCCACCACAATCTCCACCGTCTCTTCTCCTCTTCCCGACCTGCTACTACCCGGAGTAGCCCTCACCACAAGGATCAAAACGCACAAAACAATTTGAAGTTTCATCGGATATCGAGAGAGAAAATCGCATTTGAAGGTGAAGAACCCTAGGTTGATCTTGATGAAAATTCTCTCACCTTGTTGTGATTTGGCGAGTATAACCACTTGATTCGTGATCCCCATCTCCGGGAGAGCTCATAGACACCAAGAACACGCTGTAACTCGCCGGATTCGCAACCATTCGCCGGATTTTTTTCCGTTCCCGTCGCCGACAAAGAACGGGATGGAGGAAGAGAGGTAACTCTCTTGTTTCTTCGTCGTTTCTAGCGATTCTTGCGTCTTTGTGATCCCCTGACCTTCTATAATCCTCCTAGGACTCTGTAACCAACCCAGAAATTGATATGAGCGCGTTGAAGTGCCGGAAACCGAGCAGCTGGTCGCCGGATTCCTCCATGGCCGCCGGAGAGTGATGCAACAAGGTATCTCTCTCATTTCTTCACCGTTTTTCGAGTTTCTTGCACCAAAATCATCCGTAGAGTATCTAGAATGCATTAGAATCATTCAAACCTGCCCATATTTCATATTTATGTTATATTCGAGTTTGATTTCACTTTTCACACATGGTTCGTTTTTCCGTCATGCATAAACAGCCCCTGTTCAAATGATCATATGTCTTTCGTTTTTAATCCGTTTTGAGCAATTCTGGACTTTCTGGAAACCTCAGACAATTGGCTACACCTTTCGTGTTTTAAGCTTTGTCAAATTCGGTCTCTAAACCACCTAAAAATCGAATTGAAGTTGCTTTGTTCGTGCTTGTTCATGCTGAGTTTTTTCCCACCAGCATTTTTGACCTAACTTTGGATCTCTGTATCTCCCTCGTTTTTGGTCCGCTTTGAATGATCTTTACCTTTCTGGAATCCTTGGAGCATTGGCTACAACTTTTGTGTTGATTTCGTGGTCCAATTTTAACTCTAAACCCTATGATTTTGGCTCCAAAGTTGCTGTGATGTTGATGTTCTTCACTAGCAAAAACTCAGAATTTTCTAAGTATAGAATCCTGTGGTGAAACACCCATTTTCTAGCCCTTGTATCTTCTTCAAAACTTAATGAAATTTAGATCTGTTTTTTCCTATATGTAGCTGGTATATAATACTTCAAATCATCGTCTCTGGGTCATCTTCAGTTTCGTAACGGATTGCTCACAAAACGAGCCTAAAGTTGCTAGTTTCAACTCATGAAACTTTCTTGAATTTTTCTAAGTGTTGAATCGGAATTTTTGTCCAACTTTGAGTAGCGATATCTCTTTGAATACTTAGAGTTTCTAGGAGTTCAAATATGTTCTAGAATCCTTGCACTGTCATCTTCAAAACCCTACTTCCAGTTTCTTAAAACTTCTTCTCAATTGATCAGAAATCAGTCGCAAAGTTGACTACTTGAAACGACGTTTCGCTATCTTTGAGGGGCGTTTTAGTCATTTATCTTGCACGAACCGCATTCCATGGCATTCTTGCATACAACCTCATATAGAGGGTATATGCTAATAGGTTCTATACTTTACTTGTGTATATCCAGCTGTTTTTAAGGATCGTTCCAAGTAGACGTATCTTTTCGTGCTGCTGCATTGACTGTGAGACCCGGACTCATATGAGACGAGTGTTGTAGGAGTGCTAGCTTTGCTTTGCGCCTTTCATGGCTCAGAGGTAAGTACATATGTACGGCCTTTTCATATCAAAATCTGCTTATGTGCTTGATGTTTCAAATGAATGTTTGTTATATGAAATAGTATGAGAATGCATGTTTTCCACTAAAAAGTTGTTAAACTATTTTATTCATCTCCTTTGAGAGCTCTCGGAAATTACTTGTGAAATTTTGATATTCCGATTCTGGTTATGTGAAAAAGAAAAAAATGAAAGACCTCTAATAGACTTAGGACGATGTACAGAGTACTGTTTTTAATGGGAGGCGTCAAGCGATCCTCCATTTTCTTATGGCTAAGACCATTGAAGCAATGCTTCTTATTATTGGATAGAACGTCAATGTTCGAAAATCCGCCCCCGATGAGCCAAAATGTATCAAGATATTGAGGCCAAGGGGTTTATAGAGCTATAGAGTGCTACTTATACTTGTAAGGGTCACTACGGAATAGGGGTGTCGACACTTAAGGCCTTTTAGCTAATGTTGTGAGCGGGGTTGACGAATGGGCTCCCTTAACGCTCGGGTGAAATAGGGTTTGATAGACCCTAGAAGGAACCCTTAGTGATTATTTTGTGATCCCTCTGTTTACATCGATCCTGCTGGTGGCTCTTGACACGCCTCAGCTAAATTAAACTGTTGTTTGAAGTCGTAATTAAAAATTGACTACTTTAATGTTGTTTGTGGCTCTTGATATGCCCTAATCGATGGAAATGAATTTTAAATCTTGGCTACTCATGAAATACTATCTTTATCTGTTCAAATGAACTTGTTTACTCTGGATATTTTACCAACTACTCGTGGTTTCTCAATGTTATTAAATTGAGAGGTTTTTGTTACTCGGTTACTTCAAGTTGATCCAAATTCTCCAATATGATAGTTTTACTGTTTAAATCTTCTGATTTGTTTCAACTCATGCTTCCGTGCCACTCGTTGCTTTACATGTCGTAGTGTGTACTTACTCAGTTTTTACTGATCAATTTCTTCAAAACTGCGTCGGCTTTTGCCATTTTAAATTCGCAGGTCGTCAATCAAAGTGGGGGATGGGAACGCTTGAACGAGACGAAGAAGTATAGCTTAACTTAGATCACTTAGTAGATCACAAATGTTATGTTTTAAATTGTACTTATTATCAAAATTTTGTTATGTACATTAAGCGAAATGTAATCTTAATAGTATCTACTTATGGTTGTCGATTGTCTATTTAACCCTGAACCGAGATCCCGGGTCGTTTACATGCTGACTGAGAAAAGATTGCAAGACAGGTTCGGGACGTGAAGAACTGAATTGAGAGTCACGTCACTTAAAAGAGAAATAGAACCTTTCCCAGCAACAGACGACAAAGACCCGTCTGCTATTCAGACCTTTTGGCTACCCGAACAAGGTGTATAAGAGGAAAATAAGCTTGACACACTTGTCATGTGATCAGTGACACCAGAATCAATGATCCAAGCAACATCATTTCCAGAAAAAGCACTAAGATTGGCGGAAAAATTACCTTGCTGGGCTAGAGAACAAGATGGTGTGGAATTTGAATTGATTTTGGCTTCCTGCATATACCTCTGCGGTAGCTCTAGTTGCTCTTTACTGAAAGGTTGAGATCCATAATTTGTCGGATTTGTCGGTTGTGTATCCCCGGCTACTTGGAATGCCCGAGTATTCCTTTTATCAACGAACTTGTGATTTTTCTGGAATGCTGGTTTTCCATGGAGCCGCCAACATGTCTCTCTAGTATGCTTTGATCTGTTGCAATAATCACACCACAATATGCTCTTTACATCGTCCTTCTTAGAATCATTCCTCCCCACAAATGCACATTCAGGTGTCGCAGAAATGAAGGCTGAATTCTCTGGTTGTTGAAGTTGCTTTCCTAGCATCACATTCCTCCTACTCTCTTCCCTTCTAACATAGGCAAATACTTCGTGTATAGAAGGGAGAGGTTCTTTGCCGAGGACTCTTCCTCTTACCTCATCTAGTTCAGAGTTCAACCCTGCAAGGAACTCAAAAACTCTCTCCTTCTCTAGCATCTTCTTGTATCGGGCGCTATCATTAGCGCATTCCCACTTTGTATCATAGTATTGATCCAACTCTTGCCACAAACCCTTTAGAATGTTATAATAAGTTGTGACACTTTGGCTCCCTTGCTTCATCTCACGAATGCGAGTTTTCAGCTCATACACTTGAGCCGAATTTCCCACATCTGAGTATGTTTCAGCCACAGCATCCCACATCTCCTTTGCAGTTGGCAAAAAGAGATATGATCTTCCAATATCAGGCTCCATGGAGTTGATCAACCATGTCATAACCATGGAATTCTCAGCTTCCCATGTCTTGAACTCCGACCCGTCTTCATCTTCAGGGGCTGTTATGGAACCCGTAAGATAACCATATCTACGTTTCCCACACACATACATCTTCACAGACTGAGACCATTGGAGATAGTTCTGCCCATTCAACTTATGATTTGTAATCTGAAGTGATGGGGTTTCAGGAACAGCAACCTGTGAACTCACAGAACGAGGTTGCTCAGACCTATTTCCTGGCTCCTGTATGTCCGGCATTGTCACTCAAAAAAGATAAAAAGAAAAAGAGCCAGCTATGAATTAGCCTTTATGCTCTGATACCATGAAAGCAGAATACAGAAATGTGTTTCTGTTCTGTGTATTTTTCCTTGAGGAATATACAAATATATATACATATTACAAGTGATCCTAATCAGAATAAAATATATCTAAAAATATCTGATATGATCTTATCACCGAATCAAATCTTATCTAGAAATCATATCTGATCTTAACAACCTTATCTCAGTTCAAAAAAAACTGAGAATCTTTCCACAGTTTGATAACATCAAAGCATGATATGTCACAACTAGAGTATCTAGTGACTTCAAGTCTAAGGATCGCAATTATATTAGCACTACGAGAAGCGATTGTGACTTTAACATAATCTAATGTATCCTTCTCGTTGTGGGTCAATCCAGTATGTCATTACTCCTAATGCATAACCATGTGTTAGACTTGATATCTCTATATCAATCTACACACATACTAGTCTATATTTGATCGTCCTATTAATTATTACGATGGACTAGGGATATTTAAGATAAACAACACAGTGTATCTAAGGACTTCAGTATATTAAATATCACAATAAATAATAAATGAGTACTCTCGCCAAAATACATTGTTCATACCAAATATATATTGCCGCTAGGTCACCTATTCCAACAATATTGATAGTAGAAGATCAATGACAGGCTATGTGTTTTCTCTGGGAGCACCTGTTGTGAGTTGGAAGACTACGCTACAGCCGACGGTGACGCTGCCCACCACGGAGGCGGAGTATATGGCTCTAACGGAAGTAGCAAAGGAGGCAATTTGTCTTAACGGATTAGTCAATGATCTAGGGCTACTTCAAGATCAGGCGATAGTCTACTGTGACAGCTTGAGTGCAATTTGCTTGACTAAGGACCAGGTTCATCATGAGAGGACAAAGCATATTGACGCCAGGTAACATTTTCTGAGAAGTGAAAGCATGATCAAGGTGATGAAGGTGGGGACTGCTGACAACCGGCCCAAGCCTTCGCTCCACAAATCATGTCTCCCTTTTCGGGTCGTAGCAAAACATGAATCGGGTCGATTCATAAAACGGGTCGCCCATGAACCAGGGCTCCAACCCAAAAATTCTCCCACTTGGAGACTGGTTCAACATCATGTACCAGAACCACATCCCCTAACATAATCAAGCTCCATCCCTGCAAGTCAACTCATCTTCTTTAAGAAAGAAGACCCACTGAAGCTGCGCACAGCTTCAGTTTCTCAACTGTAACAACCTTTGTGAACATGTCTGCTGGGTTCTCTCTTCCACAAATCTTCTCAAGCTGTACCTGACCATAATCAAGTAACTCACGGATGAAATGATACTTTGTTTCAATATTGCTTGGTCTTAGAATGGAACGCTGGATTTTTAGCAAGAAAAATAGCACTCTGACTGTCACTGTGAAGCGTGCCATTCTCCTGTATCTTCCCCAACTCTCCTAAGAACCTCTGCAACCATACCATCTCCTTTGCAGCTTCCGTGATAGCAATATACTCAGCTTCCGTTGTTGAAAGAGCAACAACCTTCTGCAAGTTAGAACCCCATGACACTGCCGTACCACCCAAAGTGAACACATACCCTGTAGTACTCTTCCTTTTATCAAGATCACCAGCAAGATCAGCATCAACAAAACCCTTAAGTTTCAAAGCATCTCCACTGAAACATAAGCTTGTGTCTGAAGAACCTCTCAAGTATCTTAAGATCCATTTAACTGCCTCCCAATGTTGCTTTCCTGGATTACTCATGTACCTGCTCACAACTCCCACTGCATGGGAAATATCTGGCCTAGTACAAACCATAGCATACATCAACGAACCAATAGCTGAGGCATATGGAGTCTTACCCATGTGTTCCCGTACTTCAACTGTCTTTGGTGAATCATCTTTACTCAATCTAAAATGACCCCCCAACGAAGTGTTCACAGGCTTAGCCTGATCCATGCTGAATCTGCTTAGTACCTTCTTCACATACTCTGCCTCGTACAAATACAGAGTACCTATGGCTCTATCTCTGACTATCCTCATGCCAAGAATCTGACTTGCAGGGCCCAAGTCCTTCATGGCAAACTGTGTAGACAATTTCTTCTTCAAGTTGTTAATCTCATCCAAACTAGATCCTGCAATCAACATTTCATCAACGTATAACAACAAGATAATGTAGGAGCCATCAAACTGTCTAACATAGCAACAATGATCTGCATGACATCTCTTGTACTTTAAGATGCACATAAAACTATCAAATTTCTTGTTCCACTGCCGAGGAGCTTGTTTCAGACCATACAAGCTCTTCTTCAACCCGCACACAAAATTCTCCTTTCCCTGTACCTCGAAACCCTCTGGCTGATGCATATATAATTCTTCCTCCAAGTCACCATGAAGGAATGCAGTCTTTACATCTAAGTGATCAAGATGTAAGTCTTCTTGCGCAACCATACTCAGCACCAACCTGATAGTTGTAAGCTTCACCACATGTGAAAATATCTCAGAATAATCAATTCCCTGCTTCTGATGGTACCCCTTCACAACAAGTCTTGCCTTATACCGTTTACTTCCATCAGATTCATTCTTCACACGATATACCCACCTGTTATGAAGTTCCCTCTTCCCTGTTGGAAGTTCAGTTAACTCCCATGTCTGATTCTGAAGCAAAGAATCCATCTCATCATTCATCGCTGACTCCCACTTGCTAGAGTTACCATCCTGCAAAGTCTCTGCATAAGTCTCAGGCTCACCAGCATCAGTCAACAATATATAACTAAGACTAGGGGAGTAACGCTCTGGGACCTTTCTGTTCCTAGTCCCCACCCGAGTTCTAACATAGGTCTTCATAGGAGTGTTCTTGTCCTTTCAACTGGCTGTGACTCAGTAGTGTCACGCACACTAGACTGATCCTGCGGAACATCATCACTGGGAGTGACATCTTCAAGAATATCAGGACAAACATACGAAGGAGTAGCTGGGACTTTATTCTCTGTATCAATAGCAACACTTGTCCTATCCTTATACATCATCTTCTCATTGAAGATCACATCTCTGCTTCTTATTATTTTTCTGTTCTCAGCATCCCAAAATCTATAACCTAACTGTGCATCTCCATATCCAATAAAGAAACAAATCTTGGATTTCGCATCTAGCTTACTACGTCTGGCAGCATCAATATGAACATAAGAAACACAACCGAAAACTTTCAAATGATCAAAAATAACCTCCTTTCCGCTCCATACTTCTTCAGGAAATCTGAATTCCAACGGAACTGAAGGTCCACAGTTTATGCAATAAACCGCTGTGCTAACTGCATATGCCCAGAAAGTCTTCGGTAATCCAGAACAAAGCCTCATGCTTCTAGCTCTCTCATTGATGGTCCTATTCATGCGCTCAGCCACACCATTCTGTTGTGGTGTCCCGGGAAGAGTATTTTCGAGTCTAACTCCATGCGCAACACAATAATCCTTAAGTCCACCATCAATGTATTCTCCACCATTATCAGATCTCAAACACTTCAATTTCAAACCCGTTTCAGTCTCAACCATGGCTTTCCACTTATTAAAAGTTTCAAACACATCAGATTTATTTTTCATAAACTAAACCCATACTTTCCTACTGAAATTATCAATGAAAGTGACATAGTATTGAGATCCTCCTAGCGATGCTACTGGTGAAGGACCCCACACATCTGTGTGCACGAGATCCATCTTGCTTGATCTCAATGCACGACCGCCTTTCAAGAAACTGACTCTCTTTTGATTTCCCATAATACAGCTCTCACAAATACCCAGATCAACAGACTTCAACTTTGAGAGCTTACCTTGGGACTGTAATATCTTCATACCTCTATGAATCATATGACCAAGTCTGCGATGCCACAAATCAGCGTCTTGCTCAGCTTCAGCAACAACTACTGATCACTCGGTCCCGAAGTCATGTACAAAGTTCCTGTTTTCTTACCACGAGCAAGTATCATGGAACCTTTCAAAACCTTCCATGCACCACTTGAGAAGACCAAAGAGTTACCATCATCATCAAGCTGTCCCACCGATATCAAATTCTTCTTCAGTTCAGGAACATGTCTCACCTTCCGCAAAGTCCATACAGAACCACTTGCAAGCTAGACATCAATATCACCCTGACCAACAATATTCAGCGGCTCTCCATCTGCCAAGTACACCTTTCCGAAATCCCCAGCAGTATAGTTCTGCATAATTTCACGGTGCGACGTATTATGGAAAGAAGCACCCGAATCTAATATCCAATCATCAACGGGACTATACACAGCAAGAAGTAAAGCATCTTGAATTTCATCACTGACTGCATTGACCGAATTCCCAGACTTTCCTCTGTTTTCTTCGGTACCTTACAATCACTCTTAAAGTGACCAAATTTACCACAGTTCCAGCAATTACCCGTGTTTCCATCCCTTGTCTGCGATTTTCCACGATTGGTACCTCTATACTTAGATTTTGATCTTCCCCGATCATTGTTATCATTCCTTTCATTACTTCTTCCACGATTATCAATATTATAGGCTGAACCCGAAGGTTCACCAGAATCTCTACGATGCACTTCCTCAGCCAGAATTAAATCACGTATGTTATCATACTTCAACTTTTCTTTTCCAGCAGAATTACTAACAGCAGTTCGCATAGATTCCCAACTATTAGGTAATGACGCTAACAGTATCAAAGCCCTAACCTCATCATCAACCATACCTCTGTCATCTTCATATTGAACAGACGCTTCATCAAGTACACCTTGTTATTAGCTGACCGAGTCTCGTACATTCCTGACAATGCCTTTATCAGCGAAGCTGTAGTAGTCTCCTTAATAACTTTGTGCGCAACCGACCTTGACAGCGTCAACCGGACGATGCCCAGAACTTGTCGATCCATAACCTTCCAGTCTTCCTCCTTCATGGCTTCAGGCTTTACCCCGTCGAGTGGAGCATGCAGTTACTTCCCATACATATAGTCCTCTATCTGCATCTTCTAGTACGCATAATCTGTGCCATCGAACTTTTCAATTCCAGACCCCTTCATCTCATCTGCCATCGTTTTTCCCAAACCCTAGCGAACCAGGCTCTGATATTTGTTGTTGTGAAAAACGAAATATGCCAAAAGAAAGAATCAAAACACACAGATTTACGTGGTTCGGCAAAACAGCCTACTCCACGGAGTTGCAGAGATTTCACTAAAACAGACGAAACGTCTCAGAGAGAATTACAAGCGAAATCAGAACGCTCAACATAACATGCTACGAACCCTAAGAACTCTATAAATAGACAACCTATCAAACCGGGCCGGGTCCAACCTACCGGCCCAAGCCTTCGCTCCACGAATCATGTCTCCCTTTTCGGGTCGTAGCAAAACATGAATCGGGTCGATTCATAAAACGGGTCGCCCATGAACCAGGGCTCCAACCCAACACTTAAGGGCATATCGGACTCGGTGGGGGTCCAGTGAGTCTCTGTGATAGGAGACAATCGGGTGGGGAGAAGACGTAGCTTTGTTGCGAAAAGAGGAGCAACTGCTGTTGACGAGAGAATTCAAGTCAAGGTGGAGATTTGTTGAGGAGGTGCCTTGAATTGGAAGTCAAATGCAACTATAGAAACAATTTGGCTTGAGTTGAAAAGTCAAAAGTAGCAAAAGGTTAAGAATCAATTAGGGCGGCAAATTGTTATTTTCAAATTGGTTTTGGAAACATTCTAATATGTGGTTCTCCTATAGCACTATATAAGTAGCTTTGTAGTGCTATTATGGAGTAGGCAAAATCAAGTGTAATTGTTCATCTTAAATGAATAAAGGGTGCTTTTCTGCCGTGGAGGTAGTTAGCAAATATTTTGCTAGCGAACCACGTAAAGTTCTGTGTACTTCTTTATTCGTTCATTGTTTGTGAGGTGGCTTGTCATAACATGTAGCTTGCAAACGAGAAAGAAGACGAGTTTGATCACGCGAGTGAGCAATAGCTTTCTTGAGTTTTTGTCCTTTCTTAGCAACGTCTTGTTATCAAAATTTATTTTTTTTCAATTTGCATTAAAATATAAGAGATTTAAGTTGATTTAATTAGTGACTTCTTTTCCTCAAAAAAAAAAAAAAAAAAAAAAAAAAAAAAATTATTGACTTCTCGCTAGGACAAACTTGATGTTTGGCCAATGCATCTTCGCCCAGTTCAAAATTGAGATAACGCGGCCTTTAAACTAATTACTTGTTACAAAATCACGTGCAACACACGTGCTCCTAACTAGTCCGTTAAAATGGGAATATATATTCTCCCAGTACTCTCTCCATTATAGAGCGTCCTCATCACAAAAGAATAAGATGCTTTTCAATTGGTGAACCTAATTCTTCAAGTAGCAATACAAGAAGATTCCATTTTCCCGCTGAAAATGGCCTTTAAAAAGAATGAAAGAGTGGCTTCTATAATAACTCAAGCAAGTTAAACCTTTTATCCTTCAACTAGCCCCTTTCATAGCCGCCATGAATTCATCCCGCTGCAACCCTGACCAGTACTGCAACCACCACAACCAGTACTATGGTGCTACACCACCACCTACCTGCCACCTCCATGGCCACCCTGCTCCGGTCAACCATGAGCCCCCGATGCCATACCCCCACCCTGCTCACAGGGGCTTAGGCTCTGGCTTCCCAGGGTCTCGTTATTCTTTTCCTCAGGCAAATGGGGGTTGTTTTGGTCACGGTCACGGTCACGTCGGCCTTAACCACTTCGGCGGCAGGCCCACGATAATAAAGAACAAGGGATACCGCAGCGGCTGCGACAAGAGCGGCTGCGACAAGAGTGGCAGCGACAGCGACTAAAGCTGTTGCGAATGATTGGGGGGGGGGGGGGGGGGGCATATACTACTAAATAAAGAAAAAGGAAGTCTAGTTGTGTGATGAATTAAAGGAAGCAGTAGCCTGTCTTAATTGCTTACTAAAATCTTTTGTAGCTGCTCGATCTATGGAATCAGACTTTTTTCTACCTAAATAAAATATGCTAACATCTCTTACATCATTCTACTGATGTGTAATTTAGTCTATTTCACTACGACCAAGTTTGCTTTGTGTTTTTGTTTCTCAAACTGTTTTTGAAGGAATGGAAAGAAATTAAAGAAGACCCATAAAAGTGAGAACGGAAGCAGACAACCTCCCAGAACTTACACACAGATAGATGATGAGACTAAAAATTGATAGTAGCAGCTAGTATAAGGTTGTTGGGTTACTTCAAATTGTGGAAACAAACGAATTCATGAAAACTTCTCTAAGTTTGGATATCCTCTTATAGTTATTTTTCTGGATTTGAGTTCAACCAGCCACAAGTTATATGCCCGTGCATTTTCGCTTTATTCGAGTGCATATTTCAGTAAGGAAACGAAAACATTACCGAGAGAATTGATTTATTTTCAATAGCCCCTTCGGTAATGTTGTGTAGAGTTACAACATCCACATGAAGTAACTACCCAATTTCAGTAGCGAGAGAGATAGAGGGGTAGAGGGACTGAAGTGGGCGACCAATCCTCAAGCGAGAGAGATGGAGAGATAAAGTGGATTTGAATGAGGTTTCACTCTCCGATTCTTAATGGATTCTCAACTCACTCCCCTTCGAACTGCGAAATTGTTTAGAGGCTATTGAAAATAATTCAATTATATGAGTTACAACATCTTTCTTAGCAAAATGATAAAAAGGACATCAAATAGTTTAGCGCCTTTTTGTTTTTTGTTTTTTCCAAATTTTGTGTTTTCATTCATTTACATGTTGTAAATACATTTAAGTTCACATTCTCGTCCCAAGAAATTTTAATGCATCATGTTAGACATCAATAACTTCCTTGAAAGTTATAACTTAGTGATATATTCTAAAACATATTTTTAACTCGTCTGTATCCCATCTCCCACACCCAACTTCTTGTATCCCTATAACAAAGAAGAACAAAATAACAGTCTCATATGAATAGTGACCACACTCCAGCTTCATCATAACACCCCCTCCCTATATATATATATATAGGCTCAGCCAAGATTACCAAAGTGGATGCTACATATTTTCCTATACTAGTATAGTGCACGTTTTAACTCTTGTAAGCTGCAAAACCTGAAGAAGCTATTAAGCTAAAAATGTCACTCATTTCAAACTTATTAAACATATAACAAAAATTAAATGAATTGTCATAAATGTGAGAATTTTTTTGATCCCCTAAAAGAACACAAGCTTGATGCTCTATTCAACTAATTTAGTGCCAGTTGTAGGTGGGCCTTCTTACATTGAAAATACTTGAGCAAATTAATAACTCTGTTAAGGATGCTGATAATTACAGGACAAAGAATACTAATTACAACACAATAAAATGCAAAAAGACCACACTACCTCTTGAATGCATAGATTATCGTTAAAGAGTTATTATGCCTCCCTTCTTGTTTCAATCACTGCCCTCTCATATTCAAGAATCCACGCCCACTGATATATTTTCCAACAAAATAGCTATCACCAGATCACCACCGATTCAAGGAAAGAATTGGCGTCCTACCCGTCTGGTGAATTGGTCTTTGAAAAATACCCGCATGTCACTTATGTTTGGCGTGTGTAACCCACGCGGGGGTTACACAATTTAATCAACTAAAATTAACACTTAATCAGGAAAATTAATAAAACAAACCTATACACATCATCATCCACCCCTTCGAATTCACTATCACTCCAACTGAAACTATCTCTCTCTCTCTCTCTCTCCCTCTCTCTCTCTCTCTCTCTCTCTCTCTCTCTCTCTCTCTCTGCAACTCACTCACCGTCGCTCGCTGCAACTGTACCCATGGCTTCCACTGCTTTTTCTTCTTCCTCCGCTCCGGCCGCCCTCTTACCCCTCCCAACCCCGTCGCCACTGAGACACCCACCTTCGACGAAGAGGTTTGCCTTTTCAAATACCCCCTTTCTCAATTCTGTAACTTACTTGATGATTTCATGTACATGTTTGTAATTGATGTTTGAATCAAAGAAAAATCAAATCCATGTTTGAATCTGTTGGCACCTGTAAAATTTGACCATAATTCCACCAAATCAAGAACTCGGACGAGATCCAGATCTAGAACTCTGACGATGACCTGTTCTAGATCGTGGAACTCGTACGAGTAGTTCTCGTCTCAGTATCACGAGATGAATACTGAGACCAGAACCTATAAAACTGGAACGAGGAGAAAGCAAGACCCTTCCGAGGAGCATTTTACTCGTCTTGAGACGAGAACTTCACGCTCCTCTCTGTATAAGCCAGCTTATACTGAGATGAGCATTACTCTCGTCTCGGTTAAGAACAGTTTATACTGGGACGAGCAATATTCTCGTCTCGGTAGAGACCTGCTTATACTGAGACGAGCAACATGCTCGTCTCAGTATATCAAGTTTATACTACTCGTCTCAGCAGTTAGAAGATGAAAAAAAACCCATTGATTCCAGACTTAGAACAGTCCTGCAGCTTTAACACTTAAATTATTTATCTGTGTAGACTTGAACAGTAAAGGATCTCCCATCAACACTTCACGTAAAATAAAAAATGTGACACACTTATACTGAATCTAAATTCAATAACACTTATACCCTCAAAAAAAATTCAGTAACACTTATAATAATTAAAAAACTTATAAACTTTTAAGTAACAGACCATTTATAAATACTTTGAAGTATTTCATTATTAATCTGACCTTATTAATGAAAGTTTAATTTGAATTGTAGAAGCAAATAATCAAGGTTTCGGAGTTCGACGAGAAGTTAGGAGATGTACCGCTTCCATTGTGCCAGATTAAAGTCGAGAAAGGAAACATCACTACGAGGGTAGCCTTGAAAGGGTACAAGCAGAGTTTGCAATACGTATGCCCTGAGGTTCATTAATTGATTGCACAAAGGCTCCCACAGCTGAAATTTTTGTTTGACATCCATTGCGCGAGCAACGTTACCTTTCCCAGTATGGTTGTGAATCTTGTCATGCACGCAAAGAGGAACAAGGAGAAAAAAGATCTTGAGTTTTGGTTCTACATTAACAACATGCCAGTTCGGTTTGGATTGCAGGAGTTTTGTTTAGTTTCGGGGTTGAGCTTCAACGAAACAACTGGTTATGGTGATAAAGAGCATGCATACGGGTGGGCTGCAAAGTATTTACCTCATCACAGGCTCGGTAACAACATCAATGTATCGGATATTGAAAAGGTTTTGCATGGCCTGAAGCCCAAAATTAAAGATTTGACTGAGGAGGAGAAATTTGATTATGCGGGACTGCTAATGGTATGCCTGATTGGACGAATGACGTTTGTGAAAACGAATGCGGACACAATATCCATGACACCGTTTGGCCTGCTTTCGGATTTTGAATGGACAAACAAATTCGGATGGGGCAAGTACTTGTGGCCAGGTTTCACTGAGCAAGTGGCTGAGGAGGCTTGGACTAAAAACATGGATGGTCACGGTCGCCGGAAGTACAACATGTTGAACTTTCCGCACATATTTCTGGCATGGATTTGGGAGGCCATACCCCACCTTGGTGATCAGCTGGGAAAACCGAGGGCAGGTAAGGAAAGGAAGTTGTCGCGCTTGGCTAATTGGACGTGTAGAGGATGCGCATTGGGCTTGGAAGAAGCAGCGGAATGCTGGAGTGAGATAAATTATGTTAATCCAACCCTCGTCCCAACGGAGGAAGAGAAGAAACAACACTACTGGATTAGCTTCATTGAGTACAGGAGGACTCACCCCGACCAACCACTTCACCCCAGGTGGACTGCTCTGTTCGAGAAGAGGACAGTGCTTGAGGATGACATGAGTTCTAATCGGAAATTCACACCCAGCTACAACTTTGAGGGAGTGCAACCGGATGAGGTAGTGGCTTCGGATACGCCGCAGAAGAGGAGGAGGAAGAAGGATGTTGCAAAGGATGATGGTGTCGGGCCCCAGAAGAAGAAGCAGAAGAAAACAGTTAACGAGGACGAGCATGGCCCACAGTCCAAGAAGAATAAGAAGAAGACGGAGAAACGCAAAGAACTTGCTCTTGTTGATGAGGAGGAAGAAGAGGAAGAGGAGGATGCTAGTCTTGTCCCGAGATGGAGAAAGGGTGCAGTTGTGATTTCCTCAACCCCACCTCCATCTCCACCGAGAACCCAACCTTCGGTGTCTGCAACACCTCCACATTCCGGTCGACCCGAACCATCGAGAACTGTGGGAGTTGACTTAGAAGACTAGAAGCGGGAAATGCGGAAAGCTTTTGAAGAGGCATTGGTTCCTATCAAAGAAAACCAGATCCATTTGAGTGATAAAATGACAGAAATGAGCAGTAGGATGGGTAAGATGGAGGAAGAATTGGTTGCCTTAAAAATTGCTTGTAAGTGGGGACAAGCAACGCACAAGATGGCAAAAAATATGCACACTGCTTGGGAAGAAGTGCGAGTAGACCCAACGTCCGGCATTCGGTTCCTTAGCGAGGTACGCATATTGTTCTTATTTACGGTGTTTGACTTATGTAATGTAAGGTAATTGTGACCTAATAAATCTATCCATCCTATTGTTAGGATACAGAAAGAGAAGCTTTCATTGATTCCAAACCCAGAAGGGCGGTCCGGTCCAATCAAGCCAAACACAGTTAGAGAAACAGCGACAGGGGGTCCGGTCCAATCGAGCCAACCACAGTTACAGAAACAGCGACAGGGGGTTCCGATCCAATCGAGCCAACCACAGTTAGAGAAACAGGGGAAGGGGGTTCCAGGACAATCGAGTCAACCGCAGTCACTGAAACAGAAGGAACCGATGGATCCAATCCAGTTGAGGCTAACCCCACAACAGAAACAGAAGCAGGGGGTCCACGCAAGTCCAAGCACCCCCAATCGTAGAAACCGAAGCAGGACCTTCCATGGCAGCAGAAGCAGGTGGGTTGGAGGAAGATGAGGATGCAGCCACCGATGACGAATTACGGGAATGGATGAAATATAATTACTCGGAACTCCGTGAAGAATCAGATCCAGAGCCTGAAGCGATTGCGATTGATCAATTTGGACCTCAGGATTGGGATGTGTGGTATGACGCGGTTGAAAGTGAAAGATTGGAAGAGGGATGGTCTCCCAAATCGCTTTACGATTATAAGAGAGGGAACGAGTTACATGACATATACAGCCGGGATGAGATGGCAATTATTTATGAGAATGGTCAGGACTATTTTTACTGCCCAATAACCAATCTGGGACGTTACTTTAGCCGTAATCGTGCTAGAATTGATTGGGAGACTACGCCGTATGGGGTTGCACTGGCACAAGATGGTTGTATTCCTAAGAAGTTTCTCTCCAGTGTGTATGTTCCAGATTTTGCTATGAGGAATAAGACTAAGCCGGACCCAGACTTTCGCAAAGCATTCTATGCTTGGCTAGACGATCCATTCAAAGATTACAATGGGTTAAACTGTCACTACAACAAATATGACCTTTATTGACAGTTTTTTTGTCAACAAGCAGTTTTGTGTAGCTAGTTACATGATTTATCTACAATATTTGCGTTTGTCGATATATGTGCTACCGCTTGTCAGCATAGTAACTATTTCTGTATTTTCAATGAAAGTTTAGTCAAGAATGTTATGCGCTTGATTTTCTCCCCGGAATACTTAAATAAGGTAACAAATATTATATTTTGGTGACTTACATAATTGTCAACGATAAAAATATAGGTGCACAACTTCTAGAGGGTAAATTTTTTTTTTTTTTGAAATATTCTGGAGGGAAAACTTAAAATATTCCCACTGGGGGGAATAAAAAATTAAAAAAAAAATATCTTTAATCATTTTACGAAAGGAACGCATTGGACTCACATAGAACTCAAACCCCTCTATCTACGCTTCTCTATCAAAAACCTCTCTTTGGAAAACTCTCACAAACACGCGCCCCTCTCTCCGCTGCATACCCAGAGGCTGATCAGTATATCCTGCCAAATCCCATTCCCTCCCTCCCTCCCTCCCTTCTCTCCCAAATACTCGTCTATGATAACTGCCTTCAATCCATAGCATCGAACCCTCGCAACCTTCGTCGATAAGCCTCGCAAACTTCCCACTTTGGAGTTTTCTCTCCAAATCTCTCAGTTCTCATCTGCGATCCGTAGCTGTAAATCGTCAGATCTCCGGTGAGTTTTTCTCTCCCAAACCACCTGTTTCTCGGTCTTTATTTCTACCGGTTTCTATTCACTGTCTTCTACTTGAGTTTGGTTTGTATAATTTGAATGGATCTACTTATAACTTTTATCTAATTGAAAGTAGGGTTTGTGATAGAAGATCTTTGAATTTGATTTTGCTGCAAAATTTTTTTTTTAGTTCAAATTCATAAAATATAATGATTTTCACTTTAATTTTTTTGCGGAGTATTGGGTTTGTGCTTATTGGGTTTTGGATAAATATAAGCACGATAGATGTCCAGTTAAATTTCGACAATTGATTTGAATAATTACTGCTACATGTTGTTGTGCACTGCTTTGTATGTATTTTTTCCAATCAGAGCCATTGACTAGTAACATAAAACCAATAGTTAATGTTGGTTCTTCTGATAAGGGATGTAATCGGAGCCATGGATAAATGACTGAAAAATAAAAAAAATGTATATATGACATGATAAATGTAGGATCTAAATTATATTCAGTGAATGGGGATCATTAGTATAAAAGCACAAGTTATAATTTCTTATCCTTTCAATATTTGATGTTTCCAAAATAATATGTTGGGAGCTTGATGTTTTTCTTGTCAGTTGACAACTTCTATGTGCTGTTTTTCATTGATTATTGAAATACAATTCAATGTTATGCTAAACTTGTTGCTTGGTTGTAAAGAAATGTGCTTTAAAAACGTTATTTAGTCCATTAGTTACAATTGTATTTATACTTTTTCAGGAGGAGAACTAAAGTCATTGAGTCACAATACCTGACATATCTTTCACGAAGCCGGAGATTCATGTAGTTCTAAAGGTATACATTATATCATTCCTTTTGCTTTTTTTTGCATAATGATAGCTTTACACAGGGATTTACATTGCAGCTGCCACTGATAACATGGGCCTTCAGAAGGCACGTTCGACATTAATTGCAATCGTTCACGCGTTGCGGTTGATGATCAAAATTAGACCTCAAGTGGTATTATTTATAGCTATTTGCCTTTTGTGTCATGAATTTCATCATGATATTATGTTTTCTGTTTCTTTACCATCATAGTGGGGTTTTTTTTTTTTTTTATATAAATCCATCTAAGTGATTTGTTGCTCAGTGTTTCGTCACTTTCTTTTCACATATCCTATGCAATGGGCCTGGCAATTGTATGCCTCTGTGTAATTTCGTTTCTTTTCAAGGTTTGGACTCTTTGTCTCATTGAGTGGAATTGGAAATTCACAACAATAAGAAGCTTCTTCCATCTAGTCTTGTTTGCTTGTTTTCAATGATTAACACAATTAAGTTGAATTCCATCTTGGTTTTACTATCAAAAGGTGTTAAAATTTTATACTCCATATGTGATTTCAGGTTGCAGAACTTAGGTGGTCGTCTAGATTCTATGTCGAGAGTATAGCAAGAGTGATGAGGCTCTCACTAAGTAGTTTGCTTCTTTATAAATTACACATGGCATATCAGTTCTTTGTGCGATGGCAGCAGTTGCAGAGAAAAATTGGTAACGAGTTTCATCCTATTTGAATGTCGTGTTTGCATGCCTACCCACCATGTGATTGGCTTTAGGATAGACATGTGTTCTATATCAGTTTGAGGATTGAGGTTCAAAGAATTTTTGCCAATTCCTTTTATTTTGATGTTTGCATCCTCATACAAGAAGCAAAGTTCCCACCCCATAGATCAGATCCTCATTACAAGCAACTTCCTTTTCTTATTTTTGTTTGATGTTTGCATCCTTTCTTAATACTGCAGTTCACTGTTTATTTTTTGTTAATTTAGTTATCTGTGAAAATGTTGTTATATATGTTTGCAGTTGGGAAGTAAAGCCTCATTCTTATTGCTAAGTACAACATCTAGGAAAATGTCTATGATGTCAAGTATATTTTTTGTTGTTGGAGTTATTGCCATCATCGTGACGAGGATTAAATTCATCATTTACCGGAGCAGCCAACCACTTCGTACTACATCTACACAACCTCTCAGTTCTCATGTTTGTCACATGTTCATGTTTGTCACCCCCCCCCCCAAACACTCCTAGCTAAGCTTATTATTGTGAGTGTTGATCGTTGAGTAGGTTGTCATACGGCGGAATGCTAAATCTCCTTTTCTTGTCGCATAGTGATAGATTTACACCGAGATTTATATTTCAGCTGGCACCAAGAACATGAGCCTTCATAAGGCACGTTCGTTTGATAAGGCCTTGGTCAAAAAGGTATATAGCGATATACTAAAGCATGTAAGGTTATCGTTATCGTCTATCATCATTACAGGTTATTACCTCATAAAGTTTCATCCCCATTTTCCCGATGATATATAGAAGCCGAGAAGTAGGCTAGTCATATATGACATCATGTCTTGACGACATTAATTGCATTTGTTCACGCGTTGTGACTGATGATCAAAATTAGACCTGAAGAGGTATTATTTATAGTTGTGACTGATGATCAAAATTAGACCTGTAGCTTCTGTACAGAAAACTCATTTGGTTAACTCCTACTTTGGTGCCGCTTTTTGTATTAAATATATTTCTTTCTCATAATACTGTATTGTACTAGGGAATTGTTGGAATAGCAAACTCACTATCACCCAATATCAATAAATCACTTTGATAAATGGGAGTAGCATAGTAAGGCCACTGGTGATTTGACCATAAGAACCTGAAAAACAGGGATGGCAACGGACAACAGAGATGGATGTATTCTTCTTTGACAAATTTTATTCCGTTCTCCTTATCTCTATATGATATATGCATGTATTACATCCTACAAATCACACATGTCTTTAATTACTTCATAGTATTTGAGCAAACTGTCTATTTTTTGACCTCTCAAAGTTTGAATTCATTCTCAGGACTAAGATTTGTGAACTTCGCCTTCACCAAGTACCGATCATTAGTCAGCCACTCACCTGAAACAGGTACACCTATTCCCTTTTCAAGATTTTGTATTGATGCCCTTACATAGATATATCTTCTTGGTGATATGGAAGTCATGTAATTTCATTCATGGGGGATTGCAATTTGTCCTTCAATACCCATGTGTCAAGAATTAGTTTTTTTGTGAGAAGTAATAAAAAAATATGTTCACTTTTAACTGTAAGCAAAAAAAAAAAAAAAAAAAAAAAGAAAAAAAAAGAAAAACTATGTCGGTACTGAACTTGATAAAAGGTGCAAATCAGTTGATTTTACTTTCACTAATATACAATGATTTTGTCAGTTGGTTGTTATTTTGCTACATAGTTATGTTTTCAAGGCTTCAAATCTACAAAGTAATGTTAGAATCACTCTCGAGTCTATTTTATATCATGTTTCTTTGTCGAACAATTCAATTTTCGTTCGGTTATATACCATACTACTTTCCTGACCTTGTTCTTTTTTTCTTTGGACTTTTGCAGATCGAAGGAGAAGCCCACTCTATGGTAAGTTCTTCAATTTATTTGTACTTAAATTAAACTTGGGTGTCACTTGACATGATTTGAGGAGAACAAGAGGTCCAAGAAAATCACACATATGTTGGAATATTTTTGTCAATTTATAGATGTAGAATCCTTCCCTAATCATTTGAAATTCTGTATTTGTTCTTACGCAGTTTGAATTTGCTGTTTGGAAAGCACCTCATGCCGTCCACAAATCTTTCTTATCAATGGTACCAAATCTTCCTCGATACTTTGTCTAAATGCTTAAATAAGTTTCTGAATTTAAATTATGTCATTAGGAATCAAGTAGGCAGTGACTTTATGTATGAATATTTGCAGGGGTTCGTGAATGGAGTACGTTAGCTTTTTGGAACTAGGTGTTCGTGAATGGAGTGCTATATATAGTTCATGCCACGGAGTTTTGGATCCACTATGTCTACTACGTCTATTATTTATGTTAACTAGACTAGAATCTGGAATGACTTGTGTAGTTTTTGAACTAAGCTCGAATCTGCTGCGACTTTGAATTTTTTGAAGTGGTTTGTGATGCTAAGTTTTATGTAGTTTTGTCAATCTATGACATGTTTCTTAATGCAAGTAGTGTCTGTAGCCAACTTATTTCTTATGTAAAATGCCAATTTATGGCATCTTTTTAAAGTTTGGCAGCATGTTTGGATGGTCTTCAAAAGTGTTTTTTTTATTAAGTTGTGATAAAGGTGACAAGCACGAACGTCAAATGAAAGATGAAGTACCGACAAACTTCTCTTCTAGTGACTATTCTGGATGTCATCTATCTAACTACACATGAATATATGTTTGTCGCTTTTTGTAAAGGCGACAGAAGGACATAGTCAGTAGAACGAAACTACCGACATAAATTTATGTCGCTGCTTACTCTTTCTGCCGACAAACAGAACGCTTGTCGGCTATCACTCTAACGACGGAGTTATTGTGACTACGGATCGACAAACCAATTTCTGTCGGTAGAATATCTGCCAAAAAATTTAGGCTATCTACCGACAAATTTTGCTGTCAACGGAGGCAGTATTTGTTGTAGTGTGTGGTTGCAAGGTACTTGGACGAGAATTCTTCCGTTATTTACTTTCGGATAAATGTACTTTGGGATGGGGTCAAATGGATGAGATGACTTATGTGCTTAGACGGTTGTACTCGAAGGAATGTCGCGAAACCAGAACCGACATAGCCATTACCGACGGTAAGTGGTATCACACATGGGTGAATAAGAACTTGACTGATGAAGCGCGGCAGAAGGAGTTGGCTATTTATTTTGAAGGGAGTAGGCCGTACCGTGGGACAGAGATGTCCAATGCACGTAAGTGGCTCATGCCATGGTTCTCAAAAATGCCATATAAGGGAGGGGGAGGGGCAGGACATTGGTTGCTCGTTTACATTGAAGTGGAAGATATGGTTGTTCAAGTCTTCGATCCAGTGATAGGAATGGGAAAAAAGGCAATGGGACCTTGGTGCTCTTCGAAAGGAATTTCCTAAGATGCTAAAAGCGTCTGGTGTATGTAGAGCGCCAAACAGGTTGTTAATTAAGAGGAATGGGTTAGAGATGACGCACTACTTCAAGCCTCATGATAAATGGAGATATGCAACAAATATGAAGAAAGATTTAGGCTTCTATGTCCTAAGAATGATCGAGCACCTTATGGAATGTAATCCCATTAGGGGTTGGACTGAACTAAACAAAAAGGCGATCAAACAGATGAAGGAAAACTATTGTATTTTAATTTGTATGGTTCCTTTTCACTTTCCGGTTTGCGATGGAGAGGGTAAGAGGAAAGACAAGATGGTGCGTAAGTAGGTGGACTTGGTGTACAAAACTTGTAATGAGATAAAACTTTTGTTGGTGTTGAATGAGGTTTTTGTTTTTCAATTTTGTTTTATTACTACAAATTGATTACATAGGAAAACAACGGACAAACAACAACTACCAACAATTACAAACACACGAACGCATACCTACAACATGATTATATAGCAACTACCGAAACCAACAACAAAACCAATCACGAGAACAAGGAACAAGTTAGCTTTTTGAGGCGCATGAGCAACTACGTCTAGAGAAGTGGATGGACCGTCGTATGAAGTTGGTTGTCTGGTATGGTCGGTTTCACGCAGACGTTGCTCGTTCTCAAACCACGCATTTGCAGCCTCTTCATATGTTGCGTACTTAATATAGCAAGCGTTCTTATATCCTGTCGTTTGCTCCTGACATGCTAGCCAAGAGGTATATATGCCCGTTTGACGACCCACAAATACGACGTAATAATAATCTATGCGAGGCATTCCTGACATTTAACATTATTACGTTAGATAATCTATGATTAAGGGGTTTAAAATTATTGAGTAATACTTTTGATACCCATGTACTTAGTAGTTTTAGGTTTTACTTTTTACAATGTTAGAGTTTTAAAGATTCAGGTTAAATTATATGAAAAATATTTTATTTATGATAATAAGATTTTAAAGATTCTAAAAAAATGTCGGATTTAAGGGTATAGGTAACATTTTAGGGTTTACTATTTACAATATTAGGGTTACTGATGTCACATTTATTCATTGTGTGGGGACAGTGACACCTGGTGACTTGCAAGATAAGGCAAGTAAGAACCTTTAAATAACAGGGACGATGATGACTACAAATTAAGACGAGCAGTTACTCGTCCCTGTATTGTGAACATGCACGTCCCAGTATATGAAGTGAAAACTAAGACGTGGAAGACCTCCAATACTGAGACGAGTAACTATCTCGGCTGGATCTGAAAACTGAGACGAGCTGTCCATCTTCTGAGTCTTGGAGGTCTTACAAAGAGGATTTAGGTTGCATGATATAGGGTTTAGGGGGTACATGACTTGGGGTTTATGGATTTAGGATTTAGAAATTCATGGTTTATTGATTAGAGGGGTATTACATGGTTGAATTACATTTTTAGTAATCATATTGATGGTATATGGTTGGTTTAAGTGTTTACTGACTACAATTTTAGGGTTTAGAATAGATGATCTATGGTTTAACGGATTACAAGACTTGGGGTTTATGGATTTAGGATTTAGGAATTCATGGTTTATTGATTAGAGGGGTATTACATGGTTGAATTACATTTTTAGTAACCATATTGATGGTATTTAGTTGGTTTAAGTGTTTATTGACTCCAATTTTAGGGTTTAGAATATATGATATATGGTTTAAGGGAATACAAGACTTGGGGTTTATGGATTTAGGATATTGGAATTCATGGTTTATTGATAAGAGGGGTTTTACATGGTTTGAATAACATTTGTAGTGATAATTGTAATGGTTCCTAAGTTTGCTTGAAGGTAGTACTTCACAATTGTATGATATAGGGTTATGATCCAAGTGTTAGGATTACATGATTAAGAGTTCAAGATTACATGATTTCTGGGTTAAAAGTTTACCTTACATGATTTTATGGTTTAGTAATTACACTAAACATTTTTGACAAGGTTTAAAAATATTTTGTAATGATTTTAGGCATTGGGTTTAGGGTATTCTCGTCGCAGTATGTTGTGGATTGTGTGGAGACTGGAACGAGTAGATGCTCGTCCCTGTATTGTCTGAAAGGACTGGGACGATGCATCTGCCCGTCCCAGTCTATGAAGTGAACAGCTAAGTCGTGTAACCAAAACTGAGACGAGCAAATGCTCGTCTCAGTTTGATGTTCCATATCGTCTACTAGTTCCAGTCTCCACACAATCCACAACACACATCAAACCCAGAATGAAGAACACAACATCAATAATATGAACCTAAATAAAATCAGAAACACAACTGAAGATCAAATTTAATAAAAACACTATAATAGCACACATTTTAGAACATTCTGACGAGAATATAAGAATCATAGCAAAAGTAGAACCAGAGTTTAGGCTTTACCGTAGCTCAACAACAATGGCGAAAGAGAGAGACTTCTATACACAAAGTGGGAGAACCAGAGCAAATGAGAGTGAAAAATGAACCAGTTTTGAGGCTGTAATGCAGCTGGTTCATTAAGTTTACAGTTGGAGTTAATTCAACTCTACTTTGGTAGGTTAGGGTAGATGGAATCATTCAATGTTTTTAGAGAGAGAGAGCTACACATTTGTTAGGGTTTGTTTTTCAGTTTGAATATCACTCTTACTAACAAGGGTAGCAGGGTAATTCAATGGTTTCTCACCCACTTTAGGGTACATGTCATCAGCCATGTCACACCTTAACAACTCTTGTAAGCATCTTTTTAAAAAGGGGGACATTTTTCAAATAGCAATTCAGCCAAGTGCAGAATTCAAACACCAATTCAGAGACTGGCATTATTCCAATTGCCCCCGATTCAAGTGTCTAATTCATCTATACATAGCATTTAAAGTTTGCAACTATCCAAATAAAGCATCACAAATTTGGTAGAGGAGATGGACAGAGAGTCACCAATCCATACAGACCATGAATTACTCAGATGGTCTTCATCAAAAAATGAAATCGAAATCAAGAGAAGGGCTAGATCCCAAGATGCGTCAAAACAAGTTGAACAATTGCACGACCAAATAAGAAGTTACTGTAGAAACCACTTGTTGACGGTATAAAGAACGATGGGTTTCAATTTTCCGATGCCGTTGAAGTTGCATGCTCATCTCTTACTAGTTTGTTGATCTCTCGCAAACCCAGATTCGAGTGGACCCAAAATCCTTCATTCGGCTTATTCCCAATCTCCATCTAAAGATATTCGAACTTCAAATTGGAATTTGCAGAGGATGGGTCGGCTGGCTTTGAGGACTTGATGGTGTTAAATGTTGAGTTGAGACCTCTGTTGACCTATGGAGGAGAGAGATAGAGTGAAACATCAATGGAGGCATAACTTATCACTTATCAACGATAATTCATCCATTCAAGGGGTAGTATGGTCCTTCTCTATTTTATTGTACTGTAACTAGTACTTCTGTGCTGTAACTAGTAAGGAGCATGTGCGCTGCACGTGACTCTTTTTACAAGCAACTTGTCAAACACTTGTCAATTTAAGACACAAAAGATTCATAACAAATTTGTTGCTCTTTCAGAAATGATAATAAATAAACTTCAAACAATGTCAAAATCCTTGTATCTTGATTCTTGATGGTTAAGACTCAGCTTCCATGATGGTTAACTTTTGGTACCCGTAGGAGAATAAGAAACTATATCCTGTTATAACGGTAATCATATACCATAAGCGACGTGGAATAAATGCGACTTATAACCATGTCTACATATTTTCACATTCCAACTTAATTAAACAGCAACAAAAGATATGAGACAACCAAAAACTCCTTGAATCCTTGATATCATGGGGATCAGCCACAATTTGAGCATATATAAAACTTGCATTTCCTGAACTTTATAGTTTTCTCTACTTGAGTTGATATTGCACAGATTTGACAAAATAAAGAATTTGAGTAGAAAGTTCGCAAAGGAAAGACAACAATACAAACCAGTATACATTCAATCAGGAATATGCCGCTTACCATCAATGAGTCATTCTTCAAGAACTTGTACCATGTACCAGGAGTCAATTTTCTTTCTCAAATCTTGGTGATCGGTAAAATCCTCCACGTTCGCAAAAACTATTCATCTAATACCTCTTGTATCTTGCCCATTTGATGTATGTAACTTCTTGTATCTTTCTCTATCAGCAGAATTCACATTTTTTACCTAAGCCACGTGTCCATTTTGTTTTCTATGAGTTATATGTATCTTGTTCTCTTAAACATTATAGCTATCTTTTCCTCTGCAATTTGCATTCTTACGTTCTTACGCAAGGTAAGGTGTCTCTTAAGGAACTATTTTCTCCGTTTCGTCAAAAAATTTCCATTTTAACTTTTTCCACTATTCACTGGGTCGCTTTGACCTGGTGATTTGATTACTAAAACGTTACAGGAATTTGGTAATACTTTCACAATAAAAAGATTATAGAAAAATTGCATCGTTTTGCTATCGCAATCATTTGGTTGAAATGACATGATTAATGGAAAATTAAATTAAGTAATAAATAGTTAAACTAAAAGATAAGTTTAACATACATATAGTCAACAGTTATCATCGGCTATCATATAAATTTCACTTTCCCTAGTCAGGGGATAATCAAGGGGAGATATACAATCTAGTTCAAGAAACCCAAAATGGATGTACTTGACCACATAGGATTCTCATACATATAGTCAACAGTTATCATAGCCTATCATATAAATTTCACTTTCCCTAGTCAGGGGATAATCAGGGGGAGATATACAATCTAGTTCAAGAAACCCAAAATGAATGCACGTGACCACATCGGATTCTCATACTTCACATTAGCGGAAGGCAACTTTAACCAAACCCAAAACAAACACAATCAAGTAACTCTAATGCGCAGATGTACTTGAGATAAAAATTAGGGAGAGAACAAAAAGAAAAAAGAAAAAAAGAATATGATAATTCATTCAAATTGGAGACAATAGTCCAAACCCTTCCAGTGTGATGCCATGCCAAAGAAAAGTATGGCATTTACAGATTTCAATTGAACCACCCAAACCCCCACAATGGAACTAAAAAGATTTAATATAATTGACTATCAAAAAAGAATACGATAACGCATTCGAATTGGAGACAATAGTCCAAACCCTTCCAGTGTGATGCCATGCCAAAGAAAGTATGGCATTTACAGATTTCAATTAAACCACCCAAACCCCAAGAATGGAACTAAAAAGATTTTATAGAATTG
The DNA here is from genome assembly GCA_023055425.1 of Linanthus parryae. Classification (NCBI taxonomy): domain Eukaryota; kingdom Viridiplantae; phylum Streptophyta; class Magnoliopsida; order Ericales; family Polemoniaceae; genus Linanthus; species Linanthus parryae. The sequence continues at coordinate 52,673,873 of JALGPY010000005.1, forward strand.
ACTATCAGTTAAGTTCTCGGATGGTATTATGGGAGCTATACTAAAAAGAAAATATATTTTAAGGGTCGATAGTTGACAACGGAATAAAACACAGTAAAATGGGAGATGATACTTGGCATATGTAAGTCCTTATGCCACTCCATATCTTATGAACATGAAGAAAAATGTGTCCGTTAGATTATGAAGTTGTTCTTTCCTTGAACTTGATATACGCAAACCAAGATGGCAAGGTTGACTAAATATTTCTCACTTGAAGATAACCCAATGAACATAGTGGACTGCAGTACGATCTGAAACAAAGATCTACATTATTTTCTTTGTACTACATATGCTTATGGGCTCTAATTCTTCTAGAAATCAATCAAAATTTTTACTCTAATTTGAATAGAAACAAGAGCATAGCAATGCTAATTTGATTTATATTGACAAATTATAAGCTATTGATGCAGGAGCTGAGTCACTAGACGAGACTGAGGTGTCAGATGCGACGAATCTGGCGATTCGGTATCATGACGTGGAAGACAAGCGTAAAGGAGGGGTAAAACGGTTATTTTTTCTCACGCCACACTGTCCGGGGCGTAACTTGAGATGTGGGGATCAGAATGACTATTACAACGTATTTCCGGAAAGCTCTCGACGCGACGGACACGACTCTTTCGGGTTCCGCCCCATCTCGCATGATTTCAGCCCTGATAAACGACGTTTGACCAGTCAACGGAAGCTCCGAAGACTGATTTTGCTATTTTTGGCAGTTTTCTTCTTTTTTCGTATTTGACTTCTTTATTTAGCCCGATTTGGGTCAAACTGTTATTTGAGCATTAATTTTAATAAGGCCATTCGTTTAAGGTCAGTTTTGTAATTTTGGTATTTTTGGCAAAGTTATGATTTCAGCTATAATACCCGGCTTGTGGGTAATTGAAAGACAGTTTTTGAGTTATCGATATTTTCTTCGAACTCTAGAGAGCCTCTCTACTGGTTTATGCTCTTTTGTTCGTTGTTCTGCTGCGTTTGATCTCTCGCCTCGATTCAATTCGGCGTCACTATTATACCTCCAATAAATAAAATTAGCAGAACATATCAACTTCACCAACTACTACAGCTCTGGAACTTAATTGTGTTAGATAGATTATTTCGCATAAGAAAATGTTTCAAAATCAAAATGAATGATGGGTCGGCTCATGTCTTCTCTTTTGTGAATAATGGGTTTGACAGGTTGCATTGCCATGTAACTACAACTGCTTTGACTGTCCAGGATTATATTCCAGATTTCAGTAAAATGAGTCTTACAAGCTCTTTTGTCTCAAGCTGTAAGTTTTTTCCCTCTCACAAACAGATGCAATTTTTGTATTCCCCCAATCAGTACAATTTTCTCACCTTTAAGGTGTAACTAGTAAGGAGCATGTGCGTTGCACGTGGATGGATTTTTTTCTTGAGGTGGATAAAGAATTTAAGATCACTGGAAAGAATTGGTCATGTTTGCAAGAGTCCATTTCCCTCATGACTCCATTTCGTAAATTATTGTAATCATGTGAACAAAAATAGGATACCGTCCCAAGATTTGTGCTGTTTACTTACCCACTTTAGTTAGTTTAAGGTTTGATTTGGGTAACTGAAAACATCTAGAAAGCATTGTATAACTCATATATGCATTCATTCATTATTTTTTTTTTCTTTGAAGGATCTTTGCTTTTCCTATTTGTATTACTCACAATTACTTGTATAAATGGAAAACATGCTATGTTTCGGCTGAGTTATTTTTCTCCTCTAATTTTATCACATTAGTGAAATTGATGTACTTGAGTGTTAGGCACAGTCATTTTCATAACAAAATCCCCAAAAATTTGTTGCAAGATTTCAACTATGATAGAGGTGGACAATTATAGAAGTGAAGGCCATAAGAATGCGGTATATGTAATTAGGCATGACATTAAAATTTCGAGGTGAAGTCGTGGCACTCATTCATAGTATACTATCTGTCTCTAGCTACATATACATCCTTCCGACATTCTTGCCCATATTGACTTCAATTAAACAGAAAGGGACATAGTAGTTGAACTTGTACTTTATGTTAAACTACAACTGCTATTACGCCTTCAAGGGATGTCCACCATGTATTCCTAGTAAAGACAAGTCCACTGACTGAAGTTTGAAGTTAGTGAGTGTACATGAGTCTTTCATTTAACATTAGCGATATGAGTGCTTGTAGATTGGAAAACTTTAGGACAACTCTCTGCCACCAAAATAATCCTTTGAAAAGGGATATTGTAGTTTTAAGAGTTGTATACCAGAGTTAGCCTAAAGCATAACATAATTGGCTAAAAACTATTCCTAACCATCAAATGAGACGCATAATACAACATAATTGTAACTTAAAATAAGTCAAGCCCCATTGAAAAATTAATCAAAATTAAATAATCATTTACATACCTAAGTCAATGAAAATCCAATAATGTTGTAACCATGCTACCGAGTACAATGTTGCATCATAGAATGACATGCCTGAATAATTTAATCTGCCAGAAATTGTAGTAGCAGGTAATTAAAAAGAAGAGTTGAAATAATTATAATGATGTGAAATCGACCAAATAGAATTTTGGTAAAAAAAACAACATGCACAGAGATGGGGAGTAAGCATATGAATTTGTCACACTAACCAAATCAATTTAGAGAGGTTGCCCAAACAAAATCAATTAGGGAGACGAACTAGATTGAAACAATGACTATGAACAGTTCTCCATCGACATCACTACAAATACAGATCACTAAGCAAAATGCTTCAACGAATGATTTTCGGGTCATCAATCAACGAGATACCTCATCAATCAACGGGATATCCACATGCCAGAATCAATAAAGAGCCTTTGTACAAATTTTTGCAGTGAATCAATGTTTGAATGGATCCGTTTTAGGGTCGTCATGGATTTCGGTTCTGTTTTTTCACTTCTCAAAAGACAAGCAAGCATACAATTCCTAATTATATGGCTAATTTAGTAAATTACGAAATCAAAATAAGCTCTGGTTACCTACCCCATTGGAAAAATCTCTCTTCCTCAACAACCAGAGAAATAGAAATACATCAGAATAATGATTGAGTATTTGCCAATGCAGAGGAGAGGAATCAGATTCCTAAGGTGCACATGCTAAGAGAGAGAAACCGGAAAGAGAAGAAACAGCAGAATACTCACATATTGAAATCATTCGTTGTTATCGAATACAACTTCCCAGTGAAGTCAGTCTGAGTCTCACCAAAGTGCGACCTCTCTCTCTGGGTATTCTTTGAATTGACTTCATTCCCAAGGGTCTCTCCTCAATGCTCTATGATTTTACTGTATCGAAAAAATCCAAAGACGATAGGTTCTGTACATGACGTTAAGTATCTAACTTAGAACATGTAATGAAGAGCACAAATCCACAAACATAAAAAGAGATATATTTGAAGAAAAAAATGTACTCAATTTTAGTACGAAGCCGCAATCGGAACGAGGGTTAAATCTTTGTCAAATCCATGTATACAGAAGAAGTACACAAACTCGAATCCGCCAATCACTTCAACACATAAGTACTGCATTTGTGCTCATGGGAAGCAATCAAGAAGGGATTTTTGAAGTGTTCCAAGGTGGTAAGATACATCAATGACCCTCTAATTCCGGAAGGATTGGCAAATAGAGATGTTGTATTATGGTCTTTCAACATACACTACAGGAAAATTTTGATCAACTCAGATTCAAAGTTGATGGTGGCTTTTTTAAATGCAAAACTTTCCTCTTCTCACAATTCAGTGAATGCCATTGTGGAGGATTGCAGAGCTTTAATGTCTAAATTCTTATTTTGTGCCTTTTTCTTTTGTTAAAAGGGAGAAAAAGTTGATGACCCATAACAGTGCTAGATGTGTTGTGGTTTTAGCTCCCTCCATATGAAGTTTTTCCTCTTGTACTTTGTTGGCTGTTTTAGCCTTTTAATCGAAGCTTCCTCTTGTCTTTCAATCACTTCAATAGAGAATCCGAAAAAGACAAATTCGTTAAACAAAATCAATGAAGAGTCATGGACATAACCAAATCCCATGATAGTGGAAACCCATAATCAACAGAAGATACAAAACTTCCAAATGCGAGGAAGGGTATCATTGCAGTAGGAAAAGTTCCTATATGCTGCCAGCTATTTCAAATCATGTCAGTATATCAGGCGAGCAATATAACGTACAACGAAACAAATAAAACTTAAAAGGATTTACTTACTCATTGGTGATGTTGTTCGTGATAGAATACTCTTATAGATTTCAGGTTCCAACAATATTTGATTGCCACACTACTCATGTGTCTTGTTGAGAAGGTTTGAAAGCGTAATAAGACCAAATACTTCATCAAGAAAGGAAAAATAAAAGAAAAAAATAGAGTGTGAATAAAATCAATGGTGTAAGAAATAATTTAGCCAACGTATTATATAATTAGAGGAGATATACTTATAGAATCTCGACAGTTGGAATCACCTATTTTTTCCTGCATCCCTTTACCCCATAGCCACGTTTATTTTCAAGAAGAGAGATAGATGTGTTGTGCAGTTCAACATGTTGGTAGGAGAGTATAGAGATTAGAGACCCATAGAAATCATAGGTGGTGAAAAGACAAAGGGCTACTGAATCTGAATAACTATTTTCAAAAAAGATGAATGTAGCGACAAGCAGCACCACTATGCAAGTTGAACTCAATGATGAGTTTAACTTTCATAGGGTATTATAAACTTTGCGGCTTCATCAATTTAGCCTCTCGGAAGAAGCAGAAATTTGTACAAGAAAATTGAAGTTACTATAGTCAAACTCATTGAACAAGAATTTTGTTGCTATCTCCAATTTGCTGATGCCACCTCAGGAGGCTCCATAATGTGACCTATTTGACCCGATTAAGTGAAAATAAATATATTTAGCGTCTATTATTCTTTCTAAACAACATATCACGATGCCTACTTACAGTGACTCCAAAATGTAATCCAAGTAGTATGTAGAAATTGATAATTGTTAAAAGAGACGAATGAGAAAATTATGTCCACCTACATCATACAAGAAAAGAGGTCCACATTTTATTGTGTCAATTAAATGCAAAAGAGGGTTTCAGTCAAAGTATTGGAATTTCAAAAGTTAAGCCGAATGACTTTCAAAATTTAAGCTGAATGACTGGAAACCTAACGCAAAACAATTCATGAAAAAAAAATGTAAATATACTACATGAAAATTGTTAAATTGGCCTTACTTAGCATAAATAATTTAGCTTCAAAGCCTGATTTTCCACAAACATGCTTTCACGGAGAAAATTTGAGATGCAACAAGAAATATAGTGATGGTCTTAAAGGGGCTAAGCCAAGAAGGAAACCTGATTTATTCATAAAATATACCAGTTAGAAAACCAAGAAAATGAATGATATACCGTATGGAGGTAGATTTTTGACCTAATATGATGAGCCAGGATGAAGAGACTTTATGTGTCGTAGTTGATTCTTTTCTAAAGTTTATTACCCAGACCAATATAATGTTTAATGTGAGAAAAATATGAGAATGAGTAAACAAAATGCAGCTACTTCCATATTTCAATACTTTGTCATCACGAAATTGCCATCACCGAAACATACATGCGTAAATAATTTTCACTTGTTGTGTGTGTGTGTGGGGGGGGGGGGGGTGGTGAACTAAACTTATGTCAAAGTAAAACTATCACATGTGACTGCAAAAAATAAAATTGTCGACTCCAAACATAAGAAAATCAAATATGATCTAAGTTGAAACATTATACTCAAATCATAAACGTAATAGACATGACCATTAAGATATATACCTCAAAGAGAAGCAAAGAGAAAATATCTTACTTGTTGTCTGAGGTCGAGATTTACCTAGTAAATTATTCGTCGAGAGAGTTTTGAAACTGCCACTTTTTGCATTCTTTCTTTGTTTTTCCCCCTTATTACTATAATTGTGTACTTTAACTTCCTCCTATCCTACAACAATCTCTATAGTTCTGAACTCAACAAATCATTCCCCATATTATTCTGGAATGAAGCCCCTACATCGAGCAACTCCAACTATAGCAAGACTCTCACTGTAAACAAAAATCCCAAGCGGATATTCTTTTGAGAAGAAACTGTTAGTTTCCCCAACTTTTTTTATTGGTCAAATACGATGTACCTCAAAGATGAGTAATCATGTGACTACTGAATCATGAAGGCTGCTTCTAATAGTAATCCTTCTGCAATTGAATTATCCACAGGCTTGCTAAAAAAAATTGTTTAGACCAAGCTTTGATTATTGTAATCATCCAAAGCCCACACATCAAGCAAGTAACCGCAAGCAATGACACAAACATGGCAAGGGACTCCTTGTAAACACTAAATGTTACAAAACCATCTAAAGATGTAAAACTTGCTACCTTAGAAGTCTTTTCCATGAGATCGGAATATTCATCCTTGTAAATTTAGTAAATGGTCTTTAGGATGTGCAAGTGATCCCAATCACCACCTGCAAGTACTCACTACCCAAATACCCAGTCGAGCCCAAAATGTATATGTTGAACATATGAATACAAATAGGTGGCTGTAAGTAATATTAGCTTTTAATTTCGTGTTCGTCCAACTCAAAAGTTTATAGCACGAATTTAAGCCTATTTGTGTGTCGTTATTGTTGATCTCTTATACGTAAGGATCCTCTAGATTGTTAAAAATGATTCTGTTTCTTATGTTCTCCTCCCTTTCAAAAGACTGGGTGAGGGAAAACAAGTATAGAGAGAGGGAGTGAGATACAGAGTGAGGGTTACCGTAGTTTTCTTTCGGTAGAGGCACTGACGGTCGAAGTTTGAAGTACGTTGTGTCCACCAAAGGGAACGGTGGAACTAGCGATTGACAGAGAGGATTTTCTCATGGGGTATTTTATTAGGGGAAGAGTTGCGTCAGTTACAACGAGTCTCAAACGTTTCTTTCAGATGGACCAAAAGTTCATAACCTACATTAAATATAGGCACTTTTCTTAAACCTCGCATCATCATCCCATGTTTTCAGTAGCCACAATCCCCACAACCAAGAACTTGAATTTTCACCGAATCCACAAATAAAAAATCCCGTAAAAGGTGACGAATTGGGTGAAAACCGTAGTACCTTCTGCAGAAATTGAAGGGAGAGAGAGTTCCTGATGTGTTTCCGGAAGCCCATTCAACGACCTTCATTGGATAATTTGTCTCTGCCAATTTCATCATTATCAATCAACGATTGATATACTGTAAGAGGAAAATTATAATACAGGAGCGAGAATCAGGAAAGGAGTGGTCTTTGGTGCCATGACTTTATTCACAACACAATATAAATAACAATGCTCTTGAAAAAAGTACACATGATCACCCATAGACATGAAAGCAATCCGAGAAAATGGATTAGATCAAGCGATTCAACAAACCTTCAAAATTCAAAATTATAAGCACCATAACATCAATATACGAAAATCAAACTCTTGAAATTTCACGAGAAAGTATCATTATATTTATATTATACTAGTTGTTTGTTTGATGCTACACCAGCGATGTCATCAGTGGTGAACCCTTCATAAAGGCAAAAACTTTGGTGCGTCCGGAAGTAACCGGCTCAGCCTGTACTTCCCGGTTATTACCAAAATACCCGCTAGCCGACAAAAAATGTTGTCCCAGGAGCGAATCTTTTTTGACCTAGATAACATTTATAAGACACATGAAAACAAATTATCCACGAAGATAACAATATGAGAATATTAATACAACCGTAGAAAACAATGGGCAAAAAGTAGATGACCAATATCTATAACAAGATAAAAATCATTGATAAAAAGATCAATGAAACCAAAAACCTTAGGTAAACGATCAACGATCAGCAGAAGTTAGCTTAATTTGAAAGTAATACGATACAAATGACTAAAAGGACTAAATAGAATAATTTCACATAGGTGTAGTTAAGTATTCAAAACCTTCGCGGCTTTATCGAGTCTCCTACGGATTGTAGTTCCTATCTCCTGTCGTTTTGGGAGTTCTAGAGCACATCAGGTATGAGAAACTCATAGTCCCAGCAGATATACTTGCATTGTCGACCGATACCCTTGGTTCAAGTTGAGTCCATCGTTTTTTGGCGTATGTGCGGATTGAATAAGCGGGTTACAATAACAAAGTTTAAGCCTACACCATAACTTGCGTGTTATGGAAGACGTAGCTTTAGTGGGAGTGTTTTTTTGTGTGGTTGTAGAGTTGAAAATATGTTGAGACTGTTGAGAGAAGGAAGAATACAAGAGGTAAGGGTGAGAGAGGAAAATAATCGGAAACTAACTGGGAGTGAATGGGTAGGTGTATGTATTTGAAGTGTTTGGTGAGTTAGAAATAAAGGAATAAAAATGGTAGTTGGGAGTTAGTTGGCTATAAATGCACATATAACATTATCAGTAGCCATGGATAACAATTGTAAGAGTAGGGAAAGAAAAAATGTTAGGTACACTGTGTACACTTATGAATTTAATGTGGGTAGATGAGGTCCTTGGTCTTTCATTCAATGAGAATTGGTAGCTGGGAGTTAGTTGGCTACAAATGCCCAAATAACATTATCAGTACTCAAGGATAACAATTGCAAGAGTATGGATAATGTTTATTAGTTACACTATGTGCGTTTATGATTTTCGTGTGGGTAGATGGGTTCCGTGGTCTTTCATCCAATGAAAATGAAGATGTTAGTTGGAAAAAGAGTAAATAAAAATACTATAACCAAAAAAATACTACACAATCCAAATAATATTCAAACCAAACACAACAACCACATTTCTACAACCTCCACATCCAACCACAACATCACAAATGTTCAAACAAACACAACAAAATAACCATAGTTCCAGACATAGTTCCACAAAACAATAACCATAATCATACGTTAGCCATTTTCTTCTTTGCCTCTGTAGCCTTCCTCTTCAGGGCATTGGGTGAGGACCAGGTAACTGAAGGAATTTTCCTATACCGGTATGCCCATTCTCGGACGTGATCCTCCTCCTACTTCAACTCCTTCAACTCGTCAAGGACCTCTTCATTAAGGCTGTTGTATATCGAATTTGTCATCTCATTTGCAATCCAAATTCTCACGTAGTTTATGTTGACTTTGAGATCTTTGCGAGGATTCGGAACCAACTCCTTGAGGTACGTCATGAAGAAGCACATGAAGGGACCACAGTCACACATGTTAAATTATGTCTGGAAAACATAATTACAAACATAAATAAACTTGTCAATCTCTGAGATAACAATTGTAAGCCTTGAGAAACTATACCCATTTGGCTTTTGAGGCACGTCATCATTCATGTACCAAACTAACCACTTGGTAATTTCTTCTGTATACTCACTGTGCTGAGAGAGAATGGTGTGCATGCTTCTGACCTTGGCCGCAATGTTTTCCTCAGTGTATCCTAGCCCGCTCAAGGTGTCTAGAATTTAAATCTCTGAATCCACAAAACTGATGACCATCATCAACCAGTGGGAGTTTTATAAATTTAGAGGCACAACAATATATTTTTTGAGAAAACAAAGTAGAGTCAAAATAAAATCAATGACATCCGAGATAACAAAGACAGATTTCTGCAGAGAAATTGTAAAACTAGAGAACATCACTGTAATGTGATCAATTACATAGCCCATTTCACTCCAATCGCCACGAAATGCGGCATGCAACGTCAGCCTAGGTCTTTCTACAGTGAACAACTGAAAGAAAATAACAACTCATTGGACCATATGGAAATGAAGTTGAAATATAATGAAATTATCAAAATGAAGAGGGGGGAAACTTACGGAATACTCGCAGCTCAGGTACCAGATCCTCTTTTTTATCTTTATATGGCCGGCTCATCTATTTTGATTGAAGATACATGAGGTATCCATCAATGAACCGAGTGATTACAAAGTCAATTTTATGACTTCACAGACGGTAGAAAACATAATCAAATGTTGGATAACATTCTTCAATACCGAGAGTAAAATAATAACGTTGTTGTCGAACCATTCTCCATCGAGGAGTCGCCACGAGCTTCCCCTTGATAGACTAGCCATCTTCCCTATTCTCAACACCTCCTCACTGCATGTAATATAAATAAGTATCACTAATTTTTTTAAAAAATGATGTTTTACTTGAACGCTAATATATCTTAACTAAAACTTACTCATATAGGTGGTTAGGAATTTTATCATCTGGCACGCTGTAGGAACTCTCGTACTTGTAAGTGAGGTAGTAGTGAAGAAAGCACCTGTCACCGGTGGGCATTTGGGGAAGGTAGGTAAGTACACCTGACGGCCTATTCTTCAAGGCCCCACCATGACCCCAAGGTGACCGTCTTATTATGTGAAGAGCATTTCCCCATTCATTTCCGGTTAGGTTTCCTCGTTTTAAATTCAAAGAACCAGACACGAGAAATGGCCTTGGTGGTAAATTTGATGCCACCTAACGTGATAAGATCAGAGATAATATTTGTAAGCATAAACAAAACATCTTCACATAATAGTTAAAATTTGAATTGAACCATATGTTTACCTGTGTGTCTTGGTTTATTTTCTCACTACTCAAAGAAATGTGAACTTGGGGACTGTTGACCTCCTGTTCCTCCAGTCTTCTCCTCTTTTGAATCGGATTTTTCACATTTTCTTCTTTCTCTTCCTCCTTCTCGCGCTCTCCCTCCTCATCCGTATCCTTTTCCTTATCAACATTTCTTTCTTCCTCACCTATCTTCTTTCCTTCAGTCTTCATCAACTTATGAAATTCCTCAGCCAACTGCTTCATGGATTTTTTTTCTAAAACTTTCTCGAATATTTTTCAACATCTTTGGCCTGAAGTTCTTCAACTTTCCTTTCCTCCTGCAAAGGCTCCTCAAGTCTCCTCATCTTCAACTATATAACCAACAAAGCAGAAACATTCAATAACTTAGAAGTTAACTATTTCAATAGGATGATAACAATTGTAAGTTTTCAGATAGAGATCTACTTACATTCTGGTTTTGTTCGAAAAATTTCGATCTCTCTGCAACAAGTTCGGTCGTCCAAAATTTAAACCTTGGACTATCATCTTGGTTTTCACACCCTTCATTATTCTTCAACAGCTTCGGGCAGAATTTCTCTAAATAGAGAAGCTACATAATAATGATAACATTTGTAAATTCAAAGAAAGAATCAGTATCCATATAAAGAACATATATAAAAACTTTGAAAGCAATTTTAGTGATGTTTACCATTGGGATCAAAATACGCCCCCCGCCGCGGATGCTTTTCCCTTTCTGCACCTTGGTTTGTTCGTTCTTGGAAGTGGTCAAGCCATGTTGCAGCCGAGTTGACCTTTTTGAGATGCTCAAGATCCACCACATAGCGAGCTAGTGTGGACCTAACACCTTGCCGAGTTTGCGGCATTCCAAAACATCCATGGACAAATGCAACCGCCCTGCGCTTCCAATCATCGGTCAGAATCTCCTTATTCTCCTCTGCTGTAAACCATCTCATATACGATTCAACAGACGAAACTGGTTTCACAAGTCCAAAAGTTTGAATGATTAGCTGAGCCTCTTTTTCAGTTGGCTTAGGTTTGAAAATATCACCTTGCCAGCTAATATCGAGCAGCCAACCGACAATATCATCTGCGATCTTCGGTGACCGGCCATGCGCCGTCAAGTATCCATCGACTTCAAAAGCATTGTAGATGAATTTTTTGAAGTCCTCAGAGGTCCCTGTGATTTGAAGATGCTCCAAACCACCAAGACCCACCTCATACATCCAGGCTCGCTGCTCTTTGGTCATTTTTTCATAAAAATACTTAATTTTCGGAAGTGATAGGTAGCTCTGACACTAGCAGGGGTTTTTTAGTTCTTTTCTCTCATTCACCTTCTTTTTATTAACAACTTGTTTCCTCTTCTTGTCCTTGAATTCCTCCATTGCTTTCATCATTTCCTTCCTCTTCTTTTCTACAGAATTACCACGAAGAAAAGACTGAAGTTGATCCAAGGTCATAGAACTCCACTCTCTGAAGATCTCATTTTTCAAGTCCCTCATCATCTTCAAATTAGGGTGTGCTTCTGCAAACTATACATCCTCGCATTTCTACAAAAACAAAGAGAAAAAAGAGAAATAAATGTTATATGGTTAGTGCTAAATAATAGAGTCCTTGATAACATTGTCAAACACAACTCAACTTATAAAAATCATTGAAATAAAAAAAATGACAACTTACTGAAATATGATAAAGGCATTTGTGTCATTTCCGTGATGTGAAAGCTCATCATCTTCATCCTCTTCTTCCACCTCTTCATCCTCTTCCACCTCCTTTTCAACTTTGTCTTCAATTTTATTTTTTGATCTCGGTTCACAAACAAACTGCTGGACATCCACATCTTCTCTTTCTGAATCTTCATCACTTACCACCAGTGCTCTATCTTCGAACCACTCTCTTGCTTGTCCAGTTAAGTTGAAAAAGTTTCCATACAACAGTCTCTCTATTTTGTGTGGTACCTTTTCATTTTTCTTAATGCTAAAAAGGTTTTGTTCTCTTTCCTTTGAAAATTAATCAAAATATATAAAGTAAACAACATGTGGTTTGAATAACAATTTCAATATTCAAAATCAGGGAAGATAACAATCACAACCTTAAAGTGAATTGTTATAAACTGATGATAGCATTTGTAAGATAACAATGACATTAAAAAGGAAATGTGTTCAAATTAAGTGACAAAACCTCAATATATATGAAGCAAACATGTGCATTTGGATAACAATTTCAATACTCAAACACAGGGGCAGATAACAATCACAAAATTAAAGTAATTTTTTGTAAACAAATGATTGCATTTGTAAGATAACAATGACATTAAAAATGAAATTTGTTGAAAGTCAAGTGACAAAACCTAAATATATATGAAGCAAACATGTGCATCTAGATAACAATTTCAATATTCGAATACAGAGGTAGATACAAATCACAACAATCTAGTAAATTGTTGTAAACAAATGACAGCATTTGTTAACTTACTTGTAGAGCGGAAATCCCTCTTTATATACTATCTCTTGCTCAACATCCTTTGATGACTTCGCTTTAGAAGTATTCTTTTTCCGTCCCTTCTTGAGTGGTCTTGGTTGTGGTCATTTGGTTCTTGGTGAACTTCGTGGTTCTGTCTCAGAAACCTTTTCCTTCGGAGAGAAAAAAAGCTTTTTCTTTGGGTTGGTCTTTGTAGCATCCTTCTCCTATTCATGTTCAAAATAAATCTTCTTCAGAGTAAATCTAAACAGTTGAATTTAAAAAATAAATCTACAAAGGTAAAATTATTTTCGAAGATACTGACATTGTTTTCAACTTCGTCAGGATGTTGTACCATTAAGGGAACCATAGATTGAACGACTTCTTGGATTTTCACAAGAGGAAGAATTTCAGGGGGTTCATCAGTGTTAACCTCTTGGAAATCAAGAATTACCTCTAGGGTTTTTTCCATCGGGTTGGGAAAACCCTCTTCTTCGGTCTCTTCTACTGGGATTTCCTTTCCCCTTTCTTCTTCTCTTCGGTCTCTTGTAATGGGATTTCCTTTCCCCTTTCTTCTTTCTTTTCAGTCGCTTATATCGGGATTTCCTCCCCCCTTTCTTCTTTCTCTTCGGTCTCTTCTACTGGGGCTTCATCAGTGTTGGGAATTTCTTCTTTATCTTCAAGAAGTTGAGTAGAATTGAGATCTAATTCACTAGGGTTGAGAATACGATCTAAGCACTGATGAATTTCTTCCTTGTCCTTACTGTGGCTATCGGCGGGAGATTCGTGTTCTTCGGTGGGATTGGATCTAATCAATGGCGGAAGAACACTCCGTGACACTACCGTGGACTCCTCTGTAAGATCTGGAAGACAATTTAAATCGGCGACCACTTGTTGGGTCATTTTTGTTGGAGAAAGTGAATCCGAATCCATGGACGGTAATGGAGAAGGGAGAGAACAGAGAGCAAACATAGAGAAGGGAGAGAACAGAGAGAAAAAAGAGAGAAGGGGAGAAGATAGTAATATATATATATATAGAGAGAGAGAGAGAGAAAAGGAGATAAGAACCTTAAAAAACAATTCAATTTCTCTGTTTGACAACCGTGAGCATATAGTGGCTAGTGTGTAGCAGTTGAAAAACTCTTTAGTTGATTTGATGGTACAAAGGAAATTTTGAATGTCAAATTTTTTTGTAGTGTAATCTACCCCAACTTTATAATTTTTATCACTTATATTGGTTTGTTTATATATAAACCATACAACAAATATTGTCTAGCATGTTTACAAAGTTATCTGAATCATTTTTATAGACTTTTTCTATATTTGAAAAATCAAAGAAATAGTAAGTCCAAAATTAAATTTTAAGAAAGTGAGTGGGGGCTACAGTTAATTTTTATGAGGGTTAAACTGAAAATCTGAAAGAAAATGAGGATCAAATTATTTGTACTGTTGAAGTTAAGATCCATATTTCAAAACTCTAGTACAAATGTTATTTAAAGCCTTTATAAAAGTTGTATGTTCCTTGAGCCATGTGTTTATACTTTTTCTTCATTTGAATCATCTGGTAGGTCCTGGATAGGAATTTTTTTTTTCATTCCCAACTCGTGTGAGTTATTCCTGATTGAATTAAGTTTGGTCACCTCCCTCCAGTTGACCTGAAAACGCGGAAAATCAATTCTCACCCACTAATTGTGCGAGATGGTTTGGTAAATGTGGCTCGTGCATGTTGAGTGACTTTAACAATCCATATTTGTGGTTTAATTAAGTCTGAAAGCTCCCAAGTCACACACTTGATGGAGACACGAACAATGGCTCTATTGCCATCACACACTGTTCCATGACGTAAGACCTAGTGTTGTAGAACATCACGGTGTGCATTGAGCTTTTGGTGGTTGTGTTGTGGAGTCATATTGTGTCATTGAGCCATGAAATGTAAGTACGCGAGGGTTCTCCGTCCGTTCTGCCACGGGTATTCAGCAACAAGATGGTATCAACAACAAGATTGTATCTTTGTCCATATGTTGCAAAGAGTAATAACAAATCTTTGGCCAGCTAGGAGAGTTAATAAACTTTTCATTATTATGGAAACCTAATTTAACGATATGGTTGGGGTAGTTCAATTAATGTGTTCAGAATTTTATCTAACCTTCTTACCCAGCCACCACATAACTCCAATTAAGATTATATGCTATGTACTGTTGAAAATGTTATCTACTTTGTGGAAACTGTTTTCTCTTTTTTAACATTTCTCTCTGGTAGAAACTAATGGATTGGTAGTTGAGCTATATATTATTTCAGGTACAGTAAATGTAATGGAAGTTGCCTTTACAGATGTTTATTACTCTGTTTAATAATTTATTATTTTATTCACATTGTCCATATGTTGCAAAGAGTAATAACTAATCTTTTGGGCAACTAGGAGAGTTAATAAACCTTTCATTATTACGGAAAACTAATTTAAGGATATGATTGGGGTAGTTCAATTAATGTGTTCAGAATTTTATCTGACCCTCTTACCTAACCACCACATAACTCCAATAAAGTTTTTATACTCTGAACTGTTGAAAATGTTTTCTGTCCTCTAGAATTTTTTTTCTTCTAGTTAACATTTCGCTCTGGTAGAAATTAATGGATTGGTAGTTGATATATTTATTATTTTAGATACAATAAATGTAAAGGAAGTTGCCTCTACAGATGTTTAGTAGTATGTTTAGTAATTTTTTATTTTATTCACATTGCCATCTTTAAAAATATATTCCAAAGGAGGCGATTCTATTTTTTGTTTGCTGAAGTCTTCTTATTTGAATTGTAAGGGTGAGCAGGGAAGGAGAGAAACAAACTTACAGTTGAATTCGAGAGAAGTGAGAGAAAGTCGCTGTTATGGCAAAGGCAAAGCTTTGTGTTCTTTGCCTCATGATTATGAAGAGGAGGAATACGATTTCGAAGGCATGGATGATGATGAAGGATACGATTTCTCTCTTGCAGAGCCATATGAGGAAGATGAAACAAGAGTCTCCTTTGTCATTGCTCCAAATTGTGATCTTAAACCTGGTAAGTAATACTAAGTTCTTTGTTAAACTATTTAACCGGTTGGATAACTTTAATAAATTACCTGCCTACAGGAGTAATATACACCAAGAAAGAGGTTGAGGCAATGAATTTTGCCAGTGAGATTGAGGCTTTTGACTGGTACAACCTTTATGCCTTGATGCTTGGTTTTGGGATAAGAAGGTGTAAAAGAAGGTATTTCAATCCGGAAACGAAGGAATTCACAAAGTTTAGGTTCTTTGTATGTGCCCGACAAGTTGTCCGATCTGATAAGTGGAAATACGAAGAAAATCGGAAGAGAGAGCATACTAGAAACACTCGGTGCCTCTGCAAATCTTAAATAAGAATTACAAGAACCTCACCTACGGAGCCGTTTATAGTGGATTATTTTCAACCAAAACATTCTCACACTTTTTCTGATCCACAGTGCAGGAGCATGCACCAGTCTCACAGAAAGGTGAACTAGTCAGATATCTAACACATCAAATCACTGAAGGAGGTGGGCATAAAGTATCGTCAAGGCTTCCTTTTGATGGTAAAACTAGCCAGTGGTTATTCCAACGTCCGATGCACACAGAAGGATATGTATAACAAAATGGCTTCACTGGACAAATTATATTCCAATGAAAGAGATGGCCAACAAACTCTGATGTACATTGATAGTCTGAAAAAAAGCCACCATGGTGTTTACAGGAGGTAAGAGTATTCTCTTATACCTTACAAATGTTTTATACTGTGTTGATATTGTTCTCGTTCATTAAAATTGCTATCTTTTGTTTACAATTGTTATCTTTTGAAATAATTAGTTCTTTTATGCTATCAGTTTGTTCTCATTTTTTATAATAATTAACTGCGACCTTAATAATACTATCTGCTGCTTATTTTTGTTTTTTGGGTACAAATTGGGTAGCAATCAAGAACTTCAAAGTTTATTTTGGTGTGACAGGAGATCACAGGAAGATTACAAGAGGTTTGGTGATGTACTTATTTTCGATGCAACATACAAAGCCAACATGTATCGAAAACCCTTAGTAATTCTATATGGGGTGAACAATCACTATAAAAATACATTTTTTCCTTTGCGATTTTTCAAGACGAGAAAAAAGAAACATATGAGTGGGTATTGATTTGTTTGATGGATGCAATGGAGAATAAGATGCCTGTGTCGCTTATTACGGATGGTGATTTAGCCATGAAAAGTGCCATTCAAAAAACTATCTCACATGCAAAACATCGTGTGCGTTCTTGGCATATTTGTCGGAATGCTGAAGGAAAGCTGAATAAGGGTGCCGCATTCATTTCCGATTTTAAGAAATGTATGCATAGTAGGAAACCCGAGAATTTTTGGTTTGAAGATTGGCAGGCCATGGTAGAAAAATGGAACGTCTCTGATAACCATTGGATCCAATTCACCTATTTGGCTAGGCACATGTGGGCAGAGACATACTTGAATTTTTTTTTTTCTTTGCCGGACAAACAACAACCTCAAGGTGCGAGAGCGTAAATAGTTTTTTCAAGGATTTTGTGTCCTATATGGATAAGTTGTCCGAACTTTGCAGGGGTTTATTGAATGGGATAGAAAATCTACGAAAAAATGAGAGGGAGGAACATTTTAAAATCTGACCAGTCGGACCCGATAATTACAACGAGGTTCAGGCAGCTCGAGGAGCATGCAACTGAGGTATTCACCAATAATATCTTCCTGAAGTTCAAGATTCAAGATGAGATGGCTGAGGATTATAGAGCAACGACGGTTATTCCCATTGAAAAATCAAAGGTTGATCAATTCACGTGATGAGAGGTGACATAAAGCAAAGTGGTACACATATTTCTCCCTTCATGTAGATATTTATATTAGTTTGCATCGTACACACATAGTACTTTTGATGCCTAATTATCTAATATATGTCTGAAAGTTTAATATTGTAGTCTTGACATTTGTATATGTGTTCTATTTGTTTATCGTAATACTCTGTTGTTTCCTCCATAATTTTTGAAATAAATGTTTACTATAACATAAAATTGTTATCATCTTTTACAACATTTGTTTACTTTACTGCTGCAGCAAATTATTCAGTGTACACGATCTGATCGCGGTCTTTGCTGCACTTGTTTTATGTTTGAGACATCGAAGATGATTTGCAAACATATGATTATTGTTCTGAAAGAGAAAGGTGTTCATAGGATCCCTGGAAATTTAATTGCTGATAGGTGGGTAAAAATGGATAAGAAATTCTACGCAACCGAGCCTTCGATGAAGGAGCCTGTTCAGAAGTCGTGTGACGACCCAAGTGTCCAAGCTTCTCGTCGGGGGTCCATGAAGAGCCAAGTGGCATTGTACACCTCTTTGGGTTGTAGATCTTTTGGAATTATAAGTATTGGAAGAAGCATATGGCCGACGAAATCAGAACTATGAAGAGAATGATTTCCAAATATGAAGAGGGTACCCATGGATTTGTGCATAAAGAAGATAATCCCTACAGTCACGTGAAAAATCCGAACCCACCAGACACGAAACACCCAAAAGGACCCAAGCAAGACAAGCGCAGAAGGTGCGGTAATTGCAAGGAGCTAGGACACAACAGGACTACATGTCCCAATCCTCCTGTGGACTCCTACGAAGATGTAATCCATGCGGAAGATGATTAACAAGAGATACCAGTTGAATTTGATGAAAAAGGGGACTTTTATTGGTCTCAATCAACAAAAATGTCAATGAAAGACAATTAAAACTTATGTTTGCTGGTTTTAAGATGGAATTACTCGTGAAGTTTCATCAATGAGAACGAATGTTTTCTAGCTTGCTGGATTTTGTTATCTCGTTTATGCTGTTGGTTATCTTTAAATCGCATGCTGTTATCTTTCTGGGCAATTTCTACAGCAAAACGATACAATTGTTATCTATTGCTATCTATAATCCTAACAATGTTATCTACGAACCCTAGTGACCTGCTATACCGGGTAACTTTTTTTTTCTTGTAGTGGCGGGGCCCGCAAAAAAAAAAAAAAAAAAAAAAAAGCTTACGTAGCCCTATTGGCAGACACACTGTAGACCGACCCCATCATAAAACCTAGAAAAATAACAGGATTTCCTCCAGAGTCACCCAACTCGTCAACCGGAATGAGATTCCATCATTAGTGTGCGTCATTGCTATGAGTCTTGCTGAAACGGAATTCGAAGGGCACTGCGTCTCCATCCTTTTTAGAAGGACCGGGATGAACTGGCAATTGATAGATCTTTTTCACCTTTATCCGAAGGGTTGCATTGCTTCCATGGACCAACAAACTCATCCACAAAAATTAGCACATACAGTAAACAAAACATTACTCATCAATAACCTAAGTTGAATCCATGTACCTGTATTTGTCAACAAAGGGAGAGGCTATGTGCAGTATGCCTCTGTCGGTTCAGGCAAGGTCTGGAGTATGTGTCCGATGGAGATCGAGAATATAGAGAGTTATGGTTTGCGTCAAGTCCTAGAAATCAAAATTGAATCCACAAAAGCTATTACTCAGTTATAGAGAAATATCATGTGTACCTTACTTAACTCGAATCATCAAACCTCGTTGACTTAACCATCTTCGCACCACTGAAAGAACCCGGTAGGGAGAAATCCCGTGGATCATCGATCAGGTAGAGTTTATTTTTTCTGATGTTGGGGTTGCAGCCGGAAATTGAAGAGTAGTCGTTAATATGGGAGATTTTGCGTGGAGGAGTCTACTCAAAATAAAAACGTACCTATTTCAAAAAAATAAAAAATAAAAATGTATCTAAGAAGGAATTGCCTAGGTTTAACAAGGCACTTTTGTAATAAACTATTTTAAAGAGTCACTTTAGTAATAAAAGATCTTGGGAGTTATTTTTTTATTTTTCACTGTTTTAAGATTATGATAGTAAAGATTCTTTCTGCTTGAGCTTTATAAAATATTTTAACAGCGATTTCCATAGTTAATGGTTAATTTCTTTTTTGCAGGTTTGGCTACTATTTATCCGTGTCATGCTAATGTTGTTGAGGTACAGCTATGGACTGCCTACTAAATTCCCCACATTAAGTATTATATTGTTTGGCAAATAAATTAAGTTTTTATAGTTTATGTTTGCAAATGCTAAAGGTGGAGAGGTAGTAAGGTTACTGCCATCTGGGATGTGTGACTTATGGAATGTTGTATTAAGTAGCAGGGGTTTGTTTCTTACCCAATTTATAATTCAAAAGCTACCATATTTTTTTTCTTTTGTCAGCTCCAATTGCACGACTTTTATTGGTTTATAATAAAAAATTTAACTGCTTTGTTTGAAGCTTATTTATGTTTTTTTATTTTTTGCGAAAGAAGCTTATTTATGTTTTGAACCACAGTTGGGACTCATGCTCATTAGATTAGATTTGTGTAGTCCAATGTCCATGGCAATTGGTGCCTTAAACTCAAGTCTGACTCATTAGCCTTTAGAGATTGATGCAAATATACAAGATTGCTTTCTTTTGCTTAATGTAATTCTTACTTTGCTTAACAATGTTATTGTTTATTGATCAGAAAGATCCTTACTAATCTCTCCTCTGTGGCCATGCTGTGATATACTATATTTTTCTATGTTCCAAGAAATGCTTCATATTTACTCACTAAAATTTGGTTACTTTGTATAACTTTGGGCCATATTTGAACTTTTTCCCTTGACTCTGTTGTGTAATAACGATTGTCAAATTAACACATTTACAATGCTTATTTTTTTTACGGTCGTGCCTTTAGGAACGGCAATACCTAGTATATATATATATATATTTATATATTCCATTCTCAGTATTCTCTCCATTATAGAGAGTGTCCTCATCACAATAGAGTAAGACGTCGTTCAATTGATGAACCTCACTCTTTCTTCAAGTAGCACCAATATAATAAATAAGATTCGATTTTCTAGCTGAAAATTGCCGATAAAAAGGACTCAGACAGTGGCTTCTACAATAACTCAAGCAAGTTAAGTCTTCTGTCCTTCAACCTTCGCGTCCTCCAGCAATTAACCCGCCTCCATTCTTGACGCCCCCTCCTAGCATGGGCCACCATGGCCGTCCCACCCACGGTCACGGCCACGACCACGGTCAAGGCAACGGTCACGACCACCCTGCCTCGTAAAAGACATATTTGGGCTTCTATACCAGTTTGGGCCGTATCAGTTCCAAGCCTTCTCTTCATTAGTGTAACGGGCCTATTATAAGCCCACTTAATATTGTTAAGCCCACTTCTTCTATTACAGTTTGTTTTCTACCGTTAAGTGTAACAGATCTATTCTCTCTGTTACACTATATAAGCTAGCATGTATTAGGGTTTCTTCAACAAGTCATTTTGTATATACACTACTAGAAATATTAGCAAAAGCGTCATTAGATTAATGCGGTATTTGCTAAAATTAATGCTGTATTTAGCAAAAAACAGCATTAATTGCAGCATTAATACTAATGCTGCATTTGCCAGTGCTGTTTTTCGAATTGCAGCATTAAGCTAATGCTGCTAGCAAAAACAACATTACTTGCAGCATTAACTAATGCTGCATAGTTCTAGTCACACCTGCAGCATTTACACAATAATGCTGCATTTTCGAATCAAATTGCAGCATTATTGGACATTAATGCTGCATTTTTACACTTCATTATGCAGAATTATTCTTGATTAATGCTGCAATTTTTCTTCCCCTGTTTGTTTGTTTTGTGTTTTTTCCTCTGTTTGTTTGTTTGTTTTGTGTTTTTTGTTTTTTTTTTCAAAGTTCCCGTGTTCATCTTTTATCTTTCCTTTTCATCTTCTTCAACTCGTTCAACAACATCAAGATATAGCAAAAACAGAGCAATACTACATAAATTTGTTCAACTCGTTCATCCTTCATCCCATAACATATCATTTCCAGAACCATCACAAATTACAGTTTCTAGATCACATAAATTTGTACAACAACAACTAATTTTCATTATCAACAGCTAAAACAACTATTTTTGCATATCATTACAGGAGATGAAGGAAAAAAAAATCAGACCTATATGTTATTTTTACAATCACTGCCATTACAACACATCTACAAAAACATTACAATACAATCATTGACTGCAACGAGGAAGAACAGAAGATGAACGCCGCCTCACCACCGCCGCCTCTAAAACCGCTGCCTCGCCACCAGATCTGGGAACCTTCATCATCCATCTCCTTCGTTCTTCATCCAAGAGAGAGAGAGAGAGAGAGAGAGAGATAAGGACGGAGAGAGGGAGAGTGAGATACCAACCGAATATGGGTGAACTACCCATCGATCGACGCCGGGAAAGGTCGGATCTGGTGGTTGCGGTCCTCTCCGCTATCTTCTCCGCCATGGTTCGTGAGAGAATTTCACAAATCGAAGGACAGTAACCTGCAAATCGAAGAATATTTCACAAATCAGGAACAAAACAACTTCACATACAATCAAATTGAACACACCAGATCTGAGAGAGAGAGAGAGATTCGTAGGGAGAGAGAGACTCACCGTTTGGTTCGGATCTGGAAGACGCCGACGGTTCGGCGGTGGCGGTCGTTGGCGGTGGAAGAGACCGAGACAGAGAGAGAGAGCGGAAGATGCCGACGGGAGGTCCCGAGACAGAGACAGAGACAGAGACAGAGCCGCCGCAACTACCTCTGTCGCCGCCGGATCTGGAGATCCATCGCCAAATCGCCGCCGGATCTGGACGACGAAGGAGGTGCCGATGAAAGACACGACGGCGTCCTTCTCCTCTCTCTTCGACGGCGTCCATCTTTGGCGGCGGCTTCGGCGGCATCACAGACGTCCATGGCGACCTCCACCAGCAGCACAACGTCCTTCTCCTCTCCCTCTCCCTCTCTCTCTCTCTCTCTCTCTCTCTCTCTCTCTCTCTCTGTGTGTGTGTGTGTGTGTGAGTATACAAATGGGGGCTGCTGTGTTAGGGTGTGGGTTGTTGTTAGGGTTTTGTATTGGTAAAATTTGGTTAATTTTGAATTCCCCCAAATGTTTAGTGAAAATTTTGAATTCCCCCCAAAAGGTTTGAGATAGCAGCATTACTTTTTGTAATGCTGCAATACTAAGCTTTTTTCTTTTTTTTTTTTTTTTTTTTTTTTTGTAAAAAACAGCATTAATGTGATTAATGCTGCAAATGATTTTTTTTTCAACTTTTTTTTATTGCAGAGTTTGTTAATGCTGCAAAGTAAAAAAGTAGATTTGTGAAAAAGCAGCATTAATGTGATTAATGCTGCAATTTGTATGAACATTGCAGCATTAATGGATTAATGCTGCAATTTTTGCAGCATTATTGGATTAATGCTGCAATTTTTACCAAAAATTGCAGCATTATTGGATTAATGCTGCAATATTACAGCATTTGCTTTGCAACATTAATATTAATGCTGCTTTAGGGTACCAATTACCGCATTTGTTCAAATGCTGCAAAAAAAATGTAGTATTTGCTAATATTTCTAGTAGTGATACAGTGAAGATTTTGCCCCGCCTCTTTATCTTTCTTGCTCTGAGTTTTGTATGAACCCTAGTGCTTCTTTTATGGTATTAGAGCCTTCACCATGAGCTCTTCTCCTATCAATTCCTCCACCACACCTCTATATTTACTTTCCAATATTCACAATCTCCTACCCTTTAAACTCGATGGCACCAATTTTGTGCTGTGGCGACATCAGATCTCATCGATCTTTCGCACACATAGTCTGTTTGGTTATATTGACGGTTCGATTCCGTGTCCGCCGGAGTTTCTTCCGGCGTCTAGGAGCGGTGCATAACCTCCTCTTCCGAATCCGGCCTATTCACAGTGGGTTCTTCAGGATCAAGCCGTTCTTACCATCCTCAACGCCTCTCTCTCCACGGAGGCTCTAACTCAGGTTATTGGCTCACCCACCTCTCGATCAGCTTGGTTAGTTCTTGAACAATGGTATGCTTCACTCACGAGATCTAACATCATCCACCTCAAATCTTTTCTCCAAACAATCAAAAAGGGAACCGATTCCATCGATCTCTACATGCAGAAGCTCACCACCATCCGAAACCAACTTGCAGTCTCTTCTGTTCATATAGATGATGAAGACATGCTCTTGTATGCCCTCAATGGCCTACCCCCTGAATTCAATCCTTTTCGCTCATCTCTCCACATACACTCGAACCCCATATCATTTTCTGAGCTTCATGTTCTTTTGAAAGCTGATGAACAGATGAGATCTAATCAGTCCCTTGCTCCAGATCCACACCCTGCCGCCTTCTTCTCCGCCGGAAACCCTAATTTCCATGGCGGCGGCCGCGGCCGCGGCGGTTCGCGTTACCCTAACCGGGGTGGTGGGCGGTTCGGTAACCAAAGTGGTGGCCGGTTCGACTCTTCCAGAGGGGGTCGTTCTGGCGGTTCAGTATCCGGGTCTGGATATGGGCAAGGACTCGGGTACGGTTCGGGTGGCGGATATGGTTCCGGGTACAGTACGGGTGACGGATCCGGATCTGGATCCGGACATGGACATGGATCCGGACGTGGCGGTTAGGGTCGTTCGGGTTCTCACAGAGGGAGATCCGGGTCTGGTCACTCCAATCCTATTACTTGCCAGATTTGTGGGAATGACTTCCACTCTGCTCTTGATTGCTGGCACCGTATGGACTATGCCTATCAAGGTCGACACCCACCAGAACAGTTATCTGCTATGGCTGCTGCTTCTAACTCTCAGCACTCTCAATCGGTCCCATCAGAAGTTTGGCTTACAGACACCGGTGCCTCCAATCACATGACCTCTGAACTCAGGAATCTCTCTCTCTCGGAGCCCTACCACGGCTCTGACCATGTTACAGTTGGTAACGGCTATTCTCTGCCCATACATCACTCCAGTACTGCCTACTTAACTACTGCTCAAGGTTCTTTTCCACTTCCACACACACTACACGTTCCTAATTTATCTGTTAATCTTCTATCTGTTCATAAAATGTGTGTTGACAACAATGTTAAATTTATCTTTGACAAGAACTCCTTTTCCATTATTTATATTGACACTGGTCAAACCCTTTTTCAGGGTCCCAGTAAAAATGGTCTATATCCCCTATCTTCTATCTATTCTTCGCATTGTCCTCAAGCCTACTTGGGTTAACGCGTTCAGTCAAGTCTTTGGCACAATCGTCTGGGTCATCCTTCTAAGGATGTTTTGTCAAAATGTTTAAACTGTTTTTCCTTTTCTGCTAAAGACTCTCAAACTTTGTGTGAATCATGTTTGTGTGGAAAAATGCGTAGATTGCCTTATCCAGTTTCTACCTCTATTGTGACTGATCCCCTTCACTTACTCCACAGTGACGTTTGGGGTCCTTCATCTACTGTTTCATTAAATGTTTATCGTTATTATGTCTTGTTTATTGATGATCTGTCTCGGTACACATGGCTTTATCCTATGAAATTGAAATATGAAGTTTCTGCTGCTTTCTCTAAACTTAAAACTTTTATTGAAAAATTACTTGGTTATTCAATTAAAATCCTACGCTCATATGGCGGGGGTGAATATACCTCTTTTGTTTTTCAATAATATTTATCTGATCATGGCATACAACATCAAAAATATTTCCCTCATACACCCCAACAAAACGGGGTTTCTGAGCGCAAGCACCGACATATCATTGAAACTGTAGTGACCATGTTACATAATGCTTCTTTGCCTAACACTTTCTGGTTTCATGCAGTGGCAACTGCCACTTACCTAATAAACAGGTTGCCTAGTAAAAATACTCAAAATAAGTTACCATATGAGATACTTTTTCATCAAAAACCAGATTAGTCTTATTTAAAGATATTCGGTTGTGCTTGTTATCCCAATTTAAGACCTTATATCTCCTCTAAACTTGATCCAAAATCTACTTAATGCACTTTTTTGGGATATGCAGATGGCTATAAGGGCTATATGTTTTATGATAATGCTTCTAAACGTTTCTATGTTAGTTGTAATGTAATTTTTGATGAGTACAAGTTTCCTTATTCTTCATCTGCTTCTTCTACCTGTTCTCCATGCTCACATTCTCCTCTTTCTGTTTCAGGTTCATATCCTGTCCCTGTACCTTACAACAGTCCATCTGTTGTTCCCTCACACATTCCATGTGTGAATCCAACAATTTCTGAGGGCACTGATGGCTCACTGCATCCCACCAACAGTGTTTCTAGACCCCAAACAGATACTACATCATATGCTACTTCAGATACTACACTTGGGGATCCCATGATCACTTCTGGTGATGGCCTGGCAGAGACCATCAACCCAGTGATGAGTTCCCCCCCTCCCCCACCATCCACCACAGGTGGTCATCATATGCAGACCCGAAGAAAATCGGCAATTAGTAAGAAAAAATTGCATATCATCTGACTTCTTCTTCTTCTTCTCCCTCTTCTAGTTTTGGTTTTAATGCTTTTCACACCACACACTCCATTTTCACTGAGCCCACCTCCTTCATCGAGGCTAACAAATATTCACAATGGCGTTCTGCTATGCTTGATGAATACACTAGTCTCGTAAATCAAAAAACGTGGACTTTGGTACCTTTACCACCTAAGACAAACGTTATTGGGAACAAGTGGGTTTTCAAAACAAAGTACAACCCCAATGGTACCATTTCCCGGTACAAGGCCCGTCTTGTGGACAAGGGTTTCCATCAAACTTACGGGATTGATTACGATGAAACATTCAGTCCCGTCGTTAAACATGCTACTGTATGGCCTATTTTGGCTCTTGCCACTACTTATAACTGGCCCTTGCGTCAATTAGACGTCAAAAATGATTTTTACACGGCTATCTCCGTGAAACAGTTTATATGAAACAACCAACTGGATTTGTTGACCCAAAATTTCCCAAACACGTTTGTTGCCTTCACAAGTCCATATATGGTTTGAAACAAGCCCCTAGGGCTTGGTTCGAACGCTTTGCTACATATTTGCATTCCTTGGGGTTCACTGCTGCTTTTTCAGATTCATCTATGTTTGTTCGTCCTCATTTATATAAAATCACTATACTCCTCTTGTATGTAGACGACATTATTGTCACCGGCAGTGACTTTTCTTACATTTCAACACTTATTACAAAACTGGGAAATGAGTTTCAAATGACAGATATGGGCCCGTTAACTTACTTTTTCGGCCTTCCGATTACTCGTTCCTCTACTGGGATTTCTATAACCCAGGAAAAATACATTCTTGATTTATTGTCTAAGTACAATATGGGCTCTTGCAAGCCCTGCCCTACTCCCCTCGCAGCAGGTGTTAAATTTCATATCAACCAAGGCACTCCCTTGGGTGAACCCACCATTTATCGACAACTTCTTGGTAGTCTTCAATATCTCACGTTTACACGACCCGATATTGCTTTTGCCGTGAACCATTTATGTCAATTTATGCACCAACCGACTGATGTGCATCTTAGTGGAGCTAAACGAATCCTTCGTTATCTCCAAGGCACTAAAACACACGGTTTATTTAACTATGCATCTCCTATACCTATTCATGTGTTCTCCGTTGCAGATTGGGCTGGTAACCCATCTGATCGGAGAAGCACAACGGGGCTTGCTGTTTTCATTGGGCCTAATCCGGTCCCCTGGGCCTCAAAAAACAGCCTACTGTTGCCCGGTCCTCAACCGAAGCAGAGTCTTGGGCATTGGCCACTGCTTCTGCGGACCTTTCTTGGTTCAAACTTCTTTTTTATGACTTACGTCTTAAAATTGCTTCTCCTCCTCATCTATTTACTGACAATAAATCTGCACTTGCTATGACCGCTAATCATCTTTTTCACGCACTTACAAAATACATCGAAATCGACTATCATTACGTGCGTGAAAAGGTCATAAACAAAGAACTAATTTTTTCTTTTGTATCTAGTGCAGATCAATTAGGGGACCTGTTCACCAAGCCTCTGCCAGCACCCAGTTTGAAGTTTTGAAAACTAAACTCATGGCGATTTCCCCATTCGTTTAAGGGGGGGGGGGGTAAAAGACATATTTGGGCTTCTATACCAGTTTGGGCTGTATCAGTTCCAAGCCTTCTCTTCATTATTGTAACGGGCCTATTATAAGCCCACTTAATATTGTTAAGCCCACTTCTTCTATTACCGTTTATTTTCTACCGTTAAGTGTAACAGATCTATTCTCTCCGTTACACTATATAAGCTAGAATGTATTAGGGTTTCTTCAACAAGTCATTTTGTATATACAGTGAAGATTTTGCTCCGCCTCTTTATCTTTCTTGCTCTGAGTTTTGTATGAACCCTAGTGGTTCTTTTACCTCGGTCAACGATGACGCCTGCAAAGGCAGCCTAGCCGGCCAGTTTTTAGGTGGTGGCCACTCACATGGAAAGCCTAGTAATAGCAACGATGGCAGTTGGTATGGCGGTGGTAACACCCACTACCACTGCCACGGCAGGCGCATGAACAAGGGATATGGCAGCGGCAGCGGCAGCAGCGGCAGCGACAGAGACAACGACTAAGGCTGTTGCGAATGATGGGGGGTTAGTAGATACTACTAAATAAGGAAAAGGTGGCCGTGTGACAAATTAAAGGAAGCAGCCCTTTGATCAGATGCGCGTGAACCACCAGATTCGCGACAGTACTGAATGCGTGCTGGATTTGCCACATCACTTGCACGTCTAATCAGATGCGCGCCAGATTGCTCCGACAGGAGCCCGGATAGCCCCCTCCATGGGACTTCAGATGGTGGGTGTACCTGCTTTCTCTCTCACGAACAGATCGATCTTGATCGCCAAACCAGACATCGTTCTTGGTGGAATCTCGAAACCCAACTCCCGATAGCCTGCTCCACCTGAATCGCGAAACTCTAGCTTTGAGTTCCACCTAAACGTGAAACTCTATCACTTGGCTCCACCCGGATCTTTGAACCAGGCTCTGATACCAGTTTGTTGTAACAGAACTCTTGTTTCAGAGCTCTGTTACCAGTTTGTTATAGCGTGGGGGTATTCGAGCAAGAACGACGAAAGCAAAAGAAGAACGAGACAATTATTTAATGTGGTTCACTAACAAATTCGTAACGAACCCGCTAGCTAATCCACGGCCAGAACCAGATATTTTATTGAGAAGAGAACCCGATTACAATGCACGCCGAGGCCGCAAAGGCCAAGGCGGCGACCCGAAACACCCACCCGAACACACTCACTACCAAAGCTCTAAGAGCTCTCAAACAATCTGCCCGTGTGTTCTATACTTAGTGAGTGCTAGCATGTGCTTTATATACACATGTACTACAAATCTTGTTGCCAAAGCAACAAGAGATCGTCCCAAAACAATTAAGAAAGATTGCCAAAATCCTCCTTTGACTTTGACCCAAATTGATTCAAGTTACCAATTCAACATCTTACATGCATTCTACTGATGTGCAAGTAATACTGTAATTTAGTCTACCAACTTTGCTATTGTGTTCTTTGTTTCAAAAACAATTAATTTGATGGATACAAAATTCAAAAAAAAAGAAAAAGAAAATAATTGGAAGCACCTGACGAGAACTTACTCATTAACTCAACTCAGACAGATAGATGATGTCATGATGAGATGAAAAATTGATAGCTAGTTTACCGGCGAGGATGAAAAAACACAAGTTCCTGGAACTTACTTAAATGTTACTGTTGTTGAGGTCATTTCCAAATTAGATTATCGATTTTGACAGCCCAAATCGCACAAACAAATAGTGAATCAAACTCCAGCTTCGTCCTCAACCTTTGAGAGAGAATTTTGCTGCTAGTAGACAGAATAAATAAATATCCTTCTTCAGTAAGCTCCATTATAGAGCATCCTCATTTAAAAAGATGAGATTCAATTGAAATGATAAACTAATGCTAGTAAAGGATCCCAATTTCAGCGGAAAGCTGCCTACAGGGTCTCAAACAATGGCTTTCACAATACCAACGAAATAGTCTTTTAAGCCTTTCTCTCTTTTCTTCCTTCAACTATTCTCTCATAACATGTGATTGACATCCTTGTTGGGATTTATCACGTCAAAATCCCGCGCAACGGAAAATCAAACACGATCACTACACGAACACGCGATATAGAGAACGAGAAAATAAAGAACACGATATTTAACGTGCTTCGGCAAATTGCCTACGTGCACGGGGCAAGAAAGAATTTTCACTAGTACGAAAACCGTACACCCACAATTCTCTCTACAAGCCTCTCAACTCTCCTACACACTCAACTTGTGTGCCACTCTGAGTTGAACTTATGAAATAAAACAATAGCTAGCACCTCTATTTATACTAAAGTAGAGGAGGTGGAAAAGCCCACCAAGCCCAAGCTATCACCTCCTCAGAGATCACCTCCTCAGAAGAGAAATCAGACGCATCGGGTACACCGATTCGTCTTGCGGAATTCGAGACAAACCCAACAAACTCCACCTTGGCTTGAATTCTGCAAGCGCCAGCAAATTCCTCAGCCAACTCCGTTGTTGATGTCAACTCCGCCGCATCCGCCATGCTCGTCATGCACGGCCCCTCACAGCACCTCCACCGAGATGCTCCCATTCGCGCCCCCTCCCTGGGGCGCCTCCTCGCACCCCTGACACGGGTGCGTCCCAAAGTATGCTACTTTGGGGAGCGGTGTGGCTCCACCTCTCCACCTGCTCGAACATCATTGGAGAGACCACCACCATCCAGGTCAAGTGCAAACGAGACTCGCTTCCTCTTCACTTCTGCAGAAGTTTTCTTCATCGATGTTCTCATCAACGGTGGATCGTCAACCTTCATATGCGTCTCGATCACTTTGGCTGGACAACCTCCTTGAACAACCTGCAACTCTTGTGTAGCCTGCACCTTCTCCGTCTTGCGCTTGAACGCCCTTGCACGTCCACCTCGTGCTCCTCCGCGTCCGTTCCCAGTGCATCTCCTTAGTTGCTTCCCTTGTTCATTCATACGCCCCGCATGCGTATCTCGCCGATCTATACTCCTTGTCTCTCGTGTGACAGAAGATCCACATGTCACAGCACTTCCTACAAGTTTGTATAGACCATCAACCAATTTCCCATGCAGCTCAGTCTTGTCTGTTGTAGACAGAACCTCAATTTCTCCACCATGAATTGAGACTCTACAACCCTTACAGTCCAACATCCCCAATGAGATCAGATTCTTTCTCAAGTCTGGCACATGTCTCACCCCCGTCAGCGCCAAGATCCTCCCATCAAGCTTGCGAAACCTTACTGTACCTATACCAACAACTTTACTAGTCGAGTTGTTAGCCATCTTGACAGTACTCCCATCACAAGCTTGATAAGTTGCAAACTGCTCCCTGGCTGCACACATGTGAAACGAACATCCAGAATCTAAAATCCAATCCGACTTCTCATTACCTGAAGTGACTGTCATCACATCCACTGGATCTTCATCATTGTAGGACTTCTCAATGACTGCTGCCTCTGATGGTTGATTCATCTTCCTCGCCGCTTTGTACTTCTCACAATGCTTTCGAATATGGCCTTCCTGACTACAAAAGTAACATCGCGGCTTGTAGTCATCACCTCTGGATTTGGAACGTCCCCTCCTATGAGCCTCCTTCTCTTGTCTCCTTCCACGATCTTGACTTCCCTCGTATGTAGCCATGATTCCATCAAGTTGCGTCTTGTCGCTATCCTTTTTCCTTACCGACTCATGGGAAATAAGAGTAGCAACCACCTCATCTAACTTGATAGTCTCCTTCCCATACATCAACGTAGTCTTGATGTGCTCGTACGAAGGAGGTAGAGAAACTAACAAGAGAATTGCTTGATCTTCTTCTTCAATCTTCGCATCAACCGCATTCAACTCTGTTAGAACCCTGTTGAACTCATCCAAGTGTTCCATAAAATCCTTCCCTTCGGCCATATGCAGCGCATACAACTGTTGTTTCAAGAACAGTCGACTCGTCAAAGACTTGGACTTATACCTGCTCTCCAACTTCGTCCACAGCTCGTAGGGATCCGTCTCGTTGATGACTTCTCGAAGTGTACTATTGCCGAGATATAGCTGAATCGTGCTATTCGCCATCTCTCGCATCTCCTCCCACTTGTCATCTGTCACACCCGCTGGCTTTTCGGACTTCTTCTTTGTGAGAGCCTTGATAAGACCTTCCCGTGTCAACATATTTTTCACTCGTTGCTGCCATAGAGTGAAATCGTTGTGGCCGTTGAATTGTTCAATCACGAAACTAGAACTTTTCACCGCCATCACACCAATCTGCAAATTTTCGTTCACAATCTGCAGAATCCGACACCACCAATGCGTCTGGAACGTCCAAAAACCTAGGGTTTGACTCTTGTTTCAAGTCAAACGGGTTCCTAGAGCCCAAGATACGCCCAAAACAATTTGGACCACACGTCGCGCGTTTCAGACACGCGCCCAACAGCGCCCGCGAAGCACTGGATTACTCCTCCTGGTCTTCTTCTTCCTCACGACCAGAGAACCCAGCAGCTGCGTTTTTACTTATTTTTCCTTCGAATTTGGCCACCAAAAAGGCTAAAAAACTCGCGATTTCAACACGAAATCAACCCAAACTAGTTCAAGAGATTACCTAGCCGCCAAAGGAGTTTTTTTTTTTTTTTTTTTTGCCACCGCCAACCGGAAAACTTCGTCGCCGTCGCCGTCAAAACAGCCGCTGCCCAGCTGCTCCGCCGCTGCCCTCTTGCCGCCGCGGCTGCTCTTCGTCTTCTCCACCCAAGCACGACAAGCCTCTTCGCCGTGGGTTCTTCAAGACCGCCAATCGCCGCCTGCCGCAAGTTTCTCGTCGTCGCCGGAAACTTTATTATCTCGTCTCTGTTCTAGTCGCGTGCTTTACCCAGATCGTGAACCTTGCTCTGATACCACTTGTTGGGATTTATCACGTCAAAATCCCGCGCAACGGAAAATCAAACACGATCACTACACGAACACGCGATATAGAGAACGAGAAAATAAAGAACACGATATTTAACGTGCTTCGGCAAATTGCCTACGTGCACGGGGCAAGAAAGAATTTTCACTAGTACGAAAACCGTACACCCACAATTCTCTCTACAAGCCTCTCAACTCTCCTACACACTCAACTTGTGTGCCACTCTGAGTTGAACTTATGAAATAAAACAATAGCTAGCACCTCTATTTATACTAAAGTAGAGGAGGTGGAAAAGCCCACCAAGCCCAAGCTATCACCTCCTCAGAGATCACCTCCTCAGAAGAGAAATCAGACGCATCGGGTACACCGATTCGTCTTGCGGAATTCGAGACAAACCCAACAATCATTACAGTTACTCTTTAAGCAACTCCCTTGACCTTGTTCACGGCTTGAGCTAGGCTGAATATATTAAACCCAGAGCTAATCCAATTCGGTCATAGTAGATTCGAATATGCTGATTCAGTCTAAACCTGGTTCATTATAATCAAAACTTATTTGGGCTGTTAGGAAGACGAGGGCGAAAGTGCCCAAATTCCCCAACCCAACCCCCTCCCAACGGCCCATTGAGGCCATGTCCATATTAGATCTTCAACTTAGCAGCCCAAATTGCCCAAAAAATCAAACAACGTCTTGTCTCTTTTTTAGGGTTGGAGTACCCAAGCTTATAAGGATGCACCCAGTTTTGCTAGGATCAAGTGTAAGATTGACCAGCTCGTTTTCTGTAGTATTTCAAAAGCATCTCAGAACATAGTTTGCAAGGCTCATAGAGCACCTAAGAGCGCTTTTCTTTATAACCATCCTATGTAATATTGGTTCTTTGTTGATTTTCTTATTTTTCGTTTGTGTGTTCTAGTAGTAGTTGGTTAAACTAAATTGTTCTGTTTCTGTACTTGGGTACTCTTGTCTAACTCCAACTTCCTCAACCGTTGAGAGAGAATATAGACATTAAGTTAAACTAAATTGTTCTGTTTCTTCATTATTCTCCATTATAGAGCATCCTCATCACAACAAAAATGGAATCCTTTAGTAGCACATTGGTTTATAGCACATTAGTTTATCTGCTAAACTTATGAGCTACTAAAGGATTACAATTTCAGCTCAAACCTGCCTATGAAAGGGCCTTAAACAGAGGCTTTTACAATCCCAAGCAAATACCAAAACAAGAGTATTTGATTGTAAAAAAAAACAATAGTCTTTTAAGCCTTTTCCTGTTGCTTGCTTCCTTCAACTGCTCTCTCAAACCTCTCAAACCAATGGATATTTGCTTCCTTCAGCTCAGTACCTTCTGCCCAAATGCCCCAATCCCCAAAACGCCCAATTGAGGCCATGTCCAATTAGATTTTCAATTTCAACAGCCGAAATTGAACGAAAATTAAAGCGCGCAAAATCAAACTCCAACTTCCCCCAACCGTGGAGAGAGAATATATTCTAAAAACTTCTACCAGTAGAGTGAATACATCCATCAACCGTAGATAGATTATATTCTAGAAACTCCTCATGATGAGGACATCACACTCTTGTTATTGGTCTCGTTACCTCCATAGTACGTGAAAGTTTGTAATGCAAGTAAATAAACAGGATCTACTACTCTAGAAAGGCGTTGGGGGGGGGGTTGAATAGAGTCTGGAAACTTTTGCTGAATAACTAGACTTTTGAAATATTAAGCAAATGTGCAGTTGAAATCTCAAAGCTTTGGAAAAGATTTGAGAAGCTAGATATACAACTGCATAATACAAAAGCTTCAAAGCTTTGAGATTGAAAATTTTCCGAAGCTTTGGAGCTACTTATTATGAACTGAATATCAACAATAATGAAAAACAACAAGATAGAGCACAAGAACAAATGAATTTTTACAGAGTTCAGTCACAATTGGACCTAGTCTTTGCCTGAGGGATCTGATCCCTCCAGAATTTCAACACACTTCTTATTAATCACCCAGATTTAGCCCTAAATCTCAAGCCTAAGTGAGATACCTTACACTTATACAACTTGTGGTTCCCAACCTATCTAGTACCAGCTACAACATGTTGAAACAATAAGAACCTCTTTGTTGTTCACTTGAACAACTAAACTTCTAAGTTTGTGAGGTTGAGATACAAGAATGAATATAACGGATTAAATACAAGTTTAAGAACACAGAAGATATAAGTAGATGAAGCTTGGAAGTGTTCTTCAGATTCGACGAATGACCTTTTGCTCTTGGAGTATTGATTGGCCTGATTGATTGAAGAGTTTTTGTGATTTAATCTCCCACGTATGAAACTCTCTTTAAATCCACTGTTGATCAGCCTCTCTCTGTATATCTGTAATTTGAAATTCAAACTTCAGCTTTTTATCAACAGTCAGCAACAACTAAAGAGATTTTAGGAACTGAATTCCTACAAATCCTCTCCCCTGATGCGCTTCTTTGAGCAGCTATGTTTGGATACCTATCAAGCTTTTTTATGGACGTAAGAACAACCTACAAAACTGCACACACTTAGCAATAAATATCAACCAACATCTAGACAAAATAGCAACAAAATTTTATCTGCAAAAGATAGACAGTTCACTTAAAAACCCTAGATATTTTGCCTTAAAAAAAATTCAATATCTATATTCACATGTATAAATATAACTGTAGAACAATATAGATCATATGATAAGGAATTAGAATAACTCATTATCCAGTTTAGAGTCCATCTAAGTCTTACTGCATACCCAGATCAGTTAAGTATACTTAGCAGTATATAGGCATAAGAAAATCTCAATGCTTTTGGAGTTTAGACTGCTAGTTTACAAGTGTTAGCTTGAAACTGAATCTTGCAATCAGTGTGACTTATACAATCCAAATAAAGATACATTAATATTTGTAAGAGACATTTGTGAATGATAAACTCATCCCCGAATTCAATATCTAAGCCTGCAAACACAAGACTGTTAGGCGCAATATAAATACAGGAACACTACAGTATCTCAAAGCTTTGGAGCTTTGGGACTTAGTGTCTCTGAAGTTCTGGCTTTCATCATCAAGGAACAAACTCCCCCCGAGTTTGTCAATTCATTCAAAATCAAGAGATATGAACTATCAATACGAGAACTCCGTGCAGTCATTTATTGCGAATAAGGAAAGCTTAACCCTAAAGGAGGTCAGGTTGGCGTTCCATGCTAGGGAATTTCACCACGAGGGCGCAACACATTGTAGGGTTTTGATCATGTATACACAGCAGAAGAAGAATATAATTATCCGATCAAGACCCTCCAAGGATCAAATGAAGAGAAATCATTACGATGGTAAGAGAATAGTGTTATATACCTTTGAAGTCTCCTTGATGACTTCAACCGAGAAAATTATCACGTTTCTACGGTTGATCCACGCCTAGAGGTGAGATCTAGATCTTCCAAACGCCTTGTGCTAGCTAGAAGGACTTTAAGAGGACAAAGAAATCACGCAACAGAGACAAGAGGAGGTTTCGGCCTCCTCTCTTGGCCAACGGGTAGGGGAGGACGGGCAAGGGGGGTTCGGCCCTCTTGTTTGTCTTGCTCTCTCATTCTTCTCTCCTACTCAAAGTATGTTATGATCATAAGTTGTTGGTAAAGAAGCTAGGATCACCCTTTATATAGTCCAACAACTCCTTGTTACTACATAAAGGCCCTCTCCTAATCCTACTCAAGTTCGGATTAGTCCAACTTGCATATTAGTCCTACTTAGTTTGCAAGTTGTTGCGTTTTGATCCTTCCAATTAATTAATCATATTAATTAATTATTTCCCAAGTCTAGTTCACCCCTATATGGCTGTGGCCCCATAGGTTCTATTTAGTTGGTAGTAACTATTTACTAATATGGAGCGGCCTGTATCAAGACATCCATTCTAGCCAACAAATAGACTAGTCATCATGACAAACCTTGTGCAAGTATTGTCTCATCCCTTTGTCTCAATATCCGGATTGGACACGAGACATACAAGTCACACTCGTATATGCAATCCATTGTTTCTCGATCCTGGGAATAGCCTTATTTGTGCAAATAACATCAATACCCTATATTTATTTATTTGAGTCTTGCCAGACATTCTATAAGCACTATCGCTCGACTGGCTTAGGATATTTGCTCCCGTTATGTGGGAGGGAAACATTCTATCTACATCACTACGATATATAAGTTTGCTTCCTAGTGTGTCCAATACGCGCCTTTATGCCTACCCAGTCACGGTGTAGCGTTTGACGCTACCAAAACACAATATTCCACAACTAGAACAACTAGTGACTTCAAGTCTAAGGATGACAATACTCTAGTCACCGCGAGAAGCACTTGTGACATTACATAACAATTATGTAGCCTTTTCGGAGGTGGGTCAATCCAGTATACCATTACTCCTAATGCATACCCATGTGTTGGATAATGATATCTCCATATCAATCCAACCCCATACTAGTCTATAGATAATTGTCTCATTAATCATTATAATAGACTAGGGATATTTAAGATAAACAACACAATTTTAAATCTAAGGTCTTCATTATATTAAATATCCAATAAATAATACAATGACTGTTCTAGCCAATTTATTGTTCATACTAAACTAGATTGCCTCTAGGACACCTATTCCAACAGTCTCCCACTTGCACTAGATCCATCTGGTGTATCTCGTATGCCAACTCTCCTAGTGTGCCCTTCATGCTTGCGCTGAACAAGCGGCTTTGTAATAGGATCTGAAAGATTCTCATCTGTAGGAATCTTGCATATCCAAACGTCTCCTCTTTCGACAATATCTCGAATAAGATGGAACTTCCTGAGTACGTGCTTGGATTTCTGGTACGACCTGGGTTCCTTCGATTGCGCGATCGCTCCAGTGTTTTCACAATACAGCTCTATTGGATCCACAATGCTAGGAACCACACCAAGCTCAGTAACGAACTTCCTAATCCAAACAGCTTCTTTTGTTGCTCCATTCGTAGCAGTATACTCAGCCTTTGTCGTAGAATCAGCCACCGTCTCTTGCTTGGACTTCTTCCAGCTCACCGCTGCTCCATTCAGGCAAAATACATACCCCGAATGTGATCTGAAATCATCTATGTCGGTCTTGAAGCTTGCATCCGTGTAACCCCTTACACGCAACTCTTTTTCTCCTCCAAATATCAAGAACACATCCTTAGTTCTTCTCAAGTACTTTAGGATGTTCTTGACCGCAATCCAGTGACTCTCACCCGGATTGGACTGATATCTGCTTGTCATACTCAATGCATATGACACATCTGGTCTAGTACATAACATGGCGTATATGATGGATCCTATGGCCGAGGCATAGGGAACCCTACTCATGCGTTCCTTCTCAATCTGATTGGAAGGACAACCACTCTTCGAAAGAGTGACTCCATGTGACATGGGCAAGAATCCCTTCTTGGAATCTTGCATGATGAACCGTTTCAGCACCATGTCTATATTTGTACTTTGACTCAGGACGAGCAGCCTCTTAGATCTATCTCTATAGATCTTTAAACCAAGTATATCGGCTGCTTCACCTAAGTCTTTCATTGAGAAACACTTTCCTAGCGAATTTTTAACAGATTGCAGCATGGGAATGTCGTTTCCCATGAGTAGTATGTCATCTAAATACAATACCAGAAAATCAATATAGCTCCCACTAACCTTCTTTTAGACACAAGACTCGTCTTCGTTTCTGAATAAGCCAAACTCTTTGACTACTTCATCAACACGTCGAATCCAACTCCTAGAAGCTTGCTTCATTCCATAAATGGATCGCTGCAGCTTACAGACTCTGTTGGCTTGCTTTGGATCTTCAAAACCCGCAGGTTGTGTCATGTACACATCCTCGAGGAGATTCCCATACAGGATTGCTGCCTTGACATCCATCTGCCAAATCTCATAGTCGTAGTATGCTGCAATTGCAAGTAGGATTCGGATGGATTTGGTCATAGCGACTGGTGAAAAGGTTTCATCATAGTCAATACCATGAATCTGTCTGAATCCTTTAGCCACCAATCGGCCCTTATAGGTAATCACATTACCATCCATGTCGATCTTCTTCTTGAAGACCCACTTGCACCCTATGGGCCGCGCCCCATCAGGTGGTTCCACCAAAGTCCATACTTTGTTGGTATACATGGATTCCATCTCGGATCTCATGGCTTCAAGCCTCTTCTGTGAGTCTGGGCCACTCATGGCCTCCTCATAGGTAGTAGGCTCATCATCTATGAGCATCGTGTCACCGGAATCAGTCACGAGAAGTCCGTACCTCTCGGGTTCCTGGCGCA
Source organism: Linanthus parryae (assembly GCA_023055425.1). Classification (NCBI taxonomy): domain Eukaryota; kingdom Viridiplantae; phylum Streptophyta; class Magnoliopsida; order Ericales; family Polemoniaceae; genus Linanthus; species Linanthus parryae. Next base: position 52,713,075 of record JALGPY010000005.1, read on the forward strand.
CTCTACTAGATCTACGAAGCTCTTGTGTTACCTGAACAGGTGGATCCACAACTGCTTGTGATTCCTGTTCATGTTCCATAATCGGTTCAGTGATTTGTGGTTCTTGAACTTCTTCAAGTTCTACATTCCTCCCACTTGCTTCTTTAGAGACAAACTCTCTTTCTAGAAACACGCCGGTCCGAGCAACAAACACTTTGTTCTCGGTTGGATTGTAGAAGTAGTATCCCTTAGTTTCCTTAGGGTACCCCACAAATTTACACTTATCCGATTTAGGCCCTAGCTTGTCTGATTGTAAACGCTTTACATAGACAGCGCAGCCCCAAATCCTCATGAACGACAGTGTGGGACGCCTCCCACTCCACATCTCATATGGTGTCTTCATGACTGATTTAGATGGAACACGGTTAATGGTGAAAGCTGCACTTAATAGAGCGTAGCCCCAAAATGATAATGGAAGATCGGTTTGACACATCATAGACCGAACCATATCCAATAGGGTTCGATTCCTCCTCTCGGACGCGCCATTCCATTGTGGCGTTCCGGGTGGAGTGAGTTGGGACACGATCCCACACTCTCTAAGATAGTCGTCAAACTCTTGGCTCAAGTATTCTCCTCCACGATCCGATTGTAGAGCCTTAATACTTTTGCCTAGTTGCTTCTCTACTTCATTCTTGAATTCTTTGAACACTTCAAAGGATTCGGATTTTGCCCTCATAAGGTACACAAATCCATATCTACTGTAATCATCAGTAAATGTAATGAAGTAGACATAACCACCCCTGGCAGGCGTGGCAAATGGCCCACACACATCGGTATGTATGAGTGCCAATTGCTCACTAGTCCTCTCACCTTTCTTATTGAAAGGGGACTTTGTCATTTTTCCCAATAAAAAAGCTTCACATGTCTCATATGATTCAAAATCAAATGAGTCTAGTAATCCATCCTTATGGAGTCTAGATACACGTTTCTCATTTATGTGGCCTAAACAACAATGCCATAAATAAGCAGGATTTAAATCATTTATTTTAATCCGCTTGGTATTAATGTTGTAGACAGGATTGCTTAGATCAAGGACATAAAGTCCATTAAATAATTGCGCACTGAAATAGTGAATATTATTCAAATAAAAGGGACAACAATTGTTCTTTATTGAAATAATAAATCCTTCCTTGTCCAAACAAGAAATAGAAATAATGTTTCTGCTCATAGCAGGCACAAAATAGCAATTATTTAATTCTAAAACTAATCCTGAAGGCAGAGATAGCTCGCACACGCCTATGGCCAACGCAGCAACCTTTGCTCCATTCCAAACGCGCATATCTACCTCCCCTTTAGCCAATCTTTTACTTCTCTTTAGATCCTGCATATTTCGACAAATATGAGATCCACATCCGGTATCTAATACCCATGATGTAGAGACAGTTAAATTGACATCTACAACAAAAATACCTGGTGGTGGTGGAATCACTATTCCAAGCCTCTTATCCTCCAGATATTTTGGGCAGTTCCTCCTCCAGTGTCCAGGTTGACTGCAGTAGTGACACTCACCCTTAGTCACGACCTTGGCAATGCCACCAACAGGCTTAAGGGCTTGTTCCTTGGACTTGGCAACTGACTTGCCTTTGCCCTTGGAGGAAGAGGCAAACTTTTTGCCCTTTCCTTTATGTACCATCATAATGGCCTTGCCCTTACCCTTGTTGATGCTCTGTTCAGCCGTCCTCAACATGTTGAGCAAATCTGGCAGTGGTTTAACGATCTCGTTCATGTTATAGTTCATAATGAACTGTCCATAACTCTCGGGCAACGATTGCAACACGAGATCGGTTGCCAACTCTTGGCCGACCGGGAACCCAAGCCGGGCGAGATTCTCCAAGTACCCGATCATTCGGAGTACATGGGGTCCCACCGGGTTCCCTTCTGCCAGATGACATTTGAACAGTGCCTTTGAGACCTCATACCTCTCTACCCTCGCCTGCTCTTGGAAGAGCTGCTTTAGATGTTCGATCATATCGACGGCATTCATGTTCTCATGTTGCTTCTGAAGCTCAGAGGTCATGGTGCAAAGCATTAGGCAGGCCGCATCATTAGCGTCATCAATACGCTTTTGATACGCCTTTAAGGCAACAGGTGTCTGATTCTCTGGACCTTCTGGAACATGCTCCTCTATTGCGTACAGTTTCTTCTCTTGCTTGAGAACAATTCTCAAGTTTCTGTACCAATCAAGAAAGTTGGTTCTAGAGAGCTTGTCCTTCTCAAGGACAGATCGTAGGGAATGTTGTGAACTCGATGAGTTGTTTGCCATTTGGAATTCTACAAAAGGAAAATACGCAAGTTTTAGTATTTGTGAATTTTTGACTATATTTAATAATGGCTAGTTTATTAAATATAGCTCCCACTATTTTTCTACGGATTAATAACCCTCAAGATATTAATGCGGAAAATATCCTTATAATTTCTAGTGGGCCAAGATCCATCTTTTCATCTCCTTATGAGCTTGCTTTGGCAAGTCACCCATAATTCGACTACTTCTAGGTAGGAACAATTTCCAATTGCATCCCATATGCAACTCTTGGTTCAATCGGGCAAATAACTCCTTATTTATCCATCCATATGGATAATCCCAATTGATTGCCTCTAGGTTTCTTAATCAAATTAATAGCCTAGTTGTGTTCAACCTCTTATCTAAATAATTGCACATTGTTACGTGCCATCGCATTCCATCATTATGAACCAAGTCGCCATGCTTTGGCACGCACGAACTTGATAAATAATGATGATAATGAGTGTTTAAATAACGAGAAGGCAAGAACACAATATTGAATTTTGAGGGATTTTTCAATTCAATTTTAATTGTTTTTGTTGATCAATATCAACTAATCTATTTATTTGAGTTTGGGCACAACTCCAAATAATAGATCCGGGTTGTCTAATTATCTTATTATCCTAATTGCATGCATCATCCATACACCAACCACACAAATAATAAGACAATAAATAAACAACCACAAAACAGAAATTAAACGTGATGTGGATCTGGCCTTTTCTAGACTAAGATAATTCCAAGCCAATGGAATTATCTATGAACCCTAAGCAAACACATCTCCATGCGTCTTGATCTTTTGGTCCATCCTTCATAGTCATGTGGTATGCTCCATGATCCATGCTCCATCTTTTGTGGCTTCTTTGGCTTTGGGCTTCTTTTCTTCAATCTTGGCTAACAATCTACTTTATCTAGCACTAGCTAATATCTATACTAAATAAAATAAATCTCACAAGTTGAGAAAAAAAATGGCACGCAGGCCATAAAACCCTAATTAATTATTACAATTAATTGATCAGCTCGCAGGCCGTAAAACCAAACCACAAAATTAAACATCCACATCAAACCACATCCTAAGGCCATATCCAATCACCATGCGATTTGCACATAAACAGTTAAAATCCAATTTTAACGCGCTTGGTCAATTTTAATTGATTTTAGGATTTCTAGGGTTAAAACGGTCCATGGGCCCAACAATCCAATTGCCCGGGCCCAACAAAGTGAACCATAAGGCCCTAGGGCCGGCCCGGCCCAAAACCCGCAAGCTAGGCCCGCGGGTTAGGGCCGCCCGGCCCCTTAGGGCGCCAATCTTGGGCGGCAAGCAAGGGGGGCGGTCCCTTAGGGGGCCGAACATCCTTATGGAGGTTGTTTCCAAAACAACCTCCTTGCTTGGAGCCCAAGTTTGGTTGTTTCCTTGTTTTGGGAGAACTCCTTCTTCCCCAAGGATTCCCAAACCCTAGATCTTAGATCCTAAAATTTCTCAAACTCACCAATTCATGCATCCAATGCAAAATTGGGTCTTGTTATGATCTAATTATTGACAAATTACATCCCATGCTTGATTTGTCTTGTTTTACGCGATAAACAACAATTTTAAGGTGTAAAACAACAAGAATGTAACACATAAACTACGTTTATGCTCTATGACCTGTGGCTCTGATACCATTGTAGAGTTTTGATTCATGGATCGCGCAAACGGAAGCATAATCAAACAAACAACCATGCAAAACCCTCCAAGGATCACAAGTCTAGATGCATAACGATAGTAAAGGTAAGAATTCATGAACACACCTTTGGGTTCTCCTTGATGACTTCAAACGCGAATAGTGTCACGTTCTCTATAGTTGATCCACGCCTAGAGTTGTTTCTAGATCTCCAATCTCCTTGGTGCTAGCCCGGAATGAGAGGAGGGTGAAGGAATCACGCAAAACGAGACAAAAGAAGGGGCTCGGCCCTTCTTTTTGGCCGACGGGGTGAGGGGACGGCGGCAAGGGTCGGGTTCGGCCCTTGTTGCTTGCTCTCTCTCTCCTTTGTTCTCTCCCACTCTTATTATGTTCTCTCTAGAGCATAAGTTATGAGGAAGGAAGGAAGGAGGGTCCTTTATATAGTCCAACAACTCCTTGTTAACTACCTAAAGGACTTATTCTAGTCCTACTAGAATTCAATTTAGTCCCTTCCTTGCAAATTAGTCCCTACTAAGTTTGCAAGGGTTTGCAAAGTGATCCTTCTAATTAATTAATCCAATTAATTAATTCCCAAATCTAGCACAACTCTATATAGCGTGTGACCCCATAGGTTCTATCTAGTTGGTAGCAACTCTTTGCTAATATGGAGCGGTTTCTAGCAAAACATCCATTCTAGCCAACTAATAGAATAGTCATCTAGACAACCTTGCACAAGTAATTGTCTCATCCCTTTGCCTCCATATCCGGATTGGACACGAGACATACAAGTCACACTCGTATATCCAATCCATAGTTTCTCCATCCATGGAATAGCCTTATTCGTGCAAATAACATCAATATCCCATATTGATTTATTTGAGTCTGGCAAGACATTCTATAAGCACTATCCTTCGAGTGGCCTAGGATATTTGCTCCCGTTATGTGGGAGGGGCAAATCCTCTCTACGTCCACTACGATCTCTAAGCTTGCTTCTCATTGTATCCAGTACACGCCTTTATAACTACCCAGTCACGGTGTAGCGTTTAACGCTACCAAGATCACAATGATCCACAACTAGAATATCTAGTGACTTCAAGTCTAAGGATGACAATACCATTGTACCCGAGAAGCACTTGTGACTCGACATAACATGTATGTAGCCTTCTCGGTAATGGGTCAATCCAGTGCAACATTCCGTAATGCACACCTATGTGTTGGATCGTGATATCTCCATATCAATCCAACCCCATACTAGTCTATAGATGATTGTCCCATTAATCATTATACTTGACTAGGGATATTTAAGATAAACAACACGATTGTAAATCTAAGGACTTCATTATATTAAATATCCAATAAATAATAAATGAATTTTCTAGCCATATACAAATTCATACTAAACTAGATTGCCTCTAGGGCATCTATTCCAACATCCTGCCCTAAAGTGAGAAGGCCTTCGCACGAAGAGGTGAATGTCTTCGTACGAAGAGGCTGCAGTCAGGGGCGTTTCTGGCGGGGTTTTCTGTAGTTTCTGCAAACTTTGTCATAACTTTATGGAAACGTATTAAAGATTCATAGTTCGTGATTCTAAGGTATGAGAGCACGTTTTGGAGACTAGGGACGTTGCAGAAGAAGGCTTGGAGCTAGGAGACAATCAAGGAAGATTGGAATCATTCGTTTGACTTCTAAAACTCCGTTTCTTCTCTAGTTTTTGTTATTTGATCACGAAACTTTGTACATGGATCATGTTTTTGCGTAAAGCTTGGAATCAAGGAAGCTTGGAATTATTCGTTTGAAATGTGCATGATACTTTTCAGTACTTAACCTAAAGCAAGCATTTAGAATGACGACGGGCACTGCGTCTTCAAGATAACCCAAAAGCTGCAATTTCATATTAACCCAAAAGCTAGCGAATTTGCAGACTCAAAATATACTAACAAGAAATAAATTCAAGGAAGATAGACAGAAGATTAAACCCTTATCAGATGTTACCTGAGAGAGACGTAGACGGAGAAATCAAAATTGACAAGGACAGAGATCGAGAGATGGATTAGAATCGGGTGTCAAAGAGGCTGTGTATGCTTTCGCCGACCAGAGAGGGAGCGAGATACATTAAGAGGGTTAGCCCAGTTTTCGCCGATGGCAGTGACGGTCGAATGTGAAGCCTAATTCCAGAGGATCTCTGTTTAGGCAAAGAGGTCCGTATGTCCGAAGGAGAGTCGCCAAACGTTGCGAATAACCAAGTTTAACAACGGCACTTTGCTAATAAGCAATTTTGGAGAGGTACTTTCATAATAAGTAATCTTAGGAATCAATTAAGATCATTCAGTCTTTTAAGATAGTAAAGATAAATATAGATAGATATAGATGCACCTACATTTATCAGTTTTCATACTTCGTACAAGTAATCGAAACAATGCTTTCTTTAGAAATCACATAGTATGTATCATGCCCAAGCGGAACCCACTCATCGGATAGGACAATCTCACTAGTCATTCATAGTGTTTCTCACTTAAGCAGAAACACTCTTCACTTAAGCGGTATCACAATCTGGCTTAAAGCCTTAACAAACACAACAACCACGAGACTGCCCCACTCCACCATCCAAGTACTCATCAGTAGATAAAAAGAAGTACACCAGCAACATGAATGACTTGCAAAAGAAAGTTACGATTCAAAACAAAAGTTTTCGAACAAGCACTACAGTACTTGAAAGAATTTTACCCAAATTCTAGCTTTTCCTATTTTCAAAATTGATACGATCAAACATCCAAAGCTACGTCAAATCAATTGATTATATTCTGAACAAGTATATATCAATATACCAAATATCTAACCCAACTAAAAACAATATGCCCAGGAGCTAAAATAAATCAGACTTAATACCCAGGGTTGAGTAACTTCAAATCAAAACTCCTTTTCTCCGATCTATAAATGTTTTCTACCAGCCCAAACCTTCAATTTAAATTTCAAAGAAAGGATTTTGGAAGTGACTTCTGGTGTGAACTTATTTTTCTCGCGAGTGTGTGTGAACCCACTACAAAGAGCGAAGGGATGAAGATGAGTACGACCACTTTGTGGGTATGATCTCTACTTCTCACCCACATATTTTGAACAGAGCCCCTAAACTAATTTTAACTTAAGGAATTTTCCTTTCTAAAGAGGTTTCACCGCTAGCACATGGGGAATTTTGAAATTTGAGAAGTCGCCGTCCCTGTTTTGGTAATAAAGCCAAATTGAAACTTCTAAAGTCTCTAAATTCCATATCCCTTCCCTTGCATTAAGGTCAAATATGTCCATTCAACCCATTACATCTTGTTTCTTTGGAAGTCACCTCCTCATCAATTTTTACCTCCCTAACCATATTCTTGCAAACCTCCACTGGAAATTCAACAAAGGACATGAGAAAGCTTTTAATGGCATAGTCTATCTCATTGACAAATCGCTTTCCCTCAATAAGAAAGCACCTTCTGTTTCCATCCTTGCCGTCTATTTTCACCTCACTCAAAATAAAACTGAAGAGACTGAATTTTAGATTTTCCTCAGAAAGCAGAGACCCCAAATACTTTACTTCATTATGTGTGTGTGTGTGTGTGTGTGTTCGTGTAATATATATAGGGTAGTGATTCTTACACCAGCAAATGTGATGGTTACACCAGATTTATGCTGTCATGACTTAATTACCCCTCATTAAAAGTATTTAAAACTAAATTATCATATTTCCAATCTTTTATTTTTGACAAGTTTGACATTTCCAAAAAATTCATGATTAATCTCTATAAATTTGTTAATCCTTTTAAAACATTAACACCTTAAAAAAAAACATCCCATCCTAAAAAAACCTTTCTTTAGTGCTAATTCCCTTCTTTTGATATTCTCCAACTTTCTCAAGTACTCGTAAATTATTAGTGTGATTTTTTTTTGTTTTTTTTGAGGAACGTGTGTTTTTTGAACTGTTGTAAAAAAATGAATCCAAAATGGCTTCGGGTCATACTCTTGGCTGGGTGAATTTGGACAGTATGAAATTGAATTCTCCGAGTTTCCGCAATCTAATACTATTCACGTGTATGCTTGGCTTTGTATTTTATTTTTATTTTATTTTTTTTTTGAGAAAAAAAGCTTTGCCTACACGTGAATATACAATATGTTCTAATCATTTTTCTACAAAATGGCCTTCATACTCTCATTTCTTTTTAGTGCTTGTGTGCAAACTACATGTTCAGTTAGAGTTTATAGATGGTTTCTTCTGTTTGGTTTCGTCTTATTGTTTATACACAACATGTATCAACTTTTTCCATTAGACTTGTTTTTTTTTTCTTTTTTTTTTTTTTTTTGATTTGAGAAGAAGACTTTGGATTTAATTAAAACTGGGCAGAAAGTATTGGGCTTGTGAGGCCCTGTACATCATTTTGTATTGACCTAGATGCCCAATGGGGCTCAAAACCGATCCACTCCTGTTCTATTTGGGCTTCAAGGCCCACCTTAGCATGAAGGTGGGCTGTCTGATTTGTCTTCCGTCCACTGTATCTAATCTTGAAAGTGTTAAAGCCTCTTGAGAGTTCCACCGCTTCCTTTATCATTGCTCCGATCTCTGAGCTGCTTTCCTCTTGCCCCTTGAGTTCACCCTCCATTTCTGTTACCACCGTAAACGCAACGGTCTCCACCACTAGGTTTCTGCATCCGAGCTTGAGGGCAGACCTTATTCCGTCACGGATGGCTTGTCCTTCTGCCGATCTTGGTTTTGATCCGAAAGCCACCGGCTTGGCAAAACCGCCGATGTACTTACCGGTGCTGTCCCTGATGACTCCTCCGGCGCTTGCTCTATGGGTTTTTTATCCCACGCACCATCTGTGTTAAGTTTTAGAGCAACACCTTCTGGTGGTCGCCAGGTCTGAGACGGCGGAATGGGGGTGGCTCTCGGCTGTTCTTGAATGCTTCAAAACCCTCTAGCTTTTTGATTGCAGATCTGAGTAAGTCTTCTGCTGAGCTCTTCTTCTGTTTGAAAATCCATTCATTTCTATTTGACCATAAACCTGACAGACACATCACAATCAAATTGAGAAGCTTCTTGTTTGTTAATAAACTGAATTGAAATTCAATCCAGTTTTGAAAACTGATATCTCTGAGTCGTCTGTCTTGATTCGGTAGAATTTTCTCCCAGATCTGTTTTGCGATCGAACAATGGAGAAAGATGTGGTTCTCCGTTTCTACTTCCTTCTCACACAGAGAGCATTTGGGGTTGATATCTATTTTCATGAGGGTTAAATTCATTTTTGTTGGGAGAGATCGATTCCACCCTCTCCAAACTGGGAAGAGATGCCTTCGGGGTATTTTCAGAGCCCTGAACTTGTCTAACCAAGGTTGTTATTGAGACGATGCACCAAACACTTGTTGATTTTGTGAACTGCTTTGCTTCTGGGCTATTTGGTAGCCTGTACTTACACTGTAAATACCTGAGTCAGTTTGATCTCAAATCAGTTTATCTGGTAAGGGATAAATTGCCAGGGGAATCTTTAAAATATCTACGATATCTACTGGCCGGAAGATCTCTTCACGTTTCTGCAAATCCCACTTGCCTTCTTCATGGTTGATTAGATCTGTTACACGGACATGTTGAGGAAAATTGTTCACGGTTATGGGTTTGAAAGGAAATCCCTTTGGAATCCATCTATCCGTGAATGCGTTAACGGTTGCACCATCTCCAATTCTCCAGATACTACCTTCTCTGATGACTTCTATTCTAGCTATAATGCTCCTCCAAATGAAAGAGCATTGGGTGGTATTTTCCACTTGCCAAATGGTCTTCTACATACAGTACTTTTTGAGAAACACATGACTTAGCAAAGAATCTGGACACTGAATTATTCTCCAAAATTTTTTACCTAGCATAGCTAGATTGAAAGACAGGAGATCTTTGAAGTTTAAGACACCATCTCTTCTATTTTTCTTGAGTTTCTCCCAGGCCACCCAGGTAATACCACCGCTGTTCTCTTCTTGTCCCCAGAAAAATCTTCGACTAAGCCCTTCTATCTTTTTGCAGAGTGATTGCGGGAGCTTAAAACACCCCATAGTGTACGTAGGCACAGCTTGCGCCACAGCTTTAATGAGAGTTTCTCTACCTGAAAAAGATAAGGAATTCCTCTTGCAAGCTTTGAATTTACTTTCGACTTTCTCATAAAAAAAAATTGAAGTCTAAGCTCTTATTTTTGCCTATTGATGTAGGAAGCCCCAAATAGCGATCATGGGACTCTACCAGGTTGACCCCAAGCTGACTGCTGAGAGTTTCCTTTCGGCTCTGATCCAGATTTGCAGAGAACACTACCGCGCTTTTGTCCAAATTTATTTTTTGGCCTGAGGCCACCTCATAAATTTGTAAAATTTGTAATATAACTCCTATCTCCTCTTATGTGGCCTTAGTAAACAGGATGCTATCATCCGCAAAAAATAGATGTGTAATAGTAGGGCCGTATGTGGAAGTTGGCACTCCGGAGATGAGACCATCACTACAGGCTGTTGTGAGTGTTCGGGATAAAGCATCACCACAAAAAAGGAAAAGATAGGGCGATAAAGGACAACCTTGTCGAAGTCCGCGTTGAGGTAAAAGTTCTCCACAACTCCTACCTTCGTAAGCAAAACTGAAACTAGACGTAGTAATACAGTCCATAACAAGTTCTATCCACCTTATGCCAAAACCATAGCGTTCCATACTAGCACGAATGAAATCCCATTCAACACGATCGTAGGCCATTGACATGTCAATCTTTAAGGCAAAACAACCGGTTTTATCCTTCTTATGATCTTTCATTGTATGCAGCAATTCATACGCTAATAAAATATTATCCGTAATAAGTCTACCTGGGACGAAGGCACTTTGGTAGATGGATATTAGCTTAGGCAAAACTTTCTTCAATCTATTTTCCATAGTCTTGGTCACAATTTTATAAATGACAGAACATAGGCTTATTGGACGCAAATCCGAGGGTTTGCGTACCTGATTAATCTTTGGAATAAGCGCTATAATGGTCTTGTTGAAATCCTTCATACTCCTCTCACCGTTCAGAATTTGTAGACAAATTGATTCCACATCCGGGCCAACCGTACCCCAATAAGACTGATAGAAAGTAGCCGGGAAGCCATTAAAACCCGGTGCCTTCAAAGGTCCCATTTGATTTAACGCTGCCTTCACTTCGTCACCTGTGTAGATACTGTCCAGCATCACTCTGTCCTGTCCTTCAACTACATCGGGCAGGTTATTTACTACCGATTCCATATCAGCCCTTGTTGGATTTGTGGAGGTGAACATCTCCTCAAAATACTTAGTAAGAATATTGATGACATCTTTCTCACTAGTGCACCAATTACCAGCTTCATCCTCCAACCCTTTTAAGGGCACTACGAGCCTTTCGAATAGTAGCCTTCCTGTGAAAAAAGGCCGTATTACGGTCCCCTTGTTGTAGCCATTGCACACGGCTACGCTGGAGCCATAGCTCCTCTTCTTTCAGCATCAACACATTGATTTGACTTTTAACATCTTTGATTGCATCTCGATTTGACTTGAAACCTCCATCTTTCTCTAGGAGTTCCGACTGTTTTCGTAACTGTGCTAGCTGTTTGGTGATATTACCGACTTCTATGTTATCCCAATCCTTCAGCTTGCCAGCTAAGTTGGCTAGCTTTGCTGAAAGAGGCAACTCCGCTGGCATCTCTAACAATTCTTTGACAATGAGTTCTTCGCAACTCGGATATTGTTGCCCAAACACTTCAAACTGGAACCTCCGCGTTCATTTCCTCTTGGGTTTGGCTCCTTCCCAAAGGAGTTGAACCGGACAATGATCAGACACTGTAGCAGTAAGGTGATAAACTCTACAAGATTGGAACTTATCCATCCAACTCAGATTCGTAACAGCTCTATCAATTCTTTCGTAAATGATCTCCCCGTTTCTTGGATTACTCTCCCACGTGAAATATTTACCACTATAACCTAAGTCAAAGAGATTTAGGTCTTGAAGTACTTGACGAAACAAACTCGCTCCTTGCTCGTCGAAACTTCTCCCACCTAGCTTTTCTGATGACTTGGTCATTGCGTTAAAGTCTCCCACCACACACCAAGGTTGATCATTCAAGTTACCTAGCCGTTGAAGGAGTTCCCGGGAGTGATGGCGCTCTCTTGAGTCTGGATTCCCATAAAACCTCGTTAATCGCCAATTGACTTGTGTGTCTTCATCAAAAACATCACAGTCAATGTACCAAAAGGAGCTGGATCGAATCTTAACTTTCAGATTGTCACGCCAAAACATGGCTAATCCCCCACTTCTTCCTCTACTATTAACAAACTTTCCATCATAGTTCACTAATCTTCTTTTGACCTTCTCCATCTCTACCACAGACAATTTAGTTTCCATTATGAAAACTAAACTGGGGCAATGACTCTTCACTAGTTTGTGAAGAGCCAAAATATTACGGGGGTTGCCCAACCCCCGTATGTTCCAACTTATGAGACTCATTGATCCAGGGCGGACCGGACCCCGGTCTCTGCTCGTTCAGAAATTGGAGGGGTTGGTTCTCCCACAGCTTGCTTGCCGCTGGCATCACTGCTAGAACCACTAAAATCTAACTGTCCGCCCTTCTTATTTTTAAACACTTCAATTGCCGATTTTTTGGATGGTGGACTGAAGAAGGTTGTAGAGCCTTTTCTTTTGAACTGCTCTCCATTACCCTGCTGTTGTATGGTCTTGTTTAGAGACTTAACCCGGTTTTGAACCGAATTTTGCATCTGAGGATCCGCCACTGCTGCTTCTACCTCGTCAGAGATACTAAGGGGTACCATCGGTGCACTTGAGTTCTCTGCATCCACCTCATCGTTCGGGACATGATCTGTTTGTACAGTTTGGCTGATAGATTCAGTCTGCTGAGTATGGATCAGATCCCTTTCATTGTCCTCTTCTCCGCCTAAATCCCCATCCTTATCCGTCTTCATAATCTTGTTGCACCTGCTCTTCACCCTCCTTCTTGTCTCTGCCTCTACCCATTGGCTTTCAAACTGCGTGGATAAGAAAGGCCCATAACCATGTTCAAGCTCCTCACGATTTGCATCGCAAACTCATCGCAGCTTTTGCAGTCATGAGTTATTCTTCCACACAGACTACAAAGTGATGGAATTCTTTCGTATCTGAAATCTATCCAATTTTTTTCATTACGAATCTTTACGTGGATGCCTCTAAGAAGAGGATCATTGATGGGTATCCGTACTCGAGCCCTGACATAGTTGCCATCCTCCCATTCGCTGTAAATCTTCTTGTCAATATCCACTACCTCCCCAATACTAGACCCGATCTTACGCGCACCATCCTCACTAACAAACTGTATTGGGAGGCCTAGTATCTGTATCCAGACATCGAACTTATCAAAAACAGCATCTTTTATAGGATCTCCTAACTTCCAGGGTTGGAAAAGCAGGACTCTTCTTTGGAAGATCCATGGACCTCCAGAGAAAACACGATCCAATGTATTCTTGTTCGGAAAGCAAAACAAGAACGTGTTAAAATCAACTTCAAGAATATTAATTTTATCACCTTCGGACCAGATTCTCCTAAAGATACCACGCATAACACCTGGATTAATCCTGTCATCCGATACGAACATACCCAGCAAACAATGCGAAAACTTACGATATGCTCTGTCGCACTCCTCCTCGTCGAAAACTACTAACCGGTTTTCTTTTGCCGTGTATTCTGTTGGATTCCTGAACGCCATTGAAACCCTCCGATCACCGGTTCTGCAGTCTGCGCCGCTAGGGTTTGAAGCCGCTAGGGTTTTCTTTCCGAGAGTCTCGGAGCACTCCTAAACTTTTTTAAACAATATTAGACTTGTTAAAATTACTATAAAGTGTTAGTGTCTTTTCATCTAAATATTTTTCAGGAAGTAAAAAGATCGCCAGAATATAAAGGAGACACTATTTTTTTAAAAGAAAAGGTAGGGAAGTTTTAATATAGGGAAAGGTATTTTAAAAGGAATGTCAAAATATATGAAGATAAAATCATGGTAAAATTTTAAAATATTATACTTTCTGAAAATAGATGATTGCAAAAGGAATAACTACAAATTTAATTATAACTATGAAGGGGTAGTTAAGTCACGGCAACATAAATCTGGTGTAAGCATCAAAATTGTTGGTGTAAGAATCACTACCCAATATCTATATAATCAAATAGCACCGTCTTTCCCGCCAAAAAGATTTCAACAGAACAATCTTTAACGATGATTTTCTTAACTTTCAATCCCGACCGTTCTTTGTCTATCGATATATTTTATAAATGACCGTGTTTTTAAACGATATTACAAGAGTGACACAAGTATTAAAATAGAATGTTCATAAACATTCTCATCACGTTCCTTCCTACTTCAATACCTCCATAATTTTCTCTCTACAGGTTGGAAAGTTTTTTTTTAAGAGAACCTCCGCTAATTAGAGGGAATGAATGAAAAATAATATATTTATGTTACTCACTTCCTTTCCTACTTCAATACCTCCATAATTATCTTTTCGTTTTGGAAAAATTGTGAAGGAAATAACCATTACTTAGAGGTACTTTTCTTATCACACAAAAAGTCACTCCGTTTTCGATAATTCATTCCCATAACTTATTAGTTTTCTCTCTGAAATTAGAAATATAGATCAGTCAAAAGAAATAACCTATAAATTAGTGACACAATAAATTCCTAATTTATTGCCATTACACACTTTTTTTTTGAAATACCATTACACACTTGACTGACCAGTCACTTTTGCTATAATAATTTTTTGCATTATGTGTGGGTTTCACAAATTCACACCTTCTTCGTCCATTAAGTCTCTTTTTTGTTGTATATTATTTTTGGATCGTGGTTTTCCTTTCGATGTGGACGGGGAATGAGTTCTTGATCGATTTATAAGATGTCCTCATCTTCATTTGAATGGTCAATATACAATACGGTCTCCATTTTAAATTTGTAAGTTTTGTTCAAGTAATTTGTTTATGGATTTATTATTTCTCCTCCTCCTTCATCGCCATGACATTTGTTGAATTTTTAGAATTTGATGTGACAGTGATTTTTTCTATTAATTTTCTGAAATTGAAAACAGTTATCTTCTAGCTATTTGACTGCCGCTATTGCGAATTTTTTTAACATGATCTTTCTCTCTTGATTGTGACAAATCCATCCCATTGCAATAAACATCTTAATTATCGTGGGACTAGATACTTTTACAAAAATATTAAAGGACTTAAAGACTGGGATACATGTGAGAGTCAGGCTTCCCAAGGAATAACAAAATGCTTAGTCTTGGGAAAGATGCTTTTTTTTTTTCCGGAAAAATTGTAGCTTATATTCAGAAGATGAAAAACAATACAAGGAGCCAAAGGCTAACCAGCAAGAGAATATTTAGCTAAATTGTGAGCTAAACTGTTCCAACTCCTGGGAATAAAAGAAAAACAGCAAACATCAAAAAAATCTTTTAAAATTAAGCAATCCTCAAGTAAAGCCCCTGTCTTGACATTCCAGCAACCCCTGGGAGAATTCAGGCTTTTCACCACAGCTTCACAATCTGAAAAAACTTCAATCGATCTCCATCCCTTGCATTTAGCCCATATCAGTGCATTCCTGATTGCCCAAGCTTCCAACACTGCTGGATCACAAACACCATCAATAACTTCCATGCTTTCATCAACTTTGACGTTATTTTTGTCAAGACAAACTTCTGCAATACTCCCCTTCTTAGAATAAATAGCAGTAGCTGCATCTGTAAAAATGCTAAACTCCATTCTAAGCTCAAGAGAAAAGGAGGAGCTGCTGATTTTTGGTGGTTTCTTCTTCTCCTTATGGGAGCAACTCCAGAATTGAAGATGAGAGCCACCTGCTTTCTGGACAACATGTATAGGCATCCATTTTAAACTGTTGAAAAGCCAATCATTTCTGCACTTCCATAAAAACCAGCAAGTATATAGGAACAGACCCAGAAACCAATCAGGGTCATCTGAGGAGTCTGCCAAGACAATAATTTTTTCCAACCAGTCTTGAATGTCCAAGGCATCTTTCAGAAAACAAGCAAGTCTCAGGGGAGACAATTTCCAGACTTCCTTTGCAAATGTGCAATTCCAGAAAAGGTGCATAAAGTCTTCAGGGGCCTCTCCACACAAACAGCATATAGAATCTAAAATTAAGCTCTTTTTTGCCAAAGCTACTTTAACAGGGAGAGCTCCAGAGAGCACTTTCCAGAAAAAGAATTTCAATTTTGGCTGAACTGAGATGCTCCAAATTCTCTTCCAGTTTTCACTTCTGCTGCATGATGCCCTCTCAGTCTCATCTCCATCTTCAATAAATTTATAAACTGATTTAGCTTTGACCTCTCCATTATTTGTGTAGTCCCAGATGAGCTTGTCTTGAACAGAAATGTGACTAATGGGCAAGGACAATATAAGGGCAGCTTCATCTTCAGAAAACATTCCCTTCACCAAATCATAATTCCATCTTCTTGAGTCATGCTCAATGAGATCACAAACATAAGTTAGGTTGCATAGGGGGTGCTTTTGAGAAGTAACAAAATAATTGCCTTTTCTAGGAAACCAAGGATCATTCCAAATGTGAACTGAGGAACCTCCTCCAATACTCCATCTACAGCCTTTTTTCAACACATTTAAACCCTCAATGAGACTACTCCAGATCCAAGAGCAGCCATTTTTAGGAGTAGCTTTCCAAAAGGTGCTCCTAGGAAAGTACTTTCCTTTGAGAACAGCTTCCAAAAGAGGGCTTTTACCTGAATGAATCCTCCATGCTTGTTTTGAGATGGGGGCCAAATTGAAATTATAGAGATTTTTGAACTCCAGACCCCCCATCATCTTCTTTTTGCACAATTGCCCCCAATTTTGCCAATGAATTTTATTTCTTCCTTCTGCACTCTTACCCCACCAAAATCTAGCAAAAAATTGTGAAATCTCCTTGCAGGTTTGCTTTGGGACAAGAAATGAGGAGAAGGTGTATGTGGGCAAGGCAGATAAAATAGAATTAATTAATACAAACTTACCAGCTGGACTTAGATGATAGGCATTCCAGGACTTAGCTCTTTCATCAATCTTGTCTTTCAACCACTTCAAAGCTCCTGTTTTGGATCTACCAATGACTGCTGGAAGTCCCAAATATACCCCTTCTTTAAAGTTTTTATCAATACCCATGTAGTATTGAATAAAATTCTGAAGTAATCTGCTTGTACTGGGGCTAAAGAACACCTGAGATTTGCTCATGTTAATTGCTTGCCCAGAAGCATTGCTATACATGTTAAGAACAGCATTGATGGCACAGCAGTTTGGGAGAGAGGCCTTGCAAAAGAGAATAGAGTCATCTGCAAAGAGCAGATGACTAACTGGGGGACTTAATCTTGCAATCTTAACTCCATTAATCCAGCCCTTCTTCTCAAAATGCTTAAGCAAAGAGGAAAACCCTTCTGCACAAATGACAAAGAGAAGAGGGGAGAGTGGATCTCCCTGATGAATACCTCTGGTGGGAGTGAAGACCTCTGATCATTCACCATTAACATTAATTTGAAGCTGACAGTGGTTACACATGCCATTATCCAGCTAATCCACTTACTGCAAAAACCCAGCTTTCTCATAATGCCTTCTAAATAACTCCAACTAACTCTATCAAATGCCTTTAGCATATCCAATTTTATTGCCATCTCACCAGCACCCTTCTTCTTCCCCTTAATGTGATGGATTAATTCTTGAGCTAGCATCACATTGTCCACAATTAGCCTTTCTCTGACAAAGGCTGATTGATTAGGGGATATAATTTTATCAAGAATTTGGCTCAATCTGTTGGCTAGGCATTTAGAGAGAATTTTGTAGAGAGTAGAGCACAAGCTAATAGGCCTGAAGTCCTTCACTTGAGTAGGATTCTTGACCTTTGGAATAAGGACAATGTGAGTGAGATTGATACACTTTAACATCTTCCCAGATTTGAAGAAATTTTTTACTGCATTACACACATCAACTCCAACAAGATGCCAATAGTTCTGGAAGAAAGAAGCTGTAAATCCATCAAAGCCAGGGGCTTTATCAGGATTCATATCAAAACAGGCCATCTTGATCTCTTCATCAGTGATTTCTTGAGTCAGAATCCTGTTCATACCCCTGTCAACTTTCTTCTCAACCACTGCAAGAACAGGATCCAAGTTTCTAGCACCCTCTTCTCTGAATAGATCTTTGTAGAAAGAGACAAAACAATCTTTAATTTCATCCATCTCACTACACCAATGGCCCTTTTCATCAGTAACTCCACATATCATATTTTGCAATCTTCTTTGTTTAACTACTGAATGAAAAAACTTTGAATTCTTGTCTCCAGAATGGAGCCAAGAGATTCTAGATTTTTCCTTCCATATAATTTCTTCCTCTGACTGTAATGATTCAAGTCTTGACTCAAGAGCAGCAAGCTCATCCATGTCAGCTTCTGGACCCTCTTCTCTGATTTTATGAATATTGTCTTCACAATCCCTGATAGCCCTTAAGAGACCCTTATCATTAACTGAACTCCACTTCCTGAGATTATGCCTGCAGCACTTCAATTTCTCTTTGACAGTGAACATAGCATTACCTCTTACTTCCTTTGCCCAGCTACCTTTGATAACCTCCTCAACCTCTTTGAACTTCAGCCATCTGCTATCAAATCTGAAAATCTGAGCTTTCCTAGCTGTAGGTGTGGGAGAGGTATCAAGGAGGAGCGAACAATGGTCTGATCCTGCAATGTGGGTGTGGTGGACTTTGGAGCTACTCCAATCTGAGAGCCAAGCTGGGGAAGCTACACATCTATCAATTCTCTCTTCGATACAATCTCTTCCTTTTTTCCTATTCCTCCACGTGAATGGATAACCATGGAAACCCAGATCAACCAAATTATTAAGCTGGAAGAAGCTTGACAATGGCATACAAGAAAGCTGTGATCTAATTTTTCCACCTCTTTTCTCAGAAGGATCTGTTAAATCATTAAAGTCTCCCCATATGATAAAACTGTCAGAGCACCCTTTGATATAAGCATTGAGCGTGGATAACTGAGAAGCTCTAACCACATCATCACAACATAAGTAAACAAATACAATCTGCCAAGAAGGCTGATTAGAGGGAATGATCTCCACATGAATGAAGAAGTGACAGTATTTAATTAACTTTAGCTGAATATCACTAGCCCACAGCACTCCCAGCCCCCCGGATCTTCCAAAAGAATCAACCCAAAAAGAGAAAGGAAATTTTTTGCTACAATACTTCTTTTGCATAAAAGAAGCTTTTTTCTTTGTTTCGCTAATAAAGCAGACTGAAGGATTATGCAAGTAGGAGAATTTTTTTTGAATTGATGAACTGTCAGGGATCTCCCAGCCCCTTGACAGTTCCATGCCATGAGCTTCATTGGGTGATTTGGGACCAGTTAGGGCTGGTTTCCTCCACCCAATCATCGGAGAAATCAGAAGCAGAAACACCATTTTTTGATTTCTTACCTCCCAGATTTGCAGATGCCAAATCTTCTTCTATTTCCATCCAGTCTTCTTCCCTTCTTTTGAGAGTCTTCTTCTCCGCTTCCTCTACATGATTCGTGATCCGATCGTGCCTCCTTGCCAATCTCTTCCATTTTTTCCCCGATCGAACCTTCTCAATTTCACCCCTCTTCTCTTCGTTTAGGGTTTTGCAGGGACTAGGGGCTAGCAAACCCCTTTGATCAGGCTCCCCTTGAATGGGCGAAAAGACGGTATTGCCCTTCCCTATTAATGGGCCATCATTATCAGACGATGGACTACCCAATGGGCTTTTAGAAATAACATCATCATTATTTCCCGGATTACTCAGGGGCCCAAAAGGCAAAAGGCCCAGTTTAACTGGGTTATCATCTGGGGTCGGTTCAAAGGAGCGAGCCGGGTCAGGCGACCCAATATTTGAAGTTCCCGCCGGAATAGCTTTTTCTTCTTCGAAAACAATCATTTCTCGTAACTTGTTGCAGCCGGCTAAAACTTCTTTCTGCAGCTCCTTCTCAATAAGCCTGCAATTATTCTTGGGAAGATCCAATAGAGCACTTTTATCGTTTTCTGCGCCCACATCCTTGTTTCCCGAAATTTCTTCGCGACTCTTCAGCTCCTCCACCTCCGGCGACTGTTCATTTCCCTTCTTGCCGGAAACTGCTTTTTCCAACTTTTCCGACCATATCTTCCTAATCGGAGCTGGGAGAGTCGTGGAAACAGCAAAACTTGCTTGTGCTCTGTTCTCAGCATCGAATCCAGTTCCATTTTTCTCCTCTGCAACCTCATCCATCCATAACTCCGACGGATGTTTTGCTCTGAGGCTTTTACTGTCAAATCGAGGTTCATCACTTTTGCACCGTTCTTCAGAGTGATCTATAATCCCACATTTCTCACATAAGAAGGGAAGCCTCTCATATCTGAATTCAACTTTAGTAAGGCTTTCTCCTTTTAACTTCAAATTTGCCTCCTTCGGAATCGGCTTCGTGACATCAAGAAGAATCTTTTGTCTGACAATCCTTCCCGAATGAGTAGCCCTTCCTAACACCTTGGTTTCATACAGTTCTCCAAATCTTCCTCCTATCTTCTTTAACACCTTATCTGTCATATAGATGTTTGGCAGACCCCAAACTTGTATCCAGAAAGGCGTTCTCCTGAAAGCTTCATCAGAGCAAGTAAAATCCGGCGTCCATTTATTCAAAACAATGAGATTGTTCTTGAAGAACCATGGCCGCCCTTTCCATATTCTATCCACATCATCAGCTTTGTCAAAGAAGAACTGGTAGAAGTTCCCAGATACGTGCTCCACATTGAATCTTTGAGGTTTCCCCCAAACTTCCGCCATTGTTCTTTTGAGGCCAGTGAGATTGATCGGCTTCAACGATATCACCTTCCCCATTAGACTGTTGGCATACTCAACCGCCCTCTCTTCAACCTCATCGTCACTGAGATTGATATCAAAGTTCTCCTCTTCATCTGAGTTAATCTCCACCTGTTGTATTTGTTTTATCAGTAGTTGCTCCTCTTCAGAGCTCATTCTCATAAGCTGAGAAACAATGAAATCTCCGGCAGCCGAAGAAAGAAAACTTGCACTTGGACAAGACTATTTTCTCTCTCTAGAAAAACTAGAAGAGAACTTATGCTCTATTTGAGCTTATCATATTTTTAATTGATTGCTGGGAAAGATGCTTAGTTTTGGGAAAGTTGAAGACTCCGAACTAGGAACGAGCCACATACGATACAAATTTAAATTATTATTTACGGCGAGGTTCTTTATAATGTTTAATTCAAAAATTTATTGCACTCTTTCAATGCACTTGAAATATTCTTCAAGATTACATTATAAATCACATATAATCAAAATTTCTTATATGTAGACTTCGAAACAAAAATGTGAAGTGGAGTAAGTTGATGAATTCTAAAATTTTGGTTTCGTAAAGAATTTAGAAATCGGGTAACACAAATATTACTGATAATACATATTATTTATTGGTAGGACATTCTGTATGATATTTAAAATTTAATTTCTCCATTTGCAAATACAAAAGCAGTTGTGCATTCGCGCGGAATAAATGTATAATTGTGTGAATAAAATATCCCATAGATTGAAGATGAATTCCAAATTGTGGGTTAGACTAACTATCACGATCATGCGTAAACTATAGCTGCAAATAAGCAGGACAACAAATAATTTGTATTACAGTGATTTAGAGAAAAAGATGTAATGTCCTATTCAATATAGAACATAATATTGTAACGGATTTTTGTTTAGTAAGTTTGCACTAGATTGTTTCAAATAATATTATTACGCATTTATTTTAAAATCTGACATGAAAATTTGGTAGTGCCCTACGGGCATGGTTCATAACCTAGTATATATATATATATACATATATATATATATATATATATATATATATATATATATATATATATTTGAAATATGATAATACATATAACTTAGGCAAGAATTTTTTCTGCCAAATATTCAGTATACACAAATTCAGGACAAACTACACACCACGTTTGTACATTTGGTGTGCCCAAACTACTAGAGCATAACTCATCAGCTACTTTATTTTCTAATCGAGAAACCCACCGGACACTATAAAAAAGCATATTCACCAAGACTCTAGAAATTTGCCTCAAAAGATGAAACAATTTAGAGCCTGAAGACGTATTGCAGAGATTTCTAGTTCCCTTCGCTATCTTCATCAACCGATTGCCATAAGAAGCTGTGAATCTGTTTCTATCATTACTTTTGAGGTAAACCCGTTCTTTTTCATCAGATCTAAAACAGTGGAATCGGAATTGTAGGGGATTGGAAACACCAATGCTCTGACAAATTGACGTTTGTGGTTTTGTAAAATCGCAGATCCAGTAGCCAATTTCTCCAATGAAAAACAAGCAGCATCGAAATTGCACTTCAGAATACCCGGAGGTTGAGCTTTCCATTTTCGATATACCAGATTCAAACTTGCACTGAGAGCGGATCCACAAGTGTAAGTCGATTAAAAAAACTCCAATCTATTTGGCATGGCTCTATTTATCGAATGAATCTGGGAAGAGGAAAATGATTCAATTTTTTTTTTTTTTTTTTTTTTTTTTTTTTTTTTTTTCCGAGTGTTCCAAATCTCCCAGGAACCAAAAACGGAGAGATCTCTCTGGTCTTTCTGATGATTTTCAATTATATCTATCAAGCACAAATAAAAGGGTAAATTTTTTGGATAAATATTGAAAGGCCAGAGATGTGAGTTCCAAAAATCTTTCGTCCATTGGCATTGAAGAAATTAATGTGAGATATCTTCAAGATGATGATTACAATAAACACAAAGTTGAGGTAAACTCACACCTTTCTTTTTATAAATTTTTTCCTTGTAGGAAGAAGATTGTTGATCAAACGCCAAAGAATTTTTTTATTTATTTATTTGGAACATTCAAAGTCCAAACAACATTTTTTGACCCAGAACTATTAGTACTAGTATTGGAAATATTTGACAAAAGAAGTTGGTTGTTAATTTGAAGAGAAACATAATAGCTTGTTTTAACATTATAAAAGTCATCTTTAGTTTGGGTCCAAACTAAAAATCACCAACCTGAGAATTGTTTCTGGATAAATTGAGGATAGCATCCACTTCATCTGATGAAAAACTATTATGAATAATATCCCTCTTCCAACTACCGTCAGGAAGTAATAAGTCACTAACCATAGTATTTTTATGAAGAGTCCTAAAAATCAAAGAAGGTCTTCCATAACCTATGGGAATTTATCTGGTTTTATAAACAAATGTATTTCTACCATTCCCAATTCCTTGACAAAAAGCCTCTAAAACAATGTCCCTAGCATAGGTAAGGCCCTTCCAAACAGTAGAGGCAGAATTACTAGGATAAGCAGCTAATATATTGGAATGATGAAAATATTTTCCTTTCAAAACTTTTCTTAATAATCAGAAAAATCTTCCTCTTCGTTACTTCATTTGGGAGTCATCATCACTATCCGTAACTACAATTGGATCTTTTTTCCCCTGAGGTGCACTTTCCACATCATTTAAATTGAACCACGTTATATCAGATGTGTTCATGTGATCTTGTTTCGTCCAATTCACCGTTCTCTAAGCTGAGGCCGGATCGCAACACTTCTGATAAATATTTTACGGAGTTTTGAAATCGCTAGATCGTAAAGATTTGTCCCCACATACCACTACATTTTGTGGCAGCTGGATTCTCCCAAACAAGCCAAATTCGCTTTGACAATAGAGAAAGATTAAATGCATGCAAATTCCTAAATCCCATACCACCACTTTTTTTTGGAAATACACATTTTATTTCAGTTTCTCCAAATTATACCAGTGCAGTCCTTGTTGGAGGTCCACAAAAATTTAGACATTATTTTCTGAATCTCATTCAAAAAAAGAATGGAAGTAAATACATAGACATGATATAGGTTGGAATAGCTTGCACAACAGATTTCAATAATACTTCTTTACCACCAAAAGATAAAAATTTACTTTTCAAAAATTTAGACATTATTTTATTAATCTCATTCAAAAAAAGAATGTAAGTAAATACATAGACATGATATAGGTTGGAATAGCTTGCACAAAAGATTTCAATAATACTTCTTTACCACCAAAAGATAAAAATTTACTTTTCCAATCCTTAATTTTATTCCAAATTTTTTGTTTGAGATTGGCATAGTAATCTTTGCTATTTCTACCAAGAACAATTGGAAAACCCAAATATTTTTCATGATTGGTAGCCATAAGAATTTGAAAATCTTGGGATATTTGAGATTGGATTTGCTCATTTACTTTAGGACTGAAAACCAAAGAGGATTTATACTTATTTATCAATTGTCCCGAAGCTTGACAGTATTGAAAGAGAATAATAGAGTTCAAGTTTATAGCATTCGGGAAAGTTGCTTTTCCAAACAAAATACATTCATACGCAAAAGAAGGTGAGATGTACTATGTAACGACCCGGGATCTCGGTTCAGGGTTAATGTGACAATCGATAACCAAAAGTATAAAATTAACTATTCAAAAAAAAAGGAGTACAATTTGGATAAAGAAAAGAAATGTTGAGATCTACTAAGTGACTACTTCGTCTCGATACGCGTTCCCAACCCCACCTTGTTTGATGACATGCGGTTTTAAAATGGCAAAAACCGATGCAGTTTTGAAGAAAAATGATCAGTACAAACTGAGTAAATACACACTACGACATGTAAAGCATCGAGTCGCACACAAGGATAAGTTGAAATAAATACATGGTTTTGAAACATCGATAAGCAAAAGAGTTGAGAAAATTTGGAATAATTATAAGTAAACGTTTAGGAAGATTTCTCAGCTTTAAAACATTTATAGATCACGAGTAGTCAGGATACTCTTAAACCATTGCAAGCCCGCGTGAGAAAATCATGTTTCATTGAAGAACATTTAATTAACGAGTACTAAATATCTTTACATTTCATATACAAACTGCTTCACGAGTATTCGAGATATTACTAGACAAGTAAAATATCAACAGTACGCAAACTGATAACGATATTAAGTCACAAGTAGCCAAATAATTTTAAATCATTTGAATTGATTAGGGCATATCAAGAGCCACAAACAACATCAACAGAGTAGTCAATTTTATTTCAAGTTCCATTAAGCGTTAAGTTTAGCTAAGGCATGTCAAGAGCCACCAGCAGGATAGATGTAAACAGAGGGATCACGAAATAATCACTAAGGGTTCCTTCTAGGCATGAAGGGAGCCCATTCGTCAACCCCGCTCATAACATTAGCTAAAAGGCCTTAAGTGTCGACATCCCTATACCGTAGTGACCCTTACAATATCTCGATACATTTTGGCTCATCGGGGGCGGATTTGTGAACATTAAAGTTCTATCCAATAATAAGAAGTATTGCTTCAATGGTCTTTGCCATAAGAAAATGGAGGATCGCTTGACGCCTCCCATTAATAACAGTACTCTGTACATCGTCCTAAGTCTATTAGAGGTATTTTATTTCGTCTCTTTCACATAAACAGAATAAGAATATCAACATTTCAATAGTAATTTTCGAGATTTCTCAAAGGAGATGAATAAAATAGTTTAACAACATTCGAGTGGAAAACATGCATTCTCATACTTTTTCATATAACGAGCATTCATTTGAAACATCAAACACATACGCATATTTTGATATGAAAAGGTCGTACATAGTACTTACCACTGAGATGAAGCATAATCAAAAGCAAGAAACTAAGCCTAGCACTTCGACGACAACCGCTCTCTCCTACGAGGTCGATGTCTACAATCACGTACACGTAGGTCGTACTCGTTATAACCAATTAACACATGCATAATAAAAATGCAAACCTACATGTACATAGTCCTAAATTTCACTAATGCACATATAATGATGTTTACTTATCAAAAAAGTCCAACAAAACACCTAGAAGTTTAAAAATTCAAGTTTTCTAAAAAATGTGAAACTACAAATTATGGACAGAATTGTAGCTCTGACTTTGGAGCCATATTTATCATATCAAATCATCTCCTAAAATTTTGGAATTAATATATGATGAACCTACATGTGTCTACTTTCAGAAACACCAAGAAAATAATGCATATCTATTATAAAACTCAATTTACGAAAATAACAAACACTGCTATGAAGAGACAAGTTTGGAAGA
Organism: Linanthus parryae; assembly: GCA_023055425.1. NCBI lineage: Eukaryota > Viridiplantae > Streptophyta > Magnoliopsida > Ericales > Polemoniaceae > Linanthus > Linanthus parryae. The sequence continues at coordinate 52,739,278 of JALGPY010000005.1, forward strand.
AAGTTTCAATATTGAAGAACAATTACTACTACTTGGAGAATAGGAAAGATGCCCATCTTCTCCAGAATGAATACCCTATGTGTCTAATTTGGTCACAAAAAAGATGAGATGCCATAGGTTTCGGAAAATTGAGTTTTTTAAAAAAATTGCAAGAGTGGTCCAGAAATGGATTTTCAGAAAACATACAACTTAGAATGAGCTTATCTCCCAAACCAAAAAGGCTATGAAGTTGATTTTCTTCTTCTAAATGACCCTCTTTGAGTCTAGTTTCAGAATATGTAAGATTTAAAATATTTTACAGAGACATAAGATGAAGATATACTACGTTTTTGACAAACTGGTCAGATTGTAAAGACATGCAATTTTCACCAAGAACACTCAAAACATGATCAATCCACTTCCATCATACATGCAACTTGAGAAATATGTTTTTTGTACTCAAATAAAACAAATTAGACATACAAAAAGAGATCAAACAAGAAATTTGGGGAATCATATGAAGAATTTGAAAGAAAACAAGTTTAAAGTCTCCAACTCATCTTTTAGACACACATGCAAGCAAAGATCAAGAAGTTTTCTATCATGATGATGAAAGTAACATCAAAATGCACAAATTTAAAGAGGAGTGAAATCTTATAAATGAGCCTTAAGAGAGACATTTGGGAAAATGATGGCTCTTGGAGAAGTTGAAAGTCCATGAGAGCTTGAAAACCTCTTCAATTGGAGGAATTTTGATGTAAGAGGAATGTAATGATGATGAAACTAACATCTAAATGCACAAATGAAAAGAGAAAAGAGATGCTTACAAGACCTTAAAGAGCTTAAAATCATGAAGAAGATGAAGAAAATAGCTCCCCCCATGCATAGTATGACCTTGGACTTGAGTTTTTCATGAATTTGAAGGTCAAAAATGAATTTTTGGTGGTGTTTTTGTGAGGTGTACCTCCAAAACCGGGAATGGAGTCTTTGGAGAGAGATGAGAGAGTATTTGAGTGTTCTTGAGGAAGATTAAATGTAAAGAAATGAAAGAGATAGAGTGTGGGTGATGAAAGAGAGTATTAGTGATGGGGTTGATGGAGATGAAAGTGATAGATATAGGTAATAATATTTTATTAGAGTTGACCAAAGATATAGGGTGGAAGAGTTAGATTCATATGAACAAGAGATGAAATGCTAGTTGGGGTAGAAAATATAAAATTGATAAATGAGAGGTTTTTTGTGAAACCTAAAAGTTGAGGGGTGAAAATATAATTTCTAATTAATAGGTAACACTAGCAAAGATAACTTTCGTAAATTATAAAATCTCCAAATCATTTTAAATAAACACTTTGTATAAATCACTTTTCGAAAACTACAAGTATGTCCTAGATATACAAAATGAGTTTCATATAGTATCATCTAAGTTTTGAAAACTACAAAATAACCCCAAATTAAAAACATATATCATCATAGATGTCAAATGACACACTTGTACGTTAAAATTAAGTAAAGTCAATAATAAGTTTGAAATATAAGTTTCTCAAAATTTTCAAATATTTTTTTTTCTTTTCGAAATGACCAAATAACCCTAATTTAAATACGGGATATTACATACTAGGTCTGTATCTATTTGCTTTAACACCTTCCAAGTAACCTTGACAAACATATTGATTCAGAATGTTAGATAAACCTTCGGTACAAAGAACAAAAAATAAGGACTTAGCGGATCCCCTTGTCTAAGGCCACGATTACGATAGAAAGAAGGAGTTCTCTGATCATTTATTAAAACATTAAAACTAACAGTAGAAACACGTGCCATTATTCTATCAATCAAGCAGGTAGGGAAACCAATTTTTGAAGAATAGAAAAGAGAAAACCCTAATCTGTTCTATCTTAAGACTTAGCCATATCCAATTTTAGTGAAAAAGAACCAATTTTACCTTATTAATGCTTCATGGTATGAAGAGTTTCTAAAGAAATATTGGAATTATCCGTTATCAGTCTACTCTTTATAAAAACTGATTGAGACTCGTCGGTAATGGAAGGTAAAAAAGTTCTCGAACGATTTGAAATTGTTTTAGAAATAAGTTTGTAGGAAACATTGCATAAACTGATAGGACGAAAGTCACTAACTTCTTAGCATCTTTCTTCTTTGGGATCAAAGCTATACAAGTCTCATTTAATTTAGAGATGTCATTACCATAATTGAGAAAATTGAAACAACATCTAATGATATCCTCACAAGTATCATTCCAGTAGGATTTGTAAAAAAGAACAGACAGACCATCCGGGCCTGGAGCTTTAAGATCATGCATCTCATTTAAAGCTGACATTACTTCGTCAGAAGTGAACAATAAACAAAGTTGATTATAGATTTGAGATGAAACGTTAAGAGGAATAGAATCAATGGCTTGATGATAAGGATTAATATCACTTGAAAATAAAATTTTAAAGTAATCCACAAATAAAGAACCAATTTGAGTAGGATCAGTGACTCTTAAACCCATGCAATTTTCAATAAAAGAAATATAATTTTTCCTTCTTCTGTCAAAGGCTACTTTATGGACAAAAGCAGTATTTTTATCGCCTTCTTTTAGCCAAATGGCTCTGGATTGCTGTCTCCATTATAATTCTTCATCAGCATTTAAAACATTAGTTTCCTTGATTGTATTTTGAATTTGTTGCAGATTGGAAGCAGTAGAAGGCATATTGTACAAGAAATTTAAATGACGATGCAAATCTCGACGAAGTCTATTCTTTTTGCGATGATTTTTACTACCCCGATTCTTAATATGTAAGGTTATGTCTTGTAATTTTGCATGTAATAAATGTATATCAGTCAGATTAGATGTAGAAGTTGTATGCCATACCTGATGTACAATATCGCGACAATCCGAAGACTTAGCCCAAACAGCAGAATATTGGAAGCGTCGAGCACCAAGAGCAACATGGACTATGGAGGACAGGTTCAGAATAATTGGTATGTGATCTGATCCCACCGTAAAGAAATTCTCCAGAGTCGAATTTGTAAACAAAGTGTCCAGTTCGTGAGACCAAACTGCCCGGTCAATTCTTCCTGCCACAAAATCATGGCGTTGCCAACTATTATTCCAGGTAAACTCGTAACCCTTATACCCAACTCTAAGTCTACAATCTGATAGAGCACCACGGAACTTTTTTTATTTGATTTGGACTTCAAGACCCAGAAATATCTTATGCTATGACTTGATGAATAATCGAATTCAAGTTGGATAAATACCTGTTGTGAACCCAAGTCTGATAAAACTTAATAGATTAGGACACACTGATTCCGTTCAAACCCGATTGTTTATTATCCACTTGTTTGGACTTTGATCCATTACAAGGAAGACACTGTAAGGGCCCAAATGCCCTCAATCCCCAAAACGGCCATTTGAGGACATGTCCAAATTAGATTTTCAATTTCAACAGCCAAAATTGTACAAACAAATTACAGCCCATAAAATCAAATTCCAACTTTCTCAACCGTGGAGAGAGAATATATTCTAGAAACTTCTACCCGTAGTAGTTTCCATATTCTAGAACCATATATTCTAGAAACTTGTCTTTTGTTTGATGCCTACAATATATTCGAAAAACATCCATCAACCATAGAGAAAGAGAATAAATTTTAGAAACTCCTCATTATTGTCCATATCCCTTCGGTCCGTTATGAGAGGAGGGTGTAAGGGCCCAGGTGCCCCAACCAGGAAACCAGCCATTGAGTCCATATCCATATTAGATCATCAATTTCAACAGCACCAATCGTGCAAAAGAGATAAATCAAACTCCCTCTTTCTCAACCCTTGAGAGAGAGAGAGTGTATGTGTAGATTCTCTCCATTATAGAGTCATCACACAGGAATAAGATGCAGTTTTGTGAATAAGATGCAGTTCAATCGATGAACCTATTTCTTTCTTCAAGTAGCACTAATATAAGAAGATTCCATTTCCGAGCTGAAAATTGCCTATAAATCAAAGAAAGAGTGGCTTCTACAATCACTCGAGCAAGTTAAGATTTCTGTCCTTCAACTGCTCTTTGATAGCCATGCATTCATCCCACTGCAACCTCCACGGCCACCATGCTCACGGGGGCCACCATGGCCACCATGGCCAGCCCACCCCCGGTCAGGTGTGCGGACAGCAAGGTAACAACTGTGGCCATGGCCATGGTCACAGCCACGGCCACGGTCACGGCCACAGCCACGGCCAAGGCCACGGTCACGGTCACGGCCACCCTGCCCCGGTCAACCATGACACCCGCATGTGGGGGCCTGTTTTGGGGATCGCCACTGGACTCGCCGGCCAGTTTTTAGGAAAGCCTAGTAACAACAATGGCCATGGTGACACCCACTACTACTGCACTGCCAGGCCCAGGCGCATGATGAACAACAATGGATATGGCAGCGGCAGCGACAACAGCGGCAGCGACAGCGACTAAGGCTGTTGCGAATGATGGGGGGTTAGCAGATACTACTAAATAAGGAAAAAGGTCGGTCGTGTGACAAATTAAAGGAAGCAGCCGCCTGTCTTAATTGGTTACTAAAACCTTTTGTAGCTGCTCTATGGAAACGACTTTTTCTACATAAATAAAATGCTAACTTCTCTTACATGCATTCTACTGATGTGCAAGTAATACTGTTATTTAGTCGACGATCTTTGCTATTGTTTTCTTTGTTTCTAAAACTGTTCGATGGAAAGAAATCGGAACAAGTAAGAACTGAGCAGAAATCCCCTGCCGAAACAAAAGTAAAGACAAAAAGTTGGAAGCACCTGACGGGATGTTGATTACCGTAAGAGAACTAAGTTAACCAGCTCATTAACTCAACTCGGACAGATAGATGATGAGATGAAAAATTGGAAGCACCTGACGGGATGTTGATTACTTAAATATTGAGGTTGTTGAGGCCATTCCCAAATTAGATCATCGATTTCGACAGCCCAAATCGCACAAACAAATAATAAACTAAACTCCAGTTTTTCTCAAAATAAAATAAAATAAAATAAAATAGAACTCCAGCATCCTTCTCAACCGTTTGAGAGAGAATTTTGCTGCAAGTAGAGAGAATAAATAAATATCCTTCTTTAGTAAGCTCCACTATAGAGCATCCTCATCGAAAAGAATGAGATTCAGTTGAAATGCTAGAAATATTACCAAGAGAAGTGGCCCTTTTCCCTTCACTCATTCTACTACCATGGGGGCATTCGAATTGGCCCTTGTTTTGTTGATAACCCGGACCGAGGTACAACAGCAAGCAAGGGACCTGGCCAATATAGCAGGGTACCAACAAACTTATTCACATTAAATAAATAATTTGGCCCCATTATATTGTGTGCCACGTTTACACATCCCACTATGCTACTACTGTAGCATGCCCATCCATACAACATGGTTGGTTATTTGTTGATTTTCTAAACCCTAAAGACTAATTCTTTTCAAAACAAAAGTTTGTCCAATTAATGCTCTCATTGTTCCCAGCCCTAGGGATTCACGAATATATCCTTTGTTTCACAGGAGAATACACTGCCTCGGACAACTTTTTGAGAGATAATAGATCTTCCGTCCCTTTATTTTCGATAATCATCATGTTTAAATAGACTAATTATAAACACTATACACTAATTACAAACATCGTCCTCAACTAAGTGAAGTACGTATAAAAACGTCCTACGACTATTACTCCACCGCAGTCGAAACTGTAGGCAAGCCAACACTGAGACTGGATCGAATACGCTGGAACAAGGGCCGAGGAAGACCCTTGGAGAAGATGTCGGCGTACTAATAATCTGCTGGAATGTGTAACATGCGAAGCTGACCCAAACGAACCTTCTCACGAACGAAGTGTAGATCAATCTCAACATGCTTAGTGCGCTGATGCTGAACAGGATTACCAGAGAGATAGACTGCACTCACATTGTCGCAATACACGACGGTGGCCCGAGGCGGGGTGACGCGAAGCTGAAGAAGCAAATTCCGAACCCAGCAAAGTTCGGAGACGGCGTTAGCAACACCGCGATACTCAGCCCCAGCACTAGAACGAGATACTGTGACATGACGCTTGGACGACCAACTCACAAGATTGTCCCCATAGAAGACACAGTAACTAGAAGTGGAGCGGCACGTGTCCGGACAACCAGCCCAATCTGTGTCAGTGTAGGCGGTGAGGGAATCAGTAGCGGAGGCAGAGAGCCGAAGACCATACTCGATTGTCCCACTGATGTAGCGCAAGATACGCTTCAGGGCATGTAAGTGCGGCTCACGGGGATCATGCATGAAGAGACAGACCTGCTGAACGACAAACTGGATGTCTAGTCGAGTGAACGTGAGGTACTGCAAGGCCCCAGCAAGGCTGCGGTATAGGGTCGGATCAGCAACCGGCGGGCCAGATGTAGCTGTGAGTTTGCTCCCTACCTCAACAGGGGTGGCAGTAGTCTTACAGGTCGACATAGAGGCACGGCGAAGAATTTCGGTCGCATACTGATGCTGAGACAGGAACAGGCCAGACGAATCACGAGTGACAGAGATTCCCTGAAAATGATGCAGATGGCCCAGGTCAGTCATAGCAAACTCTCCAGAGAGCTGGGAGACAATCTGATCCAAGACAACCGGAGACGACCCAATGATGACGATATCATCCACATATAGCAGGAGGTAGACGATGTCCGAGCCACGACTGTAGACGAAGAGAGACTCATCACATGAGCAACCAGAGAAACCAATAGTCTGCGTAAGGACGGTGGAAAATCGCTGAAACCAAGCACGGGGAGCCTGCTTCAGACCATATAAGGACTTGCGTAACCGGCAAACAAAGTCAGGATGGCGTGTGTCGCGGTAGCCAGGGGGCTGATGCATGTATACCGTCTCAGAGAGATCACCATGAAGAAAAGCGTTCTTGACATCCAGCTGACGGATAGGCCAGAATCAGGTGACGGCGTCGCTGAGAACTGTACGGATGGTGGTCGGTTTGACAACCGAGCTGAAAGTCTCCTCACAATCAATCCCAACCATATGGGACTTCCCATTAGCTACCAATCGCGCCTTATAGCGCTGCAGACTGCCATCAGCGCGAAACTTGTGACGAAAGAGCCACATAGATCGCAGAACATTAGCCCCTGCCGGGCGAGGAACCAGATCCCAAGTATAAAAACGTCCTACGACTATTACTTTTGTAGTACTAAGTTTACACAAGGAGAGCAAAGAAGAAGTTTTCAACCCAGTACTGTCTTATATATGATAAAGATGAGGAAGCCCATCATGATCACCGTACACTAAATTCTCATAAAAAAAATAACAATAAATGGTATTCCCGGTTTCTTATTCATCTCAACTGTCAGAAGAGAAGTGAACCGCAATATGATAGGACTTGTGTCATGAAAGAAATCAAAATACGTAAAAAATCTCTATATATATATATATATATATAAAAAGTAAGGAAATGCCCTTCTCCTATTGCCACATGTGATCTTAGAAGCATTATTTCATTGACACTAAACGATGGGCAACCTTGTATTGTGGGATGTTGTTGATATCAACATATGAGATGAGAACATAATGCTATCATGGTGCTGGGCAGAGTAATAAGCTTCAATTGCAGTTTGGAAGCATATGTTCACCAAAATATCCATAATTTCCACCATGATATTCAATTAGGAAGATGTTGAATTTTCAATAAAAAATTATTAAGTCCATAATAGAAGGATAAGGACCTTTGGCATTAGAAAAACGTCGCATTCACAGAATAAGAAAGGTAAGCCATTGCGCAACTGCAAAAGATTACTCATAAAACACTCAGTAGCTAGCTTGCCTATTAAACAATAGCTATTGGACTTATTGTGAGAATGAAAGAACCATAAAGAAACCTAAGAATGTCAAGAAACTGGCAAGATCCTTCGGCAGGGAAACATAATGTTGACCATAAGTTTCTCTTGTACTTGTTAAAATTGGTTTTTTGAATAATTTAGTAGGCATATTCTTCTTCAAGGTTTGGCTCTTTAACAACCTAATGTGAAGCATGAGATCAGATGTATTATCTGTAAAGTTAGATGCTCCTTTTACCTTCCACGACTTTGTCGGCGTTGTGGCTTTGGAGCATGCTAGTTTGGCAGTTTTTGGCTCTTCAATGCAATTTTTTTGTATTTTGAAGCTCTGAAGAGAGTGTAAGTTTCATTTTTGCTGAAGTTTTACGTGGCTTGTCTCTACTGGGTGTGGTATCAACAGCCAATATGTTCTCTCATTCTATTGTAGAGAACTGCTACCAATGGAATTTTAGCGAACATATGAGATAGTTGTACGGGGAAACTATTGTTTTGTGTATATATTGTTTGGGGGTTATATGAAATCACGTTTACTATCAATACTTACCGCAATTGTTTTTGAGTTTTTGATAGTGCAACAACTTTCCAGGAAGACTTAGTTGTTCTTTCTGTGTATGGAAATAAATGTAATGAAATATTATACAGTGTCCAATCGATTTAGCTCTTACCAATAGTTCTGAAATGACGTTCATGTGAATTTCTCGTGTTATCTATGTGTCTCAAACCTTTGCAACTGTAAATTCTCCCAACCAATGTTTATGTTATACTGGTTCAAATCTATCTAGAAGATTTAAGTCTGGCTGCACATCTTCTGAATTCGAAGGGGCACTTCACAAATATGATCATCATCCTTTATCCACACGGGGTTTTCTTTCCATTAGCATGTTCCACATCTTAAACATGTTAACTGTGCTATATTCATGGATTACAATTTTGATCATTGAAGCAAGTTCATGTTTGTTGAGTATGACGAATGTTGATGTCACCTAAATCAGCCACTTGAGTATGACGAATGTTGCTGTCACCTAAATCAGCCACTTCAGCTTGCAAATTGTATCTGTTTTGATAGAAGGGTCATGTTGTGATTTTCCAGGATGCTAAAGGTTAACATCTTAGTATAAATATTAAGTAAAGTTGGTCCTCACTGCAATCATAACTTTAGAGTTTTGAAAAAAATCAGTAAGAAAATTCACAATACGATTGTTTACCCGGGGGTTGGTCCCTTCTATGAGGTGATTAGATGCTGGTAATGTTATATACAAAAGAATTGTAGATGATACATACCCGGAAAATAGGGCTTCACCTATATTGGAACTATGGTAGGATCTATATATATATAAAGCTAAGGAATAGCCTTATCTATTTGACACATGTCATTTGAAAAGCCTTCTTCACATGACATTTGTCAATTTTTTTTACATGTGGCAAACACATATCTTACATGTGCCAATCATTTCTTGCCATGTCACATTTGATGCCATGTATTTCACTAGGTGGCCACCCCTTTTTCAAGCCATTTATTGCTATCTTGATAATAACACTTCACTGAATTCAAAATTTAGATTCTCCTTGAATTATGTTAAACTTTGATGTTCAATGAATTTGTCAATCCAATCTAACACCTTTCTTTCTTTCTTTTTTTTTTAGAATTAACACCTTTCTTTTTCCATTTTTAAATGAAAAAAATCAGTTTATTATTTCTCTTTAAACTTCTTTTTTTGGTCAAATTTCTCTTTAAACTTTATGTTTCAGTTTAGTAAAAGAAAAGAAAAAAAAAATTATGTTTCAGTTTTGTAAAAGATATATATATATATATATATTTATAAAATTTATGTTAGAATTGATTTTTTAATTGTAGATTAGTTCGTTCTCCACCTTCGTCTTCTCTCATTCTTCCTGCCCCTTCTTCGTCCGCTGTACATCGTAGAATACGAAGCCCTACCTTCACAGAATTCTACGCTAAGAATACTAATCGACTGTTCTAGCAGAGCATTTATCGCAGCCGCTTCGGCCAACTGATGCCTCCTATACCCCCAATTCCAAATCCCCTTAGCCTGAAGAGGTACCTCGACCTCAAACTTCTTCATCGGCACCGGAAAAATCGTAATTGTTTCCTTCTTATGAGGGTTCGTCGAATTATATGTGATTGGATCTCTCTTGAGTCATCGGAAGCTTGCCTTCAGCATCAATTCCAGTTCACCGTCTCCACCACAGGTACATAAACCCTAACTGTCCAATTGATTCCTAAACAACATATTATTGTATGGTTCATCACAGTTATTTTCATTCACCACAAATTCCAAGTTATTATGATGTGAATCCTGGCTGCAACTCTATCATGATGAATGCCTGGACTGGAAAATTTAACATGGTTTTTCTTATACTTGGCCTTCTTGCCGTGCAGATCTGTAATTGCTTTAAACACATCTATTTACATGTATATGTTCCATGAACTTTGGTTTGAGTTATATCCTGAATATGCATTGCAACTACACATAACAGGGTCATGGTTCAAATTGCTATGTTGCCACTTACTAGAATGAGCCTAACATAGGAAGAGTGTGTAGGGTAGAGCTGTCAAATGGGCGGATGACCGCCGAACTGTCCTGGACGAGCCCATTTGATTTTTGAACCGACCCTGGGTGATAATAATGTACATTTCCTATTCCAGAAAAAAGAAAGGACAATTAAATGAGAACTAAACCTTCGAGCTTAGCTGTAGAAATGGATCGTCTCATACCTTCTCTAAATGAAGAACAGTACATCTTCTCTCCCATCCTATTTCCTATCAAATATGACGAGCCTTCTTTCTCTTTTCTTACAGTAACTTTGTTCCTTGCACAATCGTAGTGACTACCGGATTATAGAGATTGATATCTATTTTGATTCCAACATAAGCTATGCTATATTTATCCTCTGCTCTGATTCTACAAAATAATTGTTTTCTCCAAAGAGCAATTCGACAGACACAATCATGCTCATGTCTTTGCGCTTTGTCCAGGTAAAACTTCCACCACAAATCACCTAGAGTGCGCCGCCAAGTCTAATGTTATGGACTTATGAGCATGCTCTGTAAATAAATTTATGGTCCAATACTACGAAAAAATGTTCCGTGATATGTCTGGATTCCATGGTATAGTTAAAATAGAGATGATTTATGTCTCCATAGTTATGGTATGGTATGCATGGTAAACAATCCATTCACATTTGCAAAATATTTTAACCAGTTATTAAGCCACCTGGATAATCAGGCTCATAGGCACAAAAGTTGTGTTGATATGTCATTAGCATTCGCAACGAAACCGAATTCTGGGTGTGCTTATCATGCTCTCTCAGCTAGGGATTGTAAGTTGTTACTTGGTTTTGTTATAAAAAAGTTCCAATTACTGCTTTCATTATGAAAGAGGATGATATACCTTGGTTTGTATTTTAGGACATGAAATTTAAACTTTCATAAATTTTGCTTCTCGCCATTTTGCCTCCACTATTGCGGTGCTAACTATGCATCATTTGCCAATATGTAATTCCACCGCATTAGCTAAATTTTCATAGCATATTATTTTTTCCTCCTCTATGATGTTATAATGAAGATTGAGTTTTCATCCGTGTTTGCGGCTCTCACCCATTACTCTTTGCTTTTTCCGAGTAGACTGCAATATAGTTTTTTTGGCAGTTTAGCCGGTCCCTCCGTGGCCGACACAAATTGTGCTAGACATGCAAGGTCGAAAAGAAAATTGAGCATGCTTCAGAATCAATCATGCTTGGCGGATGGCGCTCACGGTAAAAAAACATAAAAATGCAAATTCGTTGCCATCTTCGACAACAAATAGCTAATTCTGCACTCCTAAAGAAGCCAGATCAAACAGGCGGATCATACTATCCAAAAAAGGGAAAAGATACACGGATAGTGCAGAGCTAATTGAACAGTTAAAAAAAGGTACTATCGATTTTAAATTAGACTTCGATTGACTGTGCACATGCTTTGTTAATGTACGTATAGTTTTTCACTTTGTTTTCTTCATAATAACATGTTCTTACAACACCAACATGTCTTTACCAATCGGAGTTTTACCATCTGGTACGTGCACTGACCTCCAATATGAAACCATGGTTGGATATCATGCATTAACATTACTTTCAAGTGCATTTCCAAAATTGACACCATACGCTAAATTATATCTTTATTCTAATGAACCATGTATGCTTTAAAAATATTGACCAGAGCATTTAGTTGTTGCATGAGTTTCTTTCATAATAAGATTTATTAATTACACATAAATTCATTTAAATAGTCTATAACTTAATATGTATATATATGTGAATGCAGAAAAAGGACATTAAACAAATACCTCCTGTCTTACAAAATTTATGCGAAAATGAGTACATATTTAAAATAGAACTTGCTGACTTCAATATAAAGGAAGGAATTGAGAACTACACTATCGCAAATGTTTGGGACCCTAAGATTACAGGTGAATGCAAAAGGAACAGTAGTACTACAAGACAAGAGGTAGGAGTTTCATTCTGTCAAAATGAATGATCTATCCTGCTCATTTTACATTACTAACAGCACTTGAGTAACATTGTCAACATGATGCAAAAGGGACAGAGAAACATTTCAAGTCAAATGGCTATAGTCCTGGTGAGACATGAAAAACTCAATCCACTAATTCTGCTTAAAATGACGGATTCATTTAAACTGTAGGCGTAAGTGCAATTACAAGTTGTATATTACTTACATTTTGTTCCTGATACAATAATTTTGTTTACTGTTGAATATATTTGTCAGAGAAGGAAAGAAAACAGTTGCCAGAAGAAGAAACCAACTCTTCAATCTAACATTCCCAAATCTTCTCAAGACGGCAAAGGGAAAAGGAAATCACCACAGGTAATGCACTGGCATTATCAAATAGTATATTATCCTGTTCACCACTAGAAAATTACTTTCGCCTCATAGTAATCGATATGTGAATAGAATTACAATTTATTTACACCACTAACCGATAACCTTACTCTTAATAGGCTGAAACGGAACCCACGTCTGACACGGAACCTAATGGTGATAAAGCTAACATGGCCAAGACACCTTCCCAAGGAATAAAGAGAAAGAGAAAATTGTCTTCCAAGCTAAGAGCTGATGCAGATGAAGATTCTGAACTTTTACTCAAACTTACATCTTTCAAACAGCCAACTGGAGATAGAAAAAAGACTGCAAAATCTTTGTAGAACTCTGAATAATCCATTTCAGTTACTACATTATGTAATTAAATACATCTATAATGGTGCTTACGGTTTGTTTAAATAGCTTATTGTTAATTCTACTACATACTTAGACGAAGGAATGTTAAGACTTCTAGCTTTCTCTATTCACAGAATTGATTGTCAAGAGTTTCTATGAAATTGGTTTCCAGCTTAAATTAGTCTTACAAAGTTTCATGAATGATTTGGGTCATCTTTGACAGAGAAGAACACTTCTCATGTAGCAATTTTAGATTCCGGTTTCCATTCACATTCTCACTGATTAAGAATCAATACTCCTTTCAAATTACAATCACACTTTGTTTACGTTAATTATTTTATTATTTACTTATTAATACAATAAAAATACTTCATAATATCATAATCGCGTTACCCCGCGCATCGCGCGGGCTAACGACTAGTTAGTATAAAATCAAGAGTCATTCGCTCACATCCTGTTACCAAGTGTTTTCCTTTTATTTTGTTCTTCGCATTTTGTACTGCTACGCACTCAAATGTATGGCCTTCTTGAAGCATAAGTATTGCTTTGGGTAAATATGTTTGTAAAGGCGTTTGTTGAGCCTTGGGTTTGTTGAGCATATGGCAAGCAAAGTAAGCAAAATAATTTTTTTTTTTTTTTTTTTTTTTTTTTTTTTTTCTCTCCTTGGGTTCAACTTCGGGTCATGGCTTAAGACCCTACTCCTGAACTTGTTGCCTTGAAGCCACATAAAAAATGGATTGATGAGGGGAACATGACTGTTGCCACTGTGGAGGCAGTCCCTACCCCCGAATGATCTAATCACTATCACAATTTCAAGGAAAGAGTGATGAAGCAAACTTGTACGAAATATCCACGTTGTATTTCAAGTCAAGCGCAATGCATATCACCAATATATCTTAGTCAAATCTAAGATATAATCAATATATCTTAACAAAGTAAGGCATTACTAACTACTGTCACAAGTTTCAAAGGAAGAGTTACGGAAAAAAAAACTTAGAAGAAAAGATTAAGTTATGTTTTGTTACCTTTGTGTTAAAATCTTTGTTGTGCTATTAGGGCGATTGCACCACAAGCCTTCATTTTGGTGGTTTAACTTTTTTTTTTTGCGATTTTTGCAGTAAACAAAATACCAACTGAACATGTGGTCCGTTTTCTTCATATTGTTCTAGACACGTAATTGTTTCCGATTCACTGTGTGATATCAATATACAACTACAAAAAAATCGGTTTATTACGACGAGTAAACTCGTCGTTATATCCCAAAATTTCGTCGTTAGAATGTAAAGACGACGAGAAAACTTCCTCGAAAGTGCGTCGGAATAGCTCCGTCCTTAGTTCGAAAGGGTGACAACATATCCAGTGGTCGGTGAAAGTTTTTTACCGACCATATATTCCGACTATATATTCTCGTCGTTGAACTTTTGCCGACGATAATTTCGACCAAATTATATAGTCGTTGATTTTTTCCCGACCACACGCCGACTATTTGCTTTCTTTTTTAAAACTAATGCCGACGAACTTATCGACTACTTATTGTTGTCGTTGGTATAATGCAGACAACTTTGCTCGTCGTTGTTAACTTTTATTCCATTGTGTTTTTTTTTTTTTTTAATTTCATTTCCACCACCGTGTTGATCGTCGTAATATGTATTTGTCGACATATTTCCTCGTTGTGTTTTTATTTTGGTGTTCCTCATAGATGACTACTAACGTAGTCGCCTATCTCACACATTTCTATATATACCTGCTCATAAAATATAACAAAAAAACCACTAGCTAGCCAGCTGTTCCTTTTTGATCACCCATGCACACACACATACAACACCAACATCTGCAAAATACTACTTTCCATCGAAGCTTAATTCAAACTTACACCAATAGTTGCAAGAATTCAATTGTTTGAAACAAGCCACAAAACCCGGCCATATACACATCCATACACAAACTTCTTCCAAATATTAGTTACAATGCATGTCCACAACAATTCCTCCAAATTCAAATCAGTGTTCAGATTTCTTTAACCCTTGTACCTTAGAAGGATGGCGGAGAAGTGTTTATTTAGTTGACGCATTGAAGATGGGATGAGAATATGGATGTGATGCTGCTGCTGGCGAAGTTGTAATCGACGTCATTGCTGTGATTTCAAACAATGGAGAAGAAAATAAATAACAGCTCATGAAAATTGAACACGAGGAGGGAAACAAAACTAAAATTAATGCTGCTGCACTGTAGTCAACTTTTTGTGAAAATTACATTCAATCCATGACATCCAGTAGCTCGCAGATCCAAAAGCACAAAAAGTATTGAAACAAAGTATTCACAAACACCGGACGTTGTAAAACAATATGTGGTTCCACCTATTATTTGAATTAATGTTCAACGAATATAGATTCCAACAACTGAAATTGTTCACATACCCGCCACTACCTCATCATGAATGAACTTAATGCATGTCTCGTAAATGTCATGAACATCATAACAACCACCAACCAGTAATAACCATGCGTATATGCACCCACAAACACTGAATTGTAACTGTTCGAATTCCCAAAATTATGATAGGTTAGTGGACCTAGCTACCCTCCCTATTTAATATGTAACCTCCATTTCATTCGACACAAAAAATCCCCTCCCCAAAGTCTTCTTACCATGGAAATCATTCGCAAATGCCCGCGTGAAGAGGAGGAGGTCACCAGTCCTTTCACAGGACTGAGAGGGTCCTATGAGGATGTTCCAATAATCATCTCAGATGATGATTCAAGCAGTGACAACGAGCCTGATGTCGGGTTGTTAAGAAGAAGAGAGATAGGCTTGAGGAAGGCCCGGTGATGAGATATGCAAGAAGATACGAGTTACAGCGGAAGATGAAGAAGAGATACACAGGAGAGTGGGGGGGGGGGGGCTTCCGGGACAAATCTTTGAGACCCCCAACAGATGAACAACTAAAGGACGACAATGCAGAGCCATCAAACCCCAAGCTCGAGCACTATCCAGACTTATAGCTATCGATCAGCCAACTGGTGGAGCTACATGTTCCACGCGTAATCGACAAGAACAACACAGCAGTAAGTAACAAAGCTGTCCAAGTAAACGAGATGCAAAGAGTTATTTCATCCGGTAAAACGAAACACAATAAGCAAAGAGCCATGGTATACTTTAGAACTTAGTTTCGTAAAAATGAATTTGGAGGTCACATTATCCAGGACGTACTGGGAGACATCACTTTCAACTATATCCAAACTAAAAGTGCCACCCAACTTCATGCATACACCAAAACAACTAAAATTTAATTTATCTACACAACATACTCAAAATCTTATTTATTCACATACTAAAATGAATATTGACTTTTTAATTACCTTACAAATCCTCTAAAGATGATGAGATTGATGCCTGCTCGACGCCTTCTCTACCATCAGCTGGTGGCCATCACGGACTCCATGTTCTTAAGTCGTTCTTCCATTTCAGTCATAAGGTTGACATATTCATTTGCCCTTTTGACAGCCTCTTCGGCATTTTTCTCGGCTTCCTTTGCCTTTTTCTCAGTCTCCTCCGCTCTTCTACTGGCCTCCTCGGCGCCTTTCTTTGCAATCTGTGCCCCAAGCTCAGCAGCTTCAGCCATCCTTTGTGCTTCAGCAACCCTAGACTCATGATCCTCTATGCCTTCTTGAAAAGTGAATGCAATCCTCGGGAGTTCACCAGCACCATATCCCGCTACAAATCCACTCCTTCCCCCAACAACCATGTCCACTATCTTATCTTCGGTCAGCAACCTCTTCGTATCATTATCTAGCATCTCAACCATCCTTCTCTGTAGTTTCAAAAAAGCATAAAATCTTAAAATTATGACATGTAAAATAAAACACGACGAGGGAATTACGAAACTAACGTGGTTCTCCTCCTCTACATCCGCACTTATCTGTGTCCTTGAGTTTTTCTTAGTGTGTGTTGCTTTGTATTTGTCGATGAGGGAGGGGTTCTCTTGCACAAGATAGTATTCCAAATTGAAGGGGGCGCAGTAGGTAGAGATACAGGATCAATACTCTAGAAGGGGGGGGGGGGGGGTTGAGTAGAGTATGCCAACTTTTGCTAAACTTACAAGAAGAGTGGTTTCAAAAGGTTTGTAAAGAGATTCAAGGCCTTGAAATGAGATTCAAGTCCTTGGAGTGAAAACAGTTTAAGTATAAAAAGATAATTCTGTTTCAAATCCTTAAATTGAGTTTTAAACCCATGAAATAAACTGTTTTGAATGCTGCAAAAGTTCTATGTATGGAATTGAAAAGTATATATAAGAGACACAAGACATATAGAGTTCAGTCCACTTGGACCTACGTCTCAACCTCAGGGATCTTCTCCCTGCAGGATTTTCAACACAATTCCTATTAATCCACAACTAAGCCCCGGATCACAAGCACAGAGAGATTCCTTTCTCTTTTACAGCTTGTGGATCTCACTAACCTATCTAGTACCTGCTCTAGCTATCTGATTAACTAAGAATTCTCTAGTGTTCACCTTGAACAATCCTTGATAATAAGAACTAGAATTATTATCAAAATTATCTACAAATGAAGTTCTGAAGAGAAGAACACTAGAACCGAATTTGCAGTGAGTATGCAGTGTTCTTCTGAGACTTGGATTGAGGGAAATGAATATGCTTTTGTGTTGCTTGTCAATCCTTGAGTATTTTTGAGTGTGCTAATTTTCTATTGCACAGCTTCAGCTTTCCCTCTTTAATAGAGTAGTTTGAAATGCTGATCTTCAAGATCTTCTCATAACAAACTTCCCTATTTTGTAGTTTCAGCTTTAACTTCTCTAACAGCTTCTCCAACGGATAGTAGATTAGTATCTTCAGTGATACTGATTTTATATTGTATGAACAACTGTTAGGAAACTTCCAAACAAAGAAGGATTGATCTCAGAATCAATTCATCACATTATTTCTTTTCCTGCAAAACTCAGGTTAGGTAACAAATCCTGAAAAATAAGAAACAAACTTTCCTGCAAAATTGAGTCAAACAAATGATATTAGATGCTGTTAAATGTATCAATTTTTTTTTCATCATCAAGTATTAGCTAATCATGCACAGGGGTTTAGGAGTTGAATCAAGATTATAAACTCCCCTTAATTCATGCATATAGAGCACAGTCAGTTTCTAGGCTTTGAAAGTTGTTTCAAGGCCTAGCTATTTCAAGTATTGAGCTGAGTTGAACTTACAATCTCTCCCTTGATGAAAGACAAAACCACAATCTGTTTGATACTATGATTCTGCAAAAAATACTCATTAGCATATAGCACAGTCAAATATAGCACATGATATCCAAAATAAATCCCACTTATTAATTTGCTGAAAATAGCATCAAAGTTCACATAAATCTACTGACCTAAAACCAGATCACCTAAAGAGAAAATAACACCTAAATTGCTCCCCCTTTTTGACTTTCTTCAAAAAAGAATGAGAATATATTCGATAAAAGTTTTTTTTGGAAAGATTTTAAAATACTGTTTAAAAAAGATGAAATTTTCAAGACTTTGAAAAGGATTTCAAGGCCTTGAAAAGGAGAAGAAAGAGTTGGCAAAAGTTAAGGGGTTGGATCTTCATCTCCTTGCTGCTCTGCATCTTCATCTTGAATATTTCCCTCATCATCATCAACCTGTTCTTCTTCCTCTTGAACCATATCATCACCAACCTCACCTTCACCTTCATAAAGTCAGTAGCAGTCACAATTTCTAGAACAATTAATTGGCCTCTTTGATTTCTTCTTCTTGAGATCTATAAGTAGTGCTCTTGAATCTGGACTAACAACTTCTTCCTCTTGGTCTTCATCCACTTTTTCAACAACCACCCTATTTCCTTTATCCTTTACCTGAGCAGTCCCTTCCTAAGTTGAATGTTCACTGAGCAGATCCTTGGCTGAATCAAAATTTTTTGTACCCTTTGCAGCTTGTGATACTTCTTCAGGCACATCAAACACTGTCATGCTTTAGAACACGTTTTCAACCATATACTTCACTTTTCTGATATCATTATCAAACCCATGTTGATTCTCTTTCACTTCATCAATGTCCATCTGAAGTCCATTTATCATCTGAAGAACCAAGGAGTTGTCTTCAGGCTGAGAGGTTTGGCTTGAAGTGGGGGTCAAGGTCTTGGGTTTAAGGAGCTTTTTGGAGCTCAACTCTTCCTCTTTCAGATCTGAGTACAGGTTCCAAGTCTTAGCAATGGTTTTCACCACACCAATCTTCTCAAAAGCCTTCTCATTAAGCATACCAAAGCCACAAGTACTAGTCTCATCCCTATCAGTTGCAATTTCAAAGTGCTGAAAGAATGAGGTGAGCAAATTGGCATATGGCAAGTGGTGTTTTCTCTGATTGGTTTGGCTGTATAGCATGTGTTCCATTACTAGCTTTGGAATATCAATCTCATAACCATGCATAATTAAATACATTAAGAACAACACCCTTTCAGTGATCAGCTCCTTTGAGTATTCCCTTGGCACCACACATCTCATCAAAATAGTAAACAAAATATTGGCTTCAATAGTTAGCACAGAGTGTGTTAACTGCGTAGATGAGGCAGGGGTATTAGGTAGGTAGAACTCTTCTTTAACCAGCTTCATCGCATCACTCTTAGGAGGGTAGTTACTGGTAACATACCTCTTAGGACAACCTAAAACATTTATAAAATCAGAGCGATCTAGTTCCATATCCATACCAGCAACTTTGGTCTGTATCACCAGATTTGCACTGTTCTTGTGTTTTTTCATGTTGAGGTAAAATGATATAGCGAGTTTGGGGTAGGCTAACTCTGCTGGATTTAGAATAAACCAAAGAGAGCTTTTCTTCAACATTTGGATACACTTCAGATTCATACCATGCAACAAGAAACACAGATCATACTACAGAATGCAACTGATCTAGAGGCAAATCCATCGAGCCATTGACCTCTAGCAACATGATTAATAAACCATGTGTTATCAATGGCTGATTTATTACTAGTAGATTTCCTCTTCTTTGAAAAGATCTGTAGTGCCTTCGCAATGTTCTCATCTGGTTAATTCTCTGTGACTTTTTCTTTTCCTTTTACCTTGTCTGCTTTGTCAGCCTTCTTCTTTACCTTCTTAGGGCTACCAATTTGAATCCCATTATGTTTTTCTTGATCAGACTCCACTGTCTTCTTCTTCTTGTTGGACACTGGTGTATATGATATTTCTTTGCTTTCTTCTTGAAAGGAGGATGTGCCATGTCTTCTGCAGTAGGGGTCTTTGAACTTGAATCTCCACTGATGCTCTGAACCTCTTCCACAGTGGTCTTTCTTTTCTTCTCTGTTGCAGCCTTTGAACCACCAGCCATCTTAATTCTGTCAGAGGCTCTTCTAGTGCTCATTAGTGTTTGGAGAGAAGAAGAGAGATGTAGGATAGATACGGAGGAAAGAAGGAGAGAAGAAGATAAATAGAAGAGAGTTACAGTTTGAAAAAGAAACTAAATTTTCTTCCCAATCTTTGAAGATCAACTGAATCAAAAAGATTCAAATTTTGTGTGTTCCGTTAAAAAAAAAGATATAATATTATTTTGGCTTAAAAGGGGTATTTGAAAAAATTGAGGGGCAACATTGAGCAGTTATCTACAATGATAACATCTAACATTGAAAGATCCAAATTATTGACTAACTAGCATGCAATTTTATTTCAAGGCTTTAGAATGGATTTCAAGGCCTTGAAAAGCTGGATGATGTAAAGCATTTAAACTCAAAGCTTTGAAGAGATTTTCAAGGATTTGAAAATCAGTTCAATCATTTAAAACACATAATACTTACCTGATTCCCTCCCTAAACCAATGCTTATTTATTTAGCATGCCCAGTTCCAATATTAAGGCAGAGAATTTTTCATCTTGCAATTGTTTAGTGAAGATATATAAATATGCTTTGTTCTGGAATGCTTAACTGGATTCTTTGTAATTGATACTGAACTTGTGTTGTCACACTTGATAGGTATATCTCTGAAGTCAAATCCAAGGTCTCTCATTTGTTGTGCTTTCAATAATACTTGTGAACAACAAGCTCCAGCTGCTATGTATTCAGCTTTTGCTTTTGACAGTGCAACTTATGTTTGCTTCTTGGAATTCTAGCTGATTAAAGATGATCCATGAAATTGACATCATCTTGATGTACTCTTTCTATCAACTTTATATCCTGCAAAGTAAGCATTTGAATAGCCACACAAAGAGAAGTTAGATTGTTTAGGATACCAAAGCCCTAACTCTTTGGTAACATTGAGATATCTAAATATTCTCTTAACTGTAGTCAAGTGTGATTCTCTAGGATCAACTTGAAATCTAGCACACATTCACACACTGAACATGATATCTAGTCTACTAGTTGTGAGGTAGAGTAGTGATCCAGTCATACCTCTATATTCATTCACGTTCACACTCTTACAAGATTCATATTTGTCTAAAGACATTGTACAGCTCATGGGGGTATTAATCTCTTTGGACTGAGACATATTATATTTGCTTAGCAAGTCCCTTGTGTACTTGCTTTGATGTAGGAATATGCCCTTCCTCATCTGATGCATTTAAATTACAAGAAAGAAGTTCAATTCTCCCATCAGGATCATTTCAAATTCCCTGCTCATAAGACTAGAGAATTCCTTGCAAAGAAGATCATTAGTAGCTCCAAACAGAATATCATCAACATAAATTTGAACTACAAGCATGTTTTCTCATGGTTATTTATGAATAGGGTCTTATCTACTAATCCTCTTTTGAAATCATTTTTAAGTAGAAACTTTAACAATCTTTCATAACAAGCCCTTGGAGTTTGTTTCGAACCATAGAGTGCTTTGTTAAGTTTATAAAAATGATCTGGAAACTTGTCATTTCAAAACTTGGAGGTTGAGAAACATAAATTTCTTCTTGCAAATAGCCATTAAAAAATGCACACTTCACATCCATTTGAAAAAGTTTCATGTTCATGTGAGATGCAAATGCAAGTAGAATTCTAATTGCTTCTACCCTGGCATCAGGAGAAAAAGTTTCTTCATAGTCAATACCTTCGTCTTTATTGTAGCCTTGAGCTACCAATCTAGCTTTGTTTATGATTACCTTTCCATTCTCATCTAACTTGTTTCTGAATACCCATCTGGTACCAATAACAGACTGATTTTTTGGTGGAGGAACTAGATTCCAGACCTTGTTCATTTCGAACCCATTGAGTTCACTTTGCATTGCTATAGTCCAGTCTGCTTCTTTTAGTGCTTCCTTCACAGTTTTAGGTTCTACAAGAGAGATAAAAAGCATTAAAAGCACAAAGATTCTTCAACTGTGATTTAGTTTGTGTACCAGTGGTTGGAGAAATATTGTTATCAGTAGGGTGAGATGAGAGATAATTAAATATATTCCTTGGTTTCCAAGGTTCAGGCTTCCAATCCGCTTTTCAAGTCTCTGATAACTTGAAGTAGTAGCATGTTCTGTTGTCTTCTCTAGAGATTTTGTTTCAAGGCTTTGAACCTTAGTTTCAAGGCCTTGAATGCCTGCTTTGTTCCTGTGATATTTCCTTGGATCCTTTTGAGGATTCTTCTTCAGTATCTGAATCATGCTTATTCAGACTGAGATCTGAAAAACCACCACTCAAACAACCATCATAGCTTTCATCAAATATAACATGAATACTTTCTTCAACAAGCTTGGTTCTCTTATTGTAAATTCTAGAGGCTTTGCTTGTCTGCGAATAGCCAAGAAAAATACATTCATCTCTACTTATATCAAACTTACCAAGATTTTCCTTGCCATTATTGTGGACAAAAAAATGTAGGTTTTGATTCATGGATCGCGCAACGGAAGCATAATCAAACAAATAACCATGCAAAACCCTCCAAGGATCACAAGTCTAGATGCATAACGATAGTAAAGGTAAGAAATCATAAACACACCTTTGGGTTCTCCTTGATGTCTTCAAACGCGAATAATGTCACGTTCTCTATAGTTGATCCATGCCTAGAGTTGATCCTAGATCTCCCAAACTCCTTGGTGCTAGCCCGGATTAGGAAGAGGATGAAGGAATCACGCAAAACGAGACAAAAGAGGGGCTTCGGCCCTCTTTTGGCCGACGGGGTGAGGGCGGCGGCAAGGGGGTCGGGTTCGGCCTCCTTGTTGCTTGCTCTCTCTCCTTTGTTCTCTCCCACTCTTGTTATGTTCACTAATGAGCATAAGTTATGAGGAAGGAAGGAAGGAGGGTCCTTTTGTATAGTCCAACAACTCCTTGTTAACTACCTAAAGGACTTATTCTAGTCCAACTAGAATTCAATTTAGTCCCTTCCTTGCAAATTAGTCCCTACTAAGTTTGCAAGGTTTTGCAAAGTGATCCTTCTAATTAATTAATCCAATTAATTAATTCCCGAATCTAGTTCAACTCTATATAGCGTGTGACCCCATAGGTTCTATCTAGTTGGTAGCAACTATTTGCTAATATGGAGCGGTTTCTCGCAAAACATCCATTCTAGCCAACTAATAGAATAGTCATCTTGACAACCTTTGTACAAGTATTCGTCTCATCCCTTTGCCTCCATATCCGGATTGGACACGAGACATACAAGTCACACTCGTATATCCAATCCATAGTTTCTCGATCTATGGGAATAGCCTTATTCGTGCAAATAACATCAATATCCTATATTGATTTATTTGAGTCTGGCCAGACATTCTATAAGCACTATCCCTCGAGTGGCCTAGGATACTTGCTCCCGTTATGTGGGAGGGGCAAATCCTCTCTACGTCCACTACGATCTCTAAGCTTGCTTCTCATTGTATCCAGTACACGCCTTTATAACTACCCAGTTACGGTGTAGCGTTTAACGCTACCAAGATCACAATGATCCACAACTAGAATATCTAGTGACTTCAAGTCTAAGGATGAAAATACCATTGCACCGCGAGAAGCACTTGTGACTCAACATAACATGTATGTAGCCTTCTCGGAGATGGGTCAATCCAGTGCAACATTCCGTAATGCACACCCATGTGTTGGATCGTGATATCTCCATATCAATCCAACCCCATACTAGTCTATAGATGATTGCCCCATTAATCATTATACTTGACTAGGGATATTTAAGATAAACAACACAATTGTAAATCTAAGGACTTCATTATATTAAATATCCAATAAATAATAAATGAATTTTCTAGCCATATACAAATTCATACTAAACTAGATTGCCTCTAGGGCATCTATTCCAACAGTCTCCCACTTGCACTAGAGCCAATCTGGCGCATCTCGTATGCCCATACTCCTTGTGTGCCCTTCATGCTTCCACTGCGTGAGAGGCTTTGTAAGCGGGTCTGACAGATTATCATCTGTAGGAATCTTGCATATCCGAACGTCTCCTCTATCGATAATATCTCGAATCAGATGAAACTTCCTGAGCACATGCTTGGACTTCTGGTGCGATCTGGGTTCCTTTGATTGCGCGATCGCCCCAGTGTTGTCGCAGAACAACTCCACTGGATCCGCAATGCTAGGGACCTCACCAAGTTCAGAAACAAACTTTCTGATCCAAACAGCCTCCTTTGCTGCGCCATTTGCAGCAATGTACTCAGCCTCTGTTGTAGAATCAGCTACCGTATCTTGCTTGGAACTCTTCCAGCTCACCGCTGCTCCATTCAGGCAAAACACATATCCCGATTGTGATCTAAAGTCATCTCTGTCGGTTTGGAAGCTTGCATCAGTGTAACCCCTTACACGCAACTCTTCCTCACCGCCAAATATCAAGAAAGCATCCTTAGTTCTTCTCAAGTACTTTAGGATGTTCTTGACAGCAATCCACTGACTCTCACCCGGATTGGATTGGTATCTGCTTGTCATACTCAAGGCATATGACACATCTGGTCTAGTACATAACATGGCGTACATGATAGATCCTATGGTCGAGGCATAGGGAATCCTACTCATGCTTCCTTCTCAATCCCATTGGAAGGACAACCACTCTTCGAAAGAGTGATTCCATGTGACATGGGCAAGAATCCCTTCTTGGAATCTTGCATGTTGAACCGTTTCAACACCTTGTCAATATATGTACTTTGTCTTAGGCCTAGCAACCTCTTAGATCTATCTCTATAGATCTTTATACCGAGTATATAGGCTGCTTCCCCTAAGTCCTTCATTGAGAAACACTTTCCTAGCCAATCTTTCACAGATTGCAGCATGGGAATGTCGTTTCCAATGAGTAGTATGTCATCCACATACAAGACCAGAAAAGCTACAGAGCTCCCACTAACCTTCTTGTAGACACAAGACTCATCTTCGTTTCTGATGAAGCCAAACTCTTTGACCACTTCATCAAAACGTCGATTCCAACTCCTAGAAGCTTGCTTTAATCCATAAATGGATCGTTGCAGTTTACAGACTTTGTTGTCTTGCTATGGATCCTCAAAACCCTCCGGCTGTATCATATACACGTCCTCGAGGAGATTCCCATAAAGGAATGCTGTTTTGACATCCATCTGCCAAATCTCATAGTCGTAGTATGCTGCAATTGCAAGTAGGATTCGGATGGATTTGGTCATAGCGACTGGTGAGAAGGTTTCATCATAGTCAATACCATGAATCTGTCTGAATCCTTTATCCACCAATCGGCCCTTATAGGTAATCACATTGCCATCCATGTCGATCTTTTTCTTGAAGACCCACTTGCACCCTATGGGCCGCGCCCCATCAGGTGGTTCCACCAAAGTCCATACTTTGTTGGTATACATGGATTCCATCTCGGATCTCATGGCTTCCAGCCACTTCTGAGAGTCTGGGCCATTCATGGCCTCTTCATAGGTAGTAGGCTCATCATCTATGAGCATCGTGTCACCGGAATCGGTTACGAGAAGTCCATACCTCTTGGGTTCCTGGCGCACTCTACTAAATCTACGAAGCTCTTGTGTTACCTGAACAGGTGGCTCCAAAACTTCTTGCCATTCCTGTTCTTGTTCCATAATCGGTTCAGTGATTTGTGGTTCTTGAACTTCTTCAAGTTCTACATTCCTCCCACTTGCTTCTTTAGAGACAAACTCTCTTTCTAGAAACACGCCGGTCCGAGCAACAAACACTTTGTTCTCGGTTGGATTGTAGAAGTAGTATCCCTTAGTTTCCTTAGGGTACCCCACAAATTTACACTTATCCGATTTAGGCCCTAGCTTGTCTGATTGTAAACGTTTTACATAGACATCGCAGCCCCAAATCCTCATGAACGACAGTGTGGGACGCCTCCCACTCCATATCTCATATGGTGTTTTCATGACTGATTTAGATGGAACACGGTTAATGGTGAAAGCTGCACTTAATAGAGCGTAGCCCCAAAATGACAATGGAAGATCGGTTTGACACATCATAGATCGAACCATATCCAATAGGGTTCGATTCCTCCTCTCGGACACGCCATTCCATTGTGGCGTTCCGGGTGGAGTGAGTTGGGACACGATCCCACACTCTCTAAGATAGTCGTCAAACTCTTGGCTCAAGTACTCTCCTCCACGATCTGATCGTAGAGCCTTGATACTTTTGCCAAGTTGCTTCTCTACTTCATTCTTGAATTCTTTGAACACTTCAAAGGATTCGGATTTTGCCCTCATGAGGTACACAAATCCATATCTACTGTAATCATCAGTAAACGTAATGAAGTAGACATAATCACCCCTGGATGGCGTGGCAAATGGCCCACACACATTGGTATGTATGAGCGCCAATTGCTCACTAGTCCTCTCACCTTTCTTATTGAAAGGGGACTTTGTCATTTTTCCCAATAAACAAGCCTCACATGTCTCATATGATTCAAAATCAAATGAGTCTAGTAGTCCATCCTTATGGAGTCTAGATACACGTTTCTCATTTATGTGGCCTAAACGACAATGCCATAAATAAGCAGGATTTAAATCATTTATTTTAATCCGCTTGGTATTAATGCTGTAGACAGGATTGCTTAGATCAAGGACATAAAGTCCATTAAATAATTGCGCACTAAAATAGTGAATATTATTCAAATAAAAGGAACAACAATTGTTCTTTATTGAAATAATAAAACCTTCCTTGTCCAAACAAGAAATAGAAATAATGTTTCTGCTCATAGCGGGCACAAAATAGCAATTATTTAATTCTAAAACTAATCCTGAAGGTAGAGATAGCTCGCACACGCCTATGGCCAACGCAGCAACCTTTGCTCCATTCACAACGCGCAGATCTACCTCCCCTTTAGCCAATCTTTTACTTCTCTTTAGATCCTGCATATTTCGACAAATATGAGATCCACATCCAGTATCTAATACCCATGATGTAGAGACAGTTAAATTGACATCTACAACAAAAATACCTGGTGGTGGTGGAATCACTATTCCAAGCCTCTTGTCCTCCAGATATTTTGGGCAGTTCCTCCTCCAGTGTCCAGGTTGACTACAGTAGTGACATTCACCCTTAGTCACGACCTTGGAAACGCCACCAACAGGCTTAAGGGCTTGTTCCTTGGACTTGGCAACTGACTTGCCTTTGCCCTTGGAGGAAGAGGCAAACCTTTTGCCCTTTCCTTTCTGCACCATCATAATGGCCTTGCCCTTACCCTTGTTGATGCTCTGTTCAGCCGTCCTCAACATGTTGAGCAAATCTGGCAGTGGTTTAACGATCTCGTTCATGTTATAGTTCATAATGAACTGTCCATAACTCTCGGGCAACGATTGCAACACGAGATCGGTTGCCAACTCTTGGCCGACCGGGAACCCAAGCCGGGCGAGATTCTCCAAGTACCCGATTATTCGGAGTACATGGGGTCCCACCGGGTTCCCTTCTGCCAGATGACATTTGAACAGTGCCTTTGAGACCTCATACCTCTCTAACCTCGCCTGCTCTTGGAAGAGCTGCTTTAGATGTTCGATCATATCGACAACATTCATGTTTTCGTGTTGCTTCTGAAGCTCAGAAGTCATGGTGCAAAGCATAAGGCAGGCTGCATCATTAGCGTCATCAACACGCTTTTGATACGCCTTTAAGGCAGCAGGTTTCTGGTTCTCTGGACCTTCTGGAACATGCTCCTCTATTGCGTACAGTTTCTTCTCTTGCTTGAGAACAATTCTCAAGTTTCTGTACCAATCAAGAAAGTTGGTTCCAGAGAGCTTGTCCTTCTCAAGGACAGATCGTAGGGAATGTTGTGAACTCGATGAGTTGTTTGCCATTTGGAATTCTACAAAAAGGAAAATACGCAAGTTTTAGTATTTGTGAATTTTTGACTATATTTAATAATGGCTAGTTTATTAAATATAGCTCCCACTATTTTTCTACGGATTAATAACCCTCAAGATATTAATGCGGAAAATATCCTTATATTATCTAGTGGGCCAAGATCCATCTTTCATCGCCTTATGAGCTTGCTTTGGCAAGTCACCCATAATTTGACTACTTTAGGTAGGAACAACTCCAATTGCATCCCATATGCAACTCTTGGTTCAATCGGGCAAATAACTCCTTATTTATCCATCCATATGGATAATCCCAATTGATTGCCTCTAGGTTTCTTAATCAAATTAATAGCCTAGTTGTGTTCAACCTCTTATCTAAACAATTGCACATTGTTACGTGCCATCGCATTCCATCATTATGAACCAAGTCGCCATGCTTTGGCACGCACGAACTTGATAAATAATGATGATAATGAGTGTTTAAATAACGAGAAGGCAAGAACACAATATTTAAAATTTGAGGGATTTTAAATTCAATTTTAATTGTTTTGTTGATCAATATCAACTAATCTATCTATTTGAGTTTGGGCACAACTCCAAATAATAGATCCGGGTTGTCTAATTATCTTATTATCCTAATTGCATGCATCATCCATTCACCAACCACACAAATAATAAGACAATAAATAAACAACCACAAAACAGAAATTAAACGTGATGTGGATATGGCCTTTTCTAGACTAAGATAATTCCAAGCCAATGGAATTATCTATGAACCCTAAGCAAACACATCTCCATGCGTCTTGATCTTTTGGTCCATCCTTCATAGTCTTGTGGATTGCTCCATGCTCCATGCTCCATCTTTTGTGGCTTCTTTGGCTTTGGGCTTCTTTTTCTCCAATCTTGGCTAACAATCTACTTTATCTAGCACTAACTAACATCTATACTAAATAAAATAAATCTCACAAGTTGAGAAAAAAATGGCACGCAGGCCATAAAACCCTAATTAATTATTACAATTAATTGATCAGCTCGCAGGCCGTAAAACCAAACCACAAAACTAAACATCCACATCAAACCACATCCTAAGGCCATATCCAATCACCATGCGATTTGCACATAAACACTTAAAATCCAATTTTAACGCGCTTGGTCAATTTTAATTGATTTTAGGATTTCTAGGGTTAAAACGGTCCATGGGACCAACAATCCAATTGCCTGGGCCCATTAAGGTGAACCACAAGGCCCTAGGGCCGGCCCGGCCCAAAACCCGCAAGCTAGGCCCTCGGGTTAGGGCCGCCCGGCCCCTTAGGGCGGCCAAGCTTGGGCGGCAAGCAAGGGGGGCGGTCCCTAGGGGGCCGAACCTCCTCTTGGGGGTTGTTTCCAAAACAACTCCCTTGCTTGGAGCCCAAGTTTGGTTGTTTCCTTGTTTTGGGAGAACTCCTTCTTCCCCAAGGATGCCCAAACCCTAGATCTAAGATCCTAAAATTTCTCAAACTCACCAATTCATGCATCCAATGCAAAATTTGGATCTTGTTATGAGTAATTATTGACAAATTGCATCCCATGCTTGATTTGTCTTGTTTTACGCGATAAACAATCATATTAAGGTGTAAAACAACAAGAATGTAACACATAAACTACGTTTATGCTCTATGACTTGTGGCTCTGATACCACTGTAGGGTTTTGATTCATGGATCGCGCAACGGAAGCATAATCAAACAAATAACCATGCAAAACCCTCCAAGGATCACAAGTCTAGATGCATAACGATAGTAAAGGTAAGAAATCATAAACACACCTTTGGGTTCTCCTTGATGACTTCAAACGCGAATAATGTCACGTTCTCTATAGTTGATCCACGCCTAGAGTTGATCCTAGATCTCCCAAACTCCTTGGTGCTAGCCCGGATTAGGAAGAGGATGAAGGAATCACGCAAAACGAGACAAAAGAGGGGCTTCGGCCCTCTTTTGGCCGACTTGGGGAGGGCGGCGGCAAGGGGGTCGGGTTCGGCCTCCTTGTTGCTTGCTCTCTCTCCTTTGTTCTCTCCCACTCTTGTTATGTTCACTAATGAGCATAAGTTATGAGGAAGGAAGGAAGGAGGGTCCTTTATATAGTCCAACAACTCCTTGTTAACTACCTAAAGGACTTATTCTAGTCCAACTAGAATTCAATTTAGTCCCTTCCTTGCAAATTAGTCCCTACTAAGTTTGCAAGGTTTTGCAAAGTGATCCTTCTAATTAATTAATCCAATTAATTAATTCCCAAATCTAGTTCAACTCTATATAGCGTGTGACCCCATAGGTTCTATCTAGTTGGTAGCAACTATTTGCTAATATGGAGCGGTTTCTAGCAAAACATTCATTCTAGCCAACTAATAGAATAGTCATCTTGACAACCTTTGTACAAGTATTCGTCTCATCCCTTTGCCTCCATATCCGGATTGGACACGAGACATACAAGTCACACTCGTATATCCAATCCATAGTTTCTCGATCTATGGGAATAGCCTTATTCGTGCAAATAACATCAATATCCTATATTGATTTATTTGAGTCTGGCCAGACATTCTATAAGCACTATCCCTCGAGTGGCCTAGGATACTTGCTCCCGTTATGTGGGAGGGGAAAATCCTCTCTACGTCCACTACGATCTCTAAGTTTGCTTCTCATTGTATCCAGTACACGCCTTTATAACTACCCAGTTACGGTGTAGCGTTTAACGCTACCAAGATCACAATGATCCACAACTAGAATATCTAGTGACTTCAAGTCTAAGGATGACAATACCATTGCACCGCGAGAAGCACTTGTGACTCAACATAACATGTATGTAGCCTTCTCGGAGATGGGTCAATCCAGTGCAACATTCCGTAATGCACACCCATGTGTTGGATCGTGATATCTCCATATCAATCCAACCCCATACTAGTCTATAGATGATTGTCCCATTAATCATTATACTTGACTAGGGATATTTAAGATAAACAACACAATTGTAAATCTAAGGACTTCATTATATTAAATATCCAATAAATAATAAATGAATTTTCTAGCCATATACAAATTCATACTAAACAAGATTGCCTCTAGGGCATCTATTCGAACAAAAAAGTACAACAAAATGGTTTGAAGTAAGAAATGTTTGGCTTTCTTCCTTTGAAAATCTCATAAGGGGTCTTCTTTAGAATAGGTCTGATCAAGCACCTGTTAAGAATATAGTTTGCTGTATTCAGAGCTTCTTCCCAATAATACTTTGGCAACTTGTTTTCCAAAATAATTGTTCTTGAAATTGTACGGTTTTGATCATGCATCGACACGCAGAGGAATAACAATAAATTTATCCATCAAGACCCTCCAAGGATCATAGGATGAGAAATCATGAAGATGGTAAAGGATTCGTGTTATGTACCTTAGGTCTCCTGTGATGACTTCTAACGCGATAAGTATCACGTCTCTACATTTGATCCATGCCTAGGATTGAGATATAGATCTTCCAAACACCTTGTGCTAGCTAGGAATAATGGAAGAGGATGAAGAAATCATGCAACGGAGCACCAAAGGAGGGGCGAACCTCTCTTCTTGGCTGACAGGTAGGGCGGACAGCAAGGGGGATTCGACCCTCCTTGTTGTCTTGCTCTTTCCTTCCTTCTCTTGTACTCAAGTAATGTTATGAGCATTAGTTGTAGGGAAGGAAGCTAGGAGCATTCTTTAAATAGTCAACCAACTCCTCGGTACTAAATAAAGGCCATCTCCTAATCCTACTCAAGTTCGGATGAGTCCAACTTGCATATTAGTCCTACTAAGTTAGCAAGTTATTGCGATTTGATCCTTCCAACTAATTAATCATATTAATCAATTCCCAAGTCTAGTTCAATACTCTATGCGTGTGACCCCATATGTTTCTATTTAGTTGGTAGTAACTATTTACTTATATGGAGCGGCCTCTAGCAAGACATCCACTCTAGCGAACCAATAGAAATAGTCATCATGACAAACCTTGTGCAAGTATTGTCTCATCCCTTTGTCCCAATATCCGGATTTGGACACGAGACAAACAAGTCAAACTCGTATATCCAATCCATAGTTCCTCGATCCTGGGAATAGTCTTATTCGTGCAAAAAAATCAGTATCCAATGTTGATTTATTTGAGTCTGGCCATAAATTCCATAAGGACTATCCCTCGAGTGGCCTAGGATATTTGCTCCCGTTTTGTGGGAGGGAAAATTCTATCTACATCACTACGATATCTAAACTTGCTTCATATTGTATCCGATACGCGCCTTTATGACTACCCAGTCACAGTGGAGCGTTTGATGCTACCAAAACACAATATTTCACACTTAAAAGATCTAGTTACTTGTGACTTTACATAACTTTTATGTAGCCTTCTCAGAGATGGGTCAATCCATTATGCCATTACCCTTAATGCATACCCATGTGTTGGATCATGATATCTCCATGTCAATTCAACCACATACTAGTCTATATATGATTGTCCCATTAATCATTATAGTTGACTAGAGATATTTAAGAAAAACAACACAATTCTAAATCTAAGGACTTCATTGTATTAAATATCCAATAAATAATACAATGAATGTTCTAGCCAATTTATTGTTCATACTAAACTAGATTGCCTCTAGGGCTCCTATTCCAACAGTCTCCCACTTGCACTGGAGCCAATCTGCTGCATCTCGTATGCCAATGCTCCTAGTGTGCCCTTATGCTTGCGCTGAACAAGTGGCTTTGTAAGTGGATCTGAAAAATTCTCATATGTAGGAATCTTGCATATCTGAACGTCTCATCTTTCGATAATATCTCGAATAAGATGGAACTTCTGAGTGCGTGCTTGGATTTCTGGTGCGACCTGGGTTCCTTTGATTGCGCGATCACCCCAATGTTTCCACAATACAACTCTATTGGATTCGCAATGCTAGGAACCGCATCAAGCTCAGTAATGAACTTCCTAATCCAAACAACATCCTTTGTTGCACCATTCACAGTAGTATACTCAGCCTCTGTTGTAGAATCAGCCACCGTCTCTGGCTTGGAACTCTTCCAGCTCACCGCTGATCCATTCAGGCAAAACACAAACCCCGACTGTGATCTGAAATCATCTCTGTCGTTCTGAATTCTTGCATCCGTGTAACCCTTTACACGCAACTCTTATTCACCTCCAAATATCAAGAACGCATCCTTAGTTCTTCTCAAGTACTTTATGATGTTCTTGACTGCAATCTACTGACTCTCACCTGGATTGGACTAATATTTGCTTGTCATACTCAATGCATATGACACATCTGTTCTAGTACATAACATTACGTACATGATGGACCCTATGGTCGAGGCATAGGGAATCGTTCTTATGTGTTCCTTCTCAATCTCATTGGAAGAACAACCACTCTTCAAAAGAGTGATTCCATGCGACATAGGCAAGAATCATTCTTTGAATCTTGCATGCTGATACGTTTCAGCACCTTGTCTATATATGTACTCGGACTCAGGCCGAGAAGACTTTTGGATACATCTCTAAAAATCTTTATACCAAGTATGCTGTTTTGACATCCATGCGACATAGGCAAGAATCCTTTTTTGAATCTTGCATCCCATACAGGAATGCTGTTTTGACATCCATCTGCCAAATCTCATAGTCGTAGTATGCTGCAATAGAAAGTAAGATTCGTATGGATTTGGTCATTGCGAATTGTGAAAAGGTTTCATCATAGTCAATACCATGAATATGTCTGAATCCTTTAGCCACCAATCGACCCTTACAGGTAATCACATTACCATCCATCTCATGTGGTGTCTTCATGACTGGCTTAGATGGAACACGGTTAATGGTGAAAGATGCACTCAATAGAGCATAGCTGCAAAATGATAATGGAAAATTAGTTTGACACATCATAGATCGAGCAATATCTAATGGAGTTTGATTCGTCCTCCCGGACACGCCATTCCACTGTGGCGTTCCAGGGGGAGTGAGTTGGGATATTATCCCGCACTCTTGGCTCAAGTATTCTCCTCCACGATCCGATCGTAGAGCCTTAATACTTTTGCCAAGATGCTTCAATACTTCATTATTGAATTCTTAGAACTTTTAAAAGGACTCGGATTTGGCCTTCATAAGGTATACAAATCCATATCTACTGAAATCACCTGTAAATGTGATGAAGTAGCCATAACCACCCCTGGCAGGCGTGAAAATGGCCCACATACATCAGTATGTACTAGCGCCAATTTCTCACTTGTCCTCTCACCTTTCTTATTGAAAGGGGACTTTGTCCTTTTTCCCAATAAACAAGCCTCACATTTCTCATATGATTCAAAATCAAATGAGTCTAGAAATCCATCCTTATGGAGTCTAGATACACGTTTCTCGTTTATGTGGCCTAAACGACAGTGCTATAGATAAGCATGATTTAATCATTTATTTTAATCCTCTTGGTATTTATGTTATAGACATGGTTATTTAGATCAAGGATTTATAATCCATTAAATGATTGCGCATTACAATAGTGAATACTATCAAAATAAATGGAACAACAATTGTTCTTTACTGAAATAGTAAAACCTTCCTTGTCTAAACAAGAAATAGAAATAATGTTTCTGCTCATAGCAGACACAAAATAGCAATTATTTAATTCTAAAACTAATCCTGAAAGCACAGACAGCTCGTACACGCCTACAGCCAATGCAGCAACCTTTGCTCCATTCTCAACGCGCAGACCTATCTGTCATTTAGCCAATATTCTACTTCTCTTTAGATCCTGCACATTTCGAAAAGGGTGAGATCCACATCCAGTATCTAATACCCAAGATGAAGAGCAAGTAATATTGACATCTATAACCAAAATACCTGGTGGTGGTGGAATCACTATTTTGGGAATTTCCTCCGCTAATGTCCAGGCTGACTGAAGTAGTGACTTTCACCTTTAGTCACACCTTTGGCTATGCCACCAACAGGCTTAAGGGCAGATTCCTTGGGGTTGGAAAGTGCTTTGCCTTTTCCGTTGGAGGTAGAGACAAACCTTTTTCCCTTTCCTTTCTGCACCATCATTATTGATTTGCCTTTACCCTTGTTAATGCTTTGTTCAGCTCTCCGCAACATATTGCGTAAATCTGGCAGAGGTTTCACGGTCTCATTAATGTTATAGTTCATGATGAAATCTCCATAACTCTCAGGAAACGATTGCAAGATGAGATCCGTGGCCAATTCTTGACCCACCGGAAATCCCAGACGGCTGAGGCTCTCTAGGTAGCCGATCATACGGGGTTTCCCTCTGATAGATGAAATTTGAACAATGCCTTGGAAACTTCATACCTCTCAACCCTAGCCTGCTCTTGGAAGAGCTGCGTCAAGTGTGCGATCATGTCGACTGCATTCATGTTCACGTGTTGCTTCTGAAGCTCAGAGGACACGGTGCAAAGCATTAGGCAGGCCGCATCATTAGCGTCATCAACACGCTTATGATAATCCTTTAGGGCTTCAGGAGTGTTGTTTTCTGGACCATCAGAAACTTTCTCCTCTAGAGCCTACAGTTTCTTTTCCTGCTTGAGAACGATTCTCAAGTTTCTATACCACTCTAGAAAATTGGTCCCGGAGAGCTTATCCTTCTCAAGGACAAAGCGTAGGGAGTGAGATGAGCTCAATGAGTTGTTTTCCATTGGAATTCTACAAAAATGAAAGTACACAAGTTCTTGTATTTGTGAACAATGAACTATATTTAATAGTGGCTAATTTATTAAATATAGCTCCAACTATTTTTCTACGGATTAATAACTCTCAAATATTAATGCCGAAAATATCATTATATTTTCTAGTGGGTGCCAAGATCCGTAGTTAACTTCTTTTGAGCTTGCTTTGACAAGTAACCCAAAATTAACTATTTAGGTAGGAACAATTCCAATTGCATCCTTATGAAACTCTTGGTTCATTTGGGAAAATAACTCCTTATTTATCCATCCCATGGATAATCCCAATTTTTTTCCTCTAGGCTTTTAATCTTATTAAAATCACATAGTTGCGTCCAACCTCTTACTTAGATAATTGCACAGTACTTGCTTGTGCCATCGCAAGAAAATTATGATAAATGAAGTCGCCCTGCTTTGGCACACACGAGCTTGATAATCATGATCATGAAGAGTGTCTAAATAACGAGAAGGCAAAAACACAATATTTAAATTGAGGAATTTTATTTTCAATTTATGTTGTTTTTTTTATCCGTTCCGTATCAACTGATCTACTTATTTGAGTTTGGGCAAAAAATCCAAATAAAAGATCCGGCTTGTTAATTATCTTATTATAAAATTTTGTGCATCATCCATACACCAACAACAATAATAAGACAATAAAGTAAACATCCACAAACATAAATTAACGTGATATGGATATGGCCTCCTAGACTAAGATATTCCCAAGCCAATGAGAATAACTATGAACCCTAGAATTGAAAACGCATCTCCATGTGTCTCCGTCTCTTGGTCCATCCTTCATAACCTTGTGGAATGGTTCATGCTCCATGTTGTGGCTCCTTTAATTCTTTGGGTTTTTTTTTTCAATCTTGGCTATCATATATTTTATCTGTACTAGCTAATAACCTATACTAAATAAAATAAATCTCACAAGTTGAGAAAAAAAATACCGACTCGCATGCCATAAACCCTAATTAATTACTACATAAAATTGATCAGCTCGCAAGCCGTAAACAAACAACAAAAATTAAACATCCACAACAAATTACATCTAATGACATATCCAATCACCATACAAATTGCACATAAACAGTTAAAACCAATTTTTAACGCGCTTAGTCAATTTTAATTGATTTTGGATGTGCGAGGGTCAAAACGGTCCAAGGGGTCCACTATCAATATAGCCGAACCGCCCAAAAAGGACCAAGGCGCGGCCTTAGGCCGGTCGGCTGAACTGCACGTCAGGCCGGACCGAGACCTTGGCCGTTCCCTAGCTTGGGCGGCAAGGCAAGGGGGCGGTCCGTAGGTGGGGGGAAGAACCTCCTTAGGGAGTTGTTTCCAAAAAAACTCCTTGGCTTGTTGCCCAAGTTAAGTTGTTTCCATGTTTGAAAAACCCTTTTTCAAAGCATGTGCCCAAACCCTAGCTCCTAGATCCAAAATCACTCACATCCTATGTGATAAAAGTCACTAATCTTCACATCCAACGTTAAATTAGATCTTGCTTGTCTTGAATCAAATTCAAGTTGCATCTGATATGCTTGATTTGTCGTTTTAACGCAATAATCAACAATTATGGGTGAAAAACAATTAAATTTAACACATATACCACATTATGCTCTACAACCAGGCTCTGATACCACTTTAGGGTTTTGTTCATGGATACGCAGCGGAATAACAATAAGTTTATCCGATCAAGACCATCCAAGGATCACAAGAAGAGAAATCATGACGATGGTAAATGATTCATGTTATGTACCTTAGAGGTCTCATGTGATGACTTCTAACTCGAAAAGTATCACGTCTCTACGGTTGAACCACGCCTAGGATTGAGATCGAGATCTTCCAAAAACCTTTTGCTAGCTAGGAAGAATGGAAGAGGATGAAAAAATCACACAACAGTGCACCAAAGAGAGGGGTGGCCCTCTCTTCTTGGCCGACGGGTAGGCAGGAAGACAAGGGGGGTTCGGCCCTCCTTGTTGTCTTGCTCTCTCCCTCCCTTTCTCCTACTCAAAGATTTTTATGAGCATTAGTTGTAGGGAAGGAAGCTAGGATCATCCTATATATAGTCCAATAACTCCTTGTTCCTACATAAAGGCCCTCTCATAATCCTACTCAAGTTTGGATTAATCTAACTTGCATATTAGTCCTACTAAGTTAGCAAGTTGGTGTGATTTGATCCTTCCAATTATTAGTCATATGAATTAATTCCCAAGTCTAGTTCAATCCTATATGGCGTGTGACCCCATAGGTCTCTATTTAGTTGGTAGTAACTAGTTACTAGTGTCGAGCGGCCTCTAGCAAGACATCCATTCTAGCCAACCAATAAAAATAGTCATCATGACAAACCTTGTGCAAGTATTGTCTCATCCCTTTGTCTCAATATCCGGGTTTAGAAACGAGACAAACGAGTCACATTAGTATATCCAATCCATAGTTCCTCGATCCTGTGAATAGCCTTATTCATGCAAATAACATCAATATCCTATATTGATTTTTTTGAGTCTGGCTAGACATACTAAGCACTATCCCTCGAGTGGCCTAGGATATTTGCTCCCATTATGTGGGAAGGACAAATTTTATCTACATCACTACGATATCCAAGCTTTCTTCATATTATATCCGATACGCGCATTTATGACTACCCAGTCAGGGTGTAGCGTTTGACGCTACCAAAACATAATATTTCACAACTACAAGATCTAGTGACTTTAAGTATAAGGATGACAATACCGTTGTCACCACGAGAAGAACTTGTGACTTTACATAACTTGTATGTAGCCTTCTTGTTGATGGGTCAATCCAGTATGCCATTACCCTTAATGCATACCCATGTGTTGGATCCTGATGTCTCCATATCATTCTAACCTTATACTAGTCTACAGATGATTGTCCCATTAATCATTATAGTGGACTAGGGATATTTAAGATAAACAACAAAATTGTAAATCTAAGGACTTCATTATATTAAATATTCAGTAAATGATACAATGAATGTTCTACCCAATTTATTGTTCATACTAAACTAGATTGCCTCCAGGGCACCTATTCAAACAGAAATTTCTTCAAGAGTCTTGTTCTTTCTTTCAACAACATCATTTTGTTAAGGAGTTCTAGGAGCAGAAAAGTTATGAGAGATACCATGCTTAAAACATTATACATAAAACTCAAGTTGATAATACTCTCTGCCATGATCACTTCTGATGGAAGAAATAGGAAGGTTTTTCAGGGTTTAAATTTCTCTACAATGCTTTGAAAATTCATTGAGCGCTTCAGATTTTTCTCTAACAAACATAACCCAAGTATATCTAGAAAAATCATCTACAATAACAAACATTTACTTCTTACCCTTTGGAGTTGGAGTTCTCATAGGACCATAGAGATCCATATGCAATAATTCAATGGGTCTAATAGTACTTACAATGTTCTTTGGTTTGAATGAGCTTCTAGTTTCCTTTCCTTGTGCACATGCCTTGCATTCTTCTTCATCTCTGAACTTGATGGAGGGTAGAACTCTTACTAAGTTCGTGGAAACTAGCTTGTTTAAGGTATGTAAGCTAATGTGTCCCAAATTTTTGTGCCAAAGCTTTGAATCTTCTTTCAAGGCCTTGAGACACTTCAAGTTTTCTCCTGCAACTTTGTTAGCTTTGAAAGTAAAAATTGTTTGACCTACAGGTAGTGAGGATGCAATTGCCAGATTTCTCATCTAGCACCAGACATTTCTCTTTGTCAAAAATAACCTTGTTTCCATTATCACAAAGCAGAGACACACTAAGCAAGTTAAAACTCAACCCATCAACTAAATATACATCAGAAATGGAATTTCAGAATCTGTACCAACTTTACCAATACCAAGAATGCTGCATTTTCCTTTGTCACCAAGTGTAATTGATCATTCAGATTGCTCTTTCAATTTTGAGAATAGAGATCTCTTTCCACTCATGTGTCTTGAGCAACCATTGTACATAAACTATTTTTGTTCTTTGATCTTAGTGACAACTTGCAAACACCATTCACTTCCTTACCCTGTTGTTAGACCAAGTGTGAAATTTAGATTTATATTTAGGGTCAACCATGTTGGGTGGTCTAACCCCTTTAGGAACCCAAATTTGTCTAACTTGTCCTTTCAGTTGAAAAGGAAAAGTATTCCTCATTATGTGAGGGTCTCTCCTCCTAAAAGGACAAGTCATCTTAACATGATCAATCTTATTGAAGTAATGGAATTTAGGAGAAGTTCTGCTTCCAGATTTCACAAATCTGGTATTTGTCTGGAAATTACACGTAAAACACTACCTGTTTTTCTTAGGAAAATTTGGATTGTATCTAATACCAGTTTTATGAACAGACTTTAAGCTATCTCCAAGAATCAGGTTCAAGTTTTGTTCAGAGCCTGCAAGCTTTTTTGACTAATTCAGATTCATGAAGTTTCTCAGTAAGAGTAGTCTTTTGTTTATCTATTCATCAACTTGATGTCTTAGATTTGCAACACTGTCACTCAGATGGATTTTTCAGTGACTACTTCCTTGACTTGTGTTTTCAAGGCTTTGAAACTGGTTTTCAAGGTCTTGAACTCACTGTCAGTTTTGTTATGAGAAAGTTCAAGATTCTAATTCAGGCAAACAAGATGCAAGTTTTCTTTTGCTTGCTCATGAACTTTTTCTTTCAAAACTCTAATCTCTTTGAGATAGTCCTCTTCATTTAAAATCATTGTTCTAAGATAATTAGATAGTACTTTTGTTGGTTTCGAAATCAAGCAGTTTACCATTACCTCAATGTTCTTTTCAGAACTTTCATCATGCTTGGCCATAAAGAATAGGTTTCATGTTCTTCTTCAGATTCAGAGTCACTAGAGGTTTCTAAATCACTCCAGGAAGCTACCATAGCATTCTTTCTTCTATCATGATCTTTTTGAAAGTTCCTGCTCTTTTTGTGTGGACAGTCTCTGATCAAGTGTCCCGCATCACCACACTCAAAGAAATTCATGACTTTAGGCTTATTACCATGTGAAGAAGATTTACCTTTGTAGTCTTTGCTACTGGAGGATCTCTATCTATCTGTGCTGAAGTCCTTGTTTCCAAAGTTCTTCTTCATTTTGAGAATTCTGGTCAAGGCTTTGGAAATCAAAGCAAATGAACCTTCATCATCATCTTCAGTTTCAAGGCTTTGAGATGGAACATTCTCCTTTGCATTGAGAGCCAGGTTCTTGACACCTTCTGGTAATTCTTCATCAACTTCATTCATGGATCATGTATAGGGAGCTTCCCTTGTAGGTCATCAAGTTGAAGTAGAGATCTTGAGCTTCCTCAATAGCAGTAGTATTTGGTTCCCACTTTTCCTTTATAAGACTTATCAGAATCTTTCTAACCTTTTATATATTGGAAATGTGTTTTCCCAATGAATCAAGATTGTTGACAATGTCAGTGAATCTTTTAAACATGTCTCTGATTGACTCATCTCCATTCATCTTGAATAGCTCATATTGCCTGAGATATATGTTGATCTTAGTTTGCTTGACTTGGCTGGTTCCTTCAAAGGTCACCACAAGCTTATCCCAGATCTCCTTGGCAGTCTTGCAATCTGAGATCCTGTTAAACTCATCTGCACTCAAAGAACAATATAAGAAATTCATAGCTTTATAATTTTTTAATTTTTTGAAAATTTTTCTAACTGAGAAGAGGAGAGAGTGTCTTCAGATTTGGTATTTGTAGTCCCATCTTTCTCTGTGTAGAAAGAGTGAGGACCATTCTGAATGATAGTCTAGAGTTCGATATCTTGATCAATGATGAAAATTTTCATTAAGGCTTTCCAGTAAACAAAATTGTCTCAACATAAGAGAGGAGGTCTGTTAGCAACTCTTCCCTGAGAGAAACCACCATCACCTACAGTACTCATAATCACAAGATGGTTAAATCTATGCAGTGATGCAAGCTCTGATACCAATTAAAGGGTTGTACATTAGGTAGAAATACATGATGGGGGTTGAATAGAGTATGCCAAATTTTGCTAAACTTGCAAGAAGAGTGGTTTAAAAAGGTTTGTAAAGAGATTCAAGGCCTTGAAATGAGTTTCAAGTCGTTGGAATGAAAACAGTTGAAGTATAAGAAGATAAGTCTGTTTCAAGGCCTTGAAATGAGTTTCAAACCCTTGAAATAAAACATTTTCAATGGTGCAAAAGTTCTAAGTATGGAACTGAAAAGTAAATGCAAGAGACACAAGATATATAGAGTTCAGTCCACTTAGACCTACATCTGTACCTCAGAGATCTTCTCCCTGCAAGATTTTCAACACAATTCTTATTAATCCACAACTAAGCCCTAGATCTCAAGCATAGAGAGAAGCCTTACTTTATTACAGCTTGTGGTTCTCACTAACCTATCTAGTACCTGCTATAGCTATCTGATTAACTAAGAATTCTCTATTGTTCACCTTGAACAATCCTTGATAATAAGAACGAGAATTATTATCAAAATGATCTACAAATGAAGTCTAGAAGAGAAGAACACTAGAACTGAATTTGCAGTGAGTATGCAGTGTTCTTCTTAGGCTTGGATTGAGAGAAAAGAATTTGCTTCTGTGTTGCTTGTCAATCCTTGAGTGTTTTTGAGTGTATCTGCTAATTTTCTGTTGCACAGCTTCAACTTTCCCTCTTTTA
Organism: Linanthus parryae; assembly: GCA_023055425.1. Taxonomy (NCBI): domain Eukaryota; kingdom Viridiplantae; phylum Streptophyta; class Magnoliopsida; order Ericales; family Polemoniaceae; genus Linanthus; species Linanthus parryae. Next base: position 52,781,881 of record JALGPY010000005.1, read on the forward strand.
TAGAGTAGTTTGAAATGCAGATCTTCAAGATCTACTCATAACAAACTTCCCTATTTTGTAGCTTCAGCTTTGACTTCTCTAATAGCTTCTCCAACGGATAGTTGATAGTATCTTCAGTGATACTGATTTGATATTGCATGAACAACTATTAGGAAACTTCCAAACACAGAAGGATTGATCTCAGAATCAATTCATCACACAATTTCTTTTCTTGCAAAACTCAAGTTAGGAAGGAAATCTTGAAAAATAGGAAACAAACTTCCCTGCAAAACTGAGACAAACAGATGATATTAGATGCTGTTTAATGTGTTGAAAATAATTTGTCTTTCATCATAAAGTATTAGCTAATCATGAACAGGGGTTTAGGAGTTGAATCAAGATTAGAAACTCCCCCTAAGTTTATGCATATAGAGCACAATCAGTTTCAAGGCTTTGAAAGCTGATTCAAGGCCTTGAAATAGACTATCTATTTTAAGTCTTGAGCTGAGTTGAACTTATACAAATAAATATTTCATACGGAAATATGTTCTGGCTGTGAAAATTATAAACTAATGTGAAAGAGCGGATGAAATGGAACTTACCATCTCATATAAACGCTGGACGATGGACTTTGAACCTGTGGTAGAAAGATTTTTGACTTTTGATCGGTTCCGCTTAGCCCTGGCACTCCTGCACTGCCATGACGTAATAGTGGAAAAGAAGTCAAAAGAAAACCTAAATTCGTTTGCGGCAATGAAATATCAGTCAATATTTTACCTTCCACCCATCTGTCTGAAAAAGTGCGAATTCTTTCCCACTGCTCCTGGGAGACACTTAGTTCTGGTATTTTAATTGCTTCGGCGAGGGTGCGGAAGTTCTTGAAGTGTATGTGCAGCTTATAGGGGTACTCACTATAAGCTTCCTTCGCCATATAATTGATGGACCGCAAAGTAGTTTTTGTGATAAAGTCGAGGTCAAACAGACCCTCCATACGACAAGATATGTGGTCATAAGTACACAATCATCAAAAGTAATTGCAGTAAAAATATGTTCATACGTATTTTACATCACTTACTTGAAGATGATCTTATATGGGTTTCAGGTCAACCTCGTCCATATCTTTCCAGCTACACTTATCCAGTGGTGCGTTCTTCTGCATTGTTATACCCACCTATGGAGTGACCTCCTTTGCATTATCGCTAACTGGCTTCTTCTTGCCAAGAGGGGTGTTCAAAGATAACTTCTCTCCCTCGCCCAATTTCTTCCTCGTTGAAAGCCACGGGTCACGCCTCTTCTTCTTCTGCTTGAAGGCGGACCTGCCACAATCTAATCAATTACTAATTAGTTAATCTACCATCGGGAAATGGGCTGGCCATCTACGCACCTAGTATCATAATGGGTATATATTAGGTGGGTTAAGAGAAATGAGATACGTACTTGATGTTGGTGGGGCCCCTTCGTCATTCTTTGTAGGGGCGGGATTGAGCCACCGGCGTAAAGGGGGTCCTGGGGGGACGAGGGGGACCCAACTTGTTCAAGCCGCTGCGATCTCCTCGGTTTTGTAGCATGGGACGTCTCATTTTGCAAGAAAACATTCAAACCTCTGAGCTGAAGCAAATAATTAAAAAAAGGAGCATGTTAACTGTATAAGTACTAACATCAGTAGCCATTTCACCGGCATTCAGCTGTCCCATTGTCATGTCAACAGTCTTGCGGCCCCTAGTCAATGGCGACGACCGTCCCTCAATTCCTGTGATTCCTCATCGACCTTCAGTAAGACATACACCTACCGAGATCATGTACGTCAATAAACAATCTTTCAATTCAGTAATCATTCACGAATACCCACCTCGTCAACCAGGCTATACGAGTCTTTTCTGTTCTTCCTTTTCAATCCTCTTGATCCCACTGCAACTGTGATTGAGAAAAGGAATCACTAGCTAGGTAAAAGCACCAACGAAGAAAAACCACCAAACCAAATACAAGTACAATATAAGCGGAAATGGATATAATGTTACCATCCGGTTGAGAAAGCCTTTCAGCCGATCTTCTTATCAACTAGGAATCAAAGGAAACATGTCATAAAACAAGTGAGCAAAACAATCGGTCGCATTTAAAAGAAATATCGAAAACCATAATATAATCCATGACTGGTTCGTCATATCACACATACACGTCACTGTCAGATAGAATCTCCTCCGCCACTGCAGCCTTAGGCGTAGAACTATTTTGGGCTTGACCATTATCCCCCTCAACAGTCCTTCCTTTTCCGCAGGGGGGGGGGATTTGGGTTATTGGATCATAGGTGCTAAAACCTATAACGTTTGCACGTAAAGGTTACATTTCAAGCCTAACAGTAATTTGAAAGAAAACAGGGGTTCAAGCATGATCTACATTACCTATGTGTTTGAGGGAAACAGCTCTGCCCGAGCTGCAGTAGATGGACAGCTCTTGTCAGCTGGTCCAGGAACCCCATGAACAGCTGCAGCATTCCCGCGCGGGGATTTGGGGTGTTGATTGGCTGTTGGTAAAACCTACATCATTTGCACAAAAAAGGGTACATTTCAAAAATATTGGTAATAATAAACAAAACAGTGGTAGTAAGTTGGTTCAAACATCATCTACATTACCTGAATGCTGGACAAAAACTGCGGCATCTGTGCTGCAGTAGACGTAGCCCTCTTCACAGCTTTTGCATGACCACCGCCAACAGTACTGTTGCCTTTCCCGTGCGGGGATTTATCTTGTTTTTCCACATGTGGTATGACCTACAACGTTTGCACAAAAACGTCACATTTCAAGATTACTATGAATATTAAAAAAACAATTATAGACCTGATCACCTTAATACTTGCGGTGGTTCCAGGATCCATGCCGGAATCGGCACTCTTCGGCTTGTTTGCCTGATTCATAGCTGCCAAAATAGGCGATAGTACTATTAGATAGAACCTCACTCCCAAAGCGATTTAGTTTCCCTTCCAAGAAACAAAAGATTGAAATGCTAATTAAATGTATTAACCTACTGTTAGAACTTACCCGCTTGGTCGACATTCAACTTCCTCGCGACATTCGATCTTTCAAGGTTTCGTGATTTAGCTCGTTCTATCAAATAGCCGGGTGGGACATTATACACCTTATTCTAAATTACCAACAATGAGATGTGAGGAAGCAATGCAATTCCAATAAGACAGAAATATCATCAGTTTCACAATTATACCTGCGATGTAACCCCTCCAGCACTAGCGTTAGCACTTCCATTTAGGCCATCGCTGCCCAAACTGGACTCTCTTTCTGACACAGCCTTCCGCGTTTGTACGCCTTCAGAAATATTGAAAGCGCTTCTCCTCAGCACATGCGATCCTGCAGGGACTAAGAATTACAAAACAGACTTGTAAGATTATAAGCACAGCAGATACAGTAAAGATGCATCAAACACATACGAAGGGTCATAATAAGCACGATGGCTGCAATTGCCGCCGAGCTTGGCCAACCCCTTTGTCGGATTGCCTTGGGCAATTTTCTGCATTAACCACGTTGTGATATATAAGGAACTTATAGCTACCAAAATATTTAAGTTACAAAAAGACTAACGTAAACTGAAAATAAACACTGTTCGTCACACAACCAAATTATAACATATCACCTCTTTCTTCACCCTTTGTGCAGAAGTAGCACCACCACCAGAATGATTCATTATGTCCTTGACGTTCTGCGAGCTCGTAGAAACTTTTGTCGAACCAGTTTCTGTAACTCTACAATAAAGGAAATATCTGCAGTATGAATCGATAATATGTAAAGACATAAAAGTTTCAATAACATAGGACAATTCTCACCATAATTTTCGGGCGATTTAATGTCCTCCGCGACTTTTAGTGGACTGAGACGGCCCGACCGTCTAATCTTTTTTGTCGTTGGCATCATGTAATCTGCTTATTTACAGGATATAGCATATGTCAATACAGGACCATGTAATATTAACTGAGAATATTTGAATTACTTGACCTGTCAACAATTTACGTAATCCTCACCAAGTCATTCAAGAAATTTGTCGTAATCCTCTACGCAAACAAACAACACGCATGAAATGCAAACCTTCATGTACAACATATGATCTCAAACAAAACAAATTAAACAGATCATCAATCCAAATCACTCAGATCTGTATCGTAATCATCATCAGCGGTACCATAGGGTCCATAGTAGGGGGATCCTGAACAATTTGAGTAGGCAAAACCTCATCTATGTTAACATCTGCTTCAACGCCTCACCATTGTTCGATGACTGCTGATAAGCATCCTCAAATCGTTTATCTATATTTCTATCATTCGATTTTGGGACCTGATAAGATCGAGCTTCTATCTTCAGCGCTATTCGCCGTTTCCTACCCCCAACAGTGTCGGATGCATAGAAGGCTTGTCCAGCCTGGGTCGCAAAGGTGTAAGGATCATCTTTATACCAACTCCTAGAGACATTTACAAAAGTAAAGTGGACAACTTTCTTAATTCCTTTCTTATCTCCTACATTAAACCAAGCACTCTTGAACACCATAACCCGGCTGTGAGTTGGATATGTTGGTTCAAAGATGTAATTTACTGTACAATAACAATCAATTTCCTTGCCTAAATATTCCGATAGCACAACAACTCCGGAATTCTGGGTTGTCTTATGTTCATCACTGGCACACGTGCGGAACCTTAGGTCATTCACAACACAAGACTTATACCGATGATAACGCCCAAATAGGGGTTATCTTCTAGCCTGATTTAGCATGCCATTTTGTCGGAAAACTGCGCTTTAGCCAGAATTCACCCTCGGAAAGCCTCGGTTTTAGGAACGAGATGTTTATTAGCTCTTCGTAAATTTCTGCATGTTTCATACTTTTATTGGATATGATCGCTGGTTTGTTCATGTTGTCTTTACAGGAACAAGTTCGGGAAGTGCATTGGGATGCGTGCCGAGACAGAATCGGGTTTGCGTCGGGAAACGTGTAGAAAATGACCGGGCCAGGATTTGACCCAGGATGGTACAAGAGAGAGCGGAATGGAAAACAGAAAGATTGGAGGAAAAACGGGCAGTGAAGATCGACCGAGCAAGCTGAAAACGCCAGAACCGAGAATGACAAGGACACACTCGATTGACAATATCTTGAGTTCTACTTGGAATTTTGAAGTGAAGCCAGTGGCAGAAGAAAGAAGACTTCAAGGGCTTTTCCGAAAACAGGTCATAATGCCGAAAAGGAGTCCGTCCGAAAAACCGACCCACGCCCAAGCGTGGGTCCCCTCCTAGCCACGCCCAAGCGTGGGTCCCGGGTCCCGGTGTCCAGAGTCCTGATCAGCTATTTCATGTTCAGGTCGATTTCCGGGACAATTTTTGACCCAGGGGTATTTTGGTAATTTTGACACCTTGCCCGGGTTTTCAAAGTCGAGTTCGGATTTTGTCGCCCAAATTCAGTGAGTAGTTTTCCTATGGCCATATCAGGATTTGACGGAATTTGGAGCGGTTTTGACCCAGGGGTGTTTTGGTAATTTTGACACCGAGCCCGGGTTTTCGAAGTCAAGCTCGATTTTTTTTCCATATTCAATCATCATTTTTCCTAGAACCAGATTCAGGATTGGGCAAAATTTTGAGCGGTTTTGACCCGGGGGTATTTTGGTCATTTTGACAAATTTCGGGTCAAAACACAGGTAAACGTTTTTGGAAGCTTCCAGACTCGGGTTCTGAGGAGGTTACACGATTTTGGCAGGAAGACTTTTTCCGAGGCGGTTCCGGGCAAAGTGGCAGTTTCGTAAATTCGGGCAGTTTCTGGAAGCTTCTCAGCACTATATAAAGGAACATCCAGAGATCGTTTTAAACACAACACAACACAACACAACACAATCCAAGGAGATTTCAGAGCACCCTCGGAGAGCACGGAAGCACGGATCCAGACTTTCAACTCACTCGTTTGATCTCAATTCTCTCTTTTATTTCAGAAACTTTGTTATTTCATTATGTCACGTAGTAGCTAAACTTTTTACCTAGGTTCTCGGTGAACCTAAGGTTTCGTATCCAGAGATTGTTCTATGTTTCGGTATTGAATTCATGATTACGTTATCTTAAATCAGCAGTATTATCAGTTACTCTGTCTTTGATTATGATCGTTTATGCATGATCGGAGTCGCGAACCAGAATTGCTATACATGATTTAGTACCTTACGCTGATAGACCGAACAGAGAAAGGGAGATAGGGCTAGCCAAAACTTATAGACCAACTGTTAGAGAATCTGACTCGGGCCATCAGGACAGGTCAGAAACCCTAGCAGACTTAGAATGAGACTACAGACTTAGGGAGCTTAACAGGAATCCGAAAGTCTGTAGGAGCGTGACAGCGTGTGGAATCTGAAAGGTTACTGCACAACCGGTACGTGGCACGGATAATTAAAACTGATGTGTGTTTTCATACCAAACAAACAACGAAAATCTGTAGAGACCCTAGGGGATCCCGGGACCTCGTACTCAAACCCTAGATTTTACAACCTCCGAGATTTTTAGAAAAACGTCACAAAAAATATTTACGTTTTTAGTTGTTTATTTTTAGTACGTAGTAACCACACTCTCAAATTACTCCTCCTTTTACACTCTGCAATTTAAATCTGATTACTCGAAAAACTCAAAACAGTCCTTGTGGGAACGATCACCTGAGTTGAAATAAACCCAGTATTACTCGATTCGTATACTTGCGAATACCACGTTAGTTTGCACATCAACCAACACACTTGCTTGTCAGCACCACAAGCGATTGAATACAGTCCATCGTTTGCTTCTGCTGATTTGTCGAGGCGCTTTCGAGCCATCTGAATGAACGGATGTATATTGCATTTTTAATAAGAATTCAAATACATATAACATGTTCATGACGGGGCCAAGAGAACGAAAAACCTACATGTCGTTTAAACTAGTAAAGAAACTCCCGCCGATGCATATGATCCCCACGTTCCTGGTCAGGTTAAAGCTTATGGATTTCTTTGCGGTGTTGTCTGGATTCAGAGTAATACAGGATTAAGAGTGAGTTTGGGAATGCTTCTGCTGCCAGCCCAGCTGCTTTCTGACAGCAGAAGCAGTTTTAGTGTGTTTGGTAAAAATAAAATTTCTGCTTTTCCGGACAGTTTCTGCTGTCCCACAGCAGTTTTCAGGAAGCAAGGGGGGAGATGCTTTTCCAAAAAGTGCTTTTGATTAATTTATCTACAACCGAATTTGACCTTACAATTTTTTAAAATAACAATAGTTATCTTTCCGGAAATGACACGTGTCATATATTTTTGTCATTTTACCCTCTCACAGCAACTTCACAGTTGATTTTACCAAACACAAAATTACTATATCAATATTTCAGAGCAGCTTCTATGTAATATTTACCAAACAACATTTTATCAAAAATTCACAGCTGCTTTCTACAATGTTTTCACACAGCAGCTTTCTACCACCGCCACATCATTCCCAAACTAGCCCTAAGTACGCTTAAATATTTAATGCATTGGCATCCAACAATTATGAAAATTTTATAGTGGAACAGATCAAATAAAATACGGCTCAACCTCCATACAGTTTTGTAAAATATACCAACTGATCCGCTCATACTCCTCTTCTGACAGCGTAAAAGGATAACCCCGTCAAAGGGTGAGCTGCACCATCGAATATGGACTAATTCGACATATCACTAGTGTTGACCTGCCCACCGTTTCGCTCAGTCCTTTTAAATCTCAGTTCAACTCGGTGAAGATACATCAAGCAGAATGTAAGACATTCATTGTTGATGAAAGCTTCAGCACTTGAACCCTCTGGCCTCAATTTATTTCTTACATATAGCTTTAACGTATGCAGAAACTTTTTTAAATAATCAGTACAGACACCGTAAACATTACGTCTTTTCAAACATATTATATATATTATAACTCATGCAATATATCAGCACCTAACCTTTCAATGGGATACATCCAGCGAAACTAAACCGGACCCCCGTATAGTGCTTCTCGCGGCAGATGAACCGGCAAGTGCATCATGATATCGAAGAAGGAAGGAGGAAATATTAACTCAAATTTACACAATATCAACGTTATGTCTTCTTCCAGTTTTTCTAAACTCTCGACAGTCAGAGTTCTTGAGGTCAACTCCTTGAAAAACGCGCTTAGCTGAGTAATAGCACCTACAACTTCACTGCTGAGGTGGCTACGTATTGCGAGTGGAAGCAGCCGTTGTAACAGGACATGGTAATCGTGGCTCTTCATTCCAACTAACTTGTTATCTTTGACACTTACACAAGCTGAAATATTTGACGCATAGCCATCTGGAAAATTAATCATTTTCAACCATTCACAAAAAGTTTTCTCACCGGCTTTGTCCAAGGTATATGGTGCATTCGGAAGTTTTACTTTCTCCCCATCATTTCCTTCTGGCCGACGCACACTACTAGAAATCTTAGTAAATACCAAATTTTATTTGTAGAGTTTGAACAAATGCAGTAATTGATACCCTAAAGCAACATTATTATTAATGTAGCAAACTAAATGTTGTATTATTGCAGCATTAATCCAATAATGCTTCAATTTTTGGCTAAAATGCAGCATTAATCTAATAATGCTGCAATGTTTGGCTAAACAAAATACACATTGCAACATTAATCACATTAATGCTGCTTTTTTACAAATCTAATGTTTTACATTGCAGCATTAAACAAACTAACGCTGCAATAAAAAAAAGTTAAAAAAAATATATGCATTGCAACATTCATCACATTAATGTTGTTGTTTACAAAATATTGCTTAGTATTGCAGCATTATAAAGTGTAATGCTTCTATCTCAAACATTTTGGGGGGACATTTAAAATTTCACTAAAAATTTGGGGGGGATTGAAAATTAACAAAACTTAACCAATTCAAAACCCTAACTATACCAACACCAACAAAGCTGCCGCCATATGAATACAGAGAGAGAGAGAGAGAGAGGCTTTGAGAGGCAGTGGTGAGTTGAGAGGTGGTGGTGGAGATGAAGAGGAAGAGAGAAAGTATAGCCGTTGAAGGAGAAATAGTGGAGAGGCGACGACTATGAATCTCCAGATCCGGAGAGAGAGGCGACGAGGAAGAAGCAGGTGGTGGATTCAGCGATGGATCTCCATCGTCGCTGCCTTCGTCTCCATCGGCGTCGCGGACGTCGGGTTCTCCTTCATTTTCTTTCTCTTCTCGCTCCTCTCGGATACTCGAACACAACCTTCCGAGCTCCCCACTGAACCCCTCACTTCCACCACACCCACCGCCCTTATGGTTCCATTGACCTTATTGCAAAGAGGCTCCTGTAATTTTCAACTCCGTCTTCTGATTTCATTACACATACTTACTTATTTGTGCTTGATATTGCGATTGAATGCTTACTTTTGCATTCTTGATCTGGTTGTTGCAGTTTGTTTGGATGGGAGTCTGCATGGTTACCATTTTCAAAAGGGTTTTGGATCTGGCCCTTGAGTGTCATTGATTTCAATCTTGCTTTTCTCATCTTCTTCGATTTTTCATCTTGGTCATTTATTTCGTTCTCAATTTCTTCTATGGTTCTTATGTGTTTGCCTTGAATCTGCAGATTGATGGAAGTGAAACAAGGATAGAACCAGATCGAAGAGCAATGGAAGAATTGGAGGAGAAAGGATGATGAACAAGGGAAGAAAGGATGAGGATGAATCTGCAGATTGTTAGATCTAAATCTGCACATCAATTAGATTTTTTTTTTAAATCTGTTAGATTAGATTTTTAGTGACATTTTTGCCATGTTCTTAGTGATGTAGAACTGGACATTTATGGTGATTTTGTAAATGGATATAAATCTGTATGGATGAATGGATATAATTTTTTGTGTGTTTTTGATATGTTGTTGTTGTGTTCTTGTTATTAGATTAGAATCAGTTCATGTTTTGTTGATGATTTATGTTTATGATAGTTGATGAGGAAGAAAGAGTTGAAGAAGATGAAAAGGGAAGAATAAAGATAAAAATAGGAAATTTGCAACAAAAAAAATAACAAAGGAAGAAAAATGCAGCATTAATCAACAATAATGCTGCAAAATTAAGTGTAAAAATGCAGCATTAAAGTCTAGTAATGCTGCAATTTGATTTTAAAATGCAGAATTAATGTGTAAATGCTGCAATGTGTAACTAGAACTGTGCAATATTAGTTAATGCTCCAAGTAATGCTGCTTTTTGCAAGCAGCTTTGGCTTAATGCTGCAATGGAAAAAACAGCACTGGCAAATGCTGTAACACCCCCAAAATGACCAAGCCGGAAGCCTAGGGGTGTCACTCCGTACCCGTGACGAAACCCGGATACAAGGAAATTTGAAAATGGATCCCAAGAAAACTAAATTAAAAGTTAAACATTAGAACTTTATTACAATTCAAAGGCTGCCTCAAACATGGGCGCTTAACAAACTAGAGTATTATTAACTAACAAATGGCTTCTAATTTATTGAAATGAAATGACTAAATATCTAGGTGATGATTCGCGCCCCTGCAAAGTCAAATTCTCATCTGCTAGACCTGTGGTGCAGAAAACAAAAGGGGAACACCACAGTACAAAATCAACAATAAATACTGCCAAGCAGACACCCAAGCATGTAAAATGATTACAAGGCAATTTATAAAAAACAGTAACCAACTTTTCATGGAGTATTTTCTCTTTAAAAACAGCGGAAATAAAGTTTGACACTTGTAAGAAAACATGAGAGTTTCCAATTCCATTGTATTTTCTCAAAACCAGTTTATTATCCAAGATGGGAATCCAAACCACATATTAATTATTTTCCATTCATATCATCAGATTCAAAAACCACATTGTTCATTTGTTGTGACGGGGAGAGAACCAACCATCTCGCAAGCATCCACGACCTTAAGTGTCGACACCCCCTGAAGACTCTTGCGGCCAGAAGGGTGAGTACAAGGATCTATCCGGGGCATTGCAATCGGATTAAATAAAAATAATTGGACGCGTGAACGGAGTCAACACGTCCAAGCCAAAAGTAACCAAGTAATAACCCCGCACAACTCTTCCACTTTACGTTATCATCCATTATTATAATTTTGTGATATTTTCAAGTAAAACATTTAACAAGTAAAATCAGATATTTAAATAGCACATAACACATAAATTCATTTTGAGACAAGTAAGAAGAAATCATTTGACACGAAGGGAGTTAGGAACACTAGGTCTGGCATGTTTACTCACCTTGAATCTCAAGCAAAAGGAAATCCCTTCCTAGTAATACTAGACGTATCCTTCGTCAATAAAATTGTCGCCTACAAATTTAGTAATTCACTAATCAAAATACAATACTAAAACAAATAGACAATGCCTACCTAACAAAATAATGACCCTACAAAGTTTAGTTTTTAAGTTTCTAGTTCACCCCTTAATTCATACTTCAAAACACAACGCAAAGTCTTTCCCCAAAATCCTAGAATCTAATGTGCACATAATCTAACATAACTTTATAAATTTATTACTCCAACTTCCCAAACAGATAATTACTCAAAAATAGTCTCATTAGATCCAAAACACTCTGAAAATTAAGTCTAGTATCAAACGGATCCGAATTTATATTCCCGGATCAAAAGATATGACTGTTTTAACTTTCTAGTCCCACTCCCATTACCCATACGGGAATTATTGATTCTCATATAAAATAGACTTATTTACTTAATGCATACCCCCAGTATGCCTAAAATAACACTTTGCAACCCCCATCTAGATTAGGCTTATCGCATGCCCCAGTTGCAAAAAATCATACTTGATGAAACTGGTTAAAAACTTCCGTCCATACACTTAACGGAGAAAGGGTAGTTTTGTTTATTCCTCACCTACAAACATATAGTTTAAAGTATGTTTTGGTTCATGTTTATTTTTTATAATAAAGTTTCAATATGGTGTTAAAATGAAAATATTGAAACATTGAGGTTTATAATAAAACATAGAAAGGAAACAAGAAATGGGAGAAAATAATACAGAATCACAAGAACGGGAAGAGGGGAAGATGAACAAGGAAGGAGGACCCGCCCCTCCCTTTGTTGCTACTTCGATTGATATATCTTTCTATCTCTCTCAATTCTGTTCTCCTTCGACAACGAGGATGCGACGGCCGTCGGAGATGGAGACGGCGTTGTAGGTAAATTATCTGGCGCCAGGAGTATAATTCGGCGGCCACCAACCCAGATTCCGGCGGTCCTTCGAATTTCGGACGAATTGGGGAATGTGATCGGGCTTTCCAGACTCGTCTCAGCCTCTCCAACACAATGGGGGTGATTATTATGCTGAATTCCAACATGAAAGGAATAGCCGACAAGAAACAGAGCTAGGGTTCATATGGAAATTTCCCAATTTTTGAACTCAAAGCACGATGGATTGATGAATTTATTGATGGATTTTCTTCCTCGTATCACTAAGTATTTTCTGTAGACGTAGCTCGGGAAGAAGAGATGATCTGGAAGCTATGAAGACCCGTGTACTTGTGAAGCCTGGAAGACCCGAGTACTTTCCCTGGATATCCCTTGAGTTCATTATCCCCTTGGGGTTTTCACCGTATTCGTTTAGCTTTCGATGTAACACAACCTTAAACAGAGGTTGGTGAGGAAAAAGGTTTTTGCTGTGTTTGTTCATTGTATGATTGGGTTTATTGTTGGTTGTATTATAGTTACCTGGATATGGATATTAACGGTGGTGATGGTGGAGTTGTAGCAGAAATTAAAGTGGGAGATGGTGTTGGTGGTGGCGGCAGTTGAATAATTTGGCGTCGCCGGATTCTGCATTGCTGGTGGAGATAGTGGCGGTGGCAATGATGATTATGATGGTGTTCATCATGTTCATATATAAAAGGGAATGGACAAAAAGGCCCTCACAAAACAGGACATAGATGTAAACTAACGGTATTCACGGTTATGTTTCTAACGGTTAATTTTACAGTTTCGTTAAGTCTGATTTTTTGCAACTGGGGCATGCAATAAGCCTAATATAGAACTGGGGGTTTCAAAGTGTTAGTTTAGGCATAATGGGGGTATGAATTAAGTAATTAAGCCTGTAAAGTATCCTCCAAAACATTACTTCATCCCGTATTCAAACAAAATTCAATGTACAATGAATGCCCACTTCAAATCAAGTTACTACCCACATACTAGGATCATCAAATCATCCAAATCGATTAATCAAACTCCCCACCATAAATAGGGTTTTTCCATAAACTAAGAACCTGATTAATCCCAACACTTGATTATTAATCCTACGACTTCATGAATGATGAAACCAATAATATAAATCTGAAAATTCGCGATAAAGAACTGAAATTACTAATTGATCAAGACTTACAATTGGAGGAGCTAATTTGAAACAATTAAGAGGCGGGGATTGAAGCTTGCTAGCGGAGAAGAGGAAGCGGAGATCCTGATGGAATCAACCCGGTCAGAAAGAGAACAAAGAAGAACGAATTAGATGAAGAAGGATACGTGGAAGAAGAAGAAGAGAAGAAGAGAAGAAGAAAAGATGAACGAACCTGGTGCTTTCCGTCGTCCAGGAGCAGTGGATAGAGAGAGACGCACGAGAGACAAAGAGAGACGATTTTGACTTCCTGATCGTGAGAAAGAGAGAGAGAGAGATTGAAATGATGGTGATGATGAATTTGAGAAAGAAATCGATGATGATGATGATTGCATCCGATTGATGAGGAGAAATTACATCAGTTGTGATTTTGGGTGTACAAAATGATATCAATCTGATAGAAAAGACACTTTCACACCACTAGTTTAGGCAAAAAGACAACCACCACCCCCTAGTTTAATTAAAAGGCACTAAATTTTTTAAGTAGAAGTCACAAAGACACCCAAATGCTAGTAAACACTTATAATTAACTCCCAACATTGATATTTAACCCCCAACACATATAATAATATTACAAAATATCCATAGCCACCAAAACGGGGTATTTCATCCTTCCCCCCTTAAAGAGAGCTTCGTCCTCGAAGCTTAACCCAAATCCTCAAAACCACTAAGGTATGAATCTCCACTCAAGGGTACAACTATTAAATGCAAACCTAAGGTCATGAATGATATGCAACATACTATAAGGAGTACTGTATTAAAAACCGAAGGATTACATCCTCTTCCCCTTATAGGGGTGACGTCCTCGGAGCTCAAAATACCTCGTCAAGAAGGTGAGGATACTTCTTCCACATATCATCCTTCGCTTCCCAAGTTGCCTCTTCAGTGAGGTGATTACTCCCCAAGAAATTTACAAGATTAACACTCTTGTTGAGTGTTTCCCTTGTCTTCATCTCCAGCATCTTAATGAGATGCTACCCATTAATAAGGAAGATTCTAAATTGACTGGCACTAGCCACGATTCCCGGTCCTAGGCAACAAATAGGGAGCCTACATTCTCTTCCAACTTGATAAAGTCTGCAAGTTGTCACTTAAACAGATCATCCAGGTTGACTAACAACTTATCATGGTACATGTACTTCATATATGGGCCCCATGAAGTTCATCCAATGGATCCCAATACCCCCACTTGATCTCCAAAAAAAGGTCTATCCGGAAAAGAATTGAGCATTCACGAGGATCAGGAATTGAAATTACATAGTATGTTTCACTATTCTTGGTCTGCAAAAGTCCCGCACTCATCTACCATACATCTCGGAAACCAGACAAACACTCAAATGCGAATTGCGAGGACTCGTTCCACATATTTTTGGTGGATTCGGGTAAAATGCCTCATGGAAGGTCTGATGTCAACCTTAATTCAACACGACTAGGCATTCCGAGAAATCCAATAGAAGCACAGAACTCGAGAAGTACCTTAGAGGTGAATAACCAGTCCATACTCCAAACAACGATTTAATGACAAGACTCTGATCATACGCATCAGTTGACAATATATGCTAGCTGCCCCAAACGTGAGACTATACCATACTAAGTTACATTACATCAAAATTTGTCCTGATTGTTGTACTAACGTAATAGAGAGCGACCCAAAACCTAAATCAATAAATGATAATTGCTACAACACCATAAATTGTTTGTCACGAGGAATAAGTTCTTAAGATCTCCCAAGGCTGACCATCCATACTCTTAGTCAGATTGTGAATAAACTAATAAATTAACTATATTACGCCCTATACAATAAAGGTGATACAACCCATCAACTATCATAATACCAAGGAAAAAGAGAAAACATCCGGTTCCTCAAATGATAGATAAGTAACAAAGCTCCGAACATGTACCTCTAATGTAAACATTAACATCGTAATGACCCAAAATACCGTATTTCGCCAATCAAATAGTATGAGATATAACAAACAAACTTAGCCCGTGATCCTCAAACTTCAGTTTCAAATGTGTAATCCCCTTTTTATTTACTCTTATAATGTCATATAAAGAAGAAAAAGGAGAGAAATAAGATAAATATAACCTTCACAAAATATAGACAATGTAAGAAGAGACACAAGCACTAGTAAAGCAATGTGATCCATCAAGATTAGGTAATAATACTCCAACCAAGAAAGAGAAACTCCAATATTCTTTGATAGACTTATTCCAACTAGAATCCCAAAATTACATTTTTCCTAACAACTTCAAAGTAGGTTCAAAATAAATTCTAATATTCTCCGAACCATAAGACACAACTCCCAAATGCTTTCATGGTGAGGGTGGGCGGGAAACTGCTATCGCCCACGCTAACTCTTTAGCCCGCCACTTCTCCTGGATCCTCCATAGGTTACTCCGAAGGCTTGTGAGCTAACAACAATGTACACTTCATGAAGTGTGGCGTTATCATCCATTGGCCTTTATGCAAATATTTTTGATTGGGAAGATACCATCCTCCCTCATCAACTAAATCATTATACTGTATCTTAATTGGAATCCAATGATGCTCATTAGGTAAAGAATCCACAATGCAATAACTCAGAACTAGGAGGTTGTTAAATACCCATCCTCTAACACAAGTGAAATCCCAATTCTCACCTATCTAAGACTTCTCCGATAAACTCCCTAACTGACATCCCCTCCAAGAAAGGTGTTCTTGTTGGGTGTCTCAGCTGAAAATCCTCTGTTGTTGGATTCACTAGGTTGACATCCATACCTACAAGAGTCAAATAATACTTTTGTTAGACGACAAACATAACAATTATTCTGCGATAAGGGTATCTAAGGCTGACTTCCAAACAATTACACACTTCGCAGTTGTCAACTAAGAATTTGCCCAAGAATTCTCAAAACTCCCCAACATTTATAAGAGACAGTACAATATTGGAGATCAAACTCTTAAGCAATGTATAATGATCCCAAAACAGGTTCTGCAATGATGAAACTTTGAAGCCCGAATCTAAATAAAACATAAATGGTAAAATACTCAAAACTATAGCCCCGAAAACAACTCTTTAAATGAGATGTTTGTGACAAGCTATCATTAATGAGAGAAAATTAAACTTCCCAGGTATAACAACAATTTATAGAACTCCAAGTATAATGTCAATATTTTAGTGTTTCCCACCACATTAACTCTCAAACTATCACCCTAACAACTTAATATGCCGAAATCCCCAAAGTAGCAAACTCAACAGCAATAGGATTCCCTATAAATACCCAAGTCTAAGCTCTAACAAACTAGATAAGAAGTACCTTGTGTACGGGACAATCCTTTGAGTAAGATTCAAGCGTACACGAAGAACAGAGAATGGGAAACACAGGAGGTATAGGGTTGTGAGTAGGGAGAGAGTAAGACGATAGCAACTGTATGAGAGAGAGACAGAGTTTTGGCAGAGCTTCTGCGTAGTTCAGGTGATTAGTGTTATGTAAGTAAGGGTTAACGGTCCTATATATAGTGGAGAATATGACCGTTGTAGTGGGTTAATGCGCCCATTAATGGCAGCTTAATTATCTTATCCACAACGGCACGTTCGTCCGCATATATAGGGACTGTTACGCACTTCGTTCGCGTATACCCGAACCGTTATGAGGTTGACTGGGTTTATGGAGCTCGTGGCCATAATGTTGGAATAGATGCCCTAGAGGCAATCGTAGATTTAGTATGAACAATGTTTTTTGGCTAGAATATTCATTTATTATTTATGGCGATATTTAATATAATGAAGTCCTTAGATAAATTGTGTTATTTATCTTAAATGTCCCTAGTCCATTATATTGATTAATAGGACAATCAATTATAGACTAGTATGTGGGTAGATTGATATGGAGATATCAAGTCTAACACATGGGTATGCATTAGGAGTAATGGCATACTGGATTGACCCACGACGAAAAGGATACATTATATTATGTAAAGTCACAATCGCTTTTCGTAGTGCTAATATTATTGCAATCCTTGGACTTGAAGTCACTAGATACTCTAGTTGTGAAATATTGCGCTTTGATGTTATCAAACGTTACACCGTAACTGGGTAATCATAAAGGTGGCTATCGGGCGTGATAGGAAGCAAGCTTAGAGATCGTAGTGATGTAGATAGGATTTGTCCCTCCCACATAATGGGGGTAAATATCCACGGCCACTCGAGGGATGAGGCTTATTGAATGTCTGGCCAGACTCAGATAAATTAATATAGAGATATTAATGTTATCTGCAAGCATAAGCATATTCCCAGGATCGAGGAACTATGGATTGGATATACGAGTGTGACTATTTATGTCTCGTGTCCAATCCGGATATGGAGACAAAGGGATAATGCAATATGACATATTGGGCACAAAGGTTTGTCGGGATCACTGACTATTTCTATTGGTTGGGTTGCATGGATGTGTTGCTAGACACCGCTCCATGTTAGTAATAGTTACTACCAACTATATAGAAACCTATGGGGTCACACGTCAAATAGAGTAGAGCTAGATTTGGGATTAATTAATATGGATTAATTAATAGAAGGATCATTGTGCAACACCTTGCAAACTTAGTAGGACTAATTTGCAAGGAAGGGAATAGTTCTAGTCCTACTAGAACAAGAAAACTCTTTTATGGAAACAACAAGGAGTTGTTGGAGTATATAAAGGAGGCTCTAGCTTCCTTCCCACACATGAGTTATTAGTCATAACACACAAAGAGTGGGAGAGAGCAAAAGAGAGAGCAAGACAAGAGCTAGGGCCGAAACCCTAGCCCCGTCCGCCCCCCTACCCGACGGCAAAAGGGTGGCCGCCCCTCCTTTGTTGCTTTGTTGCTTTGTGCCTTTGATCTTCATCCCTCTTCCTCCAAGATTCAAGCTAGCACTTGATTGAAGGAAGAATCTAGATCTCACCTCTAGACGTGGATCAACCGTAGAGACGAGGACATCATTCTTCGTGTGATCTCACAAATCAAAAAGGTACACATCTTCTATGTCCTTAATCATGTTATGATGTCTCTTCCTGTGATCCTTGGTGGGCTTTGAGTAGGATTAATTTTTGTTATTCCGCTGCGTTACCTACGTCAAAACCCAACACATAAATATCTCAAAGCAGTTACTAAAGGTCGCGCGCGGGCTTGGTTGTTGCTCGCGCACGACGGAACTTACTCTAGCCTCCAAACCACTAAGTCCCTTTAAATCCCGTGTGGTGATATGCGAGGGCCCTGTCTCGCAGCCCCCACGCGGATCAGCGCAGGTGGTGATCCTATGTGTGTGGAGCACAACTAGGTGTGCTAGATGATTGTCACGTGGCTGTGATATGTATGTCTGGAGAGCACTATCTACATTAGCCCCATTTTGCGCGCGAGGATATTTATCGGATAGACTTCAATGCGCAAAAACCAGCGCGCGCATTGCATCTATGCACCAATTCAAATACACTAGAAATCAGCCCCCGTGCGTGTCATTATGACCTAGGATCCCTAGAGTCGTGCCTTCTGTTCCTCTAGGGTTTTAGACGTGACATCAGCATTAGCCTGTGATTGCGCGATTCGGCGGTGATGGTTGCGATTCGACCAATGAAAGGACGCGACTCTTCTGTGGATTTGAATAAATACTCCTCATCCTCCATTGTTGCAAACTACTTCTTCTCTCTATAGTGAATGTTTTCTAAAATTCTCCAAGAGCAAATACAGATAATCAGCCACCAGTTCTTCCTTCCAAATCGTCTTCTTCAAATCAGTTCATCATCACAAGGTTGGCTTGCTTAATTTAAATTAATGCTCTTCGTACCCATCTTTTGAACCATCTTGAATCTGAAAACTCAGAAACATTTGAAATACGCCATTGCTTGAAACTGTGGAGAAGGCTCGTTTTAAACCATAAAGATTGAAACGACTTAAGACGATAATTTCTGAAATTCTGAACCCACAACTGTTCATCTCCCAAAATTGACAGTCTTGAAACCCAGAAACTTGTAGGATTTGCTTCTTGAACTTGAAACTGAAAGTAGATATATTTATCCCCCCTTTTTCTTGCTTTGCTTTTAGAAATGTCCAGGACAAAGGTAACCAAATCTGTGAAGGAGGCTGAGGAAATCCCTGATCTTCCCAAGACCTTGTGGAAGAAAGCTCCATACCTAGGTGGAGAAGACTTCTACCGTGCTAGAACCAAAGTGAGAAACCTACCACACCCCGTTTCTGAAGATCTGCTATTGCTGAACCCTCTCACTAATTGAGCGGAATTGGACCTAATTGACGCCAAAGATGTGGTGAGATTGGGTCTTGAAAATGGTTTCTACCCCCATACTGATATCTCCACCCAGGACTTTGTGCAGAAGATGGAAATCATGGATGACTGGATCGATCATGTGCTGACCCATCATGCTGTTTACTAGACCAGGATGAGATTTACTACGCCGTTAGGGCTACGTAGGGTGCCGCCGTGAAACTGGATCAGACTATGCTTCTGAACCTCTTTTCTCGATAATCGCCTGCGACTCACACCTTCCATTTTGCTGAGTTTGAGGCAGCCCCCACTATGGAGGATGTGCACATGCTATATGATCTTTCCCCCATGGCGAAGTCGACCCCTTGGCTCCTCTGAAATCTTATGCAGAACTCGCTCTTTATGCGCAGATGGAGGAGTGCTTGACTGTGGTGAAGAGAATTTCCACTCGTTGGACATCTGCGGAAGTTCTTCCAGCATGGCAATTTGTTAAGACTTCTGCGAAGAATACTTGGGGAAAATGGGTGCAATACTTCTTTCGCGACTATGCGAATAGTAAAATCACCAAGGAAATACTGGAGAAGGATCCCAAAGCCAAGAACTACATCAAAGGGAAAGGGTACCACTTGACCTTGTGCGTATTCCTCTGTGCTTGGCTATTGCGATATTTGATCGATGGTCATCCTCATGACGGGGTCTTTTATCATGTCTTGCCTCTTGCTGTCAAGCTGGGTCTCGGCAAAAAGGTCGCACTTGGTCTTCTAGTGTTCGGAACCCTGTATCATCGGTTAGACGAACTTGTAGTTGCGATTGAGGAATACCGCGGGCGTCTCGATGTGTTGAATTTTTTCAACATTTCATTCCTCACCATGTGGGTGTTTGAAAGGTGGCCTTCCTATGCTCCCATCCCTTCAAGACCCGGTACCTGGAACTTGTCGGGCGCAAAGTACGCACTTCGGAGTGGGAGAGCCGCTCGATGGTATAAGACCAAAGAGCCTAAGTGTTCATAGAGCTTGGTCTGCGACGATCGAGCAAAGTTTACAGCCACTCCTTATACCACTCGCATTGAAAATGTGCGATTCTTCCCGAAGTTGTACCCAAACAAGGGTGGCTCCCTCTCCGAGGATACCATCGTCAGAGGGGATGATTACTATAGAGAATTCCTCTGCTTCTGTTTGAGAGGCTCACTGCGTGCTCTTGCTGAAAATGTCTTTGAGATATCTTCCAAGTATGAGCGGATCACGGTCGATGTTGACCCTGTAGGGTTTTGATTCATGGATCGCACAACGGAAGCATAATCAAACAAATAACCATGCAAAACCCTCCAAGGATCACAAGTCTAGATGCATAACGATAGTGAAGGTAAGAAATCATAAACACACCTTTGGGTTCTCCTTGATGACTTCAAACGCGAATAGTGTCACGTTCTCTATAGTTGATCCACGCCTAGAGTTGTTCCTAGATCTCCAATCTCCTTGGTGCTAGCCCGGATTGAAAGGAGGGTGAAGAAATCACGCAAAACGAGACACCAAAAGGGGTTCGGCACCCTTTGTGGCGTCGGGGACGAGGGGGCGGCGGCAATAGGGGGCGGCGTCCCTCTTTGCTTGCTCTCTCTCTCCTTTGTTCTCTCCTACTCTTGTTATGTTCTCTCTAGAGCATAAGTGTGTAGAGAAGGAAGGAGGAGGGTCCTTTATATAGTCCAACAACTCCTTGTTAACTACCTAAAGGACTTATTCTAGTCCTACTAGAATTCAATTTAGTCCCTTCCTTGCAAATTAGTCCCTACTAAGTTTGCAAGGGTTTGCAAAGTGATCCTTCTAATTAATTAATCCAATTAATTAATTCCACAATCTAGTACAACTCTATATAGCGTGTGACCCCATAGGTTCTATCTAGTTGGTAGCAACTCTTTGCTAATATGGAGCGGTTTCTAGCAAAACATCCATTCTAGCCAACTAATAGAATAGTCATCTAGACAACCTTGTACAAGTAATTGTCTCATCCCTTTGCCTCCATATCCGGATTGGACACGAGACATACAAGTCACACTCGTATATCCAATCCCTAGTTCCTCGATCCATGGAATAGCCTTATTCGTGCAAATAACATCAATATCCCATATATTGATTTATTTGAGTCTGGCCAGACATTCTATAAGCACTATCCTCGAGTGGCCTTGGATATTTGCTCCCGTTATGTGGGAGGGGCAAATCCTCTCTACGTCCACTACGATCTCTAAGCTTGCTTCTCATTGTATCCAGTACACGCCTTTATAACTACCCAGTTACGGTGTAGCGTTTAACGCTACCAAGATCACAATGATCCACAACTAGAATATCTAGTGACTTCAAGTCTAAGGATGACAATACCATTGTACCCGAGAAGCACTTGTGACTCAACATAACGTGTATGTAGCCTTCTCGGTAATGGGTCAATCCAGTGCAACATTCCGTAATGCACACCTATGTGTTGGATCGTGATATCTCCATATCAATCCAACCCCATACTAGTCTATAGATGATTGTCCCATTTAATCATTATACTTGACTAGGGATATTTAAGATAAACAACACAATTGTAAATCTAAGGACTTCATTATATTAAATATCCAATAAATAATAAATGAATTTCTAGCCAATTACAAATTCATACTAAACTAGATTGCCTCTAGGGCATCTATTCCAACAGTCTCCCACTTGCACTAGAGCCAATCTGGTGCATCTCGTATGCCCATACTCCTAGTGTGCCCTTCATGCTTCCACTGCGTGAGAGGCTTCGTAAGCGGGTCTGACAGATTATCATCTGTAGGAATCTTGCATATCCGAACGTCTCCTCTATCGATAATATCTCGAATCAGATGGAACTTCCTGAGCACGTGCTTGGACTTCTGGTGCGACCTGGGTTCCTTTTATTGCGCGATCGCCCCAGTGTTGTCACAGAACAACTCCACTGGATCCGCAATGCTAGGGACCACACCAAGTTCAGAAACAAACTTTCTGATCCAAACAGCCTCCTTTGCTGCGCCATTTGCAGCAATGTACTCAGCCTCTGTTGTAGAATCAGCTACCGTCTCTTGCTTGGAACTCTTCCAGCTCACCGCTGCTCCATTCAGGCAAATTACATATCCCGACTGTGATCTAAAGTCATCTCTATCGGTTTGGAAGCTTGCATCAGTGTAACCCCTTACACGCAACTCTTCCTCACCGCCAAACATCAAGAAAGCATCCTTAGTTCTTCTCAAGTACTTTAGGATGTTCTTGACAGCAATCCAGTGACTCTCACCCGGATTGGATTGGTATCTGCTTGTCATACTCAAGGCATATGACACATCTGGTCTAGTACATAACATGGCGTACATGATGGATCCTATGGCCGAGGCATAGGGAATCCTACTCATGCGTTCCTTCTCAATCTCATTGGAAGGACAACCACTCTTTGAAAGAGTGATTCCATGTGACATGGGCAAGAATCCTTTCTTGGAATCTTGCATGTTGAACCGTTTCAACACCTTGTCAATATATGTACTTTGACTTAGGCCTAGCAATCTCTTAGATCTATCTCTATAGATCTTTATACCGAGTATATAGGCTGCTTCCCCTAAGTCTTTCATTGAGAAACACTTTCCTAGCCAATCTTTCACAGATTGCAGCATGGGAATGTCGTTTCCAATGAGCAGTATGTCATCCACATACAAGACCAGAAAAGCTACAGAGCTCCCACTAACCTTCTTGTAGACACAAGACTCATCTTCGTTTCTGATGAAGCCAAACTCTTTGACCACTTCATCGAAACGTCGATTCCAACTCCTAGAAGCTTGCTTCAACCCATAAATGGATCGTTGCAGCTTACAGACTTTGGTTGCTTGCTTTGGATCCTCAAAACCCTCCGGCTGTATCATATACACGTCCTCGAGGAGATTCCCATAAAGGAATGCTGTTTTGACATCCATCTGTCAAATCTCATAGTCGTAGTATGCTGCAATTGCAAGTAGGATTCGGATGGATTTGGTCATAGCGACTGGTGAAAAGGTTTCATCATAGTCAATACCATGAATCTGTCTGAATCCTTTAGCCACCAATCGGCCCTTATAGGTAATCACATTACCATCCATGTCGATCTTCTTCTTGAAGACCCACTTGCACCCTATGGGTCGCGCCCCATCAGGTGGTTCCACCAAAGTCCATACTTTGTTGGTATACATGGATTCCATCTCGGATCTCATGGCCTCAAGCCACTTCTGCGAGTCTGGGCCATTCATGGCCTCCTCATAGGTAGTAGGCTCATCATCTATGAGCATCGTGTCACCGGAATCAGTTACGAGAAGTCCATACCTCTCGGGTTCCTGGCGCACTCTACTAGATCTACGAAGCTCTTGTGTTACCCGAACAGGTGGATCCACAACTGCTTGTGATTCCTGTTCATGTTCCATAATCGGTTCAGTAATTTGTGGTTCTTGAACTTCTTCAAGTTCTACATTCCTCCCACTTGCTTCTTTAGAGACAAACTCTCTTTCTAGAAACACGCCGGTCCGAGCAACAAACACTTTGTTCTCGGTTGGATTGTAGAAGTAGTATCCCTTAGTTTCCTTAGGGTACCCCACAAATTTACACTTATCCGATTTAGGCCCTAGCTTGTCTGATTGTAAACGTTTTACATAGACATCGCAGCCCCAAATCCTCATGAACGACAGTGTGGGACGCCTCCCACTCCACATCTCATATGGTGTCTTCATGACTGATTTAGATGGAACACGGTTAATGGTAAAAGCTGCACTTAATAGAGCGTAGCCCCAAAACGATAATGGAAGATCGGTTTGACACATCATAGACCGAACCATATCCAATAGGGTTCGATTCCTCCTCTCGGACACGCCATTCCATTGTGGCGTTCCGGGTGGAGTGAGTTGGGACACGATCCCACACTCTCTAAGATAGTCGTCAAACTCTTGGCTCAAGTATTCTCCTCCACGATCCGATCGTAGAGCCTTGATACTTTTGCCAAGTTGCTTTTCTACTTCATTCTTGAATTCTTTGAACACTTCAAAGGATTCGGATTTTGCCCTCATAAGGTACACAAATCCATATCTACTGTAATCATCAGTAAAAGTAATGAAATAGACATAACCACCCCTGGCAGGCGTGGCAAATGGCCCACACACATCAGTATGTATGAGCGCCAATTGCTCACTAGTCCTCTCACCTTTCTTATTGAAAGGGGACTTTGTCATTTTTCCCAATAAACAAGCCTCACATGTCTCATATGATTCAAAATCAAATGAGTCTAGCAATCCATCCTTATGGAGTCTAGATACACGTTTCTCATTTATGTGGCCTAAACGACAATGCCATAAATAAGCAGGATTTAAATCATTTATTTTAATCCGCTTGGTATTAATGTTGTAGACAGGATTACTTAGATCAAGGACATAAAGTCCATTAAATAATTGCGCACTAAAATAGTGAATATTATTCAAATAAAAGGAACAACAATTGTTCTTTATTGAAATAATAAAACCTTCCTTGTCCAAACAAGAAATAGAAATAATGTTTCTGCTCATAGCAGGCACAAAATAGCAATTATTTAATTCTAAAACTAATCCTGAAGGCAGAGCTAGTTCGCAAACGCCTATGGCCAACGCAGCAACCTTTGCTCCATTCCCAACGCGCAGATCTACCTCCCCTTTAGCCAATCTTTTACTTCTCTTTAGATCCTGCATATTTCGACAAATATGAGATCCACATCCAGTATCTAATACCCATGATGTAGAGACAGTTAAATTGACATCTACAACAAAAATACCTGGTGGTGGTGGAATCACTATTCCAAGCCGCTTGTCCTCCAAATATTTTGGGCAGTTCCTCTTCCAGTGTCCCGGTTGACTACAGTAGTGACATTCACCCTTAGTCACGACCTTGGCAATCCCACCAACAGGCTTAAGGGCTTGTTCCTTGGACTTAGCAACTGACTTGCCTTTGCCCTTGGAGGAAGAGGCAAACTTTTTACCCTTTCCTTTATGTACCATCATAATGGCCTTGCCCTTACCCTTGTTGATGCTCTGTTCAGCCGTCCTCAACATGTTGAGCAAATCTGGCAGTGGTTTAACGATCTCGTTCATGTTATAGTTCATAATGAACTGTCCATAACTTTCGGGCAACGATTGCAACACGAGATCCGTTGCCAACTCTTGGCCGACCGGGAACCCAAGCCGGGCGAGATTCTCCAAGTACCCGATCATTCGGAGTACATGGGGTCCCACCGGGTTCCCTTCTGCCAGATGACATTTGAACAGTGCCTTTGAGACCTCATACCTTTCTACCCTCGCCTGCTCTTGGAAGAGCTGCTTTAGATGTTCGATCATATCGACAGCATTCATGTTCTCATGTTGCTTCTGAAGCTCAGAGGTCATGGTGCAAAGCATTAGGCAGGCCGCATCATTAGCATCATCAACATGCTTTTGATACGCCTTTAAGGCAGCAGGTGTCTGATTGTCTGGACCTTCTGGAACTTGCTCCTCTATTGCGTACAGCTTCTTTTCTTGCTTGAGAACAATTCTCAAGTTTCTGTACCAATCGAGAAAGTTGGTTCCTGAGAGCTTGTCCTTCTCAAGGACAGATCGTAGGGAATGTTGTGAACTCGATGAGTTGTTTGCCATTTGGAATTCTACAAAAGGAAAATACGCAAGTTTTAGTATTTGTGAATTTTTTGACTATATTTAATAATGGCTAGTTTATTAAATATAGCTCCCACTATTTTTCTACGGATTAATAACCCTCAAGATATTAATGCGGAAAATATCCTTATATTTTCTAGTGGGCCAAGATCCATCTTTTTCATCTCCTTATGAGCTTGCTTTGGCAAGTCACCCATAATTCGATTACTTCTTAGGTAGGAACAATTCCAATTGCATCCCATATGCAACTCTTGGTTCAATCGGGCAAATAACTCCTTATTTATCCATCCACATGGATAATCCCAATTGATTGCCTCTAGGTTTCTTAATCAAATTAATAGCCTAGTTGTGTTCAACCTCTTATCTAAACAATTACACATTGTTACGTGCCATCGCATTCCATCATTATGAACCAAGTCGCCATGCTTTGGCACGCACGAACTTGATAAATAATGATGATAATGAGCGTTTAAATAACGAGAAGGCAAGAACACAATATTTTAAAATTTGAGGGATTTTTCAATTCAACTTTTAATTGTTTTGTTGATCAATATCAACTAATCTATCTATTTGAGTTTGGGCACAACTCCAAATAATAGATCCGGGTTGTCTAATTATCTTATTATCCTAATTGCATGCATCATCCATACACCAACCACACAAATAATAAGACAATAAATAAACAACCACAAAACAGAAATTAAACGTGATGTGGATATGGCCTTTTCTAGACTAAGATAATTCCAAGCCAATGGAATTATCTATGAACCCTAAACAAACACACATCTCCATGCGTCTTGATCTTTTGGTCCATCCTTCATAGTCATGTGGAATGCTCCATGCTCCATGCTCCATCTTTTGTGGCTTCTTTGGCTTTGGGCTTCTATTCTTCAATCTTGGCTAACGATCTACTTTATCTAGCACTAGCTAATATCTATACTAAATAAAATAAATCTCACAAGTTGAGAAAAAAAATGGCACGCAGGCCATAAAACCCTAATTAATTATTACAATTAATTGATCGGCTCGCAGGCCGTAAAACCAAACCACAAAATTAAACATCCACATCAAACCACATCCTAAGGCCATATCCAATCACCATGCGATTTGCACATAAACAGTTAAAATCCAATTTTAACGCGCTTGGTCAATTTTAATTGATTTTAGGATTTCTAGGGTTAAAACGGTCCATGGGCCCAACAATCCAATTGCCCGGGCCCAAATAAGTGAACCATAAAGCCCTAGGGCCGGCCCGGCCCAAAACCCGCAAGCTAGGCCCGCGGGTTAGGGCCGCCCGGCCCCTTAGGGCGCCAAGCTTGGGCGGCAAGCAAGGGGGGGCGGCTCCCTAGGGGGCCGAACCTCCTTGTGGAGGTTGTTTCCAAAACAACCTCCTTGCTTGGAGCCCAAGTTTGGTTGTTTCCTTGTTGTGGGAGAACTCCTTCTTCCCCAAGGATGCCCAAACCCTAGATCTAAGATCCTAAAATTTCTCAAACTCACCAATTCATGCATCCAATGCAATAATTGGGTCTTGTTATGATTAATTCTTTGACAAATTGCATCCAATGCTTGATTTGTCTTGTTTTACGCGATAAACAACAAATTAAGGTGTAAAACAACAAGAATGTAACACATAAACTACGTTTATGCTCTATGACCTGTGGCTCTGATACCACTGTAGGGTTTTGATTCATGGATCGCACAACGGAAGCATAATCAAACAAATAACCATGCAAAACCCTCCAAGGATCACAAGTCTAGATGCATAACGATAGTGAAGGTAAGAAATCATAAACACACCTTTGGGTTCTCCTTGATGACTTCAAACGCGAATAGTGTCACGTTCTCTATAGTTGATCCACGCCTAGAGTTGTTCCTAGATCTCCAATCTCCTTGGTGCTAGCCCGGATTGAAAGGAGGGTGAAGAAATCACGCAAAACGAGACACCAAAAGGGGTTCGGCACCCTTTGTGGCGTCGGGGACGAGGGGGCGGCGGCAATAGGGGGCGGCGTCCCTCTTTGCTTGCTCTCTCTCTCCTTTGTTCTCTCCTACTCTTGTTATGTTCTTTCTAGAGCATAAGTGTGTAGAGAAGGAAGGAGGAGGGTCCTTTATATAGTCCAACAACTCCTTGTTAACTACCTAAAGGACTTATTCTAGTCCTACTAGAATTCAATTTAGTCCCTTCCTTGCAAATTAGTCCCTACTAAGTTTGCAAGGGTTTGCAAAGTGATCCTTCTAATTAATTAATCCAATTAATTAATTCCACAATCTAGTACAACTCTATATAGCGTGTGACCCCATAGGTTCTATCTAGTTGGTAGCAACTCTTTGCTAATATGGAGCGGTTTCTAGCAAAACATCCATTCTAGCCAACTAATAGAATAGTCATCTAGACAACCTTGTACAAGTAATTGTCTCATCCCTTTGCCTCCATATCCGGATTGGACACGAGACATACAAGTCACACTCGTATATCCAATCCCTAGTTCCTCGATCCATGGAATAGCCTTATTCGTGCAAATAACATCAATATCCCATATATTGATTTATTTGAGTCTGGCCAGACATTCTATAAGCACTATCCTCGAGTGGCCTTGGATATTTGCTCCCGTTATGTGGGAGGGTCAAATCCTCTCTACGTCCACTACGATCTCTAAGCTTGCTTCTCATTGTATCCAGTACACGCCTTTATAACTACCCAGTTACGGTGTAGCGTTTAACGCTACCAAGATCACAATGATCCACAACTAGAATATCTAGTGACTTCAAGTCTAAGGATGACAATACCATTGTACCCGAGAAGCACTTGTGACTCAACATAACGTGTATGTAGCCTTCTCGGTAATGGGTCAATCCAGTGCAACATTCCGTAATGCACACCTATGTGTTGGATCGTGATATCTCCATATCAATCCAACCCCATACTAGTCTATAGATGATTGTCCCATTTAATCATTATACTTGACTAGGGATATTTAAGATAAACAACACAATTGTAAATCTAAGGACTTCATTATATTAAATATCCAATAAATAATAAATGAATTTCTAGCCAATTACAAATTCATACTAAACTAGATTGCCTCTAGGGCATCTATTCCAACAGACCCCACTCGCGTTTGTCCCCAGTTTGGCTTCAACGCAGTGGCACATTCTATTTGGCCTAGGTCAGTGAACAGGGACAGCTACAAACGATTGCTGACAAAGAGATGTAAATCTATTATGCTTAGCAATTTGCCTTTCATTCATTCCTTATGGAGCCGTTAAGGTCGCCCTACCAAAAATTGGATTTCCTTCTGGCACGCTCAACAAGTAAGGTTTGATTCATCCGCGCCTCCACACCTCAGCAAGGCTCCTGCCATCGGAAGGAATACTTTCCCATTTCGTCAGAACTGCAGTTTGGACGATTCTAAGTATGGGTTTTATTTTTTTTCTTGAAAATGATAATCACTTGTGTCCGTACGTGATCCTTACGCAAAAGATGACCGTTGTCAGAGGCGGAGTTGTATGTGTGATTGAGTACAGCAAATCCTTTTCCAAGGTAAATAACATTCCATTGTCCTTCTTGAATCACCTCTCTTTGAAATGCTATGCTTCATATAAGTCTTCCCATTTTCAGTGTTGTTTGAGGAGGTTCGCATCTGGAGACCATTGTCCATCGCTGGTCAATTCTATTCTTAAGGCGAAGAGGCAAAAGCATGTCATCCCTCTGGACATGGATATGGATCCAAAAGTGGAGGCTCTTATTCGTGAGGAGATGGACGTATTCGCTCGTTCCCTAATAGGAGAAGGTGCTGAAGTGGACGCAGAGGTTGCCCCGAAGGCCAAAAAGCAAAAACAAAAGGCCATTGTGGTCTCCTCGCCGCCCTGAGATGCTCCAGCTTTGTCACCAGCGAAGTCTCATGTTCCCAAGGGTAAAGTCAAGAGCCGCATGCAGAGCAAGCCATGAAAGATCTCTCGGTTGAGAATTTCATCCCCTATGATCAGGAGGAAGAAGCCGAAGAAGAAAGGGAGGAAGAAAGAGTAGAAGAAGAAGAGGAAGGACAAGATGAGGAGATAGGAGAAGAAAGCTTAGAAGGTAACCCAAATGAACTTAAATCTTATTTGAATTAAGACTTCTAAAATAATGTTGTTAAAAGATAAATCTTTCTTCACAGATGATGATACTGAGACTATCAGTGGCCTTTTGGCCAAGGAAAAGAGAAAGACAAAGGGATCTCGCTCAGATGCGTCTAGTGAGCCCATAGATGAAGCCATAATTGCTGAGTCTAAGAGAATGGCTGCTGAGGCAGAAGAGAGAAAGAGGAAAGCTCGAGGAAGATGATATTGAGACCATGAAGAGGAGAAGTCTAGAAGAGCAGCATGGTGGTAACATGAGTGTGGCTATCTTAGAACGAGCTCAGCAAGATTTTGAAGAGATCGCAGGCGATGAAGAAGGTAAAAATTTTAACCTTGCTGTGTCTTACCAAGAAGTAATATTTGGTGCATTAAAGCACGGTCTGTATAAAGATGATATTCGCCGATGGTTAGTGAGCAAATGTGGTGAACCCCTCAGGTAAACATTTCAACAATGTTTATAAGCACGACTTACCAACTCATTCCCTATTATAACGAGTTTTTACGTAACGTCAGGTCATGCACACCTTAAGGATGTGATAAATAAGGACACCTCTGTAGGATACGGTGTCACATCCATATCGTATGATGTTGGAGCTGTGATCCCACATAAGTGTGGATGTGCTTTCTTTCTTTTCTAACATAGAACGAAAGATAGAAATTAATTCATAGTGTGAGTTACCTCAATGACTTTTCCAAATTTTTCTTGCAGGGGTACTGCTTCAAATGAGCCTGCTCCTGCTACCAGTTAGGCTGCCGTCGCACAAGGCACTACTACTAACGCTCCAGCTGCGAGAGTGGCCATTGATGAGGCAAGTGTTGGTGGTCCTGCCGTTGATCCTTGCGACCCCCTGTCGTGTGAGGTTCAACTTATCTCTCCTCCCAGGGGTTATGCCAACAGGCCTGGGTTTTTAAGAATTGCTATCGTTCCTGCTGCGGAGGTCGTTGCTCAGAATAGTTCTGATGATGCCATGGTGCTTGAGCAGAGAAGTCAGTCTCCCATGCTTCATGCTCCAGGGCGAAGTTCGCACGCGGAGAAGCCTGCCATGTAGGTGAAACTGGCACAGTTGAAGAGATGGAAGCAGAGGATGCTGGATCTAAAGTTCATGTTAATGAACCAGTCATGGAAGACGTAGCATCTTATGAAAATGTTGATGCTCCAATAAACGCTCCTGCTGTTGAAGTTAGTGGTGTTGATACTCCGACCATTTCTTCAAATCCTGCTGTTGCAGTTAATGTTCCAGGGCCTCCTCAGCAAAATCCTGCCATCTCTTCTGTTGAGATGGATCTCTCCCAATTCCCCATTGCATGGAGTTTGTGGGGTTCGCAGGCAACAACTTCCACCGCGCGCGCTTCCACTTGCATCATCCCTGCCGACTATGATGAACGCGAAGCTTCAACTGACAAGCAGGCAATGCAGCAAGGAGATGCTTTAACTAACCCGGCTGTGCGCATTCCTACCTTGCATCAAATCATTGAAGGAACAGGTATGCCATTGCATCGCCACATGTCATACTTAATGTATTCTTCATTAATCATTCGCATTCCTAAACATGTCCTTTCTTCGGGAATGAGACAACCTGATGTGTACTGGCTTATAAAGATGCGTATGTCGTACTCGGGGTCGTTTGCGAGAGCCTTGGAGCTGGGTCCCTTTGATAGGATATTTTTCTTGGCTGAAGCCATCTGGATTTTGGAGCAACTATCTGCGACGACTCCTGCTACCATTTCGACTGAAAATGTGCGGACGCTCTTCAATACATGCCAAAGGCTTCAGACTAATGCTCAAGGCAGATTAGACTTTGGTTTCCTCTTTAATAAGGTATCCAAATTCTCAACTCCGTGATGTTGAAGTACGGCTATCGCAACCTCCCACTTGAAAGGAGGAAAGTGGATGAGCAAAAGAAGAAAGCTGAAGAGGCTGCCAATCTCTTCCATGCGATGAAGGCTCGCTATGAAAAGCTGAAGCAGGACGTCAACATAGCAGAGGAGGCTTCGCTCCTTCTATCGCTAGAAGACCCTTTAGATAAGGATTTTTTTTGAGAGCATCGCGTATTGTAATGCTATTTTCTTCAAACACTTGAACTCTATGTTGGCTTTTGTTTTTCTTCCCTTCGCGTTTCAATGCTTTAATGATTGTGACGTCACGTTTTGACGTAATCACTTGGATTATTGTGTCATTAATGTATTAAATAAGGCGTGCTTACCATGTAGTGGGCCCCATCCTTATCATGACCTGGAGCCATTAAATAAGGCATGCTACAGTACCGTCATAGCCTTTAGTAGGGTCATTCATTCTTGCTTGTTTCTGAGGCGTTGCTGACTCATCAAGGAAACTGAATAGTCTCCTTTGAGTTCTATGTAAGCCTTCCTTCTTGCTATTTTGTTCTTCATCAAAATGTTGTTTCCCGTGAATCCTCACGACTGCTGGTATTTCCCCTTGACCTTCATTGAATCATATCAGGTCCGGACTTCCAAATCTGAGTTTGTGCGTTGTGCTATAGAAATAACTCCCAAGAGTTTCCCCGAAAAGACCTTTGATTCAACCGATCTTTTTGATGATCGATTGTGCAGGTTTTTCTGTTTAAACAAAGATTGTTTCTTCTTTATTATGTTTGCAAGGATTGTCTCCGGTGATTTTCCGGCGAAGCAAAACCTTGTACCGTTTCCACTAAAGTAAGTAATGAGCGGTGTGCATCATTGCCGGTTCTCCGGCTGAGAACTATTTGCCACCATTGTTTCAGACAAGGTGTAACGAGTGATTCTGTTTATCCCTCATACACAATCAGCTTCCTGCCCCATGAGCTGTTCTCCCATTTGTTCTTCACGTCTCCAGCCTTCATGACGTGAAGTTCATTTGGCACCTTACCATGGCAAGGGTACAAACAAGAGCTCTGTTTTGATCGACGACGTTGACGATGGCGCCACGTTTTGTAGCTTTTGTATTCGTAGATTCAGGCTTTAGATTAGGAATTTTTCCTCAATGTAAGCTTTGCTTGTAAGCTTCTATCTAGACAGATAAATTGTAAACCATATTTGACTGTTATGAAAGTGTGCCTTTTCATTTGCTATTTTTTTTCTGCTACAATAGATGTAACTTTGCATGTGAACTTGTGATATGATGAAACAAGCTTTGCATTTCTGCTGCGGTTCAGCCAAATAATGTTTGAATATATTGCTATCTAAGCAGATAGACTTTGGATCGCATGGGAGCGTTTTTATTATTGTTGCTATCTAGGCAGATAGGCTTTAGATCACTTAAGATCATTTTTATTATAGCTTCTATCTGGGCAGATAGGCTTTGGATCGCAGGGGATCGTTATTATTATTCTTGCTATCTAGGCAGATAGGCTGTAGATCACTTAAGATCATTTTTATCATAGTTGCTATCTAGGAAGATAGGCTTTAGATCGCAGGGGATCAAATTTTTGTTATGGCTGCTATCTAGGCAGATAGGTTTTGTATCGCATAGGATCATATTTGTTATAGCTGCTATCTAGGCAGATAGGCTTTGGATCGCATTGGATCATATTTTTCATAGCTGCTATCTAGGCAGATAGGCTTTGGACGAATTAACAGATATAAATATGATGAACATATGAGTAAATAAAACAATAATACAACAATTTAATAAGGTTCTCTCATATGGTAAAGTCATTATTATTAAAGCATCATCATATGAGAGGAGCATGAGAAAAAATTCCTCATATGGGAGGAAGTAATGCATAATACATAAGGGCAACAAGATTTTTTCAATCGAAAGTAAAGAAAGCGACAAAACTTTGGAATCGTAAGTAAAGAGGTAAGCTAAGGATAATACTTTTTGATCCATCGCATGTTGATTGGGCTTTAAGTTGTTGCAGTCCCATGAAGTCTTTGAATGGTGCAGTAACCACTGTCGAAGACTTATTTGACTTCAAAAGGCCCTTCCCAGTTAGCCGCGAGATGGTCTACCTCCCGCATACAGTGATCCGAAGCTTGTAGGACCAAGTCTCCAACCGTGAAGTCTCGCTGTTTGACTGTTTTATTTTATGCGCGAGCGATCCTTTCCTTGTATCTTTTGTTTGCTCTCTTAGCTTCTTCACGCATTTCTTCCAACAGAATAAGATCATGATCGCGTTGATTATTGTACAAGGCATGAAAAGCTATCCTGGCAGAGTTAACTTTGATTTCTGCCGGTACAACAACTTCGGCCCCGTAACATATAAGGAAAGGGGAAATCCCCGTGAGAGTCCTCGGCGAAGTGCGATATGCCCATAAAGCCAACTTAGGGAATTTTCCCATTTCATGTGATCATCGGCGACCATTTTGCTCAGGATTCTCAGCAATGTCTTGTTCGTTGCTTCTGCTTGTGCGTTCCCCTTCGGGTAATAAGGTGTGGAGCACACCTGCCTTACGTTGTACTTTGCCAACTTCCCAGCCACCTGGCAATTCACGAAAGGAGTGCCGTTGTCTGAGAGGATGGTATTAGGTATTCCAAATCGGCATATGAAATTCTCTTGGACAAAGTTGAAAACCGCAAGCGCATTTGTTGTCTTGAGCGGCACTGCTTCTACCCACTTAGTAAATTGCTCTGTTGTAGTCAAGAGAAACTGATTCCCATGTGAGGCTGGTCGGATGGGGCCAATGAAATCTACGGCCCATGTGTGGAATGGCCAAGGGGTTCCTAATGCATGTAGGTCTACAGCAGGAGCGTGCACGAGGTTGCCCTTGAACTGACACTCTTGGCACCTTTTGACCTTGGTGCGGCAGTTTGCTTCCATTGTAGGCCAAAAATAGACAACAGTGAGGAGTTTCCTGCATAGCTTCGCGCCTCCTTGGTGCTCGACTTGATGGGATAAATCCATCACTTCTTGTGCTTCTTGGCTATCTAGACATCTGAGCAAATTTCCCTCGTGGCCTCTGCGCCAGAGTATGTTTTCCCTCACAACATATTGGGGTGCCTTTCTTTTAAGCTTTTCAGCTTCTTTTCTCTGAGTTGGCTCAATTCCTTCCGTCAAGTAGTCGAAAAGCGGCTTCCTCCAATCTGTGTTATCATCGATTGCGGCAATCTTCAAGGAATCCTTGACCAACGTGCAGTTCTCGCAGTTCCCTTGGATAATCGCAGCAAACGTCGACATCTCTAGCCAGTGAATCCCATATCTCTGGGTCTTTCTGTAAACAGATACTTCATTTTCTCCACAAGAGTGTTGGTGGATTTTCTCTAACAGTGCCTGCCCCTCTTGTTGCGAGACACACCGCATGAGCACTCCTCCTGGTCCCTTAAAGTAAAGGAAGTTGTCGTGCACGCAATATCCCTTTGTGGGTTCTTCCAATCCTCAGCTTGTGTGGGGTCCTCTTCACATACCTCTTGTGTTAAGGCTGGAGTTGTTCTAACTTCAATCAAAATTCTTTCCGGGCACTTGTCCGCACTGATTTTTGACCCCAGAGAGGCTAAAGCGTCCGCGTGCCAGTTATCAGCTCTGGGCGTGTGGTCGTACTTGACATCATGAAATTGCTGCACCAGTTTCTGCACCATAGTCCTATAAAATATGACAAATATCAAATCTGACAAATATGCTCTATCCCAGAAAAATCCCCCTCAACTCAGCTCCCTCGTGCCATTACGCGTAGGAAAGGTGAAAATACTAACAATGATGCGAGTATCAAAAAACGGATTCCTAGGTCAGAAGGGCTACCAAGAAAAGGATAATGGTTCGATGGGGCTCACTAGTGGACCTAAGGATCGAGACAGGACGTGAGGTCCCCTATGGCCTATCACTCCACCAAATGACGTGGTGACCGTGATGGCGGGTTGACGACTACCTGGTGACGGTGGTCTGGCAGCTAGTAGGATACATAGCTCGGAAGACTGCTACTTGCATTTTCTGACGTGCATTGGCTCTATAACTACCCTAGACAGATTCTCGCAGCTCTTCCTCACTTCAGTTCATCAATTTTCAGGAAATTTTCTATCATTAAGCTCTCTCCAGTTTTAAGCTAAATCTGTTGCCCATTCTCAAAATTTTAAATTTTTAATTTTTTTAATTCTTTTTTTTTTCAGTATAATAAAACTAATGCAGTTACAACGCCACCACCCCCACACTGGATGGTGCCATGCCCTCATGGTACTAATCATCAGGCACATAATCTGCATTGGATGAGCTGGTGTGCCTCATCTACTGGGATCGGGACGACCTAATGCTAGACCGACCGACTGACTGATGGCCTAATAGAGCCATTGGCTTGCTGGCTCGAGAGTGGCCATCAGTCGACCAGCTGGTAGTATACTCTTAAAAATTAAAGCGAGAAACAGAAATTGAACCTGTGCACCCGGAGTCAGTTCGTACAGGTGCCTACTTTTCTGCAGATTCCGGTAGAGAAGGACAGTTGACGGATCGCCGGAAAAATTTTCAACAGAAGTTGTCAACCTTCCGGGCTCTTTTGC
Organism: Linanthus parryae; assembly: GCA_023055425.1. Classification (NCBI taxonomy): domain Eukaryota; kingdom Viridiplantae; phylum Streptophyta; class Magnoliopsida; order Ericales; family Polemoniaceae; genus Linanthus; species Linanthus parryae. The sequence continues at coordinate 52,818,687 of JALGPY010000005.1, forward strand.
TCTATTCAAGTGTGCAATCCCCAAGCACCATCGCGTATGACAATGTGCTCCCATATGGTCGAGTGTATTTTCATACACCGGGGTTGATTGCCCCGTTCCTACCAAAAATATGTTCCTGAAAAATCCCCAACTCATACGAGTCACTGTGAAGGTCGAGTGCATCCTGTGCACCGGGGTCGATTTATCAAGATTTTTCCAATCTGCCCTTTTTCTGGCAGGCTGCCACTGGACGCCAGTCTGCATCTGGATGCTGACATCGAGCAAGTTTCTGTACTTCAGCTTCCTGTAACCTGTTTCCTGAAACTTTCTGCAGCTAAACATTAGCTCACCCTCATCTCTCCTCTCAAAATTTAATAAAAAATAAATTTATTATCAATTTAATCCTAATCCTAAGTTGGGTTGCCTCCCAACGAGCGCTTGTATTTTAAGGTCGACGGCCCGACCCTGTTACCTCAACCTTTGAGAAATTTGGAGACTTCTTTATCTCTCCACTTCTTCTTCTTCCACCATCTCTTCTCAATGATCCGCATATCACGTGCTTTCTTTTCACGAGGTGAAAAGTTTTGGGAAGATGATTCCTTTGATCTTGCACTTCTTCTTCTTGATCAGCTTCCAGTCATCATTCACCGGCTTGTCTGTGAATATTTTTACAAAGTCCTGCGGATGAAATTCTCCCGTGAATGCTTGCGTTGGACCCTGGAATTTCAACTCATACCCAGTTGAACCTTGATGTTGAACAACCCGTGCAGGCAGCTTATCAGTACCCCCACACTGTCTAATTTCTAATCCCTTTTCTATGTCCTGTGCAATGTCACTAGAACAGTCCATAGAACAAGGATCAGGGGAATGGTCATGATCAGCTTCCGTGTCAGAGTCCTCACACAGCCGTCTTTCCAACTCCTCACATACTTGATAAACATACGACATGGTGATTTCTTCAGCAGGCTGAGTTGGGATTCCTACCTCAAGCTCATCCATATCAGTGGACACATTCTCGAACACAGTTTCCTCCTCAGTACACCCCCATTGCACAATATCAGTGTCTTTCAAATCATGCCTAGAATTTGAAATTGGTTGTGGTTCCATCCATCCAGGCACTGTTTCTTCCAAATTTGATTCAGAATCTGAGTCATCATAATAATGAAATACCTGAGATGGCTCTTGAATAGTGCACACTTCTCTTGGCTCGGGCACCTCTTCTTCCATGACAGCAACCTGTGATGCAGTTTCTTGTTGTTCCTGCGCCATCTTTGCAAAGAAGCCCTTCTGCATCTCCAGCACTGCTGGAAGCCAGTGAGGAATATATGAGTCTGTTTCCTGTGGTGCGGGTACTGGATCAATTTCTGGCTCAACTGGACCTGATGATGTCACTGTCTGCACTTCTTCAATTTTTGGTGGCATGAACTCTGTTTCTGGTTCTGGCGTATCAGCTGAGATCCATGACTGAGAAAGTTTGTGATACTTGTTTGCCAATCGCAATATTTCACTGTTGAGTTCCCTCATCTCCTCTGCAATCTCGTCAAGGCGTGCTGGAAAAAAATTCTCCAGCATGCACTCCAATTTAGACATCCATGAGAAGAAAACTTCTTGAGTGAGTGGTTCAAAAGGTGGCGGAGGTACAAATTGAGGTGGATCAGGATAGTACAGAGCAGTCTCAAGATGCGCCCCTGATTGGAAGTGCTGAAAGTTCCACGGCTGATAAGTTATGCATGCCCCAGCCCCGCAACCACCCCCACACTGGATGCAGTAGGGGTAATAGTGTTGATAAAGCTGGGGTGAGTGCAATATGCACGCCTCTCCATACTCATGATAATTTTTGCACTGAAAGCAATAAACTGGACGGTGTGCATCCTCTTTTCTGTGGCAATTGTGGCAGTATTCACAATAGGGAGGACACAGGAACTGAGTTTCCCCCGATTCAAGATTGCCGCTCCACATGCCTATAATTTCTCTGGCCCCTTGCGTTCCTGAGAAAACAAAGCTCCAGAAATACCCGTGACGTAACTAGGTATACAAATATATATATATATATATATATATATATATATATATATATATATATATATATATATATTTTTTCTTTTCGATTTTTTTTTTAGATTTTTTTTTAACTCTCTAATCTAGTTCTTGAGTAACAATAAATCTTTCCCCGGCAACGGCGCCAAAAACTTGACACGATTTCTTACGTGTTACCGCAAGTGCACGGTTCAAGTAATTTAGGGCTGGTATTTCAACCCCGAGTTATCGATCCCACGAGGACAGTGTTACTGCTTAATCAGAAACTAGGCTTAAAGAGTAAAAACGTAAATAGTAAAAGGAGGAATATTTTGGGTCGAATTATAATAAACTAAGTACTGAACGTAAAAACAGAATTAACAATCTTTTTGGTAATTCTCTGATAATAAAGTCTGACTGTAAAAACTAGGGTTTTGGGTACCTAGGTTTCCAGGATCCCCTAGGGTTACTATTCAGCTTTTCATTTTTTCCGATCCAAAAACACACAGCAGTTTTGTTTATGCCAGCATACCAATGATACAATCTCCTCTCGGTCTCATGCATCTATCACTCTTCTGCAGATTTTCGGATTCCCTTGGTTCACCTAGATCTGCAGGTTTGTTCTAAGGCTGCTAGGGTTACAGGTTCTCGTCTCGGTTTCCCCCTAAACTTCTAGCAGTTGGCTAGTCCCCTGATTCTCTTCACCACTCGCTCCATTAAGGCAGGAAACTAAATTCAGTCTTCTCTTCCTAACTCTCACTGGCCACTTTCGCGCACCAGATCCTGTCTGTAGCAATCCAGGTTCGCGACTCCGTTCATGCATAAACAGTATAAAACAAGACAGAATAATAAACAAAACCTCTACTGTATTAAGATTTAAACAATCATGAATCCAAAGTCGGGATAAACTAAGTTGCTGAAATCATAAACCCTAGGTTCACCGAGAACCTAGGTAAAAAGTCTAGCTAATAAAAACTAACATAAAGAAGAGAAGAGAATCAAACAGGTGACTGCTCCGATGCTCCTGCTTCTGCTGTGTCTGACTCTGATTCTGTGTATTCAGTTTATCCTGTGTTGTATATGTCGTGTGTTGTATATTGTATCCTGAAACTGCTGGGCATAGCTGCTTTATATACGGCTGAAGTTTCCATAGTCCTGTGCTGAAATTCATGTTCTGCCCCTGTCTAAACCGCCCTGGGAAGCTTCTGGAAATCCTGTCCTGCGTCTGAATGCACCTTCCTGCGTCTGAACGCACATGTGCGTTTGAACGCACATCCCTGCGTTTGGACGCACAATGCTGATTTTGACTTTTTGACTCTCTGACTTCCGTTGACTTTCTTAGTTGTGCCTTTGAACGCACAATGTGCGTTTGAACGCACATACTTGGTCTTCTGGTTGACTTCTGCCTGATTCTGACCTTTCTGAAATTTGTAGTTTCCTGCGTCTGAACGCAGGATGTGCGTTTGAACTCACAACACTTAGTCAATTTTCCCTGTCTTCTGCAACTGCACTGTGCTGTGCGTTTGAACGCACAATGTGCGTCTGAACGCACATACTTAGCCAATTTTCTGCACTTTCTTGGGTTTAGCCAATTTTTGTCCTTTTTCGGCATCCGGGACTCAGTTTTTGCGTTTGGCCACCAATCTTGCATGCGGACATAAGTTTGTTTTGACTTCAGGGCTGCGTTTGAACGCACAATGTGCGTTTGAACGCACATGTGCGTCTGAACGCAGAACCTGTGCGTCTGAACGCACATCAGCTACAGCTCCAACTTCAAAACGTCGTAACTTCTTCGTCCGATCTCCTATTTATCACCGTGACCTATCGTTGGAAAGCTCTTGAAGTCTACTTTAATTTTCCGCCGGTCTCACTCCAAAATTCATTGTAGAAATCAAGATGTGATCAAAATAGTGGAGACTGGTCATTCTAGCTTCTCCGACTTTGCGTCTCTTTACTCCGCTTTAGCTCCCGTTGCTTCCGAAGTTCGTTTCATGCCTCAAACCAACCACTAAGCATCCGTTCCTGTCAACACAACATGAAAAACTATACCAAGCGAGTATATATGTCATTTAATATCTATTTATGCACGAAAATGCCCGAATTTCACAATTAAGCTCAAACTCCTCTTTTTCATAGTACGGAGGCTTTGTCGGCTAAAACGTGCTCAGTCTTATGGAAACTCAACTTATTAAATTCTAATATAAGCTCACAGATAACTCATAAATGGGAGTTATCACGCCACTGCTTGCATAGGTCGATTACCTCCTCCAGAGAACATGGCAGAGGCGGGGCGTCTGAGGTCGAAACCTTGTGTTGATTGTGTGGCGAAACTGTGTTGACCTCATCTTCGCACCCCCTCTTGTAGCTAAACCTACTGATCTTGAAAGCTGGTCCCCCTGGGGATCGCTCAGGAGCATGCATCTCCTTCTGCCTCTCGACTATAGGCTCTATATTCTTGGTACATTCGATTAATTTTGAAAAATTAGGCATTTGCAGATTAATCAACACGCCCTTGTATTCCTCTCGCATCCCCTGGAGACATATCTCTACGAGCCGGCTTTCGAGCACTTCATCCCTGCACTCCAGCGACTTTGCTCTGAACTTTTTGATGAATGTAACTCCATCCTCGTCATGCTTCTAGTACATTCGCGACAGGTGGATCATCTTAACCTTCTCCTCCATCTGGAAGAACTTGGTATAAAACTTCTTAACCATGTCATCCCAGGTCATGATAGAGCCAGCCTCGAGCGTTTTGTGCCATTTATACGCGACGTTTCCCAAAGACTTTGGGAACTCACGCATCAGCAGGTTGGAGTCAATCCCGTGCGGCCCCATCACATCGATGAAGCGCATGACGTGCTCCGGGGCATTCCCATTGACATCGTCGAATTTATCCCACTTAGGGGCCTTGTACCCTGCAGGGTTGGGCATCAAATAGATCTCACGCGGAATAGGAGGTGTATTGTCAACTTTCGGGATGATGGTGTCTGTAAAACACTGGTTGGCCAGAAAGTTATCTATACGCTGCTCCAGAGCCGTCATGCTTGTTGATGCACTTCCTCCCACAGTAGAGGGAAGGGTTGAAACTGGTGGAGACACATATGTAACGGTTGGACTGGGGGTGTAAGCCACATTGCTTACGGTTGCTGGTGGAGAAAGCAAGGAGTCTTGTGGCTGGCCATTGAAAGGAATGCCCGGTAATTGGGAAGCAGGTGTGATAAGGGATGGCTGAACAATCTGCCCTTGGGTAGTAGGTGGCTGGACCGTTTCTAGTGGGCTTTGAAAACTGGGATTAGATGGTGTAGAGATCCCAAAAAGGACATTATCTGGGCCATCTATGCAGACTGAGCCTGGAGGGCTTTCGCCTGGCTGTGGAGAGTGGCGTTCAACGTTTCCAAGGTTGGAGTACCACCGGCTGTTGTGGCGGGTTTCCTCTCGTGAGGTCGTCTCGGTTGAGGGAGACATGTTGCTGGCATCTTCATCGTGAGACATGGCTACTTGCAGGAGTAAGTTTCACGTCGGGTTCACCAAATGTGTACGAGAGAATCCTTTGATGAAGATTCAAGCGTACACTAAGAGAAGAGAATGAGAAACACAGGAGGTATAGGGTTGTGAGTAGGGAGAGAGTAAGACGATAACAACTGTATTAGAGAGAGACAGAGTTTTGGCAGAGCTTCCGCCTAGTTCAGGTGATTAGTGTTATGTAAGGAAGGGTTAACGATCATGTATATAGTGGAGAATATGACCATTGTAGTGGGTTAATGCGCCCATTAATGGCGGCTTAATTACCTTAACCACAATGGCACGTTCGTCCGCATATATAGGGACCGTTACGCACTTCGTCCGCGTATACCGGAACCGTTATGAGATTGACCGAGTTTATGGAGCTCGTGGTCATAAATCTCTCAAAGCAGTTACTAAAGGTCGCGCGCAGGCTTGGTTGTCGCTCGCGCGCGACGGAACATACTGTAGCCTCCAAACCACTAAGTCTCTACAAGTCCCGTGTCGTGATATGCGAGGGCCCTGTCTCGCAGCCCCCACGTGGATCAGCGCAGGTGGTGATCCTGTGTGTGTGGAGCACAGCTAGGTGTGCTAGATGACTGCCACGTGGCTGCGATCTATCTGTCTGGAAAGCACTATCTACATACCTAAACCACAAAACTGAACTCTCGTCTCAAAAATCTCTCAACACACATTTTTCTTCTAACCTTCGTCTTGAACATAATATAAGTACACTGTGCTCTTCCTTACTCTAACATTATTGCAAAACTCGTCGCCAATATAACACGCTAGTCCTTCACAATTCGTCGCTCTGAGGTCCATCCTCATATTTGTCCGCTCGTACAAATTTTTCTTGAATGGTATTTTCTTAATTACTTCGTACCTAAGATTATCTTGGTCCCTCCTTCGTCAGGTTCGACTAGAGTTGTAGCTTTAAACCTCTTTGTGCAAAAACTAATTCTATTGTTGTATGGGTGTGGTCAATTTTCCTATACTGTATAACCTATTGTATCATTCATATATTATCACGAATTACAAGAAAAGAAATACATGGCATATAATGAGCCACTAAGCAAATAATATAACACATTGATGATTATCAAACAATTAGTTACACATGCATTTGCACACAGGCTGGTCACATATTATTCTTTATTTTTCTTTTAAAATCAGAAAAATAGTCAATCAGGCAAGTAAAAATTATGAATTTTGGAGTTCAATAACCTCTCCCAGTCTACTTTCATAATCAAGAAGAAACAACTCAAAATAATTTATAAAACTCAAGCGGCACAGAGAATACTACAGCTGCTGTCACAGACCACCAGAACAGAAGTTTTGAATTTGCGAGGTCTTAGAATGACTTTAAACTCCTCAAAATGGACTAGGATTGAGCGTAGATTTAGCCATATGTGTACTAACAACCATAAAAATTTGAGAACCATCCAACGTCTGGAAGTTAGATAAACATAAAAAATTCAACAGCTAGTCATTTTGCAGTTCTGCTACTACACAACAACCTTTGAAAATTCATAACTAAGTCTTACAAACAAATATGGGGCTGAAACTTTTATGGGAGATACCTGGGTATATCTACTTTTTGGGAAAAGTTCAGAAAAAAATAACTCCACATATAAACATGTCTGCTACGCAAAATGCCAACTGCTGCGAAGAATCAAATAATGCCAAAATCATTGCACTTGCGTTTTAACTCCATGAACGTTTTCTATGCACTTAATTAACGATAACAAAACACAATCCAACCATAATTTATCTAATCATACTCCAAAATCACAAAACTAAAATTATTAAACTCCAAAACGGGTCTTCAAAACATGAGCGTTATCCCTCATCCTTAAAGCAAATGGCTAAGAATTCAACTCTAGCCCAAAAGTGGCTATACAAAATTATTCAAGAAACCTCGAAGTATTGTTTGGCATCGTAGCCTTATTCAAAACAATAATAAAACTCAAAAATGCATCAAAGTCTAGGAAATTAAAAAAAAAATTCTAATATGGCTACTCCTCGTCATCATCGCTCACATCCAACTCCACATCTTCATTGGGATCATCCTCGAACTCCTCATCCTCACTGGGTCTTCTTCACTTTCATCATAATTCCATGGAGTCTTCCTCAATTTCATAATCTTCCATTGGGTCTTCTTCGACCTCGTCATCATCACTAGATTTTATAACGATCACCTCCTCCTCGGCATTAGAATCTATCTCAATCACCGTGTAGCTTTGCCATTTACCATAGGCCTCCATCAATAGTTTGCATATGAAATTGGCGTCTACCCTACATTCACCTTGGTAGAAATAATCTCTAGCATTAAACTTGTTGTACCTACCCATAATGTTGCTGTAATTTGCAATGATATCTCCAAACATGGGCCCCATAGGTAGCGCCTTCACCATGCAGTCTGCCCGGAAAGTCCGATTCCGATACCGAGGGAAATACAATGCAACGAACCTATGCTCACAAAACTGAATCACGCGATCACGAAACGCAGGCAGATCCTCACCATTCGCCCAAGGAGTCACGACCGGGTGCCTCTCGACTGGCAATACACGCTTCCTTGTGGTTGTTTTGGTTCTAGCCATCTACAAAAGAAAACAACTCCATAAGTCTCTTACTCCACAAAGTATATAACGTAAACAAAATGACTACTCTCATGAAATAAATTCACACTCACAAAACTTCAATTATATAATCACAAGACTTTTGAAAAGGACCCTTAACCTTTGATCACCCAAAACAGTAGACTTCTAACCCGAACTTCAATGAAACGCCTCAAAACCCAATCACAAAGTTACTCGGGTATGCCAAAGCTCTTAGTTAGGAGTGGGTGGGTGTACTTACTTTCTAGCCTATTTTCTAAGGACTTACACACATAACAGTCATATCCAAGACTACCCAAATTCCCAACGACTTGTCAAATTTTAATTGATTTTTCTATATTAATTTTAGTTACCCTAACGGGTTTTGATTTCCTTTTGGATTGCCCGCTCTGATACCACCTGTAACACCGCCAAAATGACCAAGCCGGAAGCCCGAGGGTGTCACTCCGTAACCAAGACGAAGCCCGGATACAAGGACCTTTAAAAATGGATCCCAAGCAAACTAAATTAAAAGTTAAACATTAAAACTTTATTACAATTCAAAGGCTGCCTCAAACATGGGTGCTTTAAAAACTAGAGTATTATTAACTAACAAATGAGCTCTAATTTATTGAAATGAAATGACTAAATATCTAGGTGATGATTCGCGCCCCTGCTAATCCAAATTCTCATCAGCTATACCTGTGGTGCAGAAAAAAAAAAGGAAACACCACAGTACAAAATCAGCAATAAATACTGGCAAGCAAACACCCAAGCATGTAAAATGATTACGAGGCAATTTATAAAACACAATAACCAACTTTCCATGGAGTATTTTCTATTCAAACACAGCGGAAATAAAGTTTGACCCTTGTAAGAAAACATGAGAGTTTCCAATTCCATTGTATTTTCCCGAAACCAGTTTATTATCCAAGATGGGAATCCAAACCACATATTATTCATTTTCCATTCATATTATCAAATCCAAAAACCACATTGTTCATTTGTTGTGACGGGGAGAGAACCAACCATCTCGCAAGCATCCAGTACCTTAAGTGTCGACACCCCCTAAAGACTCTTGCGGCCAGAAGGGTGAGTACAAGGAGCTATCCGGGGCATTGCAACCGGATTAAATAAAAATAATTGGACGCGTGAACGAAGCCAACACGCCCAAACCAAAAGTAACCAAGTAATAACCCCGCACAACTCTTCCACTTTACGTTATCATCCATTATTATATTTTTGTGATATTTTCAAGTAAAGCATTTAACAAGTAAAATCAGATATTTAAATGGCACATAACACATAAATTCATTTTGAGACAATTAAGAAGAAATAATTTGACACGAAGGGAGTTAGGCACACTACGCCTGACATGTTTACTCACCTTGAATCTCAAGCAAAAGCAAATCCCTTCCTAGTAATACTAGACGTATCCTTCGTCAATGAAATTGTCGCCTACAAATTTAGTAATTTACTAATCAAAATACAATACTAAAAAAATGTACAATGCCTACCTAACAAGATAATGACCCTACAAAGTTTAGTTTTTAAGTTTCTAGTTCACCCTTAACTCATACTTCAAAACACAACCTAAAGTCTTGCCCCAAAATCCTATAATCTAATGTGCACATAACCTAACATAACTTTATAAATTTATTACTCCAACTTCCCAAACAGATCATGACTCAAAAATAGTCTCACTAGATCTAAAACACTCTGAAAAACAAGTTTAGCATCAAACGTATCCGAATTTCGATTCCCGGATCAAAAGATATGACTGTTTTAACTTTCTAGTCCCACTCTCATGACCCATACGGGAATTATTGATTTTATATAAAATATCCTCCAAAACATCTAATTCATCCCGTATTCAAACAAAATTCAATGTACAATGAATACCCACTTCAAATCAAGTTACATCCCACATACTAGGATCATCAAATCATCCAAATCGATTAATCAAACTCCCCTCCATAAATAGGGTTTTTTCCCATAAACTAAGAACATGATTAATCCCAACACTTGATTATTAATCCTACGACTTCATGAATGATCAAACTAACAATATAAATCTGAAAATTAGCGATAAAGAACTAAAATTATAATTGATCAAGACTTACAATTGGAGGAGATGATTTGAAACGATTAAGAGGCGCGGATTGAAGCTTGCTAGCGGAGATGAGGCGGCGGAGATCTTGACGGAATCAACCCGGTCAGAAAGAGAACCAAGAATAAAGAATTAGATGAAGAAGGAGACGTGGAAAAATAAGAAGAGAAGAAGAGAAGAAGAAAAGAAGAACGAACCAGGTGCATTCCGTCGTCCAGGAGCAGTGGAGAGAGAGACGCACGAGAGACAAAGAGAGACGATTTTGACTTCCTGATCGTGAGAATGAGAGAGAGATTGAGATGATGGTGATGATGAATTTGAAAAAGAAATCGATGATGATGATGATTGCATCCGATTGATGAGGAGAAATCACGTCAGTTGTGATTTTGGGTGTACAAAATGATATCAATCTGATAGAAAAGACACTTTCACACCACTAATTTAGGCAAAAAGACAACCACCACCCCCTAGTTTAATTAAAAGGCACTAAAAAGTTTAGGTAAAAGTCACAAAGACCCCCAAATGCTAGTGAACACTTATAATTCCCAACATTGAAATTTAACCACCAACACATATAATAATATTACAAAATACCCATAGTCACCAAAACGGGGTATTTCATCCTTCCCCCTTAAAGAGAGCTTCGTCCTCGAAGCTTAACCCAAATCCTCAAAACCACTAAGGTATGAACCTCCACTCAAGGGTACAACTAGTAAATGCAAACCTAAGGTCATGAATGATATGCAACATACTATAAGGAGTACTGTATTAGAAACCGAAGGATTACATCCTCTCCCCCTTAGAGGAGTGACGTCCTCGGAGCTCAAAATACCTCGTCAAGAAGGTGAGGATACTTCTTCCTCATATCATCCTTCGCTTCCCAAGTTGCCTCTTTAGTGAGGTGATTACTCTCAAGAAATTTACAAGATTAAAAATCTTGTTGAGCGTTCCCCTTGTCTTCATCTCCATCATCTTAATGAGATGTAACCCATTAATAAGGAAGGTTCTAAATTGACTGGCACTAGCCACGACTCCCGGTCCTAGGCGACAAATAGGGAGCCTACATTCTCTTCCCACTTGATAAAGTCTGCAAGTTGTCAATTAAACATGACATCCTGATTGACTAACAACTTATCATGGTACATGTACTTCATATATGGGCCCCATGAAGTTCATTCAATGGATCCCAATACCCCCACTTGATATCTCCAAACAAAGGTCTATCCGGAAAAGAATTGAGTATTCACGAGGTCTCAAGAATTGAAATTACATAGTATGGGTCACTATTCTTGGTCTGCAAAAGTCTCGCACTCATCTACAATACAACTCGGAAATCAGACAAACACTCGAATTCGAATTGCGAGTACTTGGTCCACATATTTTTGGTGGAGTCGGGTAAGATGCCTCATGGAAGGTCTGATGTAAACCTTAATTCAACACGAATTGGCATTCCCAGAAATCCAATAGAAGCATAGAACTCCAGAAGTACCTTAGAGGTGAATAACCAGTCCATACTCCAAACAACGGTTTAACGACAAGACTCGGATCATACACATTATTTAACAATATATGCTAGCTGCCCCAAACATGAGACTATACCGTACTAAGTTAGATTACATCAAAACTTGTCCTGATTTTTGTACTAACGTAATAGAGAGCGACCCAAAACCTAAATCAATAACTCAAATGATAACCACTACAACACCGTAAATTGTTTGTCACGAGGAATAAGTTCTTAAGATCTCCCAAGACTGACCATCCATACTCTTAGTCAGATTGCTAATAAACTAATATATTAACTATATTACTCCTTATACAATAAAGGTGATACAACCCATCAACTATCATAATACCAAGGACAAACCATTAAGGAGAAAACATCGCAGTTGTCAACTAAGAGTTTTCCCAAGAATTCTCACAACTCCGCAACATTTATAAGAGACAGTACAATATTGGAGATCAAACTCTTAAGCAATGTATTAAGATCTCAAAACAGGTTCTGCAATGATGGAACTCTGAAGCCCGATTCTAAATCAAACATAAATTGTAAAATGCATAAAACTATAGCCCCGAAAACAAGTCCTTAAATGAGATGTTTGTGACAAGCTATCATCAATGAGAGAAAATTAAACTTCCCAAGTATTACGATAATTTATAGAACTCCAAGTATAATGTCAATATTTTAGTATTTCCCACCACATTAACTCTCAAACTATCACCATAACAACTTAATATGCTGAAATCCCCAAAGTAGCAAACTCAACAGCAATAGGATTCCATATAAATACCCAAGTCTAAGCTCTGAAAAACTAGCTAAGAAGTACCTAAAACCACAAAATTGAACTCTCGTCCCAAACATCTCTCAAACACATTTTTTCTTCTAACCTTCGTCTTGAACATAATTTAAGTACAATGTGCTATTCCTTACTTTAAACATTATTGCAAAACTCGTCGCCAATATAACACGCTAGTCCTTCACAATTCCTCGCTCTGAGGTCAATTCTTATCTTTGTCCGCTCGTGAAAATTTTTCTTGAATGGTATTTTCTTAACTACTTCGTACCTAAGATTATCTTGGTCCCTCCTTCGTCAGGTTCGACTAGAGTTGTAGCTTTGACCCTCTTTGTGCAAAAACTAATTCTATTGTTGTATGTGTGTGGTCTATTGTCCTATTATAACCTATTGTATCATTCATATATTATCACGAATTAAAAGAAAAAGAAATACATGGCATATAATGAGCCACTAAGAAAATAATATAACACATTGATGATCATCAAAAAATTAGTTACACATGCATTTGCACACAGGCTGGTCACATATTATTCTTCATCCTTCTTTTAAAATCATAAAAATAGTCAATCGGGCAATTAAAAATAATGAATTTTGGCGTGCAATAACCTCTCTGAGTCTACTTTCATAATCAAGAAGAAACAACGCAAAATAATTTATAGAAATCAAGCGGCGCAAAGAATACTACAGCTGCTGTCACAGACCATCAGAACAGAAACTTTGACTTTGAAAGGTCTTAAAATGACTTAAGCTCCTCAAAATGGACTAGGCTTTCACCCAGATTTAGCCATATGTTTCTAATAAAAGCCATAAAAATTTGAGATTCATCCAAGGTCTGCAAGGTAGGTAAACATAAAAATGCTACAGCTAGTCACTTTGCAATTCTGCTACTACACAACCAACTTTGGAAATTCATAACTAAGTCTCAGAAACTGATATGGGGCTGAAATTTTGATGGAAGATACCTGGGTACGCAAAATGTCAACTGCTACGCAAAATGCGAACTGCTGCGCAGAATCAAACAACGCCAATATCATTTCTCTTGCGTTCTAACTCCGTGAACGCTTTCTATGCACTTAATTAACGATAACAAAACACAATAGAACCTTAATTTATCAAATCATACTCCAAACTCAGAAAACTACATTTATTAAACTCCCAAAACGGGTATTCAAAACATGAGCATTATCCCTCATCCTTAAACCAAATCGCTAAGAATTCAACTCTAGCCCAAAAGTGGCTATACAAAAATTATTCAAGAAATCTGAAAGTATTGTTTGGCATCATAGCCTTATTCAAAACAATAATAAAACTCAAAAATGCATCAAAGTATAGGAAATTAAAGAAGTCTAATATGGCTACTCCTCGTCATCATTGCTTACATCCAACTCCACATCTTCATTGGGATCATCCTCGAACTCCTCATCCTCACTTGGGTCTTCTTCACTTTCATCATATTCCATGGGGTCTTCCTCAATTTCATCATCTTCTACTGGGTCTGCGCATTAGCCCTAATGCTACAATTAATACTGTTTTTTGCTAAATACATCATTAATTTTAGCAAAACCCGGATTTTCTTAATGACGCTTTTGCTAAGATTTCTAGTAGTGGCAATTCCGGCCTAACTTTCATACGCTTTAAATCCCTTCGTGCATTTGCATGATCTTTAATTTTTCCTTCCGTACCCATCAGCGTCCCAACAATACTGTCGAAAATGTTCTTCTCGATATGCATTACGTCCATCGAGTGTCTTGTTTTAAGTTCATGCCAATAAGGTAGTTCGAAGAATTTACTTTTTTTCTTCCAATTTAACTCTTCCGGGGGACAGTTCAAATTCTCTAACTTCTTCAGAAAGACATCCCTCGATAACTTCTTCGGCTTTTTTTCATTTCCCTTTTCCCAAACTTTGTACTAGTCCGCCACTTATTATTCGGCCCCAGGAACCTACGGGCACCCATATAAGCTTGGTTCCTACTAAAATGTAGACTGATCGAAACTGTGTCCTTCTTATAAGGAGGGCAAGCTAGTTTTCCTTTCGTGCTCCATCCCGACATCATTGCATAGGCGTGAAAATCGTTAATGGTCCAAAAAAGTGCAGCATGTAAGATGAATCGCTCACCAGTTGTTCCGTCATAGGTCTCAGCACCTACTTACCACATTCCATTAAACTCGTCAACTAAGGGACGCAAGTAATTATCGATTCCGTTTCCCGGGGACGTTGGGCCAGGTATCAGCATCATTAGAAAATCCTCATAAAAAGACACCCCTCACGGGACATATTGTACTGCCGTGCAGCAGCATGCCACATACTCAAAGCACTATTCATCAATCCAAATGGATTAAAACCACTAGTGTCTAGTTCCAAACGGACATTACGGGGATCTCTAGCAAACCACTCATTCGCTAGGTCAAACTCAAGCCACTGCTTTTCATCGGCAGGATGAGTAATGACTGAGCCATTCTGGACACGCTCTTTCTTGTGCCATCTCATTGCCTTAGCGGTTGTTTTTTACATGAAAAAATTGTGTAGCCTCGGTTTAATTGGAAAGTATCTTAGAACATGTCTGTGAACTCTTTTTCCCTTTGTGGTACTGGGCTGATATCTAGGCTCACCACAATCAGGGTTTCGACAGTGGTCTAGGTGTTCGTTTTCTCTCCAATTTAATGTGTAGTGTTTAAGGCACGCATGGATGTTGATGTATCCTAGCCCTAGTCCACGCATCACTTTCTTTGCTTCATAAAATGACTTAGGTATTGAGTGACCAGGAGATACTAACTCTTTATTAAAATCTAACAACAATTTTACAGATTTGTTACTCCATCTAAAAATTGTCTTAACATGAAACAGTTTGACGATGAGTGACAACTTAGAGAATGTTTGACACCCAGGGTATGCTTCAGATGCGCATCCTTCAACAACATGTCAAATTCATGGGGACCCCCATCATCGGTGGATGGTACGGAACCGGGTGAGGGAAGCGTTTCGTCCTGTAAGTCCCCGATCAACCCCTCCATGTCATCACCTGTTTCTGCAATGTCAATAACCCCACTACCCGCGGTACCATAACCTATACTGACACTTTCCTCCCCATGCTAGGTGTTGATGAATTGAAATTGCATATTTTAGTATCTTAATTAACTCTTCATATATGTGTAATTTATCTATTTTATCTCTCTTTCTAGACTTATGCTTGTTTTCGTAGTTTTGGTTGTTTTTCCCTAATTTTGTAGGTGAAGACGTGCTTTAAAACGCAAGAGGCTAACTAGGGGGAGCTTAAACGATGAATTTGAAGAGGATTTACGGCTCAAGAGCCATGAAGAAGGGACTTGAAGGACCTAATTTGAAGAATAGTTGAAGATTTAAGAGCCTATTTGAGAAGACAAGAGAAGAATTGCGGCCATTATTGAAGATCTAGAAGTCAAAAATTGAAGGTCAAGGGCCAAGAAGATAAGTTTTTAACGGAAGTGGGGCTTAAGTGCAAGTTTCTAAACCTTTTAATGGCTATTTTGAAGGATCCTTAACGGATTCGGGGTGTTCTTGCAATTATGCAAACGTTTTAAGAGAACAGGGGGTTATTTTAAAATCCCCAACAAGCGTGAGGGGGGTCATTTTGCAATTTTGTCAAAACAGCTAATGAACAGAACGTCGTCTTCTTCCTCACGACGCAATAGGACGCAGAGCTTCCATGGAAGCTACACGAAGCTTCGACCCAGCCCCGTTGGACCCCCCAAATCGCCACCAAATCACTTCAATTCGGTCCCAAATTGATCCCCAGCCCACTCACTACCTCCTGATACCCTCAATTCGGCCCAACAAGCAACGAATAAGAGGGTACGAAACCACTTCAAGAAGAAAGCCCCAAATAAGTTAGGGTTCCTGAGGCGATGGCAATCGACGAATACATCAATTCAGCGGTGGATATGAAGTCTTGGAGGGTACGAAACCTATCCCCGAAGTCTATATAAACCAAGGAGGAAGTAATTTTTGGCTCTCCCCTCTCACACCTTCGGCACCATACTGCTCTGTTCTGGGTTTCGTTTTCTCCTCTCTCTCTCTCTGATTTCGCCTTCTTCTGGGTTGTTCTTGAGCTCTCTAAGGGCCAAGAACAGAGAAAGAGGAAGAGGGGGAGAGAGGAGTCCGGTTTGATTCATTTTGGGCTGGTTGTGCACTGTTTTTGGCTCTGTTTTGTGTTGTGTTTTTGCTGTGTTAAGCACTGCAGCAGTAGTAGCAGTAGCTAGCAGCAGCATTGGAACTGCTTAGTTGATTTTTCTTCCATTTCTTGTAGTTTTGATTCAAGTTAGTTTGATTTAGTTCTTCAAGTTATAGCTTAATATTGTTTTATTGGAGTTGATTTTGAGATAGACTTGTGTATTCTTGAGTTTGAGCTTGAAATATATGAAAATATATTTGAATATTGGTGAAATATCTTCTTCAACTCAATAACATGCTTAGCTAGTTCATTTGTTGGGTTACTTGATGAAGTTGGATGGCTTGTTGTGGAGTTTCAATTGTTCTTCAAAGTTTCACAAGTTTGGATGTCGAATTCATTGAATTCTTGTGTCGAAAGACAAATCCGAATTGTGTCTTGATCTTGTATGTGGACTCACTTGGCGGAGTACATATCCTTGATGCTTGACATAACTCGATTTTGGGTTTCTCTATTGAATTCGTGAGCTAGACTATTCCATTTGATTTAGAATCCATGTTTCGTCGCTTCATACAAATTTTGGGTGTAGAACTTCACTAGCAAGTTTTCTAGCGAAATCAATTAACCCAACTCCACTCTCTTGAATCGTAGTGTTAGTAGTATTAGTAGTCGTTTCTTTCATTTCTTAGTTTCAAACACAACTTTCTCCATCACTTGTGGTGGATTTGATAGCTTGACTAGCTATAAAGTCTATGAGAAATTTCTTTTATCGCTTTAGTTAGTCGTTTCTACTTTCTATCCTAGTTTTTCAAGTCATTGTCTAAAGCCTCCTCTCCTTGTGGATTCAACTCCGGACTTACCGGATTTTATTACTTGGGACGATATCCTATACTTGGGATTATTTTTGGTCGAACAGTAGGTCCATACTGTGTAGTCCTTTTGTATAGCGTTCATATGCAGATGCTCTTAAACTTGCTCGACACTTTCATAAACTACATTAACACAACTACAGAAAGGAAATCGTACCTTATTAGAACTATCACTATGCAATCTAGCAACCTACATAAACCCAGCAACTCCTTTAGTATATTCAGGAGAAATTTTATGAGCCAGCGACATCCACCCACGATCCACTAAGCCAACACAATTAAGAGTAGACAACAATATTTCCCTACTACAACCTATCCTAAACAAGACATGCAGACAACACGTCATGTAGGAACTTGCATTATCACATCGTCAAAAAGTCCGGAGTAGAACACAAAAAAGGTGCAACTCAGGATATCACACAATCGCGCGAACTGTACAACGACCAAGTGTAACTTTCCTTCGATTGAATGTAGATCCATATCATCACGGCCTCTTCAGTGAGCATGAAGTGACTCATATCTGTACTAAGAGTAAAGTAATGCGTATTACACAGGCTGCAAAGGATTTTTTCCCCGCCTTGCGTATAACATTTTCTCACCATCAACCAGTGCCATCGATAGAGCCACATCATCACGCTCTCTTAATGTGCTCATGAAAACCAAATAAGAGATGAACACCAAATAAGAGTGCACATTCGATTATTAGTTAAGAATGACATAATATCAAAAAGTACACATTAAAACATGTTACCAACCCCACAGAAGACCAACCCCACAGCAGTATATAAATAAACAAGCATTTCTGAACTTCACAAGTACAAATCGGTTGTCCAGTGTAATTCATAAAAAGAGGCTTAGATCAGTGTTATCATCAAAGACATATAAGATCTGCTCACAGGCTGCAAAATGATTTTGCCTTTCCAGTATATTACATTCTATCAGCTTCGACAATCGTATTCGAAAGATCTTACAGTACTATTGAAAGCTTGAACGAACGAATTCGAATCACTGATTATATCGTCACCACCTCTTACAGTGTACTAGTGAAAGCTTCAGCGCAACTTCCTCAATACATTTTGCAAATGGGGTTGGAATAAAGGAGAATTGTAACTGGTAGCACACACTATGCACATATTATAGACAACAAACAATCCAAATATTAACATAAGTTATGATCATAAAATTACATCCACGTAAGTTTGCACTTTACCTCCTTTCAAGTTTCTTAGTTGTAGAACGTAAGCTCCGATTCGCGTGTCTTCTGTACAAATCAACATATGAAACAAAGAACATTCAATCAGAGCTGAAGTATGTTTAATACGGAACATGATGGATCCACAAAGAAAGAAATTACGACTCACAGTACCAATAATGAACTCCTATGATCAGTAATATAGCCGTCCAAGTCAAAAAGACAAGTCGAACGCCACATATGACTCACAAAGTTTAGGAAGTGAGGGATTGACCTAAGTACACAGAGACAGAGAGCTAGCAGATTGACAATTTAAGATAAAGACAAACAAAGAGAGGGCTAGGCAAAACATATCATGACATTTCTCAAGTGGTTGTGTTCATGTATCAGATTTAGAAGTTGCATGTCAGTAGTCACACGTAGCGTTGGCACGTTAATAAATAACATAAGCTTCTCATGTATACAGATAAACACATGAATGCCCCCAAATAAATAGTTTGAAAATGAAAAAATACTAAAGAAAGAACACTTACACCCACCTAACAGAAGAATAGCCCTATATTTTTCCTTTCAACCCTAGGGAGCCCCAAATCGAAAAACACTAGTTTGAATACAGGTATTCTTGCAGTTCTACAGCAGGAATCGACCGGAGATAACAACAGATATGAACACGAACAAGAAATAACAAGATATATCAATGAGAACAAGTAATATTTTAGCAGATTTTAATAGAAGAAAAGCCATACTGAGCTTGATTGAGGCTAAGACGCGATCGACTCCGTGGGTGCTTTAGTGATCACTTCGACGACTTTCAAGCGCCGGTTAGACGAGACTAAGCCGTTGTTCAATCGATTCAGGCGCGTTTATTCGATTGGTCGGGGAGCTGAGAGGTCGCGGGAAAGGGCTTGAGAGTTCACGCTGGAGGATTTTTGTGGATAAGGGGAGAATGAGTGGAGCATAGGGATCCATATCGTATTTGTTAATTCATTCCGCCCACCATAGTTATTTATGTTAATTGTATTCTTTGTACCATAATTTTTCTTATTTCAATTTCCATCCCCTAAAAGCGGTTTAAGGTTTAGGATTTAGGTTTTACAGGAAATTAAGTTGGAGACCACTGACTAGTGACCTTTCAAGCTAGCGATTAGATATTCATGGATTAGAGGTCTAGAGTAGGGATCGAAAAGTTGACCGTTGACTGTGGAGTGAACTCTCTAGAGCGAAATATTAATTAGTTTTAGGGTTAAGTGGGGAAAAAATTTTACCGTTGACTGTAGATCAGTAGTTAGAATTTAGAGTTAACCATAGACTTTGTTTGATCGATTAGTTTCACCTTTTAGAGATAGCAACGTTAATCGAACCTAATAGTGATTGAATTTTGATTTAACCGTTGACCGTACAGTTGACTATTAAATTGACTGTTGTCTTCCTTTAACCGGACCTAATAGTGTCACCAAGTGGTAAACCAAAAGTTGAAAGTTAACTACATAATTAACTTTAGAGTTGACCGTTGATCGTACAGTTTTGTAATTTAGTTGACTTTTGTCCTCCTTTGACCGAACCTAATAGTTTCACTAAGTGGTAACCGCAAAGTTATAAGTTTACAACGTAATTGACTTTTGAGTTGACCGTTGACCGTAAAGTTGACTATTTAGTTCACTGTTTTCTTCCATTGACCGAACCCAATAGTGTCACGAAGTGGTAAACACAGAGTTAACATTTGACTAAGTAATTTACTTTTTGAGTTGACGAGTGACCGTACAGTTGACTATTTAGTTCAATGTGGTCTTTTTTTGACCGAACCTAATAGTGTTACCAAGTGGTAACCGCAAATTTGACATTTGACTACGTAATCGACTTTTTGAGTAGACCATTGACCATGCAGTTCACTATTTAGTTCATTGTTGTACTCTTCCTTTGACTGAACCTAATAGTGTGACCATGTGGTAACCGCAAAGTTGACATTTGACTACATAATCAACTTTTTGAGTAGACTATTGACCATACAATTGACTATTTAGTTCACTGTTGTACTCTTCCTATGAAGGAACCTAATAGTGTCACCAAGTGGTAACCCCAAAGTTGACAGTTTACTACGTAATTCACTTTCTCAATTGACCATTGACCTTAGAGTTGACTATTTAGTTCACTGTTCTCTTCCTCACACCGAACCTAATAGTGTCACCAAGTGGTAACCGGAAAGTTGACAGTTGACAACGCAATTGACTTTTGAGTAGACCGTTGACCGTACAGTTGACTATTTAGTTAACTGTTGTCTTCCTATGACCGAACCTAATAGTGTTACGAAGTGCTATCCACAAAGTTGACAGTTGACCACATAATTGACTCTTGGCAAAATTGCACTGGAGGTACCCATATTTTTCCAAAACTGGCAAGTGGGTACCCAGATTTTCAAATCGTGCACCACGGGTACCCAAATTTTCAAAATCGTGCACCAGAGGTAACCAACGCTAACTGCCGTTAACTTTCCGTTAACTTTCCATCCAAATTGGACAGAAAGTATAAAAATACTATTATACCCATTATTTTCACCTCCAACTTTTTTTAAAATACAACTGCTACTAACGAATTTAAAAAAATTAAAAATAATAAAATTTTAATTTAATAATTTGATATATGTAAGATAATGCAATATATTTCATAAAAATTACATATTTTTACATCATTTCAAGATATGAAATATGTTTTTATTAACATCTATCTGTCAATCTTAAAGTCTTTAATATTTTATAAACAATAACATATAAGTATATTTGATAATTTCACATGTGCCCTCCCGTTAATTTTCTATTTTGAGATTATGACATTTTGATATTTCTGTTAAAAAAATAAGTTAAAGACGTTAAGATTGACGGATATATGTTAATAAAAACATATTTCATATCTTGGAATGATGTAAAATATGTAATTTTGATGAAATATATTGCATTATCTTACATATATCAAATTATTAAATTAAATTTTTATTATTTTTAAATTTTTTTAGATTCGTTACTAGCAGTTGTATTTTAAAAAAAGTTGTAGGTGAATATAAAGGGTACAATAGTCTTTTTCTACTTTTCCATCCAATTTGGATGGAAAGTTAACGGAAAGTTAACGACAGTTAGGATTGGGTACCTCCGGTGCACGATTTTGAAAATTTGGGTACCTGTGGTGCATGATTTGAAAATTTGGATACCCACTTGCCTGTTTTGGCAAAATATGGGTACCTCCGGTGCAATTTTGCCTTGACTCTTTAGTTGACCGTTGACCGTAAAGTTGACTATTTAGTTCATTGTTGTCTTCCTTTAACCGAACCTAATAGTGCCACCAAGTGGTACCATGTACATTAGAGTATTTAGTTCATTGTTGACCTTGTTTGACTTAATATATTAGTTTCTCTGAGTGGAAACTGCGAAGTTAAATGTTGACTGAATATTAGACTTTTTCCTTATTCGTACGCCGTAGAGTTTACCTTTTTGTTCACCCTGCACTTTGTCTGACCTGACCAATATATTTTTTTCAGCAAAGTTGACAATTGACTGCATATTGAATTATGAGTTGACCATTGATTGTACAGTTTACTTCTTACAATAATAAATTGTTGACTTTCAATGCCTATTACTAATTTACAATCTACGGGCTTTAGGCCAATTATCAACAAGCAATGAAATTCCATTACTAAATCATAGGTCACAAAATTTTACAACAATAGTAATATAATATTTCAAACCAAGTACTGGATTAGAGAGTTCCAAATTATGTTACAAAACACAATGCAACATATTCATAATAGTAAAGATCCAAACTATATTACAAATACGTTGAAATCATAAACATAACTAGGACCCTATTATAAATCTCACACATGCGACACAGAAGCCCAACAAATATCCAAAAACGCCGGAAAGTAGCCAGTTATTCTTTGGTGTAGACGCAACACTTTCTACGAAACAATTGGACGGAGCGGCAAGTATGTCAGCACGACGGCGTTCCTGATCCGCCAACAAGGCATTCGTAGGCTCTTCATAATCTGTATACTTGTGAAAGCAAGCGCTCTTGTACCCCGTTGTTTGTTGCTGACACTCTTGCCATGACTTATATACGCCGCTTTGGCGGCCAACAAATACAGCATAGTAAGTCTGTTTGAGATTCATTTTTACGAGACAACACACACAGGCAGTCAATAACAGATGATCAGGAACAAACTAGTTCAGTCTGGCTCTGAAGTACAGAACTGTTTCAGTCAATAGCAAATTATTACAATTCTCTTACAATAGCCAAATTGTTGCAAGAATAGTGATCATAGGCTCAGACCTCTGACTGAATACATAATAAGAGATGATCACAGGCTGCAAAATGATATTGCCATGAGTACTACAATATCTCTCAAGTGATCAATGGATCCATATCATCACGGCATGTTATGATCACTCATATAAACTCGCCTGCTTAACATCCATCTCAGATACAACACAGTCAGAACTACCAAATTTAAAGCCAGAATCAGTAGTCACACATAGGCAGCATATATAGGTTATACAGTAAGAATCAGGGTCCTATGAGGATGCTCCAAGATATAGTACTGTAAGAGGATGCCATACGATATACTGTAATTCAGACCCAAACATAGGGACACAGAAGGAGGCTTAGATCAGTACTCGTGAAAAGAAAATAAGAGTTATAATATCAAGCTGAAAAATGATTTTTCCATGCCATTCATATTACACTCTACGAGCTTCAACAAGTAAATTCGATAGAACCATATATATCATCACAGACTATTCAGTGAGCATGAAGAGGCTCAGATCAGTACTCATGAATAGCAAATAAGAGATGATCACGGGATGGTAATGGATTTTTCCTTGCCCATATGACACTCTATCAGCTTCAATGAGTGAATTGAATAGATCCATATCACCACGGAATATTCAGTGAGCATGAAGAGGCCGGCTGAGATCGGTACTCATCAAAACTAAATGAATAATGATCACAGGCTGCAAAAGGATTTTACCTTGCGATGCATATTACACTCTATCAGCTTCAATGCGGGAACTCAATATATTAATCCAAATCATCACGGCCTCTGAAATTCTCACAAA
Source organism: Linanthus parryae (assembly GCA_023055425.1). NCBI lineage: Eukaryota > Viridiplantae > Streptophyta > Magnoliopsida > Ericales > Polemoniaceae > Linanthus > Linanthus parryae. The sequence continues at coordinate 52,842,492 of JALGPY010000005.1, forward strand.
TAGTCACTAATGCACCGACACAGGACACAAATAGCTATATATATATATGGATGGATCATCAGTTAACTGGTGGACTGCATGTACCACGTAATGCGAAAAGTACCAAAGTTGTCCACATAAATGAGACGCAAAAAGTGATTTCACTAGCAAAATGGAATGCAAGCAGCAAATGCAAACGGTGACTATAAAACTTTAATTTAGTAAATATGAATTCTGACACATAGACTATCAACTAAACAGAGTTTCATCCAGCACAGACATAACATTCTTATATCAAAAAGTATCGCACAACTTCATGATTATACCAAACAATTGAAAACTATCGACAACGGCATACTCAACATCTCAGTAATTCAAACATTGAAATGAAAATTGTCATATTCAAGACAGACAAGGAATTAAAACCCACACAGAAAAAGAAAAAACTCTAGAACAAGGTATTGGAATCAAGAACAAATAAAGCCCAAATACGATACCACTAAGACATCGCAGAATAACGGAACCCCCGTATACAAATAACCTAATCTATTAATTGTAAATCGAATAAGTGAATTCTTACTTGAGTATTTGGGCAGTTTCGATTCTTCGACGAAGTTCTCCGCAATTCCGATCGATGACAACCGGACCCGTCAGGATTCCAGATCTAAGTGCCTCGTCTCTCCCTCCCTCTTTCGATTGACGTAGTTAGCTCTCACCTCATAGAATAATAGTCTCGTGGTTATGCGGCTACGGTGGGAGTATCAATCGATGGAGAACATATTAAGAGCTACTGATCGAGAAGAGTTGGGGACTTGTGAAATCGATCAATTTGCCTGCGGGGTGAGAAGAAGAAGAACAGAGCTAGCTAGCTAGAGATCGAAATGAGGAACTTAAAAGTTGGAAACATTTCAAGGGTTTATGCTTTGGTGAAATGATGAATTGGGTTTTGGCTCTAACAATTTCGTGAATTGTTAGTTTTCCCCTCCAATATCTAGAGATCGAAATGAGGCCTGAGATAAGTTGGAAAAATTTAAAGGGTTTATGTTTTGGTGAACTGATTAATTGGGGTTTGGCTCTAAAATTTTCGTGAATTTTTAGTTTTCCCCTCCAACATGTTTGCTGAAATTTTCAATTGCCGCCGTTAATTATAATAGGTGGAGTTAAAATTTTGAAAATTTGTGTTTTTACCACAATTTTTTCATGTAATTATAATTTCCTCCCAAAATTTTGGTTAAAATTGTGTTTAGATCAATTTTCGACCATACTGCACGTCGTTGATAATTTTTATTTCGGATGCCTAGTCGTTTCCCCCACGAAAAAAACACAGCTGGTCTTTAAAAATCTAAAAGACAACAAGCCAGACGACTAACTGATAAAAAAAACTGTTTCTACTGCTATCAACGACTGTAATCCTGGTAGTCGGAAGGAAATTGGTCGCTGAAAGTAGGATCTGTTGTAGTGTACGAAGAATTATTTATATAAACAAGTTCAATCGGTTGCATAGTTGTACCTTCTAAGTAGGATCTCATTGACTTAAGAGTATGTCCACAATTTTTTTACTATTGTGTGTTAAATAAGTGGAAAAATCAAAAGTTTACATGTGGATATCAAATCCCATGTCATATGTGTAGGGGTTTAAGTGCAATAGTTACATAATTGGGAAATTTAATGTGTCTAAATATTTTCAATGATGATTATATGTGCAATTTATTGCAAGAAACGGGAGAAGGGGAGATGAAAACTCTCCGTCTCTCCTTTCTCTCTAGGTCAGTTCTCTATGTATAATTTTCACTCTCCGTTGCGTCAAGAAGAAAACGTCAGGGATAGAAATAAATGGACGAAGATGCCTCACAGTACTTCCGATAGACGATTTTCCCGCGGAGTGTGAAGAAGAAGAACATAGCTAGATAGGTAGAGATCGCAATGAGGAACTGAGAAGTTGGAAACATTTCACGGGTTTGTGTTTTCGTGAATTGATGAATTGGGTTTTGGCTCGAAAAATTTCGTGATTAGTTTTCACCTCCAATATCTAGAGATCGAAATGAGGAACTGAGACATGTTAGAAAAATGTCAAGGGTTTATATTTTGGTGAACTAATGAATTGGGTTTTGGCTCTAAAATTTTCGCGAATTATTACTTTTACCCTCCAAAATGTTTGCTGAAATTTTCAATTGCCGCCCTTAATGATAATAGGTGGAGTTAAAATTTTAAAACAATTGTGTTTTTACAACAATTGTTTCATGTAATTATAAATTCCCCCCAAAATTTTGGTTAAAACTGTATTTAGATCAAATTCCGATCATACTGCACGTCGTTGATAATTTTTATTTGGGATGACTAGTCATTTCCCCTACGAAAAAAACACAGTTGGTCTTTAAAAATTAAAAAGGGGACAAGCTAGATGACTAACTAATAAAAAATAATGTTTGTATTGCTATCAACGACTTTAATCTTGGTAATCGGAAGGAAACTGGTCGCTGAAAGCGGGATCTGATGTAGTGTACGAAGAATTATTTATATAAGCAAGTTCAATCGTTTGCATAGTTGTACCTTCTGAGTAGGATCTCATTGACTTAAGATTATGCCCACAATTGTTTTATGATTGTGTGTTAAATAAGTGGACAAATCAAAAGGTTCCATGTGGATATCAAATCCCATGTCATATGTGAAGGTTTAAGTGCAATAGCTACAGAATTGTGTAATTTAATGTGTCTAAATATTTTCAATGAGGATTTTATGTTCATTTTATTGCAAGAAACGGGATAAGGGGAGATGAAAAACTCTCCGTCGCTCCTTTTTCTCTAGGTCAGTTCTCTCTGTATAGTTTTCACTCTCTGTTACGTTAAGAAGAAAACGTCAGGGATGGAAAAAAATGGACGAAGATGCCTCACAGTACTTCCAATCGTCAATTTGCCCGCAGGTTGTGAAGAAAAAGAACAGAGCTAGCTAGCTAGAGATCGAAATGAGGAACTGAGAAGTTGGAAACATTTCAAGGGTTTGTGTTTTGGTGAATTGATGAATTGGGTTTTGGCTCTTAAAATTTCATGAATTGTTAGTTTTCCCCTCCAATATCTAGAGATTGAAATGAGGAACTGAGATAAGTTGGAAAATTTTGAAGGATTTATGTTTTGGTGAATTGATGAATTGGGTTTTGGCTCTAAAATTTTCATGAATTGTTAGTTTTCCCCTCCAAAATATTTGCTGAAATTTTCAATTGCCGCCCTTAATGATAATAGGTGGAGTTAAAATTTAGAAAAATTGTGTTTTGAACACAATTTTTTCATGTAATTATAATTTCCCCCAAAAGTTTGGTTAAAATTGTTTTCAGATCAATTTCTGACCATACTGCACGTCGTTGATAATTTTTATTTCGAATGAGTAGTCGTTTCTCCCACGATAAAAACACATCTGGTCTTTAAAAATTTAAAATACGACAAGCCAGACGACTAACTGTTGAAAAAGACTGTTTGTATAGCTATCAACGAGTGTAATTTTGGTAGTCGGAAAGAAACTGGAAGCTGAAAGCAGGATCTGTTGTAGTGTACGAAGAATTATTTATATAAGCAAGTTCAATCGGTTGCATAGTTGTACCTTCTGAGTAGGATCTCTTTGACTTAAGAGTATGTCCACAATTATTTTACTATTGTGTGTTGTAGTTGTTGTTGATAAAATATATTGACATGAGGAAACCGTAGCGTATAGTGTAAATATTATGAACATGTCAATAAAAATATCAAATTATTCAGATGTAAAATTTTCAAAAAGATTTGCAACAAAGAAGAAACTTTCCGGTTACAAAGAAAAATTACTCTCACCTGCGGGGAAGGAAATTCTTATTAAGTCTGTTGTTCAAGCAATCCCTACCTACATTATGTCAGTTTACCTTCTTCCAATTACTTTTCAAAAAGATTTGCAACAACTATTTGCACGTTTTTGGTGGGGAAATGACTTGAAAAATAAGAAAATTCATTAGAAGTCCTGGGATAGTCTTTGTAACTCTAAATCTGTGGGTAGTATGGATTTCCGCCACTTGCATGCTTTTAATCTTGCACTTTTGGGAAAACAGGTTTGGCGTATCCTTCACAACCCCAATTCTTTGCTTGCTAGAGTGCTTAAGGGTAATTATTTCCGTTATTCGGACATTATTTCAATCGAGGATACTTCTGATTCCTCGTACATTTAGAAAGGGCTTATTAAATCTAGAAATATTACTTTCAAAGGGGTTACACAAGGTATTGGGAATGGACATTGCACTCTTATCTACCATCACAGATGGATTTCCTATAGGTTTTGTACGTTAACTTTTGAGCTACCCTACTCTACCTAGGCATTCTTATGTTTCTGACCTCATCAAAGAAGACTTTACTTGGAACCAAAACCTGATTTTCAACAATTTTTCAGAAGAGGAAGCTATGGCCATCACTCAGATTCTTCTCAGTTCTTCGTCTAATCAAGATAATTTTGTGTGGTCACAAACTAATGATGGTTTCTACAATGGTGTAAAATGTTTTCTATGTGGCTTTATCTTTTGTTAATCCTGAGTCCTTTCAGCACATTACTTTTTCCATCCCAATCTAACAGTGACCCTTTATGGACTTCTATTTGATGATGGACCCCAGCAGAAAATTAAAATTTTTATTTGGAAACTGTTTAACAATTGTCTTCCTACAAAACAAAATCTTCGCAAAAAAGGGATTATTTTACCTTCTGTTTGTTGACTTTGTGACTGTCACGATGAAAATCAGGATCATTTATTCTTCGATTGTAAGTGGATGAATGAAATTTTTCAATCTCCTCTTGTAGATCTGCGGCTTCCACATAATAATCTCCCTTTTCAGACTCGTTTTCGCCACTTCTAGTTGAATCTTTCTCCTGAAAATAGATCTGTTATCAGTTATACTTTGTGGAATATCTGGCTTTAAAGAAACAGGATGATCTTTCATAAAGAGACTCAAAACCCAAACTATGTTCTCAATCTAGCACTAGCGAGTCAAACAAAATTCAAAAACACTACTTATCTTGATTTGGGATTGGTACTTGCAGGCAACCGAGGAGCTCCGTCTCAACCGATTTGGGTGGCACCAAACATAGGCGAACTGAAAATGAATGTGGATGCGGCAATTGATGTTGATAATAGAAGATCTGCAAGTGGTGCGGTGATGCGAAACAGGAATGGTTAATATATTTTGGGAATGGCTTTCCCCATACCCTTCACTACAGACTCTACTACAGCTGAAAGTGTTGCTATTGATTTGGCGATGAAGATGGCTAGACAGAGAGGTTTCTGCTCTCTTCTAATCGAATCGGACTCTCATATCTTGGTTGGAAAGATATTGAAGAGGGAGGCGCGGTTCGGTCTCACTGAAAAAGAATGAACCCTAATGGAAACTCACAAGACCCTGAGCTCGTTTATAGTAGCTAGGGTTGTTTGGTGTAGGAAGCTACAAAATAGTTTAGCCCACCAGTAGCCCAAATGGGCCTTTGTTGTCTTTCGTTTTCTGTCTTGGCCGTAATATGCCCTCCAAGCTTGCATGAATATTGGGCAAATGACTTAGCCCGTTATAACTAAATAAAGCAAGCTTCTTTCAAAAAACTCCATAAATTTTCTGCAACCACATTGACCACGTGGGATTGGCAAGGGAATGAGACTCTATAGTTAAAATTTCGGCAGTTCGTAGCATAGGGGGCTTTCTGTCGGTAATACGCGTTCTTCATTGAAATGTTTTCTTCCACAATTAAACTAACTAACCTACTTTTGACACGAATCTATGCGATTTTTCGCGAATATGTTGCAAAGAAAACACTCGTGGTGCTATTTATAAAAAAAACGATGATAATCCAATTTTCGGAGCAACATATACAATCCAGCAATGGTGGTTTTGTCTGTTTAATTTTCTAAGAACTTAAAAAACTAAGGCTAGGGGCATTTGCAATAGATCATGCAAAACAACATTTTATGCAAAATATGAAGGATTTCGTGAAAACATTGACTCCAACAGAACATGCATAGTGGGAGGCAAAATACAAAACATGCAAAAGCCTCGCCACACTTGCCGAGGACAATTGGTTTCGCAAATTTTTTTAGACTGGATTTTTAACAAAAAAATATTTTAAATACCTCTTGATCTTATGAATTTTTTTTCCGGTTTCACACTGGCACCATGGGCAAATATGAATTGACAATCAAGAATAATAGACCAGATTTCTTAGCTCTATACTTAATCCACAAATTGAGGATTAGGGAATACCTTTGATTCTGTTTTCATATCAAGAACGCAATCAACTTTTTGCAAATAGATCAGGAAATACTTTTTCTGTTCTGAAACCCAAATTCAGAACATAGCCAGATAACTCTAGATTTCATTCAAACAACAAAGCAAATAACTCTGTAACTCATTCAATTGTAAGTTATTTGAACTCCAAAATTGAACTCCAGCAAATTGAACTTCGTAATTCGGACTATTGGACACCATTTTCCAAGCTTCAAAATAAAACAACCAACTACCAAATCAAAGATTCTCATCAGTCAAGTTCACAGCCACAAAATAAAAATAATTGTTACCTTGATACGCACTAGGGCTTACGAATGGTCGAAACTGAAGAGTAGGACAGGGTGCGTCCTTGTTCTTTCCACGTGGAATCAGCAGGGGAAAGGGGTTGTATAGTTCGTCATACTATTGTGCTCTGCTCTCTTCAATGGATTTTTTTTACAGAGATATATAGGAAGTAGTTGAATTCAACTGAAAAAAATACATACTCTGAGACGCCGATTGGAAGTACTGTAAGGCATCTTCATCGTTTATTTCCATCCCCGATGTTTTCTTCTTGACGCAACGGAGAGTGAAATCTATACAGAGAGAACTGACCTAGAGAGAAAGGAGAGACAGAGAGCTTTTCATCTCCCTTTTCCCATTTCTTGCAATAAATTGCACATATCATCCTTATTAAAAATATTTAGACACATTAAATTTCCACAATTCTGTAACTATTGCACTAAAAAAACCTACACATATGACATGGGATTTGATATGCACATGGAACCTTTTGATTTGTCCACTTATCAAATTGGTCCTAACCATAACAACAAATGTTGTATGGTCTTTGCTCACCTCCGAGCTTTTATTAATAACTAGGTGTTACCCCGTGCGTACGCGCGGGTTCAAGATTGTCTAACATTTTTTTTTGTAAGACATTGAATTATAGTCGATGAATGTTTGGGCACATTACTAACTGCAATTCATCCAGATTTCTCTGTTAGAAGTTGATTGACTTCATGTTTTAGCATGCGATAAAAAAATTCCAGTTAAATTATCCAAATGACAAATAATGCTTTAGCAGATAAGAACATATCAACACATGCAGCTTTTCTATTTTGATAATTGACCGAGGTTGCATTTTGAAGGAGAACATTCGATCAAATGAACCAAATAACTCTAAGAACTCCTCAAAATGTTGTTTGAAGGATTTTTCATATAACATCAATTCTATAAATCAAACACATAAATTTAACTCAAGAATATAATGTACAATTTCATACCAATAATAAAAAGCTCGATCTATATATATTGAATTTGTAATACAAAACATAGAGTAAACAATGATTGTCTCCCATTTCTAAGAATTTAACTATACTAAAACACTAATATGTCTAACTTAATTCCTTATCAGGTGCAAGTGATCACCTTGCTGATAGGCTCAAGTGATTTATAATTCTGTTATTTAAGTAGATTCACAATTTAAAGACTGTTTTTTTAAATTTGCATTAGAACGGTGCCAACAAACATGTCATTTTAAAATAACAATATACATCTATTTTCCCTCATTTTCTATGCACGAAAAACGTTAAAAGAAGGGGTAAGCTATATTTTAAGACGATGTTTTGCGGCTATAAACTTATCATCAAAGTTCAAGAAAATGGGCCTACGATGTCATTTCACAACTTCTAACTTGGCTAAATAAATTACGATAAAATAAAATTGTTTTTGTAAGGTACAATATAAATAAGATTATAACGTAATGCCTCATTGTGTAGATATGTGGAAGAGTAAACTAATCTTTAAAATGTAATCATTTGTAGTGTATAGTATTATGTTTAGATACTTACAGGTAACAAATAATATTTAAGTTATACAATGAATTATCATATGATAATTCATTTGTTACTAATGTTCGCAAGATTACTTTGAAGGATGTGCACTAAGAACTAAATAATTCATTTTTACAACAGATGTTGTTGATATGATTCAGCAATGGAATTATTTGATTTACAAAAAATTCAACAGAAAATAGTAGTAGATTTTTGGTGCACTCATGTCTCAGTGACGAACATTAATTTTATTAATTCGGTTCAATTGTAGCTCACATACATGTCTCCTAACAAATAAAATGTGTTATTTTTTAGGAATTTCTGATGTAATAGCTATAGTAATAGTAATATAAGAAGGATTCATAAAATACTATACTAGTTGTAAACAAAATTAGTAACCATTTTGTAACTTAAATCATCAAATCATATAATTATATTCATTAATTCTATAAGAATTTAGTAATAAATGCAAACTTGGAAGTTACGCGATGACTCATTTCCATGTTGTACATTGAATTAGACATGTTGGCACTTAGAATTATATTCATTGGTTATAAATCCAAATAAGAGCTACACATGTCTTCACCTACACATTAATTAATTGACACATGGCATGCTGACGTTAACCTGGGACTTTTCTACTTTTATATATTATATAAGATATAGATATAGATTGGGCATTGAGGCAGCTTAAACTTGAGTGGGCATCAATACAGCTTAAACTTGAATCAACTCACTTCTGAACTTCCTTTATAAGCTTAAACAACTGATTAATTTTCACGCACAAACCAAAGAGAAGTTATTCATGAAAGGGAACCGGAAGGGTTTATGCTACAAGTGTCTAAAGAGAGTTCATCCAATTTGGTAATGGTGATAGGAAATTGCAATAAATAAATTTTGATTTGACAGTCAGAGAGAATTACACAACAATAAGACAAGAACTGGACATAAGCAACAATCAAGACGTAGGAATAATTTCTATAAACCCAAGATGTTTGACCTGATACACTTACCTGCAAAATCACCGAATCTTCCTATGACGTTACTCTCTGCTCAGATCCAGACTCGTGAAAATGTGACTATTGAGAAGGTTTCTCGTCTGCTGATATTGCTCGAGAGTGTCACATAAAAATGAATGACAGAGAAGGGAGTAATATAGAAGAGAGGGAGAGTTGGGAAAAAACGAATGACACTAGCCCCTAAACAGAATCACATGGACAAGTACCTCAATCCTAGGGCCCCTGAGTTTTCGTGAACATCGACCATTCCTTAACGACCTGCTAAACAAAACAATAAGGAAAACACATAACAACGTCATGGCTTTGGATTCATAAAAGCCAATGAAAAGTTTAGAGGATAGAGTAAACAAGACAGTCCAATTTTAAAGAAAAAAATAATTCAAAGGAAAAAACTTAGAGCAGCTAAACGTAACAGAATTTAAAGCTTTGAATCGTTGTGTGAGACTACCTGTGATGCAGAGAGTTCTTGACACGTAAAACAAAACAAAAAAAAAAGATTCAAAAGACAAAATCTAGAGCAGCTAAACAATACATAATCCAGAAATCGAAGATGAGACCTGATCACAATACATTAAGGAAGAGATTAGATCAAGGAAAAATACCCCTTTTTTACGGATCTTCCATTACATAACAGAGAGGACAAAAGCAAACATTAAAAGAATGGCTTAGATCAGATTAATCATAGGCATGAACAACAATCATCAATTTAGGCAACTCAATACACAAAACCCAAATGCAATTTACAAAATTCAGAACCAAAACTGAACAAAAATGGAGACTACCACATCGAAAGATAGAGGCATTGACAGTACTTGCATCAAAAATTTCATTGAACCTATGTAATCAAAACACATTCAGAAACTGCTGCGATTATTCATTATTCATGGATTTGGAGCTGAGAATAGCAAAGATGTTTCGAGGAAAAAGAAAAACCACCTGAATTCAGCAAGAGACAATGAATCAAACGGTCGATTTGCAGTCGATAACTACGGGAAAAATATGAGTAGCAGCAATGATGGGCGCAACCACCTGCTTCTTCTTGACACGTCGTGATGTAAACAACGCAAACACATAGCCGATACTTGGAGAAAATCAAAGGGGGACGATTTGTGAAATCAGAAACGGTGTTACTGAAGAAGCGATCTAGGGAAACAAATCGAAGGAAATTCACGTCAATCCCTATGTGCAATGATAGGCACCTTTGTGGATACAACACTACAATGCCGCTTACCCCCTAGCATGTAGTGCTAATAATAAACGATCCATTCAAAATGCTATATTACTAAACCATCCATAGAGGATGCATTTTTATCCTTTAGGCTTGTACTTCTCCGAGGAGTTGGGTACTCTCTTCTTCCCAAAGCCAACACCTGCGGTGACAAAGTGGCGGGTGTACTGCATCCGGATGTGAGCACGTCCACGGAGCTGCTTCTTCTTGTCCTGCTTGGCACGAGCCAATGAATCAATGATACGTGTACCTTACCCATGGTTTCGCTTCTGTGCTCTCTGATCTACTTCGGCTGCAGCGACGGTTCAAGGGTTAGGGCTTTATGTTTACTGAATCTGTGAGGAGATATGTCGGCTGAATTCATTCCTAGAAGGACTCTCTTTTTTTTTTTTGAAAACAAAGGACTCTCTTTTTAATAAGGCTTGTATCGGTATTTTAGTGAATAAATTAACACAAACGGGAATTATAGGTAGTGTAAAAGTATTAATGTCCAAAAACACCTCCTTCAACTTTTAAATAGTAGAGATAGAGATAGAGATAGAGATAAATAGACATACCACTTGCAACGCGCGGCCTACTAAGGGCATCTCCAATAGTAGAATGTATTTTTTGCATGTTTTAAATTTTGCATGACATACATTTGTAGTTTTGCTCTAGCAGTAAAATGCAATTTATACATTTTGTAGTTTTGAGAAGTTAAAATATTCATATTGGGAATGCATGAGATGAGAGAGATAGACACAATATTTTGCATCCCCACATTTTTGTTAGCTATTAATGGAGAGGAAGATGCATGTTTTGCAAAATGCATGGATATATGCATCGTCTGTTAAAGCTCATTTCTTCCTCATGTTCTTTATATTTTGCATAAAAGTGATTTTTGCATTAGCTATTGGAGATGCCCTAATGTGTGTATGTGTGTGCGTATATATATATATCCCATTCCCAGTATTCTCCATTATAGAGAGCGTCCTCATCACAAAAGCACAAGATGCTGTCCAATTGATGAACCTAATTCTTCAAGTACCACCAATATAAGAAGATTCCGATTTCCAGCTGAAAAACTGCCTATAAAAAGGAATCAACGAAAGAGTGGCTTCTACAATAACTCAAGCAAGTTAAGCCTTTTGTCCTTCAACTACTCTCTCGTAGCCGCCATGCATTCATGCCACTGCAACCATGACCAGTACTGCAACCACCACCACCACCACCACCAGTATGGTGCTGCACCACCTACCTACCACCTCCATGGCCACCCTGCTCCGGTCAACCATGACGCCCCAATACCATACTCCCACCCTACTCAAAGGGGCGCCCTAGAGAATCTTTATCATCCGCCAGGTTTTACGGGTAGGGGGGGTTACGGTCACCGCCCCCCTTTTAGTCACGGCCACCTCGGCCACCTCGGCCACCTCGTTCAAGGACACCTCGGCCACAACAGGCGCATGAAGAAGAACAAGGGATATGGCAGCGGCGACAGCAGCGGCAGCGATAGCGATTAAGGTTGTTGGGACTGCCGTATGTATGATGGTGGTTAGCTGAGACTAAATAAGGAAAAAGGTCGTGACATAGGAAGCAGCCTGTCTTAATTGGTTACTAAAATCTTTCGTAGCTGCTCTATGGATATGACTTTTTTCTACCTAAATAAAATACCAACCTCTCTTGATTTCTACTGATGTGTAATTTAGTCTATTTCACTACGTCCAAGTTTGCTTTGTGTTTTTGTTTCAGAGACTCTTCTTGATGGAATGAAATTAGAGAAGACCCATAAAATTAGAACGTAAGCAGAAAACCTCCCAGCCACGAGCTATCATAAGAAACATAAAACTTGCAACAAGGAGAGATAGATGGTGAGACTAAAAATTGCTTGTAGCAGCTAGCTAGTTTAAGGTTCTCTAAGATTGGATATCCCTCTCATTGATTGTAGCAGCTAACAAGCGAATTCATGAAACTAAAATTTTAAAACTTCTCTAAGATTGGATATCCCTCTCATAGTTATTTTTCTGGATTCGAGTTCAACCAGCCGCGAGTTATATGCGAGGGTGTTTTTGCTGCATACTAGTGAAGATTTCATTAAGGAAACGAAAACATTATTGTGAGAATTGGCCCTTCTCCCTTCACTATTCACTCGTTCACAAGTTACCTATGTGCCCCTACTTGTTCTCTACATTTACATGTAAATATTTTGTTGGGGAATGACCCTGAATGTCATGTCACTGTTCACTTGTCGTTTCAACAATTACTTATCAGCCCCTGCCTCTTCTACTCAATTAACAGCTGTGTGGTTTAGGTATTTTTTTTTTAATTATACGAAGAGAAGTGCCCTTATTGGATCAGCTTGTTCTTTCCACTGTTTACCCACGCGGAGAGGGGCTTCACTCTTCACCCACGCACCCACTACGCTTTGCAGAGAGAGAGAAGAAAGAGAGAGATAAGGGAAGAGGCGGTGGCTTCGGATTCGCAGAGAAGGGTCTGTGTGTGTTTCTTTCTCTATCGCCTCTGTCTGCAATTGTAGCGGTGTTTGCGCCGGGTTTGTTCTCTAATCCGGTGCTCTCCATCTGGATGGTGCTCGATCTCGTCTTCGATGTGGTTGCATGTGCGGTGGTTGGCTTTTCCCAAACTTCACTTCCCTTCTCTCTCTCAAAACGCGAATTAGGTTTGTTCCCTTTCTCCGTTTGTTTCCCATCGGAAAATTTCAGTTAAATGTTTAAAAATCAGTTTTTGGATTTGTTCTGTGTTTTATTGCCCTGTTCTAGGGTCCTTTTTTTAGATGCTTTATCATTTCTTTACTGTTATGGTTTAGGTGTTTAGGTATTTAATTGGGTTTTGGAGTATTAGGTGGGTTGGCAAGGCTAATTGGTACCCAAAAAAAACTGCGACCTGAAGTGGTGTTATATTGATTACTTTGAGGTTTGGGTTTGGCAAGATTGAGTTCACTTCTAGCTAATGACACTGGCTAAGACACTTGTGAGATGAGGATAATACAGTTTTAGGTTTGGGTTCAATTCTGACCTGAACTGCTGTTATACACAGACATGGAGTCATCCTAAGCTGGTATGCAGCTAACTGCTTTGCGATCTTCTTAAATTCTTGTGATCATAGCTAATGAATATTCACTGGCTGGTTTTTCCATGGTGAATTCAGATTTGGTGAAAACTTTGGGGGTTGTCTATGGTGCGTCCCTAATTAGGGTTTCTGACAACTTTTTTTTTTTTTTTTGTGGTCCCCGTTACTACAGGACAAAAAATGTTACCCGCTATAGCAGGTAACCTCGGCTGGAGATATAGTTGTTAACAGTTTTTCTCGCTTTAGATAAAGTTCTTAATATCTACGCGGCTAAAAGATAGAAAAGACTAACATATAGTTAGTAGAGTTTAACAGGTAGAAGGAGTTCTCTCATTTAAGAAAGCAGTCTTAACAACTTGAGTTTTATTGTTAATAAATAACGATGAAATTAACTACAAGCAGACCAATATCAACTCAAAAGTCCTTTAAAGGCATGTCTAAAGATTAATACCAGAATAATTCCACAATAACATTAAAATAAGATGGTACTTGTTCAATATCATCTCCCGGATCGTGTTTCTTGTCAAGAAATCACGAATAAAATCACTCTAAACAGACCTATATCATTCATGCTTGTTTTTCTTGGACTGACTACTCGATTGAGACCAGAAGTATTCCTCTTTAACATCAAACTCAAGTGGCATTTGTGCAAAATCGTTTTACGGATCGTCCACTTGTTCGACGGAGTCCACCGGAGGATTGGGGCATGTTGTCCTGTTGTGTCCCAGCTCCTTGCAATTGCCACACCTCCTTCTCTTGTCTTTCTTTGGTCCCTTTTGGCATTTAGTGTCCGGGGGGTTCGGATTCTTCACATGGGCGTAGGGATTTTCTTCCTTCTTAATCTCTCCTTGTGTCCCGGCTCCTTGTGTACCCTGAAAAGATTTAGAAACCATTCTCTGCATTTTCCGAATCCCGTCGGCCATATGCTCTTTGAAGAACCTCATTGTCTCGCCAGTAGTACAACCCAAACGGTAATACAGTTGAACTTCGTTCCTCGTGGAAGCCCGGCGCAAGGCTTGCAAATCTGGGTCATCACTTTTCTTCCCAACAGGATCCTTCATTGATGGCTCGGTTCGGTAGAATTCTTTGTCAGTTTTGGTCCACCTTTTGGCAATTAAAGAGTTTGGGATCCTCTGTACTCCCTTTTGTTTCAGAACAAACAACATGTGTGTGCAAATCATATATGATGTTTCCCAACGAAAACACGTGCAACGGAGAAGCCTATTATCATGACGACGTTGAACAACTTGCTGAAGCAAGAAAAGATAGGGTGGTTAGAAATTAAGAAGGAAATGAAAATACAAATGAACACAAGGATAGACAGATTGTAACCTGGTACTAGATAGAAGAGGACAATAGTTCAAAGACTGTGACATCAATACTTATTTGTTACACTTTAAGACTTAAGATATCATTAATAACCAAAAGGAAACATGACAAGATTATTTAGAAATAAAAATGCAGTACACGAGTACATAGTATATAAATATGTAAATTGAAGCAGATGTACATACCATGGATCTCTTCATTTGACCTCTCATCACGTAGAACAAGTCCAAGCTCTCTTCTGGAACAGTTTTGACTTCAAACACTCTATAATCATCACCCTTTCGAGCTTGTATCCTAAACATGTTGAAGACATTTTCGGTGAAGACCTCTGCTGCATAGCGTTCGAGTTCCGTGAACCCTGTTGTTATCACCGGGTCTGATTGGTCGGATCGATGGTGTGCCTTACGCTCGTTGTTGCGTAGCTTGTCAACCCCTGTCGTGAATCCCTTGCAAGCATTGGTCAATTTGTCCGAGTAGGACATATAATCCTTGACAAAACTGTTGATGCTCTCGCATCTTGAGGTCGTCGTTTGCAACGCAAAAAAATGATCCTTCAAGTATGTCTCCGCCCACAAGTCGCGGTTCATATATGTGACCTGGACCCAATTCCTATCAGCAATGTCCCATCTGGTAAGCATTGCATGCCAATCATCATGCCAAAATTTTTCAGGTTTCCTACTATGCAAGCACTTTTTAAAATCAACCATGAAGGCTTCTCCCAACTTCAGATTAGCCTGGGCGTTCCGACAAAGATGCCAAGAACACAGACGATGTCTTGCCTCTGGGAAATTTTCCATAATAGCTTTTCTCATTGCCAAATTGCCATCCGTGATGACGGACAAAGGCTTCTTATTATTCATTACCTTCATCAGGCACTCCAAAACCCAATCATATGTTTCTTCTGTCTCGTCGTTGAGAAAAGCACAGGCAAAAATAGTCGTCTGGTAGTGATTGTTCACACCAGATAGAATTACAAATGGTTTTTGATAGATGTTGGTCTTGTACGTTGCATCAAAAATTAGTACATCGCCAAATCTTTTGTAATCTACCACTGATCTCCTATCACACCAGAAAACACTTTCAAGCTCATGATTTTTACCTGTTCTGAACCTACAAAAACAATAAATAACACTTAGGGAAACAGAAAGATTAGTTACATAAATGATGTTAACTCTAACGGGTTAGAAAATAAGTTTAACAAATAAGTATGAGCATAACAGAACACTAGATAGACCTTAACACATAAGATAGCACGGTTAATATTTAAGAAGTAAACTTACTCCCTGAACACGCCATAGTGACTGTGCTTCAAACTGTCAATGTACATCAAGGTCTGCTGCCCATCTCCTTCATTTGAATATATCTTGTCCATAGAGGCCATTTTATTGTAAAGATCTTTCTGTGTGTAACCCAACTTGTTATAACCGCCGGCTTGTTTAACCATCAAAAGAAAGCTTTGGCAATACTTGATCCCCACCTCCTTCAAAGATCTGACCAGTTCAACATCAGCCTCAGTGACCTTTCGGTGTGACCGGTGGTTGCTCGCGCATTGTGGTTCTGAAAGTTCGTGTGAATGACCGGGTTCGAATTGAACCACCTTAAAAGGCTCGGTAGGTGAAGTTCTTGATATTTTTACACGAGCTTTGCATACACACCTAGTGTTTCTGGTATGCTCCCGTTTCCTATTTTCTTTGTACAGGACCTTCTCGGAGCGCAAGCCTTGTCGGGCACACACGTAGATCCTTGACTTTATGCATTCTTTCGTTTCCGGGTCGAAGTACCGACGGTTGCACCTTCTAATCCCAAGGCCAAGAATCAGTGCGTAGAGGTTGTACCAGTCATAAGCTTGAACCTCATTTTCAAAAGTCATTTCCATAACATCTTCCTTGGTAACCATTATTCCTGCATAAAACTTAAAATTACTATCTGTATAACTACAGTCATTAACTTAAACTGTAAGATCGCATACCTGGTATGATCTCTCCATTTGGAACTTCCATAATAGAGTTTCTGGTTGCATCTTCTCCATAGCTCTCTGTAAGAGTGATGTCCAAACATTCATCTTCATCAAAGACCTCAAAATCGTATTCTTCTTCCTCATAATCATGAGGCAAAGATACCAAACCTTTGCCACGAACTCCACTCTCACAAATTTCCCTCCCTCTCATCTGAAATTGGTTTGTTTCACTTTCTGGTTCTCTGATTGACCTCCTTCTCAACCTGATATTCAAAGAAGAAGACCCCAACAACCAAAAGGTAGTATTGCACTATTTTGGATACAAAATTTTTACAGACATGAAGAATGCTTTAAGTTTTTACCTTAATGAATACGAAATCTCTGAAAAGTTCATCTCCTCATTAATATATGGATGTAATATAATAAATTCTTCAGCTACCAAGATTGTGGTGTCAGTGAGATGAAACTTTAACATTCTCGAACCTAGTTTTAAGATTTAAGATAGCAGCGTTAATAGTTTAAAGAGAAACAGTTCACTAAGCTTATTTTGTGGGCAGCAGAACCATTCAATGCCTAACATAAATGAGCCAGACCAACCATATCCTTAAATTCTAGCCACTTTAGCAGGAAAAGCTGAAGTTTCATCAATGATAATTTAACTCTGCTAACTACCAAGCCATATGAGGTGTAATGAAACTGTTCCATCCTATTAAGATTGTGAGATACCTTAAAATAGCAGATTTTCAAAGAAGAAGACCCCAACAACCAAAAGGTAGTATTGCACTATTTAGGATACAAAATTTTAAAGACATGAAGAATGCTTTAAGTTTTTACCTTAATGAATACGAAATCTCTGAAAAGTTTATCTCCTCATTAATATATGGATGTAATATAATAAATTCCTCAGCTACCAAGACTGTGGTGACTGTGAGATGAAACTTTTACATTCTCGAACCTAGTTTTAAGATTTAAGATAGCACCGTTAATAGTTTAAAGAGAAACAGTTCACTAAGCTTATTTTGTGGGCAGCAGAATCATTCAATGCCTAACATAAATGAGCCAGACCAACCATATCCTTAAATTCTAGCCACTTTGGCAGAAAAAGCTGAAGTTTCATCAATGATAATTTAACTCTGCTAACTACCAAGCCATATGAGGTGTTCATATTAAACTGTTCCATCCTATCTAAGATTGTGAGATACTTTAAAATAGCAGATTTTCAAAGAAGAAGACCCCAACAACCAAAAGGTAGTATTGCACTATTTTGGAAACAAAATTTTAAAGACATGAAGAATGCTTTAAGTTATTGAGTTGAGAATCTAATAATCTTGAGAATCAAATAATCTTGATTTTACTTTTTAGATAGCATCTTTAATAAGTTTAACTCCTCTTTAAGATTTAAGAAAGCTTCTTTAATAGTTTAAAGAGACACGATTCACTTAGCTTATTTTGTGGGCAGCAGAACCATTCAATGCCTATTATAAATGAAGCAGAACAACAATATAATACAATTATAGCCACTTTGGAAGGAAAAGCTGAAGGTTCATCAATGTTGATTTAACTCTGCTAACTACCAAGCCATATGAGGAGTACAAAAGATGCGACATCCAAAACAACCCACAACATCCAAAAGGACAGAAACATTGTTCGTAAAACAAAGTCACAACAACATTACACAAATTTACTTTTTCTGCTGCTTCTTCCCCGCCGTCTTCTTCTTCTTCTTCTTCTCCGCAGACCTCAATGCAACAAAGGAAACAGTCGAAAACTTGCGGTACAAACTGTAAAATGCATACCGGTGGTCCTCATCCTCCATCAGTTCCTTTAACCCATGATAATTCTTGTTAAATACGCAGTTATAGCTCGATCTCCCCATTTCATTGGCAATCCAGATTCTGAGGTTGGGAGCCTGGACATAGAACTTCTTCTTTGGAACTGGAATCAGGTCCCTCAAATGACTCATGAAGAAGCAGACATGAGGACCACAGTCATTCCTGACAGATGAAAATAGAATGCAGCTTTAATATATATCACAGACATGTAAATAGATTAGTTAGTTATGTTAAGTAGTTAGCTTATTACCCATTTGATTGCTGGGGAACATCGTCGTTCATGTACCACACCTGCCAGCGTCGTATGTCATCATTGTATTATGAGTAGTTGGTGAGCATTATGTGCATTTGCCCAATTTTGGCAGCAACATCGAACTCAGAATACCCCATGCCGGTATGCGAGTCCAAGACGAATATTTCTTGGTCAACAAAGGAAATAACCATCATGAACCAGTGCAGGTGATCGACATTCAACGGAACGGCGATCTAATCATAAAAAATTCAAGATAAAGTAAGTTATACAAAAGAACAAAGTAGCTTGTATTGATAGTATTCGGAATACTTACGTATCCCATCTCGCTCCACTCTCCTCCCGACTGTTCGTGTGCCTTGACGTATTCGAGGAATTTTGTGGGCTGAACAAAAATTATAACTAATCAGGTATTTTCCTAGATGAATTTTGAATTGAGTCATATCATAAAAATGACAAGGCAGTGAACTTACAGAATAACACGTGCCGAGGAACCAAATCCGCTTGATTCCTTGGAATTCCCGGCTACGTTCATGAAGATGAAGGAATTGCATGTAAGCATCCATCACCTCATCGTCAAACCATTATTCATCCCAGAGGCGCCAAGCGGACGACCTCGTCAATTTAGCCATGCCACCCATATCAGCAACTATCTCACTGCATATTATATATGATACACAACCATAAGTACAAACATAATGCATGCCACACATAAGAATTATTTAGGAAGTTTGAATGTAAATAAAACTTACGTTGCCAATTCTGGGGGGAGATAAAAATTCTTGCTGGTGTTTTCGTACGTGCTCGCATACTTGTGCGACATGTAGTACTGGAGCCAGCAATGTTCTGCTTCAGGCATGGGTGGGATATGTGTCAATTCTTTAGGATTCATGTGTTGCTTATACAGCGATATCCTCGAAGACGCTCTAATGATCCGATCTGCCTTTCCCCGGACAGTCCCAACCAAGTTTCCCCTTGGGTTCTTCGGAGAACCATGAACAAGGAATGGCCGGGGAGGTACATTGGAGGCCACCTAATAAATCAACAAAATCATTAGGGGTGTTAAAACTTTAAAAAATAAATATCAAATATTAAGATATCAGCTTCAAGACATTTACCTCAGTGCTGGAGCTGATTGTGTGGACCACCTTCATGGGAGAGTTAACCTCAGCCTCCTCTATCTTCTGCTTCTTCTTAGCTCTTAATTCTTCTTCACACTTTTCCTTCTCTTTCTTCTTCTGAGCTCCTTCCTCTTCCCCCTTTTTCTTACCCCCTTCCACTTCCTCCTTCTTCTCATCCTCTTCATTCTTCTTCTCTTCTTCCTTCTTCTTCTCTTCTTCCTCCTCCTCCTTCTTCTTCTCTTCTGCCTTCTCCTTTTCCTTCCACAGGGACATAAGATACTCTTTTTCAAGCTTTTCAACCACCTGTCCCACAATGCACTTCCAAAAATCCTCTGGTAGAGGTGGAGGCAGTAGTTGGACTACTGGTGTAACAACTTTCTCAATTTTGGGCTCATCATCAACTTTTTTCAACTTCAACTACATACAAAAACAGAGTTGAGAGACATAAACTTAAGATAGTAATCTTAATACATAAACAGGACACTTTAATATCACTGTTAAAGTTCACTCACATTCTTGTTTTGTTGGACATACTTCCATCTCTTGGAAACATCAGAGGTTTCCCAGAATTTCAACCTTGGAATTGCTTCCTTATCCTGACATCCTTTTGGGTTTTCCAGATACTTTGGGCAGAACTTTTCCATGTACAAAAGCTAGAAAAGTAAAATTGAGATGGAAGCATTTAAGAAAGTGGTCTTAATATTTTAAACTTCATGGTTAAAATAACTGAAACAGAGTTAGAGATTTACCAAAGGAATCAACACGCAACCAGTTCCGCGAAGGGTTGTTCCAGTTTGAGCCTTAACTTGCTGTGTCTTGAAGTGATCCAGCCATAAGGCTGCCCAGTTTACCTCTTTCAGGTGCTCCAAATTAACAACAAGATTAGCAAGACCTCTCCGCACTCCTGCTCGTCCTATCGGCATTCCCAGTGCACCCAAGATCAAGCAAACAGCCCTTCGTTTCCACTCATCATTTAAAAGCAGCCTGTTCTTATCCGCCTTGAACCACGGAACGTACTCACCGAAAGTTGTGTTGTCCTCAACGAGGCCGATACTTTCTTCAACTCTGAGGAGAACAAGCGGATCGACCTCCGGGAACTCTGTTTCTCCGTAGCATCGGATTCCAAATAGCCACCCGACAACTTCCGGTGTTATCTCCACGGTGCGGTCGTGCACTGTCAAGTACCCGTCGGTATCGTAGCACTTGTAAATGAATTGGTTGAATTTCTCTGGGGTTTCCGTGATCTTTAGGTGATGTAGTCTTCCAAGGCCCACTTCTTGCATCCATGTTTTCTGTTCATCCGTCATTTCTTTAAAAAGATTGCGAACAGAGGGCAAGCTCATGTAACTCTGAAATCGCCTTGGATTCTTCAACTTTTTTTCTGACTTACCCTTCAGCTTGGCTTCAGCCGCCTTCTTCTTCAACTTTTCCTTCTCCCCCGTCGACTTCCTTTTCAAAGTACCTTCTCTTTTCCGCTTGTCTTTTTCTTGATGAGCCGCTGTGAGATAAGGTTCCTGCTGGATATTGGTCATGCAATTCCACTCGGTGTTGATGCTTTGTAGGACCGCTTTTGTCATCCTAATTTTAGGATCTATTCTCCGAAGCCTGTGCATCCTCACATTTCTGAAATTATGAAAATCAACCCATAATTTAAATTTATAGAGGCATACAATAAACTAAAACAGCAACAAACAATTAAAATTAAAGCGAAAGCCATTAGAGATGAAGTAATAACATGCAAACTTTAACAGAAAGGGCAGTAAATATATTAGATTGAGGTATTAATAGATAAGAAGTTAATTGAAGAACAGGAGACACATTATTTAACAAAATTTTTGCGAGAGTAAAATCATACTTGAATCTGATGTAGGCATTCATGGCATTGCCATGGTGAGCTTCATCATCACTCTCATCCTCATCTCCTTTGTATTCCTCCACATCTCCCTTCTCTTCCTTCTCTTCCTCATCTGACTCCTCCTCATCATTGTCTTGCTCTTCAATCTGTTTGTCCTTCTCATTCTTCCTCATCTCAAAGCTGTACTTGCTTACATCATGATCCTCATCACTAGAGGATTCCAAGGCCCTTTTCTCGTAATTGTCTCGTTGCTCCTGTGGTAAATTGCAAAATAGGGCATACATCTGTACCAAAAGTTGGGGAGGCATATCCTTTTCTTTCAATTTGAAAGCATATTTCCTCTCCTCACTGTCATATGTAAACAGTTGCAAATTAACAGTCATATGTAAACAGTTGCAAAAAACAGGCTATCAGTTTTATAACAATAGTAAGATTTATCAATAATTAAGAAAAAGAAATTAACAGTTAATTGTCAGCATAACACATTACTAAAGTTTGAAAGGTCAATTCTTTATATAGCATATTTAATAAAGTTCATGTTTTTAACAGAAGATTACTTACATGAACATGTCAAATCCAGGTGTGTGCTGGATGTTCTTTACTTCATCTTCTAAGCTCTTTCCCCTTTTCTTAGAAACCTTTTTCTTTCCCCTTTTCTTCAATGGTCTTGGTGGGGGTGGCTTTTTCCTTGGTGACCTCCTTGGGATGTTCACAATTTTGTGCTCCTCCGAAGCGAAGTGAAGCTGCTTCTTGGCTTTCTTCTTCCTCTCAATGTCTTCCGTCTCTGGATTCTTTCTCTTCTCAACTGAGGCAGCAGCATCGGCCAGTTGGATTATGCCACTAGCATCCTCGAACTGTGGTCCTTCGACCATTGATAAAGAAAGGACTTTTGTTGAATCTTCCCAGATTTTTCTACCAATTGAGTCGGTGGAGTTAGGGTGAGCCTCCTTTGCCTCTTCATGCGAATCCCCTCCTCCAATTTGGGTTTTGCTGGGGTTTCCCTCTTCTGTTTTGGAGCCCCCATCTCCTACTGGTTCTTGAGGGCTAGATCCTCGATCTTTGGTTGGGTTCAAGACAGGAGTGAGGGGATTTGCAGTTAAAAGGACTTCTAAATTAACCGGGCTTACCTCCTCCCCGATCGGAACTTGGTTTAGATCTTAAATCACCTTATCGATGTCTTTGGAAGGTGAAATCTGCTCCCCTACGCCTGTATCTTCCTGGTCCGCCATGGATTTGTGATAGAGATGGAAGGGGAAGTTGAATTCGGGAAACTGATGAGAGAGAGAGAGAGAAAAAAAGAGAGATTTGTGATAGGGCTGGACTGGGTTCGTCTGGTTTGCGGTTGCCAGTAATGAAGAAACCTCGGAGAGAGAGAGAGATATTTGGTTGTGTGGTTGCCAGTAATGAAGAGGATGGGACAACTAACTTTAAAATTTCCAAATTTCAAATTTTTCAAAAAAAGATATCTACATTTTTAGACAAAAATACAAATATTTTAAAGACTCCATCTTAACGTAACAAACAAATTGTTTTTTTAATTTCTTTAGTTGTGGAGTGTCATAATTAATTTTATTTTGTATTATTGGTATATTATTATATTAGTATTGCCATGACAGTGTGTACAAATGTAGAAAACACAAGTATCGCCATCTTTGCATTTGCATTTGACTGTCTCTTAACATCTCCTTCTAAATATATTATTATAATTTCCATAATTCTAAACTCTAGAGAGCACTCTATCTTATTTTTTAGTATACTCATCACTGTAAAATTTTATTAACTTTTTGTTTGTTCATCGATTGGTTAACTCAGGGATGCCTATTTGTGGGTTTTTGGAGGTTGTGCACACTGCCATGCATGGTACAAACACAATGGAGGCACAAAGTCCTCAAATTGGGTACAGAATTATGTTGGTGATGTAGTTAATGGGAAAGAACAATGTTTCCAACGGGTACGCGTTACCCAAATTGAGTTTGATTGACGTCTATGCATCTCATTTGTGCCACCATTCAACACATACTAGCACTATGTGACATTTTAAGACCAATTCTGATACTTACAACACACGGTGACTTCTCACAACGTCAAGTCTCACAATGTCGATAGTCGGTTACACCCTTATCCCTCGGTGTTCAAGTCCCATGGTTGGGTGTCACCTCAAAACTCCCTGTCTTGTTAAAATGACCCAAATACAACATCAAAACAGAGTTGGCATGCTGGGGGAACATTTCATGGCTAAACTCGTACAATTATCGAGTTTTCATTCGATTTTTGTCCTTTTATGTAACTTAGAGGAGCAAAACTTGAAGTCATTTCAAAATAACTCCCAGCATTGTCCTTGGTATGTATTTTCAGGACACATGGTGACACCCCGAGTCATTCCATCGACGAAGAAACCAAAATAAGTGGCATTTTAAAGGGAAATATATTATAAAGTTTAAGATAGACCCCTCTCTAGGCTTTAGCATTTAAGAAGATACATCTTTTTGTTTAGAATGAGTTGTTAATACTCCATCAAATCAATACTCAAAGATGCCTATTTGTGGGTTTTTGGAGGTTGTGCACAATGCCATGCATGGTACAAACACAAGCGAGGCACAAAGTCCTCAAATTGGGTACAGAATTATGTTGGTGATGTAGTTAATGGGAAAGAACAATGTTTCCAACGGGTACGCGTTACCCAAATTGAGTTTGATTGACGTCTATGCATCTCATTTGTGCCACCATTCAACACATACTAGCATTATGTGACATTTTAAGACCAATTCTGATACCTACAACACACGGTGACTTCTCACAATGTCAAGTCTCACAATGTCGATAGTCGGTTACACCCTTATCCCTCGGTGTTCAAGTCCCATGGTTGGGTGTCACCTCAAAACTCCCTTTCTTGTTAAAATGACCCAAATACAACATCAAATCAGAGTTGGCATGCTTGGGGTGACATTTCATTGCTAAACTCGTACAATTATCGAGTTTTCATTCGATTTTTGTCCTTTTATGTAACTTAGAGGAGCAAAACTTGAAGTCATTTCAAAATAACTCCCAGCATTGTCCTTGGTATGTTTTTCAGGACACACGGTGACACCCCGAGTCATTCCATCGACGAAGAAACCAAAATAAGTGGCATTTTAAAGGGAAATATATTATAAAGTTTAAGATAGACCCCTCTCTAGGGTTTAGCATTTAAGAAGATACATCTATTTATTTAGAATGAGTTGTTAATACTCCATCAAATCAATACTCAAAGATGCCTATTTGTGGGTTTTTGGAGGTTGTGCACCATGCCATGCATGGTACAAACACAAGGGAGGCACAAAGTCCTCAAATTGGGTACAAAATTATGTTGGTGATGTAGTTAATGGGAAAGAACAATGTTTCCAACGGGTACGCGTTACCCAAATTGAGTTTGATTGACGTCAATGCAAGTCATTTGTGCCACCATTCAACACATACTAGCACTATGTGACATTTTAAGACCAATTCTGATATTTACATTACACGGTGACTTCTCACAACGTCAAGTCTCACAATGTCGATAGTCGGTTACACCCTTATCCCTCGGTGTTCAAGTCCCATGGTTGGGTGTCACCTCAAAACTCCCTGTATTGTTAAAATGACCAAAATACAACATTAAATCAGATTTGGCATGCTGGGGGAACATTTCATGGCTAAACTCTTACAATTATCGAGTTTTCATTCGATTTTTGTCCCTTTATGTAACTTAGAGGAGCAAAACTTGAAGTCATTTCAAAATAACTCCCAGCATTGTCCTTGGTATGTTTTTCAGGACACATAGTGACACCCCGAGTCATTCCATCGACGAAGAAACCAAAATAAGTGGCATTTTAAAGGGAACTATATTATAAAGTTTAAGATAGATCCCTCTCTACGGTTTAGCATTTAAGAAGATACATGCATTTTTTTAGAATGAGTTGTTAATACTCCGTCAAATCAATACTCAAAGATACATT
This sequence comes from Linanthus parryae, assembly GCA_023055425.1. Classification (NCBI taxonomy): domain Eukaryota; kingdom Viridiplantae; phylum Streptophyta; class Magnoliopsida; order Ericales; family Polemoniaceae; genus Linanthus; species Linanthus parryae. Next base: position 52,868,188 of record JALGPY010000005.1, read on the forward strand.
AGAAATATTATTATTATTATTATTTTGCTTTCCTTTTAAATATTTCATACTAAGTGCCAGAATTTTGGGGCACATTTTGAAATTTTTGAATTTCATGCACGATAATAATAATTTGAAATTTAAAAAAAACGTGAGAGAGTGGTCCAATCAAATCAACCGCCTCAACTGCCACTCACAGCCCACCTTGCCTTTAATTTCGGAACAGTTCCATTTGCAGAGTCCTTCTAGTAATTGACTCTGTGGTTGCAGTTTCAATCAATTTTCTGAAACTAACGAAAATCTCTCTCTCTCTCTCTCTCTCTCTCTCTCCAGTTTCGCAACTTTCCTCTTCCTCTTCCCCATCTTCATCTTCTCCATCTTCATCTCTTCTCCTTCAATCAACATACAGAATCCATGGCGAAGAAGAAGATTATTCGAGAAAGACGATCCAAACAACAAGATCTTGCCGATAACAAGATCGATAGCAACTCTAGCAACTCGGAAAGACAACGGAGTTCACAGGAGGGAAAGACAACGGAGTCCACGGATGAAATTGGTCTGAAGAATTTTGGAGATGGTCTCGATGCAATTCCTTTATCAAGGGTTGATTTTGAAATGGCGGATGTTGAAGCAGACAAATTGAAGAAATTGGCTGAGGCTGCTGCCTTAATTGAGAAGAGTACGAGTACAGAGGGTGCCAGTACAGAGAAGAAGAAACTTAAGAAGAAAGAGAAAGCAAAGAAGGAAGAGCACGTTGAGGCAGTCCCTAGGAGATCGACCCGGAAACATCCAGCACCACCGAAGGCAGTGAAGAAACGAACAAATCAGAAGGCTTCTAAGCGCAAGAATGAAGATGTAGAGGTGAAGCATACTCCTGGATTTGACCTATTCCTGTAAGTAATCACTTTTTTTTAAAAAATGTCTTTCTTTTTTATCATGATGTTTAATGAATTAATAACTCCTTCTTAAAATCTAATTTTGTGACTATATTTTCTACCTTCTCACTTTGTCCTAAATTAATCTTTGTTAATTGTCATGTTTCACAATGCACTGTTATCCCGTGTAACTTAATTGTTAGATCTGTAATCTCTGAAATTTAAATTGCCTTCTGTGTTATTTAAAGGTTTTACTTAAGTTTTGCAACTGTTTACTTATGACAGTAACCATCAAAAATCTACAATGGGATACAGAGGGAAGGATATGCCTCCCAAACTGATAGTACAACAGTATAGAGTATTTCTCAACTTACCTGAGGATGAACAAAAAAGGTACGATCAGAAAGCGATGGAAGTCTCGAGTGATGAGGAGATTGATGTAAGCCAATACACTGTTCAGCAAAGAACAAATGAAAATATCCAACCTGAGGCTGAAGAGCAACCGGAGGATGAGGAGGATGAGGAGGATGAGGAGGAGGAGAAGGAGGATGAGGTCAAAGAGGAGGAACAGAATGACGATGATGAAGAATACAAACCTGTGGAAGATAAGAGCGATGATGATGAAGAAGATGAGGAGGATTTGGAGGAGGATAGGGAGGAACAGAGGGAAGATGAGGAAAAATACCAACCTGTGGAAAAGAGGAGGGAAGATGATAGTGACGATGAAGCCCATCATGGCAATGCCATGAATGCGTACATCAGATTCAAGTAAGTTTCTTCTCTAATCAATCATCTCGTAAAATTTTGTTTCAATTGTGAAGCCAATGTCTACTATTCTGCACCCTCGTTCTAAACTATTAAAGTCCTTTTCTAAACCATTACCTGTTCAAACATCATAATGCATGTTATTACTTTAAAGTCTAATGACTTTATTTGATTTTAAATGTTTGAGGGTGTGTCTTATATGTTATGGATCTAGTACTTGGAATTGTAATTTTATTTTCTTTATTGTCTCATGATTGTTGTAGAAATGTTCAGACGTACAAGTTCAAGAAACAAGATCCTCGTGTGAAGATAACCGACGATGTCAAACAGAGGATAAACGATGAATGGAAAAGGCTGACAAAGTCCCAACAAGAACCCTATATCACAGCTGCCGCCGAAGAAAGAGAGAAGAGGAAATCAGCTGGCACATTGAAGAGAAAACCAACCGGTGAGAAGGCCAAGCAGAAGAAGAAATCGGCTGCAGCCAAGTTGAAGGGCAAATCAAAGAAGAAGCTGAAGAACCCGAGGCGGTTCCAAAGCTATATGAGCCTGCCCTCTGTTAAGGCTCTCTTCACAGATATGACAGATGAAAAGCAGTCATGGTTTACTGAAGTGGGGCTTGAAGGACTAAAGCACCTACAGATTTCAGAAACCCCCGAGGCTTTCAACAAATTCCTCTACAACTCATTTGACACCGAGGGGTCCTTGACGGCTCACGGCCGGACTGTGGATGTAACCCCGGAAGTTGTCGGCTGGCTCCTTGGAGTAAAATGCACCGGAACAACTGAGTTTCCGGAGGTCGATCCAAAGGTTGTACAAGAAGTGTCACACAGAATTGGCCTCGTCGAGGACAACACAAAGGTCGGTAAGTATGTTCCGTGGTTCTTGAAAAATAGGAAGCTGTTCAATGATGAGTGGAAGCAGAGGGCTGTTTGTTTAATCTTGGGGGCCCTAGGGATGCCGATCGGGCGACAAGGAGTCCGATCTGGGCTGGTCAAACTTGTTGTAGATTTGGAGCACCTTAAAAAGGTGAACTGGGCGGAATTGTGGCTTGATCATCTGGTGAAACAAAATTTGAAGGCCCAGACTGGGGAAACCTTGCGAGGAAATGGTTGCATGCTCATTCTTGTGGTAATAATCTAGCTTTTTGTCATTTTTTTTTATTATTTCTGTTTAATATGTTAAGAGCTCCTTCTTAAGTTCTAATGTTGTGAGTATATTTTGTAGCTTCTGTACTTGGAAAAGTTTTGCCCCAAATTTCAAGAAAGTCCCAAGGGCTGCAAAGACAAGAATGCAAGTCCCAGGTTGAAATTCTGGAAGACATCTGATGTTTCTAAGAGATGGAAGTATGTGTGTATGAATGAAAATGTGAGTAACGCTTTACATAAACCTTAAAAATTTGTTTTTATCAGTTAACATCCTTATCTTAAATGTTAACATTTATACTGTTGTTCTTTGTAGTTGAAGTTGAAGAAAATGGATGAAGAGCCAATCAGTGAGAAGGCTGTTGCACCAGCAATTCAATTAGTTCTTCCACCAGGGGATTATTTGAAAGATCTTTTGAGACATCTGGCGCAGAATGCTGACCCGCAAACTTTATTGGCCATGTTCGCGACTGTTAACAAGACAAAGTCTGAATTGGAGGAGGAGAGGGAAGATGGAAGAAAGAAGATGAAGGATGAGGAGAGAAAGAAGGAAGAAGACGAGAAGAAGCAGGTAGATGAAAGAGTGGAAAAGAAGCAGGGGGATGAAAAGGAGGAAGAGGAAGGAGGGGAAAAGAAGAAGGGAGGTGAAGAGGATAAACAAGAAGAACCTCCCAAGAAGAAGCAGAAGAAGAATCAGGATGAGGTTAGCTCTTCGATGGAGGTGGTCGAAAAAGTCAGCTCTGACGATGACGATGAGGTAATTGTATTAACTGTTTTAACTTTAGACTTGATGTCTCTGTTTCCAATTCTAACATTTTGTTGATTTATTAGGAGGAGGCATCCTTGGCTTCTTGGGCGGACCCAAGGACAAACATTGATGGGTCTGTCCGGGGAAAGGCGCGGTGCATCATAAGGGGGTCGAATCGGGTGTCGCTTAAGAAGCAACAAAACAATCCTGAGGAAATGACCTGTCTGCCAGAGATGCCTAGCCTGGAAGATTGCTGGATCAACTTCTTTTTGTCTCACAAATATGAGCCTGAGTTCGATAAAAAACCTTGGGATCCCAAAATTCCACTAAGCTTGCGAGATTAAGTGTTATTTACATTCAAATTTCCTAAATAAGCTGTACAAGACACAAATTTTGTTTTTACTTATGGTTTGATTTGTTATTATATATGTTGTGAGTTGGTTATTAACATTGCTGATTATGAGAAGGTGACGAGGTATGCCGCGTGGCGCTTCATGGATGGTAAATGGTTTGACAACGAAGTAAGTATTTCTTTTTGTTGATTTAACGTAGTTTCTTAAGACATTCTCCCATCATCATCATAACACTTTTCTATTCACTTTTTAAACAATTAGGTCATCGATGCATATTTGCAATTTCTTCATCTGAAAGAAAGAAGCCGACAATTTGGTGGAATCCCTCGCATTTGGTACCTCGGAACACATTATGCCGTAAGTTCATTCCCTTTTCATTGGATAAAAACTCAATTTAAAATTCTTCCACAGAATGACATCATTAATTCTAATTCTTGTTCAGCCCACGAAGGGTAATCGATATTTCCAAGTGTCCGATAAATATGGAGGAACGTAGCGCGAGATGGGCTACGTAAGATTTACGATTTCTATCAATGCAATCTGATTTATACATTCATATTTTGTTGAACTTATTTTATGTTGAATTGTTAATGAAATAGATTGCCCTGCCCATGAATGTACATCGCACCCACTGGTTCATGATGGTCATTTCCTTTGTCGACAAGGAAATATACGTCTTGGACTCGTTTTCTGGACTTGGGTATGTTGAGAGGGATGTAGCTAGAAAAGTTAATCAAATTCACAAGGTGCTATCCTCCTATCCAGAGTACCATGATGACATCACAAAGTGGGATGTGTGGTACATGAATGACGACGTTCCCCAACAACCAAACGGGTAAAAAACTTATTCATTAATTCCACTCACCATTTACTTAAACACACTATCTTATACATCACAACTGCATTATATTTTAATCTCTCAGGTGTGATTGTGGCCCTTTTGTATGCTTCTTCATGACCCACTTGAGGGACTTGATTCCTAATCCAAAGAAGAACTTCTCTATTCAAGTGAAGCATCTTAGAATCTGGATTGCCAATGAAATGGCTAGATCAGAATACAACATCCACAAGGCCAAGATGTTTGAAGAGTTACTGAGCTTCAAGTCTATTGATGAGAATGTTCATGAGTTTGAAAGGATGTACAATTTCCCTTCTTTTCCTACTGTTCCATTGGAATCCGGGGCGAAGACGAGGAGGTCGGCGCGAAATTCGTCGGGGAAGAATGGAAAAAAGTGAATTTGTCTGTTATGTTGTTTGGGAATTTGTAATATGAACAATGTTTATGTCAGTAAATTTTGTGGGTTGTTTGAGAGTGTATGTTATGAACAATGTTTCCCAATGATGATTAGGCAATGTTTGTTTGCTTATGATTTGATGACTTGTGTTGTTTTCCTAAAAATTGCTTGTGCTTTTTTGTAAACACAAACTGTACAGTTAGTTTTATTTAAGGTGCATTTGGTGTTGGCCAACTACCCTCACCTACCAAAACTGAATTAATAAATGCACTGCTACGTTATTAGGTACCCATTCTAAATTGTTAAGTTCTCTATCTTAACGTTAGATACATGCATTTATATCAGCCAACCTACCCACTGCCCGCTTTTAATACAATCTCCAACCACTCTCAACTAACTCTTTATTTCTCTCTTCACTCTCAGATCTCATCAGTTCTCCTTCTCTTTCACCCTTCTCTTCTTTCTCTCTAAGCAATGTCTCAACATAGTGTAAGCTCTTCACCCTCACCAAGAAATCCACCTTCATATTCAAGAGGAGATTCATCCCGGAGGTCAGGGTGTAGGCCTGGGCAGTGTTTCTGTGGCCGTTACCCGGTAAGTCGAACCGCACATACGCCCGGAAATGACGGACGCGTGTTTTGGACTTGTGCCAAGCCTAGAGGTCAACAATGCAACTATTTCTACTGGGAAGATGAATTTCCCAGTCCGTGCTGTGCTCCAGATCTCCAACAACTTCAGGAGGAGGTAACAACGTTGAGTAGGAGAGTCGTAGGGGCCAAGAATGCTTCCAAAGCCCACTCTTTTCATGTGAAACTGCTGTATGTTGTGATTTTTGTCATTCTCATCGTTTTAATTTCAAAGTAAGATAGTTTCCTTCTCTATTATGTTGTGTTCAGTTAAGTGTGAGACTCGAAGGGGCCAAGAATGCTTCAAAAGCCCACTATTTTCGTGTGAAACTGTTGTATGTTGTGATTTTTGTCATTTTAAACATTTTAATTTCAATGTATGATAGTTTATCCTGTATTTAATTCTAATTCTGCTGTGATTAGTTAAGGATTCAAGTTTTGTTAACAATGATATCTCCGAGTTTATCTTAAATGAAAGGGTTAATGTCATAACTGTTAAACAAACTAACTAAAGATTAATCAAAGATATCACTGTGTTATCTTATTCAGCTTAGTTCATTCTATAGTGTTAACAATACTATCTAGGTTAAAAAGGAATCTTCCTGGGACCACTTTTTTTGTCCCGTAGCTGGCATCTGGGACCACTTTTTTCGTCCGGTAGCTGGCATTTTCGTAATAACCGGCTAGTACCGGCTTAGCCGGTTACCATAGGGACGCACAGAAGCTTTTGCCAAAACTTTGGGGCTGAAAAAGAACTTTTCTACTTTATTTTTAATTGCTTGACATATAAATATAGCAATCATTCATTCATTTGATTGTTAAATGAACTATTAAGAAATTTTAAATGAAATAACATATCTCCAAAAACAGCGGTTTAAAACCAAATCGAACCTGTCATTCACGGTTCGGTTCGGTTTGGAGCCATGAAAGGTCCAGATTAGGTTTGGGTTTTGCCCAAACCATTAGATGCTCTTTGGTTCAGATGGGTGGAGAAACCGGACCGAGCCGAACCGTTTTCATCCCTAAACAAGGGTTTCTGTGAAAAATGCTTAATAGAAATTGGTTATCCTTGTCTTAAATCAAAAAGAGGCCAAGGTTTTTTATGACGGAATTGATGTTCGGTTTGATAAGATGGTGTTGATCTCCTTCATGTGTGTAAAGCCAATCCCTCTAGAGTTCTGGGTCCTTGACGAAAATTGGGTGTTGTATGTTTTCTCTCTCGCACATCGACTCTCTTTTCGACTGAATTGAAGGTACGGGCATTCAAATGGATGAATTCTCTGTGCATGTCAATTTTGTGGGTTCTGCTCAAAGAACAAAAATTGGTTGTTTGTTTCTGGTTTAATTATGTTACAGCATGATCTGAGGAATTCGCTATTTCGTATTGATTGATGTATTAATGTAGTATATGATTTGGATTAAATTCTTGCTGTTTATTTCATATGGTTTATGTAATAACACTCATTTGATCCTCTTTCTTTTACTGGGATTACCTCTGCGTGGTGATTCCAGATTCGAAATGTTGCAAATTTGTTTTATTTCGGGTCTGAGAATGCAATTGAAGAATTATCCTTTTTGAGTTTTGATTGATGTGTTCATTTGGTATCGGATTTGTGTTTAATGCATGTTATTTGTTTCATATTTTGTATATAACAGATAAATCCCGTCATACATGAATAATTAGAGTTGAGATTCAATCCACTTTTCCTTTTTCCATTGAACTGATGAGACTAATTTCTAGAAAGGAGCCCGTGCCCTAGGGCACCTCCAAGCTTCCACGAAAAAACGAATATGATCTCAGTATCGTATTTACATATTTTCTTGGGTAAATCACAATTTCACCCCCTTCTGGTTTTGGTTTATACGAGGTTGTGACGATGAATTTTCACGAGCAAATGATTCACGCACAGAGATTGGTTCCGCGTGTTGGCGGGGCGACTCTGAGGTATTTTAGCCACTGTAGTTGCAGCCACGGTGGGTTTGTTCTCCGCCGATCAGTCTAACATATCTTAACCTCTCCCTAACATTTAATCTGACGGTGACGGTTTTGCCGCTGGTGGTGGTGATTGTGTCTGGTGAGATGTTCTAGGTGCCCGTTTGGCATCTGTTTTTGTTGTATAAACGTTATGCTTGGCAATGTCCATGGATATTTGTTAGCCTCCGTTTGTTTGTGCCGATACCAAACAGGCTCTATTTAACTCTAACTACCTAACATAAAAGAAAAAGTTGGCTGTTACTGTTCATTTGCTGATCCTGCAAATTACTTATTTGCCCCTGCTTCTTCTGCTCAATTACAGCTGTGTGGTCTCGGTATTTTTGTAATTATATAAAGTCAAGTGCCCTTTTTGGATCAGCTTGCTCTTCGGTACTGTTCATTTGGTTGGTTCGCAAATTACTTATCTATCCCTGCCTCTTCTACTTACAGTTGTGTGGTTTTGGTATTTTTGTAATTACAAAATGGTAAGAAGCTCTGGTTAGCATTTTAAACTCAATACTCCTTAGCTATAGCTACACTATCCTACCATGACTTTCATAATGTATACATGTCAACGTTTCAATGCATGAAAATGATATACGCAACATTGACCGAGCTCATTTCTCGTTCAAGGATGTGATGATAGCTTTCTGAAGCTTGCAATTTAGACTGTGATTTGATTTCTTATCTTGGTGGGACGATTCGGAGGGATGATGATCTCTCCCTTTCGCAGCCATGTCTGTGTCAGCGCAGTTTTTTTGCATTGAAAGATCTGAGCCAGCAGAGAGAACATCAAATCACAGACAAAAAGAAGTGGGTGATTAAAAATCTGTTTATAATCTTTTCTATAAGCTGCTGACCTGGATTAGCATGCTTCAGTTAAGTTTCTTATGATTGATGCACAATGCAAAAATGTTTGCTTTTCTTTCGGTTTATGAACTGTGATTGCTTCACTTCCTTTTACGCTACAACTCTGCCATCTCTGACGCCGTTAAAATGTGACTTATGTTGTTGTCACAGGCAGCAGATTGGAGGTGGAAGAAGCAGGGATTTTGAAAAAAACGAAGTATGTTTTAGTCACTGGTGGAGTTGTGAGCGGTCTTGGAGAAGGGGTTACAGCAAGTAGTATTGGAGTACTTCTACAAGCATGTGTCATTCGTGTTACTTCGATTAAGATTGATATTGAGCTTTCTGAAACCCTTTTTCAGTTCAAAAAAATTGATCATTTCTCATTACTTTGTTAGGCTTCATTTGATTGGTTTCTTCGTCCTCAGTGAGTGTACCTTTATTAGATAACTGAAATTTTTCAGCATAACATCATAAAAGTTCAAATCATTACTGCCCTTTGAAGATTACTGCAGTGGGAGTTTAATCGTTGGATGATCCCATCGTATTTTCTGATGGGACCACTGTTCCAAAGGAGAGGCACAAGGGATTAGAACCATTTTTGGCAAGGTTGATGCTTTAATTCTTTCAAACTTCCCCACCCTAAAATGTCGGCGTCATGTCTTGAAGTTCCCCCAATATATGAAGTGAATACATGCTTTTATGAATTTAATGTTTAATTTTCTGTGCTTTCTTATTTTTATGGAACTGTTATAATTTAGTCAGTTTTATTCATGGGCTCCAAGGGTGGCCTGGTTGATTAATTTGATTATCTACAGTGGAAGTTTAATCGTTGAATTCTCAGGCAATTTGTTGATTTTATTAGCCTGTTGTCATTAATTATTGAACTACATTATGATCTCTCTAATTTCTGTTATTTTTGTGTTAGCCTTTAAACAGACTTTTACTGCCGGTTCATTTACTGGGGGCACATTAGCTGACAAGTTTCGTAGAACAAAAACTTTCCAACTGAATGCGAGCTGTTGGAGCTTTTCTTTGGTTAGTTCTGTATTTACTGGTGATCTATACCTAGATTCGACTAAAACTAGCTAACAAATTATTGCAAATCACTCAAAGCTACAGCCCATAGTGTCCAGACAATGATCAAGCTAACGAACGAATGCAAATCACTCAGTGCTACAGCCCATAGTGTCCAGACAATGATCATTGGTCGTTTACTTGCTGGCCTTGGAATAGGCAAATCTTCTGCTATTGTACCCTGTATATCTCTGAGGTAGCATTTGAAGCGTGACATATCTGAATGGCTTAATTACTTAATGCATACCCCCAGTATGTCGAAACTAACACATTGCAATCCCCAATTCTAAAATATGTTTATTGCATCCCCCATTTGCAATATATCCTACTTGTTGAAACTGGTAAAATTAGTCCGTCCAAAACCTAGCAGGATAATATGTTAGTTGACTATCATGTCCTTTTGTTTAAGGGTGAAATTGTCCACTCTCTTATTTGTAAACACTTGAGAAACATATAATGACCACCACCAGTAAAACACAATCACCACCGCCGCCGCCCCCATAACTGCCGCACAGCCCAGATTCAGGTGATTTCAACCCAGTTTCCGGCGACCCAAGCCCAGTTTACGGCGACATTCCATTACTATTAATCCTATTCTTTCTAATTCTTGATTGTTCTTGGCTCTAACTTAGCTCAGAAACACAAGATAAAGGCTATAACAGGGAAAATCAGACTTTTCCTTCCTCTCTCGTCGATTCTCCAATTTTCTTCCAGGAACCGGAGGCCAAATTAGGGGTTCAATTGAGGTACAGGAAAGTGACGGGATGAAAATCGAATGGTTTTGGTTAAGCACAGGGTGTTCGAATTCGAGCTCGAAAGACGCTTCAATGCTGGACGTCCATGGTTTGTCGGTCGGAAAAACAAGAATAGCAATTGCCGCCGTTTTCACCCAAAAAAAAACTGCGGCCGCCACTCTCAACATCTCCCATTATTTTCCGCCTTCGCCCCCAATACAACCCAACAAAGCTTCACGAACCCAATTGAAACCGAGCTAACATCATCTCTACCACCATTGAAGGTCTGAGTCAAAGAGATAGGCATGGGAGAGAGAGAAATAGAAGACCGAGCAACGGAGCAACAATAGCCAGGAAAAATCTCAGCATACCTAACACAGATTTTTCGGAGAGAGACATTGGCAGGGAAGGGGTGGGAAGAGGGGTAGGTGATGGAGAAACTCAGATTAGCTCCATATATTGTTCATCCTTATCTTCATTCTCCTTCTTATCTTCTTTATTTTACTTTAAAATAATTTAGTATAAATTTAATATTTGTGTATTGACAAGTATACCCCTGCATATGTTGTTGATATTTGAATGGTTTTTTTACCAGTTTCAACAAGTAGGATATATTGCAAATGGGGGGTGCGGTAAGCTTATTTTAGAAATGGGGGCTGCAATGTGTTAGTTTCGGCATACTGGGGGTATGCATTAAGTAATTAAGCCTATCTGAATTGCTGTCTTATTTTGCATAATATATATCTGGCCTGATGCACTTTTTTTTGTATGTATAGATCTCACCAACTGAAATCCGCAGTACTCTCGGATCTGTCAACCAGCTACTTATCTGCATTGGTATTCTTGCAGCCTTGGTTGCTGGGCTGCCCTTGGCTTGTAACCTGGCATGGTATGACTCGTTACATTATATCTAAATAAGGGATTAATGCATTATTTTCACGTACCTGAGGGAATTTCCGAGACCAATATGGAAGAGGCCCCTGCTGGGGACTGTCTCTAGTTTATCGTTGAGCAAGAAGAGGAAGACCTCCAACAGGAACAACCAAGTGCTGATCATGCTGCTCAAGGCGCGAGCCGCTAAGAAATAGCCATTTCCTCTTCAGAGGAACGTGTTGAACATGATGGTGCGACTGTGCGCACGACTCCGGTTGAGGAAGATGTTGAACAACATGGAACAACTCCAGAGATTCCATCAAGTACTCCCACAGCTAATTTGCCAACTGCGACTCCTGGAAATGAAGTTAAAGATGGAATGGTCGCTTCGAATCTCGCCCCCCAAGACATGGACATTGCAGAGGCCAACCAGGTCAGCACCGCTCCCGAGGGTGTAATGCCAGTTAATGAAGGGGGAATTGAGCATGAGTCGAACGTGAGTGGTGTTTCATTCGATTAAGACATGGAAGATGCTCAATTGCCAAACCCTGAGGCTGATGCCACTGTAGCTCTTGGAAAACAACTTAACGTTGCGCAAGAAAATGTGCCAGATGTTCTAGGGTCTGCACCAAGTTTGGTTGTAGCAAAGAGGAATGAAGACGCAGTTATGACTGAGCCTCGTTAGGATGCAGCCTCAAATACCGGTACTCCAGTGGCTGCGAATGGAGTGCCTGCAAGGATCACTCCTCCTGCGCAAAGCACTTCAAGAAGTGATGCATCTTCAGAGGCCCCTAGTGAAAACTTGTCACTTCCTAGCATGGCTGTCGATTCCTCTGGCTTTGATCTGGATGTGCTCTTTGCTCAAAGATTTTGAGGAAGCCACAAAGAAGCATCAGAGCAAGAAAGAGCTCTTGAATCAGTTGGCTACGAATTCGATAAAGCTGGCGGCTGAGGATTCACTTTTGAAAGAATTCTTCAAAATCTAGCTGTAATCGACTTTGACTATGTAATCCAAACAATCACTCAACTTTTGTAATGCGGACGTGCTTTTGAATTTCATTTGAGAAATTATTGTGCTTTTTTAGTTAAAATGCTTGTATGTCTGGTCGTATTGCTGTCTTTGAACTAGATAGGCTTCATTTGTAGTATTACTTCTGGGGAAGTTCGCGCTCAGGCGTGAGATAGGCTTTGAACTAAACATAGTTTACCTTTGCAAATGAGCAAACCTTCACTCGCGTCATTATCTAGAAAGAGAAGCTTGAACGCGTATAGGCTTTAGTTTCGCATTATGCTACCTAGGCGGATAGGCCTTAGATCACGTGTAGCTGCTACATTGTCAGGTAGGCCTTAGCTTTGGCATTCCTTCCTATCCAGAAAGATAGGCTTTAAGTTTTACCTTCGGCTGCCATCTAGACAAATGGTCTTTGAGTTTGCACTTGCTGCCATCCAGACAGATGGTCTTAGAATTGTGCATTGATGCTATCTAGACTGATAGGCTTAAATTCGCATTATGCTGCTATCTGGACAGATAGGCTTAAATTCGCGTCTTGCCCCAAAATCCTATAATCTAATGTGCACATAACCTAACCTAACTTTATAAATTTATTACTCCAACTTCCCAAACAGATCATTACTCAAAAATAGTCTCATTAGATCCAAAACACTCTGAAAAATAAGTCTAGCATCAAACGGATCCGAATTTCTATATCCGGGTCAAAAGATATGACTGTTTTAACTTTCTACTCCCACTCCCATTACCCATACGGGAATTATTGATTCTCATATAAAATAGACTTAATTACTTAATGCATACCCCCAGTATGCCTAAACTAACACTTTGCAACCCCCAGTTCTAGATTAGGCTTATCGTATGCCCCAGTTGCAAAAAATCATACTTGATGAAACTGGTTAAAAACTTCCGTCCATACACTTAACGGGGAAAAAGGGTAGTTTTGTCTATTCCGCACCTACTAACATCTAGTTTAGAGTATGTTTTGTTTCATGTTTCTTTTTTATAATAAAGTTTCAATATGGGGTTAAAATGAAAATATTGAAACATTAAGGTTTAGAGTAAAACATAGAAAGGAAACAAGAAATGGGAGAAAATAATACAGAATCACAAGAACGGTAAGAGGGGAAGATGAACAGGGAAGGAGGAGCCGCCCCTCCCTTTGATGCTACTTAGATTGATATCTCTTTCTATCTCTCTCAATTCGGTTGTCCTTCGACGACGAGGATGCGGCGACCGTCGGAGATGGAGACGGCGTTGTAGGTGAATTATCAGGCGCTAGGAGCAGAATTCGGCGGCCACCAACCCAGATTCCGACGGGCCTTCGAATTTCTGACGAATTGGGGACTGTGATCGGGCTTTCCAGACTAGTCTCTGCCTCTCCAACACAATGAGGGTGATTAATTGTGCTGAATTCCAACAGGAAAGGAATAGCTGACAAGAAACAGAGCTAGGGTTCATACGACAATTTCCCAATTTTTGAACTCAAACCACGATGGATTGATGAATTGACTGAGGGATTTTCTTCCTCGTATCACTGAGTATTCCCTGTAGAATCAACTCGGGAAGAAGAGATGATCTGGCAGCTGCGAAGACCCGTGTACTTGTGAAGCCTGGAAGACCCGAGTACTTCTTCAGGACATCCCTAGAGTTCATTAAGTATGATTTTTTGCAATTGGGGCATGCAATAAGCCTAATCTAGAAATGGGGGTTGCAAAGTGTTAGTTTAGGCATAATGGGGGTATGCATTAAGTAATTAAGCCTATAAAGTATCCTCATAAACATCTAGCTAGTTCATCCCGTATTCAAACAAAATTCAGTGTACAATGAATACCCACTTCAAATCAAGTTACTACCCTCATACTAGGATCATCAAATCGATTAATCAAACTCCCCGCCATAAATAGGGTTTTCCCCATAAACTAAGAACATGATTATAATCCCAACACTTGATTATTAATCATATGACTTCATGAATGATGAAACTAACAATATAAATCTGAAAATTCGCGATAAAGAACTGAAATTACTAATTGATCAAGACTTAAAATTGGAGGAGATGATTTGAAACGATTAAGAGGTGGGGATTGAAGCTTGCTAGTGGAGATGAGGCGGCGGAGATCCTGACGGAATCAACTAGGTCAGAAAGAGAAGAAGAAGAAGAAGAAGAAGAAGAAGAAGAAGAAGAAGAAGAAGAAGAAGAAGAAGAAGAAGAAGAAGAAGAAGAAGAAGAAGAAGAAGAAGAAGAAGAAGAAGAAGAAGAAGAAGAAGAAGAAGAAGAAGAAGAAGAAGAAGAAGAAGAAGAAGAAGAAGAAGAAGAAGAAGAAGAATAAGAACGAACCTGGTGCTTTTCGTCGTCCAGGAGCAGCGGAGAGAAAGAGACGCACGAGCGACAGAGAGAGACGTTTTTGACTTCCTGATCGTGCGAAAGACAGAGAGATTGAGATGATGGTGATGATGAATTTGAGAAAGAAATCGATGATGATGATGATTGCATCCGATTGATGAGGAGAAATCACGTCAGTTGTGATTTTGGGTGTACAAAATGATATCAATCTGATAGAAAAGACACTTTCACACCACTAGTTTAGGAAAAAAGACAACCACCACCCCCTAGTTTAATTAAAAAGCACTAAAAAGTTTAGGTAAAAGTCACAAAGACCCCCAAATGCTAGTAAACACTTATAATTAACTCCCAACATTGAAATTTAAGTCCCAACACATATAATAATATTACAAAATACCCATAGCCACCAAAACGGGGTATTTCATCCTTCCCCACTTAAAGAAAGCTTCGTCCTCGAAGCTTAACCCAAATCCTCAAAACCAGTAAGGTATGAACCTCCACTCAAGGGTACAACCATTAAATGAAACCTAAGGCCATGAATGATATGCAACATACTATAAGGAGTACTGTATTAAAAACGGAAGGATTACATCCTCTCCCCCTTAGAGGAGTGACGTCCTCGGACCTCAAAATACCTCGTCAAGAAGGTGAGGATACTTCTTCCTCATATCATCCTTCGCTTCCCAAGTTGTCTCTTCAGCGAGGTGATTACTCCCCAAGAAATTTACAAGATTAAAACTCTTGTTGAGCGTTTCCCTTTTCTTCATCTCCAGCATCTTAATGAGATGCTACCCATTAATAAGGAATGTTCTAAGTTGACTGGCACTAGCCACGACTCCCGGTCCTAGGCGACAAATAGGGAGCCTACATTCTCTTCCCACTTGATAAAGTCTGCAAGTTGTCACTTAAACATATCATCCAGGTTGACTAACAACTTATCATGGTACATGTACTTCATATATGGGCCCCATGAAGTTCATCCAATGGATCCCAATACCCCCACTTGATATCTCCAAACAAAGGTCTATCCGGAAAAGAATTGAGCATTCAAGAGGTCTCAGGAATTGAAATTACATTGTGGGTCACCATTCTTGGTCTGCAAAAGTCCCGCACTCATCTACCATACATCTCGGAAATCAGACAAACACTCGAATTTGAATTGGAGGACTAGGTCCACATATTTTTGGTGGATTCGGGTAAGATTCCTCATGGAAGGTCTGATGTAAACCTTAATTCAACATGACTTGGCATTTTTAGAAGTCCGATAGAAGCATAGAACTCCAAAAGTACCTTATAGGTGAATAACCAGTCCATACTCCAAACAACGATTTAACGACAAGACTCCGATCATACGCATCAGTTGACAATATATGCTAGCTGCCGAAAACGTGAGACTATACCATACTAAGTTAGATTACATCAAAACTTGTCTTGATTGTTGTACTAACGTAATAGAGAGCGACCCAAAACTTAAATCAATAACTCAAATGATAACCGCTACAACACCATAAACTGTTTGTCACGAGGAATAAGTTCTTAAGATCTCCCAAGGCTGACCATCCATAATCTTATTCAGATTGTGAATAAACTAATAAACTAACTATATTACGCCTTATACAATAAAGGTGATACAACCCATCAACTGTCATAATACGAAGGACAAACCATTGAGGAGAAAACATCCGGCTCCTCAAATGATATATAAGTAACAAAGCTCCGAACATGTACCTCTAATGTGAACATTAACTTCCTAATGACCCAAAATACCGTCTTTCGCCAATCAAATGGTATGAGATGTAGCAAACAAAATTTAGCCCCTGATCCTCAAACTTCAGTTTCAAATGTGTAATACCCTTTTTTACTTTACTCTTATAATGTCATATACAGGAGAAAAAGGAGAGAAATAAGATAAATATAACCTTCACAAAATATAGACAAGGTAAGAAGAGACACAAGCACTAGTAAAGCAATGTGATCCATCAAAGATTAGGTAATAATATTCCAACCAAGAAAGAGAAACTCCAATATTCTTTGATAGACTTATTCAAACTAGAATCCCAAAATTACATTTTTCCTAAAAACTTAAAATTAGGTTCAAAATAAATTCCAATATTCGAAGAACCATAAGACACGACTCCCAAAATGCTTTCTAGGTGAGTGTGGGCGGGAAACTGCTATCGCCCACGCTAACTCTTTAGTCTACTACTTCTCCTGGATCCTCCATAGGTTACTCCGCAGGCTTGTTAGATATTAACAATGTACACTTCATGAAGTGTGGCGTTATCATCCATTGGCCTTGATGCAAATATTTTTGATTGGGAAGGTACCATCCTCCCTCATCAACCAAATCATTACACTGTCTCTTTATTGGAATCCAATGATGCTCATTAGGTAAAGAATCCACAATGCAATGACTCTAAACTAGGAGGTTGTTAAATACCCATCCTCTAACAAAAGTGAAAATCCAATGCTCACACATATCTAAGACTTCTCCGATAAACTCCGTAACTGACATCCCCTCCGAGAAAGGTGTTCTTGTTGGGTGTCTCAGCTGAAAATCCTTCAGAGAATACTTTTACTAAACGACAAACATAACAATTATTCTTCCATAAGGGTATTCTAAGGCTGACTTCCAAAAAATTACACACTTCGCAGTTTTCAACTAAGAATTTGCCCAATGATTCTCAAAACTCCGCAACATTTATAAGAGACAGTACATATTGGAGATCAAACTCTTAAGCAATGTATTAAGATCCCAAAACTGGTTCTGCAATGATGAAACCCTGAAGCCCGAATCTAAATAAAACATAAATGGTAAAATGCTCAAAACTATAGCCCTGAAAACAAGTCTTTAAATGAGATGTTTGTGACAAGCTATCATCAATGAGAGAAAATTAAACTTCCCAGGTATAACAAAAATTTATAGAACTCCAAGTATAATGTCAATATTTTAGTGTTTCCCACCAAATTAACTCTCAAACAATCACCATAACAAATTAATATGCCGAAATCCCCAAAGTAGCAAACTCAACAGCAATAGGATTCCATATAAATACCCAAGTCTAAGCTCTCACAAACTAGCTAAGAAGTACCTAAAACCACAAAATTGAACTCTCGCCCCAAACATCTCTCAAACACATTTTTCTTGTAACCTTCGTCTTGAACATAATATAAGTACACTGTTCTCTTCCTTACTCTAACATTATTGCAAAACTCGTCGCCAATATAACACGCTAGTCCTTCACAATTCCTCGCTCTGAGGTCCATTCTCATATTTGTCCGCTCGTACAAACTTTTCTTGAATGGTATTTTCTTAACTACTTCGTACCTAAGATTATCTTGGTCCCTCCTTCGTCGGGTTCGACTAGAGTTGTAGCTTTAACCCTCTTTGTGCAAAAACTAATTCTATTGTTGTATGGATGTGGTCTATTGTCCGATACTGTATAACCTATTGTATCATTCATATATTATCACGAATTACAAGAAAAAGAAATACATTGAATATAATGACCCACTAAGCAAATAATATAACACATTGATGATCTTCAAACAATTAGTTACACATGCATTTGCACAGAGGCTGGTCACATATAATTCTTCATCCTTCTTTTAAAATCGTAAAAATAGTCAATCGGACAAGTAAAAATTATGATTTTGGCGTGCAATAACCTCTCTGAGTCTACTTTCATAGTAAATAAGAAACAATTCCAAATAATTTATAGAACTCAAGCGGCGCAAAGAATACTACAGCTGCTGTCACACACCACCAGAACAGAAACTTTGACTTTGAAAGGTCTTAAAATGACTTTAAACTCCTCAAAATGGACTAGGCTTTAACCCAGATTTAGGCATATGTGTCTACTAACAACCATAAAAGTTTGAGAACCAACCAAGGTCTGGAAGGTAGGTAAACATAAAAAATGCTACAGCTACTCACTTTGCAATTCTGCTACTACACAACCAACTTTGAAAATTCATAACTAATTCTCAGAAACTGATATGGGGCTGAAATGTTTATGGGAGATACCTGGGTATGTCTACTTTCTGGTAATAATTCAGAAAAAAAATAACTCCACATATAAACATGTCTGCTACGCAAAATGCAAACTGCTGCGCAGAATCAAAAAACACCAATATCATTGCTCTTGTGTTCTAACTCCATGAACGCTTTCTATGCACTTAGTTAACGATAACAAAACACAATACAACCTTAATTTATCAAATCATACTAAAAAATCAGAAAACTAAATTTATTAAACTCCCAAAACGGGTCTTCAAAACATGAGCATTATCCCTCATCCTTAAAGCAAATCGCTAAGAATTCAACTGTAGCCCAAATGTGGTTATACAAAAATTATTCAAGAAACCTCGAAGTATTGTTTCGCATCATAGCCTTATTCAAAAAAAATAATAAAACTCAAAAATGCATCAAAGTCTAGGAAATTAAAGAAGTCTAATATGGCTACTCCTCGTCATCATCGCTCACATCCAACTCCACAACTTCATTGGGATCATCCTCGAACTCCTCATCCTCACTTGGGTCTTCTTCACTTTCATCATATTCCATGGGGTCTTCCTCAATTTCATCATCTTCCATTGGGTCTGTGCATTAGCCCTATTGCTACAATTAATGCTGTTTTTTGCTAAATACATCATTAATTTTAGCAAAACCCAAATTTTCTTAATCACGCTTTTGCTAAGAGTTCTAGTGGTGGCAATTCCTGCCTAATTTTCATACGCTTTAACTCCCTCCGTGCATTTGCATGATCTTTAATTTCCTTCAGTACCCATCAGCGTCCCAACAATACGTCGCAAATGTTCTTCTCGATATGCATTACGTCCATCGAGTGTCTTGTTTTAAGTTCATGCCAATAAGGTAGTTCGAAGAATTTACTTTTTTTCTTCCAATTTAACTCTTCCGGGGGACATTTTAAATTCCTTTTGCGATTTGCTTCCGTATTCCCCAATCTGAAATCTTTGCGAAGTTTCTCTAACTGCTTCGGAAAGTCATTCCCCGATAACTCCTTCGGCTTTTTTTCATTTCCCTCTTCCCAAACTGTGTACTAGTCTGCCACTTATGATTCGGCCCCAGGAACCTACGGGCACCCATATAAGCTTGCTTCCTACTAAAATGTAGCCTGATCGAAACTGTGCCCTTGTTATAAGGTGGGCAAGCTAGTTTTCCTTACGTGCTCCATCCCGACATCATTGCATAGGCGGGAAAATCGTTAATGGTCCAAAAAGGTGCAGCATGTAAGATGAATCGCTCACCAGTTGCTCCGTCATAGGTCTCGACACCTACTTACCACATTTCACTCAGTTCATCAGCTAAGGGACGCAAGTAATTATCGATTCCGTTTCCCGGAAACGTTGGGCCAGGTATCAGAAGAGGCATCATCAGAAAATCCTCATAAAAAGACACCCCTCACGGGACATATTGTACTGCCGTGCAGCAACATGCCACATACTCCAAGCACTATTCATCAGTCTGAATGGATTAAAACCACCAGTGTCTAGTTCCAAACGGACATTACGGGGATCTCTAGCAAACCACTCATGCGCTTGGTCAAACTCAAGCCACTGCTTTGCATCGGCAGGATGAGTTATGACTGAGCCATTCTAGACACGCTCTTCCTTGTGCAATCTCATTGCCTTAGCGGTTGTTTTTTACATGAAAAAAATTGTAGCCTCGGTTGAATTGGAAAGTATCTTAGAACATGTCTGTGAACTCTTTTTCCCTTTGTGGTACTGGGCTTATATCTAGGCTCACCACAATCTGGGTTTCGACAGTGGTCTAGGTGTTCGTTTTCTTTCCAATTTAATGTGTAGTGTTTAAGGCACGCATGGATGTTGATGTATCATAGCCGTAGTCCACACAGCACTTTCTTTGCTTCATAAAATGACTTAGGTATTGAGTGACCAGGAGGTACTGACTCTTTAATAAAATCAAACAACAAGTTTACAGATTTGTTACTCCATCTACAAATTGTCTTAATATGAAGCAGCCTTACGATGAGTGACAACTTAGAGAATGTTTGACACCCAGGGTATGCTTCAGATGCGCATCCTTCAACAACCTGTCAAATTCATGGGGGCCCCCACTATCGGTGGATGGTACGGAACCGGGCGAGGGAAGCGTTCCCTCCTTTAAGTCCCCGATCAACCCCTCCATGTCATCACCTGTTTCTGCAATGTCAATAACCCCACTACCAGCGGTACCATATCCTATACTGACACTTTCCTCCCCATGGTAGGTCCATACTGTGTAGTCCTTTTGTATACCATTCAGATGCAGATGCTCTTAAACTTGCTCGACACTTTCATAAACTACATTAACACAACTACAGAAAGGACATCGTACCCTATTAGAAATATCACTATGAAATCTAGCAACCTCCATAAACCAAGCAACTCCTTTAGTATATTCAGGAGAAATCTTATGAGTCAGCGAAATCCACCCACGATCCATTGAGCCTACACAATTAAGAGTAGACAACAATATTTCCCTACTACAACCTATCCTAAACAAGACATGCAGACAACACGTACATGTAGGAACATGCATAGTCACATCGTCAAAAATTCTGGAGTATAACACAAAAAAGGTGCAACTCACGATATCACACAATCGCGCGAACTGTACAACGGCCAAGTGTTCCTTTCCTTCAATTGAATGTAGATCCATATCATCACGGCCTCTTCAATGAGAATGAAGTGATCCATATATGTACTCAGAGCCAAGTACTGCGTATTACACAGGTTGCAAAGGATTTTTTCCCCGCCTTGCGGGTAACATTGTCTCACCATCAACCAGTGCCACCGACAGAGCCACATCATCACGCCCTCTTACAGTGCTCATGAAAACCAAATAAGAGATGAACACAAAATAAGAGTGCACATTCGATTATTAGTTAAGAATGACATGATATCAAAAAGTACACATTAAAACATGTTACCAACCCCACATAAGACCAACCCCACAGCTATATATAAATAAACAAGCATTTCTGAACTTCACAAGTACAAATCGATCATCCAGTGTAATTCATAAAAAGAGGCTTAGATCAATCAGTGTTATCATCAAAGACAAATAAGATCTGCTCACAGGCTGCAAAATGATTTTGCCTTGCCAGTATATTACATTCTATCGGCTTCAACGATTGTATTCGAAATATCTTACAGTACTATTGAAAGCTTGAACGAGCGAATTTGAATCACTAATATATCGTCACCACCTCTTACTGTGTACTAGTGAAAGTTTCAGCGCAACTTGCTCAATACATTTTGCAAATGGGGTTGGAATAAATGAGAATTGTAACTGGTAGCACACACTATGCACAGATTATAGACAAGAAACAATCCAAATATTAACATAACTTATGATCATTAAATTACATCCACGTAAGTTTGCACTTTACCTCCTTTCAAGTTTCTTAGTTGTAGAACGTAAGTTCCAATTCGCCTGTATTCTGTACAAATCGACATATGAAACAAAGAACATTCAATCAGAGCTCTAGTATGTTTAATACGGAACATGATGGATCCACAAAGAAACAAATTACGACTCACAAAGAACCAATACTAATGAACTCATATAATAAGTAATATATCCAGCCAAGTCAAAAGTACAAGTCGAACGCCACATATGACTCACAAAGTTTAGGGAGTGAAGGGTTTACCTAAGCACACAGAGACAGAGAGCTAGCAGATTGAAAGTTCAAGATAAAGACAAACAAAGAGATGGCTAGGCAGAACATATCATGACATTCCTCAAGTGGTAGTGTTCATGTATCAAATTTGGAAGTAGTATGTCAGTAGTCACACGTAGCGCTGGCACGTTAATAAATAACATAAGCTTCTCATGTATACAGAAAAACACATGAATGCCCCCAAATAAATAGTTTCAAAATGACAACATACTAAAGAACAAACAGTTACACCCACACAACAGAAGAATATCCCTATAGTTTTCCTTTAAACACTAGGGAGCCCCAAATCAAAAAACCCTAGTTTGAATACAGGTATTCTTGCAGTTCTAGAGCAGGAACCGACCAGAGATAACAACAGATATGAACAAGAACAAGAAATAACAAGATATATCAATGAGAACAAGTATTATTTTAGCAAATTTTAATAGACGAAAGACCATACTGAGCTTGATTGAGGCTAAGACGCGACCGACTCCGTGGGTGCTTCAATGATCACTTCGACGACTTTCAAGCGCCTGTTAGGCGAGATAAAGCCGTTGTTCGATCGATTCAGGCGCGATTATTCGATCGGTCGGGGAGCTAAGAGGTCACGAGAAAGGGCTTCAGAGTTCACGCTGGAGGATTTTTGTGGATATGGAGAGAATGAGTGGAGCATAGGGATCCATATCGTATTTGTTAATTCATTCCACCCACCATAGTTATTTATGTTAACTGTATTCTTTGTCCCATAATTTTCTTATTTCAATTTCCATCCCCTAAAAACGGTTTAGGGTTTGGGTTTTAGGTTTTACAGGAAATTAAGTTGGAGACCACTGACTAGTGACCTTTCAAGCTCGCGATTAGGTATTCATGGATTAGAGGTTTAGAGTAGGGATCGAAAAGTTGACCATTTACTGTGGAGTGAACTCTCTAGAGCGGAATATTAATTAGTTTTAGGGTTAAGTGGGGAAAACAAAGTTTACCGTTAACTGTAGATCAGTAGTTAGACTTTAGAGTTAACTATAGACTTTGTTTGATCGATTAGTTTCACCTTTTAGAGATAGCAACGTTGACCGAACCTAATAGTGATTGAATCTTGATTTAACCGTTGACCGTACAGTTGACTGTTAAGTTGACTGTTGTCTTCCTTTAACCGGACCTAATAGTGTCACCAAGTGGTAAACCAAAAGTTGAAAGTTGACTACATAATAAACCTTAGAGTTGACCGTAGACCGTACAGTTTTGTAATTTAGTTGACTGTTGTCTTCCTTTGACCGAACCTAATAGTTTCACTAAGTGGTAACCGCAAAGTTATAAGTTTACAACACTTTTGAGTTGACCGTTGACCGTTGACCGTAAAGTTGACTATTTAGTTCACTGTTGTCTTCCATTGACCGAACCCAATAGTGTCACGAAGTGGTAACCGCAGAATTAACATTTGACTACGAAATTGACTTTTTGAGTTGACGAGTGACCGTACAGTTGACTATTTAGTTCACTGTGGTCTTTCTTTGACCGAAACTAATAGTGTTACCAAGTGGTAAACGTAAAGTTGACATTTGACTACGTAATCGACTTTTTGAGTAGACCATTGACCATGCAGTTCACTATTTAGTTCTTTGTTGTACTCTTACTTTGACCGAACCTAATAGTGTGACCAAGTGGTAACCGCAAAGTTGACATTTGGTTACGTAATTGACTTTTTGAGTAGACCATTGACCATACAGTTGACTATTTAGTTCACTGTTGTACTCTTGGTATGACCGAACCTAATAGTGTCACCAAGTGGTAACCGCAAAGTTGACAGTTGACTACGTAATTGAATTTTTAAATTGACCGTTGACCATACAGTTGACTATTTAATTCACTGTTGTCTTCCTATGACCGAGCCTAATAGTGTCACCAAGTGGTAACCGGAAAGTTTACAGTTGACAACGTAATTGACTTTTGAGTAGACCGTTGACCGTACAGTTGACTATTTAGTTAACTGTTGTCTTCCGATGATCGAACCTAATTGTGTTACGAAGTGCTAACCACAAAGTTGATAGTTGACCACATAATTGACTTTTTAGTTGACCGTTGACCGTAAAGTTGACTATTTTAGTTCATTGTTGTCTTCCTTTGACCGAACCTAATAGTGTCACCAAGTGGTATCATGTACACTAGAGTATTTAGTTCATTGTTGACCTTGTTTGACTTAATATATTAGTTTCTCTAAGTGGAAACTGCGAAGTTAAATGTTGATTGAATATTAGACTTTTTACTTATCCGTACGCCGTAGAGTTTACCTTTTTGTTCACCCTGCACTTTGTCTAACCTAACCAATATATTTTTTTCAGAAATGTTGACCGTTGACTGCATATTGACTTATGAGTTGACCATTGATTGTACAATTTACTTTTTAATATAATAAATTCTTGACTTTCAATGCCTATTACTAATTTACAATCTACGGGCTTTAGGCCAATTATCAACAAGCAATCAAATGCCACTACTAAATCATAGGTCACACAATTTTACAACAATAGTAATATAATATTTCAAACCAAGTACTGGATAGAGAGTTCAAAATTATGTTACAAAACACATTGCAACATATTCATAATAGTAAAGATCCAAACTATATTACAAATACATTGATTTCATAAACATAACTAGGACGCTATTATAAATCCGACACATGCGACACAGAAGCCCAACAAAAATCCAACAACGTCGGAAAGTAGCCAGTTATTCTTTGGTGTAGACGCAACACGTTCTACGAAACAATTGGACGGAGCGGCAAGTATGTCAGCACGACGGCGTTCCTGGTCCGCCAACAAGGCATTCGTAGGCTCTTCATAATCTGTATACTTGTGAAAGCAAGCGCTCTTGTACCCCGTTGTTTGTTGCTGACACTCTTGCCATGACTTATATACGCCGCTTTGTCGGCCAACAAATAAAGCATAGTAAGTCTATTTGCGATTCATTTCTACGAGACAGCACACAGAGACAGTCAATAACAGATGATCAGGAACAAACTACTTCAGTCTGGCTCTGAAGTACAAAACATTTCCAGTCAATAGCAAATTATTACAATTCTCTTACAATAGCCAAATTGTTTCAAGAATAGTGATCATAGGCTCAGACCTGTGACTGGATACATAATAAGAAATGATCACATGTTGTTAAAGGATATTGCCATGCGTACTACAATATCTCTCAAGTGATCAATGGATCCATATCATCACGGCATGTTATGATCACTCATATAAACTCGCATGCTTAACATCGATCTCAATTACAACACAGTCAGAACTACCAACACAGGGTCCTATGAGGATGCTTCAAGATATAGTACTGTAAGAGGATGCCATAAGATATACAGTAATTCAGACCCAAACATAGGGACACAGAAGGAGGCTTAGATCAGTACTCATGAAAAGCAAATAAGAGTTATAATATCAAGCTGCAAAATGATTTTTCCATGCCATTCATATTACACTCTACGAGCTTCAACAAGTAAATTCGATAGAACCATATATATCATCACAGACTATTCAGTGAGCATGAAGAGGCTCATATCAGTACTCATGAAAAGCAAATAAGAGATGATCACAGGATGGTAATGGATTTTTCCTTGCCCATATGACACTCTATCAGCTTCACCGATTGAATTCAATAGATCCATATCACCACGGAATCTTCAGTGAGCATGAAGAGGCCGGCTGAGAACGGTACTCATCAAAACTAAATAAAAGATGATCACAGGCTGCAAAAGGGTTTTGCCTTGCCATTCATATTACACTCAATCAGCTTCAATGCGGGAATTCAATAGATTGATCCAAATCATCACGCCCTCTGAAATTATCACAAATAGTCACTAATGCACCGACACAAGACACAAATAGCTATATATATATATATATATATATATATATATATATATATATATATATATATATATATATATATATATATATATATATATGAGACGCAATGCGAAAAGTACCAAAGCTGTCCACATAAATGAGACGCAAAAAAGTGATTTCAGTGGCAAAATGGAATGCAAGCAGTAAATGCAAATGGTGATTTTAAAACTTTAATTTCGTAAATATGAATTTTGACACATAGAATATCAACTAAACAGAGATTCATCCAGCACAGACATAACATTCTTATATCCAAAAGTATCACACAACTTCATGATTATACCAAACAATTGAAAATTATCGACAACGACATACTCAATATGTCAGTAATTCAAACATTGAAATGAAAATTGTCATATTCCAGACAGACAAGGAACTATAACCCACACAGAAAAAGAAAAAACTCTAGAACAAGGTATTGGAATCAAGAACAAAGAAGGCCTCAAATACGATACCACTAAGACATCGCAGAACAACGGAACCCCCGTATACAGATAACCTAATCTATTAATTGTAAATCGAATAAGTGAATTCTTACTTGAGTATTTGGGCAATTTCGATTGTTCGACGAAGTTCTCCGCAATTCAATCAATGACAACAAGACCCGTCAGGGTTCCAGATCTAAGTGCCTCGTCTCTCCCTCCCTCTTTCGATTAACGTAGTTAGCTCTCACCTCATAGTATAATAGTCTCGTGGTTATGCGGCTATGGTGGTAGTATCAATATATGAAGAACAGATTAAGAGCTACTAATCGAGAAGAGATGGGGACTTGTGAAATTGATCAATTTGCCTGCGGGGTGTGAAGAATAAGAACAGAGCTAGCTAGATAGAGATCGAAATGAGGAACTAAGAAGTTGGAAACATTTCAAGGGTTTATGCTTTGGTGAAATGATGAATTGGGTTTTGGCTCTAAAAATTCGTGAACTGTTAGTTTTCTCCTCCAATATCTAGAGATCGAAATGAGGAACTGAGATAAGTTGGAAAAATTTCAAGGGTTTATGTTTTGGTGAACTGATTAATTGGCTTTGGCTCTAAAATTTTCGTGAATTTTTAGATTTCCCCTATGTTTGCTGAAATTTTCAATTGCCGCCCTTAATGATAATGGGTGGAGTTAAAATTTTGAAAATTTGTTTTTTTACCACAATTGTTGCATGTAATTATAATTTCCCCCCAAATTTTTGGTTAAAATTGTGTTTAGATAGAATTCCGACCATAATGCACGTCGTTTATAATTTTTATTTCGGATGACTAGTCGTTTCCCCCACGACAAAAACACAACTTGTTTTTTAAAAATTCAAAAGACGACAAGTCAGACGGCTAACTGATAAAAAGACTGTTTCTACTGCTATCAATGACTGTAATCCTGGTAGTCGGAAGGAAACTGGTCGCTGAAAGTAGGATCTGTTGTAGTGTGCGAATAATTATTTATATAAGAAAGTTCATTCAGTTGCATACTTGTACCTTCTGAGTAGGATCTCATTGACTTAAGAGTATGTCCACAATTTTTTTACTATTGTGTGTTAAATAAGTGGCCAAATCAAAAGTTTCCATGTGGATATCAAATCCCATGTCATATGTGTAGGTGTTTAAGTGCAATAGTTACAAAATTGGGGAAATTTAATGTGTCTAAGTATTTTCATTGATGATTATATGTGCAATTTATTGCAATAAATGGGAGAAGGGGAGATGAAACCTCTCCGTATCTCCTTTCTCTCTAGGTCAATTCTCTATGTATAACTTTCACTCTCCGTTGAGTCGAGAAGAAAACGTCAGGGATAGAAATAAATGGACGAAGATGCCTCACAATACTTCCAATCGGCGATTTTCCCGCAGGGTGTGAAGAAGAAGAACAGAGCTAGCTAGCTAGAGAAGGAAATGAGGAACTGAGAAGTTGGAAACATTTCAAGGGTTTGTGTTTTCGTGAATTGATGAATTGGGTTTTGGCTCGAAAAAATTCGTGATTAGTTTTCACCTCCAATATCTAGAGATCGAAATGAGGAACTGAGATATGTTAGAAAAATTTCAAGGGTTTATGTTTTGGTGAACTAATGAATTGGGTTTTGGCTCTAAATATTTTGCGAATTATTAGTTTAACCCTCCAAAATGTTTGCTGAAATTTTCAATTGCCGCCCTTATCGATAATAGGTGGAGTTAAAATTTTAAAAAAAATGTTTTCTTAGAACAATTGTTTCATGTAATTATAAATTCCCCCAAAAGTTTGGTTAAATTGTGTTTAGATCAAATTCCGATCATACTGCACGTCGTTAATAATTTTTATTTCGAATGACTAGTCATTTCCCATACGAAAAAAATCGCAGCTGGTCTTTAAAAATTTAAAAGACGACATGCCAGACGACTAACTGATAAAAAATAATATTTGTACTGTTACCAACGGCTGTAATCTTGGTAGTCGGAAGGAAACTGGCCGCAGAAAGCAGGATCTGATGTAGTGTACGAAGAATTATTTATATAAGCAAGTTCAATCGTTTGCATAGTTGTACCTTCTGAGTAGGATCTCATTGACTTAAGAGTATGCCCACAATTGTTTTACGATTGTGTGTTAAATAAGTGGACAAATAAAAAGTTCCCATGTGGATATCTAATCCCATGTCATATGTGTAGGTTTTAAGTGCAATAGTTACAGAATTGTGTAATTTAATGTGTCTAAATATTTTAAATGAGGATTATATGTTCAATTTATTGCAAGAAACGGGAGAAGGGGAGATGAAAAACTCTCCGTCGCTCCTTTCTCTCTAGGTCAGTTCTCTCTGCATAGTTTTCACTCTCCGTTGCTTCAAGAAGAAAACGTCAGGGATGGAAAAAAATGGACGAAGATGCCTCACAGTAGTTCCAATCGGCGATTTTCCCGCGGGTTGTGAAGAAGAAGAACAGAGCTAGCTAGCTAGAGATGGAAATGTGGAACTGAGAAGTTGGAAACATTTCAAGGGTTTGTGTTTTGGTGAATTGATGAATTGAGTTTTGGCTCTTAAAATTTGGTGAATTGTTAATTTCCCCCTCCAACATCTAGAGATCGAAATGAGGAACTGAGATAAGTTGGAAAATTTTTAAGGGTTTATGTTTTGGTGAATTGATGAATTGGGTTTTGGCTCTAAACATTTCATGAATTGTTAGTTTTCCCCTCCAAAATATTTGCTGAAATGTTCAATTGCTGCCCTTAATGATAACATGTGGAGTTAAAATTTTGAAAAATTGTGTTTTGACCAAATTTTTTCATGTGATTATAATTTCCCCCCAAAAGTTTGGTTAAAATTGTTTTTAGATCTATTTCTGACCATACTGCACGCCGTTGATAATTTTTATTTCGAATGAGTAGTCGTTTCTCCCACGAAAAAAACACATCTGGTCTTTAAAATTTAAAAGACGACAAGCTAGACGAGTAACTGATGAAAAAGACTGTTTGTACTGTTATCAACGAGTGTAATTTTGGTAGTCGGAAGGAAACTGGAAGCTGAAAGCAGGATCTCTTGTTGTGTACGAAGAATTATTTATATAAGCAAGTTCAGTCGGTTGCATAGTCGTACCTTTTTAGTAGGATCCCTTTGACTAAAGAGTATGTCCACAATTGTTTTACTATTGTGTGTTGTAGTTGTTGTTGATAAAATATATTGAGATGAGGAAAACATAGCGTATAATGTAAAGATTATGAACATGTCAATAAAAATATCAAATTATTCAGATGTATAACATTAGTTTTAGTAATTTTATTAATATGTGATCCTAAGGTATTTTTTTACAAATCATCCTCAACTTCCAAAGCAGGTTAACTCCATAAATTTTCAAAAATATTTGCAACAAAGAAAATACTTTCCGGTTACAAAGAAAAATTACTCTCACCTGCGGGGAAGGAAATTCTTATTAAGTCTGTTGTTCAAGCAATCCCTACCTACATTATGTAAGTTTACCTTCTTCCAATTACTTTTCAAAAAGATTTGCAACAACTATTTGCACGTTTTTTGTGGGGAAATGACTTGGAAAATAAGAAAATTTATTGGAAGTCCTGGGATAGTCTTTGTAACTCTAAATTTGTGGGTAGTATGGGTTTCCGCCACTTGCATGCTTTTAATCTTACACTTTTGGGAAAGCAGGTTTGGCGTATCCTTCACAACCCCAATTCTTTGCTTGCTAGAGTGCTTAAGGGTAAATATTTCCGTTATTCAGACATTATTTCAATCGAGGATACTTCTAATTCCTCGTACATTTGGAAAGGGCTTATTAAAGCTAGAAATATTACTTTCAAAGGGTTTTTATAAGGTATTGGGAATGGACATTGCCCTCTTATCTACCATCATAGATGGATTCCTATAGGTTTTGGTTGTAAACTTCTGAGCTACCCTACTCTACATAGGCATTCTTATGTTTCTGACCTTATCAAAGAAGACTTTACTTGGAACCAAAACCTGATTTTCAAAAATTTTCAGAAGAGGAAGCTAAGGCCATCACTCAGATTCCTCTCAGTTCTCCGTCTAATCAAGATAATTTTGTGTGGTCACAAACTAATGATGGTATCTACACTGTTAAATCTGCTTACTATGTGGCTTTATCTTTTGTTAATCCTGAGCCCTTTCAGCACATTACTTCTTCATCCCAATCTAACAGTGACCCTTTATGGACTTCTATTTGGATGATGGATCCCCAGCAGAAAATTAAATTTTTTATTTGGAAACTGTTTAACAATTGTCTTCCTACAAAACAAAATCTTCACAAAAAAGGGATTATTTTACCTTCTGTTTGTTGTCTTTGTGACTGTCACGATGAAAATCAGGATCATTTATTCTTCGACTGTAAGTGGACGACTGAAATTTTTCAATCTCCTCCTGTAGACCTGCGGCTTCCACATAATAATCTCCCTTTTCAGACTCGTTTTCGCCACTTCTTTTTGAATCTTTCTCCTGAAAATAGATCTCTTATCAGTTATACTTTGTGGAATATTTGGCTTGAAAGAAACAGGAGGATCTTTCACAAAGAGACTCAAAACCCAAACTATGTTATAAATCTAGCACTAGCGAGTCAAACAGAATTAAAAAACACTACTTATCTTGATTTGGGATTGGTACTTGCAGGCAACCGAGGAGCTCTGTCTCAGCCGATTTGGGTGGCACCAAACACATGCGAACTTAAAATGAATGTGGATGCGACAATTGATGTTGATAATAGAAGATCTTCCGGTGGTGCGGTGATACGAAACAACAATGGCGAATATGTTTTGGGAATGGCTTTCCCCATACCCTTCACTACAGACTCTACTACAGTTGAAAGTGTTGCTATGAATTTGGCGATGAAGATGGCTAGACAGAGAGGTTTCTGCTCTCTTCTAATCGAATCGGACTCTCATATCTTGGTTGGAAAGATATCGAAGAGGGAGGCGCGGTTCGGTCTCATTGAAAGAGAATGAACCCTAATTGAAACTCACAAGACCCTCAGCTCGTTTATAGTAGCTAGGGCTGTTTGGTGTAGGAAGCTACAAAATAGTTTAGCCCAGCAGTTAGCCCAAATGGGCCTTTGTTGTCTTTCGTTTTCTGTCTGGGCCGTAACATGCCCTCCAAGCTTGTATGAATACTGGGCAAAGAACTTAGCCCCTTATAACTAAATAAAGCAAGCTTCTTTAAAAAACTCCATAAATTTTCTGCAAGCACATAGACCACGTGGGATTGGCAAGGGAATGGGACTCTATAGTTAACATTTAGGCAGTTCGTAGCATAGGGGGCTCTGTCGGTAATACGCGTTCTTCATTGAAATGTTTTATTCCAAAATTAAACTAACTAACCTACTTTTGACACGAATCTATGCGATTTTTCGCAAAAATGTTGCAAAGAAAACACTCGTGGTGCTATTTATGAAAAAACGATGATAATCCAATTTCGGAGCAATATATACGATCCAGCTATGGTGGTTTTGTCTGTTTAATTTTCTAAGAACTTAAAAAACTAAGGCTAAGGGCATCTGCAATAGATCATGCAAAACAACATTTTATGCAAAATATGAAGGATTTTGTGAAAAAATTGACTCCAACAGAACATGGATAGTGGGGGGCAAAATACAAAACATGCAAAAGCCTCGCCAAATCTGGCGAGGACAATTGGTTTCGCAATTTTTTTTCGACTGGGTTTTAACAATTTTTTTTTTTAAATACCTCTTGATCTTATGATTTTTCTTTTCCGATTTCACACTGGCTCCATGGGAAAATATGAATTGGACAATTAAGAATAATAGACCAGATTTCTTAGCTCTATACTTAATCCAGATGTTGAGGATTAGGGAATAC
Organism: Linanthus parryae; assembly: GCA_023055425.1. Lineage (NCBI taxonomy): Eukaryota > Viridiplantae > Streptophyta > Magnoliopsida > Ericales > Polemoniaceae > Linanthus > Linanthus parryae. Next base: position 52,900,657 of record JALGPY010000005.1, read on the forward strand.
CTTTGATTTTGTTTTCATATCAAGAACTCAATCAACTTTTGCAATTAGATCAGGAAATACGTTTTCTGTTCTGAAACGAAATTCAGAACATAGCCAAACAACTCTAGAACTCATTCGAACAACAAAGCAAATAACTCGGTAACTCATTCAATTGAAAGTTATTTGAACTCCTAAATTGAACTCCAGCAAATTGAACTTCGAAATTCGGACTATTGGACACCATTTTCCAAGCTTCAAAATAAAACAACCAACTACCAAATCAAAGATTTTCATCAGTCAAGTTCACAGCCACACAATAAAAATAATTGTTACCTTTATACGCACTAGGGCTTATGATTGTTCGAAACTGAAGAGTAGGACAGGGTGCGTCCTTGTTCTTTCCACGTGGAATCAGCAGGGGAAAGGGGTTGTATAGTTCGTCATACTATTGTGCTCTGCTCTCTTCAATGGATTTTTCTTTTACAGAGATATATAGGAAGTAGTTGAATTCAACTGAAAAAATACATACTCTGAGACGCTGATTGGAAGTACTGTGAGGCATCTTCGTCCGTTTTTTTCCATCCCTGACGTTTTCTTCTTGACGCAACGGAGAGTGAAAACTATACAGAGAGAACTGACTTAGAGAGAAGAGAGACGGAGAGCTTTTCATCAAAATGACCGGTGTAAGAATCACTACCCTAAATCAAACCACCGTTGAGAGAATATATATATATATATATATATATATATGTATATATATATATATGTATATATATATATATATATATATATATATATATATATATATATATATATATATATATATATGGGTAGTGATTCTTACACTAGCTAATTTGATGGTTACACCAGATTATGGTTGTCAAGACTTTATTGCCCCTTTAACTAAAAAGTAATCATCTTTCAAAATTATGAGTAGAAATAGTATTCACTTAATTGATGGTAATAATTTTTTTTTGCATGTTAGCATTTCCATAATTTTTCGCTAATCATATCAATAACATTTACTCCTTTTTGGGAGGTTCCCATATATACTCTTAATGGCGTTTGTCCACTTTCTGACTTGTAGTGCAACGATCTTGAAGATCAAATACAGTGCTCCACACTTTCATGGTGGATGTGAGTGATAGACTTACCCAAAGGAAAAACCAATGAAAATAACATGGTACTTAATATTGTTTCATCCAAAATTACATAAACATGTTTTAGGTGGTTACAATTTTTCTTCTTCGGACAAAGCTTTGACCTCCAAAAATCTTTTTAGATTCTGGCCTTGTGGCCATCATTTTAGGTTTTCTTCTAAAAAATTGTGAGTCTGGTTTTTTGAAATGATTGGGTTCAAGCTTGTACAGAAACAAATTTCTTTAATGCTTGTAAATTGATATGGAAGACGAGTCAAAAATAACGGTACGGAAACAAATTTCTTCAATGTTTGTACGGACATTGTTTTTTTGTCCAATGGACATTCTATTTAGACAAACAAAAACTATATACGAAAATAACTGATTGGAAGCCATGAAAACATAAACTTAACAAAATAGGAATTGCAAATAAAATTAAGAAAATGATTAGAATTATTATTCATGGGAGTAATAAAGTCATGACAATAATAATTTGGTGTAACCATCAAATTAGCTTGTGTAAGAATCACTACCCTGTATATATATATATATAGAGAGAGAGAGAGAGGGCGCGCATTCTCAGTATTCTCTCCATTACAGAGAGCGTCCTCGTCACAAAAGAATAAGATGCAGTTCAATTGATGAACCTAATTCTTTCTTCAACTAGCACCAATGTTAGAAGATTCCATTTTGGAGCTGAAAATTGCCTATAAAAAGGAATCAAAGAAAGAGTGGTTTCTACAATAACTCAAGCAAGTTAAGCCTTGTGTCCTTCAACTACTCTCTCGTAGCCATGGATCCATACTGCTGCAAGCTCCACGGCCACTCTGCCTCGGTGCCATACTGCCCCCCTGCTCACGGGGGCCACCATGCCCAGCCCACCCACGGCCACGGCCACGGCCACGGTCACAATCACGGCCACGGCCACGGCCACGGTCACAATCACGGCCACGGTAACGATCACGGCCACGGCCACGACCACGGTCACGGCCACGACCACGGCCATGGCCATGATACCCGCAAATTCAATTGGAAGCCTGTTTTGGGGATGGCCGGCAGCCTCGGCCAGGTGTTTAAGCCTAGTAGTAACAGCAATGGACATGGCAGCGGCGGTGGTAACACCTACTACCACTGCAACGGCAGGCGCATGATGAATAACAAGGGACATGGCAGCGGCAGCGACAGCAGCGGCAGCGACAGCGACTAAGGCTGTTGCGAATGATGGGGGGTTAGCAAATACTAAATAAGGAAAAAGGCCGGTCGTGTGACAAATTAAAGGAAGCAGCTGCCTGTCTTAATTGGTTACTAAAATCTTTTTGTAGCTGCTCTATGGAAACGACTTTTTTCTACCTAAATAAAATGCTAACTTCTCTTACATGCATTCTACTGATGTGCAAGTAATACTGGAATTTAGTCGACCAACTTTGCTATTGTGTTCTTTGTTTCTAAAACAGTTAATTTGATGGATACAAAAGTCAAAAAAAGAAAAAGAAAAAAATTTGGAAGCACCTGACGAGATGTTGATTACCGTGAGGAAACCAAGCTAACTTACTCATTAACTCAGCTCACACAGATAGATGATGATGAGATGAAAAATTGATAGCTAGTTTACCGGCCAGGATGAAAAACACAAGTTCCTGGAACTTACTTAAATGTTACTGTTGTTGAGGCCATTTCCAAATTAGATCATCGATTTTGACAGCCCAAATCGCACAAACAAATAGTAAATCAAACTCCAGCTTCCTCCTCAACCTTTTAGAGAGAATTTTGCTGCTAGTAGACAGAATAAATAAATATCCTTCTTCAGTAAGCTCCATTATAGAGCATCCTCATTTAAAAAAATGAGATTCCATTGAAATGATAAACAAATGCTAGTAAAGGATCCCAATTTCAGCGGAAAGCTGCCTATGAAAGGGGCTCAAACAATGGCTTTCACAATACCAAAGAAATAGTCTTTTAAGCCTTTTCTCTTTTTTCTTCCTTCAACTATTCTCTCATAACATGTGATTACAGTTACTCTTTAAGCAACTCCCTTGACCTTGTTCATGGCTTGAGCTAGGCTGAATATATTAAACCCAGAGCTAATCCAATTCGATGATAATAGATTCGAATATGATGATTTAGTCTAAACCTGGTTCATTATTATGAAAACTTATTTGGGCTGTTAGGAAGATGAGGGTGCAAGTGCCCAAATGCCCCAACGGCCCATTGAGGCCGTGTCCATATTAGATCTTCAACTTAGCAGCCCAAATTGCCCAAAAAATCAAACTACCTCTCGTCTCTTTTTCAGGATTGGAGTACCCAAGCTTATAAGGATGCGCCCAGTTTTGCTAGGATCAAGTGTAAGATTGACCGGCTCGTTTTCTTTAGTATTTCAAAAGCATCTCAGAACATAGTTTGCAAGGCTCATAGAGCACCTAAGAGCGCTTTTCTTTATAACCATCCCATGTAATATTGGTTCTTTGTTGATTTTCTTATTTTCGTTTGTGTGTTCTAGTAGTAGTTGGTTGAACTAAATTGTTCTGTTTCTGTACTTGGGCATGTCTAACTCCAACTTCCTCAACCGTTGAGAGAGAATATAATCATGAAATTGATACTAGTAGATATATATATATATATATATATATATATATATATATATATATATCCTTCTTCATTATTCTCCATTATAGAGCATCCTCATCACAACAAAAATGGAATCCTTTAGTAGCACATTGGTTTATAGCACATTAGTTTATCTGCTAAACTTATGAGCTACTAAAGGATTACAATTTCAGCTCAAACCTGCCTATGAAAGGGCCTCAAACAGAGGCTTTTACAATCCCAAGAAAATACCAAAAGAAGAGTATTTGATTGTCAAAAAAAAAAAAAAAACAATAGTCTTTTAAGCGTTTTCCTGTTGCTTCCTTCCTTCAACTGCTCTCTCAAACCAATGGATACATACTACTGCAACCCTAACCAGTACAACAAACACAACCAGTAAATACCAAAAACATGACCAGTACCTTCTGCCTACAACCTGTTAGGATTTCAATACGTGAAAAAGCAAGAGAAAGCAAAAACAACAAGAGTAAGTTCAAGAACACAAGAAATTTAACGTGGTTCACTAGTTTTGAGACTAGCTAATCCACGACCAAACCAACCAATTTATTGATGAGAAGCTAATACCAATTACAAGCACACACTAAATTCTTGACCCTAGCATCTACTTATATAGTAGTACAAAACTTGGACCCAAAGTAACTACCAAAATTAATCCGAGACAAACAAGGAAGTAATTCACCCTAAATTGTTTCCTTACCCAATAAGTACACTACCAAATATATTAGTCAAAGTAGAACCTTACAAGGAATCAAAGAGATTCCTTGCTGCCAAAGTAATATAATTACTTTCAAAACTATTAGCCTCCTTTGACCATCCCATGCTAGGATTTTGAATCAACCAAAAAACCCAACAAACCTCCACATTGATTCAAACTCCATAGCTACCGAACCAATTCTACTCATCAGTCCAATGAACCCAATCCGAGTGTATTCCCAATTTGTGGAATTTTGAACACACTCCCAATACGTCCCAACAAACGCCTCTTCAATGCACCATGACTATGCATACCCCAACGTTGCGCCAATGACACTTCGCAACAAAGTGCCTATCAAACGATGTCATGCCAATTTGCGCCGCCACCCGCACCAATGCGCACAAAACCGATAACAGAAGCGCGCCAATCCAAGATCCAATCGCGCCACCAACGTATGCGTGCACAATAACACACCACCAATCGGCGTGCCCAATAACACACACCCATGCTCCGTGCCTGGAGCCCGAACCGCCCTCGAGGGGCCTAGAGAGCATCACGTCTTCGGGTGTTGTCCCTCCTCCTCCCCCTGAAGCGATAGCTACAGTTGAACGAATCTTGGGACACTCCCTCCAAACACTAGTTGATTCGAGTCGCCATCACCTTGACTTGAATCCTCCTAGCCGCCAAATCCAGATATAGATCCAGATCACTCGCCGGGTTGAGCACGCCATATCGATTGACGCATGCCGGAATCGAAAGCGTGCCGGATGTACTAAAACTAGATCCACAATTCCAGTGCTCCACATCAAGAGCCCGATAGCTCCCCCAACAAGGAACCCGATAGCCTCCCAACAAATGCTTGGTGTGCTTGTACCCCCTATTTCAGAGGCCAACCCGGGGAAACCCAATCTTCCCATCAAACCCGACAAATCTTGATCACGAAATCGCAAGCTCCTCTTGAATCTCAACGTAACCTGGCTCTGATACCACTTGTTAGGATTCCGATACGTGAGAGAACAAGAGAAAGCAAGAAAAACAAAAGCAAGATCAAGAACACAAGAAATTTAACGTGGTTCACTAGTTTTGAGACTAGCTAATCCACGACCAAACCAACCAATTTATTGATGAGAAGCTAATACCAATTACAAGCACACACTAAAGTCTTGGCCCTAGCATCTACTTATATAGTAGTACAAAACTTGGACCCAAAGTAACTACCAAAATTAATCCGAGACAAACAAGGAAATAATTCATCCTAAATTGTTTCCTTACCCAATAAGGACACTACCAAATATATTAGTCAAAGTAGACCCCTACAAGGAATCAAAGAGATTCCTTGCTGCCAAAGTAATGTAATTACTTCCAAAACCATTAGCCTCCTTTGACCATCCCATGCTAGGATTTTGAATCAACCAAAAAACCCAACACAACCTCCACGCCACCTACGGCTCTGCTTTTCCTAGCGACCTCCCCGACCAGGTGTTTGGTCAGTCGCATGAACCAGTTTATAAATTCTGAATTTTACACACCAGACATCACAGAAATATTATCCACCATAACATCTTTTAACTTGTATATATCTAATCTCCCACACCTAATTTCTTGTAGCCCTCTAAAAAAAAAACAGTCTCGTATGAATAGTGACCACACTCCAGCTTCGTCTTAAACCCTCACTACACCAAATGTTGTTTTGTATTTCATTCAACAGGCCCGTCCGAAATTACCAAAGTGGATGCCACATATTTTCTTATATATGTGTATATATATATATATATATATATAGAGAGAGAGAGAGGGAGAGAGAGAAACACACACAGAGACATACATATATATGTATATGTACATTATTGGACAAACTTTGTGTTGTCGTGGATAAAATTTACTAATTAGTACTAAACCAATTTGCAATGTCTTTATCTTTCAAAAAAAATCTGCCATGTCTTTTCGCGATTGATTTGGATTTCAAGACCCAGAAATATCTTATGCTATGACTTGATGAATAATCAAATTCAAGTATGATAAATTCCCCATGTGAACCCGAATCTGATGAAAACTTAATAGTTAGGACAAGCTGATTCCATTTCAAACCCGATTGTTTGTTATCCATATTTCTTTGGACCATTATAAGGAAGACATTGTAAGTGCCCGAATGCCCCAATCCCCAAAACGCCCAATTGAGGCCATGTCCAATTAGATTTTCAATTTCAACAGCCGAAATTGAACGAAAATTAAAGCCCGCAAAATCAAACTCCAACTTCCTCAACCGTGGAGAGAGAATATATTCTAAAAACTTCTACCAGTAGAGCGAATACATCCATCAACCGTAGATAGATTATATTCTAGAAACTCATCATGATGAGGAAATCACACTCTTGTTATTGGTCTCGTTACCTCTATAGTACGTGAAAGTTTGTAATGCAAGTAAATAAACAGGATCTACTACACTAGAAAGGCAGGGGGGTTGAATAGAGTATGGAAAATTTTTCTCAATAACTAGACGTTTGAATTAAGAAAATGTGCAGTTGAAATCTGAAAGCTTTGGAAAAGATTTGAGATGCTAGAGATACAACTGCAGAATACAAAAGCTTCAAAGATTCTAGATTGAAAATTCTCCAAAGCGTTGGAGCTACTTGTTCTGAACAGAATATCAACAATAATGAAAAGCAACAAGATAGAGCACAAGAACACATAAATTTTTACAGAGTCCATTCACAATTGGACCTAGTATTTGCCTGAGGGATCTGATCCCTCTTGAATTTCAACACACTTCTTATTAATCACCCAGATTTAGCCCTAGATCTCAAGCCTAAGTGAGATACCTTACACTTATATAGCTTGTGGTTCCCAACCTATCTAGTACCAGCTACAACATGTTGAAACAATAAGAACCTCTTTGTTGTTCACTTGAAAAACTAAACTTCTAAGTTTGTGAGGTTGAGATACAAGAATGAATATAACGGATTCAATACAAGTTGAAGCACACAAAAGATGTAAGTAGATGAAGCTTGGAAGTGTTCTTCAGATTTGATGAATGATCTTCTCCTCTTGCAGTATTGATTGGCCTGATTGATTGAAGAGTTTTTGTGATTTAATCTCCCATGTATGAAACTCTCTGCAATTCCACTGTTGATCAGCCTCTCTCTGTATATCTCTAATTTGAAATTCAAACTTCAGCTTTTTATCAACAGTCAGCAACAGCTAAAGAGATTTTAGGAACTGAATTCCTACAAATCCTCTCCCCTGATGCTCTTCTTTGAACATCTATGTTTGGATACCTATCAAGTTTTTTTTATGAACGTTAGAACAACCTACAAAACTGCAAACACTTAGCAATAAATATCAACCAACATCTAGACAAAATAGCAACATAATCTGATCTGCAAAAGATAGAGAGTTCGCTTAAAAACCCTAGCTATTTTTCCTTAAAAAAATTCAATATCTATATCCACATGTATAAATAGAACTATAGAACAATATAGATCATATGATAAGGAATTAGAATAACTCATTATCCAGTTTAGAGCCTATCTAAGTCTTCCTGCATACCCAGATCAGTTAAGTATACTTAGCAGTATATAGGCATAAGAAAATCTCAATGGTTTTAGAGTTTTGACTGCTAGTTTACAAGTGTTAGCTTGAAACTGAATCTTGTAATCAGTGTGACTTATACAATCCAAATAAATATAAAGTAATATCTGTAAGAGACATTTGTGACTGATAAACTCATCCCCGCATCCAATATCTAAGCTTGCAAACACAAGACTGTTAGGCGCAATATAAATACAGGATAAGTACAGTATCTCAAAGCTTTGGAGCATTGACATTTAGTGTCTCTGAACTTCTGGCTTTCGTCATCAAGGAACAAACTCCCCCTGAGTTTGTCAATTCATTCAAAATCAAGAGCTTTGAACTATCAATACGAGAACTTCCTGCAGTCATTAATTGCGAATAAGGAAAGCTTAACCCTAAAGGAGGTTAGATTGGCGCTCCATGCAAGGGAATTGCACCACAAGGGCGCAACACATTGTAGGTTTTTGATCATGGATACATAGCGAAAGAACAATATAATTATCCGATCAAGACCCTCCAAGGATCACATGAAGATAAATCATGACGATGGTAAGAGAATAGTGTTATGTAACTTTGAAGTCTCCTTGATGACTTCTAACTAGAAAATTATCACGTCTTTACGGTTGATCCACGCCTAGAGATGAGATCTAGATCTTCCAAACTCCTTCTGCTAGCTAGGAGGAATGGAAGAGGACGAATAAATCACACAACGGAGACAAGAGGAGGTTTCGGCCTCCTCTCTTGGCCGACGGGTAGGGGCGGACGGACAAGGGGGGTTCGGCCCTCTTGTTTGTCTTGCTCTCTCCTTCCTTCTCTCCTACTCAAAGTATGTTATGAGCATAAGTTGTAGGTAAGGAAGCTAGGAGCATCCTTTATATAGTCCAACAACTCCTTGTTACTACATAAAGGCCCTCTCCTAATCCTACTCAAGTTCGGATTAGTCCAACTTGCATATTAGTCCTACTTAGTTAGGAACTTGTTGCGTTTTTGTAATTCCAATTAATTAATCATATTAATTAATTATTTCCCAAGTCTAGTTTACCCCTATATGACGTGTGACCCCATAGGTTCTATTTAGTTGGTAGTAACTATTTACTGATATGGAGTGGCCTCTAGCAAGACATCCATTCTAGCCAACAAATAGAATAGTCATCATGACAAACCTTGTGCAAGTATTGTCTCATCCCTTTGTCTCAATATCCATATTGGACACGAGACATACAAGTCACACTCGTATATGCAATCCATTGTTTCTCGGTCCTGGGAATAGCCTTATTCGTGCAAATAACATCAATACCCTATATTTATTTATTTGAGTCTTGCCAGACATTCTATAAGCACTATCCCTCGAGTGGCTTAGGATATTTGCTCCCGTTATGTGGGAGGAACAAATTCTATCTACATCACTACGGTATATAAGCTTGTTTCCTATTGCGTCCAATACGCGCATTTATGACTACCCTCTCACGGTTTAGCGTTTGACGCTACCAAAACACAATAATCCACAACTAGAACAACTAGTGACTTCAAGTCTAAGGATGACAATACTCTATTCACCGCGAGAAGCACTTGTGAATTTACATAACAAGTATGTATCATTCTCGGAGGTGGGTCAATCCAGTATGCCATTACTCCTAATGCATACCCATGTGTTGGATCATGATATCTCCATATCGATCCAACCCCATACTAGTCTATAGATGATTGTCTCATTAATCATTATAATAGACTAGGGATATTTAAGATAAACAACACAATTGTAAATCTAAGGTCTTCATTATATTAAATATCCAATAAGTAATACAATGAATGTTCTAGCCAATTTATTGTTCATACTAAACTAGATTGCCTCTAGGGAACCTATTCCAACAGTCTCCCACTTGCACTAGAGCCATTTGGTGCATCTCGTATGCCAATGATCCTAGTGTGCCCTTCATGCTTGCGCTGAACTAGCAGCTTTGTAATAGATCTGAAAGATTCTCATCTGTAGGAATCTTGCATATCCGAACATCTCCTCTTTCGACAATATCTCGAATAAGATGGAACTTCCTGAGTACGTGCTTGGATTTTTGGTGCGACCTGGGTTCCTTCAATTGCGCGATCACTCTAGCGTTTTCACAATACAACTCTATTGGATCCACAGTGCTCGGAACCACACCAAGCTCAGTAACGAACTCCCTAATCCAAAAAGCTTCTTTTGCTGCGCCATTCGTAGCAATATACTCAGCCTTTGTTGTAGAATCAGCCACCGTCTCTTGCTTGGAACTCTTCCAGCTCACCGCTGCTCCATTCAGGAAAAATACATACCCCGAATGTGATCTGGAATCATCTATGTCGGTCTTGAAGCTTGCATCCGTGTAACCACTTACACGCAACTATTCTTCTCCTCCAAATATCAAGAACGCATCCTTAGTTCTTCTCAAGTACTTTAGGATGTTCTTGACCGCAATCCAGTGACTCTCACCCGGATTGGACTGCTATCTGCTTGTCATACTCAATGCATATGACACATCTGGTCTAGTACCTAACATGGCGTATATGATGGATCCTATGGCCGAGGCATAGGGAACCCTACTCATGCTTTCCTTCTCAATCTCATTGGAAGGACAACCACTCTTCGAAAGAGTGACTCCATGTAACATGGGCAAGAATCCCTTCTTGGAAACTTGTATGATGAACTGTTTCAGCACCTTTTCTATATATGTGTTTTGACTCAGGCCGAGCAGCCTCTTATATCTATCTATATAGATCTTTATACCAAGTATATAGGCTGCTTCACCTAAGTCTTTCATTGAGAAACACTTTCCTAGCGAATCTTTATAAGATTGTAGCATGGGAATGTTGTTTCCCATGAGTATTATGTCATCTACATGCAAGACTAGAAAAGCAATAGAGCTCCAACTAACCTTCTTGTAGACATAAGACTCATATTCGTTTCTGAATAAGCCAAACTCTTTGACTACTTCATAAAAACGTCGATTCCAACTCCTAGAATCTTGCTTCAATCCATAAATGGATCGCTGCAGCTTACAGACTTTGTTGGCTTGCTTTGGATCTTCAAAATCCGCAGGTTGTGTCATGTGCACATCCTCGAGGAGATTCCCATACAGGAATACTGTCTTGACATCCATATGTCAAATCTCATAGTCGTAGTATGCAGCAATAGCAAGTAAGATTCGGATGGATTTGGTCATTGCGACTGGTGAAAAGGTTTCATCATAGTCAATACCATGAATATGTCTGAATCCTTTAGCCACCAATCAACCCTTATAGGTAATCACATTACCATCCATGTCGATCTTCTTCTTGAAGACCCTTTTGACCCTATGGGTCGTGCCCCTTCGGGTGATTCCACCAAAGTCCAAACTTTGTTGGTGTACATGTACTACATCTCGGATCTCATGACCTCAAGACACTTCTGATAGTCCGGCCCTTTAATGGCCTCTTCAATCACGAGAAGTCCATACCTCTCTGGCTCTTGGCGCACTCTACTGGATCTACGAAGCTCTTGTGTTACTTGAACAGGCTGTTCCATAACCTCTTGTGGATCCTGCTCATGCTCCATAGTAGGATCAATGCTTTGTGGTTCTTGAACTTCTTCAAGTTCTACAGTCCTCCCACTTGCTTCTTTAGAGACAAACTCTCTTTCTAGAAACACGCCGGTCCGAGCAACAAACACTTTGTTCTCAGTTGGATTGTAGAAATAATATCCCTTAGTTTTCTTTGGGTTTCCCAAAACTTTGCATTTGTCCGACTTAGGCCCTAGCTTGTCTGATTGTAAACGTTTTATAAAGAATAACCCATAAATATAAATTCGTCACTTCTAGCATCAAACATACCAAGATTATCTTTACCATTAATATGCACGTAGAAAATCCAAACAAAAGGCTTAAAATAAGAAACATTAAACTCCCTGCCTTTGAAAAGTTCATATGGAGTTTTCTTCAAAATGGGCCAAATTAGCACATAGTTGGTAGTGTTAACAGCTTCTACCCAAAGATATTTTGGCAAATGAATTTCAAGTATCATGGTTCTAAACATGTCTTCAAGTGTCCTATTATTCCTTCCAACTACTCCATTCTAATGAGGAGTTCTAGGTGCAGAGAAGTTGTGTGAGATGTCATGCTTTGCACAAAATACATTAAAATCAAACTAATCAAATTCTCTTCCATGATCACTTATAGTAGATGTAACATGTAATTTTTTCAACGACTAAAGCTCTTACAAAGCTTTGTGAATTCAAATATAGCTTCAGATTTTTCTCTAATAAACTTAACCCAAGTATATCTAGAGAAATCATTTACCACAACAAGAATATATTTATTACCTTTAAGTGTTTGAACCCTTTTTGGACCACACAAGTTCATATGCATCATCTCTAAGGGTCTAACAGTACTTACAAATTTCTTTGGCTTGAACGAAGTCCTTATCTGTTTACCTTGAGTACATGCTTTACAAATATCATCATATGTGAACTATAATATTGGTAGATCTCTTACCAAGTCCTTTGAGATAAGTTTATTCAATGTATGCATGCTTATATGCCCAAGTTTTCTATGCCAAAGCCTTTAGTCTTCCTTCAAAGCTTTGAGACACTTCCAACTTTTACCAATACTATCTATACCAATGATATTGTATTTTCCTTTGTCACCAAGTGTGATTGTTTTTCCTGAATATTCTTTAAGTTCTGTAAACAGAGACTTCTTTCCACTCATATGCCTGGAGCAACCACTATCCAAAAACCATGTTTGATCCTTCAAAGCTTTGGTGACAGCCTGCAAAAATTAATCAATGCCTCAACAGGCTATTAAACCAAGTGTGAATTTGGATTCATATTGAGAATCAATCATGTTAGGTGGTCTAGTTCCTTTAGGAACCCAAATCTGTCTTACCTGTCCCTTAAGCTGATAAGGATAAGTGTTCCTCAATATGTGAGGTGTTGTCCTTCTAAATGGGCAAGTGACTTTAATATGTCCAATCTTTCCACAGTAATGATATTTTGGAGAATGTCTGCTTCTTGATTTTACAAAAGTGGTTTGGATCTTTTCTGGAAAATTTGGATTGTAACCAATTCCAGTTGTATAAACAGAATGCATGCTTCCTCCAAGCAAGAGATTGAGTTTATGTACTGAGCCAGCAAAAGTTGATAAATTTTCTTAGATTCTTGAAGCTTCTTATTCAATGAAGTTTTCTGTTGTTCTAAATCATCTGGATTCTTTAGATCAACATACTTATCAGTTAAAAGAGAGTTTTGATCAACAACTTATTTTACTTATGCTTTCAAAGCTTTGAATCTACTCTCCAAGGCTTTGAAGTCACTATCAATTTTTAACTTGGTTTCTTCAAGAGCCTTGTTTTGAAAAACCAGATCTAAATTGTATTTTTCCTGCTCATGAAGTTTAATTTTTAAAGAGTCAATCTCATTTCTGTAACTTTTCTCATTCAGGAACATACTTTTGAGGATTTCAGGTAAAACATCAGAAGGACTAGCAAGAAGATTTTTTTACCATTTCTTCTATGTGCTTGTCTGAGACTTTTTCTTATTCATGCTCAGCCATTAAAAAAATATTGGCTTGCTATTCATCTCAATTTGAATATGTTGATGAATCAAAATCACTCCATGATGCAACCGTTGCTTTCTTTCTTCTGTTGTAACTTTCCTTTTTTCGGAAAATGCCTGCTTTCTTCTTTTGTGGACAATCCCTTACCAGGTGATTTGCATCTCCACATTCAAAGAAATTCATTACTTTAGATTTATGTGAATGTGAAAAAGACTTACCTGTCTAATCCTTGCTACTTGAGGATTTGTCCTTGTTGTACTCCTTGTTTCCAAAGCTCTTTTTTTTCTTCATGATTCTGGATAAAGATTTTGAGATCAAGGCTAAGGCTTCTTCATCATCTTCATCTTCGTCTTCAAGGCTTTGGGATTTTTCACTGTCTTTTGCCTTGAGTACCAGATTCTTGATGTTGTCACTCATGTCACCATCTACTTCTTTCATTAACATCTCATGAGTGAGCAGCTTGCCTTGCAGATCATCTAGCTTCAGAATACTCAAATCATTTGCCTCCTCAATTGCAGTTGTTTTTGGCTCCCACTTGACTTTGACAAACTACTTAGAATCTTTTTGACTTTTTCTTTATTTGAGAATGTCTTTCCCAAAGACTCCAATTTATTCATAATATCAGTAAATCTCTTGAACATGTCCTTGATGGATTCATCAGAATTCAACTTGAACAACTCATACTGTCTCAAAAGGATATTGATCTTAGTCTACTTGACCTGACTTGTTCCTTCATATGTTACAGTCAATTTTTGTCAGATCACCTTGGAACTCTGCAGTTGGATATTCTGTTGAACTTATATGCACTAAGAGCACAATATAATATGTTCAAAGCTTTGTAATTCTTTGATACCTTTTCCAGTTCAGTAGCTGAGACATCTTCATCTGGTTTGACAGTCCTGACTCCATTAGAAGTAGTATAAAACACATGAGGACCATTAAAAACAATGGACCACAGTTCAATGTCCTGGTCTATGATGAACATTTTCATCAATATCTTCCAGTGCACAAAATTATCACCACAAAACAGTGGAGGTTTGTTGACAGCTCTTCCCTGTGAGAACCCTCCACCACCTACATTACTCATTGTCACAAGATTGTTAGATCTTATATAGTGACCCGAGATCTGATACCAATTGAAAGTTTGTAATGCATGTTTAAAACATTATCTAATACTCTAGAAGGGGGGGGGGGTGAATAGAGTATGGAAACTTTTGCTGAAAACTACCATTTTAAAACTTTAATCTAGTGAAGTGATGAAATCTCAAGGCTTTGGAAAAGATTTGTAAGGCTATGGATACAACTGTAACTATCAGAAGCTTCAAAGCTTTGAGATAGGAAACTCTCCAAAGCTTTGGAGATGCTTTCTATGAATTGAAATTCAACAGGATATAAAGCAGTAAAGGGAAGCAACAAAACACATGTATTTTTAAAGATTTAAGTCACAATTGAACCTACTCTCTGCCTCAGGGATCTGATCCCTCTAGGATTTTAACACAATTCTTATTAGTCACTCATATTTTTCCCTAGATCTCAAGCCTAAGGGAACTACCGTACACTTATAAACCTTGTGGTTCCCAACCTATCTAGGTACAGGTACAACCTGTTGATATAGTAAGAACCTCTTGTTGTTCACTTGAACAACTCACTTCTAAATTTGTGAGGTTGAGAAACTCAGAATGAATAATACAAGTTCAATATAGTAGAAGAACACATAAGTAGATAAGCAATTAAGCTTGGAAGTATTCTTCATTTCTAAATGAATGATCTTGATCAACTGAGTTGAATCCTGGAATTGAATTTAAGAGTAGAATGTGTTGATCTTCCACGAATGAATAACACTCTTATTTTCTCTATTGATCAGCCTCACTCTCTGAGTCTCTGTATCTTTGAAATTCAAACTCCATCTTCTAACAAACCCTGCAACTGAATGAGAGATTTTAGGAACTGAACTCCTACAAATCCTCACCCCCTGAGATTATGTTTGAATAGCCAGTAGAGTTTGTTAGGCACATTTGAACTATAAAACGACCCTGCATAAACTCAACAACAAAGATCAAACACATCAAGAAACAATATCTTATAAGATCTAATCTGTTTAACAGGTCAGTTTATTAAATAAACCTGGCCAATATCTGAGATAAAATGTATATAACCACCTGCATATATATCAAATATGATGAATAACAAGATTAAAAGTTAGGATAACTCAAGATCCAATCATTAGCTCAGAAACAGTTAGCCAATATAAAAAATTACGAACATACGTCAATCTCAAAGCTTGGGAGCTTTGATTTCTAGTTCACAATTGATCGGCTCCAGACTGATTTCTGTATTCAGTGAATCTGTAAAATCACTTAATCAAGCTATAAGCTCTATAATATTTGCAAGAGAAGATATAAGATGATCTGATCATCACACAATCCAATGCACAAGCCTGCAACATTGAAACTGTGAAGCAAACACTTTGTTTTACAAGCAGTTATGAATCTCAAAGCTTTGGAGCTTTGAGACTTATTGTCTCTGAAATTTATGGCTTTCATCATCAAAGTGAGAAATCCCCCCTGAGTTTGCACATACATATTCATTTCAATAGAGTTGAACTATAACTTTAATTTTCTAACAACCACCAAACGCAGGAAAGAGAATAGCATTCTTTCTAGTTTCTTTTCTTTTCCTTCCCTTTTCTGTTCCTTTCAATTTTCCAAGAACCAAAAAAAGCCTAAGATTGGTTGGATATCCTTCTCCTAGTATTTTTCCTGAATTGGGACCTTTCTCTCATCACAACTCATTCTACAAGAAGGCATTCATATAGGGAGACTTAGGGGTTTGAATTAGTACTGTTTCGTCAATACTTCTTCTTTTGGCTTTTTGTTGATAACGCAGAAAGACCTACGACAGCAAGCAAGGGACCAGGTCGCTTTAGCAGACTAAATTTTTCAAAACAAAAATGTACTATATTAATGCCCTTATTGTTGCCAACCCGAGGGTTGTTTCACGAATATATCCTTTATTTCACAGGAGAATAGAATGTTGCGCACAATTTATGTTATGATCTGGGCAGAGCATAGAGAACGATGACAATCGACGTAATAAGAACACAAGAAACACACCCGATATAAGGTGGAGCACTAGCGATGAGCTAGCTACCTCAATGACCTGAAACACACTGGTTTTATTGAGAGAAACCCACGAATACAACCAACACAATCTAAAACACGGCATATAGCCTTTATATAGCCCTAAAATACAGCTTGTGCCCAAAGAAATACTAAAACCAAGGTAAAACCCAACAAGGAAGCACTTTTGTTCGCCTACAGAAAGTGTGGTGCTCGCACGAACATGTTCGCACAATCACTTGCATCACCAACTTACTTTCTATTCGTCTTGCTTCTTTGTTTGGTCCGTTTCTTTGCCCCTCTTCATCACAAATTCCTCACCAAGCCTAATTCCATTCAAGGTACCCTTGATTCCGAAAAAATATCCACCTTGCCTTGAATCCTCTAATCCGCTTGCGCATGAATTTTCCGATTCTCTCCAATAGCCCCAAATTCACAAATTGCTCTATCTTTGCCAAGATCCTGAAACGTGTGCCCCCAGTAATGCTCCAAACTCCCGTCAAATTCCTTCAATCGAACCCTATCGATGCTCCAACTACGACCGAGTTCATTCAATCGAGGCCCCTGGTTGTTGTTCCAACTCCCACCGAGTTCTTACAACAAATTAGTTTGTTGTTCCGATTCTCACCGAGTCCCTACAACAAACTCCCCCAACACGTTTCCGCTTCACATTCCATGTCTCTCGTCAGAGACTTCCCTATACCACCATCTGCGTCCTCTTCAAGGGCACGAATTCCCCCATGCCCCCAACGGGGCCTAGAGCACGAAGTCATTCGCCGCTCCTGCAGCCATGTCTGCAAATGCATTTTCCTTCGGACACTCCCTCTTCCAGTGACCCTTCTCTTTACACAAGGCACTGACGTTGTTTGGCAACTTAGAACCAATTTTCCCCCTTTTTCCATAACCCCCATTGGATGCATGAATGCACCTGACCTCAAACTGCCCGTACCCCCATATGCACCCTCTGCCTCGTCTCCCTTGTGTTAAGAGATAATCTTACCTCCTCCAACGTGAGAGTCCCTTTCCGGCACAAGCACTCTGCACGAACCCCTCATTAGAAGATGGTAGAGACACTAACAAAAAGCAGTGCGGTGTCTTCATCACTTGACTTCTCATTACTGTTTCGCAACTCAAGCAAAGTAGTATTACGACCATCCAAGTGATATCTTAGATTCGTACCTTCCCCCATGCGTACAACAAATATTTGTTGCTTCAACATTCAACATGTTGGTGAGCGACTTCTTCTTGTATAGGCTCTCCAACTTTCTCCATAGTTTCTTCAGCAGTCTCTGGATCTGCAACCTACGTGATCACGTCATCTGCCAAACACAACATGATCGTTAAGTGTTCTCTTTCCTCCAACGTCTTCTACTCCTTGGTGGTTGTAGAGGCCCCCTCTTTATCTTCCACCAATGGCAACCACATGACTTGCTGCTTCAATAAAGCACGTACCTTGATCTGCCAAACACAAAAGTTGTTTCTCCCTATGAACTTTTCGATCTTGGTCATCCCCCCGGTGATCTTCTCTGCAGGTCCTTCTTCAGATATGTAACCCCCAAGTGTGTGCTCTACCGTGATCGCGAAACCGTAGCCATGAATTTCACAGATTGTGAAACCCTAGCCCTATAGCTCCACCTTAATCTTGGAATACCGCAACCTAAGCTCTGATACCAGTTTTTATGATCTGTACAGAGCTTAGAGAACGATGAAAATCGACAAAAAAAGAACACAAGAACACACCCAATATAACGCGGTTCACTAGCGATGGCCTAGCTACCTCCACGACCCGGAAAACCCTGATTTATTGAGATAAACCCATGAATACAACCCACACAATGTAAAACATGACCTATAGCCTTTATATAGGCCTAGAATACAGCTTGTGCCCAAAGAAATACTAAAACCGAGCTAAAACCAACAAGAAAACAATTATGGCCGCCTCCAGAAAGTGTTTGTTCGAACACCCGTGGTGTACTCTGCGTCACCAGCTTACTTTCTCTGTTGCTCCTATGTTTGGTCCGTTTCTTTCCCCCTCTTCGTCACCAATTCATCGCCAAGCAGAAGTCCATTCAAGGCACCCTTGATTCCTAACAATTTCAATAGTACTATAGGTTAACAGAAGGAAAACAAAGAAGGGGCAATCTCCCCAGAACTGTCGTGAAATTGACAGAGATAAGACGACCCATTATGATTAGAATAAATAGAATTTTGACAAGTAATTTAAAGAATAATAAATTTTCGTAGTTTCTTATTCATTGGAATATACACACACACAATATTTGACAAACTTTGTGTAGTCTCGCATAAAATTGACTATTTTGAGCAAAACCAATTTGCAATGCCTTCTTTTGCTTCAAAAAGGATTGCAATGTCTTTTCGTGGTTGATTTGGACTTCAGGACCCAGAAATATCTTATACTATGACTTGATGAATAATCGAATCCAAGTATGATAAATTCTCGATGTGAACCCAAGTCTAATCAAAACTTAATAGAATCGGACACGATGATTCCGTTTCACACCTGATTGTTTGTTATCCATACTTCTTTGGTCCATTACAAGGAAGACAATGTAAGGGCAATTGTACAAACAAATTAAAGCCTGCAAAATCAAATTCCCTCATCCTTTACCATAGGGAGAAAATATATTCTAGAAACTTCTACAAGTAGAGATTATACATCCATCAACCGTAGAGAAAGAATATATTCTAGAAACTCCTCATTGTTGTCCATACGCCTTCGATCCGTTACAAAAATGAGGGTGTAAGGGCCCAAATGCCCCAAATGTCCAAATTAGATCTTCAATTTTGAGTGCCCAAATCATTCAAAAGAGATAAATCGAACTTCATCTTCCACAACCGACGAGAGAGAGTATATGTATGTCCCATTCCCACCCATTCCCCGTATTTTCTCCCCATTATTGAGAGCATCCTCATCAAAAAAGAATAAGATTCAATTCAATTGATGAACCTAACTCTTCAAGTGCCAATATATATAAGAAGATTTCGGTTTACAGCTGAAAATTGCCCATAAAGAGGACTCGGACAGTAGATGCTACAATAACTCAAGCAAGTTAGGCATTTTTTCCTTCTAATACTCTCTCATAGTCATGGATCCATGCTGCCAGAACCCTTTCTTTCTCAACAACTGCTGGAACCCTACCTTTTACGACAACAACCCCTAACCTTACAACAACCCTAAGTATTACAATAACCGCCCTCAGTTTGGTGCTGCTCTAGGATCACAACAACCTGGCTACAACCTCGATTGCCACTCTGCTCCGATCAACAATCACACCCCGATGCCAGAAGGCTGTTGGGGCTGTCTTATGTATGATAGGGGGTTAGCAGATACTAAATAGGGAAAAAGTTCATGTGACAATCGAAGCAGCTTCCTATCTTAATTGGTTACTAAAATTTTTTGTAGTTGCTCCATGGATGTGACTTTTCTCTAGCTAAATAAAGTGCTAACCTCTCTTGAATTCTACTTATGTGTAATTTAGTCTATATAACTACGACCAAGTTTTTTCTGTGTTTTTTGTTTCTAAAACTGTTCTTGGTGGAATGGCATGGAATTACAAAAGACCCATAAAAGTGAGAACGGATGCGGAAAACCTCCCATAACTTACCTGCAGGTACGAAAATCATAAGAAACAGAAAAATTGCAACTTAGACAGATGAGACTAAAAATTGATAGTAGCAGCTAGTTCAAATTTTGGAAACAAGCGAATTCATGAAACTAAAATTTTAAAACTCTTCTAAGATTGGATATTCTTCTCATAGTTATTTTTATGGATTTGAATTCGACCAGCCACGAGTTATAGGCCAGTGCTTTTTTACTGTATACTAGTGAAGATTTCATTAAGGAAACGAAAACATTATCGAGAGAATTGGCCCTTCTACACTCACAACTCATTCTACAATGGGGGAATTCGTATAGGGAGATTTTGTGGTTTGAATTACTGTTTCGTTAAATGCATACGCATTAGGTTCCCATAAGGTCCACATGACATGTACCTTGAACTCACTCTCTAATAACATCTATTTAACCCATGGACATGGTATATGGCCATTAACTGGTGAGTACAAAGATATGTTATCACATTTGTCTTCTATTAACCAACAAAAACGAGTAAACTAATCTCTCTTCGCCTTTTCAAATCAAACTACTATGTTAAAAAAGTCTCAAATATACCTCAATTTCAACATGGTCCAAACAAGTCCATAGTGAGGCACATGAATTATTATGTGCACTGCAACCGATCGTCTACTTGTCCCTTTCCATGAACTCCTAAAAAGAGTATACCCATCACTTTCCCTTCAAATTTGAAAGCAAAGACACAATTCGGCCTAGTACTAAAATTCTTCTAATAGTGAAAGCATAAAATCTATTTCACTAAACTATATAGAGAAATTCAGTCACTGTTACTAGCATACCTTTATTCGGCCAGACAACACCAAGTAGGCATTGGAGAAAACACCACCTTGAGGTCGTTTGCAATAACAAACATGACATCCTCCTCAGAACTAAGAAATAACCAAGCTCAAGTCAACCTATCACTAGAGTCTAACAATTCTTGTTGTTAAGATAACTATCTAGTTTTGCCAAGTGCTCTCTCAACCATACTCTAACTTTGTCGCTGCATAAGAGGCACTCGGGACGGTCTCTCTACCTTCATCCTTTTTCCTAAACTAGTTTTAGTGCATGTGCATTGCACGTGGAACCCTCATTGAAGGGGTGTACAATAGGTGGAAATACATGATCAATACTCTAGAAGGGGGGGGTGTTGAATAGAGTATGGAGACTTTTTCCAAATTTTGCAAGAATAGTGGTTTCAAAAGATTTGTAAAGAGATTCAAGGCCTTAAAATGAGTTTCAAGCTCTTTGAATGAATACAGTTAGAGTATGAAATGAATAAGTCTGTTTCAAGGCCTTGAAATGAGTTTCAAACCCTTGAAATGAAACTGTTTTACATGCTGCAAAAGTTCTATGTATGAAACTGAAAAGTAAATGCAAGAGACACATGATATATAGAGTTCAGTCCACTTGGACCTACTTCTCTACCTCAGGGATCTTCTCTCTGTAGGATTTTCAACACGATTCTTATTAATCCACAGCTAAGCCCTAGATCTCAAGCACAGAGAGATGCCTTACTCTGTTACAGCTTGTGGTTCTCACTTACCTATCTAGTACCTGCTCTAGCTATCTGATTAACTAAGAATTCTCTATTGTTCACCTTGAACAATCCTTGAGAGTGAAAACTATAAGTATTATTAAAATTATATACAAATGAAGTTCAGAAAAAGAAGAACACATGAAATGAAACTGCATTGAGTATGCAGTGTTCTGCTGATGCTTGGATTGAGAGAGATGAATCTGATTCTTTGTTGCTTGTCAATCCATGAGTGTTTTGAGTGTCTCTGCCAATTTTCTGTGTAGTTGTGACTTTGAATTCCTTTAGCAATTATACTTTTAAGCACTCAGTTTGAATGGAAGATCTTCAGAATCTTCTTAACAAACTTTCCTGAATGTTCTCTTCAAATCTTGACTCTTCTACCAACTTCTTCCAACGGCTAGTAGTTAAGTATCTTCCAAGATATTGATTTGATCTTGTTGGAAGTCTTTTGAGAGGCTTTAAACCAAAGTAGATCAATCACAGAATCAAGTCATCAAGTAGTTTCCATTCCTGCAAAACATAAGTTAGGAAACATGTTCCTATAAATAGGAAACACAAGATCCCTGCTTAATTAAGTCAAACAGATGATGTTACACCTGTAAACTGTGTAAAAATAACTAGCCTTTCATCATCAAGTATCATCTAATCATTCACAGAGGTTTTGGAGTTGAATCAAGTATAGAACTCCACCTAAATTCATGCATATAAAGCTCAACCAATTTCAAGGCTTTGAAAGCTGTTTCAAGGCCTTGAAATAGACAAGCTCTTTCAAGTCTTGAACCTGCATTGAAATTACTCTCATGTTGGAGGCTAAACTTTATTTAGTCCAATCTATATATTATCCTAATAAATATTAATGAATTAAGTCTTAGAGTCAATAATTATTTTAGTAGTTAGTGGGAGCTAGTAAAAGTATTAGCCTAACTGGCTAGTATATCAGTAGAAGTTTCTAGAATAGTGGTGTAGTGTGAGTTACTAGAATTGTCATACAAAATATCTGAGATGTTTATAGGTGGAGATATCTCTAGATGATGTAATCTAGAATCCTCCTAGTCTCCCTATAAATAGGGACTTGGTACTCTAGCATTATGTAAGTCTTCAAGTTTCTTTGCAAGTGTCCTGGTTAGTCTCTCCTATGAAGTCTTCTATTAAGACTTCTATGTAATGTACTAGAGTATATCTATTATTGTCTTACACAAAAAACTCTCACCAATATCTTCCTCCATCCAACAAAGTTTTATAAGAGCTAAGTGAATAGAATGATGGTGAAAGGGTTCTTTTATGTTTGAAGTCCACGCCTCACCAATGACAACTATTACACATGGACATTGAACATAAATGCTATCTTAGGCTCACGCGGTGCTTGGGGTGTTGTGGAAAATTGCTACGAAGAGCTTGAAGGAGACTTGAGTCAAATTCAAAAAGAGGAATTAAAAGAGGTACATGTAGAAAGATCAAAGATCTCTTTCTCTCATACATTCTTCCTTAGATGACAACATGCTTGAGAAGATTGGTTTTGCAACCACCTCAAAGAGAGCTTGGGAGCTTCTCCAAAACTCTCAAAATGGTGGTGAGAGATTCATGAAGGAAAAACTCCAAATCCTTAGAGGTGGGTTTGAATCTCTTGATATGAATAAATCGGAAACAATTTTGGATTATTTCACTCGCGTTTTGGCCATTTCTAATCAAATGAAGAGATATGGAGATGAAAGTTTAAGTGGCCCTTACATTGTTGAGAAAATATTATGCTCTTTTCGTTGTGATTTTGAGCATGTCGTCGTAGCTATTGAAGAAGGTAGAGGTGTTGAAAAATTATCCATTGATGAGCTCATGGGCTCGCTACAAGCTCATGACGAGAGGATGAAGAGGAAGAATCAAGAACCCTTGGATCAAGTGCTAAAAGTAAGCTCACTTTGAATAAAGAATATAAATTTGGCTATGAGAGAGGTCAAAGAGGACGTGAACATGGGAGAAATCAAGGAGGAGGAAGAGACACAAGAGGATTTTACAACCGATCTTATCAAGAAGTAATGGGTAAAACCTCCTACTCGCAAAGGGAAAGAGAAATCAATTCAAGGGAAATGTAGGACAAATATCATGTGTTATGTCACAAATGTTATGATTTTGGGCATTATGACTCTGTGTGTAGAAGTAACACTAACCATGTTCATGAGAAAGTAAATTTTGTTGAAGATGTGAAGGGGACGACATATGATTTTTTGTTGCTCACCAATAGCATGTTGTTTAAGTTGAGGAGATAACAAAATCTCCAAGTGAATCATGGAAGAAATTTGACCCCATTGTGTCAAGTAAAGATAAGATCTTTCTCACAAACAAGTATGAGCTTGATGAGCATGAATATCAATGAGACGTTAACATAGAAGATATTCAAGATTTCATCGAGAAGGAATATGTTGAGGCGCTTGGAGATCAAGGGAAAAATTTCAAGGAAAAAAATAAAATAAGAGGAAACATTAAAGATTCAATATGAAGAATTTCATCAAGACAATGAAGGTTTTATTGCAGAGGAGGTCCAAGAAGATAATCAACAAGAGGTAATGTCTACCAAATCGAAAGATCTTGTTATTCAAGTAAATGAAGAGATTGTGGACAATCATTACGTGGTTGAGAAGATGGTGGATGAAATCAAGTCATTTCATGATACATGTCATGAAGAAGTAAGAAGATATTCTGTCCTTTTTGCGGGAATTGGAGAATTCCATATTCGACACATGAAGGGTAAATATGGAGAAATTTCTTGATGAGAATGAGGAAGCTCGGATGAATGAGATCAATTCTCAAATGATAGAGACAAGAGGCCATGACCAATTCAAGAGATTGCTCAATAATACAAGGAAGAAGAGCATGACGTCCAAGAAGAAACAATTCAAGATTCTAACGTTCATCGAGATGGCTTTGAAGACCACCACTATTGAAGGACATGGAGCTCAAAAGAAGACTTAGTTTCACCCCTTCAAGATACAATGCTAAATCAAGTTTAAGAGGGGGGTGTTGGAGGCTAAACTTGATTTAGCTCAATTTATATTTTAGCCTCATAAATATTGATGAGTTAAGTCTTAGAGTCCAATAATTATTGTAGTAGTTAGTGGGAGCTAGTAATAGTATTCGCCTAACAAGCTAGTAAATTAGTGAATCTTGGATAGTTGTGTAGTGTGAGTTACTACCTCTGTTTCTTCTCTTTCACCTTATAATGAATTTTATACCCGTAACTGGGTGACTTTGACTCGGTGATTTGGATTGCAAAACGATGTAATTTTTTTGGCAATTTTTCATAGTATTGTAGAGTAAAATTTACACTACAAGATCATGCAAAAATTACCAAATTTGTACACTTTTTTTCTAACCAAATCACCGGGTCAAAGTGACCCAGTGAATAGTGTCAAAAAGTGAAGTAAAGTAAAGAGAAGAAACACATGTAGTACTAGATAGTGGTGTAGTAGAGGAGGACCAACTTAAGTCGGATTTTATTTGTTGCCTATGATGATTATACCTTTTCTTTAAGCAATTTTGTTTTATTTTATTAAAATAAAAATATCTAGTAGGTTTTTAGGAAATATTTTCGTTGGTGAGGAAAATAGTGGAACTCCATCACATGATCAATTATTAACCAATTAATGCTAGCATTATATGACATTAATGTTAAAAATATGTGATGAAATGTCAAAATAATTGTACACCTTCGCATTCTTTTATTGGATGATTGTGAGTCATTGTCCACATAAGACAACAAATTACAACAATTTATGTAAATTAAGTGACACATGGCTTTCTCATTTTCATTCTCAGCACTTTTCTGCCTCTATATAAAATTCAACTTAACTGAGAATCACAATCTTTTTGTATGAGCTGAAGATATAGATCACTAACTTGAGTCATTTCACAAAATATGTAGAACTCTAAATTCAAGTATTTTAATATACATGTTGTAATTGAACTGTGATCATACCAATGTAAAAAAAAAATCAAAATTAAATTCTTGGAGATTCTTTGCTGCATAATCCCCATTGTAGATTCTACGATTTCACACCGATTATTTTAATCTGCAAATTATCAAATTACCAGGGGATTGCCCGTGCCCGAGGGCACTACCCCAAAAACACGTTTCACAGTCTATTATAATGTCATAAATAAAATGAGTATTTTCATTTACAAACATGGGCAGAAAACGAAGACAGCATAAATAATTGTATTAAATAATCAGGAACAACAGAATCCCTTTTTTATAATTATGATAAAACAAGTGGGTAGTTTTTTTTTAACACAAAGGAGTTGGTAGATAAGTGGGTAGTTAGTGGGTAGTTAAGTGGGTGGTAGGTGAGATCTAAGGGTTGGGGTTAATTCAATCTAATGGTCTAAAAGACATTTTAAAGTCAACCGTCCTAATTTATAATATTGACTAGGGGATTTCCCGTGCCCGAGGGCACTATCCCAAAAACACGTGTAATTTATTGTAATGTCATAAATAAAATGAGTATTGTCATCTACAAACAGGGGCAGAAAACGAAGACAACATGAATAATTGTATTAAATAATCAGGAACAAAGGAATTCCCTTTTTTATAAGTATGATAAAAGGAGTGGATAGTTAAGTGGGTAGTTAAGTAGTGGGTAGTTAAGTGGGTGGTAGGTGAGATCTAATGGCGAGAGTTAATTCAATCTAACGGTCTCAAAGACATTTTAAAGTCAACCGTCCTAATTTATAATATAGATAATTTCCAGGCATAACAAACGAAATTGTTGAAAAGACGCCGATTGTAATCCTATGCACTAAGAGTTGCCCTAAAATGATACATTACTCAAAAAACCTTAATAACAATTAGTAGTAAACTGTTGTAAAAAGAAATGGAAAGTATATGACACAATTAAAAAAAATGTTCAATAAGATATTGTAAAAGCTTAAAAACATAACCCGCTTGAGCAAGAAAATTTCTTCCGTTGTGACTGATAAAATAATTCCACATCAAGCCCCTCCAGTGTGCTAAAATTAATTGTTCCACAACTCTTTATGTATCTTTATAAAGTTGAAAAGGATTATGAACAGTTCACGTGCATTTTTTCGTTTAAATTTTCAAATTGTGAATATCTCTATTCATCAATTTTCTTCGTTTAATATACTTTTTTGAGGATAAAATTGAATATTTTTTCTTTTTTGAGGAGACCAATTTAAATAGATTTTTTTTCTCTTTGGATTATTTCAGTGAAGATATTTTTTAAACTAAAATAATCATATTTTGAAGGTCTCTTTAGGTAAGATTTGATATGAATTTCACTAACTGCAAAAATGGTGTAATGTATATGTTTTTAAATAATTTCTTTTTGTTTTTCATATTTAGTAAAAAGAAAGTTATGAAACATCTTTTTGGGAAAAATTTCACTGGCAATAATGAGTTTATACCGTTGCTTTGTAAAGGAGGACCAACTTAAGTCGGATTCCATTTTTTGCCTATGATATTCATACCTTTTTAAAGCAATTTTATTTTATTTTTGTGAAACAAAATATTTAGTAGTTTTTTAGGAAATATTTTAGTAGGAGAGGAAAATAGTGTAACTCGATCACATGATCACATATTAACCAGTTAATTCTTGCAGTATATGAGATAAATTAAAAAACGTGTGATGAAATGTGTAAATAATTGTACACCTTGACAGTTTTTATTTGATGATTGTGAGTCACGGTCCACTTAAGACAACAAATGACAAAAAGTTATGCAAATTAGGTGACACATGACTTTCTCATATTTATTCTCGGGACTTTCCCGCTTTTCTATATATATAAATATAGAGAGATATAGATGCATCTACATTTATCAATTGTCATACTTCGTACAAGTAATCGAAACAATGCTTTCTTTAGAAATAACATAGTATGTATCATGCCCAAGCGGAACCACTCATCGGATAGAACAATCTCACTAGTCATTCATAGTGTTTCTCACTTAAGCAGAAACACTCTTCACTTAAGCGGTATCACAATCTGGCTTAAAGCCTTAACAACCACAAAAACCACGAGACTGCCCCACTCCACCATCCAAGTACTCATCAGTAGATAAAACCAAGTACACCAGCAACATGAATGACTTGCAAAAGAAAGTTACGATTCAAAACAAAAGCTTTCGAACAAGCACTACATTACTTGAAAGAATTTTACCCAAATTCTAGCTTTTCCTCTTTTCAAAATTGATACTATCAAACATCCAAAGCGACATCAAATCAATTGATTATATTCTGAACAAGAAGATATTAATATACCAAATATCTAACCCAACTAAAAACAATATGCCCAGGAGCTAAAATAAATCAGACTTAATACCCAAGGTTGAGTAACTTCAAATCAAAATTCATTTTCTTCGATCTATAAATGTTTGCTACAAGCCCAAACCTTCAATTTAAATTTCAAAGAAAGGATTTTGGAAGTGAGCTCTGGATGTGAACTCATTTTTCTCGCGAGTGTGTGTGAACCCGCTACGAAGAGCGAAGGGATGAAGATGAGTACCACCACTTCACCCACATATTTTGAACAGAGCCCCTAAATTAATTTTAACTTACAGTCTGTATGGATTGACAAGGATTTGGGCCTGGATTTGGATTTGGTGGAATTCGGGCCCAAATCCACTGTTTGGATATTTAAAATGACAATGAACTTGATTTGGGCCAAATCCACTGTGGATTTCACGTGGGTTAAGTGAAGAATTTCAAGTCCAACCCTTTCATTTCAATTTCTCTCTGCGCGAGAGAAGCAACTCGCGGTGGTCGTCTTCTACATCGAGCCTCACATGTCGTCTTCTACATCGAGTCTCACCTGGTACGTCTCTCTCTTCCTCTCTTCTTCTGTCTTACTCTCTGTGCGATCTCGTTCGTGAAGTTGTGAGTATTGCCTAGGTTCTCTCTCCGTCTCAATCTCCTAGTTCCTCTCCTCCTATCTCCCGTTCTGATTCGTACAGATTAGGGTTTCTCGTGATTCTCTTTGTAGTGTTGATTTTTTAATCGACCTGATTTGTCCAAGTATAGATTAGGGTTTCACCTTATTATCATTTAATTAATGATTTTCTGTTTATGTGTCTAGTGTGAGCTCATTTGGGGTTCTTTTGAGGATCATCATCACATTGATTAGACCCAATTGGGGATTTTCATGTTGGTTTCTTTCTGGGGTTTTTTGGATTTGATTGTAGCAAAGATTTATTGGTTCTTCTGAGTTAGCTCAACTTGTAGCAGAGGCTGATGGGTTCTTCTGAATTATCTTGTTGAGCTTATTATTAGCTCATAACCTGGCTTTATTCATCCTTTTCCCAATCACTAGATGATGAGTTTTTTTGATAATTTCTTTCCATTCCACTTGAGTTCGTCAACTGGGAGTGAAACTGTGAATTCTATCATCTTTTTTTCCTTGATGGTAAAAAGCTTAATTAGTTTAATTAGTTTGCTTTGCTTCAGTTAAATCTTCATTTCTTAACAGTTAGTTCTCCAGTATCAGTTCATTGTGCTGAAGTATCAGTCGTACTTCTTCTCTATCATTTCCTGATCGTAATGTGATTTGGGTTTAGCTGATTAATTGTATCCCTTATCTCTTTGGATGTGTATGTCTTCGTCTGATGATTTTTCTCTCTGAAACAGATTTAAACTAAAAAAATGGAGATGCCCACAATTTGTTGTAGTTTGGAACTCTAGTTTGATAATAGTTTTCCATCTTTTTTTTCAGTATGATTTTTCCCCTTTTGCGACAACTAGTTCAACATCAAGTAGCTTAATTAGTTTATAAATATCCCTAAAACATGCTGCCTTAGTGCAGAATATGTTTGTAGTACTTAAGCTTCCAATGTGTTATGCAGAATATGTTTGTAGTACTTATACATCAATTTTAAGTTGAAGCCTATCATTGGGATAAAGACACATCTTTTGCATAAGTTAATATCCTTAACTCGGATGTGATCAATTGTAGTATATGTTAATGATGTGACTTTGGAATTGTAGTACATATGTCATAATGGATGAAAGTGCAACGAATCAACTGGCTGGACGCAGACGTATTAGAGAAGAAGTAGAAGAGGATGAAGAAGAATTTATGGTTTTGTTTATGGGAGTACTCTTGGTATTTATTGGAGCTCGATATAGCCTAAAACACTCTTTAGAAAGCTCGACAAGTGGAATCAGAAAAGAAAGGATATATGCTAGAGGAATATTTTTGAGGTTGTTTCAGATTCGGTGTGTTTAGGACAACTTCGAATGCCTACACGAGTATTTGATAAATTATGTGAAGATGGGGGATTTGTACCTACAAGAAATGTGACTGTTGGCGAGATGGTAACTATATTTTCGTACATCCTTGGACACGGCCACAAAAATAGCAACGTAAAATAAGTCCTTGCTCGTTCTGGAGAAACTAAAAGTAGGTAATTTCATACTGTGCTACTAGTTGTGTTAAAGATAGGCAACAAGTTCATAAAGCAAGACTACACATCAATGGCAATGAGTGATTCTAGCAAGTGGAAACGGTTTCAGGTACTTTTTACTGGATATTTTTAGGTTAATTGAAGTATGTTATAATCTTTACTTCTAATGGTGGATTATATCTCTATTTTATAGGGAGTTGTTGGGGAACTTGATGGAACTCATGTTCCTCTCACGGTCCCATCAGGAGATAGAGGTCGATATAGGAACCGAAAAGGATACTTAGCTCTAACGTCTTGGCAGCTTGTGATTCTTATTTGAGGTTCACTTACGTATTACCTGGTTGGGAGGGATCGACATCGGACACTTGAGTTTTGCGTGATGCGTTGCAGAGACCAAACGGTAGAAAACTTCCAAAAAGTATGTCTTATGGTCTAGTATCTTTGGATTAGGTGTATTCTATTTAAAGATAATTAACACACACATATTTGTTTTGTAGACAAATATTTTTTAGTAGATGCTGGGTATACGAATGGTCCTGGTTTTTTGGCACCGTACAGAGGCACTCGTTTTCATTTACAGTTGTGGAGAGGAAATACTCCAACTACTAGCAAAGAGCTATTTAATCTTCGCCATTCATCCGCACGTAACGATATTGAGCGAGCATTTGGACTTCTTAAGAAGATATGGGCCATTTTTCGTGCACCTTGTTATTATAGTGTGAAAAGTCAAATTCGTATCATTAGTGTCTGTACTATCCTGCATAACTTCTTACGGAATGAGATTGTGTTAGACTCCATGTTGAACGAAGTTGACGAGGAATTGGAAAACGCCCCAATAAGTGAGAGTGAGTCTAATATTGAAAATATAACTTCAGTCAACGTTACGGAATGAGATTGTGTTAGAGATACTTTGGCAGCAAAGATGTTCGCTGAATTTCAGCGTCGACGCAGACATATGTAGATCATGAAGGTAAGCCTTCAATTATTTGCGTAATATAATACATAATATCATTATTTGCGTTCACATATCGTGTTGATTGGGTCTATTATTGAATCTGCTTGGTTTGTTTCAGATCTGTAATTGGTCTAATTGCAGGGGTTTGGTGTAGGTGGCTCACAACGGTGCATGTGTTGTTAATGGAGATGGTGATTTGAGGTAGCTGTTAGGGGATGCTAATGGTGTTGACTAGCAGGGGTTTGGTGTAGTGGATTGAATTTGGTTTAGGAAGCAGGTTAGGTTGTTAGTGAATTCAGGAAGATGGTTGTCATGGCGTTGGTGTAGTGCCACCCCTGGTTTTGATGTTTATTCGCGTTTTTCTGTGGTCGACAGTCGAAGCCTGTAGGCTGTTTATCACATTTATCGGTGAATAGGGTTTAGGGTAGAAGAAACATTGTGTGTATTGGATATAAAGACTCACTTTGTTGTTGTTATTAGTTCTTCGAATCTACAGGCTTACTGTTCGGAATCTGTACCACTTCCTTATGCAGTGATGATCTTCTAAACATACACTGGTTCAATATAAAGCTATTATGAAGATTGCTGATAGTGATTTTGCTATCAGTATTCATCTACTTCTCTCTTTGAGTTACTCGAGCTAGTAATGAACTTTCATTGTGGTGATTTTAAGGTGATGCACCCCTTACAATGGGGTATCCCTATTTACTGTTTAGTTATCTATGTTGCTCCTTTCATTGAGAAGTTCATTTTTATCAATCAACTTGGTGAGTATATGGCGTTTTTCCTATGAAGTCACTTAATAAAGCTACGAAATCTCCCTCTCCATAATTATTTAGAAACATCATGCTTCAAGCTTCGATGGCTCTTTGATGCTCTTAAATTGACTATGAGCTAGCCTCATATTTTGTTGAATGTTAAGATAAAGAAGATTTCATGCCTAGGGCATGATATAGTGGAAACAAAGTGCTTAACTTGTCAGCTTTCAACGAGGTTGAAGTTTAGTCAGATCATATATCTAGCTGTATGAAGTGTTATTTTTTTTTCTCATTTTAAATTTTCTTGGTTGATTTTCTAAATTCTTAGGACTCATTTTCTATCTCTTGACCATGAGTTAGAGGTGGTACGAAGTTTATAATGTCCCATCGGTTGCACCTTGTAAGTGCATCTGTAGGAGTTCCTTGCTGCATATATATCATCTGAGGAAGGGTACTGGGCCCAAAATTGCCATGCTCATCTGTGATTATGCAGTGATTCAAGTTACTGTCAGCTCTTGGAAACACCCAGTCTTGGATGGTTGAGCTGATTGATCAGTTGCAGAATAGAGTGATTGGTTTGCAAGTTGTGGCTAGGAAAGGTTATATGTTGGGTGTTGGCTGATTACAATGGCTGTAATGGTACAATTGATGAAGGTTAGGAGCTTAACGGCAGGTTGTTGTGTTGTGAATTATGTGAAAAAACAAAGTCCTTGACTTCCCATACAGATTGGAGTTAGATGATTACTGATTAGAGTTCATTGTGTGCACTAATAGTGTAATACTAATACATAAGCAAACTTGACTTGAGATATTTTTTTTTCTCTGTGTTGGTGATCTAAACTCTTCTCTTTCCATACAGTCTTGATACCCATAATCTAATGTTTTTTATGCAAATGATAATCTTGATTCAGTGAAGAACATGTTTTTTTCAACTCTTTGAATAACTATTGAATGTTAATTATGCAAAGAGCTTATTAACTGTTTATAGTCATCATCTCTTTCAGCATTATATCATGTTCTATTCTATTATCCCCACTCTGCTCTGCCAATTTCAGAATAGTTATGCTATGCTTAGAATGGTCTTTGCTTGTTCACCGAGTGCTGATAACTTATTATGTCCTTTGATGTTGAAATTTATAGGTTTTTGAAAGATTTCCCGGTCGTATGTATGTTGGAACAAGGAAATGGATCGTGCCTTAGCTACTGTTTTATATGACCAGGTAGCTCAAGGCAATAGAGTTGAGGGGGCCTTCCAAGCTGCTGCTTACCAAGAAGCTATGGAGCACATCAACAGCTCGTTAAAGCTCAACTTGACAAGGGATAATATTAAAAACAGGTTGAAGGTTCGGACGAGTCATTATACATCTATTATTAAAATTCAAAACAGTCTAAGTGGTATACATTGGGACGATGTCGGAAAAATGGTGGTGGTTACACCTGATGACTTGCATGTCTGGAATGCATACGTGAAGGTATGTGTCTGCTCTTAGACTTGAGAGTTATTCTGCTCATCGAACTCTGCTGTCCTTTGTGTTCATTTTCGCTATTTCTGTTGTTTTTGAAGTGAATTAGTGACATAAAATGCGTTTTTTGACAAGTCTGATTTGATGCTAAGAATAGAATTGTTCATTTTAAGTTGTTAGTTTTGATCAGAAACCTATGAATGTCATTGAAGCTCAGAGAATGCTACTTTGAGAGCAAACCAAGAACAGAGCAACAAGTTCCGGTATCTTAAATCAACACCAGTAAGCTTGGCTAGTTTGCTCCTTCCCATGATTATATCATAAAAAGAATGTCTAACAGGCTGTATGCACCTTAATCTTCTGCATGGACGAATCAATTAGACACTCCCAATCAACTATCTGAATGAAACATGTTGGAAGCGGGGCTCTCATAAACACATTAATCATTAACCAAAGCTTCAACACAGAATGTTTTAATCTATATACTTTTACCATAAAACCATTATTGATAGATTAACTCAAACCCTACCCAATTCAGTATATACTATCTACAATCCCGGAGCTCAAGCCCGAAGCTCTCTTCTAGGCAGCTCATGTTACCACCCCAATGGATGGAAACAGAAATGCAGTATATGAACAATGCCTTACCCTGGAGTCACACCAACCCTGCACATAACCTCTCACGGGTTGACTACAACCAGCATATCACATGACATAAATAGCTATGCCACGAATTTCTGTTTCTTGATGAGATTGCACTACCTTAGCTAGGAGTGTCTGCACTATGGTGCTGTCTCCTCCTCCTAATAACAGGGACATTTGATGGGTGTTTGTTTTTGGAGTGTGTTTTGTTCACCAATGGGTTTAGTTTCATCAGCCACAATAGGGAAGGAATGAAAAGAAGGGTAAATTTTCTAGTTAGAAGAATTGATTGATACTGATTGATACCGATTTTGCAAGTGATAGTTTCGACAAATTTGTATGATTTGCCAGATGGGTTTAAGCCATTGACAATAACTCATGTTACCATGTTTGGATGTAAACACGAAAACAAAGATGTCAGTGCATACAAGAATAAGTTTATAGAAAACTAGGACGACATTGCTATGTTATGTGGTGCTAACAAAGCCACATGGGCAAATGCTGAAATTTTTGAGGATGTTGTTGGAGCAATGGTAGAAGAGGACGTAGAAGTAAACTCTAGACCAAGCGCACAAGCACCATCTACTTCAAATACTTCATCTCAAGAAGGAAAGGTAAAGAAGAGGCTTATAAATGATCCTCTCGGCGATGTGATTGGCGAGATAGCTGCTACTATGAAGGAGTATTTAGTCGCAAAGAAAGCACAGGATCAACAACACCCCTCTGCCGAAGAGATTCACTGTGAGGTTTTTAAGGTGGTAGGGTTATCTCAATATGAGATTTTCAAAGCAACTCAAAGGTTGATGAGTGGCAACCCGAAAGAGTTTGAGCTGCTTAAAAGTCTCCCGGATGACCAAAAATCCGGATGGACTTGGTTTTTGCTTGACCCGAATAATTAGGGGGTGTGGGTTTCGTTGCTAATATTAATATGTTATGGATGAATTTTGTAATAACTTAACTTACTGGATGTTGCATTGACGTTTTAACATTTTTGTTGATTTTTAGATGTGAAGTATTTTGTTTATTTTTTGTTGTTGCTGTTAAATGTTTCAGTGGTTAGTCAAAACAGTTGAATGCAGTCAATAAGGGGTGAATTATCATGCAGTGTATTTTTAGATTGTTGTTGATGGTTGTTTAGATGCTAGTGTAGCTGATAAAGTTGTGTTTGATTGATTATTATGGGCGTTTTGATGAGTAAAGTAGATGCAATCTTTTTGATAATAAATTTCTCATTAAGAAAGCAAAGAAGTATCATACAAAACTGCTTCAGCCACCTTACTGGGCAAAAGCTCCCAATTTAAAACATCCAAACTATTCTCTGTTCTAGCCCACTGTGCAACTTCATGGGCTGCTCTATTACTATTGTGACAAAATTTAATGGAGCTAAAACATTTACTGTTCAGCCAAATTAGAATAGCTCTCACTCTATTCTTCCAACTCCATTCAGCATCTTCTAGACTTTTTATAGCATTTACCAAGATCAAAGAGTCTGTTTCAAATAAGACCTCATCCCATCCTTTATCGACACATCTTTTTATGCCCATTTCCAAAGCTTGTAGTTCAGCTTCAACTATATTCAGGTTCTGATGTTTGCTTCCATGGAACCAGAGCATCTTTCCAGCATGGTCTCTACAAATCACCCCACATCCTACTTCAAAAAACTTGACACTTGCATCTGAATTAATTTTCTTGAAATTAGTAGGAGGAGGATTCCATTTCTCAAACTTTGACTTTGTAGTGAGAATCTGCTTTTCCTGGTCATTGCCTAGCCCATACCACTCTTGGTAAAAATCCTGATTTTTTTTGATAATCTGCGTCACCTTGCAACTTTTAGCATCTTCTTTAGGGGAGCTCTGGTTCAATCTGATCTTTATCCAAAAGAGAAAAGAAATTGTAAATGGTCATGATCTGAAGGTAGTAAAGTAGATGCAATCAAAAGGAAAATTTTACCTTTTATGGGTTTTGCCAAAAACATCACGAGCTTTCTAGGTTTTAAAACTTTTCACATGAGAATTCACCATTAAGTTGCATATGTGCCGACATCTATGATGCTGTTTCGATAATATAGCGAGTGTACAGCTGTTCTCATGTCTAAAGCTTGTGCGAAATCAAAAATCAATTTTTTTTGTAATATGGTATCCAAACAAGTGATTTCAAATTTATGATTTCAAATTCTAGATTCTTAATACTGTCCAAACGGGGGAATTCAAATCCGTCTGGATTTAAAATTCCAGTAATTGAAATTTTTGATTTGAAATCCAAATCCTGATTACCAAACGCAACCTTAAGGAATTCTCCTTTCTAAAGAGGTTTCACCGGTAGCACATGGGGAGTTTGGAAATTTGAGAAGTCACCGTCCCTGTTTTGGTAATAAAGCCAAATTGAAACTTCTAAAGTCTCTAAATTCCATACCCCGTCCCTTGCATTAATGTCAAAT
The DNA here is from genome assembly GCA_023055425.1 of Linanthus parryae. Lineage (NCBI taxonomy): Eukaryota > Viridiplantae > Streptophyta > Magnoliopsida > Ericales > Polemoniaceae > Linanthus > Linanthus parryae. Next base: position 52,937,159 of record JALGPY010000005.1, read on the forward strand.
ATTTCCATTCAACCCATTACATCTTATTTCTTTGGCAGTCACCTCCTCATCAATTTTTTACCTCCCTAACCATATTCTTGCAAACCTCCACTGGAAATTCAAGAAAGGACATGAGATAGCTTTGAATGGCATAATCTATCGCATTGATAAGTCTCTTTCCCTCAATAAGAAAGCACTTTCTGTTTCCATCCCTACCGTCTATTTTCACCTCACTCAAAATGAAACTGAAGAGATTGAATTTTAGATTTTCCTCAGAAAGCAGGGATCCCAAATACTTTACATCATTATATATATATATATGTGTGTGTGTGTGTGTGTGTGTGTTCGTGTAATATATAGAAATATCTATATAATAAAATAGCACGGTCTTTCCCGCCAAAAAGTTTTCAACGGAACAATCTTTAGCGATGATTTTCTCAACTTTCAATCCCGACCGCTCTTTGTCTATTGATATATTTTATAGATGGCCGTGTTTTTAAACGATATTACAAGAGTGACACAAGTATTAAAATAGAATGTTCATAATGACATTCTCATCACGTTCCTTCCTACTTCAATACCTCCATAATTTTCTCTCTACAGGTTGGAAAGTGCATTTTTTAAGAAATCCTCCGTTAATTAGAGGGAAAATGAAAGAAAAATAATATATTGATGTTACTCGCTTCCTTTCCTACTTCAATACCTCCATAATTCTCTTTTCGTTTTGGAAAAATTGTGAAGGAAATAACCATTAGTTAGAGGTACTTTTCTTGACTTATCACACAAAAAATCACTCCGGTTTCGATAACTCATTCCCATAATTTATTAATTTTCTCTCTGAAATTAGAAATATAGGGGGGGTTTTGTATGACTTATAAGCAGCTTATAAGTCAGTTCTGGATTATAAGTCGAAGACAACTTATAAGCAGTGTTTGGTATGTAACTTATAAGTTGAACTTTTGAATTTGGACTTATAAGTTCATAGTATAAAAATGAACTTAAGAAAAAGTTGGATTTTTGAATCTTTTCTTAAACTTTTGGACTTAACCACTTTTACACCAAACACGCATATCTTTTTTCGTCTTCTTTTTTGTCATGAACTTTTTTGACATAAACTTATAAGACAACTTAAGTTGCAAATAAGTTATACCAAACTCACCCATAGATCAGTCAAAAGAAATAACCTATAAATTAGTGACACAATAAATTCCTAATTTATTGCCATTACACACTGTTTTTTTGAAATAACATTACACACTTGACTGACTAGTCACTTTTGCTATAATAATTTTTTTCATTATGTGTCGTTTTCACAAATTCACAACCTTCTTCGTCCATTAAGTCTCTTTTTTGTTGTATATTATTTTTGGATCGTCTTTTTACTTTCGCAGTGGACGGGGAATGAGTTCTTGATCGATTTATGGGATGTCCTCATTTTCATTTGAATGGTCAATATACAATACGGTCTCCATTTTAAATTTTTAAGTTTTGTTCAAGTAATTTGTTTATGGATTTATTATTTCTCCTCCTCCTCCATCTCCATGACATTTGTTGAACTATTAGAATTTTATGTGACAGTGATATTTTCTATTAATTTTCTGAACTTGAAAACAGCTTTTATTGGGTTTTGTCTCGAATTCCGCAAGACGAATCGGTGTACCCGATGCGTCTGATTACTTCCTCTGAGGAGGTGATAGCTTAGGCTTGGTGGGCTTTTCCACCTCTTCTATATTAGCATAAATAGAGGTGCTAGCCATTGTTTCTAATTGAGGAGAGGATAGGAGAGGAGTGGTGAGAGAGAATATGGTGAGATATCTTTGAGCGGATGTGAGAGGTTAGGGTTTCGTGGTTGTAGGCCATGAGAATGAGAGTACCGCATCGACCTGGTCCGCAGATTGAGTTGTCTCTCCCCTATGATGTATTCCCTCATTGATATAATGAAATTCTCCTCCTCCCGTGGATGTAGGCGGTTTGGCCGAACCACGATAAATTCTTGTGTTGTCGTTTTTCTTCTCCTAAATTGCTTGCGTAGAGTGTGTGATCGCGTGGCGTATTTTTTGCTTCCGTTGAGGCGGGGATTCGGGTCGACGAATATTCCCCAACAAGTGGTATCAGAGCCTGGTTCACGATCCGGGTGGAGCACGCAGGTGAAAGGACGAAGAAGAAGACAATGAAGAAAAGAATTGAAAAAAAAGGACAAGTAAAAGGAAAAAAAATCATGGAAGTTGTTTTTTTTTCTTTGTCCGTGGGGTGCTGCTGTAATGTGCACCATGTGAAGGAGGCAGAAGGAGGACCGATCCGGTGTGGCAGGCCCGCTGTACTCCAAGTGCTCCAAGAAGCGATCGAGTAGTCCAAATTGATTTGTGTGTTCTGAGATGCCTGTAAGTCCGATTGGGCTCCTACAAGACGTGAACCCTAGGTTTTTGGACGTTCCTGACGCGATGGCTTGGTCAGATTCTGAAAATTGTAGCTGGATTTTTCAGAATGCTGACGTGCCAGTTTGCGGTGAGATCCAACGGTCCAAAATTGTTCGGGTGGTTACGACGTGCCTGTAGATCGGATTGGGATGAGTCAGGAGTCTAACCCAATGTTTTTGGACGTCGGATTCATCAGTACGGTCAGAATTTCCAGATTCTGAGTGGATTGAGAAGGTCGGCATCAACCTATGTCGATAGGCTGATCGAAGACGACGGGATGCGATCAGGGTTAATCAAGTTCAAGTCCAATCAGGTGGGGTCAATTGGAGACGTTTTTCCTAATTGAACGTTTGATTGGAAACCTATGCAGGCTTGGGAGTGTGTTGACAGGTGGAGCTGCTGTTCAACATAGGCAAGAAGCATAGGCTTTGTGTGATTGCGAGCACGAGATGCAACAGTTGTAGAAGAGTCTGGTCATTGACGTGGGCAACTATTGCAAGGAAATTCACAAAAAGCTCCAGGGCCGAGATCGAGGTGGTGGACACAGTTGACGAGGCCATGGCTCGAGGTGGCGTCCTGATATCTCTGTATGTGGTTTGTGAGGATAACTCTTGAGAAACTCGAGGCAAGAAGAGAGGTAAATCGCGATAGGTACCCAAAGTGGTAGCTTTGCAAGACGTCTTGGTGAAGGCGTAGGATCGAACAGGATAAGCAACAGCGTATGGAGAAGCACTCAGGGCTGGCGTGGAGAAAAAACGTGGTTGACGTGGGAGGACGGTGAAGCATGAAAATAGTGCAGGCTGAGCAGCAGTTGCAGATTGTTTGAGATGGTGCTCAAGTGACGAGAACGATGATGAAGAAAACTACTGCAGTAGTGTAGAGGAAGGGAGTCTCGTTTGCACTTGACGTGGTTGGTGGAGAACTCTCCAGTGATGAGCTAGCTGGTGGAGAGTTGGAGCCACACTACTCCCCCAAGTGTCATGCTTTGGGACGCACCCGTGTCGGGGGTGCGAGGCGTGCCCTAGGAGGGGGTGCAGAGCATCTCAGTAGAGGTGCGATGGCGGTCCATGCAGTTGGAGCATGGCGGATGCGGCGGAGTTGACATCAACAACAGAGTTGGCTGAGGAATTTGCTAGGCGCTTGCAGAATTCAAGCCAAGGTGGAGTTTTGTTGGGTTTTGTCTCGAATTCCGCAAGACGAATCGGTGTACCCGATGCGTCTGATTACTTCCTCTGAGGAGGTGATCTCTGAGGAGGTGATAGCTTGGGCTTGGTGGGCTTTTCCACCTCCTCTATATTAGTATAAATAGAGGTGCTAGCTATTGTTTCCAATTGAGGAGAGAATAGGAGAGGAGTGGTGAGAGAGAATATGGTGAGATATCTTTGAGCGGATGTGAGAGGTTAGGGTTTCATGGTTGTAGGCCATGAGGATGAGAGTACCGCGTCGACGTGGTCCGCAGATTGAGTTGTCTCTCCCTTACGATGTATTCCCTCATTGATATAGTGAAATTCTCCTCCTCTCGTGGATGTAGGCGGTTTGGCCGAACCACGTTAAAAATTCTTGTGTTGTCATTTTTGTTCTCCTAAATTGCGTGCGTAGAGTGTGTGATCGTGTGGCGTTTTTTTTTGCTTCCGTTGCGGTGGGACTTCGATAAATAATTCCCCAACAGTTATCTTCTAGCTATTTGACTGCCGTTATTGCGAATTTTTTAACATGATGTAACTCTCTTGATTGTGACAAATTCATCCCATTGCAATAAACAACTGAATTATCGTGGGACTAGATACTTTTTACAAAAAATATTAAAGAACTTAAAGACCGGGATACATTTGGTGTACCTAAACTACTAGAGCATAACTCATCAGCTACTTAATTTTCTAATCGAGAAACCCACCGGACACTACAAACCTTCATATTCACCCAGACTCTAGAAATTTGTCTCAAAAGATGAAACAATTCAGAGAAAGACGTATTGCAGAGATTTCTAGTTCCCTTCGCTATCTTCATCAACCGATTGAGATAAGTCATAAGAAGATGTGAATCTGTTTCTATCATTACTTTTGAGGTAAACCCGTTCTTTTTCATTAGATCTAAAACAGTGGAATCGGAATTGTAGGGGATTGGAAACACCAATGCTCTGACAAATTGACGTTTGTGATTTTGTAAAATCGCAGCTCCAGTAGCCAATTTCTCCGATGAACAACAAGCAGCATCGAAATTGCACTTTAGAATTCCCGGAGGTTGAGCTTTCCATTTTCGATATACCAGATTCAAACCTGCACTGAGAGCAGATCCACAAGTGTAAGTCGATTCAAAAAACTCCAATCTATTTGTCATGGCTCTCTTTATCGAATGAATCTGGGAAGAGGAAAATGATTCATTTTTTTTTTTGTTCCGAGTGTTCCAAATCTCCCAGGAACCAAAAACGGAGAGATCTCTGTGGTCTTTCAGATGATTTTCAATTATATCTATCAAGCACAAATCAAAGGGTAAATTTTTTGGATAAATATTGAAAGGCCAGAGATGTGAGTTCCAGAAATATTTCGTCCATTGGCATTGAAGAAATTGATGCGAGATATCTTCAAGATGATGATTACATAAAACACAAAGTTGAGGTAAACTCACACCTTTTTTTGACAAATTTTTTCCTTGTAGGAAGAAGATTGTTGATCAAACGCCAAAGAAAAGTTTTTTTTTTTTTTTATTTATTTGGAACATTCAAAGTCCAAACAAAATTTTTTGACCCAGAACTGTTAGTACAAGTATTGGAATATTGGACAAAAGAAGTTGGTTGTTAATTTGAAAAGCAACATAATAACTTGTTTTAACATTATAAAAGCCATCTTTAGTTTGGGTCCAAACTAAAAGTCACCAACCTGAGAATTGTTTCTGGATAAACTGAGGATAGCATCCACTTCATCTCATGAAAAATTATTCTGAATAATGTCCCTATTCCAACTACCATCAGGAAGTAATAAGTCACTAACCATAGTATTTTCATGAAGAGTCCTAAAAATCAAAGAAGGTCTGCCATAACTTATGGGGATCCATCTGGTTTTATAAACAAAGGTATTTCTACCATTCCCAATTTCTTGACAAAAGCCTCTAAAACAATATCCCTAGCATAGGTAAGGCCCTTCCAAACTGTAGAGGCCGAATCACAAGGATAAGCAGCTAATATATTGGAATGATGAAAATATTTTCCTTTCAAAACTTTTCCTAATAATCAGGAAAATCTTCATCTTTGTCACTTCATTTCAGAGTCATCATCACTATCCGTAACTACAATTGGATCTTTTTCACCGTTCTCTAAGCTGTGCCCGGATTTCAACATTTCTGATAAAGATTTTACGGAGTTTTGCACTCGCTAGATCGTAAAGATTTGTCCCCACATACCACTACCTTTTGTGGCAGCAGGATTCTCCCAAAACACGCCAAATTTTCTTTGACAATAGAGAAAGATTAAAAGCATGCAAATTCCTAAATCCCATACGACCACTTTTTTTTTGAAATACACATTTTATTTCAGTTTCTCCAAATTATACCAGTGCATTCCTTGTTCGAGGTCCACCAAAATTTAGACATTATTTTCTGAATCTCATTCAAAAAAAGAATGGAAGCTTGCACAACAGATTTCAATAATACTTCTTTACCACCAAAAGATAAAAATTTACTTTTTCAATCCTTAATTTTATTCCAAATTTTTTGTTTGAGATTGGCATAGTAATCTTTGCTATTTCTACCAAGAACAATCGGAAAACACAAATATTTTTCATGATTGGTAGCAATAGGAATTTGAAAAACTTTGGATATTTGAGATTGGATTTGCTCATTTACTTTAGGACTGAAAACCAAAGAGGATTTATACTTATTTATCAATTGTCCCGAAGCTTGACAGTATTGAAAGAGAATAGAGTTAAAGTTTATAGCATTCGGGAAAGTTGCTTTTCCAAACAAAATACAGTTATCCGCAAAATAAGGTGAGGTATACTAGGTATGTATCTATTTGCTTTAATACCTTCCAAGTAACCTTGACAACAGATCGATTCAGAAGGTTAGATAAACCTTCGGTACAAAGAACAAAAATAAGGACTTATCAGATCCCCTTGTCTAAGGCCACAATTACGATAGAAAGAAGGAGTTCTCTGACCATTTATTAAAACATTAAAACTAAAATAGAAACACATGCCATTATTCTATCAATCAAGCAAGTAAGGAAACAATTTTTGAAGATCAGAAAAGAGAAAACCCTATTATGTTCTATCTTAAGCCTTAGCCATTTCCAATTTTAGTGAAAAAGAACCAATTTTACCTTATTGATGCTTCATGGTATGAAGAGTTTCTAAAGCAATAATGGAATTATCCTTTGTCAGTCTACTCTTTATAAAAACTGATTGAGACTCGTCCGTAATGGAAGGTAAAAAAGTTCTCAAACGATTTGCAATTGTTTTAGAAATAAGTTTGTAGGAAACATTGCATAAACTAATAGGACGAAAGTCACTAACTTGATAGCATATCTTTTCTTTGGGATCAAAGCTATACAAGTCTCATTTAATTTAGAGATGTCATTACTATAATTGAAAAAATTTAAACAGCATGTAATGATATCCTCACAATTATCATTCCAGTAGGATTTGTAAAAAAGAACAGACATACCATCAGGGCCTGGAGCTTTAAGATCATGATCTCATTTAAAGCTGACATTACTTTGTCAAAAGTGAACGATAAACAAAGTTGATCATAGATTTGAGATGAAAACTTAAGAGGAATAAAATCAATGGCTTGATGGTAAGGATTAATATCACTTGAAAATAAAATTTTAAAGTAATCCACAAATAAAGAACCAATTTGAGTAGGATCAGTGACTCTTAAACCCATGTCATTTTCAGTAAAAGAAATATAATTTTTCCTTCTTCTGTCAAATGCTACTTTATGGACAAAAGCAGTATTTTTATCGCCTTCTTTTAGCCAAACGGCTCTGGATTGCTATCTCCATTATAATTCGTCATCAACATTTAAAAGATTTATTTCCTTGATTGTATTTTGAATTTGTTGCAGATAGGAAGCAGTAGAGGACATATTGTACAAGCAATTTAAATGACGATGCAAATCTCGACGAACTCTATTCTTTTCGCGATGATTTTTACTACCCCGATTCTTAATCTGTAAGGTTTGTCTTGTAATTTCGCATGTAATAAATGTATATCAGTCAGATTAGATGTAGAAGTTGTATGCCATACCTGATGTACAATATCACGACAATCCAAAGACTTAGCCCAAACAGCAGAATATTGGAAGCGTCAAGCACCAAGAGCAACAGGGACTATGGAGGACATGTTCAGAATAATTGATATGTGATATGATCCCACCGTAAGGAAATTCTACAAAGTCGAATTTGTAAACAAAGTCTCCAGTTCGAGAGACCAAACTGCCCGGTCAATTGTTTCTGCCACAAAATCTTGGCCATGCCGTCTATTATTCCAGGTAAACTTGTAACCCTTATACCCAATGATACGTAAAGTATCGAAAAAGGGAAGAATTTGATAGATGAGGTGAAGAATTTGAGAGAGAAATAGACGAAAGGGGAAGAGAAAGAGATTAACGAGAATAAGAACAAGAACTAGAGAATTGATTCTTCATTATTGACTGACTTAGAATGAAATATTACATCGCTTGAATAGATAAATAACCTGACCTAACCCTAAACCTAACGGGCCTCTCTATGGACTACTAAATAAACAAATACTAAATAATTAAATAACTTCCAAACAAATAAATAACTAAATAAATAGATAATATCGATACGGATCACCCGTATCAGTACTCGTATCACTCTCCCACCCTTAAAAACCACATTGCCCTCAAGGTGTGTGTCGAAAAGAATCTTCAATATGCCCGGATCAAATGGGTAGAGGACGATGTTGAGAAGGCCTAAATCATCTCTAGGCCCAAATACAGAATACTCGTCCAAAGGTTGGTGTGAGACCACTTTATGACTGTGGTCCGAGTCCATAATTGAATGGGGCCCAAATAATGTATTCTGCTCAACAAAATTAGGCCCAAAATAAAACAGAGGCTCATGGAAATAATGAAGCCCACTTGAAACATCCAGCCCAATAATGTGAAACCCAGCCTTCTGATGAAACACATGCCAATGTCCCGTCCACTGTTGCAGGAGGTGCTTGGGATTCTCGGACGGCGGTTGTGGCGCCGCTGACTGTGCGGGATCTAGCGGCGTGGAGGGGACCAAGAGGTGGATGAATCCGGCGGTGAGCGGAGGGGGGTCGCCGGGGGTTGATGTGCTTCCCGACGGTTTCTCGAAGGACGGGGACACACCGGAGCAGGCGGTTCTGGGCGGCTCCGATTCAGGCGACGTCGATGGCGATGGGTGGTCCAATTGAGACGCCCCTGGGACACCGGTGATGGGTCGGAACTGGCGGAGATCGACGGACGCACCAAACAGGCGGTCGGGTGGATTCGGATCTGGAGGTGGCTGAGGCTTGGCGGCCTGAGGCCGATGGAGGCTGTTGGGGCTCTGTTTGTGGTCGCCGGAATCCTCTAGTGGTCCGGCTAATTGCTGATTCGACGGGGACTCGCCAGATGCTTGGATTGACTCCGGAAGATGCTGATTCGCCGGGTGGGTCTGGTGGGATTCGTCGGCGGCGGCGAGGGGTTCGGCGGCCGATTGGTTGGCCTGGGACTGGGTTTGTGTTGTTATTGGCTGCTGCAATTGCAGTGGTGGGTTTGGCTCGACTTCGGACGCCGGTGATGGTGGTGAATCTTCTTGCTTGTTCGGCTTGTTTGTTTCCGTCGAATTTTGAGGCGGGATTGGTCTCAAATCCGGCGATTTATGTTCTTGTGGTGGCGATGCTACCTGCTGTTGGGTTTGTTGAGGCGGCGGCTGTGATGGTTGAAGCGGCTGTTCTTCATCTTCAGAATAGTCCGGATCGAGAGCTTTGTTTATGCGACGCATTCTGTTGATGCAGTCATTCAGGGCAGCCACGAGATCGGCCATGGTAGGTTCGATGTACGGTTCATTGTGATGAAGCTTGAGAAACGAACGACGCAGAGAAAATCTGAATGTCGTTAACAATGAAAGCACAAATGATACGTAAAAGTATCGAAAAAGGGAAGAAATTGATAGATGATGTGAAGAATTTGAGAGAGAAATAGACGAAAGGGGAAGAGAAAGAGATTAACGCGAATAAGAACATGAACTAGAGAATTGATTCTTCATTACTGACTGACTTAGAATGAAATATTACATCGCTTAAATAGATAAATAAGCTGACCTAACCCTAAACTTAACGGGCCTCTCTATGGGCTACTAAATAAATAAATACTAAATAATAATAAATAATTAAATAACTTCTAAACAAATAAATAACTAAATAAATAGATAATATCGATACGGTTCACCCGTATCAGTACCCGTATCACCCAATATCTCTAAGTCTACAATCTGATAGAGCACCACGGAACTTTTTTGATTTGATTTGGACTTCAAGGCCTAGAAATATCTTATGCTATGACTTGATGAATAATCGAATTCAAGTACGATAAATTCCCCTTGTGAACCCAAGTCTGATAAAATTTAATAGATTAGGACACGCTGATTCCGTTTCAAACCCGATTGTTTATTATCCACTTGTTTGGAGTTTGATCCATTACAAGGAAGACACTGTAAGAGCCCAAATACCCTCAATCCCCCAAAACGGCCATTTGAGGACATGTCCAAATTAGATTTTCAATTTCAACAGTCAAAATTACAAACAAATTAAAGCCCATAAAATCAAATTCCAACTTTCTCAACCGTGGAGAGAGAATATATTCTAGAAACTTCTACCTGTAGTAGTTTCCATATTCTAGAACCATATATTCTAGAGACTTGTCTTTTGTTTGATGCCTACAATATATTCGAAAAACATCCACCAACCATAGAGAAAGAGAATAAATTTTAGAAACTCCTCATTATTGTCCATATCCCTTCGGTCCGTTATGAGAGTGAGGGTGTAAGGGCCCAGGTGCCCCAACCAGGAAACCGGCCCATTGAGTCCATGTCCATATTATATCATCAATTTCAACAGCCCCAATCGTGCAAAAGAGATAAATCAAACTCCCTCTTTCGAAACCCTTGAGAGAGAGAGAGAGAGAGTGTGTAGATTCTCTCCATTATAGAGTCATCACAAAGGAATAAGATGCAGTTTTGTGAATAAGATGCAGTTCAATTGATGAACCTAATTCTTTCTTCAAGTAGCACTAATATAAGAAGATTCCATTTCCGAGCTGAAAATTGCCTATAAATCAAAGAAAGAGTGGCTTCTACAATCACTCAAGCAAGTTAAGATTTCGGTCCTTCAACTGCTCTTTCATAGCCATGCATTCATCCCACTGCAACCTCCACGGCCACCATGCTCACGGAGGCCACCATGGCCAGCCCACCCCCGGTCAGGTGTGCGGACAGCAATGTAACAACTGTGGCCATGGCCACGACCACGGTCACGGTTACGGTCACGATCATGGCCACGGTCACGGCCACGGCCACAGTCATGGTCACGGTCACGGCCACCCTGCTCCGGTCAACCATGACACCCGCATATGGGGGACTGTTTTGGGGATGGGCGCTGGACTCGCCGGCCAGTTTTTAGGTGGTGGAAAGCCTAGTAACAACAATGGCCATGGTGACACCCACTACTACTGCAACGCCAGGCCCAGGCGCATGATGAAGAACAAGGGATATGGCAGCGGCAGCGACAACAGCGGCAGCGACAGTGACTAAGGCTGTTGCGAATGATGGGGGGTTAGCAGATAATACTAAATAAGGAAAAAGGTCGGTCGTGTGAAGCAGATGCCTGTCTTAATTGGTTGGCTAAAATTATTTGTAGCTGCTCTATGGAAACGACTTTTTTCTACCTAAATAAAATGCTAACTTCTCTTACATGCATTCTACTGATGTGCAAGTAATACTGTAATTTAGTCGACGAACTTTGCTATTGTGTTCTTTGTTTCTAAAACTGTTCGATGGAAAAAAATCGGAGCAAGTAAGAACTGAAGCAGAAATCCCCTGCGGAAAAAAAAAAAAAGTTGGAAGTGCCTGACGGGATGTTGATTACCGTGAGAGAATCAAGCTAACTAGCTCATTAACTCAACTCGGACAGATAAATGATGAGATGCCAGGATGAAAAACACAAGTTCCTGGAACTTACTTAAACTAGTTAGGCGTATGTGCGTTGCACGTGGGTTTTGTCTATTTAATTCTCTTAGTTTTTCACCGTTTATAGTAGTTATCCAAGAATTATTTTTTGGTTTATCTTTTAGATTCATGGCTTATACTTGTTTGTAAACACTCGCTCTTCAACTTACCTCATGTTTGTGTTCTCTAGCTTCAAACTATTTTCTGGGTAGTGCGTTTCTGGGCTGTGTTTGTAATTTTAAATTGTTTTCTGACCTCAAACTATATTTTCCTTTATTAGTCTCTAAGACTTGATTAGTTTCGAATGCTGGTAGTTATCAAACAGAACCCTTTGAATAGTGAACTAACCTTTGTTGAGATTCTTAATAAAACATAAGCTTTTCTTTCTTTTTTAGAATCAGCTTTTGCATTTTTCAATCTTTAGGAAATTGTCATTTTACTATGGTAGTTTTATACACAACCGGACTCCGTGCTGTCCTCTATTTGTCTCAACAGCTTTAGTAAATGCTCATATGAATTAATGGAAAGTATAATAGAAATTTAAATGCTTACTCATGACGTAATCAAGTTATGGATACTGTTATGTCAAACCACCTCACGAACGAAGAACGAATAAAGAAGAACACAGAATTTTACGTGGTTCGCTAGCAAAATATTTGCTAACTACCTCCACGGCGGAAAAGCACTCTTTATTCACTTAAGAGGAACAAGACTACAAGAATGTTTTGCATACCTAATAATGTGACTACTATGTTCTTTATATAGTGCTAGGAAATCCCTAAAGTTTCCAAATCTGATTTGGAAACAAACTTGTTTCCTAAACTAATCCTCCACCGCCTTTGACTTCCAATGTTTCCTAATCAAAGTTGGAAACATAGAGTTTGGCCGCCTTTGACCAATTCAAGGCACCAACTCAACAAATCTCCACCTTGACTTGAATTGTCTCGTCAACAGCAGCTGCTCCTCTTCTCGTAAAAAAAGCTACGTCTTCTCCGCAGCAAATGTCTCAAGTCACAGAGACTCACTGGACACCCCCCCCCCCCCGGGTCCGACATGCCCCGAAGGGCCTCACTGGCTCAAGATGTTGAGCAATTCCAGACAATGCTGGAACTTGCTCTCCGGAACTGGCTTTGTGAATATATCCGCGGGGTTGTCAGCTGTCCCCACATTCTTCACCTTGATCCTGCTCTCGTTTCTCAGAAAATGATACCTAACGTCGATATGCTTGGTCATTTCATGATGAACCTGGTCCTTAGTCAAGCAAATCGCACTCAAGCTATCACAATAGACTATCGCCTGATCTTGAAGTAGCCCTAGATCATTGACCATTCCCTTAAGCCAAATTGCCTCCTTTGCTGCTTCCGTTAGAGCCATATACTCCGCCTTCGTGGTGGAAAAAGTCACCGTCGGCTGTAATGTCGCCTTCCAACTCACAACAGATGCTCCCAGAGAAAATACGTAGCCTATCATTGATCTTCTACTGTCAATATCCCCTGCATAGTCCGCATCCGAGAAACCAGCTACCAAGATGTTTTCACGTGACCCATAGCATAGGCCAATGTCTGACTTACCCTTAAGGTACCTGAATATCCGCTTCATCGCCTGCCAATGGTCCCTACCCGGATGAGCCATAAAACGACTAACCACACTAACAGCGAATGCTATGTCCGGTCGAGTACAGACCATAGCATACATGAGACTTCCAACTGCGCTAGCATATGGAAATTTGGACATGTACTCCTTCTCCTCCACAGTCTGAACGGTGTACATTCCTAGCTTGCTGTTAGTTGCCATAGGAGTATCTATAGCTTTAGCTCATAACATCCCGAATCTTGCCAAGATCTTCTTGATGTATCCCTGCTGTGATAAGAAAAGCTTCTTCTTCTTCCTATCTCTATAGATCTCAACTCCCAATATCTTCCGAGCAGCTCCCAGATCCTTCATCTCGAATTCCGCACTAAGGGACCTCTTCAGTTCTCTAATGTCATTGATATTTCGAGTTGCAATCAAAATATCATCCACATATAGAACTAGGTAAATACGTGATCCATCATGCAACTCTTTGTGGTACACGCAGCAATCATACTCGCACTTGTGATAACCAATCTTCAACATGAAGCTGTCAAACCTCTTGTACCATTGTCTCGGTGACCGCTTAAGTCCGTAGAGAGATCTCTTCAGCTTGCACACGTAGTTCTCTCTTCCGGGAACTTGGAACCCCTCCGGTTGGCTCATGTATATCTCCTCCTCCAACTCTCCGTGTAGGAAAGCTGTCTTGACATCCAATTTCTCAAGTTCTAGGTCGTGGTGTGCCACTAAAGCTAGTACCACCCGGATAGAAGTATGTCTGACCACCGGTGAGAAGATCTCGTTGTAGTCAACTCCCTCTTTCTAACTGAACCCTCTTGCAACTAGCCTTGCCTTATACTTGATGCCCTCTCCAGATGCATTTCCTTCCTTTCTTCTTAAAACCCACTTGCAACTTACTATCTTCCTTCCCGCTGTCAATTTAATAAGCTCCCAAGTCGAGTTCTTGCTAAGAGACTCCATCTCTTCTCCCATCGCGACAATCCATTGTGCTGACTCAGAACTAGATATAGCGGCCTTGTAGGAGGTTGGCTCGTCCTCTACCTCTTCCGCTACCTGTAATGCATATCCCACCATTTTGTCATCTCTGTATCTCGCCGGAGGCTTTATGACTCTCCTTTTTCTTCCTTCAGCAATACTTTGATGAACTAGTTCCTCTGGTGTAGACGCATCCTCACTATCAGACTCTTCTGCTTCTTCCTCTTCGGCTTCCGGCGGCAGTGTAAGGACTTCAGAATCCTTAGGATCAGTAGGATCCGACACTCCGTCCACCTTCTTCTTTGCATCCCCAAGCTCCACCTCCACGGAGTTTTTCAACATATGAGACTCATCAAAGACTACACTTCTGCTAAGTATAATCTTGTTGTCTGCCCATATCTTGTATCCCTTCACACCTGTTCCGAAACCCATGAATACTCCCTTCTTAGCTCTTGATTCTAGTTTGCCATCATCAACGTGATAATAGGCAACACAACCAAATACTCTTAAATCTGAGTAATCCACTGCATTACAAGTCCATGCTTCCATAGGAATCTTGCATCCTATACCTGTGTGCGGGCTCCGATTTATGAGATAGCATGCCATGGAAACTGCCTCTCCCAAGAAACCTCTAGAAAGACCTGCATTCGAAAGCATGCACCTTGCTTTCGTTAGAAGTGTCTGATTCATTCTCTCGGCTACACCGTTCTGCTGCGGTGTGTGCCGAACGGTGCGATGGCATGCTATTCCCTGATCCTTGCAGAATTCATCAAACTCTGATGAACAGAACTCTAAGCCGTTGTCCGTGCGCAGCCTCTTCACCTTCTTTCCCACCTGATTCTCTACTAGTGTCTTCCACTCCTTGAATCTTGCGAAGGCTTCACTCTTGTGCTTCATCACGAATATCCAAGTCATCCTGGAGTAGTCGTCTGTGATGCTTAGGAAATACCTGTATCATCCAATCGCCTCGACTCGAGATGGACCCCAGCAATCCGAATGGATATATTCAAGAGTACCTTTCGTTCTATGAACCGCCTTAGGGAACTTGCTACGCTGTAGCTTCCCATACACGCAGTGCTCACAAAACCCTAGGCTCTTGGGCGCATGCCCGGTGAGATACCCCTTCTCGTGAAGTTCCTGCATTCCACGTTCACTCATATGACCGAGCCTCATATGCCACAACTTGGTTAGATCAGCTTCCTTAATCTCGGATGAGAGAACTCCAGTAGAACCTGTGATCGTCGAACCTTGCAACATGTACAAAGTCCCGCTCTTGACTCCCTTGAGTATCACCTTAGAACCCTAGCAGACTTGTAGATCTCCACCTTCACATTTGAAACTGTATCCCTTGCTGTCGAGTAGACTCAAGGAGATCAGATTCTTCTTAATATGTGGTACATGCCTGACTTGGTCTAAAGTACATAACTTCCCTTCATTCATCTTCAATCTAACTGAGCCGCTCCCAATCACTTTACAGACGGCTCCGTTTGCCATGTAGACAGACCCTCCATCCGTTTTGTTGTACGTCGAGAATAGCTCCCTGTTAGAGCAAATATGATGGGAAGCTCCGGAATCAAGGACGCACGCATCCTGAGAGTGCGTGAGAATATCCGCCATTAGAACGTAATCATCCTCAGACGAGTTACCTTGTTCTGCTACGGCTGCAGATCCATTCTGCCCCTGTTGACCTTGTTTCGGGCAATCTCTCTTCCAGTGCCCCTTTTCCTTGCAAAACGCACAGACATCCTTGGGTAACTTAGAACCTGAGAACTGCTTCTTCTTGTTCTTCTTACCCTTCTTGCTTCCTCCCGTTGCCATCAGTCCGGAAGCATGGTCCTCTGTACCTATGCCTGCACCCTTATGGCGCAGTTCCCTAGCATGGAGCGCCGATCTCACCTCCTCTAGGGATAAGTCGTCCTTGTTCACAATGAACGACTGCACGAAGTTCTCATATGATGGAGGTAACGAGATCAATAACAAAAGTGCAGCATCCTCATCCTCCACCTTCTCGGCAATATTACGCAAATCTAACAGAACTCTGTTCAATTGATCAAGATGGTCCTTGAGAGTCGTACCTTCGAGCATCCGCAGGGTGAAGAGCCTTTGCTTTAGCATCAACTTGCTAGTGAGACTCTTCGTCATGTAGAGACTCTCCAACTTGAGCCAGAGCTTCGCTGCTTCCTTCTGATATGCGATCTCGATGATCACGTCATCCGATAAGCACAGCATAATCGTTGCGTGTGCCTTCTCCTCCATTGCCTTGAACTCCGCTGATGCAACATTCATGCCTCCCTTGTCTGCGGTCAAAGGTGCCCACAAGCCTTGCAATTTGAGCAAAGCCTCCATCTTTATCTTCCATAGACTGAAGCTCTTCCCTCCTGTGAACCTGTCGATCTTCAACATTGATCCGGACATCGTTCTTGGTGGATCTTGAACTCTAGTCGCGTGCTCCACCTAGATCGCAAAACCCTAGCTTTGATTTCACCAAGTTGTGAAACCCTAGATATGCTCCGCCTTGATCTGTATCTTGAAACACCGCCAAACACGAGCTCTGATACAGTTTGATATGTCAAACCACCTCACGAACGAAGAACGAATAAAGAAGAACACAGAATTTTACGTGGTTAGCTAGCAAAATATTTGCTAACTACCTCCACGACGGAAAAGCACTCTTTATTCACTTAAGAGGAACAAGACTACAAGAATGTTTTGCATACCTAATAATGTGACTACTATGTTCTTTATGTAGTGCTAGGAAATCCCTAAAGTTTCCAAATCCGATTTGGAAACAAACTTGTTTCCTAACTAATCCTCCACCGCCTTTGACTTCCAATGTTTCCTAATCAAAGTTGGAAACAAAGTGTTTGGCCGCCTTTGACCAATTCAAGGCACCAACTCAATAGATACAATTGTAGTAAAAACATATGTCACATCCCCCTCCCGCCGACCCCGATTAACGATTAACAAAACTTTGCGTTAACGGGAGGAGGGTGCGACACGCCGGTGCGGCCTTGACTCGTCGAGAGGCTAAACGAGTAATTTATAAAATTCGTGATAAATGTTTCCAAAAATAACTTTGCGGAAGCGTAAATAACAAATAACTTGGGGTCGTCTTGATAAACACTTTGAATTGTAAAATTTGCTCAAAAGAAATAAAGTTTGAACGTGGAAGTACTAAAATCAATATCGTTTAGCCCTCTCGACTCATAGCGTAAACAGAGCATAACGCGGGAATGTCTCTAGGTATCATACAATGGCTCATATAAAGTCTTATATACATAAATAATACTTAACTTACACATTCCTAAAACAGATACCAACATATAATCCATAGTGGCTCCAAGTCGGCTAGCATAACTCGGCATCTAAGCACATAAGCGTCATCAAGCACGTAATCACAAATGAACTAAACACCTTGCTACTTCTTTCCTTTTATGTGTCCTTAAAACCTGAAAAAAGGGTTAAATTGAAAGGGTGAGCTCAACTAGCTCAGTGAGTTACATCTACGCCCCTCCGTAGGTTTGAAAAATAAAAAAGAGGCTAACTTTCCCATGGAGCGACATGAACATAAGGCATAGTCATACATACATATACCTGTGAAGCTTGAAAGAGCATGACATTCATAAAGCATAACATTTATCGTAAAGAAAGCGTAACGTAAAGCATAACTTGAGTCATGAGAAATCGTATTGTTCCAAGTAGGAACCTTGCTTTGTCTCGCGTAGAGACCTCAACATACTTGAACATGCTTGCTTAGTTTCTTATCTTATGGCCCGTGTAACCTTCGTGACTTAACATAACGTAAGGACATGTCCATCGCGACGGCTCGTGAGGCGACGCGTTGCCTGCTTATATTGCCCCGACAAAAGGGCCGTAGCCTGCCTATACCCGACAGAGGGTTTCACTACGGTAACCGTGGCCTTTTCTGAAAACGTATTTTATCTTATGAAACGTTCATTTATCTTTCTTAGCATCCATGGGACATAGACATTTCATTTGAGTAAAGAAAACATACATAATAGTAGGGACAACATGAACATACATAAGCTTCAAAGAAACTTGAGGCTCGGTACAAACTTCGGGAGGTAGGGTAACTCACCTTGCGAGCTTAATCCATTTACTTAATATTTCTTAGTCCAAATTCAATCATCTTTAATCATACGAGCATCAACTCCACGTCACGTAAATAGCAAAGAAGGCTACAAATCATACATATAAGCACTTAGAACGAAATCATTTCAAACATAACTCATAATCAGTTAGCATGAAATCATTCCAAACATAGCACATAATCACTTAGCATGAAATCATTCCAGACTTAGACATGCCTAAATCACTTAGCAAAATGATACTAGTCTTAGCAATGCAAGATAAACCAACTTCTCACACATCCATATGCTTGTATAATCTTAAACATATTATTAGATGCATGTGCAATGTAAAATGCAGCACATAAGAGCAATATGACATATAATGAACTAAAATATAACTTGCATAAACTAGCTTTAATAACTTGATAACTTCTAAATCATGCTTATAAGATAAGTGTAACCATTGCTAGTAAAAAATTCATAGCTGACCCAAAATAATTATTTGTGACCTCAAATTTTTACATAACATAGATAAATAGTTTACTGATAACATATAAAAATATCAAAAATTATAAAAACTTTTAAGTATTTTTAAACATTTACTTTCAGAGTTGTTTAGCTATAAAACAGAGGCTGAAAAGCGGTATTGGGAATAAATTCATAAAATATTCATAGTAATTCAAAATATTATAAAATTTTAACTGGAGGTAAATAACACCCATTTGAACAACATACCCAAATTTGTAGCAATTGGACTAGAATAAGTACAAGAAATTGATGAAAAACATCTCTGGTCTGCGTTGGACAGATTGTAAAAACAGCCCAAGTTTTTTGCAATTAAAAATTAAATACAATTCCAAAGGCTCTGAAACTTTTACTGTAGAAACATCACATTAAAATGCACAAACCACGAATTTTTCATAATTTTCTGAAATAATTAAGTATTTTTCTCGATTTTGTGAAAATCAGCTCAAAACACTCGTTTGATGGTTTTGTATAGTTCAAAACTTGTTGCATGCAAGAAATTTTCTTTCAAGATCTGAGATTGGACAATCAAAATATCTAAAGCATATACATATATACCCAACAACTCAATTTTATACTTGCATGTGTGAAAATCATGAAGATGGTGATGAATCAAGAACATGCAATCACAAATCCACCATGCTAGCATACAAATGAGATGGTCAATGCTAAGATTGCATCATAAAAATGATGATCCACTAACATGCAACTAAAGATTTGTCATAGAATCACAAGAATGAGGAGTGAATGAACAAAATCATGATGTAGATGCAAAGATGTAGAGCTTACTCATACTTTCATGGGGTTCTTGATGTGGGTTTGGTGAAAAGATGAATAATGGCTCATATAGGCTTCAAAGTTGAAGAAGATGCTCAAAATGTGCTCCCCAATTGATATACCAACACCCAAGATGGGTTTCCAACACCTAGAACCTCAAAAACTTGATTTTTGGACCATGTTTGTGGGGGGTCATGAACAAAACCGGGAATGAAGCTAAGGGGAGAGAAATGAGAGCTTTGTGGCATTAATGAGTGAGAAAATGAGGAGGAAAAATGATGACCATGATGCAACTTGTGCTTATATAGTCCCAAAATAATTGAGTGTGATGGTCACACCAAAATAAGTGAGAACAAGTATGTTCCAAATCATATAATGCACACTATCTATTTCATATTGATGCAAATACTTGGTGTATTCAAAACATTCAATTAAATCAAGAATGCTATAATTTATTTCACATACAAATATTGTACAAAAGACCATAAACTTATTTAAAAGACATTATAGTTACCAAATAAAACAAACATGTAACTTGATTTATACTTCTATAACTTTTCTTAACAAAAAGTCTAGCATAACTAACAAAATATTTTCCTTAAACACTCTATTAGATAATACTATCATCACTTAAAGTTAAACATGTAACATAAATATCGGGGTTACTACAACATATTTTAGGAATCCAGAAGAGTTATCGGAACTGTTGCAAAAGCAAGTAGAGAAGGAAAAGTTTACTTTGCATTTTGGTAGATTACTTCTTTGATATGCTAATATCACGAATTTTTCGTAAAAAAAAATCCTCACCGAAACCTTGGAGGTCCTTATAATGTGTTTTAACGAAGTCTCGACATGTTTCTTGACATTTAATTCCTTATAGATCAATGAGGCTGGAGTTTTAAATGTTCAACATAGGAATTGCATGTTGGAGTGAATTGTGAAAAGGGGTTTGCTAGAGAAGGTTGCTATTTGGAGTGATGAGAGAACCATGTTGAGACAGTCAGCATAATAGGTCGACACGTTTTAAATATTTAACTGAATGTAAAGGATAACCTTCGGCGACGGAGACAGATTTTGAGAGAGTGAAAAAAGATATATCTTTTTTCCAACAGTGCAAAAAATATTTACCTCAAATCAAGAAGGAATAATTATTGAAAAGAATGAGATTAAACAGCAATATTCAAACAAATCCATTACGGTCAATTAGAGCAGTCCATTTGAACCCAGCCCGCAAACATATGCACGTGCATTATGATTTCTTCCGTAGATGCAAGAGCCCAGCACCAGTACCTGTCTGAGGCATGCAAACAAGTATCCGCTCTCACGTCATGGGGGAAAAGAGATTCAAACCTCAAACGATGCTCGATCCTCTCAGGAACTTGCACAACCAAATAGACCTATAAAAATCTTAACCATGAGGACGAAGCATGCATGATTCTAAACGTGCAGGCTTGTCCCACATCAACTAAAAATGGGTTGAGCACATGCACCCTCTCTCGGTCATCCGAGCTTCAGGGGTAAGTTCTACCCATGGGTTCACCATACACCGTTTCCCAGCAAATTCAGTAGCAGCCAGAATTTACCACACCACTAGACCATAAAGACTCTAGAGACAACCTGCTCAATGTGTTGGGTGGGTGGTCCGGCCGGACCAGACTATGGCATGATGATTTTTGCTGATAAAGGTATGCCTTCGTGTTCAGTTTCATGTCCAATAATTGCAATCATTTAACTGGTTACACAACTGTTCTTGTACAACTTTATTTATTTTTATTTTTTTAAACAAAGATATTCATTCCACCTTCAACCAAATTACATCAGTGATTCCAACCCAATGAGTAAACAACCTACCCAAATCTGGGGATTTGCTAAATCATAATCAGTCTTTGCTAACTCATGAGCTAGGAATTTATCTTTCCTAGGACACCGAGAAACACTAGGACGAAGCATGCATGATTCTAAGCGTGCAGGCTTGTCCCACATCAACTAAAAATGGGTGGAGCACATGCACCCTCTCTCGGTCATCCGGGCTTCAGGGGTAAGTTCTACCCATGGGTTCACCATACACCATTTCCCAGCGAATTCAGTAGCAACCAGAATTTACCACACCACTACACCATAAAGACTCTAGAGACAACCTGCTCAATGTGTTGGGTGGGTGGTCCGGCCGGACCAGAGTATGGCATGATGATTTTTGCTGATAAAGGTATGCCTTCGTGTTCAGTTTCATGTCCAATAATTGCAATCATTTAACTGGTTACACAACTGTTCTTGTACAACTTTATTCATTTTTATTTTTTAAACAAAGATATTCATTCCACCTTCAACCAAATTACATCAGTGATTCCAACCCAATGGGTAAACAACCTACCCAAATCTGGGGATTTGCTAAATCATAACCAATCTTTGCTAACTGATGAGCTAGGACATTATCTTTCCTAGGACACCGAGAAACACTAACGTGCAGGCTTGAGGACGAAGCATGCATGATTCTAAACGTGCAGGCTTGTCCCACATCAACTAAAAATGGGTTGAGCACATGCACCCTCTCTCGGTCATCCGGGCTTCAGGGGTAAGTTCTACCCATGGGTTCACCATACACCGTTTCCCAGCGAATTCAGTAGCAACCAGAATTTACCACACCACTAAATCATAAAGACTCTAGAGACAACCTGCTCAATGTGTTGGGTGGGTGGTCCGGCCGGACCAGACTATGGCAGGATGATTTTTGCTGATAAAGATATGCCTTCGTGTTCAGTTTCATGTCCAATAATTGCAATCATTTAACTGGTTACACAACTGTTCTTGTACAACTTTATTTATTTTTATTTTTATAAACAAAGATATTCATTCCACCTTCAACCAAATTACATCAGTGATTCCAACCCAATGAGTAAACAACCTACCCAAATTTGGGGATTTGCTAAATCATAACCAATCTTTGCTAACTGATGAGCTAGGACATTATCTTTCCTAGGACACCGAGAAACACTAACGGCCTCGAATCTTGACAGTAAGCTACGACAGTCCTCCATCAGCAAACCAAACGTTGAGTTATCCGAGTTGTCTACACCTTGTAAACAGAGTTAATCGCAAATTCTTTTTAAGTCAACTTCCAAATGAATCATTGAAATTCCCATACGTATAGCATGAAAATGCCTCTCCCTAGCCCCTATCGCTTCCGTGACTCTAGCGGATGATGCGTGTTGCAGCGCCGCAGCCATACCCGCCACCACCCTCCCTTCACCACCACGTAGAACCAGACCGAACGCTCCACCCTTTTCACTGGTCCAAGCCCCATCCGAATTAAGTTTCGTGAAGCCTGGCGAAAGGGGACTCCAGCTCGTAGGATTAGTAGTGGTAACCACATCATTCATACCAGTCACCGCAATATCCGTGCTTCTCAGAGACCTTCCCGCCACTTCCGCCAGGTAATGATAGATCATAGCAGTAACCTCCTCAGCCGAATACTTCTTCTCTTTAAAGACCTTTTGGTTTCGACTCCACCACAATACCCAAATCGTCGTTGCAAAAACCGCCAGATTATCATTTGAAAAGGAATCAAAAGCTTCCTCCACCCAAGGTTGTACTTCAGAATGCTTTGTATGAATCGGAACTTCCCCCAACTTTATATCCCACACCCTTCTACTGTGTTTACATTCAAGCCAAATATGAGCATCAATTTGAGTCTAGCCCAATTTCCAAAATATAAATTTTAGTATAAACCTAATTCCAAAATCAAATGGTTTTATACATTGCCTATATGATTGTGTATCAGAGTCTGACAAAACCCAAATCAGAAACAGATCTGATCCACCTTACCAATAACCACCACTATTTATATGTAATTAAGTCCATAAATAAAAGATTAGGTATATTTAGGAGCAGTTCAAATAGTACTGGTAAGCGGCTGAGAGCTATGAAATGAACTCAACATTGATTATTTAATGGCTTAGAAAATGTGTTTTATAATGGAGTACAAAAGAGTGGAAGCTTAGGTTTATTACATGGGTGACAGTTGCATGGCTGTGAGCCCTCTGTGAGCACATTATTTTTCTTTTCAACATTCAGGTAGTGATTCAACTTATAAATCTCACAAGTGTGAGTACTGAGTGACTCACTTTGGAATTGGTCTATATATTTGTTTGTTGATATGTCTTATAATTTGATTGATTGATTGACATATCTGGTCTCCACAGTTGGATATAGCTTCGTTCTATGTTGGTTTGTTCTCTGATTAACGTTAGTATTTTAGTTGGCCACATAAAACATGGGCGGTAATATTCTCTCGCTCCAGTTATGTTCTTTCATTATGAATTTCTATATACGAGAAATGGTTCTTGAGTGGAGTTGACTTGGTAATTAGGGCAGGACTGGAGGTTCTGTTGTTCTCGAAGCAGATAGGTTGGCTATTGTTGGTTTGTATCATAGTTTGTTTCAGGATATAGATCATATGACCAAAGTTAGATATTTTAGGAGTTCAGAATGTTACATGAAGGTGTGTCACTGGGTCAGATTTCTCTTTGAGGTGCTTGAGTGGGTCTAATAAGGGATTAAGCACATTGGTGAGATTTGGTTTCACTGACTATTCCCTTTCACGCAGGTATAATAATATTTGGCTGTATTTGATTAACCTTTAGTTTCAACAACTACGATTGGTACTCCTATATGTTGTCCAACAGATTTGAGGTCGAGTGTTCGGTTTTGATGATTGTGGTTTTAGTTATTTTCTTCCTGTTCTTTTCCTATGTTTTAGTGTTGCAAGAATGTAAGAGTAAAGACGACGTGTAAAGTTTCAATTTCGAGGCGGGAATGAGAGTTATCCAGTCCAAATGTCCAGCTACAAGCCGGATATGCCCAGATCTTTCACTGAGATAAACTGGTGACCTTTTAGAGGGGTGATTGTGAAAGCCGGCATTGAATGAATATACTCAAGTGTGTGGGGGCGGCCCACCGTAATAGGGCTCAACTCACGTGCAACATATCCTTTTTGTAAGGGTAAACAAGTTTCTAAACCGTGTTGTTCCTCAAATAGTTTCTGTGGGTAATCATCGATACACAAGGCTTGTCTACAAGCCTGTTTAGAATAATACAGCAGACTACTGTAGACACCAATGTTTAATGCTTTGCAAAGAATACCAAGAGTTGGTAATTAATAGTAATTGCTAGCAGATAATACCAAGAGTCATCCAGTGTACACTGCTCCATCTCTATAAATTGCAGTTGTGTTGATTTTAGTTGCTCCCACATAGTCACATATATTTCTACTGAGGACTGACTGATCTCAGGCAATGGATAAATCAAGAATCAGCAAGGAAGCATAAAAAGGCGAAGGAATTCATCGTTTGTCAAGTTCAAAGGTCAATCACATGCAAAATCTACTGTGTTCATGGATCGTAACATTTTCACTTCTTACTCTACATGATTTAAGTTGGCTGAGAGATTTCCACCCTGCAGACTACATTCTTAAAATTGAGTCTTTCTCATTATTTCTCAATACCAAGGTTACAATATACGAGTCTTGTGTATTTGAAGCTGGCGGTCACCACTCGTATAGCTGAAAAACTGTTATGTTCTTAGAATTATTTACTGTTTATTTTTGCACAGGCGGTCCTATATGCTTTCTTCTTGATGTAAATCTTGATTGTGTTGACGTCTTAGAAAATTATGTGTCTGCCCACAAAGCGAGTAAGGTGTTGGGACATAGAAGATCCTGCCCGTTTCCATTTGGAATGAAACATATTCGACAAGTAGGTGTTCTAGTATTGGACCTCTAAATTCCAAAGGTGAGGGTAGAAGGCGGTAACATAGGCAGTATATTGCAGGCTGAAATTATTACATTGCGGGAGATGTAGTTTGCAAATGACGAAAAATTATATATTTCTTTCTCCTACATACATGTCAGCGCTGTATGGATTGGAGCAGGGCACGACCACATCATTTATTCTAGAGCACAAAATAATTATATAGAGAAATCGTTTTACTAATTCAATAGGATAATTTACATCAAATTCAATCAATCAATTTTTTTGTAGAATAGAACAGACGTGCCATAACGAGATCATACAAAATAGCAACAAACTGATAATTTGTCAAATTACTTTTGATGGCTGAAGACAATGCGGAGGGTCACTATCTTTGTTCATGGTATAGCTTATCAATGTGTTGGTATTTTGTAGCGGCTAATTTCGATGAGAGATATGTTGGGAGATCAAACCAAGACCAAGCAACAGCAGACTCTCCTCACTCAGTTTATGTAGATGGTTCTACATATTGCCTCTTATGCCAAGAGACAATCCCATATAAGACTTTGTTACTGCTTCAATATTAGATTTACACAGTCTCACACCATTCTTGGTAACCTACCCCATCAAACAGTCCAGAGGTTGTATGTTATCTAAATGACTGTTAATTTTGTGTGAAGTTTCTGATCCTTTCATTCATAATATTAACTTGTACATAGTAATTGTTCTCCAAAGATGTTTTGAAGTAGGCTTTAACCCCTAAGTTCATCACAACTTCATGGTCGCTTAAGTAGGCTTTTACCACTAACGGATCTTTGTAAGCTCGAAAACAGCAATAAGTTCTAGGAATGAATCACCTTGATGGCATTGCTAAGGGAAGCTTCTATAGCAGGCCAATATAGTGATTCACCAAAAATTCCAGCATTGTTCACCTGCAAGATCAAGGACTTCTCATTCTCATCAAACTTCATTTGGCACAAATAGAACTCATAGGATAAAAAAATTGAATTATAGATAAAGGTTGAAGAACGACTTACCCTACCAGTAGAAGCCCCTAGAGCCATCCCACTAATACCAGCATTGTTCACCTGCAACAGCTACACATTTCAGAGAGGATCTATTTCATACAAATGAGAGAGAGAGAGAGAGAGAGAGAGAGAGAGAGAGAGAGAGAGAGAGAGAGCACCAAGATATCAAGCCTCCCAAATATGGTCTTGAAAAAATGAGCTAGAGAAGCAATAGAAAATGAACTGGCTACATTAAGCTGATGAAACACCACATAGTCAGAGAGGCCTCACTCCTTGTGTTTTTCCATAGCTTCAGTGCCCTTTTTCTCATCTCTTGCAGTCAATGCAACAATGACTCCATTCGAGGCTAACTGCCTACATACTTCAAATCCTATTCCTTTGTTTGAGCCTGTCACAATTGCATAGCTACAGAAACACATTCTAACAATTAAGAATATATGGGATTATGTGAAACATACTAAAGAAAAACTTCTGATTCTTTCTGTTGCTGCTACCAAGGAACAAGAAGAAGCAAAGCTATAATACCTCTTTGATTCAGTGCTAGCACTTCTGAAGGAAGACACTATACAAACCGAAATCAAACAAAAACAGGGCACAATGAGAGACAGAGAGGAGAATATGATGCCATCAATTAATTGACCACAACAACATCAGAAAAGAATGGATGAATATGTAGGGATATCAAACCAAGACCAATCAAAAACATGCCTCAGAGAGAACCACAACAGATATAATCATAGAGAATCATAAAAGAGTGTATGAATCCGTAGGAAGATTAAGTACCTCTTTGACGAGTTGTGTACAAAAACACGCACAACAGTCATGACATCTAAACTAAAAC
This sequence comes from Linanthus parryae, assembly GCA_023055425.1. Lineage (NCBI taxonomy): Eukaryota > Viridiplantae > Streptophyta > Magnoliopsida > Ericales > Polemoniaceae > Linanthus > Linanthus parryae. Next base: position 52,964,319 of record JALGPY010000005.1, read on the forward strand.
CATCGGATATACAATCAACTGAATCAGTTAAACAAACCCTCGAACAATCTCCTACCACTTTTTTAGATGAGATTATGATAAGATAGATGATAAAACACAAATACGAAGAAGAAACTAATGAACCAACGTCGAGTACAGACTCAGAAAAAACATCGATAGAGAGAAGGGGATTTTTAACATACCGCAGAGGGATGGGGACCGACGACCGTGAGAGAGAGAAGTTGCCTAGGGTTCGAAGCGTGGAAGCCCCTGTGATGAGTAAACAACGTGAGAAAACAAGCTCAAGCGGTCCATGTTCGGAAGAATAAAGAGTTTGATATATTTGGGTTATTTTTATGATAATTTTGTTTATGGGAGGTCTCTCTCAAATAAACCATCTTAGAGCATCTCCAATAAGTTATTTATATGGCGGTTATCTCCAAAATATAAACAAGATGGGAAAAATATTGTCTCCAATAGGCTCTCTACTACGCTATTTATTTTAGCGGATAGTTATCCCACTCACTACTTTTAACGAGCCGGATAAATAACTCCATATTTTGTTTACCCATGTTCTTAGCGGTTATGTCCTGATTCCTTAAATTCTCATACAAGAAATATTGAGAATGTGGGACCTATTATATAACTAATCATTTAACTAACACTATTGGAGCACTAACTAAAATTTTACAATATCTAAAATAGAAATGTTAAATTTTCATCAAATTATAAATAACTTTTAACTAGTAGTACTGGAGATGCTAATCAATTTTGATTGTTCACTTTGAGGTCATTTTTTAATAATTTTGTTTATGGCAGGTCTTTGTAGAATAAACTATCTTAAGAATCATTTTTGATTATTCACTATTTTAAAATAATAAAGATGTTAAGGTTGTTGAGACAAATTCCAAATTAGATCATCGATTTCGACAGCCCATATCGCACAACCAAATAATAATTCAAACTCCAGCTTTTTTTAAAAAAAATAATAATAAAAAAATAAAAATAAATATTTCTTCAGTAAGCTCCACTATAGAGCATCCTCATCGGAAAGAATGTGATTCAATTGAAATGCTAGAAATATTACCAAGAGAACTGGCCCTTTTCCCTTCACTCAATCTACTACCATGTCTACCATGTCCATGGGGGCATTCGAATTGGCCCATTTTTTTTGTGGATAACCCGGACAGAGCTACAACAGCAAGCAACGGACCTGGCCAATATAGCAGGGTACCGACCAACTTATTTATATTAAATAAATAATTTAGCCCTATTATATTGTGTGCCACATGTACACATCCCACCAGGCTACTACTGTAGCCTGCCCATACATACAACATGGTTAACCCGAAAGACTAGTTCTTCTCAAAAAAAAAGTTTGTCCAATTAATGCTCTCATTGTTCCCAGCCCTAGGGAGTCACGAATATATCCTTTGTTTCACAGGAGAATACACTGCCTCGGACAACTTTAGTAGTACTAAGTTTACACTAGGGATGGCAAGATCCAAATCCGTTCGGATCATCACCGGATTCGGATCAGATCGGATCGGGCTTTCATTCAGCTGATCCAAATCCAATCCGTATATCCATATAGTACGTGGTCGGATCGGATTCGAATTGGATCCGACTCGTGTTTGCAATAAAATAGAAAATATAACATAAAAAAATAAACACTTTTTCATATGCTAACACATGTTCGTAAGTTATGAAGCGTAAAAAACAAAAGAAATTGCTTTGTAGGTTTGAGTTACTATAGTATTATTCTTGTAAGTGTAAGGGGAGAGGTAATAGATGTATATTTGTAAAGCACACATATACGTCGGATCGAATCGGGTCGGAATCGGGTGGATCTGCCCTCAGATCAAAATCCATATCCAAATCCGTTCGGGTTTGGCTTTCCGGATCCAAATCCGATCCATTTTCAATTGGATCAGACTCGGATCTGAGCCATTCGGCTCGGATCGCTCGGATCTCAGATCGGATCGGATCGCTCGGATCTCAGATCGGATCGGACCATATTGCCATCCCTAGTTTACACACGGAGACTAAAGAACAAGTAATCAACCCAGGACTGTCTTATACTCCCTTCGTTTCGCCAGATTCTTCAAACTTTTCTTGTTGGGCGTTTCATCTGATTCTTCAAAATTTCCAAATATGGAAACTTTTCTACTAGCAAAATACAACAATACCCCTAATTAAAAAATCCAACCCCACTTTCTAATTGGGCTTAATTAATCTCAATTACCAAATTAATTAAGCTAAATGTTAATTATTTATCACTACAGCCCATTTCCATAAACCTAATTAGCCCAACCCAAAATATCCCACCCATGTGATGATTTTAACCTAATTCTAACACCACCCACATTTTCTCCCAGAAGCCCTCCATCTCCCTCTTGACTCATCCTCCTCCATCCTCGCTCTTCTCCATCTCCCTCCTTACTCATCCTCCTCCATTCTCACTCTTCTCCACTCCTCCCAAACCCATCTGCCTCCACCGTCCAACTGCTTCCGCCGACAATTCCAGAACCATAGAGATGAAGAGAAAGAGAGAGAGAGAGAGGGAGACGAAGAGAGCATATCGATCTCTTCCATCCCCATCTCCATAATCTGCTCCATCTCCATCTCTCTGTCTCTTGATCTCCTCAAGTCTGCCGCCGTCACCGCCGGCAGAACCGTGGGAGGAAGAAGAAGACGGAGACCAGAGAGAGAGAGAGAGAAGTAGATCGGAGGCTCTCATCTCCATCTCCATATCCCTGTCTCTCTTCGTGAAGCGGCGCGTCACCGAGGCTCCAGCCCCCACCACCGGGTAACACTCTCTTCCAATCTCTCTTCTCCTTTCCCTACCTCAGATCTGATTTATTCTTCTTGTTTTTCTCTAAATTCGAACAAGAGAAGCAACAACAAGAGCTGCAAATGTAGCGAATAGAACCAGAGGATTTGAAAATTGAGAAGCTATTTCCATGGAACTCTTTGTGTAATTCATGATATAGAAAATTATTGAAGAATTTTGTTGTTGTTGCTGTGAATTGATGGAGATTAAGTTGTTAATGTTGTTCTTGTTGCTCTTGTTAATGGTTAACCAAAGGAGAGAGAGAGAGAGATAGAGAGAGATTGAGAGAGAGTGTATTAAGACCAGGGGTAAATGGGTGAGTCACAGGGGCTTTCAGGGCATTTTCCCTCTTTTCTTAATTCTCGTGCCCTGAAATTTTTTGAAGTTTCTGATGAAACAGAGGGAGTATTTGAAACGACCCGGGATCTCGGTTCAGGGTTAACGCGACAATCGATAACCAAAAGTAGATTAGTAACTATTAAATTTACATTTCAGTTAAAGTACATAACAAAATTTTGATATTAAGTACAATCTAAAACAAATCGTGTGTGATCTACTAAGTGACCTGACTTAAGCTAAACTTCTTCATCTCGATCCGCGTTCCCATTCCCCAAACTTGATTGACGACCTGCGGTTTTAAAATGGCAAATGCCGACGCAGTTTTGAAGAAATAATCAGTAAAAACTGAGTAAATACATACTACGACATGTAAAGCAACGAGTAACCCGGAAGCATGAGTTGAAACAAATTAGAAGATTTAAACAGTAAAGCTATCATGTTGGAGACTTTGGAACAACTGGAAGTAAACGAGTAACAAAAACCTCTCAATTTAATAACATTGATAAACCACGAGTAGTTGGTAACATACCCAGAGTAAACAAGTCCATTTAAGAGGATAACTTAGTTCATGAGTAGCCAAAGCATTTCAAATCATTTCAATTGATTAGGGCAATCCAGAGCCACAAACAACATTAATAAAGTAGTCAATTTTTAATTTCGACTTCAATCAACAGTTAATTTAGCTGAGGCGTGTCAGGAGCCACCTGCAGGATCGATGTTAACAGAGGGATCACGAAATACTCACTGAGGGTTCCTTCTAGGGTCTATCAAAACCTATTTCACCCGAGCGTTAAGGGAGCCCATTCGTCAACCCCGCTCACAACATTAACTAAAAGGCCTTAAGTGTCGACACCCCTATACCGTAGTGACCCTTACAAGTATAAGTAGCACTCTATAGATCTATAAACCCCTTGGCCTCAATATCTTGATACATTTTGGCTCATTGGGGGCGTATTTTTGAAAATTAACGTTCTATCCAATAATAAGAAGCATTGCTTCAATGGTCTTAGCCATACGAAAATGGAGGATCGCTTGGCGCCTCCCATTAACAACAGTACTCTGTACATCGTCCTAAGTCTATTAGAGGTATTTTATTTCTTCTCTTTCACATAACCAGAATCAGAATATCAACATTTCACAAGTAATTTCCGATTGAATCGTCAAAGGAGATGAACATAATAGTTTAACAATGTTCGAGTGGAAAACATGCATTCTCATACTTTTTCATATAACCAACATTCATTTGAACATCAAACACAAACACACATTTTGATATGAAAAGGCCGTACATATGTACTTACCTCTGAGCCATGAAAGACGCAAAACAACGCTAGCACTCCTACAACGCTCGTCTCCGAGTCCCACAGTAAATGCAGCAACACGAATACGTATGTCTACTTTGAACGATCCTTAATAACGGCTGGATGTACACAAGTCAAGTATATAGTCTATCATCATTTACCCTCTATATGAGGTTGTATGCAAGAATACAAGCGGGTCATGCAAGCTAACTTGACCAAAACGCCCCTGATACTCCAAAATCGTCCAGTACCGACTATGATTGTGCATGGACCCCAAACTATACTCATACTGGCCCAAAAACATCCAAGAATGACTCTTAACTTGTCCATATGAACTTAGCATTGAAATCTACAACTTTCAATAAATTGCACTTAGGCCCCTAAAGTTTAGTAAAACTGCAAAAAACCCCAACTATTGACTTGGTCAACATTAGCCGAGAATGACATACGATTACTCCAAATACGAATACAAGACATGCTGAAAAACTCCAAGTTACTAAACGAAACTCAATTCAAAGTTTAAGTGAAATTACTGTTTTGCCCCTTTGATACAGTTCAGTCAAACTAGGGTTTCTGAAAAGTCAAACTTGGTCAAACTTGATATTTAGACTCAGAAAATGAATACGAACAAGTTTCGTGAAGAACGCTAAGGCCAGAAATTTCATTTAGAGTGAGAAAATTGAAAGTCAAAGATAGAGTGAAATCGTCTCAACGAGTCAACTTTGGAGCTGATTTGTGGTAAAATGAGGGAGAGTTTAAGAAATATGAAGGTGGAGGTATTGAAGAGGGTATTCCAAGCTTTCCAGACCATATTTGAACTCCTAAGAACTCCAAGTATTCAAAGAGATATCGCTAGTCAAAGTTGGACAAAAATTCCGAATCAACACTTAGTAAAATTCAAGAAAGTTTATTGAGTTCAACCTAGTAACTTTAGGCTTGATTTGTGAGAAATCCGTTACAAATTTGAACATGACCCAGAGACGATGATTTGAAGAATTTGTATCATCTTTACACAGGAGAAAACATAACCAAATTTCATTAAGTTTCGAAGAAGATACAATGGTTAGAAAATGGGTGTTTCACCATAGGATTCTATACTTAGAAAATTCTGAGTTTTTGCTAGCGAAGAAGATCAACATCACAGCAACTTTGGAGCCAAATTCAGAGGGTCTAGAGTTAGAATTGGACCAAGAAATCAACACAAAACTTGTAGCCAATTCTCCAAGGATTCCAGAAAGCTAAAGATCATTCAAAACGGACCAAAAACGAGGGAGATACAGAGATCCAAAGTTGGGTAAAAAAAATGCAGGTGGGAAAAACTTAGCATGAACATGCACAAACACAGCAACTATAACTCGATTTTTGGCAGGGTTAGAGACCGAATTGGTAAAAATTTAAAACATGAAAGTTGTAGCCAATTGTCTGAGGATTCCAGAAAGTCTAGGATCACTCAAAACGGATTAAAAACGAGAGAGATATGATAATTTGAATAGGGGCTGTTTATGCATGACGAAAAAACGAACCAAGAGTGAAAAGTGAAATCAAACTCGACTCTAACTGAAATCTGGGCAGGTTTCAATGATTCTAATGCATTCCTAAGGTCCTGAGGATCACATTGACATAAGGAACAACGAATTTGGTGGAGGAATGGGGAAGTTACCAAGCTTTGGCGGCCATGGAGTTTGCCGGCGACCTTCAAGCCTATTTTCCGGCGACCCATGGTGTTTTCAGCGGTTTAGGCTCCCAAATTGGTACGACCAGGCTCGGAATTCATTGAGGAAGACAAAGGAATCGATTAGAACTAGTGAAAAACAACACATAAAGAGAATTCGATGCTTGAAAGACCTAGGGTTCTTACCGTTTTTTGACAAAATTCGACCCCGAAGCACAACCTTTTGAGGAGATGATTGAGGGCTTTTGATCCTTGAGATGAGGGATACCAGCATTAGGAACAGTTTTGGCAGAGGAAGAGGTTGCATGAGGTAGCTATGGTGGTGGTGATGATGTTCTTGGAGTTTCAAAGGGAGAAGATGATGAAGATGATGTATTCTCTCTCTCTCTCTCCCCCCTCTCTCTCTCCTCTCTTTCTCAGCAGGTATATAAATGGGAGAGTGGAGCTCCTACCAAGCTCTTGATGTGTCAAAATGAGTTTTCCAAGTGGCACTCATGCATAGGGGGTAAAAGTGTATTTTTCCAAACATTAGGGTACAATTAGAATTAGAGGTTCCTACTTACTTTCGGATAATTGCACAACCATCCCGAACATCTCTAGTGCTCCCAAATCATTCTAACGACTCCCAAATATTGCAAACACTCCGAAGTTCCAACTTTAAAGCCGTGATAAAATATTTACAAAATCGCCCCCAAAGTCTTGATATTGCACTTAGAGCTCGCTTCAGAAATAGGGGTGTTACAGTATTTTATAAAGATGAGGAAGCCTATCATGATCACGGCACACTAAATCTCATAAAGAAAATTAAACAATAAATGTTATTCCCGGTTTCTTTATTCATCTCAACTGTGAGAAGAGAAGTGAACCGCAATATGATAGTAGGACTGCAACTCGGGGGGATGGACGGGTTGGCACCCCTGTCTAAGCACGAGCTCGAGTTCTGTCGTGACTGCCCACGCCCAACCCAACCAGAGTTAAGAGCATTGTCAACCCGTCCGAGCCCAAATTAATTCAATTTCGGGTTTAATTCGGGCTAGTACATTAAACTTAATATCTTCTTAAAAACATAAGAAAATAATTAATTGTTGGCGAATAAAATCAACTATTTGAAGAACAAAACAATGATTAAAAACATCGGTAATACTTGAAAAAGGAGCATATTCATGTTAGATATGCTACATAATTCTTTCAAAATATAATATTTATACGTAGTGGTCATGCAAATCGGGCAATTCAGGTAAGCCCGTCGTTCCATATTTGTGACCAAGTCCGACCCTAATTGAAATTCGGGCTGAGAATTCATGTCCAAGCCCGTCCAAATTACCCAAACTATGTGTCCGGACCCTATTTAAGTTCGGACTGGGCTCGGGTTGGTCGGGTTCAACCCACCCAGTTTCACCCCTATATGATAGGACTTGTGTCGTGAAAGAAATCAAAATGCGTAAAGAATCTATCTCTCTCTCTCTGTATATATATATATATATATATATATATATATATATATATATATATATATATATATATATATATATATATCACTACAAGAAATTGAGCCTATAGCAGCGGCCGGAACCGCTGGCATAGCCTCTAAAAACTGTGGGTAATTGTTTCTCCAGCGGTTGTAAAAACCGCTGGCACAGAAATGACAACCGCAGGCATGTAGGCGTCGCTAGAAGTCTTACCCGCAGTTTTTTCGACCGCTGTAGCAGGCTATCTCTGTACCGGCGGTTTTAAAAACCGCAGGCGATAGGAAGCCAACCGCGGGCACTAATGAAGGCTTTACCGGCATTTGGAACCGTCGGTGTTTCCTACAAAACGCGGGTAAATATTTCTCCGGCGGTTTAGACAAACCGTCGGTATAGCCTACAAAATCGATGGCGCATGCTGTGGCAACCATTTGAATGTAGGGGTGGCTAAAAGTCTTACCCGCTGTTTTATTGGCCGCTGTAAGAGACTATCTGTACCAACGAATTTCGAATTTCGCATCGGTTGATATGAATGGTTAAAATAACCTTTGTGTGTACTTTAAACAATCAGATCAACATTATTCCGCAATTTAAAAAGAAATCAACAGTGAAGTTGGAGAAAGAATTGATGTAATAAAATAGTCTTAATACAATACTGTATCAATTCCATATATTCATTTTCTTGAAAAGAAAGACAAGAAAACAAACCCAAACAGATTAGTGAGACTACTTGGGCAAACAAGAAAACAAAATTACATAGATGTTGGTGTCAACCTTCAACCACATAGCTGAGCTAGTGGGGGAGAAAATGTAATCAGCCTTTGACAGTTCATTTCAAACAGGGACTTAGGAGAATGTGAAGTCAATTGTGGTGTAGTTCTTCATTCTCGGGCAAATAGCTCTACGGGTTGGCACAGCGCCTACAATAACACTCAACCCAGGTTCTGTAAGAATGATGTCAGAAGCGCTGCTAGCAGCATCAGTGGCATCGGCCACAGCAATACAAATGTTGGCCTTCTTCAAAGCAGGGGCATCGTTGACACCATCTCCGGTCATACCACAAATGTGCTTCCTCTCTTGCAGCATGATGACTTCATACTTGTGCTCCGTGTAACAAAATGGATTTAGCAAATGGTAGTAGCAATCTTTGCAAGCGAAAGATAGAATGCAAAATTCATGTTCATCTTCGACAAATAGGGTTAAACAAGAATGAAGACACACCTGGAAACAACCATCTGCCTTCTAAATTAGCTCTTCAACAGGAATAGAAGTGTTTGATTTATACTTGTGGTTACCAAGTAAAGCAACAGATGGGTACATGTTTCTTCAAATCTTCTTCCTGTCTCCTTAGCAAATAGCAATAGCAAGCTGGTCACCTGGTCATTACCACCTTCTCAAACCCCTGTGGTCCACCGAAGTAAGGATCAGTTTCACCAAGCTTCTTACAGTAAGATCATATCAACCGAACCTGCACTTAGATCAACAATCATTATCAGCGCGAATTTTTTGACCAGTATGGGCTGATCAGTTACCAGATAACTCTAATAATTTTTTTATAAGATCATTTCATTAAGAAGAACCTAACAGAAAGTTAAAAAAATCCACATCAGCTAGCTTCACCACCTCTGAATCAAACTCAGAAGGGACCAAACAAACTACTCTGCTTACTATCTAAACTCTAATAATTTTTTTATAAGATCATTTCATTAAGAAGAAACTAACAGAAAGTTAAAAAAATCCACATCAACTGGCTTTACCACCTCTGAATCAAACTCAGAAGGGACCAAACAAACTACTCTGCTTACTATGATTTATCCTGCAAGGAAGTGACCAACTCTATTGCACTTCCTATTACAAAACTGAATCCTACTACCAGAAGAACTAAGCCAATCACAGACACTAGCAGATCTTTTAATGAAGCTCCAATGGGCCTTCTTTCTATCCAGAATTTCAGCAACCAGATTCTGAGCATCTGATTCCAACACAACTCCAACAATACTATTCTGAGATAGATAAACTTAATAATCACTTCTTTAAGAATGGTATATGTCTGATTCTACTTTTACTAGGATGTCCTAAGTAGTGGCACAATCTACTTGAAAGGTGATTCCCAGCGAATAAATACCACATCGGGATTTCACCCTGTAATTTTAAGTTTCCTAAATAAGAAAATCACAGAAATAAAGGAGATCTTTTTTATACGTGGAAAATAAAAGATTCAAGATAAAAATAAATTGAAAACGTCAGAAGTACCTCAATACCCGGAAGGTTAAGCGTACATAATTCACAAAAGATGTAAGGTCCATGTGGAAGTTTCAGTGAGTTGCAAGCTTCATTAGCTGTTCTAACCCTCATTTTCTTTTCCTCGTCCTCAATCTGTTTATCCCCAGGTTTGCCTTGGCATTCTTCCTCGGCCTGGATCAGTTATCCCATAGTGTAGCTAAAGATCAGAGAATGTATTACCAGTATATTGGTACAGATATATTACCAATATTCAACATAGACTACGAGTCATTTGTACAGATGTATTACCAGTATTCAGCAATAGACCGCCCTGGTTAGTCCTGAAACTTAAGTGGATTCCTCTGCAGCCAAGGACACAACCACTCACATTGCAAAAGTTCCTTGGCGTGCTGTGAAATTACCTGCAATTTTACAGAGCAGCAGCAGACAGCTCATCGAGAAAAACCATTGCAGAATCCTACAACATAAATCAAAATACCAATACAAGCTATGCATAGTATATTTACATTAACATTTGAATAACTAAAAACAAATCATTAAAAGAATTCCCTAAACCATTCAACTTCAATCCAATAAAAACCAAACTCTGCATCAATCGATGTCATCAACAGTTAAACAAATAATATGCTTTCCAACTGAACTAAAGGATCTACTAAATGGAATTTCTCGTAAATGTTTGCAAACTGTTCAACGGTTTCCTTCCAACGTGTGAGTACTGTAAAAAGGAACACATACTTGGTAAGGAGAATTGTATACCTGTGCTGGGCATTGCGCCGTTGCGAGAGTGAGATGCAGGCCTTGAAGCGTAATTGCCAGGTTGGTGAGGAAAGTACTGTTGGTGATGGAATGGCCGAGGCTGTGTGTGAAAAGGATAGGCTGGAAATGTCTGATTCAAATGACAAGAATGGTTGGAAGGAGAAGTTGCAAAAGTTTGCACACCATTAGCAGTTGGCGTAGGAGGTATTGCCTGATTTTGAGGCCTCTTGTTATGGTCGGTCAGACTCGGATGGATATGATCCGCGCCCATAGAGTAGGACCAGAGATGACATTGAAATGTTTGCCTTGCAGATAGCATGGTTGGTCCACCAACATACCCAGCTCCGATACAGCATATCTTCACCATCTTTTAGCTTCTGCAAATCACCACCAAACAAGTTAAATTTCAAGTTACAATGGAGAATAAACACAGTTATGTAGTAGTAGCTATCCAATACAATGAACAAAATATAGAATCAAATGCGGTATTAGATCATGTTTTTGCAGAATCTTATTTTGTAGGAAATCGCTGCAGGACAAATGACTATGAGCGAGAGCACTATATTACATTCAGGAAATATAATCAATCTAAGAAGTTATGAAACTATAGATTGGCATATTGACCAAAGGACCACAAAGGAAAGCGGAGCAAAAATATTGTACAAAGAAATGAAAGTACCAAAGGAATTAGCACAACAGGAACTTGAAGGTATAAAAAAAGATAGGACTTGGAGTGCGAGTTATGCAGAGTTAAGCAGGCTTAAAAAAGAATTCATAAATCTGTGAAAATATAAAAGCCCTAATCAACTTGGAATCAATGCTCCTACAGAACTCTATTCAAAACATGACATTCCAAATGAGCTTCCTCAGTCACCTATGATAGAATTTCCGTTAGGAAGATTGAATACCAGAAGTACTCGTGACTTCGTGTATACTTAAACGCTCCCAGTATTAGGTCCTGCATAAATCAAAGGATAAAGTTATAAGTAATATGAAAGTGAGAAAACTTTGGACTACACAAAGCAATTCTCACTTTGTACAGCTAAAGCATAAGTATTCTTCTAAAGAACCGTGTGTGGCCATGATTCTATACCGACTTTCTCAAAAGACTTGATAGATTGAATTTGTAGTAGGGATAAACATGTCAGGGATGTCAACATTGATAAATTTTAGATACCCACCACGTAATCGAATAGATCTTATTCTTTAGCATACATCAATTTTAGAGGAACCAAAGAAAAACTCAGCAGCTACTGAGCGAGAAGAGTGAGAAGACGACACCACATAATATGAAAGTGAAGGCCAAACAGGATGAAGAGTGAAAGTGAAGGCCAAACAGGATGAAGAGTGAGAAGACGACACCAACAATGCCCAAATTATCGAAACCATGGTGAACACCTGAACAAAAAACATTGCTGGATGACTAAATTTGTTCGAAAGGAAATGAGGAAACGATGCGGTGGTGCACAAAATAGAAGATAATAAGAAGATTTTTAAAAAGGGTTAACTTTTACCTGAACTTGTACCGGAGGTGAAGGAGAGATTCACTTCGCATAATATCAGTTGAAGATACCCTATTGAAGAGTTAATGAACAAAGAAAATCACACGTAACTCAAATAGTAAAGGAGTAGGTGGCACTGAGCGATTAACAGCAAGCAAACTAATATGAGCAATTTATAGTTTTCAAGGCAAAAATAGATAGAAAACCTGCAAACAAAAACTGCAAGTTATCTGTATGTAGGAGAAAGGACTATTAAACAACTTGTAAGGAAGAAGGACATCATATTACATTTTCAGGATACATAGAGCACATATGAGACGGTGCACTTATATTGTCTGAAAGTATGCTTGTGGAACACATTCAATAATGTGTAACTAAATGGATCGGTTAAGCACCAAATGAACTCCCCAATATAGGGACAAATGAACTCCTCATATGGAACCTTTTTTATGTACATCTTTCATTAAAAGGTCAATAGATAGCCCAATGAAGCTGATGTTTGAACTCTGTTTTAGAAGCAAGAAACTCAAGGATCTCAATTCAAAACAAACAATTCCCTTCAATGTTTTTCAGGCTTCTAAAAATTATATGAAACTTGCTCCATCCCATTACCAAGTCCATTAAAGAGGAACATGAAGATTCTTTGAAACAGACAATGGTTACCTATAGCTTTCAGATTCATTTGCTTTTCGTCAATCTCAATTTCATACCAGCCCTTGTGTTTCAAAGCTATATCTATTAGCACGCTGGGAGAATGGTGCATAAAATTGTAGAGGCAGTGATTGCAAAATTATCAGTGATTCAGAAATTAAAAACCTGTTGGAACCTGAGCCAACACGCAAGATTGATGGTACTCCAGATTCCACAGCGCCTGGGCACAACTACAGTCAATAATAATACTAATAGATCAAAAAAATAGGGGCATAACATATTTGTATGATGGAAGCAGAGCGAAGGGCAAATACTTTGATGTTTACCTGAGCCACATCGTCGATGATGGGTAAAAACCAACTAAAATCAATAACCGACAGCTGCTAGAAGAAGAAAATCCCCAAATCAGAGTTTGACATAGGTGACAACAGATGGCTATTAGACGGAGGAAGGGAAAACAAGACAGTTAGAACACCTTGTTGTTGAAGCTCCACCTGCCATTGCAGGGGAAGAAATCTTCCCCATTTCCTACTTTCAACTGCAATAAAGAATGATACCCACGTGTACTGGGAATATAATCAAGATAATTAGTATTATAGATAAAGAAACAAAGACAGGAAAACCAGAAATTAAGACAGACAAGTAGATTATAGGTTACCTTCGCCAAGTCAATCAAGAATGGATCTCTCAAAATTCTGATTAGCAATCAGAAAGTCGACAACTGGTCCAGGTTGATTTATCATTACAGCTGAAACATATGCAGAGAAATCCATCACATATATGAGCAAGATATAAAGCCATAAGAAAGAAGAGACTACGAGTGACTTGTACGGATGCATTACCTATGTTCTGCAATAGACCAACCTTGAGTGGAATCCTCTGCAGCCAAGGACACCGCCCCTCACATTGCAGAAGTTCCTTGGCTTGGTGTGAAATTACCTGCGATTTTACAGAACAACAGCAAAGAGCTCGGCGAGAAAAACCGATGCAGAATCGTACAGCATAAACAAAATACTAATACAAGCTATGCTTAAACTGTTATTAGGTAATCTGTCTTACCCAATCTCTCATGACACACATTTCAGCATAATATATTTACATTAACTTTTGAAAAGTTAAAAACAAATCATTAAAAGAATCCCCAAAAGCATTCAACTTCAATCCAAAAACATCCAACTCTGCATCAATCGATGTCTTTAACACTTAAACAAAAATAAATTCTTTCCAACTGAACTAAAAGATTCACTAAATGGAATTGCTCGTAAATGTTTGCAAATTGTTCAACGATTTCCTTCCAACGTCTGACTCCTGTAGCAAGGAACGCATATACGTGTTAAGGAGGATAACACCCTCATCTAAACAGATCAAGATATCATAATTGTATTCTAAAAAAGAAAAATTCAGAATTGTATACCTGTGCTTCGAAAAAATACTTCTCCTTACTTAAACACCATCGAAGCCCTCATCATTTATCATATCCTACATTGTAGATAACTAATAAATTTAAAATATCACATAAAAACAAATATAGAGCTTATGATGTAACAGAAATGACCAACATATATTACCTCTGCATCATTTGAATTAGGTTCCTCTGTTGCCGTTTTCCCCCTCTCTCGTTCTAGAGCTGCCACTCTATCTGCCAGATCACGAATGGTTTCTTTGTCTCTTGCTAACTCTTCTTCTGAAATAGTGATTAACTTTCCGGATGCATTCCTTGAGGAACCAAACATTGAAGGAGTTGGACCGAATCCAACACCTCGAATACGACCGTGCCGTTCTTTGCCCAAGACTTGCGAGAAAATGTCATCCGAACTCCATATTGGGGTCTCAGAAGCACTCGATTCTTGATTTGGTTGTTCCTTTTCAAGGACATCAATCTGTGCCTGAAACATTCATGTCCAGTTTGCTTGTTAGCAGTTGACCGTATTTGCACCATTATTTAAAAAATGTCTAAATAAACTAAGAACTATATAAATCATACAATGTGCTCAGCTGCCTGTGTTGTAACTGGTGTTTTGTCCTTCTTGGTGCGAAAATCTTTGTACATGCTAGCTCTAGTTGGAGCTTTTCCTTTCTCAATCTACAATATTACAATTCATATTCAAAAGTTGTGTAGAAAACAGAATGGGATAGAATATACACCAAAAAGATAAATATTTCATACTAGTTCATCAGCATATTGAGCTATTGACTTGGACCCAGCAGTGTACACTTCCTTCTGGTTTGCACGGTTTGCTTTGTTTGTCATGCTCCGTTTCTATATTTGAAGATAAGGAACGATAAGACCAAGCAATTAATAAGTCATGAGATTAAAACAATTGAATACCTTTCCCTCGTCAGATTTCCAGAACTTAACAATGCGCTTGAACTGTTTAATATTAACAGTTGGCGGAGCCTTAGCCACAATTGCACGCCTTCCCAAAGATGGATCAAAGTACTTAGCCTTCAACTCAGCCTTATAATCCTTCCACAAGTTTCCCAACTTTTTCATGCAATAAATCTTGACCTTTCCTCTCACATAAGCATCAGTTGGAAATAAGAACTTGGACTACAAAATAATAAAGTTGAAGGTCACAATAGTTATTGAATTTAATATGCACAATAAAAATAATAAGACATTGTCTTAAAGAAAAGTAATAAGACAGTGAACAATAAGAACTATCACCTCTATTATGTTCCAGCATTCATCCTTTTTAGCTTCGTCCATCTTTCTCCAACTTTTGCAGTTAATTTTCAACAAATTGTGTTTTCTTGCCATGGTGCCTAGAAAGCGGTTCAGCGCACCGCCTTCCTTCTTGATTGGCTGAATCAAATCGTTGAATTGTACGACAACACGTTCTCCCGGAGGCAAATTCCATATGAAATTCATATGTGTCATTCCACGTCTCTTTTGATTACCTGGAACATCTGACATAAAAAAGTACAATAACTTTTTAGCAGAAAAGGATTCTGTGTATTCTCTAAAGAAAATGATGCCGTGTCCTTATCCATATTTAAGATTTGAAAATGTACTATGGGTTTTGATATTAGTTATTTTGACAATTAGGAAGCAAAATTACCAGCTACATGGTGTTCTTGTTCAACCATAGTTGGCACATGTTGTTCTTCAGTTGATGGTGATGAACCATGAGTCTGCAGTGTTGAGGTTTCCCCTTGGGCAGTTTGTGTCTGGAGTCTTCTCTTTGCCATGGCTATAAATAAAATCAAATAATTACGCTCGGAAATTCCATGAAATAATACTACAGAGATAACTGTATGATTCACAAAGTAGCATACTTTTATATTCCATAATATAAGTGACCTAAATTCAGGGCGGAGCCATGTAGGGGCATGGGGGGGCACGTGGCCCCCCAAACTTTCCCATGACCATAACTGTATGATTCACAAAGTAGCATACTTTTTTTTAACCTTTTTCCGGAAAAAAGTGCCCTTTTAGTTAATTTACACGAAAACCATTCTAAGTTTTATAAAATTACACAAGAGACCCGGTATTAATTAGATTCTATTAATTTTATAATCATGAAATTTGTAACCTTCTCACAAAACAAATTAAAAAAGAAGAGAAAAATCTGACCGTGGTGAAACGATCACTTGTTATACGCATTGAACAATAAAATAGATAAATTTAGCCATTTCAGACACGTTTTCATTGCGATTTCATAGTTTGCATAAGCAGTACCAGTTCTATTCCACTTATTTGTCACCTCTAATGTAGAAGCCACATGCACTAGCCACAGGACAAGCACTATGGTGAAACGAAACTGTGAGGACATAGCACTGTGCTCTAATAGAGCCTTTACAGATGGCAGACATAAGAAAAGGCCACTACAAACAGATGTATGAGCAAGAAAATATCCATAAGCATACATACATGTCACTAAACTGACAGAATGGATGTTGATAGCTAATAAATTCAGGTAGCAAGACACATGAAACCAAAGGGACGAAATCATTCTTCCTCGCTACTGCACTTATTTGTCCCTCAACAGGTCCCAAATCATTCTTCCTCGCTACTGCACCAAAGGGACGAAAAAAATGGATGTGACAACTCAAATCCAACAACTCAAGCTCAGCTGTTCTGCTTCTATCCGACCACTCCATCCCCCTCTGGTTCTCTCACTGCCCTAAACAGGTGCGCATATATTCTTCATCAAAGCCTCACTACTACCTCAAACAGCCTAAACATGACATGACAAACCAAAACAGTTCATGCTCAACTTGTTTTTCTTGTTGTGCAGTACAAGTTAAGTTCGCATAAATTCATTCGTCTTCTATCTTCTCAAGCTACTAGTAGCATTCAGACTGTTGAATTATATTAAAAGCTAAGCCTGTAATAGACATTTAAGCATTAATTTCCAATTTATCAGAGGAAAATGAATCACAACTGAATACCGAAAAATGAAGATGTAGGAAGATTGGAATTATATTAAAAGCTAAGCCTGTGAATTTGTTCAAGTAAGAAAAAATGTGGGAATTGAAATATGTTAGTATGTATCCGCTTCCTAAGCGATGAGCACTAGGGTGGAATTGAAATTATTGTGTTTGCTCAACAGTTCAAGCAAAGAAAAATTATGGGTTTGTCTAAATCGAAAAAATTGTGGGATTTCTTGCTTGAACAACTCTAGCTTTTCTGTTGTTAAAAAAAAAAAAAAAAAAAAATCTAGGTTTTCTCTTATTCTGGGAATTGATATATGCTGCTTTGTCTATTTTTCTTAGTAAACTTGTATTGATGGTTGCTGACCCTCTTCAAGGGAAACAATCTTCAAATCTTGAAGCAGCTAACTAGAGTATATCTGTACTCAATTTGAGATATGTATCGACTCCCTTTACAAATATCCAAACAAAGATGTTTAAGAAATTGCTGATATACATACATATCCAAAAGAAGATGTAGCATTGTGCATAAATTAAACAGACTCTTTTAATAAAATCGTTTCACCTGAAATTGCCAACACCCCCAAATCAAACCCTAAACGAAATCAAACACTAAAACCAAATAATGCCTGAAATAATCAAAATTGACAGCCAGACCTCTCAAATCACAGTATATGTCATTGAACTACTGACTAAATAAAGTAATTTGAACAAACATACTGACCTTGGTAAAATCCAATCTGCAACGACGACTGTGTTCAAGAAAACCGAACAGGTCAATTCCAGAGTTGGAGGCTCATCAATATATAGATCGTGTTGGTAGTGGGTGGTTACAGAGTCGTGAGCGCGCGGGAGTGAATTTGGCGGCAATAATTCCCTCCATCCCCTCCACGTTCCCATGTCCTCTTCTTTCTCTCTATCGTCCCCGTCGTTCGGCGCCTGTGAAAAAAAGGCTTCTGAATCTTCGATTGGGAAGATAGAGAGAAAGATGGGACGATAGAGCAAAGAAGAGGGTTGAGTAAAAGACACTTTCACCCCCTCAGGTTTTACATAAAGTTAAATTCTACCTTTTTTTTTGAAATAAAAGTTAATTTCTACCTTATCTCCTAACAACTACTGTTAGTTCGACCTTATCAACAAGCAGTAAATTATTTGACTACATATTCGTTGCCAAATCATGCTATAAAAGTTAATTTCTACCTTATCTCCTAATAGAAGTTAAGTTTTGTTTGTTTGTACTTCTTTTAAGTGGAAGATTTATTTGATTATTTTTAATACAATGTGACTTGAAGTTCAAATCATGCTATATAAAAGGCTATAAATATATTTAATATACAAAACAATGTCTTAAATATACTTTTTTGTTTCAAAATATATTTTTTGTTGATCAAAAACTAATTTTTTTTTGTGTGTGTGTTTGTTTACTATACAAATATAAAAATTAAATTTACATGTAGTGAATAAAAAGATCATTAAGAATATCGATTATTTTTCATTCAGAAAAAATAACGATTATTCTATACAAATAATTATAATATATAATAAATTAGAATATAATAATGGTTGAGGGCTTCACACACCTGTAGATAGGCGCTTTCCAGACAAACAGATCACAGCTACGTGACAGCCATCCAACACACCCAGTTGTGCTCCATATACACCGGATAACTACCTATGCTTATCCACGTGGGGGTTGCGAGACAGGGCCCTCGCGTTCCAACACGGGAGTGGTAGGGACTTAGTGGTTTGGAGGCTAGGGTAAGGCCCGTCGCGCGCGTGCGACAACCAAGCTCGCGCGCGATCCCTTGTAACTGTTTTGAGATACTTAATGGCCAAGTCCTGTAAACCCGACTTGACCTAATAATGGTCTCCGGTATGTACGTTCAGGTGCCTAACGGTTCCTATATACACGGTCGAACGTGCCATTACGGGGGTGTAGATAGTGCTTTCTAGACAGACAGATCTTAGCCACGTGGCGATCATCCGGCACACCTAGCTGTTCTCCACACACACTAGATCACCACCCGCGCTGATCCACGTGGGGGCTGCGAGACAGGGCCCTCGCATACCACCACACGAGACTTGTAGGGACTTAGTGGTTTGGAGGCTAGAGTAAGCCCTGTCGCGTGCGAGCGATAACCAAGCCCGCGCGCGACCTTTAGTAAGTGCTTTGAGAGATTTATGGCACGAGCTCCATAAACCTGGTCAACCTCATAACGGTTCCGGTATACGCGGACGAAGTGCGTAACGGTCCCTATATATGCGGACGAACGTGCCGTTGTGCGTAACTGTCCCTATATTTGCGGACGAACGGTCCCTATAACTGTATGTCTCTCTCTCATACAGTTGTCATTGCCTTACTCTCTCCCTACACACAACTCTACTCTTCCTGTGTTCTTCTTATCCCCTGCTCTTGGTGTACGTTGAATCTTCCCAAACGGATTCTTCCGTACACAGGGGGCTACCATTAAGCCGCCATTTATGGTGCATTAACCCCCTCACAACGGTCACTTCCCCACTATATATAGGATCGTTAGCCCTCCGTTGCGAAACTAGTCCATCTATGGTTTTACACTAGCTATTAAGTTGTCTCTCTCTCTCAGTTGCAACTGCTTACCTTCTCCCTACACACAACCCTATCTCTCAATGTGTTCCTACTCCTATTCCCTACTTGAGGTACACACTTGATATCTCCGAAGGATTTCCTTGCGCAGAACACCTTCCTTCTGTAGATCTAATTATTTCGTGTTGTGAAGTTAAAACCATGCATTGATATGATGGAACAGTCACTCGACGAAAGACAAGTAGAGAATCCCATAGAAAGCAAGAGTCACGATTGAAGAATTGTTAATGATGAGACATTTCTTTGAAAATTTTGAATTCTAACTTCCTAAGGAGATACATGAATGCAGTGACCCACTTCTTATACTCGTAGTTGTTAAGGGTAGAGAATTCGAAGAGATGTCGAATGACTATAAGACTATCGTTCCCTGCTTGTGAACTCAATCAAACTAATATTTCAACGAATTGACTATAAAATGTGCCTCACCATTTTACTGTATTACCAATGATTACTGATGAACTCAACTGAACTTCTTTTGAACTAAATCTGAATTTCATTTGTGACTCACCGTTCAATTGGACTATTGAGTATCATCATTGAACTTAATTTAACTACTTTTGGTTCTCAACTGGCGCTCTGGATTGGTATGTTGATCCTTACAAGTGAGCTCAATGAGACCTGTTATAAAACTGAACAATCAAATGCAGATCATCGCCAATTTAAATATTGATCCTTACTAGTTAACTCTACCGACTAGTAGAGTTAGCGCTCAACTTAACTATTGATTTCCATATTAAAGTCAATCGTAGTTCTTGAGTCCAGCTAGTACAAGCTTCGTTAATCCAAGAGTGTCGGAACACATGGAGATTGGTGAAGATAGGGCACTCGATCCACTGCCTCTCGTGCGGGGTACAATATGCGAGGGACTCTGCCTCGAAGTCCCTATATGCTGATATGTCATGATTTGGTATGCATGGTGATGTAGTCAACTAAATGCAGCTGGTCGGGCCACGTGTATGCGGACCTGGACTATGATATGGACTATCTTCAACAATGTATGCCACTTAATAAGTGAAGTGCTAAATTTAAGACACCTCAAACAAAATACATGGTTGCCCTCAGACAATTGCGGTTTGAACGCATTCACAGAACTTGGGAGCTCGATTAGCTTGATACAGCCATCTCAAAGATCGGGGATCGAAGCTTGACATAGCTTCAATGGGCTCTCAGCTAGGGTAATCGACTTGCTGAGGGCAACTGTGATTCTGAATATGAATCCTTTCTTTTTTCCTAAGTCTGTATCTCTCGTCCTTATCATTCCACGCTGATTTGTTTGTTAGAGAAAACATATGTGTATGTTACGTTTATTGTTTTAGACAAAACGTACAGCATTGATTACAATAATACTTAAGGAATTCAATAGTTTGATTTGTTAGATAAAAAAGAAATAAGAAATAATTGCCACTCCATTATGTATCGACAAGCATTATCTCAAATAGTCTGATTTGCTTTATTTGTTGGAAGCCCCTGCATGAGGTCCTGTGATCAAACTCGGTTGACAACAAAACAATTTCTAAAAAAAAATAGATTTTTCAAATTAAAAAAAAAGGTTTTTTAACAATGAGTTAACTTAATATACAAAGATATATAAATTAAAAATTAAAAGCAATGAAAAAAAGACGGTATTTGCGGTTATCGCGCTATTTCAGCGTAACTTTTGCCACGAGTATCGTGATGATGTTTGTGACCCCACTTCGAGAAGTTCCGAAGAAGACACACTGGACCGATTGTTCTAAGCTCCGTCGTGGTCCAGCCTAATCCTCAAATTATGCCGTTGGACAAATATTTTAAAAATAAGGTATGTTTTAATTATTTTTTGAAATATACCGAAACTCAGATAAATTGGGCAAAAACACACACGAGCCTTGTCTAATTTTTAGTACGGGTTATAGCTAGGCAGTGGTAGTACTAGTGGTAGTGGTCAGTAAACTCTCTTGTCTACAGACCTATTCCCATTTGCCAGTAACACAACTTCACTTACACAAGGGCACAATTTAAAATTATAATTTCACCCTACTCTTTTCAATAAATTATAATTTTAACTATTCTCTTGTTGACCTGGGCATATGTGGCAATATCATAGCCAGTGATCTTAATAGATCGAACGGCTAAGAGGGGTTGGATGAATAAAATGACAGGACACGTCTAACTGAACATCGAAATTGAAGGAAGTACGACTCTTTCTTCTCAAGCTCTCCGCCATCCTCTTCGCTCAAGCATCTCTGTATCACCTCTATACCTCTTCCATCCTCACTCACTCTCTCTCTCTTGTCCCTCTCTGATTCTCAGTTTGCAAGTTTTATAGTGTTTCGATTCTTGCCTTGTTCCCGATCCCCGAATAGAGAAACATCGAGGAAGGACGTACGGAAAAGAAGTGATTTTGTTTCCAAGATCACATCCGTACCTCTTGTAAAGGTCGTCGTTGGCTCCTATCAACCGATTCGTTTGCTTCTACACTCAGGTCGTCTAAGCAATTAGTCGGTGGATTCGTGTTCATCGGACCCAACAAGTCAGTTCACGGGTTGTTCAGGTTAGTTCATCCAATTGAACTTTTTATGTATGAATTTGATGAAGTAATATATCTGTTTCTTATTCAATTGTAGTTTGATGATAAGTTTTGGTGATGAAATTGCGTATTGATTCGTTATATTGAGTTTGGGTTTTGAATCAAATGCTGAGTTCTTTCTGTGTGGGATCTGGAAGGAGGATTCTTCACTGAATCTTACTTGTTATTCTTCTTTTTCCCAACCTGCAATAAAAACAATGAGAAAATTAGTTTCTGTTTACACCCACAGTGAACAATCCATTTCATTACAACCTGCAAAAGCTGATAAAAAGTGTTGTAAATCGTCGTCCAGTGCATAGGAAGATGGCTGCTCCTAGACCTGCCTCCAAGGTTTACTTCTTCAAGGCATCAGCAGCAAGCAATCTTTTAGAACACCAAATGGAATGGGGGTATATGGTCTAGGGTCTAGTTAGAAATGATGATTCGTTTGCTGGTTCAGGTTGATTCTAGCTGCTAAGGTAGGGAAATGTGGACCACACGCTCAATCTTGTACAGAACAACTTTGTACCTCCAAATTAACTTAGAAACAGAAACCTCTCTAAACAATCAATTTATCCAAGCGAACAGCAGAATGCTAATAATCCTAAAAAAGAGATGGTCCAAGATGATTATGCCTTCAACCAATCTTACCACTTCAAAATACACGAGGCTTGAGGATGTCTAAGCAGCTCATTACTCTGCAGAAAACAATGGTAAGATGTGCACTACCATAAGTTTCACCAAAGAAACCTATAAGAAGATCTATAGTTGCTTTTTACTGTCCCTGCGTTGCCATCTTTCAAGAATGCCCCATTAGCCCCCCTACCTATCCAACAAGGTAATAAAACATCTTCTCACGATGTTCAACGGGGATGAAAAACTGTGGGATGCTACTCTTGTATTATTCACCTCCAGTGTGTTAAATTCCTCTCATTTTGGGACCACCTCATTCAAGTACTAAAAAAAACCATTGAAATGCAGTCTATGTCATGGGACCAAAAGCTAAGACAATAGCATGCAGTTGTTTTACTTCTGTACCTAGCCTCCCACTCATTTAGATACCTTGTGTCCTTGTGCATCCAGGGGGAGGAGAAATCATTATAGGACAAAAAATGGACACTCTAGAAACCATGCAGGGAAATCTTGGCAAGGGAAGGGAAACTTTAATCAATTGGACAATCCAAATATATGATGAAAAGAAAATGTTAGCTTTACTCAGAAATAAATTATCACTTCGAGTAAGAGAAGAAAAGAATCCATAAATTGCACAACTTTTACCAAGTTATGCACTATACCGTGTGCTGAGGGACACACCTACTGGAGTTGTTCCCCTAAACATCAAGCAATGTCCCATATTAAGGCTACAATACTAGGTTCCGAAATGGTTTAGACACCCAAGCAACCCAGGTATAGTCACCCTTGAAAAAACCACCTTAACCAAAGCAAGAACAAAGTGTACACGTTAATAAACCTCCGACAGTTGGAGAAAACTCAGGTGCATAGGAGGTAATTATTATTCAGATCACATATATTAGACAAATGCATCTTTCCACCTTGGACATCTATATAATACAGTAGCAGGTTCCTTCAAAATTACTGGGTTAGGATCATATACATAGTGCGGAATATCAATCAATACTAACTCAGGACACTTCAAATACCACAAATGAAATATCAGAATATACTTTATACATTCTCTACAAGTGAACAGACAACTACTAATGAAATAGGTCTCACACAATGCTCTTTTATCCTTTGGTCTCAAAGACCCCCAAAGGCCAACACAGAAGGAATTTGGAAAAAGAGCAATGTTAGCACTCTGTTTGGACTATCTCTAAAAAAAAATAATAATGGTTGCCAACAGTGGACTGACGTGCTTGATTAGATTTTTTAGAAAATCGATATTATCCAATATCAACATATCTTCTACTATGAACTACTGCCACGAGATTATCACACACACACACCCCTCCCAAACTAAAGCATATATCTACTCGGATCTTTTTATCCACAACAGAGAACTTACTTTGTCCCTCATCAGCATTAGTACCGCAATTCTAACAAGTACATCTTGTATTCTCAATCCTTCTTTAGGAACGCCGTCTGAAAATGTTCACTGTGGGTACATCCACAAGTTCACTGTGGGTACATCCACAAGTTTTGAGTATAAATATCAATTCTTGAAAAATTAGAAGTAAAATTACATGTTGTATTCTCAATGCATTACATGGGAATCAAACTTTTAATTGGCACATAGATGCCATGTCAATGCCACTTGTAAAAATTGATAGACAAATGGCATAAAAAGAGATAAAAATCCGGAGCAAAAAAAAAAATTAATGAAAATCCGGAGATAAAAATCCGGAAGCCTTCTCTAAATCCGGAAATCGGGTTTTCTAAAATCTGGAGTTCTGGTACCAGAGAGGGCTCTGGATCCGGATGGGAGTTCCGGAGTCATGATAGGTTTGACCAAATTCTTGACATTTCCGTTCCTCACGACTTTAGCTCTGCCAAACAGACCCATTATGAGAAGTTTAGAATAAGGTATCAGGTAATTGGATCTTTATATTTTGTTTCAATTATGGTTTTCGCGTAAGTTAGTTTGTTGAACTGGGACTTCTAAATTGTTCCAATCCATGTGGCAACTATCCAACTTTGTTAGTTGGTCTTTCCAAGGAAACTTCTGTGTTATTTATTTATTTATTTATTTGTACATTGGCTGGTTTGAAACTTCTGTGTTATTTATTTATTTATTTATTTATTTATTTATTTATTTTTTTGGTAAGAAGATACTGTATTCTTCAATTGTCTTTCTTTGAATTAGTCACTAGTGTCCAGATTACCAAGATTACTTGAATATGTGACATTTTCATTGTCATGAATCATGATAAGTTGTAGTTGCTGTTCTTGCTCTTGTCTTCTTATAAGTGATTTGATATGCTGCCTTTCTGCAGGGTGTAACTCTTATAATTCTCGTGGTGCATACCTTCTTTCCAATTTTATATGAGGGTTTTGGTCTCTTCTGGAAAAGTCATCCTAACAAGTTAAAGGTACATGTTGCTGTCCATTAGTCGCTTCTGTTCCCTGATAAAATAAAGTTGGACCTGCATCCTCAATTTTTACTGCAGAGTTTATTTTTGATCCCTCGCCTCTGAAAAACAGAGTAGAAAAGAAAAATATCTCCAATATGATTTGCAGTTTACTCAAAACAATTGAAGAGAGACACAATTGGTATGCATTCACACACGAGCACTATCAGTACTGAATTGCTGGTGGCGTAGTTGATGCCATTGATTTACCCTGTAGTCATGTATATTACTCGGGTTTGTGTTAGTACTGATTCCATTAACACAAAAGGAACCTGAGTACATTGTCAAGCCAATAACTCAACCTAGTTGCTGAGTTCGTGAAGAAAGTCTAATATCACAAAAGCTAAATTTCTAGACTGCCCTTACTTGGGTCCTGGAGCTAGAACAAGTTAGTTTCCCTTCTAGCACAAAGAACAACGTGCCCCGCTGCGGATGTTGAGATGGAACATCCGCAACCATCCACCCCTGCTCTTTTGCAAGTTCCTCTATCTTCCATCAACTCAACTATTTCAAAATCATATTTTGCAGAACCAGCAGAAGTAAATCCTACGTTTGGACTTTTGCATTTTCTATTGCTACATCCACTTAATAGGTTATAAAGATTAAGATTCTATCAAGAGTGACATCTTTTATTTGAAATATGCACTTTCTGGTTGGGCCAGGTAATTAAGAATTATAAGTTTATAGAGAGCAGATAAGCTCTTTCAATGAAAGAAATCATAGATGTGCTGCACTGTAAATTGTTTACCGGTCCAGTTATTTATGTGCCACTGCTGTTGGCTAGAGACGGCAGTAGGATTTGGTCTTCCAGAGGTCAATCTCTAGTTCTGGTTGATTGTTAAGAGTTTGTTCGTTAAATTATGTCCCTCCCTTTGTTTCTTCTCTTTGGATTATGTGATTTGCATTTTTCTCCGAACATTAATTTTCAATTATTTAGCAATTACATGTCATTTTTCGCAATGTTAATTGACCGGTTAAACAAACTTAGTTTTCTTAATGATCTGTACTTGTTTTGTTTTTTTCATCCATGCTTGATTTTACTGATTGCTTTCTTGTATCTTCCCAGGTCATTTTCCTATTAGTCTTGGTTGCAGATTTTGTTATTGGTGTTCTATATCTATCTCCAGTGGCGCTGTTTTCTCTTCCAGTCAGGATTGCACCTTACATCAGGGTTATTTTCTTCGTTCTCAATATTAGGTATAACACAGTGATTCTTTTTAACTGCCTGAGGTCTTCGATGCACGTTGCAAGTACAATTGTTGGGTCAAGTAAAACGTTCCACATATTCAGTTTCATTTTCCTTTCAACTTCATATCATTGCAAACCTATATCTGTAATTCATCTTTCCACTGTTTGGATTGCCTTCCGAGCTTTTGTAACCTTCTCGTGTCTTCTGTCATCACATGAGGGAAATGATATGATCAGCACATTCATCTTTCAGATTTAGCGAAGTTGATCAATTAACTGAAGTTGTGAAACTATACAATGTATATAAAATTTCAACTACTTAATAATGTGGAAAGTAACTTGCGGGAGTAATATTGGCACTGATTTGCTCAAATTAATACTTAATAAGAGAGGAAATCGAATTTTTGTTTGCAGTAGTCAGTGATAATTACTAAGTCTGATTAGCTTCTATCCAATTGTAAGAAAAATGGTCGTTGTTCCTCTTCCCGCACTGGAACTTGTTTATCTCTCGATACATTAGTCTCTGCGCCATCAATCACAGCATGGAAAACACCTACATGATTTCATATTACGAAAAAAAGCTCTCATAGGGAATGTTTGTTCAAATCTCTGCTGCAGTTATGTGCTTCTATCGGCTTCTTGATTCTCACTAATTGCTTGCGGTAAATTTCACTTCTTCAATCCCTATTCACATTAATAATAGCCTGTCAGTATTAAATTAAAAAAAAACAATTTTTTTTATAGTAGTAGTGATATATTAACTATTTCACACTGAAGTGTTTTTATATTTTATTTTTTTATATGATCAACTCCGTGGTCTGAATATCTTCTTGTTTATCATGAAGGGACTCTACATATTCTTTATATTTACTGGATTTATGGACAAGACTTGGGTAAAGAAGAACAGATGGACAGCAGAATACTCAAAAGGGGTGGCACAATTTTTAGATTTCGTCAGTGGAAATGTTTCACAAGATGGGTTAATTTCATGTCCATGTCTGAAGTGTTTGAACTCTTGCAGTTTTAGTAGAGAAACTGTGCAACTCCACTTGTTATGTCACGGAATCAACAAGAATTACTCCAACTGGTTTTTTTATGGGGAACCTATTCCCGAAACCACCTCAACTAAATCTGCTGCAAACCAGACTTCCAAAGATTATAATGCACGTAGTGACATGCATGGTCTGTTGAGTGATGTTTTCCAAATGCATGATGCACCAGAAGACGAAAATGAATATGTAAATAACTCTTCCAATAACTTGGGTGAAGAGCCTCCTTCGCATGAGCAGTCTAGTCAAGGCCCAAGTGGAGATGCGAAGTCTTTCTTTGATTTACTGAAAGATGCTGAACATCCGTTGTACGAGGGATGCAAAGAATTTAGTACTTTGTCAGCAATTGTGACTTTGCTTCATGCTAAATGTCTTTATAAATGGAGTAGTAAATCATTCACTGGGTTACTGTACATACTGAGACGGATGCTTCCCTCTGATTCAACTTTGCCGAAAGATTATTATGGTGCTAAGAAGTATTTGAAAGATTTGGGACTTGGGTATGAGAAAATTCATGCTTGTGAAAATGATTGTATTTTGTTCTGGAAGGAGGCAGAAAGTTATGATGAATGTCCTAAGTGTCATGCTTCGCGATGGAAAAAAAATGAGCCGAAGGAGCAGGGCGATGAAGAAGTCCCTGCTAAGAAGAAACCTGTCAAAGTTTTGAGATGGTTTCCTTTGAAACCGAGATTGCAGAGACTTTATATGTCTTCAAAAACAGCATCTCTCATGAAATGGCATGCTGATGGCCGACAAGAAGATGGATTGATGAGACATCCTGCTGACTCACCTGCATGGAAAAGTTTTGATTCAAGGTATCCAACGTTTTCATCCGACCCCAGAAATGTTAGGCTCGGATTGGCAACAGACGGATTTAACCCTTTCGGACACATGAGCACGAGTTATAGTATTTGGCCAGTTATGTTGATCATATATAATCTTCCGCCATGGTTGTGCATGAAAAAATCTTTCTTCATCATGTCCTTACTTATTCCAGGACCGAGCTCACCAGGAATGAATATAGATGTGTACTTGCAACCCTTGATTGAGGAGCTAAATTCCTTGTGGGAGGATGGGCTTATTACTTATGATGCATCAACGAAAGAAACATTTAAAATGCGTGCTAGTTTATTATGGACAATTAATGACTTTCCTGCATATGGTGATTTATCTGGTTGGAGCACTAAAGGTGAACTCGCTTGTCCGGCTTGTAACTACGATACTCATTCACGATGGTTGACGCATGGTGGAAAATATTGCTTTATGCGTTCTAGGAGATTCTTGCCTCAAGACCATAAGCTTCGGAAAAATAAAGCAACTTTTGACGGTACAGTAGAAAAAGATTCAGCACCTGAACCATTAACTGGTCTTGAGGTTCTACTCTATACAGAAGGAATTGAATGTTTATCAAAAGGGAAAAGGAAAAGAAGTGATGCCGAGGAAGATTCACCTTGGAAAAAGAGGAGTATCCTGTTCAAGTTGCCTTATTGGGAGCATATTATGTTACGTCATAATCTTGATTTGATGCACATACAAAAAAATGTTTGTGATAATGTAGTTGGGACATTGCTGGATATGAAGGGAAAAACTAAGGATAACGTGAAGGCGCGTAAGGATCTCGAAGAAATGGGTATAAGGGAGGAGCTCCACCTTATAAGTGCAGGCGAGCATGAATTGTATATCCCGCATGCTTCTTTCGTTATGACTAATGAGAGAAAGATGGGTTCTTGAAAGTTTTAAAGGACGTTAAGGTGCCTGGTGGGTATTCTTCAAACTTGTCCCGTTGCATTCAACTGAAGCAACGAAAGATTATGGGTATGAAGAGTCATGATTGTCATGTGTTGATGCAACAACTTCTTCCAATAGCCCTTCGTGGTGCTTTACCCAAAAAGGTGGTCGCACCTTTGATTGATTTGTGCTGCATATTCAGCGGGTTATGCTCAAAGGTGCTAAACGTCCAAGATCTTGAGAAACTGCAAAGTAAGTGCGCCGAGACATTATGTTATCTCGAACAAATATTTCCACCCTCATTTTTTACCGTAATGGTGCACTTGGTCCTTCATTTGCCCAATGAAGCCATGATTAATGGGCCCGTTCTCTTTCGATACATGTTTCCTGTTGAGAGGTTAGTCATTACAAAAAATATCATTTTACTAAGTAGCCTAGATTGACATTACAACACATTCTCATTTTCTACACAAGTAATTATTTTTTCAATATAGGTACCTGTATGAGTTGAAAACTTTTGTGAAAAATAAAGCCCACCCTGAAGGCTCAATTGCAGAAGGATATCTAGCAAAGGAGTGTGTAACATTCTGCTCTAGGTACTTGGACTCTGAAGAAACACTATTCAGCGAACCATTGAGAACTAGTGGCGAAGAAATCGGTTCAGTAGGCACAGTTGAACTTGATTATAAATCGTGGGTCCAAGCCCATCGATATGTGTTATTCAATACTGACGAAATCAGCCCTTTCCGTACGTAAGTATTCTCTAGAGCATTGCTAATATTATTTAATTAGACGATTTTAAGAACTTTGAGTGTATTTTCCTTTATGCAGCATCCACAAAGATTCAATCAAAAGAAAAAATAGGGGATCTCGCTTGAATGAGGCAACCTTGGAAAGACTTCATCTGGAATCATTTGTGGATTGGTTCGAAGCATATGTAAGTACATATTTTTTGTTTTTTTAATAATTCTTAATTTATTGTTTTAATAAGTCACTACTTCACTGCAGGTTACCCAATCTGGTGAACATTTTACCGATAGAATCAAATGCTTAGCTCGTGGTCCAAACACGTCATGCAGAAGGTTTAAGAGATATTCGATCAATGGTATTCTGTTCCGCACCAAAGACTACGAGGGGAATAAAAAAACTCAAAACAGTGGAGTTTATGTTGACACTGAAGGTGACATTACTTACTATGGGATTTTGCGAGATATAATTGAGTTGAATTACTTTGACCAGTTCAAACACGTTATTTTCAAGTGTGATTGGGCTGATATCAATTTAAATAAGGGTAGACGAGTAGATGAGTTTGGATTCACATTGGTCAACTTTTCTAGATTGATGCATACTGGAGCACGCATAACTGATGAACCTTTTGTATTAGCTAGTCAAGCTAGACAAGTTTACTTCGTAGAGGATGAGAGACACAAAAATTGGTCAGTACCCGTGAAAACAAAGCCTAGACATGTATTTGACATGGGTGGTAATGGTGCTAGTGAAGACTCCGATGACCCTTACTGCGATAACGAGCCATTCAATTTGGAGTTGCGGCATATACTTGAAAATGAGCAGGACACAGTTGGCTGGAGCAGGAATGATGTTGAGGGAACCATTGTTGATGAAATGCACGTTACGGATAATGCACCTCATGAACAAGGCAATGCGGACGAGTCTGATGACGATGATCTCTAGTGTCAAAACTTTGGCTTGAAGAACCTGATTCCATGCTACTGAGGTAGTATCGGTTATTTTTATTTCATAACCAGTTCTCCATTATATCGATATTCTCTAAACTTGTGTATTACTTGTATTAGGTCCTGGAATGTGATGTCAGTTTGGATGGTTCTTAAGCTCTAAAGAGTATTGACAGATTATCTAATTGGTCTTTCCCTTGTGCAGGAACGCTGAAACTTAATGTGGATGCATGCCTTTATCCAGGGGTGGGAGGGCCTGGAATTGGAGGAATCCTTAGAGACAGTATTGGAAGTCATATCCTTAGCTTTTCTGGAAATTCTGCAAACACCATCGTCACTTGTGCTGAGATCTTTGCTATTTATAAAGGCCTCAACATTGCCTACTCCAGCAACTATTCAAAATTGAGAAACTCTTGGAAAATAAGTAAAGGTACAATCTAATTTTTCTGCAGCATGTATAGATGTTAATCATGATAATGATGTTCTCTTGTTGAACCTGTTTTTGATGTTGGCGGAGTTGCTTGTCCTTGTTTTATGAATGGTTTAGCTCATCGTCACTTGTGCTGAGATCTTTGCTATTTATAAAGGCTTGTGCGGAGTTTACTCTGTCCATGATCTTTTCTTGTACTCGTGATTCGTGAATACTTTTAACTAGGAATGGAAAATTTAGTATTTGGATGCATAATCTATTGAGGAGATTTAGGTTAAGACAGTGCATGCTGCTCTGTTCATATGTAGGTGTTTGATATGACAAAGTTCGTTTGCTTTCATGTTTAACCAACTTTTTTTTGGCTGTATTTCTGATTGGACCAGTAAGGGTGTATGGAAGTGAGTTCTGGGTTGTAAGTTGAATTGGTGAATTGGGAGTTGAATGGTGATACTCATAGCAGTGGTGATTTGTAGATGTGAATGTTGTTCGGGGTGTTATATCATGGGCATCCAGTCATTTAAGCACGACTTAAATGACTGGATGCCCATGATATATTAGTTATTTTAAAAATCCCATATCTTATTACAACTTTGCAAGGGAATCGTAACTACGGGGCTGGGGTTTATGAGTTCCACTAGGATATGCTCTGTGTGGTCATATTCTTCTTCTTTCTGTGTGGTACATGCTTCTGTTCTAGCGACTTTCAGGAGTTTTGGGTAGTTGCTCCTGTTTATTTGAGTTTCTTACTGTTTGGGCGGGGTTCGAGTGGATAAAGACAGGCGAAAGGTTTGACGATTGTCTAGGATCATTTGCAGGGTAACAAGCAGACCTTGGAACGAGATTCACATATTAACGACCCTGTTTGGATGAGCTTTAATTAAGATTATGAGATTGTAGATTTTTGAATGAATGGTTAAGGTTAGGAGAGAAATTGTTAACCTCAACCATTCATTTCAACAAGACCAGTTAAGGTCTGCTTGTTACACCGAACCCAATAGAATTCTCCAAAATAGATAATGACATATCATGTTCACAAGTCACAAAGAGCTACATAAGTACATTCGTTTGGTTAAATATTAGTTGTATTTTAGAAGGCTTCCCAACTGAGAAACGTTCAGAAGCTACAAAATGGTCCTGCCGCACCAACCAAAGCACCCAGAAGCACCAAAGTGCACCCAGTCCGAGGCGTGCAACCTCGAGGTGCTTCCTAGCTTGGCTCAGCTGTATCCAATAAAAACCCATACTAGAAGCCAAATCATACTAGGTAATGAAACAAGGAACACACTGCTTTAGGGCCTCTACATGCTCTTCTCTAGCCGTTTATATTACTTTGAAGGTTGAACCGCTTGTACTCATAAGCTCGGGATTGTAACTTATACCAACTTGGCCAGATGTCTGCAATCAGAATTGCTAAGTCAATTTGCGATTCTTAACATATCTTACTAGTGAAGAAGATGAATTCCTGACTGCCCCAAAATACTTGGGAATGTGACCTCCCAAGTCATATCACAAGCTTCAGCAGCCTGGCTAGCTGGATGCCTACCAATAATGTGTTACCTTTTTGAGGTCTCTGTGCTTTTTAGAGCCCCTGAACTTGCTTGTCTCAATTCCTAGCATTGCCTCTCCAGCATAAAATTTGGAACGAAAATATAAGGTCGTATGTTTGATGGTCAACTTCTACATGTTAAAATGCCATCATCAGAACTTGATTATCCTTCATCCTGAGATATGACAGTGCTGCCCCTGTAGTGTTTTACGCTGCTGCACATGTTGCGGGGGAATTCATCTGTTTCACATTATCACTTGTTTTTGCTAAGGATGTTGTAATTTCTGCAGGTTAAGAGATACATTGATGTCTATTCAGCTTCATCTGCCATTGGGTTTACAAATGAAGACTTAATACATTTGTCATCATTATATGATCAAGCAATGGAAAGCTGGTCGCACTCTCTGAAGGACTTGATGCTATCCAAGATTGAAAATTCTTTCACATTCATACCTAATCTCAGAAGGCAAATTGATGCTTACATGGGTTTCTTGGCAAGTGTAACTGAGTTAGCACGCTCAAAATGGACTGAATTTAATTTGAAGTTAATGACCGCCGGTTTCGCCATGATGCTGATTTCACTTCTTGTCCACATTCATGGCATCAGAAGGCTGAACAAACTTTATGAACTTTCTTTTCATTCCATTGACAAGTTCAGGATTTCTTTTGGTTTGGTTTTTTCTTGTGTGGTCGTGGTGATTCGTGCGTGCAGCTTCCTATCAAATAGCTATATTTGTAAGTCAAAATTATGATTTTTTTTTTCTATTTGATTTACCATTGATTTTCTGTTCATATATCTAAAAATAAAATTTTATGGCATTTTCTACTTCGAATTACATGTGATCAGTAGAAGAAGGAAAAGTTGCAACCTTTCTTGCAGCCACCACTGGGATGATTAGCCTACGACATTCTTTAACAAAAAATACGTTGCAAGTGGAAGTAAGAATCTTACTCTAGAAAATCTCTCTCTCTCTCTCTCTCACTCATGATACTACTTAAGATAATTCGCTTCCGCTAATTTTGTTATTATCTTATCTGCAGGCTGTGGGATTCCTATTTATAATTTCCATGATCAGATTCGCAATTGAACTTGGGCTTTCCAAACAGGCTACCAGTTCAGTTTTACTGAATATATGCCCTTCATGGATGCACATACCCGAACTCTTGCCTGTAATAGTTATGATTATGTTAGCATTCTTGTTGCATAAGGTTGTCCTTCGTGGTTATTGTCAGGGAATCTTGAAGTATGTTATTGTAGGAACCGTATTTAGCTATATCCTCATAGCTGTATTCTGGGCTTCAGAAAGTGAGCTACTAAATTTTCATGTCCTTATCAAAGGCGTGCATAGAAACATCATTCCCAGAGTTGTTTACATTCTTGGGGTTGCCCAACTATTATTCCTTGTATTGTTTGGATTTCTAACAGATGAACAATCCTCGAATTTGGAGGAAATCTTGCATATTAAAATAGTGGCGATGCTATCTGCATGGAGTTCAACAATTATTCTTCTATCTGGAAGACAAGGTCCTTTTGTTGCTGTAGCATCTATAGTTGGAGGTGCTTTCTTTCCCTTGCACCATTTCAAATTGCAGTTCTGTACTTGGATTACAGTTCGATATTTTTAAGCTCATAATGTTAAGCTTCTTTGTGAAACTCTAAGCTTCTTTGTGAAACTCTAACTTGCTTTTCCGAGGCGAAGTTAAAATGCTTTAAATCTGCTAAGCTTTGAAGTCTTTTGCCTTGACTGGTTATGCCTACATCTTTTTCAGGTTGGTGCATAATGAGGTTGAAAGGTGTGGAGAAGGATTGTAAAGATGACTTGTGTAATTCTTACCCAGTGACACAATGGAGCATTGTAGCTATGTCCCTGTTTTTCTGCACTGGCCACTGGTAAATTTCCTATTGTTTAAATGGTTGTTGGATCTTTCCTAATTCTAATTAAATTGTTAAGTCACTCAGTATTATTGATTCCGGTGGTGAAGGCAGACTAATAGTCTTTAGTGCAAACTAGTATCAAGCAATTGATAAATAATTTAGGATCTTTTCCACTACATGTAACTTATTGCTTTCTATGTTATACTGATGATTACATTTGTTCAGGTGTGCATTTGATGGCATCCGTTATGCTGCTGCTTTTGTCGGGTTAGTGTTTCTCTTGGCGATTGATATATTATAGGCACGTTGGTTTCAGAAAAAGGAAAAAAAATATCACCTTGGAAGGTTCAGATGTCTAGTTATGTTAGAATAGACTTTCATTAAAGCTGTCCTGGATTTCAGGTTTGAAGAATTCATACTCATTCCCCAGGCTATTCTTCTTACTATCGATACATTTCGCTTCTCTCACATTCTTCCTATATTTGGACTTCCATTTCTTGTTAAACAACTCCCACCTGGTAAAGAGGTCCCGAGAAAGCGGTTGTTCTTCATTCAGTTATGTCAAGTAAGTCGATAAAGACAGGCAATTTCTGTAGCTCACTAATACTTGAACCTAGACGTAAAACCTAATCTAAAGCCGTTGATTTTTCTTCTCCCATAGGCGTACTTAATCTACGGGCTCATTGCAGCCACCACAGCCACGGTGACCTTGATGTGTGTCACAATTCACCGGCGTCATCTGATGGTACTTATCCAACCCCATAGTCTTAACTCTTTGCACATGGAATTAGAATGTTGTGAACCACTTCTATTGTCTTTGCAGGTATGGGGATTATTTACGCCAAAATTTGTTTTTGACGCCCTGGGCCTCATTCTTACTGATGTCTTCATACTCTTGGCTCTGCTTTACTACTATATCCGGAGGGAGGTGGATGAAACAGAAGGCTAAACTGCTGATAGCATGAGTTATATGTAAAGTGTTGTTTAGGAGATGCACTTCTAGATTTATCATTTGTATTTGACACCTATTTCACACAGCAGTTACAGGTTTCCCTTATGGAAAGTTGAAAAGTCCGTAGCTCAGAAGCAAAAGTTCGTTGCGCGTTTTTGACAGCGATCATGTACTAAATATGGTGTAATTATATTCTTCTAGTTCGAAAACAAGTTTTGGAATGTTTTTATTGCAGTTAATATTCTGTTATGGAATGGTTAGAACCTCAGAAGTGCTTCTTGACCCTTGTTTCTATGCTTTTGGAAGTTGGTTTTTTGTACTTTATCTTGGCGGCATTTGAGGCATAAGCATTGTTCTATTATGCGTTTACAGTATTTGGATATTGATAATTTGCAATATCAGAATTCAGAAAATGTGACCCGTGGATGAACCCTTTACAAACAAAATTGCAACTGTCACCAGTTTGCAATGCAGAAACTCAATCTGTCACGATTTGGATATTCAAGACTACAGGGCAAATGTTTCTCCATCTTTATATAGTTTTGCAAAATCTAATTTTCCTTTAGGTAGAAAAAACTATGCCAAATACTTGTTGCAGATAGAAAAAATATGTGCCAAATACTTGTTGCAGATCGAAGACGAACACCATGCTGATCATATGATACTTTAAGGTTCAAAATCATATTAACATGTCCGAAAAATGCCGGTTACACGTAACCAGCGACTTAAGGATTTGCGGGTGCTTATGTTACTTTAGCCACAGTTACTCTTACATTTACCAATAGGTTGAGAAACCGTTGGCATTGGCATCGCTTATTGCAGCGGCCGAGAACAAGCTGCTGGTATATTTTTTTCTTTACCCGCGGTTTTTAGGAACCGTGGGCAATGCACTACGTTTAGCTGCGGTCACAACTGCGGGTAGAAAACTGCTGGTGTATGAGCTCTATACCAACAGTTTTTAACAACCGCGGGCAGTAAAACCGCTGCTACATCTCCTGTTTTTTGTAGTGTATATATAAGCAAGAAAATGCCCTTCTCCTATTGCCACATGTGATCTTAGAAGCATTATTTCATTGACACTAGACATGGGCAACCTTGTATTGTGGGATATTGTTGATATCAACATATGAGATGAGAACGAATATAATGCTATCATGGTGCTGGGAAGAGTAATAAGCTTCCATTGAATTTTAGAAGCATATGTTCACTAAAATATCCATAATTTCCACCATGACATTCAGTTAGGAAGATGTTGAATTTTCAATAAACAATTGTTAAGTCCATAATAGAAGGATGAGGACCTTTGGCATTAGAAAACGTCGCCTTCATAGAATCAGAAAGGTAAGCCATTGCGGAATTGCAAAAGATTACTCATAAAACACTCAGTAGCTAGCTTGCCTATTAAACAGCAGCTATTGGACTTATTGTGAGAATGAAAGAACCATGAAGAAACCTAAGAATGTCAAGAAACTAGCAAGATCCTTGGGCGGGGAAACATAATGTTGACCATAAGTTTCTCTTGTACTTGTTAAAATTGTTTTTTTAATAATTTAGTAGGCATATTCTTCTTCAAGGTTTGGCTCTTTAACAACCTAATGTGAAGCATGAGATCAGATGAATTATCTGTAAACTTAGCTGCTCCTTTTACCTTCCACGACTTTGTCCGCGTTGTGGCTTTGGAGCATGCTAGTTTGGCAGTTTTTGGCTCTTCAATGCAATTTTTTGTATTTTGAAGCTCTGAAGAGGGTGTAAGCTTCATTTTTGCTGAAGTTGCATGTGGCTTGTCTCTACTGGGTGTGGTATCAACAGCCAATATGTTCTCTCATTCTATTGTAAATACCTGTTAGCAATGTAATTTTAGCGAACATATGAGATAGTTGTACGGGGAAACTATTGATTGTTTGGGGGTTCTATGAAATCACGTTTACTATCAATACTTACCTGCAATTTTTTTGAGTTTTTGATAGTGCAAAAACTTTCCAGGAAGACTTAGTTGTTCTTTCTGAGCATGGAAATAAATGTAATGAAATATTATACATACTGTCCAATCGATTTAGCTCTTACCAATAGTTCTGAAATGACGTTCATGTGAATTTCTCGTGTTATCTATGTGTCTCAAACCTTTGTAACTGTTAATTCTCCCAACCAGTGTTTATGTCATAGTTATTAAACCCGGACCGACCCGGACGGTCCGACCGGTGACCCGGTGAACCGGACCCGGAGCCGGTCCGGGTCACTACTCGGTTCGTATATGTCCCAAACCCGGTCAAACCCGGCGGGTTTGTGATCAACCCGGTGACCCGGTCCGGATTAACTGGTATGAACCGGTCCGGGGTTTACATGTTTAAGCATTAAAAATAAATTAAAATGCCGGTTTAAACATTTTTAGTGAACGTTTATGTGATTTCATTCATAATAAATGTAAAAAAATGTTAAACAACACATAAAATTAATAATTTGAGCTATTATATGTCAATTTTTAATATATTTCAATATAAACATGTAACATAATATGTTATTAATAATTTTTTATTGACCCACCGGTCCGACCAGTGACCCGCTGGTTGGACCGATGACCCGGTGACCCGGCATCTTTGCCGGATGCCGGGTCAACCTCCGGTCCGGGTTTAATAACTATGGTTTATGTTATACTGGTTCAAATCTATCTAGAAGATTTAGGTCTGGCTGAACAGCTTACAAATATGATCATCATCCTTTGTCCACATGGGGTTTTCTTTCCATTAGCATGTTCCATATCTTAACATGTTAACTGTGCTATATCCATGGATTACCTCTTCGATCATTGAAGCAAGTTCATGTTTGTTGAGTATGACGAATGTTGCGGTCACCTAAATCAGCCACTTCAGCTTGCAAATTGTATCTGTTTTAATAGAAGGGTCATGTTGTGATTTTACAGGATGCTAAAGGTTAACATCTTAGTATAAATATTATGTAAAGTTGGTCCTCACTGCAATCACAGCTTTATTTATGAAAAAGAATCAGTAAGAAAATTCACAATACAATTCTTTACCCGAAACTTTCAAGTCCATCTCCGTGGTCTGAGTTACGTGTTACCTGCTCCGGTGAGAGCTTCTCATATTTTCTCTCTCTGAATCGTTACATCTTCCATTGACTGTTTTTCTTTTCTATTTCTCTTCTCTGATTTGTGACTCATCCAACCATTACCCTACATCTAGCCGACTGCATCATCATTGATCTAGAGTTTCAGAGTGTTTGAGTGCCCTTTCTCAGGTCTGATCTTCTACGTCTCAGATGAAAGAAGGTTGAGTGATTCATCTCAGATTTCACGCTGATGTAGGGCATCATTAGGCATGGTTGGTTCTTTCAAGAAGAGCTAAGTCTGCCACTTCTTGCTCTCATTGGCTCTGCAAATGACACTCAAGATCTTTGGAGCCTAAAGTGGATTTTTGGGAGCTTCTTGCATGGCTTAACTGTAGTTAGTGGCTTAACTAGGTTAGTAGGTCGGTGTGAGTGCTTTTCTGATAGGGTTTCTTCTGGTCTTGCATGCCGCATCTGCCCATCAATTAGAAAATTTCTACGGTTGTCGAGAACTTGTAGGGTCTAGGGTTACTAGCTGGTTTTCTTCTTATTAGGGTTTGCTTGCCTTTTGTCTCCCTCATCTCACTCTTCTCATGGAGCCTAACTCACCAGACTCAAGTCCAGATTACCAAGTCTTCAATCCTAACTTTGTTCCTTTACCATGACAAGGCCCTACGAAGTATGTGAATCATGTTATAGTTTCATTACTTCGAAACCTTTGGCACAACACATTCATAGGGAAGTTCCTTGATGAGAGCCCTCCCCCTTCAACTGTGGTGCAAGAGGAAGTGCATGCAAGTTGGGGCACTCTTAACATGGTGGTGGTGGAAAGAAAACAAAATGTGTTTCTGTTTCACTGTCTTGATCCAAAGGACAAAGGAGCTTTGATCAAGGAAAGGCGCTAATGTTGAAAGATAGGAGCCCAAATCTGGTCCTAGCTGATGTTGAGTTTCGTGCTATTGAAGTTTGGATGCAAGTTCATGGAGTGACAATGGAATACTTCGTATTCCAGTTGGCTGAAGATCTTGGGAAACTTGCGGGAGAGATCTTGGAGATTGACTGGAATGATCAAAGGGTGGTGAATATGGATTATTTCCGGATTCGCATCAGAATTGACCCGCATCAACCATTGATGTCGGGTGCTTTTCTTCATTTGCTGGATGGGGCACCAACATGGCTGTATTTCAGGTATGAGATGATCTTTAAAATTTGTTAGAAGTGTGGTCGAATCGGACACAAAATCTCTAGATGTGACTGGGAAGACTGGATGGTGTTTGATAACCTTAATCAAACGTACCATGAGGCCGGGTATGGATATGTGGTACAGGTAATGTTTGAGCACCATTATCCTCTGTTTTCACCTAGGCTTAGGGCTTTTCGTCTTTATGGTCCTAACAGGTCTACAAAGGTGATGGTGCATGACCTAAACGAATCCCTTCAACAAATCTCACCATCTTTTATAGGGAGAAATCAGAACATGGTATTTAATGTGGATTCATCAAACTGCCCATCTTCTGATGAATCTAACACTTCACCACTGTCGTTTAATTCTCCTACATCGGTTCTTTCCCCATTAACCCCACATTCACCCCACCAAACCATTC
This sequence comes from Linanthus parryae, assembly GCA_023055425.1. Classification (NCBI taxonomy): domain Eukaryota; kingdom Viridiplantae; phylum Streptophyta; class Magnoliopsida; order Ericales; family Polemoniaceae; genus Linanthus; species Linanthus parryae. The sequence continues at coordinate 53,004,823 of JALGPY010000005.1, forward strand.
CGTGAGGTTAAATGAACCTGCCACCACCTTGGGAGTGCTGCAACAAGCAGCATTAAGACTGCGTTCATTGATTGCGACGGGAAAGATTTTGGCGGATAGGTTCAGGGGAAACGAAGTGACAAATGCAACAGCTGAGTTCTTGGTCGTTTCGGTGAAGAAGCGTGGAGGGGCCCACAAATGCAGTAAGCGTCGGTTCGCTTCTTCCCGAGGTGAATGAACTAGGGCGTTCTGAATTTTGAAGTCAAACAGGGGTTGAGTCGGTTCAAAAGGAAGAGAGAATGTTTGGGTCTGTAGCAAATGTGGCTATAAAAGGGAAGAAAATCTTTTCATAAAAGCTTTTCACCACAATGGAGAAGGGGGAGAGTTCATGCATGGCGATCAACCCCAAAGAGTGGACTGTGAACCAAACAGAGATAAAACAATCTGAAAGTAGCGAAGTTCATATGGTGGAAGTAGGAAAAGAGAAAAATGCAGAAGAAAAAGGGAAGCAGTGTCTTGAGATCATCCCTGTGATTGATGAAGAGCCGATCTGCACATGGCCGGTGTTCAAAAATGGAGATTATGGAATTTTAAGCATGGTCCAGTGATGATGATTCAGAGTGGGAATTGAGGAATGAATCTATGGAGGAAATCATGGAAAGGAAACTTGATGTGTTGGAGGTGCTTATTCCAGAAATTGAAGATCAACCCAACATGGAAAGCAACAAGCCAGAGGTTATCATAATCAGTGATGATGAGGATGAAAAGGATGGGAAAATAAATGAAGAGGATGAGATGAAAAAGAGGCAGGAAGAACATAATGAGAAAACGAAGCAAGTGACTGTGGTTCCACCAAAGAAAAGAAAGCAGTGGAGGCTAGAGGAGGAAGAATGAGTTAATCAGGGTAAGAGATCTCGTTTATCCCCTGTCCATCACCTAATTAACCCACCAGGTATTTGCATCCTATGTGTTTTAATTAATGAATCTAGATTAGATGATAGAATGGATACTTTAGATGCTAGGTCTCCGTTAGGAATTTGGGTCTGGCTAGTGGAGGATTTCCTCCTTCATGATCGTTGCGATTTTAGGAAGGTTGTCCCTAAACAACCTCAAATGGCGCCATGAATGCCATAGCCTGGAACTGCAGGGGTCTTGGTCAACAACATGCAGTTCATGATGTTTTTAAGTTGACCAAATTGTTTGACCCTTCAATTTTCTTTCTTTCAGAAACTAACCACTCAGTTAAGTTTGTAAATTCGAAACTTAGGAAATTAGGGTTCCATTCGTTTGGGGTGGACTCTAAGGGTAGTTCTGGGGGTTTGTGGGTGTAGATAGTGCTTTCTGAGCTAGCAGATCTTGGCCACGTGGCAACCATACAGCACACCGTATTGTGCTCCACACACACTGGATCACCACCCGCGCTGATCCATGTGGGGGCTGCGAGACAGGGCCCTCGCATACCACTGCACGGCACTTGTAGGGACTTAGTGGTTTGGAGGCTAGAGTAAGTCCTGTCGCGTGCGAGCCAAGCCCGCACGCGACCTTTAGTAACTGCTTTTGAGAGATTTATGGCACGAACTCCATAAACCCGGTCAATCCGGTCAAACCTGGTCAACCTCGTAACGGTTCCGGTATTCGCGCATAACGTGCGGTAACGGTCCCTATATAGGCGGACGAACGTGCCGTTGCGGTTAAGCTAATTAAGCCGCCATTGATGGGCGCATTAACCACACTGCAACGGTCACATTCTCCATTATATATAGGACGTTAACCTTTCCATACAAAGGAGAACACACTAGCCATACGCGGAAGCTCTGCCAAACCTCTGTCTCTCTCTCAGACATTACTATTGCCTTACTCTCTCCCTACACACAACCCCACTCTTCCTGTGCTATCTCTGATCCTCTACTTACGGTGTACACGGAGGTCTCCCTACCGGAATCTCTTGTGCACATTTTGGTGAACCCGACGTGAACTTACCATCTTAAGCAGCCATGTCTCAGGAGGATGATGTCAGCAACAGATCGCCTTCCACGGAGGACGCTTCAGGAGAGGAGATTCGCCGTACCCCTACAGCCCCCGGTGAAGCTCCGACGCTAGAAGCCTTGGACGCCACCATCCAAAGTCAGGCGAAGGCTCTCAAAGCTCAGTCTGCGCAGCTAGAACGGATCATGGCTGTCTTGGGGAATCTTGCTCCAAACCCTGCACCAGCCACCGCCGTCTCTCAGGGAGGAAGAGTATCCACCGCTCAAGGATTGGGAGCGTCAACCACACCACCCAACCCTAATCTGCAAACTCCACCGGCGACTACGCAGCTACCCTCGATTCAGGGGTCAACAGCCCAAATGTTGCCTCTCACCGCTCACACTCCTCACCCTCCGGCTTTGGTACCTAATCCGGCCTCACAGTATCCCTTGCCTCCTCCAACGGCAATCTGGGGTAACGTGAATTCGCAATACGTCCCTAGCCCTCCTGCGGCGTATGTGTCGCCACCACCTGCAACAAATCCTTCTCCCGTCACCGAGGGAAGTACTCCGGAGTGTATGACGTCACTCCAACGACGCATAGACACCACTCTGGCTCACCAATCGTTCGCAGATACCATCATTCCGAAGCTCGACAACGATCCACCTATCCCACGAGAGATCTATCTCATGCCTAACCCTGCTGGGTACAAGGCTCCTAAATGGGATAAGTTCGAGGACGTCAATGGGAACGCCCATGAGCATGTCATGCGTTTCATTGATGTGATGGGGCCATATGGAGCCGATCCCAAACTGCTGATGCGAGAGTTCCCGAAATCCTTGGGGAACGTGGCTTACAAGTGGTATAGGACGTTGGGAGCCGGATCCGTGAAGACCTGGGACGATATGGTCCAGAAGTTCTACACCAAATTCTTCCAGATGGAGGAAAAGGTGACGATGATACACCTCTCGCGGATGTATCAGAAGCGCGAGGAGGACGGAATAACTTTCATCAAGAAGTTCAGGGCCAAGTCCTTGGAATGCAAAGATGTGATACTCGAAAGCAGACTCGTGGAGATATGCTTGCAGTGCATGCGAGACGAGTACAAAGGTGGCTGCGAAGCTAGCAGAGTACAACATCAGGCAGATATGCTCCACCCCATACTACCCGAAGGGGAATGGGCAAGCAGAAGCGACCAACAAGACGCTGTTGAGAATTTTGAGCAAGATGGTCGCAGATGACCACAAGAAGTGGGCTGATTCTTTGAGCATAGCCCTGTGGGCTTACCGGACTTCTCCAAGGACACCCACAAGGGTCTCACCATTCCTTCTATGCTATGGAGCTGAGGCTGTGGTACCTGCGGAAGTAAAAGTTAACTCTGCAAGATTGGCTTTCCACGCATTGTACGACAATCAGCGCGACCATGACTTAGTCTGCTAGAAGAAAAGCGGGAACAAGCTAAAAGGACCAACAAGCGGTATCAAGAAAGGATCGCTCGTGCGTACAACAAAACAGTCCAACGTAGAGATTTCGCAGTTGGAGATTTGGTCTTACGCGCATCTGACCATTGCATGCGAGAAGCGGCTCACCCAAAATTCGCAGCCAATTGGGAAGGACCCTTCGAAGTCACAGAAGTCATACGGAGGTTGCACGGAACGACCTCAACCCCAAGCTCAGTCAACATGCGTTGGATTAAGAAGTACTATCCTTGACTTCTCTCATTTTATACGTTTTATTACAACGTTGCTTTATGCTTTGTATAGCCATGATTTGCACAATCTCCTCTCCCCTATGAGAGGATTGTAATCTCACCTCTCCCATATGAGAGTACTATAATAAAAGACTTCTCCCAAATGAGAAGAATTTCATACTTCTGGCTTTTTTCATATCGCTTCATTTGGTTTATTATTACTGTTAGCAAAAGCCTATCCGCCGCGGTAGCAGCCTATGCAAATGCGATCTTAATTGATCTTCTAAGCCTATCTGTCGCGATAGCAGCCTATGCAAATGCGATCTTAATTGATCTTCTAAGCCTATCTGTTATGATAGCAGCCTATGCAAATGCGACCTTAATTGATCTTCTAAGCCTATCTGTCACGATAGCAGCCTATGCAAATGCGATCTTAATTGATCATCTAAGCCTATCTGTCACGATAGCAGCCTATGCAAATGCGATCTTAATTGATCTTCTAAGCCTATCTGTCACGATAGCAGCCTATGCAAATGCGATCTTAATTGATCTTCTAAGCCTATCTGCCACGATAGCAGCTCATGTGAAAACAATCTTAAGTAATCTTTTAAGCCTATCTGTTGCGATAGCTGCTTATGCGAACGTGATCTTAAATGACCCTTCAAGCCTATCTGCTGCGATAACAAAGCCATACAAATGCGATTTGAAAATCGTTGTGAAGTCTATCTGCCATGATAGCAACATTGTGCAAAGCGATCCTAAGTGGTCTACAAAAGCTTATCTGATAAGATAGCACTTGCACTTGAATCCAAAACACAAGCCCATCTGCCAAGATGGCACAGCTGCGAAAACACGATCTTGAACGATCTAACAAAATATCTGCGAATTTATACGGCAGATAGCAAACGCGAAGTATGTATATAGCATTACACAAGGCGAAATCTGCTGATACGCATGCGAAATTGTATTTTGTTGTAACAAAACAGCAAATCATACAAATCAATTTATCATTATGAGTCAAAAGGACTTAGAATTTATCTGTCTAGATAGCAGCTTACAAGCGAAAAAGCTCAAATCTAACTACGCAGCCAACATGGCTTACAATGCATTCGAAAAGTAACTTACAAGCACGAAGTTACACATCGCGGGAATCCCGACTGAAAAGGGATGAACCTAACGGTCCTAACACCAGCTATGCGATGCACAGATCTGCGGCATAAAGATCTGTCGCAAGTAGGGTCTTGCTATAAAATGAACGTCCTACGAGATCCACAAGAAGCCATACGTTCAAGATCCCAGTATTTGACAAGGCCCTTGTCTGATCCACACCCCATGAGATGTGCCTGAGGGACCACCGGTTCCGGCGTTCAACAGGCAAGCAGAAGCTCCAAAGGGCAAGGGCTCCTTGTAGACGGGGATGAACGCAACGGTTCGCTACCCTGAGCTCACGAACGTGGGGGCAGTAAGTCCTCCTCCAGGGATGCTGGAGGAGAATTCCACCGTTCATTACGAGTCGGTAGCAAGGTCACTACGGCGCTGCACCTCACCGGGAGGCGGCCGGAAACATGACCTGCAAACATAATAGACGAAGAAAATTCTTCGAACACACATGAGATATCATCTCCATCCTCTTTATAAAGGTTACAAAGATCAGTAAGCCTCATAAAGCGGATCTTGGAAACTATTTCTATAGCACAAAGAGCAAACTCAGGTTTCACAACTTGGAGTTGCCATGAATCAACGAAAAACAAGCGTTGAAGCCAGCAGTCGTAAGGACTCACGGAAAAGCACATTTTTTGGGATAAAGAACCCAAATAGCAAAAGACAGGGTTTATATAGACCTTGTGGAGACTCTTCAGTTGCCAAGATGAGTCAGCAGAATTTGAAAAGAGGGTAAGATCAATCACTTACGCCTTGAAAAGCGGTAACGATCAATTACCCTACTAAAGGCTACGACGATTCAGTTGCGTATCCTAATTAATGACGGATGGTCATGATTCGGATGGACTTCCCAAGGAAAGCGTGCTTATCTTATGAGAAATTAGCGCGAAAATCAAGCAGAATATCAATTGCTGATGTCATAATTAGATATGCATAGAGATATTCCATCAAAACCCGAAAAGGGCAAAACGGGCGCTTCGGTTCTTTTGTTAAAAAAAAGGGGGGAGAAACCCTAGCAACATCACATTAATGTTCTTAGCAACATTACATTAATGTTTCTGCTATTTGTTTGCTACTTTTCAAATTCAAAAAAATCAAAGTAAACCCTTGATCAAGGAGTCATGAGGGGTGAACTGACGGCTCAGATTCTCCACTTGCTCCACTTCCTGCTTCAACTGCTCGCACTTGGCATTCATCTCATGATAGAGCTTCATAGCCTCTTCAACTTTCTGCTTTTTCTTCTCCACCTTCTGCTTCTCAGCTGCGAGGTTTTGGTGGCCGAGTTTCAGAGTTACGGCTGCGCGAATAAGAGTAACTCTTTTTATAAGAAATTTGAAACCCAGCCTGCCTTGAACTTTAGTCAGAAGATTTTGGCACATGCCAAAAAGCAATTCGGCACTCTGAGAAGAAATGGTCGCAGGCGTGGCCGCAGACAACTGCTCCAAAATCCAAATGGCCTCGGTAAGAAACAGCCTTCTGTCAAAGGGCCCTATCTCCAGAGATCTCGCAAATGATTGGGGGTAGGTGAGGCGCATCCGAACTAGCCAGTCCACATCGGCTTGCTTCAAACCTAAAGCAATGTCAAAGCTAAGTTATGCTATCAAACTCGCAAATGAATAATGCGAGATGCAAACAGCAAACCACGACTTACCAGTCCCTTCAAGGATCTCACGAAGAGAAGGAATGCGTGTGGCAGGAGTGGTTGAGGACTGTCCTCGTTCCATAGCCCTCCTGTCAGCTGCGAGCTCTAACTCCTCATAGTTAGGAGGAAGAGTATAAGCCGCACCAGTCGCAATCGCAGCCCCGACCTGAGAGCCCCAAAAGCTCCACGCAGGAAGTGGCGTCGCCGACTCAGTCATCGCTGGAGGCATAGTGGCAGCCAAAGTTGCTTGGCGAGGGACACTTTCAGATGCGGTAGCATCAACAGGACTTGTTCTTACTTCCTCAGCGCCAGCATGGGCATCTTCCTCCATTAGCACAGCGTCAGCCTCGGCATCATCTGAAAGTTCGATGATGTCCTCAAAAGGCTCTCCTGCATATTCAGCAGCTGCGACGGGCTTCTCGGTATGGGAACTCGGAATCGGAACATAGGACGCGGAAGGTTGAATTCTTTGCTCCAGCACAGGTTCATCAGCATCGCCTGCGATACAAAATGCGATAGTATGAGGTAACTCGTATTGTACGTTATTTTACTATCTTTGCTAAAGCTAAGAGCAAGCACCTCCACGCGAAGGTGGGATTGCAGTATCTTCGTCATACACTAAAGACGTGGAACCATGCCCTATTAGTGTGTCCTCATTAAGCATGTCTTTAAAATGAGCGTGACCTAGGGCGCGAAGAAACTAGTCATGATTATGCTTTGAGTTGCTAATCTTAGTTCACGCAGATCGATCAAGTGATTACCTGAGGGTTCACCGCACTTGCCTACTAGACAACGGCGAATGTCAGCTTTTGACACACCATGCTTTAACGCACCCATGATAACATCTCGATAAGTTACTGCGAGATTAAAAATCTAACCTTTATTGCCGCCTGCGATTTCTTCAAAATCCGCTTGGGCTTGCTCCAAAGCTGCTGCATCCTCTTCTGGAGCCGCATCCTCCTCTTCCGCTTGAGGAGCCACCTCTTCGGGAAGCGCATCTTCCTCATCAGCTGGACGAACTAAGTCGTCAACATGTTGCTCTTCAAGGCTCCGCTGCCTCACACACTCGAGCTCCTCCTCTTCTCGCTGCCTTCTCCTTTCAGCAGCTTCCGCGGCTGTCTTCCTGGACTCGGCAAGAACGTCCTCGCTTATGGGTTCGTCCGGAATGCCAGAATGAGCATCCCTCTTCTGTCTCTTGGCCAAAAGGCCACCGATGGTCTCATCATCATCATCATCTGCGAAGAAACGATTGGTTCAAGATCGAGTTGCAAAAGAATTATGATAATGAGAAGGGAAACGCGATGGAGGTACCTCCTGATTCTTCCTCATGTATCACATTTGCTCTTTCTTCTTCTTCTTCATCACCTTCTCTGGGCTCCCGCCTCTCCTCTTCTTCCTCCTGGCCGAATGGAACGAAAGTCTCTACTGCGAGCTCCTTCCGCGCTCTACTAGGCATGCGACCTTTGCCTTTGTCCTTGGCAGGAAGGGACTTCGCTGGAGGGGAAGTTGGAGCACTTCTAGGGGAAGAAATTGTAATTCCCTTTTGCCTGGGTCTCTTCGCTCTTGGCGCGGTAGTCGCTGGAGGAGACGGATTATCTCTGGGTGGAGACGAAGCCGGAGCATTATCTATCAGCGAGTCAGCAAAAGCGTTCATGACTGCGCGAATCCTGGTTTCGACCTCAGGATCCATCCTCGATGCTAGCAGGAACGACTGTCCTTGTCTTCTTGTGGTAACAATAGTGTTAACCAGCGACTTGGAACGATCGCCAGATGCGAACCTCCGCACATGGCACTACAGCGAGCAGTGTAAGATAAAGATGTCAATATGAGAAAATCAAGAAGTTAAACGCATGCAAAAGAAGTTGCTTACCTTAGCAAAAGTCTCGCTATATCTGATGACATGCGAGTCGCCTTTCTTAACTACGACAATCTTTTCATCCAGAATGATGGCAGGGCACAAATGGTTCTCATGATCCAACAATGAGTAGCAACCGTATTCAGACTCGTCCAGACTGCAATTGGGACGAAACGGAAAAGAGTTTCTTTTGATCAAAGGAGCTCTGCTTGGCTGGGGGGCCGACTGCGTCTCAAATCTCGTCTGCTGGGCGATCCAGTATGAGAGCCAGTTCTTGGAACAACCACCCTCGCGGTTACCTGCAGGCTGCTCAAAGGGAAGATTGTTCATAAAGACTGTTTTGCACTCCTTTGTCAGCAAGCGCTTATAGCAGCCTCTGATAATGGACTTTGGCCAGATTGAGGGTGCCACTACATCAAAGCCGAACTGGGGAGAAACTCGAGTGGGGTCAACATCCACAGTAATCCTTTCGTATCTCGGCGTGAGCTCACGAATATGCTCTGCGAGAACAGGTAGGGAACCTCGCAGGCACCAGCAAAAGAATTCGCGGTAGCGTTCATGGAAATGCGATCCCTCTTCAAAGAGGAGCTCTTCTGAGAAGACAACGCCCTTAGAAGGGTACAACTTTGGAAACCATCGCACGTTCTCAATACGCACGACATAGGGCCTGGCAATGAAATCTCGCCGGTTGTCGCATATCAGGCTCCAAACGCACTTGGTATTCTTCGCTCCGAACCACCTCGTATCTCTGCCGCTGTTACGCTCCTCCATCTCGCCTGGGGGACACCACTTGTTGGGCTTAGAAGCAGTTAGGGCATAAGAAGGCCATCGCTCAAAGACCCACATCGTCAAGAAGGCAATGTTGACGAAAGTCAGTATGTCGAGGCGGCCACGCGACTCTTTCATGGCCACAACCAGCTGATCCAGTCTATAGTATAGCGTGCCCAAGACCAAGGGTCCAAGCGCGACTTTCTGGCCAAGGGCCAGTTTCACAGCAAGCGGCAGAACATGATAGAAGACCCCATCATGCGGGTGACCATCGGTTAAGTACCTCGACAGCCAGGCACAGAGGAAAGCGCAAAGGGTCAAGTGATAGCCGTTACCTTCCACATAATTCTTGGCCTCCGGGTCTTGACTCAGAAGCTTCTTGGTAATGCTGCTGTTCGCGTAGTCACGGAAGAAGTACTGCACCCATTTGTTCCAAGTATTCTTCGCAGACGTATCAACCAACTGCCAGTTAGGAAGGGCTTTGGTAGTGGTCCACCGGGTGGAGATTTTCTTTACCTCTGATAGGCACTCCTCCTTCGGCGTGTACAAAGCAATCTCCGCATCCGTCCTCAAGGAACTCAAAGGGTCCACCTCGCCCATGGGAGACAGATCATACAGCATATGCACGTCCTCGAGCGTGGGAGCAGCCTCGAACTCAGCAAAGTGAAAAGTGTGAGTCGCAGGCGAGTAGCGGGAAAGAAGGTTTAGAAGCATGGGCTGGTCCAGCTTCACGGCAGCACCCTTCATAGCACGAACGGCGAAGTATACGCCGGCCTCATTAAGAGTTGCAGCATGATCGGTCAACACATGGTAAATGCACTCATCCATGTAGTCCAATTTCTGGACAAAAGCTTGGGTGGAAATCGCAGCATACGAGAAGTACCCATTTTCGATTCCCAATCGAACAACGTCCTCGGAGCCAATCAACTCGAGCAAGGCTGATTTAACGGGAGGAGTTAATGTTAGCAATCCCTCATTGGGGACAGAAGTAGGAAGTTTCTTTGTCTTAACTCTCGCATGGTAGAAGTCCTTGCCACCCAGGTAGGGGGCTTTTCGCCAAAGAGCTTGTGGAAGATCAGGTATTTCTTCGTCCTCCTTGGTGGGTCTAGTTCCTCTTGTCTTTGCCATTCCTGCGGAAAAGCAAGAAAAAAGGGGGGAGAAATATGCCACACTTCAGTTCGAATTCTGAGATTCAAGATCTATGGGAAGAAAGATGAACAGTTTCTGGTATCAATTTCAGAAATTAGAGGTTGGAAATTGTTCGCATTATCAAGAATTTAAAACCCTACATCCAAGGTCCTTATCATTGGGGGATTAAGCCGAAATTGATCTCAAAGATTGGAGCTTCCTCACAAGTTTTCAACAGATAATATGTCATGGGTCTGCAGATCCAACACAGTTCAAAGCGTACACCGGCATGTTAAACAAAATTAAACAAGGCCAACCTTGTTTTGATGAAGCTTGCTTGGCTGCACACAGTCGAAGAAGACGATTGAAAAGAGTGAACTGGTGATTGATTATTTGGATCTGCTCTCGAAGACTTCCGGGTATCATTCACTTGGAGAGAAAGAAGTGATGCTTTGCAACAATGGAGGGTACAGAGTATTTATCCAAAAACAATGAAGGGTTGCTTCCTTTCAGTAGTCGAATCGCAACCGTCACCGTCGAATCGCGCAATCACAGGACAAGCTGACGTCACGCCTAAAACCCTAAAGGCCAGACGGCACGACTCTAGGGGTTTTAGGTCATAATGGCACGCACGGGGGCTGAATTCACTCATGTTTGAATTGGTGCGTGGCGGCGACGCGTATGTTGGTTTCCGCGCATGGAAGTCTATACAGCTATGAGCCTTCACGCGCAGAAAGGGGGCTAATGTAGATAGTGCTTTCAGAGCTAGCAGATCTTGGCCACGTGGCAACCATCCAGCACACCATATTGTGCTCCACACGCACTGGATCACCACCCGCGCTGATCCATGTGGGGGCTGCGAGACAGGGCCCTCGCATACCACTGCACGGGACTTGTAGGGACTTAGTGGTTTGGAGGCTAGAGTAAGTCCTGTCGCGTGCGAGCCAAGCCCGCACGCGACCTTTAGTAACTGCTTTTGAGAGATTTATGGCACGAGCTCCATAAACCCGGTCAATTCGGTCAAACCCGGTCAACCTCGTAACGGTTCTGGTATTCGCGCATAACGTGCTGTAACGGTCCCTATATAGGCGGACGAACGTGCCGTTGCGGTTAAGCTAATTAAGCCGCCATTGATGGGCGCATTAACCACACTGCAACGGTCACATTCTCCATTATATATAGGACGTTAACCTTTCCATACAAAGGAGAACACACTAGCCATACGCGGAAGCTCTGCCAAACCTCTGTCTCTCTCTCAGACATTACTATTGCCTTACTCTCTCCCTACACACAACCCCACTCTTCCTGTGCTATCTCTGATCCTCTACTTACGGTGTACACGGAGGTCTCCCTACAGGAATCTCTTGTGCACAGTGGGTAGGTTGGAAACCTACATTAAAGGTTGATGTAGTCTTCTCCTCCAATCACTTTATTCTCATTAAGGTTGGTCTCCAAATCGTTGGAAATTGTTTGGTTGGTTTTATTTATGGACCGCCAAATATGAGAGACAGGGAAGGCTTCTGGGCGGAGATTGAATCAACTTTGTGTCAATTGCGCCTTCCCTTTCTTTTAATGGGGGATTTTAATCATCAAATTCTCACTTTAAACAACAAAATATGTCCAAATAGGAATATTGATCAGGGAGCGGAAAAATTACGGGATTACCTGGGGAGTTGGGGTTTATTTGAACTCAAAAATGTTGGACCATGGTTTACTTGGACAAATAATAGGGCTAGTTCCATGCCTACATTTGAATGCCTTGATCGGGCTTGGATCAACTTAGCCTGGCTGGATACTTTTCCGTGCACCATACAGCAAAACTGAGGGTTTTACTCGTCTAACCATTGTCTCATTCTTGTTAAAACCCAACCTAGGAAGATCCAAGCTAGAAGGCTTTATGAGTTCGAAGCCTGGTGGACAAATCATCAGGCAATTCATGAGATCATTAGGTATATTTGGTCTTTAGACTTCCCTGGATCTCCCCTCTTCAGACTTCAACAACTTTTAAAAATAAGGGTTAAGACCACGAGTTTTTGGGCTAAATGCAATGGTTCTCTGAAAACTAAGATTGAAGCATCTAGCACTACTAGAAATCTTAGCAAATACCACATTTTATTTGTATCATTTGAACAAATGCGGTAATTGATACCCTAAAACAGCATTATTATTAATGTTGCAAACTAAATGCTGTAAGTTTGCAGCATTATTCCAATAATGCTGCAATGTTTGGCTAAACAGAATACAAATTGCAGCATTAATCCAATAATGCTGCAATGTTCATACAAATTGCAGCATTAATCACATTAGTGCTGCTTTTTCACAAATCTAATGTTTTACTTTGCAGCATTAGCAAACTAACGCTGCAATAAAAAAAGTTAAAAAAAATATACATTTGCAGCATTAATCACATGAATGCTATTTTGTACAAAAAATGCTTAGTATTTTAGCATTACAAAGTGTAATGCTGCTATCACAAATTATTTTGGGCGTGCAATCAAACTTTCACAAAATATTGGGGAAATTGAAAATTAACAAAAAATTTAACCACCAAAACAAAACCCTACCCAGCAATCAGCACACCTTATCTTCACCCCAACCCTACAATCTCTTTTTCTCACTTAACATCTGATCCTCTCTTCTTCACCCCAACCACTACCACCGTCACCATCACAACCAGCCATCCTCAACACCGGTCAACCTCCACCACCATCCACACCCACTCAGCCTCTCTCACACCCATCTTCGCTTCCAAGTCAGCCAAGAGGTGGACGCCTTCCACAACGACGGCTGGTGGGAGGTCGTCGTCATCTCCGTCCTCAAAGGCGGCCAGAGGTACTCCCTCTTCTTACGCTGCTCCCGCAAGCAGCTCAAATTTCACGGGTCCGATATCCGCCTCCACCGCGGATGGATAAGAGAGAGGAGAGATGGACCAAATCTCGCTCTTAATCAATCTCTCTTTCTCTCTCGCCGGATCTGTTTCTGGTAATCATCTGTGTTCATCAGATGAGGCATCAGGTCTGTTCTCGTAACCTTCGATCTTCGTTTTTACGCGTTTTTCTTTGTTTGTTGTGCTAGAATCAACCCATTGTTTGAAAAGCACATCCAAGCTAGGGTTTTCAATCTCAAGGCTTCTACTTCCATGAGAAATCTCAACCATATGGTTAGTTATTCCTAATTGCTTGTTCAATTTTTGATGTAATTATTTATGTGATGTGGAATGTTGTGGTTTAATTTAATCTCATGTTGTGAATTGGAATTTTTTGGTAGATATTGAAATTATTCCTGAGATCAGAGAAGCCATTTTAGGTGTCTTGTCTATGGATTCTACTCCGATCCGGTTGTCGTTGATCGAGGTATTTTTCACATCACATGGATTCTCTCAGTTGTGAAATGATGTCTTAGTGTATAATTCTGAAGACAATTGTCTCAATTGTGTATTTAACAGGCAGAATTAATGAGCCTACAATTTGCGGGAAGCAAAAATGCCTTGCCAAGAACTCAATGTCGCTTGTTCATAATCGATGCGGGTAAAACTTTGAATATGCAATATAATGGTTAAATCATTTGTTGGAATAGATGCCCTAGAGGCAATCTAGTTTAGTATGAATTTATTTGTGGCTAGAAAATTCATTTATTATTTATTGGATATTTAATATAATGAAGTCCTTGGATTTACAATTATGTTGTTTATCTTAAATATCCCTAGTCCAGTATAATGATTAATGGGACAATCATCTAAAGACTAGTATGGGGTTGGATTGATATGGAGATATCATGATCCAACTTATAGGTGTGCATTAAGGGTAATGGCGCACTAGATTGACCAATCTCCGAGAAGGCTACATACACGTCATGTTAAGTCACAATTGCTTCTCGCGGTGAAATTGTATTGTCATCCTTAGACTTGAAGTCGCTAGATATTCTAGTTGTGGATTATTATGATTTTGGTAGCATTAAACGCTACACCGTAGCTGGGTAGTTATAAAAGGCGTGTACCAGATACAATAAGAATCAAGCTTAGAAATCGTAGTGGACGTAGAAAGAATTTGTCCCTCCAACATAACGGGAGCAAATATCCTAGGCCACTCGAGGGATAGTGCTTATAGAATGTCTGGCCAGACTCAAATAAATCAATATGGTATATTGATGTTATTTGCACGAATAAGGCTATTCCCATGGATCGAGAAACTATGGATTGGATATACGAGTGTGACTTGTCTGTCTCGTGTTCAATCCGGATATAGAGACAAAGGGATGAGACAATTACTTGAACAAGGTTTGTCAAGATGACTATTCTATTAGTTGGCTAGAATGGATGTTTTGCTAGAAACCGCTCCATATTAGAAAATTGTTGCTACCAACTAGATAGAACCTATGGGGTCACACGCTATATAGAGTTGAACTAGATTTGGGAATTAATTAATAGGATTAATTAATTAGAAGGATCACTTTGCAATACCTTGCAAACTTAGTAGGGACTAATTTGCAAGGAATGGACTAAATTGAATTCTAGTAGGACTAGAATAAGTCCTTTAGGTTGTTGGCAAGGATTTGTTGGACTATATAAAGGACACTCCTTCCTCCCTTCCCACACTTATGACCTTTGATCATAACTTGAGTGGGAGAGAACAAAAAGGAGAGAGCAAGCAAGCAAAGAGGAGCCGCCACCCCCCTTGCTCGCCGCCCGTCCCCGTCGGCCACAAGGAGGCCGATACCTCCTTGTTTCGTCTCGTTTTTTCGTGATTCTTCTTCCTCTTCCTCTTCCGGGCTAGCACCAAGGATTGGAAGATCTAGTATTCAACTCTAGGCGTGGATCAACTATAGAGAACGTGACACAATTCGCGTTTGAAGTCATCAAAGGAGAACCCTAAGGTGTGTTATTGATTTCTTCTCTTACCATCGTTATGTCTCTTGACTTGTGATCCTTGG
Organism: Linanthus parryae; assembly: GCA_023055425.1. Taxonomy (NCBI): domain Eukaryota; kingdom Viridiplantae; phylum Streptophyta; class Magnoliopsida; order Ericales; family Polemoniaceae; genus Linanthus; species Linanthus parryae. Next base: position 53,019,940 of record JALGPY010000005.1, read on the forward strand.
AGGGTTTTGCATGGTTTATGATTGTTTGTGTTTCCGTTGCGCATCCATGAATCAAAACCCTACAGTGGTATCAGAGCCACAGGTCGTAGAGCATAAACGTGGTTTATTTGTCAATTATCTATCATAACAAGACATAGTTTTTGCATTGGATGCATGAATTAGTGTGTTTGAGAAATTTTAGGATCTTAGATCTAGGGTTTGGGCATCCTTGGGGAAGAAGGAGTTCCTCCCATACAAGAAAACAACCAAACTTGGGCACCAAGCAAGGGAGTTGTTTTGGAAACAACTCCCAAAGGAGGTTTGACCCCCTTAGGGGACCGCCCCTCCTTGCTTTCCGCCCAAGCAAGGCTCGGCCTAGGGGCCAGGGCAGCCCTAGCCCGCGGCTTAGCCGCGTGGGCTAGGGGCTGGCCGTACCAAGGCCTTTTCGGTTCTCTTTTGGGCTCGGGCAATTAGATTGTTGGGCCCCATGGACTGTTTTAACCCTAGAATATCCTAAAATCAATTAAAATTGACTAAGCGCGTTAAAATTGGATTTTAACTGTTTATGTGCAATTCGCATGGGTGTTGGATATGGCCTTAGGATGTGGTTTGTTGTGGATGTTTAATTTTTGTGGTTTGGTTTACGGCCTGCAAGCTGATCAATTAATTGTAATAATTAATTTGGGTTTATGGCATGCGAGCCATTTTTTTTCTCAACTTGTGAGATTTATTTCATTTAGTATAGTTTTTGCTAGTGCTAGATAGAGTATATTGTTAGCCAAGATTGAAGAAAAGAAGCCCAAAGCCAAGAGGAGCCACAAAAGATGGAGCATGGAGCATTCCACATGCCTATGAAGGATGGACCAAAAGATCAAGACGCATGGAGATGTGTTTGCTTTTAAAGTTCATAGATAATTCCATTGGCTTGGAATTATCTTAGTCTAGAAAAGGCCATATCCACATCACGTTTTATTTTTGTTTTGTGGTTGTTTATTTTATTGTCTTATTATTTTGTGGTTGGTGTATGGATGATGCATACAATTAGGATAATAAGATAATTAGACAACCCGGATCTATTATTTGGAGTTGTGCCCAAACTCAAATAGATGGATTAGTTGATATTGATCAACAAAATAATTAAAATTGAATTTAAAATCCCTCAAAATTCAAATATTTTGTTCTTTCCTTCTCGTTATTTAAACACTCATTATCATCATGATTTATCAAGCTCGTGCGTGCCAAAGCATGGCGACTTGGTTCATAATGATGGAATGCGATGGCACAAGCTAGTAATGTGCAACTGTTTAAATAAGATGTTGAACACAACTAGGCTATTAATATGATTAAGAAACCTAGAGGCAATCAATTGGGATTATCCATATGTATGGATAAATAAGGAGTTATTTGCCCAATTGAACCAAGAGTTGCATAAGGGATGCAATTGGAATTGTTCCTACCTAAAGTAGTCAAATTATGGGTGACTTGCCAAAGCAAGCTCATAAGGAGATGAAACATGGATCTTGGCCCACTAGAAATATAAGGATATTTTCCGCATTAATATCTTGAGGGTTATTAATCCATAGAAAAATAGTGGGAGCTATATTTGATAAACTAGCCATTATTGAATATAGTCAAAAATTCACAAATACTAAAACTTGCGTATTTTCGTTTTGTAGAATACCAAATGGCAAACAACTCATCGAGTTCACAACATTCTCTACGATCTGTCCTTGAGAAGGACAAGCTCTCTGGAACCAACTTCCTTGATTGGTACAGAAACTTGAGAATTGTTCTCAAGCAAGAGAAGAAACTCTACGCAATAGAGGAGCATGTTCTAGCAGGTCCAGAGAACCAAACACCTGCAGCCCTAAAGGCGTATCAAAAGCGTGTTGATGACGCTAATGATCCGGCCTGCCTTATGCTATGCACCATGACTTCTGAGCTTGAGAAGAAACAAGAAAACATGAATGCTGTCGATATGATCGAGCATATGAAGCAGCTCTTCCAAGAGCAGGAAAGGGTTGAGAGGTATGAGGTCTCTAAGGCATTATTCAAGTGTCATCTGGCAGAAGGGAACCCGATGGGACCCCATGTAGTCTGTAAGATCGGGTACTCGGAGACTCTCGCCCGACTAGGGTTCTCGGTTGGCCAAGAGTTGGCAACCGATATCGTGTTGCAATCGTTGCCCGAGAGTTATGGACAATTCATCATGAACTATAACATGAACAAGATCGTGAAACCACTGCCAGATTTACTCAATATGTTGAGGACAGCTGAACAAAGCATCAACAAGGGTAAGGGAAAGGCCATTATGATGGTGCATAAAGTAAAGGGCAAAAGGTTTGCCTCATCCTCCAAGGGCAAAGGCAAGTCAGTTTCCAAGTCCAAGGAACCTGCCCTTAAGCCTTTTGGTGGCATTGCCAAAGGTGTGACTAAAGGTGAGTGTCACCACTGCAGTTAACCTGGACACTGGAGGAGGAACTTCCCAAAATATCAGGAGGACAAGAGGCTTGGAATAGTGATTCCACCACCACCAGGTATTTTTGTTGTAGATGTCAATTTAATTGTCTCTACATCATGGGTATTAGATACTGGATGTGGATCTCACATTTGTCGAAATGTGCAGGATCTAAAGAGAAGTAGAAGATTGGCTAAAGGGGAGATAGATCTGCGCGTTGGGAATGGAGCAAAAGTTGATGCGTTGGCCGTGGGCGTGTGCGAGCTATCTCTGCCTTCAGGATTAGTTTTATAATTAAATAGTTGCTATTTTATGCCTGCTATGAGCAGAAACATTATTTCCATTTCTTGTTTGGACAAGGATGGTTTTAATATTTCAATAAAGAACATTTGTTGTTCCTTTTATTTAAATAATATTCACTATTTTAGTGCGCAATTATTTAATGGACTGCATGTCCTTGATCTAAGCAATCCCGTCTACAACATTAATACCAAGCGGATTAAAATAAATGATTTAAATCCTGCTTACTTATGGAACTGTCGTTTAGGCCACATAAACGAGAAACGTGTATCTAGACTCCATAAGGATGGACTACTAGACTCATTTTTTTGAATCATATGAGACATGTGAGGCTTGTTTATTGGGAGAAATGACAAAGTCCCCTTTCAATAAGAAAGGTGAGAGGACTAGTGAGCAATTGGCACTCATACATACTGATGTGTGTGGACCATTTGCCACGCCTGCCAGGGGTGGTTACGTCTACTTCATTACATTTATTGACGATTACAGTAGATATGGATTTGTTTACCTCATGAGGGCCAAATCCGAATCCTTTGAAGTGTTCAAAGAATTCAAGAATGAAGTAGAGAAGCAACTTGGCAAAAGTATCAAGGCTCTACGATCGGATCGTGGACGAGAATACTTGACCCAAGAGTTTGACGACTATCTTAGAGAGTATGGGATCGTGTCCCAACTCACTCCATCCGGAACGCCGCAATGGAATGGCGTGTCTGAGAGGAGGAATCGAACCCTATTGGATATGGTTGGATCTATGATGTGTCAAACCGATCTTCCATTATCGTTTTGAGGCCACGCTCTATTAAGTGCATCTTTCACCATTAACCGTCTTCCATCTAAATCAGTCATGAAGATACCACATGAGATGTGGAGTGGGAGGCGTCCCACACTGTCATTCATGAGGATTTGGGGCTGCGATGTCTATGTAAAACGTTTACAATCAGACAAGTTAGGGCCAAAATTGGATAAGTGTATGTTTGTGGGGTACCCTAAGGAAACTAAGGGTTACTACTTCTATAATCCAACCGAGAGCAAAGTGTTTGTTGCTCGGACCGGCGTGTTTCTAGAAAGAGAGTTTGTCTCTAAAGAAGCAAGTGGGAGGACTGTAGAGCTTGAAGAGATTCAAGAACCACAAATCACTGAACCGATTATGGAACATGAACAGGAACCACAAAAGTTGTGGAACAGCCTGTTCAGGTAACACAAGAGCTTCGTAGATCTAGTAGAGTGCGCCAGGAACCCGAGAGGTATGGACTTCTCGTGACCGATTCCGGTGACACGATGCTCATAGATGATGAGCCTACTACCTATGAAGAGGCCATGAAAAGCCCATACTCTCAGAAGTGGCTGGAAGCCATGATATCCGAGATGGAATCCATGTATACCAACAAAGTATGGAATTTGGTGGAACCACCCGAAGGGGCGCGACCCATAGGGTGCAAGTGGTTCTTCAAGAAGAAGATCGACATGGATGGTAATATGATTACCTATAAGGGCCGATTGGTGGCTAAAGGATTCAGATAGATTCATGGTATTGACTATGATGAAACCTTTTCACCAGTCGCTCTGACCAAATCCATCCGAATCCTACTTGCGATTGCATCATACCATGACTTTTAGATTTGGCAGATGGATGTAAAAAAAGCATTCCTTTATGGGAATCTCCTCGAGGAAGTGTATATGATACAGCCAGAATGTTTTGAAGATCCAAAGCAAGCCAACAAAGTCTGTAAGCTGCAACGATCCATTTATGGATTGAAGCAAACTTCTAGGAGTTGGAATCAACGTTTTGATGAAGTAGTCAAAGAGTTTGGCTTCATCAGAAACGAATATGAGTCTTGTGTCTACAAGAAGGTTAGTGGGATCTCTGTAGCTTTTCTGGTCTTGTATGTGGATGACATACTACTCATTGGAAATGACGTTCCCATGCTGCAGTCTGTTAAAGATTGGCTAGGGATGTGTTTATCAATGAAAGACATAGGGGAAGCAGCCAATATACTCGGTATAAAGATCTATAGAGATAGATCTAAGAGACTTCTAGGCCTAAGTCAAAGTACATATATTGACAAGGTGTTGAAACTGTTCAACATGCAAGATTCCAAGAAGGGATTCTTGCCCATGTCACATGGAATCACTCTTTCGAAGAGTGTTTGTACTTCCAATGAGATTGAGAAGGAACGCATAAGTAGAATTCCCTATGCCTCGGCCATAGGATCTATCATGTACGTCATGTTATGTACTAGACGAGATGTGTCATATGCCTTGAGTATGACAAGCAGATACCAATCCAATCAGGGTGAGAGTCACTGGATTGCAGTCAAGAACATCCTAAAGTACTTGAGAAGAACTAAGGATTCTTTCATGATATTTGGCGGTGAGGAAGAGTTGCGTGTAAGGGGTTACACTGATGCAAGCTTCCAAACCGACATAGATGACTTTAGATCAAAGACGGGATATGTGTTTTGCCTGAATGGAGCAGCGGTGAGCTGGAAGAGTTCCAAGCAAGAGACGGTGGATGATTCTACAACAGAGGATGAGTACATTGCTGCAAATGGCGCAGCAAAGGAAGCTGTTTGGATCAGAAAGTTTGTTTTTGAACTTTGTGTGGTTCCTAGCATTGCGGATCCAGTTGAGTTGTACGGTGACAACACTGGGGCGATCGCGCAATCGAAGGAACCCAGGTCGCACCAGAAATCCAAGCACGTGCTGAGGAAGTTTATCTGATTCGAGATATTATCGATAGAGGAGACGTTCGGATATGCAAGATTCCTACATATGAGAATCTGTCAGACCCGCTTACAAAGCCGCTTACGCAGTGGAAGCACGAAGGGCACACTAGGAGTATGGGCATATGAGATGCGCCAGATTGGCTCTAGTGCAAGTGGGAGACTGTAGGAATAGATGCCCTAGAGGCAATCCAATTTAGTATAAATTTATTTGTGGCTAGAAAATTCATTTATTATTTATTGGATATTTAATATAATGAAGTCCTTGGATTTACAATTGTGGTTTTTATCTTAATTATCACTAGTCTAGTATAATGATTAATGGGACAATCATCTATAGACTAGTATGGGGTTGGATTGATATGGAGATATCATGATCGAACACATAGGTGTGCATTAAGGGTAATGGCGCACTAGATTGACCGATCTACGAGAAGGCTACATACACGTTATGTTAAGTCACAAGTGCTTCTCGCGGTGCAATGTCGTCCTTAGACTTGAACTCGCTAGATATTCTAGTTGTGGATTATTGTGATTTTGGTAACGTTAAACGCTACACCGTAACTGGGTAGTTATAAAGGCGTGTACCGGATACAATAAGAAGCAAGCTTAGAAATCGTAGTGGACGTAGAAAGAATTTGTCCTTCCCACATAACGGGAGCACATATCCTAGGCCACTCGAGAATAGTGCTTATAGAATGTCTGGCCAGACTTAAATAAATCAATATGGGATATTGATGTTATTTGCACGAATAAGGCTATTCCCATGGATCGAGAAACTGTGGATTGGATATACGAGTGTGACTTGTATGTCTCGTGTCCAATCTGGATATAGAGACAAAGGGATGAGACAATTACTTGTACAAGGTTTGTCAAGATGACTATTCTATTAGTTGGTTAGAATGGATGTTTTGCTAGAAACCGCTCCATATTAGAAAATTGTTGCTACCAACTAGATAGAACTTATGGGGTCACACGCTAGATAGAGTTGAACTAGATTTGGGATTAATTAATTAGAAGGATCACTTTGCAATACCTTGCAAACTTAGTAGGGACTAATTTGCAAGGAAGGGACTAAATTGAATTCTAGTAGGACTAGAATAAGTCCTTTAGGTAGTTGGCAAGGATTTGTTGGACTATATAAAGGACACTCCTTCCTACCTTCCCACACTTATGACCTTTTGATCATAACTTGAGTGGGAGAGAACAAAAAGGAGAGAGCAAGCAAGAAAAGAGGAGCCGCCGCCCCCCTTGCTCGCCGCCCGTCCCCGTCGGCCACAAGGAGGCTGAGACCTCCTTGTTTCGTCTCGTTTTGCGTGATTCTTCGTCCTCTTCCTCTTCCGGGCTAGCACCAAGGATTGGAAGATCAAGTATTCAATTCTAGGCGTGGATCAACTATAGAGAACGTGACACAATTCGCGTTTGAAGTCATCAAAGGAAAACCCTAAGGTGTGTTATTGATTTCTTCTCTTACCATCGTTATGTCTCTTGACTTGTGATCCTTGGAGGGTTTTGCATGGTTTATGATTGTTTGTGTTTCCGTTGCGCATCCATGAATCAAAACCCTACAGTGGTATCATAGCCACAAGACTTAGTTTTTGCATTGGATGCATGAATTAGTGAGTTTGAGAAATTTTAGGATCTTAGATCCAGGGTTTGAGCATCCTTGGTGAAGAAGGAGTTCCTCCCATACAAGGAAAAAACCAAACTTGGGCACCAAGCAAGGGAGTTGTTTTGGAAACAACTCCCAAAGGAGGTTTGACCCCCTTAGGGGACCGCCCTTCCTTGCTTTCCGCCAAAGCAAGGCTCGGCCTAGGGGCCGGGGCAGCCCTAGCCCGCGGCTTAGCCGCGTGGGCTAGGGGCTGGCCGGACCATGGCCTTTTCGTTTCTCTTTTGGGCTCGGGCAATTAGATTGTTGGGCCCCATGGACTGTTTTAACCCTAGAATATCCTAAAATCAATTAAAATTGACCAAGCGCGTTAAAATTAGATTTTAACTGTTTATGTGAAATTCGCATGGTGGTTGGATATGGCCTTAGGATGTGGTTTGTTGTTGATGTTTAATTTTTGTGGTTTGGTTTACGGCCTGCGAGCTGATCAATTAATTGTAATAATTAATTAGGGTTTTATGGTCTGCGAGATGTGTTTGCTTTTAGGGTTCATAGATAATTCCATTGGCTTGGAATTATCTTAGTCTAGAAAAGGCCATATCCACATCACATTTTATTTTTGTTCTGTGGTTGTTTATTTTATTGTCTTATTATTTTGTGGTTGGTGTATGGATGATGCATCCAATTAGGATAATAAGATAATTAGACAACCCGGATCTATTATTTGGAGTTGTGCCCAAACTCAAATAGATAGATTAGTTGATTTTGATCAACAAAACAATTAAAATTGTATTTAAAGTCCCTCAAAATTCAAATATTGTGTTCTTGCCTTCTCGTTATTTAAACACTCATTATCATCATGATTTATCAAGCTCGTGCGTGCCAAAGCATTGCGACTTGGTTCATAATGATGGAATGCGATGGCACAAGCTAGTAATGTGCAACTGTTTAAATAAGAGGTTGAACACAACTAGGCTATTAATATGATTAAGAAACCTAGAGGCAATCAATTGGGATTATCCATATGGATGGATAAATAAGGAGTTATTTGCCCAATTGAACCAAGAGTTGCATAAGGGATGCAATTGGAATTGTTCCTACCTAAAGTAGTCAAATTATGGGTGACTTGCCAAAGCAAGCTCATAAGGAGATGAAACATGGATCTTGGCCCACTAGAAAATATAAGGATATTGCGCATTAATATTTTGAGGGTTATTAATCCTTAGAAAATAGTGGGAGCTATATTTGATAAACTAGCCATTATTGAATATGGTCAAAAATTCACAAATACTAAAACTTGCGTATTTTCCTTTTGTAGAATACCAAATGGCAAACAACTCATCGAGTTCACAACATTCCTTACGATCTTTCCTTGAGAAGGACAAGCTCTCTGGAACCAACTTCCTTGATTGGTACAGAAACTTGAGAATTTTTCTCAAGCAAGAGAAGAAACTGTACGCAATAGAGGAGCATGTTCCAGCAGGTCCAGAGAACCAAACACCTGCAGCCCTAAAGGCGTATCAAAAGCGTATTGATGACGCCAATGATGCGGCCTGCCTTATGCTATGCACCATGACTTCAGAGCTTCAGAAGTAACACGAAAACATGAATGCTGCCGATATGATCGAGCATCTGAAGCAGCTCTTCCAAGAGCAGGCAAGGGTTGAGAGGTATAAGGTCTCTAAGGCATTGTTCAAGTGTCATCTGGCAGAAGGGAACCCGGTGGGTCCCCATGTACTCCGTAATATCGGGTACTTGGAGAATCTCGCCCGACTAGGGTTCCCGGTCGGCCAAGAGTTGGCAACCGATCTCGTGTTGCAATCGTTGCCTGAGAGTTATGGACAGTTCATCATGAACTATAACATGAACGAGATCGTGAAACCACTGCCAGATTTGCTCAATATGTTGAGGACAGCTGAACAAAGCATCAACAAGGGTAAGGGCAAGGTGATGGTGCATAAAGGAAACGGCAAAAGGTTTGTCTCATCCTCCAAGGGCAAAGGCAAGTCAGTTGCCAAGTCCAAGGAACCTGCCCTTAAGCCTTTTGGTGGCATTGCCAAAGGTGTGACTAAAGGTGAGTGTCCACTGTAGTTAACCTGGACACTGGAGGAGGAACTGCCTAAAATATCTGGAGGACAAGAGGCTTGGAATAGTGATTCCACCACCACCAGGTATTTTTGTTGTAGATGTAAATTTAATTGTCTCTACATCATGGGTATTAGATACTGGATGTGGATCTCACATTTGTCGAAATGTGCAGGATCTAAAGAGAAGTAGAAGATTGGCTAAAGGGGAGATAGATCTGCGCGTTGGGAATGGAGCAAAAGTTGCTGCGTTGGCCGTGGGCGTGTGCGAGCTATCTCTGCCTTCAGGATTAGTTTTAGAATTAAATAATTGCTATTTTATGCCTGCTATGAGCAGAAACATTATTTCCATTTCTTGTTTGGACAAGGATGGTTTTGTTATTTAAATAAAGAACAATTTTTGTTCCTTTTATTTAAATAATATTCACTATTTTAGTGCGCAATTATTTAATGGACTGTATGTCCTTGATCTAAGCAATTCTGTCTACAACATTAATACCAAGCGGATTAAAATAAATGATTTAAATCCTGCTTACTTATTGCACAATCGTTTAGGCCACATAAACAAGAAACGTGTATCTAGACTCCATAAGGATGGACTACTAGACTCATTTTATTTTGAATCATATGAGACATGTGAGGCTTGTTTATTGGGAAAAATGACAAAGTCCCCTTTCAATAAGAAAGGTGAGAGGACTAGTGAGCAATTGGCACTCATACATACTGATGTGTGGACCATTTGCCACGCCTGCCAGGGGTGGTTACGTCTACTTCATTACATTTGCTGACGATTACAGTAGATATGGATTTTTGTACCTCATGAGGGCCAAATCCGAATCCTTTGAAGTGTTCAAAGAATTCAAGAATGAAGTAGAGAAGCAACTTGGCAAAATTATCAAGGCTCTACGATCGGATCGTGGAGGAGAATACTTGAGCCAAGAGTTTGACGACTATCTTAGAGAGTGTGGGATCGTGTCCCAACTCACTCCACCCGGAACGCCGCAATGGAATGGCGTGTCTGAGAGGATGAATCGAACCCTATTGTATATGGTTCGATCTATGATGTGTCAAACCGATCTTCCATTTATGTTTTGGGGCCACGCTCTATTAAGTGCAGCTTTCACCATTAACCGTGTTCCATCTAAATCAGTCATGAAGACACCACATGAGATGTGGAGTGGGGGGCGTCCCACACTGTCATTCATGAGGATTTGGGGCTGCGATGTCTATGTAAAACGTTTACAATCAAACAAGCTAGGGCCAAAATTGGATAAGTGTAAGTTTGTGGGGTACCCTAAGGAAACTAAGGGTTACTACTTCTATAATCCAACCGAGAACAAAGTGTTTGTTGCTCGGACCGGCGTGTTTCTAGAAAGAGAGTTTGTCTCTAAAGAAGCAAGTGGGAGGACTGTAGAGCTTGAAGAGATTCAAGAACCACAAATCACTGAACCGATTATGGAACATGAACAGGAACCACAAACAGTTGTGGAACAGCCTGTTCAGGTAACACAAGAGCTTCGTAGATCTAGTAGAGTGCGCCAGGAACCCGAGAGTTATGGACTTCTCGTGACCGATTCCGGTGACACGATGCTCAGAGATGATGAGCCTACTACCTATGAAGAGGCCATGAATGGCCCAGACTCTCAGAAGTGGCTGGAAGCCATGAGATCCGAGATGGAATCCATGTATACCAACAAAGTATGGACTTTGGTGGAACCACCCGAAGGGGCGCGGCCCATAGGGTGCAAGTGGGTCTTCAAGAAGAAGATCGACATGAATGGTAATATGATTACCTAAAAGGTCCGATTGGTGGCTAAAGGATTCAGACAGATTCATCGTAATTGACTATGATGAAACCTTTTCACCAGGCGCTATGACCAAATCCATCCGAATCCTACTTGCGATTGCAGCATACCATGACTATGAGATTTGGCAGATGGATGTCAAAACAGCATTCCTTTATGGGAATCTCCTCGAGGACGTGTATATGATACTGATAGAGGGTTTTGAAGATCCAAAGCAAGCCAACAAAGTCTGTAAGCTGCAACGATCCATTTATGGATTGAAGCAAGCTTGTAGGAGTTGGAATCGATGTTTTGATGACGTAGTCAAAGAGTTTGGCTTCATGAGAAACGAAGATGAGTCTTGTGTCAACAAGAAGGTTAGTGGGAGCTCTGTGGCTTTTCTGGTCTTGTATGTGGATGACATACTACTCATTGGAAACGACGTTCCCATGCTGCAGTCTGTTAAAGATTAGCTAGGGAAGTGTTTTTCAATGAAAGACTTAGGGGAAGCAGCCTATATACTCGGTATAAAGATCTATAGAGATAGATCTAAGAGACTGCTAGGCCTAAGTCAAAGTACATATATTGACAAGGTGTTGAAACTGTTCAACATGCAAGATTCCGAGAAGGGATTCTTGCCCATGTCACATGGAATCACTCTTTCGAAGAGTGTTTGTCCTTCCAATGAGATTGAGAAGGAACGCTTAAGTAGAATTCCCTATGCCTCGGCCATAGGATCTATCATGTACGCCATGTTATGTACTAGACCAGATGTGTCATATGCCTTGAGTATGACAAGCATATACCAATCCAATCCGGGTGAGAGTCACTGGATTGCAGTCAAGAACATCCTAAAGTACTTGAGAAGAACTAAGGATGCTTTCTTGATATTTGGCGGTGAGGAAGAGTTGCGTGTAAGGGGTTACACTGATGCATGCTTCCAAACCGACAGAGATGACTTTAGATCACAGTCGGGATATGTGTTTTTGCCTCAATGGAGCAGCGGTGAGCTGGAAGAGTTCCAAGCAAGAGACGGTGGTTGATTCTACAACAGAGGCTGAGTACATTGCTGCAAATGGCGCAGCAAAGGAAGCTCTTTGAATCATAAAGTTTATTTCTGAACTTGGTGTGGTTCCTAGCATTGCGGATCCAGTTGAGTTGTACGGTGACAACACTGGGGCGATCGCACAATCGAAGGAACCCATGTCGCACCAGAAATCCAAGCACGTGCTCAGGAAGTTTCATCTGATTTGAGATATTATCGATAGAGGAGACGTTCGGATATGCAAGATTCCTACAGATGAGAATCTGTCAGACCCGCTTACAAAGCCGCTTACGCAGTGGAAGCATGATGGGCACACTAGGAGTATGGGCATACGAGATGCGCCAGATTGGCTCTAATGCAAGTGGGAGACTGTTGGAATAGATGCCCTAGAGGCAATCTAGTTTAGTATGAATTTATTTGTGGCTAGAAAATTCATTTATTATTTATTGGATATTTAATATAATGAAGTCCTTGGATTTACAATTTTGTTGTTTATCTTAAATATCCCTAGTCTAGTATAATGATTAATGGGACAATCATCTATAGACTAGTATGGGGTTGTATTGATATGGAGATATCATGATCCAACACATAGGTGTGCATTAAGGGTAATGGCGCACTAGATTGACCGATCTTCGTGAAGGCTACATACACGTTATGTTAAGTCACAAGTGCTTCTCGCGGTGCAATGGTATTGTCATCCTTAGACTTGAAGTCGCTAGATATTCTAGTTGTGGATAATTGTGATTTTGGTAACGTTAAACGCTACACCGTAAATGGGTAGTTATAAAGGCGTGTACCGGATACAATAAGAAGCAAGCTTAGAAATCGTAGTGGACGTAGAAAGAATTTGTCCCTCCCACATAACGGGAGCAAATATCCTAGGCCACTCGAGAATAGTGCTTATAGAATGTCTGGCCAGACTCAAATAAATCAATATGGGATATTGATGTTATTTGCACGAATAAGGCTATTCCCATGGATCGAGAAACTGTGGATTGGATATACGAGGGTGACTTGTATGTCTCGTGTCCAATCCGGATATAGAGACAAAGGGATGAGACAATTACTTGTACAAGGTTTGTCAAGATGACTATTCTATTAGTTGGCTAGAATGGATGTTTTGCTAGAAACCGCTCCATATTAGAAAATTGTTGCTACCAACTAGATAGAACCTATGGGGTCACACGCTAGATAGAGTTGAACTAGATTTGGGATTAATTAATTAGAAGGATCACTTTGCAATACCTTGCAAACTTAGTAGGGACTAATTTGCAAGGAAGGGACTAAATTGAATTCTAGTAGGACTAGAATAAGTCCTTTAGGTAGTTGGCAAGGATTTGTTGGACTATATAAAGGACACTCCTTCCTTCCTTCCCACACTTATGACCTTTTGATCATAACTTGAGTGGGAGAGAACAAAAAGGAGAGAGCAAGCAAGCAAAGAGGAGCCGCCGCCCCCCCTTGCTCGCCGCGCGTCCCCGTCGGCCACAAGGAGGCCGAGACCTCCTTGTTTCGTCTCGTTTTGCGTGATTCTTCTTCCTCTTCCTCTTCCGGGCTAGCACCAAGGATTGGAAGATCTAATATTCAACTCTAGGCGTGGATTAACTATAGAGAACGTGACACAATTCGCGTTTGAAGTCATCAAAGGAGAACCCTAAGGTGTGTTATTGATTTCTTCTCTTACCGTCGTTATGTCTCTTGACTTGTGATCCTTGGAGGGTTTTGCATGGTTTATGATTGTTTGTGTTTCAGTTGCGCATCCATGAATCAAAACCCTACATAATTTGCTACTCATTCACCCTCTTTGTTTGCTCATGACCATGAGGAACAAATTAACTGTTGAACCAATCAAATGTTTTCTTTGGGTTTCTCTATCTATTCAACATTTTCAACCTTAGATTTGTATTAACAGGCATAATTAATTCTATGTTTGTATACAATGAGTGTATATATGCATATAGTATATGGTATTGTCTCTCGAACCGGTTTTGCAAACTGACTTAAGTTCTTACTCCCTTGGTCGTAACTGAAGCTTGTGTTATTGTATACGATTATAGTGCTTCATCAAAGCAAAGTAATACCGTCTATCTAAGATTGATTTCTTTTGACTTGGTATGCAAAAAGCTTGTTGCTGTGTAGCTTGGTGGTGTTGGGGGTGGTAGACCAGTGAATCTGTTGTTGGGTTTGGTAGTTTTGATTTCTCTCGAAATATTCTAACACTAGAGCACAGTTGTTTCATTTTCATGGTTACCTGTAATTGGGATATTTTGAATTCCTCATCTAACATTTGGTCTTAGATCCAAATCTCTATCACATGATTGTTTGTTTGCTGTTTTTGGAATCTTTGCGCTGTGCCTCTGTCAATTAAACTGTGTTTAACATCATTATCATTATCATTATCATTATCATCTCTACTGTGATTGCAAGCTGAATGTACAGATCATAAGCAGAGATTGTACACCTTGATCCAAGTGATAAAGATCGAGGGATGGCGGTTGAAGATCGAAGATCAAGAGACGGCGGTAACAGGGGCGGTGTCGTTCGGCGGCGGCGGTTGAAGATTTCAGCAGTGTCTTTTGGCGGTGGAGGTGGCGGTTGACGGGCTGTTGAAGATTTCAATGATAGGTCTTCAATGCCTCATGTTCTTGTTTTTCTTCTCCCCTTGTAATTTTTCCCATATAGTGTTAATTTCAGAGAGATTTCTAGTGGTTGTTGTGTTGTAAACCTGATATTTGTCTCTTAAAATTTGTAATTTCTTCTTTAAATGTATGTAATCAAAATATGTTAATTTCATAGAGATTTCTATTCTTGCTGTTGATGTTATTCTTGTTGTTGTTTAGATCTGTTGTTATTGTTGTTGTTTAGATCTATTCTTGATGTTGTGACAAATCTAAATCGAAGAATTATTTCAATAAAAAAAAAGTAAATAGAATAAAGAAGATAAAGAAATGAAGAATGTAAAATGCAGCATTATGTTATAATAATGCTGCTAAATTATGTGTAAAAATGCAGTATTAAATTCCAATAATGCTGAAATTTGATTCCAGAATGCAGCATTAGTGTATAAATGCTGCAAGGTGTGACTAGAACTATGCAGCATAAGTTAATGCTGCAAGTAATGCTGCTTTTTGCTAGCAGCATTAGCTTAATGCTGCAATGAGAAAAATAGCACTGGCTAATGCAGCATTAGCATTAATGCTGCAATTAATGCTGTTTTTGCTAAATACAACATTAATTTTAGCAAAAATCACATTTTCTTAATGACGCTTTTGCTAAGATTTGTAGTAGTGTAGGAAAGATGTCCTGCATTATCATAGTCAGCTGTAATACCCCATTTTTATACGGGTAAACTAATAGCAATTCGTGAAGTGGGGAGATATTTGTAGTTTAAGAAAAGATGAACTAGTTAATGTAGGGGGTAGAAGTTGTAGTTTGAAGAGAGTTAAATACCTAGAGGGTGAATTAATAAAAGTGAATCAATTAATAAACCAAAAATAAAAATAAATAAATAAATAAAATAATAAAAAATGTGAGAGGAGATTCTAAACCCACTTACACAAACTATCTGCTGAATTCTCTCCCGTAAAACAAGAAGACATTGTCTTCTTCTTCACCTCCTCCTTCAAAAAACAACCCAGCCCCCTCCCTCTTCTCACCCGTCACCACCACAAACACCATCACCCCCTCCGGCAACACCACCACCACTTCCTCCTCCACCTCTCTGCCTCTCTCTCTCTCTCCCTCTCCCCTGTTCTGCCCAAGGAAAAGTAGAGGAAGCAGCAGTAGCGGCAAATCCGCTGCCTCCCCCGTTGGCGACGCCACGACCACCAGCCACCTCAATCTCTCCCTCCCTTTCTGTGCTGACCCCATCTTCCTCCTCCCCTATCTATTTCGACCGGAGGAGAGGCAAAAACAGCAGCGAATCGCTGCAGAATCACCACACCGCCATCGCCGCCGAGGCCATTACCGCCGGCGAAGAACACAACCGGCGAATCGATCACAAACACTCTATTATATCCGCTCCGATCGAATACCTGAGGTCTGACCCGACCTTTGGAGGCCTCAGCTAAAGCCAAGGAGACCCGCAGTAGCCCCGTCGAGCCTCACAGTTGCCTGCGACACCATTAACGCCGGCGAGAGCTCGAACTCTCCGAATCTGATGCACCCACTTGCTGAAATCGGTGCCATTCGACTCCTGGAGGTCAGAGCAACCCAGAAACGCCAACAACCGGAGCTAACAACGCTGGAGTTGCCGGATTCGACTATCACCGCCGGCCACCCCGACCACAAGCTCAACCAGACTCAATTCTCAACCGTTTTTCGCAATTTTTGGTGTGGGTAACTTCTAAATCCTCCCCAAACTCGTTCTTAATAATCAAAATGCGATTTTAATAGCTAAATCTGGACTTGGGTCGATTGGGTGAAGAAAGTGTTATGTGTTCTTGAACAATGGGGTTAAAATGTAGTTTCAGAAACTTCAAGGGTAGAATCTGCCACATATAAAACTGCTAGTGTTGGTGGAAAGGTTATTATGTGTCTTTTTATCAAAACTTGGGGGATCCAGTTGTTATTTACGTAAACTGCATATCAATTATGAAATTAAAAATACTATTTTTAGATTAAAATTATTTCCTAACATTTCTAAATAATATTTTGATTATGTAAAATAAAAGTTAGCTATTAAAAATTATGTAGGATATATACAATATGGAATATTGTTGTTTCTCTTTAAAAATAAGCAAACTAAGAATATATGTTCTTAAATAAATATTTTTGAAGTGCTTCTAAACTAGTGTTTTGAGTAAAATAGGTTATTTGAATAATATTGATAAAATAAAATAAGTTAGAAAGTTAAGTTAAGAAATTAATAACTAATAATTTGACTCCTTAATTAGGAAATGATATATCTATTGTTTAATTAAAATTTATCTTTTCTCCTAAATACTAGAAATTATTTATCCAACATAAATGTGTAAAAATGTAGGACTCAACACTTGTTTTTATTTGAATCTATATTTATAAATTTAGTTATCTTATAGTATGAATATACATTATTAATAAATAATTAGCTTAACGTAAATCAAACTTTGTGGTCGCCTACAAATAAATAAGGTGTATGATAAATTCTTATTTCTTATATATGAGTGGGTATAAGTTTAGTATGCGCTTTCTAACTTAATAATTTTACGACTTAGCAATTATATGAATTGTGATATTTCTATGAGGGAAATAAATAAATAAATAAATAAATAATAAATATATATATATATATAGTTGTCGTTTACGTCGCCGGTTTATTATATAAATATTGTATACTAGTAATTAATGGGGTTATGGGGAAAATGAGACTTGTTAGGATAATAGCATTCCACATATCATACTTGGACTTGTGATTGATTTAGAAATTATAACTGTAGGTGACGAGTTCGTAGATGAGGGTTACGTCTACCTGTGAAAGCTGTCGTGATAATTGCTGTGTTATCAAGGTAAGTAAATATGCCAAGCCTAGCGTGCCTAGCTTCTTTCGCGTCGAAATATGATTTTATAATCAGTCTCAGATTGTGCTTTGTGACTTACATGCTTTACTTGAGATTTAGTATGTTTTGAGATAAATGTTTTGAGAATGTCACACGAAAATAATAATCCATTAATAATGTAAAGTGGAAAGAGTTGTGCGGGGATATTATATTATTTCTAGATTGGTCATGTTGACTACGTTCACTCGACCCGTATTCTTTTAACCCGGTCGCAGCCTGCCGGGTCGCTCCATGTACTCACCTCTCTGGCCGCGAGGAGTCCTAGGGGGGTGCCGACACTTAAGGTCTTGGTAGATTAGTGAAAGTAGATCTTCCCTGTATCAACAAGTTAATAATATGAAGTTCTTTGGGAAAGAGATTTTTATGAAAGTAAAGAAGAGATAGATTGGGAATAATATTCCCTGTTTGAGATAGATGAGAAGGATTGAGATACAAAGTGAAAAGAAAGAGAATTTCATATGTGTTCCAGTATTCATACTTTATTCTTCAAGCATTTACTCGGTATTGTTCATTCTCATTTATGATTGTTTTTTAAAAGATATGCCTCGTAATCTGTTTACAAGCTTGGGTGTTTACATACTCAGTATTTCATTGCTGACTTTAGAAAAACTACTGTTTCTGTTTTATTCCCACCGCAGGTCTAGACGAAGACGACTTGGCTTAGATGGGGGAACGCGGTGTCACCTAGTAATTATCAGTACTTGTAGTAACTCGGACTCTTAGACGGTTTGCATCTTTTGTGTAATAATATTTTAAGACAATGTGTAAGACTGTTGGCTCATGTACTATATAACTAAGGCAGTGTTTGTTCTCGATTTCCGCCATTTCGTATTTAGTAGCACCCACCCAGGCTCTCTGGTTCGGAACGGAAAGTCTGGGAATCATGGGGTGTTACCGGTGGTATCAGAGCAGGATGTCCAAAAAAGGGAAATTAAAAACCTGTAGGGCAACCGTAAAATGAAATTAGGAAAAATATAATTAAAATTGGACAAGCCGATTGGGTTATGGGTAATCTAAGTTCAGGTCTTATTGGTCCCACCCACCCACATCCTTTTTGTTAGTTACGAGACACGTTTTGTGCTTGACAGTACTTGGAGATACTAGTTGTGATGATCTTATTGCTATCTGTGAGATATAATTTGCTACCGTAATGAAGAAAAGAGTTTTGTATTCTAGAAGTTTGCCCGAGAAAAGGCAATTATACATTGAGAAAATTTATTAAAGCAATTATGATTACGAATTGTTAGATGCTGCATGTCTTGGTTCTTATGTGGTATATGGTATTTAAGTGTGATACATGTGTTACATGGACTAATAAGCATGTACTTTATAAGGTGATTTATGTTTATCTTTCGAGCCAGTAAAAGATTAAGAAATGATACAATAGGTGATAGTGTACGAATATGACTGATAGATCACTGCGCCACTACACCAGGAGAGTCTGGAAGAACATATGGCAGAAAACAACAACAACATGGAGCAATTATTTGCTCAAATGGCTCAAATGATGGGCAATGGAGCTCGGGAAGGAGTTAACTAGGCCAAGCAAGTGGACGACATGAAACACAAAGTTTCATGGGAAATAGACCCCGTTGAATTGGAAGACTGGATCATGGAGATTGACAAGATCCTTGAGAATGTGGAATGCCCTGAGGAACGGAAGGTAAATTGTGCGGTGTTTTATCTCAAGAGCGAGGCAAATCTCTGGTGGAGGAATGCTCGAGAAACTCTCTTGGCTCAGCCCAACTACAATTGGGAATCCCTCTAGACTGCTCTCAGACCCCGCTTTTATCTTTGTCATGTGAAAAGGAGCAAGCAACAAGAATTTCAGAACCTGGAGCAAGGAAGTGACTCGGTAACTGAGTATTTTCGGAAATTTACAGAGCTGATGCGGTTTGCGGGTAACACGATTCCCGATGAAGAGTCCAAAGTTTCAAAAGTCATCTCTGGATTGCAAGAGCGGCTGCAGACGTCCCTACTAAGCAGAACTTATCCAACTCTTCATGAAGTCTATGATAGAGCCGCTAGTATATGGCGGCGAGTCCAGGCAGACCAAGAGGAGAGACGCAAGAAAAACAGGCTAGAGGAAGCAGAGGGAAGTAACAACAACTTTGTGAAAGAAAACCAGAGGACCAGGCCCAACAACGGAGGAGGAAAACAAGTTCAGTATCGAGGCAACCAGCAGAACTAGGGAAATCAGCGAGTTCGTCGCTATTACTGCAAGAAGTGCCCAAGAAACTACCCTGGAGAGGATTGTGCTTGTAATGTTGTCACATGCAACAACTGTGGTAAAAGGGGACATCGAGCCTATGAATGCCGATCGCAACCAGCAGGGAACCAGCAAGTGAACCAAGGAGGAAACTTTCCGAGGCTGCAACAAAACAACTACCAGGGGAACCGCCAGCAAAATGAGAACAACTTTGGCCACAACCAGCGGTATGTGAACCAGCAGCCAGCTAAATTTCAGATTGGGTATGGGAACCATCAGCCAACTAAATTGCAGATTGGGTGTTGGAACTTTGGATACCATCAGAATAATGGAAGTAATGTCTATGGAAGCAGCCAAACTACAACCAGGGGAATGCCAGACAGAATGGAGGCCAGAACCGCAACAACAATGCTGGAGTTGCGGTCAACAACAATGCAGCAGGAGGAGCTTGAAACCAGAATGCCAATGTCGGAAGGATTGCTGTCATAAAAAAGACCAAGGCAGAAGCTACTCATGAAGTTGTCACTGGTACATTTCTTATCCACGAGCAACCAGCATTTATGTTATTTGATTCCGGTGCATCTTACTCGTTCATATCATCATCATCTGTTGAGAAACTGGGTTTGAATAATTCATCCACCATATCCATTCCCGTAGCAACCCCTACTGGCTTAATAAAAGTATGTGACACCTTATTTGAAGGATTTGAGCTAAAAATCCTATCAAGTATCCTGCAAGCCAACCTGATAAAGTTTGACCTTAGGGGTATAGATGTTATTCTAGGGATCGATTGGCTCGCGATGTATCAAGCAGTTATTGACTGCTACGATCAGAAGGTTCGGTTGAAAGGACCCAAAGGGGAGAAGATCACCTATCATGGTATCACAAGGGAACCTCGCATCAGACTGGTGTCAGCCTTGACTATAGTCAATCAAGTGAAGAAGGGAAACTCTGCCTACTTGTGTTACGTCCAGGATGTATCTAAGGAGTAAAATCTGTTGGAGGAGATACTTGTCGTAAGGGAATTTCCCAATGTCTTTCCAGAAGAGATTCTAGGAATTCCACCCAAACGAGAAGTGGAGTTTACCCTCGACTTAGTACCTGGAACCGCTCCTATCTCGAAGGCACGGTAACAGATGACACCAGCAGAATTAAAGGAGCTCAAGGATCAACTGGAAGAACTCCTACAGAAAGGGTACATACGACCAAGTGTGTCACCCTGAGGAGCACCAGTGCTTTTCGTAAAGAAGAAAGATGGGAGCCTGACGCTATGCATCGATTATCGAGAATTAAACAGCGTGACCATCAAGAAAAAGTATCCTCTACCCCGGACTGACGATCTTTTCGATCAACTACAAGGGTCCAGTGTCTTCTCCAGTATTGATCTGAGGTCAGGGTTTCATCAGCTTTGGGTAGCCGAAAAGGATATTTTGAAGACTGCCTTTAGAACTAGATATGGCCATTATGAGTTCACAGTGATGCCATTTAGTCTGACCAATGCACCTGCGGTGTTTATGGATCTAATTAACCGGGTGAGGAGGCCATTTTTGGATCGATTCGTAGTGGTCTTTATCGATGACATCCTTGTGTACTCGAGGAGCGAGGAGGATCACGAGGAACATCTGAGGGAGTTTCTGCGGACTCAGACAAGAACAAATGTATGCCAAGCTGTCTAAATGCGAGTTCTGGTTGGATCGTGTTCCATTCTTGGGTCACATCATTTCAAGGGAGGGAATATCAGTGGACCCAGGAAAGATCTCAGTAGTTAAGGACTGGCCAATACTGAAGAACGTGTCTGAAATAAGAAGTTTCCTTGGCTTAGCAGGTTACTATCAGCGCTTTGTGAAGGACTTCTCCAAGATTGCCAGACCACTGACTATGCTAACGAAGAAAGCGGTGAAGTATCAGTGGGACGACAGCTGTGAAGAAGCATTTCAGACTCTGAAGGAAAAGCTGACTACGGCACCAGTATTAGCTCTACCAAATAACTCTGGCGAGTTCGAAGTGTAAAGCGATGCATCAAAGAAAGGGCTAGGGTGCGTGCTTATGCAAGAAATAACTGTAATTTCCTATGCCTCAAGACAGTTGAAACCCCACAAGGAGAATTATGCCACGCATGATTTGGAGTTGGCAGCAATATTGTTCGCACTGAAGATAAGGAGACATCATCTGTACCGGCCTATTTGCGAGCTCTATACGGACCATATAAGCCTCAAGTATATCTTCACCCAGAAGGAGCTGAACAACAGACAACAAAGATGGCTAGAGATTATCAAGGACTATGACTTGCGTATTCAATACCACGAAGGAAAGGAAAATGTGGTCGCTGATGCATTAAGTCGGAAGTCGAGCCATGCAGTGAATACCATGTTAGCCTTGCCAAGCTGGCTATGCCACGAGTTCGAGAAGCTAGAAATTCAAGTGGTAGAACAAGGAACAGTGCATGGCCTACTTGGAAGCATGACAGTTGTACCAGACTTCTTTGAGGAAATAAGAAGCAATCAAGTCGGAGACGTTAAGCTCGAAAGGATCAGGAAGAAGATTACGGCAGGAGAAGCCAAAGACTTCAAGATTCATGAGGATGGAAGCATTCGCTACAAGGGAAGGTGGTGTGTACCGCAAAAATGCGCATAAACCAAAGAAAAGCTAATGCGCGAAGCCCTCAACACGCCTTATTCTGTCCATCTTGGAGCCGACAAACTTTACAAGGACCTGAGGAAAGACCTTTTGGTGGCCCAACATGAAGAAGGAAGTACTTGAGTTTGTAGCACGATGCTTAACCTGTCAGAAGGTGAAGTTCGAGCACAAGGGAATGTGAGGCTTAGTTCAGCCATTGGATGTCCCAGTCTGGAAATGGGATTCCATCTCTATGGATTTCGTAACTGCTTTGCTGACGTCGAAGAATGGACTCAATCAGATATGGTTAGTGGTTGACCGATTGACCAAGACAGCAAGGTTCATTCCAATGAAGGACAAATGGAGCATGGAGCAAAGAGCTGATGCGTATATCAAGAACATAGTGAGATACCATGGGGTTCCGAGTTCAATAATCTCAGACAGGGACCCTAACTTTCTCTCACATTTCTGGAAGGCCCTTCAAGAAGCGTTGGGAAACCAACTAAGATTCAGTGCAGCATTCCACCCAGCCACGAATGGACAAACAGAAAGGACCATTCAGACACTGGAAGACATGCTAAGGGCTTGTGTCATGGATTTCCAAGGATCATGGGTTGACAAGTTGCCACTAATAGAATTCTCGTACAACAACAGCTACCACGCCAGCATAGGCATGGCACCCCACGAAGCTTTGTACGGGAGGAAGTGTCGAACGCCTCTATGTTGGAGTGACATCAGCGAGACAGTGGTGTTAGGCCCACAAATGATTGAGAAAATGACAGATCAAGTACGACTCATCCAGCAAAGAATGAAGGCAGCACAAGACAGACAGAAGTCCTATGCAGACCAGAAAAGGAGACCATTAGAGTTCCAAGTGGGTGAAAAGGCGTTTCTTAAAGTTTCGCCTACAAAGGGAATAACGAGATTCAATCAGAAAGGGAAGCTGAGCCCAAAGTTCATCGGGCCATACGACATCCTTGAGAAAATTGGAGAAGTTGCGTACCGACTAGACCTACCTTCTAATTTGGGACGAATACACAATGTTTTTCACGTGTCCCAGTTAAAGAAGTATGTACCCGATTCATCCAACGTGTTGGATCCCGAACCGATTGAGTTAGATCCGTATTTGACATATGAAGAGCATCCTATCATGATCCTCGATACCAAGACAAGGTACACGCGTACCAAGAGTGTTAAGCTAGTGAAAGTCTTATGGACAAACCATCAGACGGAAGAGGCTACTTGGGAAGCAGATGATGAAATGAGAAATCAGTATCCGCACCTCTTTGTAGAAGTAAACTGAGTTCCGAGGACGTCACTCCTCTAAAGGGGAGAGGAATGTAAACCTTTAGTTTTCGTGACCTTAATCCTTGTGCCACATCGAACTAAATATTAATGCAATTAATATATTGTGTGTGTTGACTGTTCCTACATATCATATTATGGGAATTGGCTGATGTAATACATATAAAATATTATATTAGCATTTCGTGGCTTAGTTGGTTTGAGATTCGAGGACGAAGCTCCATTTAAGGGGGGAAAGATGTAATACCCTATTTTTATACGGGTAAATTAATAGCGATTCGTGAAGTGGGGAGATATTTGTAGTTTAAGAAAAGATAAACTAGTTAATGTAGGGGGGTGGAAGTTGTAGTATGAAGAGAGTTAAATACCTAGAGGGTGAATTAATAAAAGTGAATCAATTAATAAACCAAAAATAAAAAGAAATAAATAAATAAAATAATAAAAAAAATATGAGAGGAGTTTCTACACCCACTTACACAAACTATCTGCTGAATTCTCTCCCATAAAAAAAGAAGACATTATCCTCTTCTTCTTCACCCCCTCCTTCAAAAAACAACCCAACCCCCTCCCTCTTCTCACCCGTCACCACCACCAACACCATCTCCCCCTCCGGCAACACCACCACCACTTCCTCCTCCACCTCTCTGCCTCTCTCTGTCTCTCTCCCTCTCCCCTGTTCTGCCAACGAAAAGCAGAGGAAGCAGCAGCAGCGGAAAAGTCGCTGCCTCCCCCGTCGGCGACGCCACCACCACCAGCCACCTCAATCTCTCCCTCCATTTTTGTGCTGACCGCATCTTCCTCCTCCCCTCTCTGTTTCGACCGGAGGAGAGGCAAAAAAAGCAGCAAATCGCTGCAGAATCACCACACCTCCATCGCCGCCGACGCCATTAACGCCGGCAAAGAACACTGCCGGCGATCGATCACACCCACTCTGTTTCATCCGCTACGATCAAATCCCTGAAGTCCGACCAGACCTTTGAAGGCCTCAGCTATGGCCAAGGAGACCCGCAGTAGCCTCGTCGAGCCTCACAGTCGCCGGCGACGCCATTAACGCCAGCGAGAGCTTGAACTCTCCGAATCCGACGCACCCACTTGCTGAAATCGTTTCCATTCGATTCCTGGAGGTCAGAGCAACCCATAAACGCCTACAATCGGAGCTAACAACGCTAGAGTCGCCGGATTGGACTATCATTTCCGGCCGCCCCGACTGCAAGCTCAACCGGACTCAATTCTCAACCGTTTTTCACAATTTTTGGTGTGGGTAACTTCTAAATCCTCCCCTGATTCGTTTTTGATAATCAAAATGCGATTTTAATAGCTAAATCTGGACTTGGGACGATTGGGTGAAGAAAGTGTTATGTGTTCTTGAACAAGCGGGTTAAAATGTAGTTTCAGAAACTTCAAGGGTAAAATCTGCCACATATGAAACTGCTAGTGTTGGTGGAAAGGTTATTATGTGTCTTTTATCGAAACTTGGGGGATCCAGTTTTTATTTAGCTAAACTGCATATAAATTATAAAATTAAAAATGCTATTTTTAGATTAAAATTATTTCCTAACATTTCTAAATAATATTTTAATTATATAAAATAAAAGTTAGCTATTAAAAATTATGTAGGAGTTATTTAATATGGAATATTTTTGTTTCTCTTTAAAAATAAGCAAAATTAAAATATATGTTGTTAAATAAATATTTTCTAAGTGCTTGTAAACTAGTGTTTTGAGTAAAATAGGTTATTTGAATAATATTGACAAAATAAAATAAGTTAGAAAGTTAAGTTAAGAAATTAATAACTAATAATTTGACTCCTTAATTAGCAAACCATATTTTAATTGTTTAATTAAAATTTATTTTTTCCCTAAATACTAGAAATAATTTATCCAACATAAATGTGTAAAAATGTAGGACTCAACACTTGTTTTTATTTGAATATGTATTTATAAATTTAGTTATCTTATAGTATGAATATATATTATTAAATAATTAGCTTAGCGTAAATCAAACTTTGTGGTCGCCTACAAATAAATTGGGTGTATGATAAATTATTATTTCATATATTTGAGTGGGTATAAGTTTAATATGCGCTTTCTAACTTAATAATTTTACGACTTAGCAATTATATGAATTGTGATAGTTCTAGGAGGGAAATAAATAACTAAATAATAAATAAATATATATATAGTTGTCGTTTACGTCGCCGGTTTATTATATAAATATTATATACTAGTAATTAATGGGGTTATGGGGAAAATAAGACTTGTTAGGATAATAGCATTCCACATATCATACTTGGACTTGTGATTGTTTTAGAAATTATAAATGTCGGTGACGAGTTCATAGACGAGGGTTAGGTCTACCTGTGAAAGCTGACGTGATAACTGCTGTGTTATCAAGGTAAGTAAATATGCCAAGTCTAGCGTGCCTAGCTTCTTTCGCGTCGAAGTATGATTTTATAATCTGTCTCAAATTGTGTTTTGTGACTTACATGCTTTACTTGAGATTTAGTATGTTTTGAGATAAATTTTTTGAGAATGTCACACGAAAATAATAATCCGTTAATAATGTAAAGTGGAAAGAGTTGTGCGGGGATCTTTATATTATTTCTAGATTGGTCGTGTTGACTACGTTCACTCGACCCGCATTGTTTTAACCCGGTCGTAACCTGCCGGGTCGCTCCATGTACTCACCTCTCTGTGAATGTAGATCTTCCTTGTATCAACAAGTTAATAATATGAAGTTCTTTGAGAAAGAGATTTTTATGAAAAGAAAGAAGAGATAGATTGGGAATAATATTCCCCGTTTGAGATAAAAGAGAAGGATTGAGATGCAAAGTAAAAAGAAAGAGAATTTCATATGTGTTCCAGTATTCATACTTTATTATTCAAGCATTTACTCGGTATTGTTCATTCTCATTTATGATTGTTTTTGAAAAGATATGCCTCGTAATCTGTTTACAAGCTTGGTTGTTTACTTATTCAGTATTTCATTGCTGACTTATGAAAAATTGCGGTTCCTGTTTTATTGTCACCGCAGGTCTAGACGAAGACGGCTTGGCTTAGATGGGGGAACGCGGTGTCACCTAGTAATTATCAGTACTTGTAGTAACTAGGACTCTTAGACGGTTTGCATCTTTTGTGTAATAATATTTTAAGGCAATGTGTAAGACTGTTAGATCATGTAATATACAACTAAGGCAGTGTTTGTTCTCGATTTCCGCCATTTCATATTTAGTAGCACCCACCCGGGATCTCCGGTCCGGAACGGAAAGTCTGCGAATCATGGGGTGTTACATCAGCTGCCTGATCCTACCGCCTTGCATAACTTTCTCAAATCTAAGCAATGCCTTGACAAACTCATCTTAGATCAAGAAGTCTTTTGGGCCCAAAGAGCTCACTGCAAGTGGCTTAAGCATGTGGATAGAAACACCAAATATTTTCATGCGTCCACTAAAATTAGAAGACATAAAAATCATATTTGGGCTATCATTTCTGAGCAGGGGATTAGCCTAACTAATCAAGAGGATATTATGAAGGAATTTCTTTCCTATTTTAAAGGAATCTTTCAATATGTTAATGGCCATAGTAGCAATCGTGATTTCCCCATACTAAATCAGATTGGGGCATCTTTGGACCCTTCACAAGTTCAAAACCTTCAAAAGGCCTTTAAAACCAAGGAAGTAACCCAAGCTGTGTTTTCAATGAGTCCCTTGAAAGCCCATGGGCCTGATGGTATCCCCCCATATTTTTCCAAAAGTTTTGGCCTATCATCTCTTCTTCTGTCATTTCTTCAGTGCTTTCTTACCTCAACTCTGGGTATATGCTTAGAGAAACGAACATAACTATTGTGGTTCTTATTCCAAAAGGGGATAACCCAGAGTTGGTTCAGGATTTTAGGCCTATAAGTCTCACCAATGTGATTTATAGGATTATTTCCAAGGTCTTAGCAAATAGAATTAAAAGAGTAATTTCTAGCATTGTTAGATGGAATCAATCTGGGTTTGTCCCGGAAGATTAACCCATGACAATACTTAAATTGCCTCTGATCTTCTGCATTTCATATCCAAAGGGAATCATCCTAGTAGTGAGGCTTTTGGGTGTCTCAAAATAGACATGTCAAAGGCTTTTGCTAGAGTTAGGTGGGACATCCTTGAGCAGACACTGATTAGGTTTGGTTTCCCTAACCCCTTCATAAGACTTGTTATGGGGTGCATCACTACTTCCTCGTTAGCCATTAATGTTAATGGTTCTCTTACTGAGTTCTTCACCCCAACATGTGGGTTAAGACAATGTGATCCACTGTCTCCTTTCTTGTTTGTCCTCACATCTAAGGACCCCTCATGGGCTCTTATAAGAGCAGAGAAAAACAAACTCATCAAAGGAATTCAACATTCTCCAAATGGACCCTCCATCACACATTTGCAGTTTGCTGATGATTCGATTTTCTTTTTCAATATTGAGGATCAAAGTCGACACAACTTCAGGAAAGTCTTTGAATACTATTGCAACCAATCTGGACAGGGGATTAATTACACAAAATCAGCCTTAACTGTTAGCCCTAATTGCACTTTCCACACACGAATGATTCTTACTACCCAACTTAATATTGACCTTAGGGAGTGTTTGGGTAAGTACCTTGACTTCCACTTGCAATGGGGGTTAGTAATAATGCTATTATTAACTAAACCCTCACTAAGATGGGGGATAGATGTGAAGGGTGGAAAGGTTGCTACCTGAACAAGGATGGTAGGACTACTCTTGTCAAGTCTGTCCTCACAAGCCTTTTGATTTACCCATTCTCTAACATTAAATTTCCCTTAAAAAGCACCAAAAGGATTGACCAGTTTCTAGCCTCTTTCATCTGGAGGGGGTCTAAAGACAAGAAAGCCATTCACTGGGTCTCTTGGAGACACATGTGCAGACCACATGAGATGTGGGTGTTAAATACCAAGTCCCCCTCTCTTATGAATAAAGCTCTCCTGGCTAAACAAGCTTGGAGTTGCAACTGATAGAAAGAGCCTGCTATCTAGATATTTCCAGTCTAGATATTGTAAAAGAAAAAGATTTTGTAGCTAGGAAGTCTTATCAGAATCCTTCTAAAGTCTAGACTAGCTTTTCTTCAGTTAAGTCTTTGATTAGCCAAGGCCTTCAATGGGATGTGGGGAATGGGGACATGATTAGGGTTACAGGGGATAAATGGATTCCTGATACTCCTCCTCTCTCCTCCTTCATTAGTCTCAATATTAGTAATGATGAGAAAGTAGCTGCTATGATTTACAGGGATAACACTGGGAGAAGGTGTTGGAAGAATGAAAGACTTAGACAATTACCAAATTGGCTTAAAAAACAAATAAGATCCATTCCTTTGGCCAGAATTGATCAGCCTGATTCCATTGGATGGTCCCACTCTATGGCAGGAGATTTTTCTGTTGCTTCCACCTATAGGCAGCTAGTTAAAAATGAGTTTTGTGAGAACCTTGCAACATCAAAAGTTGAGGGGTGGAAGGGCATCATTCTGAACTTCCCTTGGAAATGTTTTGGGAGCCTAAAGCTTTCTTTTAAAGTACTTTTATTTCTTTGGAAAGCAAGTAATAATAAGCATCCTACAAATCTTAGAGTCAATAACTTTAGGATCTCTTCTACGAAGCTTTGTACCCTCTGTCATTTACATGAAGAGAGTGTTGATCATCTTTTCCTGCATTGTAATTTTGTGAGGACTCTATGGTCTGTTTCCTCCTTACAGATTCCTTGCTCTTCTTGCTTTACTCAATTATTCTTGGATATCCCCAGCACCACAGGCATTCAAGACACACCTAAGAAACTCTGTTGGATAGGTGCAATCACCTGGTCTACTTGGCTCTATAGAAACACTCTGGTTTTTGGTAAGGAAGAGCATGATGATGACAGGGACTCCACCTCCCCTATCTTCAGAGCAAAAAATTTGGCTAGTCCATTCCTTGAACCATGGCTTTCAAAAGCCAAAGAGTTGATTGTCAACAATAAAGAAGATAGGAAGGATTCTATTAGGATTATTGGTTGCAACTGCCGGAGGCAACAAGTAGAGATTTATATTTAGGCTACCAAGATCAAGAAAAGGAAGACAGTCCACTGGTTTGCTATAAATTGTGGGATGATAATCATCACCCATCAGAGACAGACTATGGGAGATATCCCCAACACAATTTTTGGACACTATTGCTTCTGCCATTTGTTATCTTCATGAGAGAAAGTTCATGCATTTGAAAATCTACATTAATAACTCTTGTGTTTTCAATCTTCTTCAACAGCTAAAAGAGACTATCCAGGGGGAGGACCTGAAGTGGCCGATGCATTGGAGGAGAAAGTTGAAGGATCTGCCGATCATTAGCTCAAAACTTTGCTGTCTTTCTTGTGTTTTTTCAAAACTGAATTTTAAGAAAAATATGTTGTAGTTGTAGGCAGGAACTTGTGCTATCTTGGTTGGTTGGTTTTGGTAGGGCGCTATGTTTTGCCCTTTTTTTGGTTTGTTTGTGCCTTGATGTGATTAGGACTTTCCAATGAAATCTATTATGTTTTTCTTGCAAAAAAAAAAAAAAATTCTTTACCCGATTGTTGGTCCCTTCTATGAGATGATTAGATACTGGTAATATTATATACCAAAGAATTGTAGATGATACATACCCGGAAAATAGGGCTTCACCTATATTGGAACTATGGTAGGCTGGTAGTAAAGTCAAGAGTCATTCGCTCACATCCCGTTACCAAGTGTTTTCCTTTTATTGTGTTCTTCGTAATAGTAATAGTACTTTTAAGTAAATAAAAGTCCCACATCGGACTTAGTCTGTAAGTTAGAACAATGTAATTGTCTATATATTGAGATGTAAATAAAGAATCCTGCAAGGAAGTTTTACCAAATCTAGCATGATATCAGAGTCTGCTTCTAAGCTACCAAAACCCTAGTCTCTTGGTCTTCCCACCACCGGCCTCATGCCACAAACAGCTCGCCCACCACCAGTGCTGACGACCCCTATCTCGGTCGTCCGTCGTGCTCGGTAGTGAGCTATGTCCATGCTCGTTCGACGCTCACTCCGATCGGCATACTTCCCCCCCCCCCTTCGTCTTTATCTCTGATCGATGAAAACCCTAGCCTTCCCGTCGCACTCTCGGCCCGACACCCCCTACCGCTACTCAATATGTATACTCTCTCTACTGATGATTCCCCCACCTTCCGGAACAACAAGGAGCCTCTTCACCCAGTTTTTTCGATCACCGATATTGAGAAACGAGTTCGGTTCATACTGGACACTCAAAAAGTTCAGTATGATCACCGCGCTACCTTCTTTCGTCTGCAGACCCACTCAAAAAGTTCAGTATGACATCAATATACGAAGTATTATTTATATAAGCCGGTTCAAGCGGTTGCATAGTTGTACCTTCTGAGTAGGATCGCATTGACTTAGGAGTATGTCCTCAATTGTTTTACTATTGTGTGTTAATGATTCTATATTTGGGATTTCCACAGGCCGCTCAATTTATCTTGATTGAACACGTCCTTCCGAGTGGCGTACCCAAAAATGATAAAAAGGGGATGTTAATATTTACGTAGTTTTAGCAATATGCGAATATTGCATTTGGTGTTAGCTTGTGAGTAGATGAGAAACATCAACAACTTCCAAATTCAAATACACTTTAGGTGTAGTTGTTGTTGATAAAATATATTGACATGAGAAAAACATAAGGTATAGTGTAAAAATTATGAACATGTCAATAAAAATATCAAATTATTCAGATGTATAACATTAGTTTTAGTGATTATATTAATATGTGATCCTCCTGTAGTTTTGTACAAATCGTCCTCAACTTCCAAAGCAGGCTAACTCCATAAATTTTCTGCAACCACATTGCCCATGTGGGATTGGCTAGGGAATGAGACTCTATACTCTGTAGTTAAAATTTCGGCAGCTCGTAGCATAGGGGGCTTTCTGTCGGTAATACGCGTTCTTCTTTGAAATGTTTTCTTCCACAATTAAACTAAGCAACCAGCTTTTGACCCGAATCTATGCGATTTTCCGCCAAATTGTTGCAAAGAAAACACTCGTGGTGCTATTTATTAAAAAACAATGATAATCCAATTTTCGGAGCAACATATACGATCCAGCTATGGTGGTGTAGATAGTGCTTTCTGAGCTGACAGATCTTGGCCACGTGGCAACCATCCAGCACACCATATTGTGCTCCACACACACTGGATCACCAGCCGAGCTGATCCATGTGGGGGCTGCGAGACAGAGCCCTCGCATACCACTGCACGGGACTTGTAGGGACTTAGTGGTTTGGAGGCTAGAGTAAGCCCTGTCGCGTGCGAGTAAAGCCCGCACGCGACCTTTAGTAACTGTTTTGAGAGATTTATGGCACGAGCTCCATAAACCCGGTCAATCCGGTCAAACCCGGTCAACCTCGTAACGGTTCCGGTATTCGCGCACAACGTGCTGTAACGGTCCCTATATACTCGGACGAACGTGCCGTTATGGTTAAGCTAATTAAGCCGCCATCAATGGGCGCATTAACCACACTACAACGGCCACGTTCTCTGCTATATATAGGACGTTACCCTTTCCATACAAAGGGGAACACACTTGTCATACGCGGAAGCTCTGCCAAACCTCTGTCTCTCTCTCAGACATTGCTACTGACTTACTCTCTCCCTACACACAACCCCACTCTTCCTGTGCGATCCTCGATCCTCTACATACGGTGTACACGGAGGTCTCCCCGCCGGAATCTCTTGTGCACATTTTGGTGAACCCGACGTGAACTTACCAACAAAAGCAACCATGTCTCAGGAGGATGATATCAGCAACAGATCGCCTTCCACCGAAACCGCCTCGGGAGAGGGGACCCGCCGTACTCCTACCACTCCCGGCGAGACACCGACGCTAGAGTCTTTGGACGCCACTGTTCAAGGCCAGGCGAAAGCTCTCAAGGCCCAATCCGAGCAGCTAGAACGGATCTTGGCCGTTCTGGGTACCCTTGCACCAAATCCTTAGTCGGCCACCGCCGTCTCTCAAGGAGGAGGAGCCCCTACTGCTTCGGGACCGGGAGTGTCAACCACGCCTCCCAACCCTAATCTGCAAACTCCACCGACAACTACGCAGCCGCCTTCGATTCAGGGGTCAACGGCTCAGATATTGCCTCTCAGTGCTCACACCCCTCAGCCCTCGGCTTTGGCGTCTAACCCGACTCTGCAGTACCCTCTGCCTCCTCCAACGGCGATCTGGGGCAATGTGAGCAGTCCATATGTTCCCAATCCTTCGACGGCGTATGTGTCGCCTCCGCCTGCGGCAAACCCTCCTTCAACTACCGAGGGAAGCATTCCAGAATGCATGACGTCTCTGCAGAAGCGCATGGACACCATTCTGGCTCATCAGTCACTCGCGGATACCATAATCCCGAAGCTGGACAATGATCCACCCATCCCACGGGAGATCTATCTCATGCCTAACCCCGCGGGGTACAAAGCTCCCAAATGGGACAAGTTCGAGGATGTCAACGGAAACGCCCATGAACATGTCATGCGTTTCATTGATATCATGGGACCATACGGAGCCGATCCCAAACTGCTGATGCGAGAGTTCCCGAAATCTTTAGGGAACGTGGCGTACAAGTGGTACCGAACACTGGAAGCCGGATCCGTGAAGACTTGGGACGACATGATCCAGAAGTTCTACACCAAATTCTTCCAGATGGAAGAAAAGGTGACGATGATCCATCTCTCGCGGATGTATCAGAAGCGCGAGGAGGACGGGATCACTTTCATCAAGAAATTCAGGGCGAAATCCTTGGAGTGCAAAGATCCAATGCTCGAAAGCCGGCTCGTAGAGATATGCCTGTAGTGCATGCGAGATGAATACAAAGGTATGCTCATTAATTTGCAAACACCTACGTTTTCAAAGCTAATTGAATGCACGAAGAACATCGAGCCTATAGTCGAGAGACAGAAAAAGAAGAACGCTCCGGAGCGACCTCCGAGCGCCACCACCTATAAGATCGGGAGGTTCAGTTACAAGAGGGGACGCGAAGCTGAGGTCAATACAGTTTCACCCAGAAGCAAGCGAAGGTCGTGAACTTCGACGTACCACCCCTACCATGCTCGGTAGAGGAGGCAACCGACCTCTGCAGGCAGTGGCGTAAGGACGGTGTCCTACCGCCACTCGAGAAGGTACCCTCCAAGGAGATGGTGAGAGACCCTAAGTGGTGCGAATACCACGGCAAGGTCATGCACCCCACGGCTGAATGCAAGAAGCTCAGGATCGCGCTCGACCAGAAGATGAAGAACGGCGAGCTTATCGTCAGCGATCACCGGAAGGATGTGCGTAACAACCCACTTCCTGCTCATGCGGAGCAGGGCTCGAAAGGCAAAGAGGTCGCCATGATCTCGATCGTCGACTTGGAAGAAGTCGCAGAGGATGGTCTACCCATCGTTGTCGAGGTCCATGAAGACGAAGACTACAGCATGGACACGGAGGATGAACGTGCCGACCGGATGAAAGGGTCGCACGGCTTCAGCAGATTCTTCGACGAAATGAATTTCTCGGAGAAATGCCGGACAGATATGACGAAAGCGATCTTGAGAATAGCGGAAGACTACGAGGAGGATCTCGTAGTATCCAACGGGAAAGTCATCAGGGCGTCTCGCTCTACAGAAAAGATTATGACCTTTTCCGCCAGCGACAAGAAGACAGATGCGAGCCACCAGAGGCCTCTTTACGTGACAGCCGTCATCAACGGCGTCGAGTTCAAACGAGCATTCGTCGATGGCGGGGCAGCGGTCAACGTCGTTTCGCTCCACACACTAAAGCTAGCAGGGATCCCCGAACACAAGATCGTCAGGCGTCCATCTCCGCTGATGGGATTCGGAAGCGACTCTAGAATGACAATCGGATGGATCCGCCTGGGCGTTCAGATTGGCAAAATCAAGTGCTCAGCAAAGTTCTATGTCATAGACGCGAACACTACATACCATATGATTATTGGTCGAGCCTGGATTCATCGCTTCGATGCGGTTCCTTCAAAAGCTCACCAAGTTATGAAAGCTATCTGGAACGACAGAGTAGTCGAGATACCGGCTTCGACGAACCCATTCAACCTGGACGAAGCACATCTCAGCGAGGCGGTGTGGTTCACCGAGATGGCGGACGAGCAAACACCGGGACCATTCAACCCTACTCCTTTGCCTCTCTGGGAGGACATCAAGGACCAGTCACCTGCGGGAGTAATGGTGATAAGGGAAGATGCCAAGGATGAGCCGCCTACACGCGAAGAGGCGCCGCGTATCGCATACCATCGGAAGAATGTGTATACTCTGAAGAGAATCGCAAAGCATGACCCCGAGGGCAAGGAGATAGAGAGCTTCTACGCCAATGGGAAGAAATGCTATCGCATATGAAGGTGCGCGGGGATGTCCTCACACGGGCATGGGGATATCCCTGGGCAAATCAATCAAATCGAGCAAATTGCGCTAACAGAAGAGCCAATGCAGAGCACTCCAGATGAGAAGCTCAAAGAAGCGCCTGAATGCATGGAAGACAGGCCCAGACCACAAAAGCAAGAGCTAAAGGAAGTGTTCCTCTGCCCGAACGAGGAAAAGAAAAGGCCAGTCTTTCTAAGTGCGGACCTCACAAACGAAGAGGAGCAAGGGCTGCTACAACTCCTAACTGAATACAAGGATGTGTTCGCATGGGAGTATGACGAGATGCCAGATCTGGATACAAGCATCACCATGCACCGTTTAGACATCATCCCAGGGTCTAAACCGGTAAAGCAGAGCACAAGGAGCTTCAGGCCGGAGCTTAACGTGAAAATCAAGCAGGAGATTGTCAAACTCCTAGATGCCAAGTTCATAGAGCCGAACCACCACCCCACATGGTTGGCCAACATCGTGCCAGTGGTGAAAAAGAACGGACAACTCCGCATCTGTGTGGACTTCCGAGATCTCAATCGCTTCTGCCCCAAGGACGATTTCCCACTTCCCAATATCGATTTGCTTATCGATTCAACAACGGGCCATCGCATGTTCAGTTTCATGGACGGCTTCAGCGGGTACAACCAGATCAAGATGGATCCCGAAGACGCGCAGAAAACTGCATTCATCACTCCGGTGGGAGTGTTCAACTACACAGTAATGCCGTTCGGTCTTAAGAACGCGGGTGCGACCTATCAGCGGGCCATGATGGCTCTGTTCCACGACATGATGCATAAAGAGGTGGAATTCTATGTGGATGACTTGGTGGTTAAATCCAAGCACGAAGCAGATCACCTCGCGGATCTACGAAAGGTGTTCAATAGATGCAGGCGCTTTCAACTAAAGATGAATCCCATGAAATGCGCATTTGGGGTAACATCGGGGAAGTTCTTGGGATGCGTAGTTCATCGCCAAGGAATCGAGCCTCACCCTGCGAAAGTATCAGCCATAACCGGCATGACGCCGCCCCATAACCAGAGTGCATTGAAGACATTTTTAGGAAAGCTATCCTATCTGCGAAGATTCATCCCAGCGATTGCCGAAATCACATGCTGTTTTAGCACTCTTCTCAAGAAGGACGCCGTGTACAACTGGGCTCCGGAGCACGAAGCCTCATTCGAAAAGCTGAAGGATTTGCTGACATCCTCAAAAATAATGATTGCACCTCAATACGAAGGTCAGGAAAGGCCTATCTACTACATCTCTCGCATTGTGCAGCCTGCTGAATCAAGGTACACGGACATCGAGAGTTGCGCGCTAATCAACAGCCGCAGCCCTGATACAAGGGAAGTACGAGAGTTGCGCGCTAATCAAAGATTCTCTCCTCATCGCCTTAACCGATGACGACACAGATTAGAGGAAACCACTCTTCGATTTTCTCACCCAGGGCATCGTACCTGAATCGAGAAAAGAAGCTGAGAAATTGAAAAGGAAAGCATCCCGATAGGTGGTACAGGAAAACCTGCTTTGGCGAAGAGGTCACGAGGGCAACTTGCTGCGATGTCTAGACGGCAGAGAAGCACAAGAAGTCATGGACCTTTCTCATCAGGTGGAACACCAAGGAGGTGCGAAATTATGCAGGCAGCTCCTCTCAATTGGATATTTTTGGCCCACGATGGAGGTCGATTGCCGCACCAAAGTACGACGCTGCCAGGAATGTCAATTCAAAGGAAACCTGGTGCACGCTCCCGCC
Source organism: Linanthus parryae (assembly GCA_023055425.1). NCBI lineage: Eukaryota > Viridiplantae > Streptophyta > Magnoliopsida > Ericales > Polemoniaceae > Linanthus > Linanthus parryae. The sequence continues at coordinate 53,056,781 of JALGPY010000005.1, forward strand.
GTGGATCTACATGCATTAGGCACACCATGGCCATTTCACACATGGGCTTTGGACTTCATCGGTCCCATCCGACCAACGTCGCACGGGAATCATTTCATTCTCACCGCGACTGGGCTATTCACCAAGTGGGTGGAAGCAATACCACTGAAGACGGCAAATGCGCTGGCTGTGGTCAACTTCATCCAGGAAAGCATCATATGCAGGTTCGGAATCCCAAACACCATTATTTCAGATAACGGTACTCCTTTTGTTAATCGCCAGGTAGCTGCAAAATTAGCGGAGTACAATATCAGGCAGATATGTTCTACCCCTTATTACCCGAAGGGAAATGGACAAGCCGAAGCGACCAACAAAACACTGTTGAGAATTTTGAGCAAGATGGTCGCAGATGACCACAAGAAGTGGTCCGACTCGCTAAGCATAGCTCTGTGGGCCTACCGAACCTCTCCGAGGACACCCACGGGGGCCTCACCATTCCTACTATGCTATGGGGCCGAGGCCGTGGTACCTGCGGAAGTGAGAGTCGATTCGGCAAGGCTAGCCTTCCACGCACTCTACGAGAATCAACGTGATCATGACTTAGTCTTGCTGGAGGAAAAGCGAGAACAAGCCAAAAGAACCAACAAGCGATATCAAGAAAGAATTGCTCGCGCTTATAATAAGACGGTCCAGCGAAGAGATTTCGCAGTCGGAGACTTAGTCCTGCGCGCATCTGACCACTGCATGCGAGAAGCGACTCACCCAAAGTTCGCAGCCAATTGGGAAGGACCCTTCGAAGTCACAGAAGTCTTCGAAAGTGGCTATTGCAGCATACGAAGGTTGCACGGCACAACCTCAACCCCGAGTTCAGTCAACATGCGCTGGATTAAGAAGTACTATCCCTGACTTCTCTCATTTCATACGTTTTATTATAACGTCGCCTAATCTCTTGTACGGTTACGATTTACACAATCTCCTCTCCCATATGAGAGGATTGTAACCTCATCTCTCCCATATGAGAGCATTATAATAAGAAAATTCTCCCAAAAGAGAAACTTCATATTTCTGGATGCCGATTTTACTTTATTAGTTTGCTATAACTGTTAACAATGAGTTATTCGCTACAATAGCAATATGCAAATGCGATCTTAATTGACCATCTAAGCCTATCTGTTACGATAGCAGCCTATGCAAATGCGATCTTAATTGATCATCTAAGCCTATCTGTTACGATAGCAGCCTATGCAAATGCGATCTTAATTGATCATCTAAGCCTATCTGTTACGATAGCAGCCTATGCAAATGCGATCTTAATTGATCATCTAAGCCTATCTGTTACGATAGCAGCCTATGCAAATGCGATCTTAATTGATCATCTAAGCCTATCTGTTACGATAGCAGCCTATGCAAATGCGATCTTAATTGATCATCTAAGCCTATCTGTTACGATAGCAGCCTATGCAAATGCGATCTTAATTGATCATCTAAGCCTATCTGTTATGATAGCAGCCTATGAAAATGCGATCTTAATTGATCATCTAAGCCTATCTGTTACGATAGCAGCCTATGCAAATGCGATCTTAATTGATCATCTAAGCCTATCTGTTACGATAGCAGCCTATGCAAATGCGATCTTAATTGATCATCTAAGCCTATCTGTTACGATAGCAGCCTATGCAAATGCGATCTGAATCGATCATTTAAGCCTATCTGTTACGATAGCAGCCTATGCAAATGCGATCTTAATTGATCTTCTAAAGCCTATCTGTTACGATAGCAACTCATGCGCAAAATGATCTTAGTTGATCTTCTAAAGCCTATCTGTTACGATAGCAATTCATTCGCAAAATGATCTTAATTGATCTTCTAAAGCCTATCGGTTGCGATAGCAACTCATACGAAAAATGATCTCAATTGATCTTCTAGTAAAGCCTATCTGCCATGATAGCAACTCGCACCACTTAACGATCTTAATTGATCTACTAAAGACTACCTGCTACGATAGCAATATTATGCAAAACGATCTTAAAGTGATCTACAAAAGTCTATCTGATATGATAGCACATGCATCAAAGACCAATCACAAACCCATCTGCCAAGATGGTACAGCTGCAAAAACATGATCTCGAACGATCTAGTGAAACATCTGCGAATTCATATGGCAGATTGCAAATGCGAAAGCATTACATAGCATTATGCAAGGCGAAATATGCCGAAACGCATGCGAAATTGTATTTTGTTGTAAAGAGACAGCAGATAATACAAAAGCTATTTATCATTATGAGTCGAAAAGACTTACAATTTATCTGTCTAGATAACAGCTTACAAGCGTAAAAGTTCAAATCTAACTACGCAGCCAACACGGCTTACAATACATTCGAAAAGTAGCTGACAAGCCAGCAAAGGCACACTACGGGAATCCTGGCTGAAAGGGATGAACCCACCGGTTCCAACACCGGCTATACAATACGCAGATCTGCGGGTGAACATCTGTCGCAGGTGGGATCTTGCTCCAAAGAGCCACATGAAGCTATACGTTCAAGATCCCAGTATTTGACAAGACCCTTGTCAGATCTGCACCCCATAACATTTTCCCAAGGAACCACCTGTTCCAGCGATCAACAGGCAAGCAGAAGCTTTAAAGGGCAAGGGCTCCTTGTAGACGGAAATGAACGCAGCGTTCCGCCACCCTGAGCTCACGAACGTGGGGGCAACAAGTTCTTCTCCAGGGAGGCTGGAGAAGAATTCCGCCGTTCATTACGAGACAGTAGCACGGTCACTTCGGCGCTGCACCTCGCCGGGAGGCGGCCAGAAACATGACCTGCACACATAATACACGAAGAAATTTCTTCGAACACACATGAGATATCATCTCCATATTCTTTATGATGGTTATAAAGAGCAATAAGCCTCATAAAGTGGATCTTGGAAACTATTTCTACAGCACAAAACGCAAACTCAGGATTCACAACTTCAAGTTGCCATGAATCAACGAAAAACAAGCGTTGAAGCCAGCAGTCGTAAGGACTCACGGCAAAGCACATTTTTGGGATGAAGAACCCAAATGGCAAACACAGGGTTTATATAGACCTTGTGGAGACTCTTCAGTTGCCAAAGATGAGTCAGCAGAATTTGAAAAGAGGGTAAGGCCAATCACTTACGCCTTGAAAAGCGGTAACCATCAATTACCCTACTAAAGGCTACGACGATTCAGTTGCGTATCCTTATAAATGACGGATAGTCATGATTCGGATGGACTTCCCAACGAAAGCGTGCTTATCTGCCGAGAAATTAGCGCGAAAATCAAGCAAAGTATCAATTGCTGAGGTCATAATTGGATATGCACAGAGATATCCTATCAAATCCCGGAAAGGGCAAAACGGGCAAGTAAATTCTTGTTGTTACAAAAAAAGGGGGGAGAAAACCTAGCAACATTACATTAATGTTTCAAACATTACATTAATGTTTCAGCCATTTCCTTGCTATTTTCAAAATTCAAAAAGTCAAAAGCAAATTCTTGATCAAGGAGTCATGGGGCACGAACTGATGGCTCAGCTTCTCTACCTGCTCCACTTCTTGCTTCAATTGCTCGCACTTGGCATTCATCTCATGATAGAGCTTCATAGCTTCTTCAGCCTTTCGCTTCTGCTGCTCCACCTTTTGCTTTTCAGCTGCGAGGTTCTGATGGCCGAGCTGCAAGGTTACGGCTGCGCGAATCAGAATAACTCTTTTCATAAGAAATCTGAAACCCAGTCTGCCCTGAACTTTGGTAATAAGATTTTCGCACATGCCATGAAGCAATTCGGCGCTCTGGACAGAGATGGTCTCAGGCGTGGCCGCAGACAATTGCTCCAAAATCCAAATGGCTTCGGTGAGAAACAGCCTCCTGTCGAAGGGCCCTATCTGCAGAGATCTTGCGAACGATCGGGGGTAGGTGAGGCGCATCCGGACTAGCCAGTCCACATCAGTTTGCTTCAAACCTGAAGCAATGTCAAAGCTAAGTTATGCTATCAAACTCGACAATGCACCATGCGAGATGCAAACAGTGAATCACTACTTACCAGTTCCTTCGAGAATCTCACGAAGAGAAGGAATGCGCATTACTGGGGTCGTTGAAGACTGCCCTTGCTCCATGGCTCTCATGTCAGCTGCGAGCTCTAACTCCTCATAGTTAGAAGGAAGAGTGTAGGCCGCACCAGCTGCGACTGCATTCCTAACCTGCGAGCCCCAAAAGCCCCACGCAGGAATAGGTGCCGCCGACTCAGTCATCGCCGGAGGCGAAGTGACAGCCGAGGTCGCTTGGCGAGGAACATTCTCAGATGCAGAAGCATCGGCAGTATTTGTCCTTACTTCCTCAGCGCCAGCATGGGCATCTTCATCCATTAGCACAGCACCAGCTTCAGCATCGTCGGAAAGTTCAATGATGTCCTCGAAAGGCTCACCTGCATGATCAGTAGCTGCGACGGGCTTCTCAGTATGGGAGCTCGGAATCGGAACATAGGATGCAGAAGACTGACTTCTTTGCTCCGGCGCATGTTCATCAACATTACCTGCGATACAAAATGCGATGGTATAAGGTAACTCGCATTGAATAATATTTTGCTATCTTTACTTAAGCTAAGAGCAAGCACCTCCACGCGAAGGTGGGATTGAAGCCTCTTCGTCATACACTAAAGACGAGGAACCATGTCCTATTAGTGTGTCCTCACTAAGTTGCTAAGGCCTAGTACATGCGTATCGCTCAAATAATTACCTGAAGGTTCTCCGCATTTGTCTACTAGCCAACGGCGAATGTCAGGCTTCGACACACCATGCTTTAACGCACCCACAATAACATCTCTATAAGTTACTGCGAGATTGAAGATCTCACCTTTATCGCCTCCTGCGATTTCTTCAAAGTCCGCTTGGACTTGCTCCAAGGCTGCTGCATCCTCTTCTGGAACCGCATCCTCCTCCTCCGCCTGGGGAGCCACTTCTTCGGGAAGCTCATCTTCCTCGTTAACTGGGCGCACTAAGTCGTCAACATGCTGCTCTTCAAGGCTTCGCTGTCTCACACGCTCGAGCTCCTCCTCTTCTCGCTGCCTTCTTCTTTCAGCAGCCTCCGCGGCTGTCTTCGTGGACTCAGCAAGAATGTCCTCACTTATGGGATCGTCTGGAATGCCAGAATGGGCATCTCTCTTTCGCCTCTTGGCCAAAAGTCCACCAATGGTCTCATCATCATCATCATCTGCGAAGATATGATTGGTTTAAGAAAAGAAGTGCAAAGAATTACGATAAAGGAAATGCGACGGAGGTACCTCCTGATTCTTCCTCATGTATCATAACTGTTCTTTCTTCTTCTTCTTCATCACTTTCTCTGCGCTCCTGCCTCTCTCCTTCTTCCTCTTGGTTGAATGGAACGAAAGTCTCAACTGCGAGCTCTTTCCGCACTTTGCTGGGCATGCGACCTTTGCCTTTGTCCTTGACAGAAAGGGACCTCACCGGAGGAGAAGTTGGAGCACTTCTAGGGGAAGAAATTTTAATTCCCTTTTGCCTAGGTCTTTTCACTCTCGGCGCCGCAGTCGCTGGAGGGGGCGGATCATCTCCGGGAGGAGACGAGGCCGGAGCATTCTCTATCAGCGAGTCAGCAAAAGCATTCATGACTGCGCGAATCTTGGTCTCGACCTCAGGGTCCATCCTCCATGCTAGCCGAAATGACTGCTTTTGTCTTCGGGTGGCAACAATAGTGTTAATCAATGACTTGGAGCGATCACCAGATGCGAATCGCCGCACATGACACTACAGCAGATAGTACAGAATAAAGGCGTCAGCATAAGGAAATCAAGAAGCTTAACGCACGCAAAGAAATTGCTTACCTCAGCAAATGCCTTGCTGTATCTAACGACATGCATGTCGCCCTTCTTAACTGCGGCGACCTTCTCCTTCAGAATGATGTCAGGACACAAATGGTTCTCACGATCCAACAGTGAGTAGCAACCATATTCAGACTCGCTCAGACTGCAATTGGGGCGAAACGGAAAAGAATTCCTCTTGATCAAGGGGGCTCTGCTTGGCTGTGCGGCCGACTGCGTCTCAATCCTTGTTTGCTGGGCGATCCAGTATGCGAGCCAGTTCTGAGAACAACCACCCTCGCGGGTCCCTGCAGGCTGTTCAAAGGGAAGATTGTTCATGAAGACGGTCTTGCACTCCTTTGTTAGCAAGCGCTTATAGTAACCTCTGATAATGGACTGGGGCCAGATTGATGGTGCCACCGCGTCAAAACCGAACTGGGGCGAAACTCGAGTGGGGTCAACGTCCACGGTAATCCTTTCATACCTTGGTGCGAGCTCACGAATATGTTCTGCGAGGGCAGGAAGAGAACCTCGTAGACACCAGCAAAAGAACTCGCGATAGCGCTCATGGAAATGCGGTCCCTCTTCGAAGAGCAACTCTTCTGAGAAGACAACACCCTTAGAGGGGTACAGCTTTGGAAACCATCGCACGTTCTCGACACGTGTAGCATAGGGCCTGGCAGTAAACTCTTTCCGCTTGTCGCATATCAAGCTCCAAATGCACTTGGTATTGTTCGCTCCGAACCACCTCGCAGCTCTACCGCTGTTGCGTTCCTCCGTCTCGCCTAGGGGACACCACTTGTCGGGTTTGAGAGCAGTTGGAGCATAGGATGGCCACCGCTCGAAGACCCACATTGTCAAAAAGGAGATGTTGACGAAAGTCAGTACATCGAGGCGGCCACGCGACTCTTTCATGGCCAAAACCAACTGATCAAGCCTGTAATACAGAGTGCCCAAGACCAAGGGTCCGAGTGCGACTCTCAGGCCAAGGGCGAGCCTCACAGCAAGTGGCAAAAACACGGTAAAAGACCCCATCATGGGGGTGACCGTCGATCAAGTACCTCGACAACCAAGCACAGAGGAAAGCGCAGAGGGTCAAGTGATAGCCTTTACCCTCCACATAATTCTCGGCGTCTGGGTTCTCGCTCAGAAGCTTCTTGGTGATGCTGCTGTTCGCATAGTCTCGAAAGAAGTACTGCAACAATTTGTTCCAAGTGTTCTTCGCAGACGTGTCAACCAATTGCCAGTTTGGGAGGGCTTTCGTAGTAGTCCACCGAGTAGAGATTTTCTTTACCTCTGCCAGGCATTCCTCCATCTGCGTGTACAAGGCAATCTCCGCAGCCGTCCTCAAAGGACTCAAAGGGCCCACTTCACCCATGGGGGAAAGATCGTACAACATCTGCACGTCCTCGAGTGTAGGAGCAGCCTCGAACTCAGCAAAGTGGAATGTGTGAGTCGCAGGCGAGTAGCGGGACAGAAGGTTTAGAAGCATGGACTGGTCCATTTTCACGGCAGCACCCTTCATAGCACGGATAGCAAAGTATACGCCGGCTTCATCGAGAGTCGCGGCATGATTGTCCAACACGTGGTCAATCCACTCATCCATATAGTCCAATTTCTGGACGAAAGCCTAGGTAGAAATTGCAGTGTAGGGGAAGTACCCGTTTTCGATCCCCAATCGAACCACATCCTCGGAGCCAATTAACTCGAGCAAGGCCGAGTTAACCGGGCGAGTCAGTGTCAGCAATCTCTCAACTGGGACAGGATCAGGCATCCTCTTAGCCTTAACACCCGCATGATAGAAATCTTGGCCACCTAAATAGGGGGCTTTTCGCCACAAAGCTTGCGGAAGGTCGGGTATCTCTTCATCTTCCTTGACGGGTTTGGTGCCTTTTGTCTTGGCCATTCCTGCGGAAGAGCAAGAAAAAAAGGGGGGAGAAAGGTGCTACACTTCAGTTCGAAAGTTTGAAATCCGAGATCTATTATGAAAAGAAAGACGAACAGTTTCTGGTATCGATTTCAGAAATTAAGGGTTGCATTATCAGCGATTTCAAGATCTCACATCCGGATCCCTTATTATTGAAGGATTAAAGCAAAAGTGGGTTCAAAGATCAAGGTTTCTTTGCAAGTTTTAACAGATTATGTGTTCTGGGTTACGAATTCAACGCAGTTCAAGGCATACACTGGAATCTTAAATCAAAATTGAACAAGGCCAACCTTGTTTTCTTGAAGCCTGCTTGGATATGCACAACTGAAGAACACGATTTGCAGTTCTGAACTGGTGATTGATTATTTGAATCTGCTCTCGAAGATCTCCGGGTACCATTCACTTTAAGAGAAAGAAGTGATGCTTTGCAACAATGAAGGATACAAAGTATTTATCCAAAAACAATGAAGGGTTGCGTCCTTTCAGTAGTCAAATCGCAACCGTCACCGTCGAATCGCGCAATCACAGGACAAGCTGACGTCACGCCTAAAACCCTAGAAGCTAGACGGCAAGACACTAGGGGTTTTAGGTCATAATGGCACGCACGGGGGCTGAACTTACCCATATTTGAATTGGTGCGTGGCGGCAACGCGTATGTTGGTTTCCGCGCATGGAAGTCTATACAGCTATGAGTCTTCACGCGCAGAAAGGGGGCTAATGTAGATAGTGCTTTCTGAGCTGACAGATCTTGGCCACGTGGCAACCATCCAGCACACCATATTGTGCTCCACACACACTGGATCACCAGCCGAGCTGATCCATGTGGGGGCTGCGAGACAGAGCCCTCGCATACCACTGCACGGGACTTGTAGGGACTTAGTGGTTTGGAGGCTAGAGGAAGCCCTGTCGCGTGCGAGTCAAGCCCGCACGCGACCTTTAGTAACTGTTTTGAGAGGTTTATGGCACGAGCTGCATAAACCTGGTCAATCCGGTCAAACCCGGTCAACCTCGTTACGGTTCCGGTATTCGCGCACAACGTGCTGTAACGGTCCCTATATACTCGGACGAACGTGCCGTTATGGTTAAGCTAATTAAGCCGCCATCAATGGGCGCATTAACCACACTACAACGGCAACGTTCTCTGCTATATATAGGACGTTACCCTTTCCATACAAAGGGGAACACACTTGCCATACGCGGAAGCTCTGCCAAACCTCTGTCTCTCTCTCAGACATTGCTACTGACTTACTCTCTCCCTACACACAACCCCACTTTTCCTGTGCGATCCTCGATCCTCTACATACGGTGTACACGGAGGTCTCCCCGCCGTAATCTCTTGTGCACAGGTGGTTTTGTCTGTTTAGTTTTCTAAAAACTTAAAAAACTAAGGCTAAGAGCATCTGCAATAGATCATGCAAAACAACATTTTATGCAAAATATGAAAGATTTTGTGAAAATTTGACTCCAACAGAACATGCATAGTGGGAGGCAAAATGCAGAACATGCAAAAGCCTCGCCAAACCTGGCGAGGACAATTGGTTCTGCAAATTTATTTAGACTAAGTTTTTAACAAAAATCAGTTTAAATACCTCTTGATCTTATGATTTTGCTTTCCCCATTTCAGACTGGCGCCATGGGCCAATATGATTGGACAATTAAGAATAATAGACCAGATTTCTTAGCTCTATACTTAATCCAGAAATTGAGGATTAGGGAATACCTTTGATTCTGTTTTCATATCAAGATTTCAATCAACTTTTTGCAATTAGATTAGGAAATACGTTTCTCTTCTGAAACCCAAATTTAGAACATAGCCAAACAACTCTACAACTCATTCAAACAACCAAGCAAATAACTCTATAACTCATTCAATTGTAACTTATTTGAACTCCAAAATTGAACTCCCGCAAATTGAACTTCAAAATTCGGACTATTGGACACCATTTTCCGAGCTTCAAAATAAAACAATCAACTACCAAATCAAAGCTTCTCATCAGTCAAGTTCACAGCCACAAAATAAAAATAATTGTTACCTTACTGGGGCTTACTGTTAGATAACCAGAATTTTCATGAATAAGCTTCAGGAACTTGGTGGCAGACTTCATGGATGGTTCTAGTACTAGTGGCACAGTGCGAGGGCCAAATGAGTAATTTGTTTATGTTCAGTTTTTTTTTTTTTTTTTTTTTTTTTTACTTATTGTTAATCTCCTGGAGCAATATATAAGTGCTCCAGGTTGTAATGAACCCTAATCTTTTGGTTTCTCGTCAATGAAAGCTTCAGCCCCCTTTCTTCTTTCATAAATTTGTGATGGTATCAGAGCCTGGTTGGCTTGTTCTACCCTGGACCTAGGTTCGATTATCCCCTTCCTCTTCCATCATCTTTCTTCTTCTAGTACTCGGCTTCTTTTTCTTGGTTGAATCTGAGCAGTTTCGATGGCTCCAAATTGTGAGGCAACGGATATTACTTCGCCGTATTTTCTTAGTCCTTCAGATACCCCATGTATGGTCTTAGTCTCTCAGTTACTACAAGGAGAAAATTATAACACATGGAGTAGATCTATGATTGTGGCTCTGAGAGCAAAGAATAAGCTGGGTTTTGTAACTGGAACCATTGCAGAACCGGTGAATGATACTGTGTTTCATAGTCAGTGGGAGAGATGTGACAATATGATCATGTCTTGGTTGTTAAATTCTGTGAGTAAGGAAATTGCTTCTTCTATAGTTTACAAAGTCACTTCTCTTGAGATTTGGGAGGATTTGAGGGACAGGTACTCCCAAAAGAATAGACCAAGGATTTTTCAATTAAGCAAGGCAATTGCTGGGCTGAAACAGGGTGATAAGCGTGTCACTAGTTATTTTACCACACTAAAATCCCTATGGGATGAGATATCAAATTATAAGACGTTTCCTGAATGTACTTGTGGAAATCTCAAAACATGTTCCTGCAATATTTTGAAGATCCTACATGATGGGTATGAAGAAGAGTGTATAATGCAATTCCTTATTGGGTTAAACGATTGCTTTACACAAGTGAGAGACCAAATTCTATTGACAGACCCATTACCTGCTTTGAACAAAGTGTTTGCAAAGGTGATTCAACAAGAAAGACAATCAGAAATAAGTAATCTGGGCTGTTCAAGTTCAATTGATGTGCCTATGGCTATGTATGGAAGAATGGATGGCTCTCCAGGTTTTCAAATGCACCAGCAGCAACATGGAAACAAATATAAGGGTGTGATTTCCAATTATGCACAAGGAGGTGGAAGTCATGGAAGTTACAAAGGCAATCAAAGTTTCAATTATCAAGGGAAATTTCAAGGTGGAGGACAAGGATTTAGGCATAGTAATAAATCAAGATTGACGTGTACTCATTGCGGGGATGACGGTCATGTAAAGGATACATGTTACAGATTACACGGCTTCCCACCAGGCTTCAAGTATAGACCAAAGGGGCCACGACAAGCTCACATTGTTACACATAACGCGTCTGATAACCAAAGGAATGAGGACACAGGGAGAATGTTAGCAGGAAGCTCAGGAAATAATCTTAATCTTACACAAGGACAATGCATGCAGTTGTTGGGCTTGTTAAGTAATCAACTTCAAGCTACAAGTATTCATCAATCTACTCCGTCAGTGGTCGACTCAGTTGGCTCCTGTACTCCACAATCACCAACTTCTAATGCAGCAATTCATTATGATACGCCACTTCAACAACAGTTCGGACCAAGAAATTCAGTAAATCATTTTATAGCAGGGGTTATGAGCATGGAGAGCATAGCTTCACTTGTGCCTAAAAACGGTGCATCATCCGACTCTTGGATCATTGATACTGGCGCGACGGATCACATGTGTTGTTCTCTCAATTCTGTTAGATCAGCGAGGCCAGTAAGTAATACCTATGTACATTTGCCTACTGGCATACCTATTCAGGTAACACATATTGGAACTGTGGAATTGAGTCCCAATCATACACATACTGAAGTTTTATGTGTTCCATCATTTCAGTTCAACCTCATCTCTGTTTCAAGGCTTACAGAAACAGCTAAGTGCATGGTTTTATGTCTTGGAGGAGCGTGTTACATCCAGGATACTACTAAATGTGAAACACTTGGAGTTGGGTATAGACACGGTGGCCTTTACGTTCTGCAGGGTACCAAAGGGAGCTGTAACAATCTTGAGTCAACTCACATTTGCTCAGCCACAGTTTCTAAGAACGTGTGGCAGATGAGGTTGGGACACCCTTCAAATAAGAAAGTTGAAATTATGCATGATATTTTGAAGTACAATTTACACAATACTAGTGACTATTGTGATACATGTCACTTGGCCAAACAAAAGAGGCTTTCGTTTCCCTGCTCAATTACACGTTGTCAGACCCCTTTCGAGCTAGTCCACTGTGACACATGGGGACCGTGTAAAGTTCCCACAACTTCAGGATGCAGGTATTTCTTGACTATTTTTGATGGTTTTTCAAGACACACGTGGATTTACTTGATGAAGCAAAAGTCAGATGTGTATAGAATTTTTCCTGAATTCTACAAACTAATTGAGAATCAATTCAATCACAGGATTAAAGTCGTGAGGACTGACAACGCACCTGAATAAGAGCTGAAATCTTTTTTTTTCCGACAAGGGGATTATACACCAGAAATCTTGCGTCGAATCACCCGAGCAGAATGCAGTGGTGGAGAGGAAGCACCAACACCTGTTAAATGTTGCGAGAGCACTAAGGTTTCAATCTCAGGTACCTTTACAATTTTTGGGAGAATGCATCTTAATTGCTGCATACTTGATAAATAGACTACCATCTTCTGTTATCGGTCAAAAGAGTCCTTTCGAACTTTTGTACAAAACAATTCCTTCTTATGAACACTTCAGAATTTTTGGGTGTCTTTGCTTTGCTTCCACGATCAAGCACGGAAGAACAAAATTTGATGCACGAGCAGCAAAATGTGTTTTTATGGGGTATCCATATGGAATCAAGGGGTACAAGTTATATAACCTAGAAACAAAAAGTTTTATCATCTCGAGAGATGTAATATTTTACGAAAAGATATTTCCGTTTCAGGTTAATGGGAATGGAGTTTAGAATTGTGTGAATGAAGAAGTTTCAGAACCCTCTTTACCAGTTAGCTTCAGTGATTTTTCAGAGAGATTAAATGTATCAGAATCAAGTTCTCAAGAAGTTGTTGCAATTGAAGAAACAACTCCAAGGATTACTGAAGTAACTCCAGAGCTTGATGAAGCTGAATTGCCATCTTTAAGGGCATCCACTAGAGAAAGAAGATTGCCGGCTTACTTGAAAGACTATGAATTTGTATCTAAGAAAAGAGGTAATGTTGCAGCTTATGACATCTCAAAGTACCTATCTGCCGATCGACTTTCATCCGACTACAAGAAAGCATTAGCAGGGATAACTAGCATTACAGAACCAGATACATATGATGAAACTCTGAGGCACAAAGAATGGAGAGATGCAATGATAGCAGAAATCAAAGCTTTAGAGGAAAATAAGACGTGGGAGGTCACGGAATTGCCCCAAGGCGCTGTCACAGTTGGGTGTAAGTGGATTTATAAGGTCAAACACAAATAAGATGGTACCATTGAGAGACACAAAGCGAGGCTAGTCGCAAAGGGGTACACTCAGACGGAGGGAATCGACTACTCGGAGACGTTTTCACCGGTGACAAAACTTTTAACTGTGAAGTGTGTTTTAGCTCTGGCTGTAATAAATAAATGGCACCTGCTAATTAGATGTAAACAATGCGTTTTTTCATGGGGAACTAGACGAGGATGTGTTTATGGATTTGCCGCAAGGATTTCAGGTTCCTAAATCGACATTTTCAGGAAAAAGACCACTCGTATGCAAACTCAAGAAGTCACTCTACGGTCTGAAGCAAGCGTCCAGGCAATGGTTTAGCAAATTCTCGAATGCATTGCTAAGTTTGGGTTCTGTTCAATCAAAGGCCGACTAAACCTTATTTGTGCAAAAAGAAGGTAATTCCTTTATTGCTTTGCTTATGTGTGTTGATGACATAATACTTGCCGGAAATGACATGCCAAAATTGAATTCCCTCAAGAAACATTTAAATCATCACTTCAAGCTGAAGGATCTTGGAAAATTGAGTTTCTTTTTGGGATTAGAGGTGGCAAGAAGATATCAAGGCATATCTCTTTGTCATTCGCGCTGGATATTTTGCATTATACTGGTTATTTGGGGTGCAAACCAGCCACCACTCCCATGGATTCAAATTTGAAGCTAAGTGCTAATATTGGGGAACCTTTGAATGCTCATACAACAGCGTCATATAGAAGACTTGTGGGAAGGTTATTGTACCTTTGTAACACAAGGCCGGACATATGTTTTGCAGTGCATAGGCTCAGCCAATTTGTTAATGCACCGACAAATATGCATCTCACAGCTGCTCATAGATTTCTAAGGTATTTAAAGGGCAATCCAGGGCAAGGAGTTTACTTTTCTTCTTCTTCTCCAGTTCAGCTCAAGGAATTTGCTGATTCGGACTGGGGAGGATGTCCAGATACTAGGAAATCAACATCAGGTTTCCTAGTATATCTCGGAGAAAGTTTAATATCATGGAAATCTAAGAAACAAGGAATAGTCTCTAGAAGTTCAACAGAAGCCGAGTACAGGTGTCTGGCTAGCACTTTATGTGAGATTACATGGATTTCTTATCTTTTGCATGATTTACAAACTGATGTTGGGCATATGCCAGTAATTGATACAGACAGTAAATCAGCAATTCATCTTGCTCACAACCCTGTGTTGCATGAGAGAAGTAAGCATATCGAGATGGATTGCCATCTCATTAGAGATCGAATCCAGGAAGGAAAAGTGAAGCTGCTTCATGTTACGTCAGTGCATCAGCAAGCAGATATTTTGACTAAGCCTCTTATGGCTGGTCTATTTCATCAACTACTTAGCAAGTTGGGAGTGCTAAATATACACTCTCCAACTTGAGGGGGGCTGTAAGATAACCATAATTTTCATGAATAAGCTTCAGGAACTTGGTGGCAGAGTTCATTGATGGTTCTAGTAATAGTGGCAGAGTGCGAGGACCAAATGAGTAATTTATTTATGTTCAGTTTTTTTTTTTTACTTATTGTTAATCTCCTGGAGCAATATATAAGTGTTCCAGGTTGTAATGAACCCTATTCTTTTGGTTGCTCGTCAATGCAAGCTTCAGCCCCTTTCTTCTTTCATAAATTTGTCACTTACGAATGGGCAAACTGAAGAGTAGGACAGGGTGCATCGTTGTTCTTTCCACGTGGAATCAGCAGGGGAAAGGGGTTGTATAGTTCGTCATACTATTGTGCTCTGCTCTCTTCAATTGGATTTTCTTTACGGAGATATATAGGACGTAGTTGACTTCAACTGAGAAAAATACATACTCAGAGACACCGATTGGAAGTACTATGAGGCATCTTCGTCCGTTTCTTTCCATCCCTGACGTTTTCTTCGTCAAGCAACGGAGAGTGAAAACTATGAGAAAGTATTTATTGAGGCTTGCCCCACCACTGTGGCATGCCTGTGTGGTGGGGCGCGCCATTCACCTTCTGACTAGCATGCAAAATTTGGTGGGTTCCATCTGACTAGCATGCAAAATTTGGTGGGTTTCATCTGACTAATGCATATTTGTCAGAAGGTGAATGACGCGCCCGACCACGCAGGCATGCCACAGTGGTGGGGCAAGCCACAATGAATACTTTCTCGAAAAATATACGGAGAGCTTTTCATCTCCCCTTCTCCCGTTTCTTGCAATAAATTGCACATATAATCCTCATTGAAAATATTTTGACACATTAAATTTCCACAATTCTGTAACTATTGCACTTAAACACCTACACATATGACATGGGATTTGATATCCACATTGAAACTTTTGATTTGTACACTTATTAAATTGGTGCCAACTATAACGACACATGTTGTATAGAGAGTGAGTTTTTGCTCACCTCCCAACTTTTATTAACAATATATACATATATATATATATATTGGCCATTTGAGGCAGCTTAAACTTGAATCAATTCACTTCTGAACTTATTTTATAAGTTTAAATAACTGATTAATTTTTTCGCACAAACCATAGAGAAGTTATTCATGAAAGAGAACCGTAAGGGTTTATGCTACAAGTATCTAAAGAGAGTTCATCTAATTTGGTAACGGTGATAGGAAATAGCAATAAATAAATTTTGATTTGGTAGATAGAGAGAATTACACAATAATAAGACAAGAACTTGACATAAGCAACAATGAAGACGCAGGAATAATTGCTATAAACCCAAGATCTTTCACCTGATACACGTACCTAAAAAATCACAGAATCTTCCTATGAAGTTGAATTCAACTACTTCCTATATATCTCTGTAGATTTTGATTGAATAAGTGTGTGAAGATAAGTAGTATCATCACAAGTAATGATTACATAAACTACATAAAGAAGTTACAAAGTGATCCCTATTTGAGATTTTGTAACAAAGAGAGATGTATCAGCAACAGATTGTGTAAAGACAAGAGAAAGAATAAAATTCGTGAATCTGTCAAACCATGTTCTTGGTGCTTGTTTCAACCCATAGACACACTTGTTTAATTTGCAAACATAAGTTGGTTTAGTAGGATCAATAAAACCTTGAGGTTGTTGCATATAAAAAGTTTCATGAAGATGGCCTTGTAAGAAGGCATTTTTAACATCTAATTGCTTGAGAGGCCAATTATAAGAAGAACCCAAAGTAAGAATTGTTCTTACAGTGGCATGTTTTATAACAGGACTAAAAGTTTCTACAAAATAAACCCCAGGAGTTTGATGGAAGCCTTTGGCCACATTCCTAGCTTTAAATCTAGAGACACTCCCATCTGGGTTATATTTAGTTCTGTAAACCCATTTGTTACCAACAATGTTTGCATTTTGGGGTTGTGGAACAAGAATCCAAGCATTTTGATTTAGGAGACTAAGATACTGATTAGTCATAGCACATTTCCACTGTGTGTGTTTCTTAGCCTCACTATATGAAGTGGGATCACTAACAGAAGCATGAAAAGCATTCACAGGTGTATGTGTATTAAGAGAAGAGATACAAAAATCATATTTTGTAGCACTAGAAGCTCTTTTGGTGTGAGAGTTAGGATCAGAAATACTAGTGGTGGAAGCTAAGTCAAAGACTTTCTTTTTGAAAATCCCAGATTTACTTCTTGTTTGTATTGGATTTCCAGTCACTAGAATGGCACTAATCCTTCTTATTGAGATGCCGTCAGTCATTGGTGAGGCATTTTGTGAATGTATCTGCTCTATTTCCCGTATCTGTTCTTGGAAGGGACTGTCCTCACCAAGAGACTGCAACTCAGAAGTAGAGGTAGTCTCCTCAACAGGTGATGATCCAGAATAAAAGAGAGGTATATCATCATTTCTAGTAGGGACTTGTAAAGGGACAGATGTGTCATTTCCTAAAATTGAAGACACATGAGGATAATCAGCATAAGGAAACAATGATTTATTGAAAATAACATCTCGACTAATATAGAATCTTTGAGTAGATTTGTGATAGCATAGATACCCTTTATGATTATCAGCATAGCCAAGTGTAGATGGTGCATTCTAGACAGACGGCTCACAGCCACGTGGTGGCCATCTAGCACATCTGACTGTGCTCCGCATACACCAGATCACTGATCATTTTTATCCACACGGGGACTGCGAGACAGCGTCACCCGCGATACCAACCACACGGGACTTTTAGGGACTTAGTAGTTTGGAGGCTAGAGTATGGTCCGTCGCGCGAGAGCAAAAACCACACTCGCGCGCAACCCTTAGTAACTGTCTACGAGATTTAATGCCTACGTGTCCCATAAATGCGGTCGATCTCATAACGGTCCCCTACTTATGTGGATGAACGTGTAACGTGTCCTATATATGCGGTCGAACATGCCGTTACGGGGCTATCATTAAGCCGCCATTTATGGGCGCATTATCCCCTCATAACGATCACTTCCCCACTATATATAGGAACGTTTGCCTCATATGGCAGCTATCTGATCATCTCGGATCTTTGGCTAGCCAATACACTGTCTCTCTCTCAAGAACATTTGCCCTTGCTTACTCTCTCCCTACTCACCACCCTACACTTCTCTGTGTTCTCATTCTTGATCTTATTCCCTACTTGAGGTGTACACTTGGATCTTCCTCAAGGATTTCCTTGTACACACCAAGAAAGATACATTGCAGAGTTTTAGCATCAAGTTTCGATTTGTTGTAAGGTTCTAAATTGGGATGGCATGCACAACCAAACACGTTCATGAAGGAATAATCAGGGTTTTTGTTTAAAAAAAATTTCAAAAGGAGATACATTCCTTCTATTCTTACTTCACATTCTGTTGATCAAGTACATAGCTGTAGCAATAGTATGATACCAAAAGCAAAGAGGTAGAAATGCATATTGAAGAAGAGTAATTGCAGTTTCAAGGATGTGTCTATGTTTTTTCTCTGAAATGCCATTTTGTAGATGTGTGTGTGGACAAGAAATTTGATGTGTAATACCATGATATTGAAAATGTTTATGAAAAGTAAAAGCTATGTATTCTCCACCACCATCTGCTCGAACAATTTTAATCTTAGAATCCAACAAGTTTTCAATATGCAAATGGAATTTTTTGATTTGCAACACATACTTCAGATTTATGAAACAAAGGAAACAACCAAGTAAAAAGAGAGTAATCATCAATAAACAAGACATAAAATCTTTAACCATGTAAAGATTTCACTGAAGCAGGTCCCCAAACATCATAGTGAAGAAGCTGAAGTGGTGTGTGTGTAACAGAAGTGGATTTAGAATAAGGAAGTCTAATAATCTTCCCTTTTAGACAAGCTTCACAAATAGCAGAATCAGAAGTAGACTTATAAGCAGGGCCAAATAAGTGACAGAAGACATCATTAGCTGGATGAACCAGCCTAGCATGTATCAAAACATTGTTTATTTTATTTCCCAAACAAGCATTGGGTTTTGTTGTAGAACCAGAACAAGAAAAAGGAGATGTATAGATAGGATAGAGCCCATTTTCACTCAATACTTTTTAAAGGATTTTGCCCGTAGCCAGATCCTGAATAAGAAACGATTGTGCAGTGAATTTAAAATAACAATTATTTTGATGACACAATTTATAGACAAAAAGAATATTGGTGGCTATCCTAGGTACAAGTAAAGTGTTGTTTCAAGAAAAGGTGTTATGAAATGTGTTTAAGTGAGCAGTACCAGTGTGTGTAATTTGTGCACCTTGACCATTACCTATGGTTACTTGGTTAGAACCAGTGTAGGTATCAGCAAGATAAAGATTCCTTAGGTCAGCAGTCATGTGATTTGATAACTAGTAATTTGGGGTGAAAGAGCAGGAGGTAGAAGCATGATAACCAGTAAGTTGATCAGAAGGTGGCTTTCCTTGATAAGAATAGTCCATCGTATGCCAACAAACAACAGCTGAATGATAATTCAAGCCAAAAATTTGCCAAGTCACAGGGGTAGAAGATCCATTTCTATTATAAGACTGATTAGGGTTTTGGCGACCATTTCCTGAACGGACACCCTTGTTTGAACCAGAACGAACCCAGTGGGAGTTAAATCGACCTCCCTGGTGTGACCCGGTCAAACTGACCACCAGAACCCTGATTTTGGGTTCGACCATACCCACCACAATTAGGGTTAGGACCATGACCAATTAAGCCCTGACCTCTACCACGACCACGAACAAAATTAGACAA
Source organism: Linanthus parryae (assembly GCA_023055425.1). Taxonomy (NCBI): domain Eukaryota; kingdom Viridiplantae; phylum Streptophyta; class Magnoliopsida; order Ericales; family Polemoniaceae; genus Linanthus; species Linanthus parryae. The sequence continues at coordinate 53,076,289 of JALGPY010000005.1, forward strand.
AACAGAGAAAGCAGTAGGCACAGTCCTATCAATAAATTGAGAATCCAACATTTGTTCTTCCCCTTTTAACAAGACATGAAGATCTTCTAGACTCATATGTTCTGATCTAATTCTTAGTGAAGAACGAAACCAATTATATTCAGGAGGGACCCTTCAAGATATACAGAAGCATGTCTTCATCATCAATTGCAACCATAGAAACAGCAAGTTTGTCATGCACATTGTCATGCACATATTTCATCTTTTGCATGTAGAGATCTATTGTATCAGAACGCGTTCACATAGTTTGGAGATCATTTTTCAACATCAGAATGTTAGATCGGGTCAAGGAAGCATACCTTTCCTCAAGAGCAAGCCAAGCGTCCCGAGTGGAGGTCTTACGAATGGCATGTGTGAGAGCTTCAGGAGTGAGAGTAGCGTTGATAAGCGTCTGAAGGGCTTGATCTTGTTGAGACCATTCTCGATACGCCGAAATGGATATAGCACTACCGTCGGGAAGAGGAAGGAACTCCGGCGGAGGATTAATAGAACTGTCAAGATACCCGTAAAGTTGATGTGTGCGAAACAACGCAGAGATCTGATGTTTCCATAGAACATAGTTGGTGTTGTCGAGTTTGTAAGGGACGAGATAATGAATATAAGAGAGTAAGTAGAGGTCATTTGATGGTGGCGTAGCCATGGCGGCTAGCATCACGGCTTTGATACCATGATAACCTAGAAGAAGTTCTAGGGTTTGATAAAGAGAAGAGTAATGAACAGACGGTGAATGAGGCAGATAGAAAATGAACCTCACTTGACTATTCTTTTAATGAAACGATGCTTAAATACACTAAGATGAACGGTCAGATAAATGACCGTTCACTAAACCCTAAGAGACGTTTTCTAATTTACCACATAATTTATATTGCTTTACAATCAAGTCCTTTTAGAATAGTCTTGAATATTGGGCTTGACTGCAACCGGGCCTTTACTTGGATTCTTTGTATTTGATCTGGGCCTTTATTGGAATAGGTCTTGATTTGGGCTTTATCTTCTAATAAAACCCAGATGCAATTTACAAAATTCAGACCCAAACTGAACAAAAATGGATACTACCACATCGAAAGATAAAGGCATTGACAGTACTTGCATAAAAAAACTCATTGAGCATATGTAATCAAAACACATTCAGAAAATGATGCGATTATTCATTATTCAAGGATTTGGAGCTGAGAATAGGAAATTTGTTTCGAGGAAGAACTGAGGAAAAAGAAAAACCACCTGAATTCAGCAAGAGACAATGAATCAAACGGTCTATTTGCAGTCGAAAACTACGGGAAAATATGATTAGCTGCAATGATGGACGCAACCACCTGCTTCTTCTTGACAAGTTGTGATGATCCAAACAACGCAAACCAATAGCCGATACTTGAAGTAGATCAAAGGGGGCCGATTTGTGAAATCAGAAACGGCGCTATTGAAGAAGCGGAAGAAGCGATCGAGGGAAACAAATCGAAGGAAATTCATGTCAACCCCTATGTGCAATGATAGGTACCTTTGTGAATACAACACTACAATGCCGCTTACCCCCAAGCATGTAGTGCTAATAATAAATGATTCATTCAAAATGCTATGTTACTAAACCACCCGTAGAGGATGCATTTTTATCCTTTAGGCTTGTACTTCTCCGAGGAGTTGGGTCCTCTCTTCTTCCCAAAGCCAACACCTGCGGTGACAAAGCGGCGGGTGTACTGCATCCCCATGTGAGAACGTCCACGGGGCTGCTTCTTCTTGTCCTGCTTGGCACTGACAGATTGTGAAATTGTCCTCTAAGACTTTTAAATTTTTATTAGCAATATAAACAAAGCTGATACAAGACTAATTACAGTTTAGTCCCTAAACTAAGTATAAGCTATCGCTATTACACCCCCGCAGTCGGAGCGGGAGAATGAACGTTCAGATTGGAGCGGAACTTTTCAAATAACTGGCGAGGCAAACCTTTGGTGAAGATATCCGCATACTGGAAGTCAGTAGGTATGTGAAGAACCCGAAGTTGGCCGAGATAAACATTTTCCCGTACAAAGTGAAGGTCGATCTCAATATGTTTTGTGCGTTGATGCTGAACCGGATTACCCGATAAATAGACGACACTAACATGGTCACAATAGCAGAGCGAGAATTTCGGAGGACGAACCTTAAGCTCAAGAAGAAGATTGCGAAGCCACCGGAGCTTAGCAACAGAGTTGGCCACACCACGGTACTCGGCCTCGGCGCTAGAACGAGAGAAAGTAGCTTGTCGTTTGGTCGACCAGTTGAGAAGGTTGTCCCCAAAGAAGGTTTAAAAAACGGAGGTGGAACGACGTGTGTCCGGGCAGCCTGCCCAATCCGCATCAGTGTAGGCCGTGAGACCCGTGGAGGCAGTAGCAGAGATGTGAAACCCGTGATCAAGAGTGCCACTCACATAGCGAAGAAAACGTTTCAACGCGCGAAAATGATGCCCTCGAGGATCGTGCATCAAGAGACAGATTTGCTGAACAGCATACGAGATGTCAGGACAGGTGAAAGTGACGTACTGAAGAGCACCAGCTAAACTACGGTAGAGAGTGGGATCATCAACTGGAGGTCCCGAAAACGCAGTGAGTTTAGAGCCAGTCTCAACTGGAGTGCTAACCGGCTTACAACTGACCATCGATGCACGCTGTAGAATCTCAGAGGCATAGTGACGTTGGGAGAGAACCATACCAGATTCAGTGCGAGTGACAGCAATGCCCAAAGAGTGATGTAGAGGTCCAAGGTCAGTCATAGCAAACTCAGTCGAAAGCTGAGCAATAATCCTCCGCACAACTGTAGGAGAAGACCCTGTAATGATAATATCGTCGATGTAGAGGAGGAGGTAGACAATACCTGATCCCTGACTGTAGACAAACAGAGACTCATCACATTGAGAACTGGAGAACCCCATTGAGCCCGTGAGAAAAGTAGAAAATGCTAAAACCACACGCGTGGTGCCTGTTTCAGCCCATATAGGGACTTACGAAGACGACAGACATGATCCGGATGGTGAAGATCCCGATAGCCCGGTGGCAGATGCATATACACTACCTCATCCAGATCACCGTGCAAGAAAGCATTCATGACATACAACTGACGAATAGGCCAAGCATGATAGATGGCAAGAGAGAGAACAGTACGAATGGTGGCCGGTTTGACAACAACACTAAGAGTCTCATCACAATCAACACCCACTAACAGAGATTTGCCATTTGCCACCAGACGGGCTTTGTACCGCTGAAGAGTACCATCAGCCCAAAACTTGTGACGGAATAACCATATGGCTTGGAGAATGTTTGCCCCAGAAGGGCGAGGAACCAACTCCCAAGTCTGATTCGTGATCATAGCCTCAAACTCATCATCCATTGCAGCTTTCCAGTGTGGGTCCGAAAGGGCATATACATGGGATTTGGGCAAGGGAGACACGGAAGAGGGAGATTGAGTATGAAGGGTGAGATGGGAGATGGGTTTATGGATACCGTTTTGGGCTCGGGTTCTCATATGAGGGGAGAGAGGTGGAGCAGGTGGGTTAGGAGAGTCTGGTGCTGGAGACAGCAGGGATACCGTGACAGGTGGGGAGGCAGGAGGATGAGGAGGATCCTGAGGTGGAGGGGTCTGAGGTGGTGTGCACAAGAGATTCCGGCAGGGAGACCTCCGTGTACAACGTATGTAGTGGATCAAGGATCGCACAGGAAGAGTGGGGTTGTGTGTAGGGAGAGAGTAAGGCAGTAGCAATGTCTGAGAGAGAGACAGAGGTTTGGCAGAGCTTCCGCGTATGGCGAGTGTGTTCTCCTTTGTATGGAAAGGTTAACGTCCTATATATTGCAGAGAACGTGACCGTTGTAGTGTGGTTAATGCGCCCATTGATGGCGGCTTAATTAGCTTAACCATAACGGCACGTTCGTCCGAGTATATAGGGACCGTTACAGCACGTTGTGCGCGAATACCGGAACCGTTACGAGGTTGACCGGGTTTGACCGGATTGACCGGGTTTATGGAGCTCGTGCCATAAATCTCTCAAAACAGTTACTAAAGGTCGCGTGCGGGCTTGGCTCGCACGCGACAGGGCTTACTCTAGCCTCCAAACCACTAAGTCCCTAAAAGTCCCGTGCAGTGGTATGCGAGGGCTCGGTCTCGCAGCCCCCACATGGATCAGCTCGGCTGGTGATCCAGTGTGTGTGGAGCACAATATGGTGTGCTGGATGGTTGCCACGTGGCCAAGATCTGTCAGCTCAGAAAGCACTATCTACATTAGCCCCCTTTCTGCGCGTGAAGACTCATAGCTGTGTAGACTTCCATGCGCGGAAACCAACATACGCGTTGCTGCCACGCACCAATTCAAATACGGGTAAGTTCAGCCCCCGTGCGTGTCATTATGACCTAAAACCCCTAGAGTCGTGCCGTCTGGCCTTTAGGGTTTTAGGCGTGACGTCAGCTTGTCCTGTGATTGCGCGATTCGACGGTGACGGTTGCGATTCGACTACCGAAAGGACGCAACCCTTCATTGTTTTGGATAAATACCTTGTATCCCCCATTATTGCAAAGCATCACTTCTTTCTCTTAAAGTGAATGGTACCCGGAGATCTTCGAGAGCAGATCCAGATAATCAATCACCAGTTCAGAACTGCAAATCGTATTCTTCAACTGTGCATATCCAAGCAGGCTTCAAGAAAACAAGGTTGGCCTCGTTTAATTTTGATTTAAGATACCAGTGTTTGCCTTGAACTGCGTTGAATCTGTAAACCCATGAAATTTGTAAAGAGGCTTTGATCTTTGAACCCACTTTTGCTTTAATCCTTCAACAATATGAGATCTTGCAACTCCCTGATTTCTGAAATTGATACCAGAAACTGTTCGTCTTCCTTTGCATAGATCTTGAATTTCAAAATTCAAACTGAAGTGTGATATTTCTCCCCCCTTTTTCTTGCCCTTCCGCAGGAATGGCCAAGACAAGAGGAACCAAGCCCGTCAAGGAAGATGAAGAGATACCCGACCTTCCGCAGGCTTTGTATCGAAAAGCCCCCTATTTAGGCGGCAAAGATTTCTTCCATGCGAGAGTTAAGGCGAAGAGGATGCCTGATCCTGTCCCGGTCGAGCGATTGCTGACACTGACTCGACCAGTTAACTCAGCCTTGCTCGAGTTGATCGGTTCCGAGGATGTAGTTCGATTGGGAATCGAGAACGGGCACTTCCCATATACTGCGATTTCTACCCAGGCGTTCGTCCAGAAATTGGACTATATGGATGAGTGGATTGACCACGTGTTGGACCATCACGCCGCGACTCTTGATGAAGCCGGTGTATACTTTGCTATCCGTGCTATGAAGGGTGCTGCCGTGAAGCTGGATCAGTCCATGCTTCTAGACCTTCTGTCCCGTTACTCGCCTGCGACTCACACGTTCCATTTTGCTGAGTTCGAGGCTGCCCCCACACTCGAGGATGTGCAAATGCTGTACGAGCTTTCCCCCATGGGTGAAGTGGACCCTTTGAGTCCTTTGAGGACATCTGCGGAGATTGCTTTATACACACAGATGGAGGAATGCCTAGCAGAGGTAAAGAAAATCTCCACCCGGTGGACCACTACAAAGCCTCTTCCGAACTGGCAGTTGGTTGATACGTCTGCGAAGAACACCTGGAACAAATGGTTACAGTACTTCTTTCGAGACTTTGCGAACAGCAGCATCACTAAGAAGCTCCTGAGTGAGAACCCAGAGGCCGAGAATTATGTAGAGGGTAAGGGCTATCACTTGACCCTTTGTGCCTTTCTCTGTGCTTGGCTGTCGAGGTACCTGATTGATGGTCACCCCCATGACGGAGTCTTCTACCATGTGTTGCCACTTGCTGTGAGGCTCGCCCTTGGCCAGAGAGTCGCACTCGGACCCTTGGTCTTGGGCACGCTATACTATAGGCTTGATCAGCTGGTTCTAGCCATGAAGGAGTCGCGTGGCCGCCTCGATGTACTGACTTTTGTCAATATTTCCTTTTTGACAATGTGGGTTTTCGAGCGATGGCCGTCTTATGCTCCAACTGCTCTCAAACTTGACAAGTGGTGTCCCCCAGGCGAGACGGAAGCGCGCAACAGCGGAAGAGCTGCAAGATGGTTCGGAGCAAGCAACACCAAGTGCGTTTGGAGTTTGATATGCGACAAACGGAAGGAGTTTACTGCCAGGCCCTACGCCACGCGCATTGAGAACGTGCGATGGTTTCCAAAGTTGTACCCCTCTAAAGGTATTGTCTTCTCAGAAGAGCTTCTCTTTGAAGGGGGACCGCATTTTCATGAGCGCTACCGCGAGTTCTTTTGCTGGTGTCTGCGAGGTTCCCTTCCTGCCCTCGCAGAGCATATTCGTGAGCTCGCGCCAAGGTATGAAAAGCTTACCGTGGACGTTGACCCCACTCGAGTTTCTCCTCAGTTCGGTTTCGATGCGGTGGCCCCATCAATCTGGCCCCAGTCCATTATCAGAGGGTGCTACAAGCGCTTGCTAACAAAGGAGTGCAAGACGGTCTTCATGAACAATCTTCCATTTGAGCAGCCTGCGGGAACTCGCGAGGGTGGTTGCTCCCAAAACTGGCTCGCGTACTGGGTTGCCCAGCAAACGAGGATTGAGACGGAGTGGGCCGCGCAGTCAAGCAGAGCTCCCTTGATCAAAAGAAACTCTTTTCCGTTTCGCCCCACTTGCAGTCTGAGCGAATCTGAGTATGGTTGCTACTCACTGTTGGATCATGAGAACCATTTGTGTCCTGATGTCATTCTGAAGGAGCAAGTCGCCGCAGTTAAGAAGGGCGACACGCATGTCGTCAGATACAGCAAGGCATTTGCAGAGGTAAGCAATTTCTTCGTGTGCGTTAAGCTTCTTGATTTCCTTGTGCTGACACCTTTATTCTGTACTGTTGTAGTTTCATGTGCGTCGATTCGCATCTGGTGATCGCTCCAAGTCGTTGGTTAACGCCATTGTTGCCACCAGAAGACAAAAGCAGTCGTTTCGGCTAGCATGGAGGATGGACCCTGAGGTCGAAACAAAGATTCGCGCAGTCATGAATGCTTTTGCTGACTCGCTGATAGACAATCCTCCGGCTCCGTCTCCTCCTGGGGATGACCCGTCCCCTCCAGCGACTGCGGCGCCGAGAGTGAAGAGACCTAGGCAAAAGGGGATTACGATTTCTTCCCCTAGAAGTGCTCCATCTTCTCCTCTAGTGAGGTCCCCTTCTATCAAGGACAAAGGCAAAGGTCGCATGCCCAGCAGAGTGCGGAAAGAGCTCGCAGTTGAGACTTTCGTTCCATTCAATCTAGAGGAAGAGGAAGAGAGGCAGGAGCCCCAAGAAAATGGTGAAGAAGAAGAAGCAACAGTTGTGATGCATGAGGAAGAATCAGGAGGTACCTCCGTCGCATTTCCTTTCCATTATCGTAACTTCTTTGCACTTCTTTTCTTAAACCAATCATATCTTCGCAGATGATGATGATGATGAGACCATTGGTGGCCTTTTGGCCAAGAGACAAAAGAGAGATACCCATTCTGGCATTCCAGACGATCCCATAAGCGAGGACATTCTTGCTGAGTCCAGAAAGACAGCCGCGGAGGCTGTTGAAAGAAGGAGGCAGCGGGAAGAGGAGGAGCTCGAGCGTGTGAGACAGCGGAGCCTCGAAGAGCAGCATGTTGACGACTTAGTGCGTCCAGCTAGCGAGGAAGATGAGCTTCCCAAAGAAGTGATTCCCCAGACAGAGGAAGAAGATGCGGTTCCGGAAGAGGATGCAGCAGCGCTGGAGCAAGTTCAAGCGGACTTTGAGGAAATCGCAGGCGGCGATAAAGGTGAGATCTTCAATCTCGCAGTAACTTATAGAGATGTTATTGTGGGTGCGTTAAAGCATGGTGTGTCAAAGGCTGACATTCGCCGTTGGTTAGGAGACAAATGCGGAGAACCCTCAGGTAATTATTTGAGCGATACGCATGTACTAGGCTTTAGCAACTTGAGACAGAATCATGATTGGTTTATTCGCATCCCAGGTCACGCTTCTCTTAAAGACTTGCTTAGTGAGGACACACTAATAGGACATGGTTCCACGTCCTTAGTATATGATGAAGATACCTCAATCCCACCTTCGCGTGGAGGTGCTTACTCTTAGCTTTAGTAAATATAGCAAAATAACTTATAGCGCAAGTTACCTCATATCATCGCATTTAATATTGCAGGTCATGCTGAGGAACCCGTGCTGGAGCAGAGACGTCAGCCTTCTGCATCCTATGTCCCGATTCCAAGCTCCCATACCGAGAAGCCTGTCGCAGCTGCTGAACATGCAAATGAGCCTCTCAAGGACATCATCGAACTTTCCGATGATGCTGAAGCAGATGCTGTGCTGATGGATGAAGATGTCCATGCTGGTGCTGAGGAAGTAAGGACAAGTGCTGCTAATGCTTTCGCATCCGAGAGCGTTCTTCGCCAAGCGACTTCGGCTGTCCCTTCGCCTCCGGCGATGACTGAGTCAGAGGCACCTATTCCTGCGTGGAGCTTTTGGGGCTCGCAGGTTGGGAATGCAGTCGCAGCTGGTGCGGCCTACACTCTTCCTCCTGACTACGAGAGGTTGGAGCTCGCAGCTGACAGGAGAGCTATGGAGCGAGGACAGTCTTCGACCACCCCGGCAGCGCGCATTCCTTCTCTTCATGAGATTCTGGAAGGAACTGGTAAGCAGAGCTTTACTATTCGCATTTTGCATTATTTACTTGCGAGTTTGACACCATAACTTGGCTTTGACGTCTCTTCAGGTTTGAAGCAAACCGATGTAGACTGGGTGGTTCGAATGCGCCTCACCTACCCGCAATCGTTTGTGAGATCTCTGGAGATAGGGCCCTTCGACAGGAGGCTGTTCCTTACTGAAGCCATTTGGATTTTGGAGCATCTGTCTGCGGCTACGCCTGCGACCATTTCTGTCTAGAGTGCTGAATTGCTATGTGGCATGTGCCAAAATCTCGTGACCAAAGTCCAGGGCAGACGGGGTTTCAAATTTCTTATGAACAGAGTCACGCTGATTCGCGCAGCCGTAACTTTGAAACTCGGCCACCAGAATCTCGCAGCTGAGAAGCAGAAGGTGGAGCAGCAAAAGCTAAAGGTTGATGAAGCTCTGAAGCTCTATCATGAGATGAATGCCAGGTGCGAGCTATTGAAGCAAGAAGTGGAACAAGTAGAGAAGCTGAGCCATCAGTTCGAGCCCCAAGACTCCTTGATCAAGAATTTGCTTTGATTTTTCGAATTTTGAAAAAAAAGCAAGAAAATAGCAGAAACATTAATGTAATGTTTGAAACATTAATGTAATGTTGCTAGGGTTTCTCCCCCTTTTTTTTTAACAACGAGAATGAATTTGCTCGTTTTGCCCTTTCCCGGGATTTGATAGGATATCTCTGTGCATATCCAATTATGACATCAGCAATTGATACTCTGCTTGATTTTCGCGCTAATTTCTCGGCAGATAAGCACGCTTTCGTTGGGAAGTCCATCCGAATCATGACCATCCGTCATTTATTAGGATACGCAACTGAATCGTCGTAGCCTTTAGTAGGGTAATTGATTGTTACCGCTTTTCAAGGCGTAAGTGATTGAACTTACCCTCTTTTTGAATTCTGCTGACTCATCTTTGGCGACTGAAGAGTCTCCACAGAGTCTATATAAACCCTGTCTTTGCTATTTGGGTTCTTCATCCCAAAAATGTGCTTTGCCGTGAGTCCTTACGACTGCAGGCTTCAACGCTTATTTTTCGTTTATTCATGGCAACTTCAAGTTGTGAATCCTGAGTTTGCGCTTTGTGCTGTAGAAATAGTTTCCAAGATCCACTTTATGAGGCTTATTGCTCTTTATAACCATCATAAAGAAGATGCAGATAATATCTCATGTGTGTTCGAAGAAATTTCTTCGTGTATTATGTGTGCAGGTCATGTTTCCGGCCGCCTCCCGGCGAGGTGCAGCGCCGAAGTGACCGTGCTACCGTCTCGTAATGAACGGCGGAATTCTCCTCCAGCATCCCTGGAGGAGGATTTCTTGCCTCTTCGTTCTTGAACTCAGGGCTGCGGTCCGCTGTGTTCTTCCCCGTCTACAAGGAGCCCTTGCCCTTTGGAGCTTCTGCTTGCCTGTTGATCGCTGGAACCGGTGGTTCCTTGGGCAAATGTTATGGGGTGCAGATCTGAAAAGGGTCTTGTCAAGTACTGGGATCTTGAACGTATGGCTTCATGTGGCTCTTTGGAGCAAGATCCCAGCTGCGACAGATGTTCACCCGCAGATTTGCGTGTTGTATAGCTGGTGTTAGGACCGTTAGGTTCACCCTTTTTCAGTCGGGATTCCCGCGGTGTGTTACTTCATGCTTTTCGAATGTATTGTAAGCCATGTTGGCTGCGTAGTTAGATTCGAGCTTTTTCGCTTGTAAGCTGCTATCTAGACAGATAAATTGTAAGTCTTTTGACTCATAATGATAAATAGCCTTTTGTATTATCTGCTGTCTCTTTACAACAAAATACAACTTCGCATGCGTTTCGGCATATTTCGCCTTGCATAATGCTACGTAATGGTTTTGCATTTGCGATCTGCTATATGAATTCGCGGATGTTTTACTAGATCGTTCGAGATCGTATTTTCGCAGCTGTGCCATCTTGACAGATGGACTTGTGATTGGCCTTTGTGAATCATTTAAGATCATGTTCGCAATATTGCTATCGTAGCAGATAGTCTTTAGTAGATCAATTAAGATCGTTAAATTTGTGAGTTGCTATCGTAACAGATAGGCTTTAGAAGATCAACTAAGATCATTTTTGCGTAGGCTGCTATCACAACAGATAGGCTTGAAAGATCAATTAAGATCGCATTTGTATGTGTTGCTATCGTGACAGATAGGCTTTAGGAGATCAATTAAGATCGCATTTGTATAGGCTGCTATCGTAACAGATAGGCTTTTATGATCAATTAAGATCGCATTTGCGTAGGTTGCTATCGTGACAGATAGGCTTAGATGATCAATTAAGATCGCATTTGCATAGGTTGCTATCGTGACAGATAGGCTTAGATGATCAATTAAGATCGCATTTGCATAGGCTGCTATCGTAAGAGATAGGCTTAGATGATCAGTTAAGATCGCATTTTCATAGGCTGCTATCGTAAGAGATAGGCTTAGATGATCAGTTAAGATCGCATTTGCGTAGGCTGCTATCGTAAGAGATAGGCTTAGATGATCAGTTAAGATCGCATTTGCATAGGCTGCTATCGCGACAGATAGGCTTAGATGATCAATTAAGATCGCATTTGCATATGCTGCTATCGCGGCGGATAAACCATTGTTAACAGTGATAACAAACTGAATAAAGCAACATAAACAGCTAGAAATGTGAACTTCTCATTTGGGAGAATTCTTTTATCATAACGCTCTCATATGGGAGAGATGGGATTACAATCCTCTCATATGGGAGAGGAGATTGTGTAAATCGTAGCCATACAAGATATCAAGCGACGTTATAATAAAATGCATGAAATGAGAGAAGTCAGGGATAGTACTTCTTAATCCAGCGCATGTTGACTGAACTCGGGGTCGAGGTTGTGCCGTGCAACCTTCGGATGCTGCAGTAGCCACTGTCGAAGACATCTGTGACTTCGAAGGGTCCTTCCCAATTGGCTGCGAACTTCGGGTGAGTTGCTTCTCGCATACAGTGATCAGATGCGCGCAAGACCAAGTCTCCGACTGCGAAATCTCTTCGCTGGACCGTCTTATTGTAGGCGCAAGCAATTCTTTCCTGGTACCGCTTGTTGGTTCTTTTGGCTTGTTCTCGCTTTTCCTCCAGCAAGACTAAGTCGTGATCGCGTTGATTTTCATAGAGTGCATGGAAGGCCAGCCTTGCCGAATTGACTCTAACCTCCGCAGGTACTACGGCTTCGGCCCCATAACATAGTAGAAATGGCGAGGCCCCTGTGGGTGTCCTTGGAGAAGTTCGGTAGGCCTACAGAGCTATGCTTAGAGAGTCGGCCCACTTCTTGTGGTCGTCTGCGACCATCTTGCTCAAAATTCTCAACAGCGTTTTGTTGGTCGCTTCGGCTTGTCCATTTCCCTTTGGGTAATAAGGGGTAGAACAAATTTGCCTGATATTGTACTCCGCTAATTTCGCAGCTACCTGGCGATTAACAAAAGGAGTACCGTTATCTCAAAGAATGGTGTTTGGGATTCCGAACCTGCATATGATGCTTTCCTGGATGAAGTTGACCACAGCCAGCGCATTTGCTGTCTTCAGTGGTATTGCTTCCACCCACTTGGTGAATAGCTCAGTCGCGGTGAGAATGAAATGGTTCCCGTGCGACGTCGGTCGTATGGGACCGATGAAGTCCAGAGCCCATGTGTGAAATGGCCATGGCTTCCCTAATGCATGTAGATCCACGGCGGGAGCGTGCACTAGGTTCCCTTTGAATTGGCACTCCTGGCAGCGTCGCACTTTGGTGCGGCAATCGACCTCCATCGTGGGCCAGCAATACCCGATTGAGAGGAGCTGTCTGCATAATTTCGCACCTCCTTGGTGTTCCACCTGATGAGAAAGGTCCATGACTTCTTGTGCTTCTCTGCCGTCTAGACATCGCAGCAAGTTGCCCTCGTGACCTCTTCGCCAAAGTAGGTTTTCCTGTACCACATATCGAGACGCTTTCCTTTTCAATTTCTCGGCTTCTTTTCTTGATTCGGGCACGGTGCCCTGGGTGAGGAAATCAAATAGTGGCTTCCTCTAGTCCGTGTCGTCATCGGTTAGGGCGATGAGTAGAGAATCTTTGATTAGTGCGCAACTCTCGCACTTTCCTTGTATCAGGGCTGCGGCTGTTGACATGTCTGGCCAATGAATGCCATATCTCTGAGCCTTCCTGTAGATTGACACCTCGCTTTCTCCGCAAGCGTGTTGGTGAATCTTTTCTAACAAAAGTTGTCCCTCTCGCTTGGAGACGCATCGCATGAGTATTCCGCCAGGACCCTTGTAGTAGAGGGTGTTATCATGTATGCAGTACCCTTTTGTGAGTGCCCAGCTTTCGCTGCTTGTGCCTTCCGCAATAGCTTGCAGGATTGCTTTCCGCCAGTCTGCGTCATCCATGTGTCCGTCATCGCACGCATCTTCTGTCAATGCCGACGATGTTCGCACTTCAATAGATATCTTTGCGGGACATTTGTCAATGCTGACCTTAGATCCCAAGGTTGCTAAAGCGTCCGCGTGCCTGTTGTCTACTCGGGGCTTGTGCTCATACTTCACATCGCAGAATTGCTGCATCAGCTTTTGTACTAGGGTGCGGTAAGACAGGAGGTTGATCTCCTTCAAACCATACTCGCCCGAGGCTTGCTTAACGATCAGCTTGGAATCTCCCATGACCGTTAAGTTGCTTACATCCAAAGCTTTCGCTGCACGGAGCCCTGCGATGAGAGCCTCATATTCCGCTTCGTTGTTTGTGACTGCGAAGTTGAGCTTTGCGGACATTTGTATGACTTCCCCGTTTGGCTTTGTCAAGACTATCCCAATGCCTCCACCTTTCCTCGTGGACGAGCCGTCAAAGTGGAGCGTCCAATAGGGCACGTCGATTGCGTAGATCTCAGGGCCTTCGAGCTCTTCCTCGATCACGGGCTCGTGGCTGTTGTCAGGGAACTGTGCCAACAGATCTGCTACCGCCTGCGACTTGATCGCTCGCGGTCGCACGCATGTGATATCGTATTGAGAAATGGTCATGTACCATTTCGCCAATCTCCCGCCCGGAGTAGTGTGAGTTAACAAATATCGTATAGGGTCGCTCTTGGTGACCACTACTACTTTGTGCGATGCGAAATAGTGTTTCAACTTCTCTATCACAAAGAATAAGGCAAGGCAATGACGTTCGATGTCTGTATACCTTGATTCAGCAGGCTGCACGATGCGAGAGATGTAGTAGATAGGCCTCTCTTGGCCTTCATACTCCTGAGCCAAGAGCGCTCCTATAGATCTCCTTGTTGATGTCAGATATAGCAGAAGCGGTGATCCCAATTGAGGCGCGATCATTATTTTTTAGGACGTGAGTAAATCCTTCAGCTTTTCGAATGCGTCTTCGTGCTCCGGAGCCCAGTTGTACGCAGCGTCCTTCTTGAGGAGAGCACTAAAACAGCAGGTAATTTCTGCAATCGCCGGGATGAACCTTCGCAGATATTATAGCTTTCCCAAGAATGTTTTCAAGGTACTCTGGTTATGGGGTGGTGTCATGCTGGTGATAGCTGATACTTTCGCAGGGTCAGGCTCGATCCCTTGGCGATGAACCACGCATCCCAAGAATTTCCCTGATGTTACCCCGAATGCGCACTTCATGGGATTCATCTTCAGTTGAAAACATCTGCATCTATTGAACACCTTTCGTAGATCTGCGAGGTGGTTTGCTTCGTGCTTGGATTTGACAACCAGGTCATCCACATAGAATTCCGCTTCTTTGTGCATCATGTCGTGAAACAGAGCCATCATGGCCCGCTGATAGGTTGCACCCGCGTTTTTGAGACCGAATGGCATTACGGTGTAATTGAACACCCCCACCGGAGTGATGAATGCAGTTTTCCGCGCATCTTCAGGATCCATCTTGATTTGATTGTACCCGCTGAAGCCGTCCATGAAACTGAACATGCGATGGCCCGCTGTTGAATCGATAAGCAAATCGATGTTGGGCAGTGGGAAATCGTCCTTGGGGCAGAAGCGATTGAGATCTCGGAAGTCCACGCAGATGCGGAGCTGTCCGTTCTTTTTCACTACTGGCACGATATTAGCCAGCCATGTGGGATGATGATTCGGCTCTATGAATTTGGCATCCAGGAGTTTGACAATCTCCTGCTTGATTTTCACGTTAAGCTCCGGTCTGAAGCTCCTCGTGCTCTCCTTTACTGGTTTAGACCTCGGGATGATGTCTAAACGGTGCATGGTGATGCTTGTATCCAGACCTGGCATCTCATCATATTCCCATGCGAACACATCCTTGTATTCAGTTAGGAGTTGTAGCAGTCCTTGCTCCTCTTCGCTTGTGAGGTCCGCACTAAGAAAGACTGGCCTTTTCTTTTCCTCGTTCGGGCTGAGGAACACTTCCTTTAGCTCTTGCTTTTGTGGCTGGGCCTGTCTTCCATGCATTCAGGCGCCTCTTTGAGTTTCTCGTCTGGAGCGCCCTATGTTGGCTCTTCCGTCAGCGCAATTTGCTTGATCTGATTGATTTGCCCAGGGATATCCCCATGCCCGCGTGAGGACATCCCCGCGCACCTTCATATGCGATAGCATTTCTTCCCATTGGCGTAGAAGCTCTCTATCTCCTTGCCCTCGGGGTCATGCTTCGCGATTCTCTTCAGAGTATACACGTTTTTTCGATGATATGCGATACGCGGCGCCTCTTCGCGTGTAGGCGGCTTTTCCTTGGCGTCTTCCCTTGTCCCCATTACTCCCGCAGGCGACTGGTCCTTGATGTCCTCCCAGAGAGGCAAAGGAATAGGGTTGAATGGTCCAGGTGTTTGCTCGTTCGCCATCTCAGTGAACCACACCGCCTCGCTGAGATGTGCTTCGTCCAGGTTGAATGGGTTCGCCGAAGCCGGTATCTCGACTATTCTGTCGTTCCAGATTGCTTTCATAACCTGGTGAGCCGTTGAAGGGACTGCGTCGAAGCGATGAATCCAGGCTCGACCTATGATCATGTGGTATGTGGTGTTCGCGTCTATGACATAGAACTTTGCTGAGCACTTGATTTTGCCAATCTGAACGCCCAGGCGGATCCATCCGATCGTCATTCTAGAGTCGCTTCCGAATCCCATCAGCGGAGATGGACGCCTGACGATCTTGTGCTCGGGGATCCCTGCTAACTTCAGTGTGTGGAGCGACACGACGTTGACCGCTGCTCCTCCATCAACGAACGCTCGTTTGAACTCGACGCCATTGATGATGGCGGTCACGTACAGAGGCCTCTGATGGCTCGCATCCGTCTTCTTGTCGCTGGCAGAAAAGGTCATAATCTTTTCTGTAGAGCGGGATGCTCTGATGACTTTCCCGTTGGAGACTACGAGGTCCTCCTCGTAGTCCTCTGCTATTCTCAAGATCGCTTTCGTCATATCAGTCCGGCACTTCTCGTAGAAGTTCATCTCGTCGAAGAATCTGTTGAAGCCGTGCGACCCTTTCATCCGGTCGGCACGTTCATCCTCCGTGTCCATGCTGTAGTCCTAGTCTTCATGGAGCTCGGCAACGATGGGTAGACCATCCTCTGCGACTTCTTCCAAGTCAACAATCGAGATCATGGCGACCTCTTTGCCTTTCGGGCCCTGTTCCGCATGAGCAGGAAGTGGGTTGTTGCGCACGTCCTTTCTGTGATCACTGACGATTAGCTCGCCGTTCTTCATCTTCTGGTCGAATGCAAACCTGAGCTTTTTACATTCCGCTGTGGGGTGCATGACCTTGCCATGGTACTCGCACCACTTAGGGTCCCTCACCATCTCCTTGGAGGGTGTTTTCTCGAGCGGTGGCAGGACGCCGTCCTTGCGCCACTGTCTGCAGAGGTCGCTTGCTTCCTCTACTGAGCATGGCAGAGGCGGTACATCGAAGTTCGTAACCTTCGCTTGCTTCTGGGGCGAAACTGTATTGACCTCAGCTTCGCGTCCTCTCTTGTAGCTAAATCTCCCGATCTTGTAAGTAGTGCCGCTCGAAGGTCGCTCCGGAGCGCTCTTCTTTTTCTGTCTCTCGACTATAGGCTCGATGTTCTTCGTGCATTCGATTAGCTTTGAAAACGTAGGTGTTTGCAAATTGATGAGCATACCTTTGTATTCATCTCGCATGCACTGCAGGCATATCTCTACGAGCCGGCTTTCGGGCATTGGATCTTTGCACTCCAAGGATTTCGCCCTGAATTTCTTGATGAAAGTGATTCCGTCCTCTTCGCGCTTCTGATACATCCGCGAGAGATGGATCATCGTTACCTTTTCTTCCATCGGGAAGAACTTGGTATAGAACTTCTGGACCATGTCGTCCCAAGTCTTCACGGATCCGGCTTCCAATGTTCGGTACCATTTGTATGCTACGTTCCCTAGAGATTTTGGGAACTCTCGCATCAGCAGCTTGGGATCAGCTCCGTACGGACCCATGACATCAATGAAACGCATGATGTGCTCATGAGAGTTTCCATTGACATCCTCGAACTTATCCCATTTGGGAGCCTTGTACCCCGCCAGGTTAGGCATGAGATAGATCTCTCGTGGAATAGGTGGATCGTTGTCTAACTTCGGGATAATGGTATCCGCGAATGACTGATGAGCCAGAATAGTGTCCACGCGCTTCTGCAGAGACGTCATGCATTCTGGAATGCTCCCCTCGGTAGTTGATGGAGGGGTTGCCGTAGGCGGTGGCGACACATACGCCGCCGGAGGGTTGGGAGCATACTGACTACCCGTATTCCCCCAGATCGCCGTTGGGGGAGGCAAAGGGTACTGCAGAGTTGGGTTAGACGCCAAAGCCGAGGGCTGAGGAGTGTGAGCAGCAAGAGGCAGCATCTGGGCCGTTGACCCCTGAACCGAAGGCAGCTGCGTAGTCGCCGGCGGAGTCTGCAGATTCGGGTTGGGAGGTGTGGTTGACGCTCCCAATCCTGGAGCGGTAGGGGCTCCTCCTCCTTGAGGGACAGCGGTGGCTGATGAAGGGTTTGGCGCAAGGGTGCCCAGAACGGACAAGATCTGTTCTAATTGCGCAGACTGAGCCTTGAGAGCTTTCGCCTGACTCTGAACAGTGGCGTCCAAAGACTCTAGCGTCGGTGTCTCGCCGGGAGTCGTAGGAGTATGGCGGGTCTCGTCTCCCGATGGTGCTTCGGTGGAAGGCGATCTGTTGCTGACATCATCCTCCTGAGACATGGTTGCTTTTGTTGGTAAGTTCACGTCGGGTTCACCAAAATGTGCACAAGAG
Source organism: Linanthus parryae (assembly GCA_023055425.1). Classification (NCBI taxonomy): domain Eukaryota; kingdom Viridiplantae; phylum Streptophyta; class Magnoliopsida; order Ericales; family Polemoniaceae; genus Linanthus; species Linanthus parryae. Next base: position 53,094,231 of record JALGPY010000005.1, read on the forward strand.
ATTCCGGCAGGGAGACCTCCGTGTACACCGTATGTAGTGGATCAAGGATCGCACAGGAAGAGTGGGGTTGTGTGTAGGGAGAGAGTAAGGCAGTAGCAATGTCTGAGAGAGAGACAGAGGTTTGGCAGAGCTTCCGCGTATGGCGAGTGTGTTCTCCTTTGTATGGAAAGGTTAACGTCCTATATATAGCAGAGAACGTGACCGTTGTAGTGTGGTTAATGCGCCCATTGATGGCGGCTTAATTAGCTTAACCATAACGGCAGGTTCGTCCGAGTATATAGGGACCGTTACAGCACGTTGTGCGCGAATACCGGAACCGTTACGAGGTTGACCGGGTTTGACCGGATTGACCGGGTTTATGGAGCTCGGGCCATAAATCTCTCAAAACAGTTACTAAAGGTCGCGTGCGGGCTTGGCTCGCACGCGACAGGGCTTACTCTAGCCTCCAAACCACTAAGTCCCTACAAGTCTCGTGCAGTGGTATGCGAGGGCTCTGTCTCGCAGCCCCCCACATGGATCAGCTCGGCTGGTGATCCAGTGTGTGTGGAGCACAATATGGTGTGCTGGATGGTTGCCACGTGGCCAAGATCTGTCAGCTCAGAAAGCACTATCTACAGGTGGCGTCGAGGCAGCAGCAGGAGGTGCGGCCGGGCGACGAGTGTAGTGAAGAGGGAAGGGTGGAGTTAGCCGAGAGGGAGCAGAGGGGTTGTGAGTATGACCGGACAGATCTATAGGAGGAAGACCATCGTCGGGGTCAGAGACAGTATGCCCGGGAAGTGACACGGAACCCGGTGTGGCAAACGGGAAGACATGCTCATCAAACGTAACATGACGAGAGATGTGAATGCGACCAGTAGAAAATTCGAGACACCGATAACCACGAAAGTTTGAAGGGTAACCAAGAAACACACATCGAGTGGACTGAGGGGCAAGCTTGTGGGGAGACACAGCAGTCAGATTAGGGTAACACAAACACCCAAAGGTACAAAGATGATGGTATGTGGGAAGACGATGATAGAGAATAGTGGTAGGAATACCACCATTGAGAGCTTTGGTGGGGAGAATATTGTGGAGATAGACTGCAGTGAGTACAGACTCAACCTAGAAGCGAGGAGACATGGAGGCCTGAGTGAGAAGGGTACGAGATATGTCATTGATACGACGTATCATACGTTCAACCTTGCCGTTTTGAGAAGACGTTTGCGGACAAGCAAATCGAAAAACAAGGCCACTGGACTTGGCGAACGCATGAAACACAGAGTTATCGAATCCCCCCCCCAAGGTCGCATTGAAAACTCTAGATGTCACGAGAAAACTGGGTATGCACATACGTGTGAAATTGTTTGATGTGAGTGAAAGCATCAAATTTGAGTTTTAAAGGAAAAACCCATAGAAAATGTGAGTAATCATCAAGTAAGAGAAGATAATAAATTGAAATAATATTTGCTAGCAACAGGGGATGTCCAAATATCACTATGAATAATGTCAAACAGAGCCACAGTACAAGGTTGTGAAGGGGCAAAGGGAAGTCTAACGTGTTTGCCGAGTTGGCATGCATGGCACAATCCAGTCTGCTCAGTTTTAGTACAAGAAATGAAATGACTAGAGCTGAGTTGATATAAGACGTGACGATCAGGATGTCCAAGGCGGTTGTGCCAAACAGGGGCTGGAAAAATGGCAAGATACTGGGCTGGAGAGGGGGACAGGGTGGAAATAAGAGGATATAGGTCCCCTGAACTACTGCTCCGAAGTAAAAGAGTTCCCGAGTGAAGATCCTTCACAGAAAAGCCAGTCGGGTCAAACTCGATAGAGACATTATTATCAATAGTGAACTGACGGATAGAGACTATATTTTTAATAATATTTGGAGCAAGAAGGACATTTCTGAGGTGTAGGGAACTGGCTAGGGTAGTAATAGTCTGCTGATCGGAACCGCACACTGGAATTCGCATCCCATTACCGACCATCATATTAGAAATTGTAGAACTTGATGAGACAGAGGAGAGAGTACCTGTCTGAGATGTGATATGAGAGGAGGCCCCAGAGTCCATGTACCAAGTATTATCCGGAGCATTAAATGTCATGGCAGCAAGTTCCGAACTCAAATCAGTAATAGAGGGAGAGGAACCTGCAGTGGCAGCAAGAACCTATGGACTCCATGGGCAGGTACTGGACCAAGAATACATGACGGAGCTGCAGGCTGAGAGGGTTCGGACTGTTTCTGTCCCGGTGTCGGGGTATAGGGGCATGGTGGGGCAGCCAAGAATGAAGAGGCGTGACACCCCACCCAACTGCCATGAGCAGAAGCCAGTGGCATATTGTGTTGCTGAGCTCGACCCTGTCCTTTCCCAGAATTCTGATAGCGACCACGGTGACTGTGACCACGCTGTGATTGTTGTGTCGTTGCCGAAAGGGGAGCAATGGGGGTGCGTGTTTGGGACATTGCTACCCACAAATGATTGTTAGCCCCACTAGTAGAACGTGAGTAGTGGGATGTACACAAATAAACAATCAAGTAGAGCCCAAATCAGTAAACCAACAATATTATCCAGCCCTCAAAATAACACAAGCAAAGAATTGGCCAAAGACTAGGCAATTAAATAATTGAATGTCATTGCTAATAATTGAGGCAGTTTGTTGTCTTGCGAAGGATACCAAACCCAAGAAGGCTAAAACAAACCACAAATGGTTACTGTGGTAACCGGGAAGACAACAGAGGGTGGATTGCAGATGACGGCGAACACAAGGAAAGGACGAGTCACACCAGTTGGTTCCAGAGATCGAAGCGAAGAGAGGAATTGCGGATGATGACCGATCTGGAAAAACAAACAGACCTAGAAATACGAGTCGCTGATTTGCGGCTGTTGACTCGGCGGTAGAAGAAGTCGACAGTGAGAAGATTGTAGGAAGGAGAGAGCCCCGACTGCGAGGCTTAACCGGTGGTGGAGGCCGGAGGTGAAGGAAACCGCAGAAACAAGGTTGGACACACGAGAAGATACTGGAGCGTGGAGCGGCGTTGAGTGAGGAAACGATGTCTGCAGGACTCGACGACTTACGAGGACAGCGTCACAGGTGGGCGATGGAGAGAGAGAGAGAGAGAGAGAGAGAGAGAGAGAGAGAGTGAGCGGAAGCAAAGTCGGAGCAGGCCGCAGGAGGCGGCGACGGCGGCGGCAGTTGCACGGAAGAAGGCGTGCGGTGGCGGCGGCAGCGTCTAGGGTTGCTCTGCTACCACGACAGATTCTGAAATTGACCTCTGGGACTTCTGAATTTTCATTAGCAATATAAACATAGCTCATACAAGACTAGTTACAGTTTAGTCCCTAAACTAAGTATAAGCTATCGCTGTTAGGCACAAACCAATGATACGTGTACCTTACCCATGGTCTCGCTTCTGTGCTCTCTGATCTACTTCGGCTGCAGCGACGGTTCAAGAGTTATGGCTTTATGTCTACTGAATATGTGAGGAGATATGTCGCCTTAATTCATTCCTAGAAGGACTCTCTTTTTAATAAGGCTTGTATCGGTATTTTAGTGAATAAATTAACAAAAAGGTGTATTATAGGTAGTGTAAAAGTATTATTGTCCAAAAACACCTCTGTCTTTTAAATAGTAGAGATAGAGATTTGTCGAAAATTTTCTCCATGTGTCAAACATGTGGCGTCAGTGTACCAATTAAATTTTGCCATCTTTGCTTCCTTTGACATGTAAGCAACAAGTGTAATCTTTGTTTTACATGGCATTTAATATACATTGAAATTTACACATCTTAACTCAAAAATTATAATGTTGGTTCAACCAATATGATGTCCATGTCCAATATTGAGTAGATCTGATCAAAACTGAGTTCAATGAATCAATCTGTGGTACTATCCGTATGTACATATGACATCCATCCTTATACAAAGAATGTAGAAGAAAACAGATGAGTGGAATAAAAATATACGTTCAGTTTCTAACCCAAGCAATCCATTATGAGAGTCAGTTCATTACCTTCTGTTTTTGCCAAAGCTAATCAGACCATTCAGCTCTCCTCTGTCATGAAATTCACTAAATTTGTTGGATGAGATTGAAGAAGGAATATTAAGAAGTCTCTGCAGCAACAATCAACTTACACAATTGCCATTGATTTTCCAGACAAAGTATCAGGAACATATTGCAATGGGATCACGATCTGCAATAATCATCATCCCTGAAACATCTCTGACCAAACCTCCTGCGCAGAAAGCTTTCTCATACTATCCACAGCAAACTCGACGTTGGACTTCAACATTCCCATCATCGAAGCAGTATATCGGGGAGGGGAAGTTCAATGGGAAAGTTCTTATTTGTTCTATTCATAACCAAATCATGTGTCCAGTTATCGATCCTGGTACTTTTCCATCTCATATATTTCCATTTCAAAAATTGTCAGGTTCTCCATCTTGAATCGACGAGAGAATAAGAAGAAAAAATTAACATGTTCCGGGTTCGCTGACCATTCGAGAGCATCTTCATTAAAGTATCTGAAATTCGTCTCCAATGCAGATAATGCAATACCCGAATTTTCAATTTCCATGTATTATGAGCTTAATTTTCTACTTATAAATTTTATATGTATCATTATTTTCATATTGCATATTTTTCTCTCGGCTGCTACCTTTCTTAGATGCTTCGAATGCTCATTGAGCATGACTATGAAGATGGGGGATGGTGCCACTACATAGATTGCATATGCTATATCATTCGAGTCTATACTTATGTCGTCTTCAAGTATTGGTTTTATTAAAAGAAAATTTTCATCCTGAGTAGGTAAGTCTGACCTTTCCAAGCTCCTCTCTCCTTTCCACCAATTAGGATATTGTGGGTTCAATTAAGGTTATGCTTTTATGTATTATACATTAATCGACTATTCCTTCTTGTTAACTAGCAATTCTATCATTATATAATGTATTGTATATCTATTGAAATTGTTTTCACTCTTCATGGAAGAGTGAGGAGGTTCCCCATTGACTATACTGGTTCGTTTTCAGACTTTCAATAATATATATATAACTGTTACCACATATTACTACTTGATCTTCTATCTTGGCTGAATATTTAGTGTTTTTCTCTTTCCGTAGTTGGAAGCACTATATGTTGAAGCATGTGCATGATCATTGTTAGTTTACTCTTTGGTTCTTAGTTCTTAACATATTCACCTTTCACAATTATATTTTTTAAATGAGAAATGCTATGTATCACAACTCTCATGTCTCAATCATGTCCTAATTTGCCATGTCAACTACATCAACCAATCACTTTGACCATTTTTAATATATTGGTAGGTCCTGCTGTAGAGTGGGTCAAGTTAGGACATGGTTGTTATATGAGAGTTGGGATGCATAGCATTTCTCTTTTTAAATTTCTAATTTACTTTTTTCTTACCATCGATCTTATGAGCAAATGTTGCTAAACATAGTCAGGTATTTCGTCTACATTATTTATCTTGGAAGTTCAAACCTGTATGATTGAAAACATATTGTTACACTGCCATAGCTGAAGCTGGCCGCTTTCCCGAAAGATATGGAACTAATGAGGATATTGCACGAAGGTATTTATCTTTCCACGATCAATGTTCTTAGCTAAAGTATATTTTGCTACAACACGGAGAACTACTAGTAGATTCATATGCTTTCTATGGATGAGTTCTCTCATCGTTATTAATATATTGCACAAGTATAATTCTCTCATAAGAAACTTATGATTAAGCTTTTAAATAGTGAATGGATGGAATAGATTTTTTGTATTAATCGAATTTCTTTTATGAAGAAAGATAGAATAAAATATTTATTTTTTGAATTGAATAAGCATGACGTTACAGTTTGACATATTAGTTTGATATAAAAAATCGATGTCGCTATGGATGAAAAGTTCACAAGCCACAAAAACTAAAGCAATCGTTTGGGTTTGTAGGTATCTGGACATGGATATTAGGACTGCCAAACTTTTTTGCGCAATCATGTCAATAGACGAAGATTGTTTAAGCCAATAGACAGTTCGACATTAATATTGTTATCTTCTACCTCTAGTTTGACACTATTCTATTAAATTCGACAGTTGTACATGAAATGAACTGCTACAAAAGAAACTAGATTCTCAATACACCATTAGGCCTGCGCATAGTGCGGGATACGACTAGTAATAATAAAAGAGCGGGAATCAGTCCAGTGTTAGATCAAAATAGAACAGCATGTAGATTATCTAAAGGCGGAATCATAATATGCAAGACATAAACTATAATCTAGAATAGTCAAGAACATAAGAACTTTAAATGAGACTAACCTCGCTCCATAGCTAGTGTAGTCGTCTTAGACGTCATGATGATCCTGAGTGGACCGATCTTCCAACCACAACTCGGACCAACTTCAATGATCTCTCTGAATGGGAAGAGTGAGACTACTGTATTCGAATGTGTTGGGGATCATACTAAATTGATGGGGCTCCCATAACCCTAATCATTTAGGAATGAGCTATTACACATTACAAAGCCCACACCACTTTATGTTCCTACGAGTCCAATTCTTATTTAGATCACTTTAGTAGCCCGTTTATTTGATAGCCGAATAATATAACTATTAATATTTTCATATTGTTCCACAAGGAAATACAATTTCCTAACAATCTCCAACTTGGGCTAAACTTGAAAACCGAATGTAATTATATATTGTAATCTGTAGTGCTAGCAAAAGTGCTATCAACCATAAACACATTCCTTATAACAATCTGGTCCATTATCCATACCATTGTGAGACCAAAGCGACATTTGCTACATTTAGATATAGTCGTAACGAAGACTCATCAATGATCACCAAACCAATATATGCAATGACATGGATCAAGTGTATATGTGCAGCGGGAAATTACACGCAATGTGACCTTTTGACATGCCTATTTCCACTGATCCTTACTGAAGTGAGATCAAACCTTATAATTTCCATCCTTTTGCTATACCGAAATTGGAAATTCATACTAACAATAATGTAGAGTAAGTTGAATAAAACATAAAATTTATTTTGCAGAAACCGAAGTATAAGTGTCTCGAGAAATGACATTCATTAGATACGAACTCCCACTAAACCAAAGTACCTTAGATATTACCACTTTAAATGAGCAATCCGCTCTTCAACACTTTATGTGATAATTCCTTAGTAAGAGGATCCTAAAGAAAGGAGTTTATCACAAGTAATGCCACATTGACACAAACACTCTGAATATTTTCTTAAGGAGAAATAATACTTTATGTCAATAAACTTGACATAATCCTCAGAATCAGATTCAGTGATCTCAAGATTATCTGAATTCCGATAAGTGAGCATGTAATCTTTTGTTCTCTTCAATACCTTACTAATAGATTGCATGTTAACCTTAACTCATACAATGATTAACCAAATTTATACCAAATATACCAATATGTATATAATAACCGCATGTGTACATATTCTGGTATACACTAGACTAATTGACTCGGTGTGTAACAAATTTTTGCATCCTTTATTATTTATCTCAATAGTCTTGAAATACAGAATGAGACCAGAAGTTATCTCCTTAAGTAGTAGGATTATTCTTTAGTGCACAACCTCAGGTACTAGATCTAGAAAACACCTTATCGATATAGATCTCTTGTCGAAAACTCAATGATAAACTCAAGATTATTTATTTTCGACACATGAAATAGGTCCCCAAGATCTTTTCTTTAGAAACATTATAAATAATATCTTGGTTCACCCAACAAGTCTATGTCGGTTTTAGCCAAAAGAATATTATCCAAATGGTTCACCTGAAACTTACTCCCACTGAACTGTGGTACCCACAAGTATCTACCGTAGTTATCACGCACAACATGAGATAATAACTTTATGAATATTGTGATACCATTTCTAGAAGCAAGCTTTGAGACTGTAAATAGAATTGTGTAATTTACAAACATGTACTTTGAATTACCAAAGTCAAAGTTATATGATTGTAATCCACTTATCTATTTATATGTACATCTACTTCAGGAGAATTTTGTAAAACTCTATGAATTCTCTTTGTAGTCAGTGCCTCCTTTAGATGAAAATTAATGACAACGTATGACCTTTATATCTTCCATAGTTACCAACATCACACCTTATTTATTGTAAATAAAAATAAATTATTCTATTATGAAAGATTCCAAATGTCACTAATTTCTTCAGAGATTTCATCTTATCATTACAAAATCAATTCACTTTAATATTTGTTTGACCTGTGAGAAGGTAATTGAATCATCTTCTATAAACTTTATGTCAAATCCAAGCACTTGAGAAAAATGTAGTATTGAAGTCATTTTTCTCATGTCTTTAGTGAATTACCTTAGCGGCACTTCATATTTTAGGATGATGAATTTTCCTATTATGAAAATCGGCCTTAATTTGTGTAAAGGAGTCATACTTCTTATTGAATATTTCTTTGAACAATGTGAATATGCACCCTCTTATTTGGCCAATCAAATAATCTTCCTTTGGGTCGATTAATCTTCGCATAAACAAGTATGTCTTATTATTGACCACACAATGACCTTCCTTTGGGCCGATCATTGCGTGCATAAAAAATAGACATGTTCATTTCACAAACATAACAAACTTTATGTTCAAAGAAAATATTTCACATAATCTCCCACTCAAACTCAAAATCCTCAAAAGTTTCAATAAAAAAGAACTTTATTTGAGAAGACAGATTGAGAGATTCAGAACTTCTCAATCATTAATGACATCAATAAAAGTGGCAATGAGCGAAAATCAGATTCAATATCTCCCACTAGACCAATATGGCCTCCCTTTAGGTGGGATGATCTGAAATGAGAATCTCCTTGTGCTAGGTATTCGCATAGCCAATACCTAGAGTATTTTATATGTAAGCTGTAACCTTAAATCTTTATTTCCATAGCCTCATGATAAAGAAAATGACTAATTATTCTCCTTACAATATAAAAATATGTTTAATTTCATTCCCACAAAGTTAATTTATGACAAGTATGTCTATAACTCCATGTAGGGCAGAAATATAAGTTAACACCATGAATGTTGTTACCTTAAACATTCACATAATTTACTTCTCAAACTAATTATAGGTGTTGAAGAGGTAGACAAAAGCCTGATGAACTAACATGATACTGTTTTCCACTCAAAACAACTAGAAAGAGTGGTCTACCATGTCATTACATACAAGTTCTAGTGTATCCGTATTCCACACACATCAAATTCTTTATACACCTCTTTACACTTTCAACACAAATTTCAACTATTTGTGAAATCAGGGAGGCGTCGAATTCTATTAGACACAAGCATCTTAATTCTTCCAATGAAGATATTCCCTAAGCTTTTGTGCCCAACCAAATATAGAATTCTCACTCTTTAACATGCATCATTGTACCTCAAACGATGACATGCATGGTCTTTTTTAATGAAGCATTACTTTTGAAATATTTCTTTTAATCGAAATGAAGCATTTATAACCTTCAGTGAATTATATGTAAAATACCAAAATTTCTAATTTATCCCATATGAACGAAAAATTAATTTTCTGAACATTAGTAAATGCACAAAATTCAAACAATGTTCGAAAATAAGCTAAAAGTCTTCATTGCTTCAACTATATTTTTCTTGCCATTGCCCATAGAGATGAATCTTTCAGCATCAAGTGGCTATTGGCCCAACAACCAACCATGCATAAATATTCTTAATTGAGTAGTTTCACCAAAATCTACTCACCAAATGTGATTTGGTGAAAAATTTAAATTAAACCAAAATTAATCCATAGTGAGAAGTAATTTTTTTTCCTTATCCAGCATGTGGCATTAAATTCATATTCACGCGTCCACTTATGTATAATAAAAATATCAAAAGTTAACGAATGATATTATATTTACATATTTTAGATGGTGATTCAACTGCAACTTACATGACAGTATCACCTTTATCTCAACTATTATCCTAAGGGTAAATAATAAACGAGTACATTTAGTTTAATCTCATATAACTGTTTTATCTTTTAACACATAGTGAGTGAAAAGTTCACAAGGAACTTATTTTCCATATGAGCGTTACAACTCGCCGTATACTCACTTTAGTGATTGAGAGAAAAGATATGTATATATATATATATATATATATATATATATATATATATATATATATATATATATATATATATATATATAGAGAGAGAGAGAGAGAGAGAGAGAGAGAGAGAGAGAGGGAGAGAGAGAGAGAGACCTTATGAGCATGTCCTTAGACAACTCAAACTTTAGTACTTAAGTTTTTAATTGGGATTAAAGCAATGTACTCCTTACGTTCCTCCATTGACAAGATAATGTTGACTAAAAAATCCTCTTAATGGTTTCTTTAGAAAACTCGGACACATAAGCTTGTGGAACTCAATAGCAGTACCATTACTTAACTAAAAGGTTCTAGAATTAACTTTATTTTCAAGAATTTATACATGCTATAAAGCACTGGATATGAGTCTTTGTCAGTAATAAAAATAATAAATAAGCTGACTTAACAGAGAACAAGTTAAAGACATGAGCTCAAATACAAATATAATGTATGAGCATGAAGTAAAATAAAACCACAAAGTGTACATGCAAGACATAAATCAATAAAAAATTAACGGGTTCTTTACAAGATACCTAGCACAACATTGTTGTTTAGTCTTTGGACAGAACAACAACTTGTAAGTGGTACTCTCCACGCGATAATCAAATATTGACAGTAAGTCCGGGCAAACAATAGGTCTTCATTTGGGCCGACGTATTGTTCACATGGAATAACTTGCTAACCTTCACATATTTACTACCACAAGTATGCTTATTATTTGGCCACAAACAACCTTCCTTTGGGCCGATTATTTAGTCGCATAAATAATGAATACACACATCTTTATATCCCAAAATAAATAAGTTTTACGCAATAGATATCAGTTTGGCGACATATTATTTCAATCGATTTATTCTAGGATACAAGACCACTTTATTTTAGTGTAAAATACCATAGTTGCACTAATTTCTTAAATGTAGAACCCTAACTACACATTTTTCTTTGAGCGTAATACATATAATTACATTTAGTCTGTTTTTTAGTGCTCCGAAGTTCTCGGAGAGAGTTTTTTGAGGCGATTCATAGCGTTAGGGTTGGCGGCGTCTGCGTTTTGTCCATCGCCGGAGTTCAGTTAACGTTCTGGTCTCTGTACTTTTGTGACCTTATGCTTCCAACCAGTATGGAAAGCACTGAGTATACTGTGATGGAGAAGAAGAGGGTAGTACTTGATGACGATTTCTGTGAGAAAGCAGAGCAGAGCATCAAGCACGTCCTGATCGGTTTCTTTGCGTCTGAAGAAAGGGTTGTGGGATCATTTATGCGTCCGGCTTTTCGTAAGACCTGGAACAAAGGAAACGAAGTCAATATGATCGAGGTCGATTTCAACACCTTTATTTGTTTTCCCTGACCTGGCAAGTATGGAAAGAGTGGCATCCGGAGGTCCATGGGCGTTCAACGGGAGTATCCTGTTTCTGAAACAGTGGAATCTGGGTGATGCTACTAAAGAGGTCAGTTTTACCACTTTTGATGCTTGGATCCAACTTAGTAACATACCTATCCACCTAATGAAGAAGGAGACAACTACGTTGCTAGTGGACTCGGTTGCAGAGTGCATCCACGCTGATCCTCGTATCGAATGTGAAGACGGAGTCAATTTTATACGAGCTCGGGCTCGTCTGTCTATCAATGAACCGATCCCACGGGGAGTTCATGTTGTCGTCAAGGAGGAGGAGACTTGGATAGACTTTTAATATGAGCGATTACCATCGGTTTTTAGATGGTGCGGACGCATCACTCACTTGAGTGATGAATGTGAAGTTTACTCAAAAAATACTCTGCAAGATATGGAGCCGGGATATGGTGACTATTCATTAGCCATCCACAAAGTTTGCGTAGAGCTGCGCAAGGAAAACACCACGGAGTAACAATGTTGATGAAGAAATTGGTAAGTCTACACATACACCACAAAGTGGACCAGAAGACAAAAGTTCCGGCCAGTTCAACAGGGAGAAGCCAGGCTCTGGTAATGGTGAAAAAGAGACGACCAATAATGCTCGGGTACAAGCTGAAGTGAATGAGAAAGGAGGAGAATTCATGGACATGGTTACTGATGAAGCTTCAGAAACAGGTGGAACCACAATCAGCAAGTCTTTGGGATAGAATTCATACAATTCAGGAGGACGTATAATTGAAAAGATTAATCGTTTTAATGCTTCGGCAACAAAAGTCCTACCCAATCTGCCGAAAGCTGATATGGGTAAAAGAAAGAGCCATTTGATGAATTTCAGCCCGCCTCCACACCCGGCGAAGACTGCGGTTGTAGAAGAAAATTCCCCCACATATCATAACAAGCAAGGGCTAGAAGATAGAGATCACGAGCTGCTGAAAGATAAGAATGTCTCCCGTTCACTCAAACTAGATTTGGCAACGGCTGCGATGCAGCCCCGCCCTCTACAATGATTCTTTTGAGCTGGAATGTACGGGGGTTGGGGAACCCCTGTACTTTCCTATCGCTTCGCGATTTGGTGAAGCAAAAATCCCCGGACTTGGTCTTCTTAATGGAGACCAAGTTGTCAAAGTCTGAGATGGAGAAGAACATTGCTAAGCTAGTTTTATATGATGGATTTGTAGTTGATTCCAGAGGTAGAAGCGGAGGCTTGGCGTTGTTGTGGAAAAACAGTATGCAAGTTCAGATTTTAAATAGCTCTTTCTATTTCATTGATGCAATTGTTGAAAGGGTTGATGAAAACCATAGTTGGAAACTCACAGGTTTCTACGGAGACCCAAACCGGGCAGATCGTTCTGTTTCTTGAGAGTTGCTTAGAAGACTGTCACCTCAGCCGGAAATCCCGTGGTGTGTGATTGGCGACTTCAATGCAGTCCCTTCTTTTACCGAGAAGGATGGAGGAGCGGGGGTTGTTTTCAGTCAATTAGAGCTATTCAAGGAAGTTCTTAACGACGTGGGCCTTCTTGATTTGGGATTTCATGGAAACTCATTCACTTGGAGCAATAATTAGAGTGATGAAGGTAATATAAGATAAAGACTTGACCGAGAAGTTACTAATATTCAGTGGAAGGATTTATTTCAGGGAGCTAGAGTCACGCACTTGTGGTGGCCAAACTCAGATCACATTCCGATTCTTCTGGAGTGGAAGCAACACAACACGGTTCGGAGGCGGAAAATACGTTTTCAGTATGAGCTGATGTGGGAGTCCCATTCGGATTTTTAGACCCTGGTTACTGACTGCTGGAGATCCCAACAAGGTACAGTGCTCAGCAAACTGGACAGCCCAGCAAAATCGTGCATGAGATGGAACAAAGTAACTTTCAGTTCAGTAAGGAGGAGAAGTAATCAACTACGTGACCGAGGAAGTTTCCTGGATAGCCTGGTTCAGAACAAAGAAGTTATTGCAGAAAGAAGGGAGATCACTCGAGAATACAATGAGTTACATAAAAGAGAAGAGACGATGTGGCGGCAACGCTCACAGATTGATTGGCTCAATCAAGGTGAAAAAAATACTCGCTTTTTTCATTTGAAAGCTACTATCCGTCGTTCCAGGAACAATTTTCAGGGGATTGAAGATTCTAATGGAACCTGGGTGACTGAAGATAATGAAATTAGTCATGTTTTTGACAAGTTTTTCTCAGATTAGTTTCGATCTTCCAAGCCGAGCATGGAGGAAATAGCGCCACTGCCGGTCCCTACGGCAGAGATGTTGTCGACAAGGGAATCAGACCGACTGGAGGAGATGTTCACAGACATGGACGTCAAAACAGCGCTGTTTCAGATGAGTCCGGAAAAAAAACCGGGTGTTGATGGATATAATGCCGGGTTTTTTCAGAAGCATTGGGATGTAGTTGGGAAAGACCTCACCGTGGAGATTCTGAAAGTGCTAAATGAAGGTTAGTCAGTTAAAGATTTCAATCACACTTTAATTGCTCTGATTCCCAAATTTAAGCAACAACGTAATCCGAGTGAGTATCGTCCAATTAGCTTATGTACGGTTATGTATAAAATCGTTGCCAAATGTATAGCTAATCGTTAAAAAGTGTTCTCCCTGCTCTTATATCTGAAAATCAAAGTGCCTTTGTTCCGGGTCGCTTGATTTCTGATAACATTTTAACAACTTTCGAAGTGATTCATTCTCTTACGACCAGGAAAAAAGGGAAAAAGGGTTTCCTAACCCTGAAAGTGGATATGAGCATGGCGTACGACAGAGTCGAGTAGAAGTTCCTCCAAGAAGTTATGTTCCATATGGGGTTCGGAAGGCGGTTCAGGGGTTTGGTCATGGACTTTGTCTCTTCGGCATCCTTCTCAGTGCTTCAAAACGGATCCCCTATGGGTCATATAGTTCCAGAAAGAGGACTCCGGCAAGGATGTCCTTTGTCCCCCTACTTATTTCTGTTATGCAGTGAAATGCTCTCCTAATATATTACAGCGGCTGTTGAGGAGGGGAGTCTAGCAGGGGTAACATCCTCTAGGGGAGGACCAGTGGTCTCCCATTTATTTTTGCTGACGATTCCATGCTTTTTACACAGGACGATACTGATTATATTCAGACTTTGCTATATTTGCTTCAAGCCTATGAAAGAGCTTCAAGTTAGAAGATTAATCTGGACAAATCTGCTGTTGCTTTTTCACCAAATGTTCCGGGAAATATTCAGAATAGTGTTCTCCAAGCAGCTGGAATTAGTGAGGTGGACCAACATGACTAGTACCTGGGGCTGCCAACCACTATGGGAAGGAACAAGAGCGTCACTTTCAACAAGATTATTGAGAGATTGTGCAACAAGCTGAAAAGGTGGAAAGAGAGGAATCTCTTGTCAGCGGGAAAGGAGATTATGATAAAGGCGGTAGCTCAGGCCCTTCCTACGTATGCGATGTCCTGTTTCAAACTCCCTGACGGTGTTTGCGACAATATGGAAAAGCTAATTAGGAAATTCTGGTGGAGCAACGCTACAAGAGATAGAGGAATAAATTGGGTTGCGTGGGAAAAGTTGCAAAAAGCAAGACAACAAGGGGGACTGCAATTCAAAGATTTGAAAAAGTTAAATCTGGAAATGCTAGCTAAACAAGGATGGCGATTGATCCATGACAACACTTCTCTTTGTAGTCGATTTCTCAAATCGAAGTACTTTCCGAATGACTCTTTTATGGAGGCCAAGACTGGATATGCCCCCTCTTACGCTTTGAGAAGTATATTGGAAGGTCGAAAAATCTTAGAAAGGGGTTTGCGATGGAAAATAGGTGACTACAAAAGTATTAATTTGAGAGACAGGTGGATACCTAGCAAGGAGAACGGAAAGATCATCACAGTGATACCTCAAGACCAGCATCATATGGTGGCAGACCTGATAGATCGTCAAAGTCACTGTTGGGATCATCACAAACTGGAACAGCTTATGTGGGATGTTGACAAAGTGGAGATTAAGCGGATCAGGCTACCGAAGCATAACAGAGGGGACAAACTAATCTGGAAGCATAGCGCTGATGATCGCTATTCAGTCCGTACGGGTTACGCGGCAATCACAAACTTGGACGAGGTACCTGATAATTCTAGTGGCTACAACGCCGGCTTCTCAGGCTTCTCCAAGCTTTGGGAAGTCAAAGTTCCTAAAAAAAATTGTCACACTGTGTGGAGAGCTATTTGTAATGCTTTTCCGACTTGCAATGCGCTTCGTCGTCGAGGAATCAAGGTTGAAAGCAAATGTAAGCTTTGCAATCACCCTGACGAAACAATCATGCACCTATTTCTTCGATGCCCAAAAGCAAAAAAAAATTGTCTTGTTGTGTTTGAAAAGCACCCACTGAACCTGGATTCGGAAAATTTGAACTGGATGGAAAATCAGCTTAAACAACGCGCTAGGGAGGAACTACAACTTAATTTTCTACTATATACTCGGTATGGCTGGGTCGAAACAACAACGTGTTTTCTGGGGTTTACCAAGCTCCGGTAGCTGAAGATATTTTCTCTAGAGTCAGAGAATTCACAGAAGGCAACGCCATTTCAGTGACAAGCAGAGGTAGTAGGGGGTCCGAAACCAGCTGTTGGTCGAAGCCCCCCCCCCAGGTTCCTTCAAAATTAACGTTGATTGTGGTTGGGATAAAGAATCCGGTTGGGCTACGGCAGGGGTGGTGGTTCGTAATGGAGATGGTGATTTTGTGGCAGCGACGTCAAAAGCTACTGGGCATTGTCCCTCACCCAAAGAAGCTGAAGCTTTAGCTTTCTTATCTTGCCTGGAGTTTGCTCAGGGTATGGGTCTCTCAATTGTCACGGTGGAAGGCGACGGAAAAGTACTGATCTCGGAGATTCAAAACCGTGGGGATAGTGGCAAGACTCAAGACATCACTGAAGTAGAAGAGGTGATAAAAAACATCATTCAAGCTTCGACAAATTTCAGCAAAGTTCAGTTCAGTTACACCAAACGAAGTAGCAACAAGGCGGCTCATCTACTAGAAAATTTCAGAAAGAAAATTTCAAAAAATATAGTGTGGATGGAAACTCCACCTGACTGGATAACAGTACTTTAGCAGAAGATGTATTTTCCTTTTTTTTTTTTCCTCTTTTTGAGGCTTTATAACAGCTTGGTTCCTCAAACAAAAAAATACATATAATTACACCCAAGATAGTCATAATGATGTAAGATACCAAGTATACATCAAAGATACTTAATGGTGTAAGAATACCAAATATACACCAAATATATTAATGGTGTAATAATATCAAGGATACACCGAAGATATTGAATGGTGTAGAAATACTAAATATACACCAAATATCATATGGTGTAAGATACAAAATATACACCAATGATATGTAAAACTGTATGAATGCCAGGATACACCGAAAATCAATAATGGTGTAAGATACTGAATATACACTAAATATTTATAGTAGTGTAACATACCAAAAATACACCAAATTTGACAATAGTAATAATTTCGAATATTTCATCCATGAATAAAGTCATAGACATGACATAAGTACAGTAGTATCATGGGAACAATATAACTGAAAGAAGAAACTTGGAAATAATGATTTTTCATGCCCAAAAAGTGCTAAATCATGAAATTATTCACTCTGCCTAGAAAACTATTTAGAATCCGGAAAATCTAACCGTACAGATGGATTCAGAAGACCCAAAAACCTAGGTTTTTACTATTGAATCACCCAAATCTGATATCTATAACTCTCGGAGTACCCAAAACCATAGAGGTCATCAGATCAGACGGCGCAACGAGTCATGAATGCCGCATCAGACCATAACCCGGAGCAACCCATAATTTAAGGGCGTGTTTGGCAGATCAATAATCGGAAGCTCTAAGTTTAATACGCCATAACTTTCATACCGTAAGTCAAAATTAAGCATATAATATATCCCTAGAAAACTTCTACGCAACCATATGAAGATCTCCCACACCCGACATAAGCACAGAAAATGAGGCATGAAACCCTAATTTTGAATTAACTTAAATCACTTGTTCCTTATGATCCTAGCATGATAGTGGCTCTGATACCACTTGTTAGATCAAAATAGAACTTTATGTAGATTCTCTAAAGGCGGAATCATAATCTTCAAGACATAAACTATCATCTGGAATAGTAAAGAACATAATAACTTTTAATGAGACAAACCTCGGTCCATAGCTAGTGTAGTCGTCTAGGACGTTATGATGATCATGAGTGGACCGCGATTTTCCAACCACAACCCGGACCAGCTTAAATGATCTCTCTCAATGGGAAGAGTGAGACTACTGTATTCTAATGTGTTAGGAGATAACAGCCCTGGTAGTATTTATGTACTAAATTGATGAGACTCCCATAACCCTAATAATTTAGTAATGAGCTACTACACATTACAAAGCCAACACCACTTTATGTTCCTACGAACCCAATTCTTATTTAGATCCCTTTCATGGCCCGTGTATTTGATAGCCCAATAATATAACTATTAATATATTCATATTGGTCCACAAGGAAATAGAGTTTCCTAACATCCAGTGCCCCTTATTTTGTCCGGTATATAAATAAGAATTTCATTAGATTTACCTTCTAGTCTGAGCGGTTCCAATAAAAAATTTGCTTTATCATCTTCACCATCAACCACGCCCTCCTCTGAGTGATGAAAACCTAGCCACCAAAGTATAAATACGGAGTAATCTAGCTAAAGATCTGTAAGCTCGTACTTAGCACGTCTACAACTGAATTCTTAATGAAGAGCATCAGCAAGCATTCTGGTCATGACTACACGTAAGCTGATCAACCATGTGATCACCGGTCGCGTACAAAAAAACCAGGACACTTTCTAGTTAAAAGTTCCTACAACTACGGAGTATTTTGCCAAAATGTCTTTCATACAAAGAACTCACCTTACAAAACATATACTATTGAGTTGTGTCTTTTTCTTTTTATAACCTTGTTCTGAATGTTACACACTAGGCATCACAAAGATATTATCCACCACAACATCTTTTAACTCGTATATGTCCAATTTTTTTTGTCTCGGAGACAGTTTGGTAAGCAAACTTTGTCGTGAAATTGTAGGGTTTTGATCATGGATACGCAGCAGAAAATATAATTTATCATTCAATACCCTCCAAGGATCACAGGACAAGAAGCATAACGATGGTAAAGGAAGAATTATGTTACACACCTTAGGGTTTCTCCTGTGATGACTTGTAAAACGAATTGTGTCACGTCTCTACGGTTGATCCACGCCTAGAGTTGAGATCTAGATCTTCCTTATCTTTTGTGCTAGCTTGGAACGGAGGAAGAGGAAGAAGAAATAACGCAACACGAGGAAACAATGAGGGGACGGTCCACCTTTATTGGCCGACGGAGTAGGGGCGGCGGCAAGCTGGTCGGTCGGCCCTCTTGCTTGCTTGCTCTCTCCTTTTGTTCTCTCCCACTCAAGTTATGAACAATAGGCTCATAAGTATGGGAAGGAAGGAAGGAGCATCCTTTATATAGTCCAAAATATCCATCTCAACTACCTAAAGGACCTATTGTAGTCCTACTAGAATTCGATTTAGTCCCTTCCTTGCAAATTAGTCCTACTAAGTTTGCAAGGTGTTGCAAAGTGATCATTCTAATTAATTAATCATATTAATTAATTCCCAAATCTAGTTCAACTCTATATAGCGTGTGACCCCATAGGTTCTATCTAGTTGGTAGCAACAATTTGCTAATATGGAGCGGTTTCTAGCAAAACATCCATTCTAGCAAACTAATAGAACAGTCATCCGACAAACCTTTTACAAGTAATTGTCACATCCCTTTGTCTCTATATATGGATTGGACACGTGGCATACAAGTCACAGTCGTATATCCAATCCATAGTTTCTCGATCCTGGGAATAGCCTTATTCAAGCAAATAACATCAATATCCTATATTGATTTATTTGAGTCTGGCTAGACATTCTATAAGCACTATCCCTCGAGTGGCCTATGATATTTGCTCCCGTTATGTAAGAGGGAAAAATTCTATCTAGGTACACAACTATTTCTAAGCTTGCTTCATATTGTATCCGGTACACGCTATTATAGCTACTTAGTTACGGTGTAGCGTTTGACGCTACCAAAATCACAATAATCCACAACTAGACAATCTACTCACTTCAAGTCTAAGGATGACAATACCATTGTAGGGTTTTGATTCATGGATCGCGCAACGGAAGCATAATCAAACATAAAACCATGCAAAACCCTCCAAGGATCACAAGTCTAGAGACATAACGATAGTGAAGGTTAGAAATCATAAACACACCTTTGGGTTCTCCTTGATGACTTCAAACGCGAATAATGTCACGTTCTTTATAGTTGATCCACGCCTTGAGTTGATCCTAGATCTCCCAAACTCCTTGGTGCTAGCCCGGAATAGGAAGAGGAAGAAGAAATCACGCAAAACGAGACCCAAAAGAGGGTCTCGGCCTCTTTTGGCCGACGGGGACGAGGCCGGCGGCAAGGGGCGGCGTCGGGCTCCTTGTTGCTTGCTCTCTCTCCTTTTGTTCTCTCCCACTCTTGTTATGTTCACTAATGAGCATAAGTTATGAGGAAGGAAGGAAGGAAGGAGGGTCCTTTATATAGTCCAACAACCCTTGTTAACTACCTAAAGGACTTATTCTAGTCCAACTAGAATTCAATTTAGTCACTTCCTTCCAAATTAGTCCGTTCTAAGTTTGCAAGGGTTTGCAAAGTGATCCTTCTAATTAATTAATCCAATTAATTAATTCCCAAATCTAGTTCAACTCTATATAGCGTGTGACCCCATAGGTTCTATCTAGTTGGTAGCAACTATTTGCTAATATGGAGCGGTTTCTAGCAAAACATCCATTCTAGCCAACTAATAGAATAGTCATCTTGACAACCTTTGTACAAGTAATTGTCTCATCCCTTTGCCTCCATATCCGGATTGGATACGAGACATACAAGTCACACTCGTATATCAAATCCATAATTCCTCGATCCATGGAATAGCCTTATTCGTGCAAATAACATCAATATCCCATATTGATTTATTTAAGTCTGGCCAGACATTCTATAAGCACTATCCCTCGAGTGGCCTAGGATATTTGCTCCCGTTATGTGGGAGGGGCAAATCCTCTCTACGTCCACTACGATCTCTAAGCTTGCTTCTCATTGTATCCAGTACACGCCTTTATAACTACCCAGTTACGGTGTAGCGTTTAACGCTACCAAGATCACAATGATCCACAACTAGAATATCTAGTGACTTCAAGTCTAAGGATGACAATACCATTGCACCGCGAGAAGCGCTTGTGACTCAACATAACTTGTATGTAGCCTTCTCGGAGATGGGTCAATCCAGTGCAACATTCCGTAATGCACACCTATGTGTTGGATCGTGATATCTCCATATCAATCCAACCCCATACTAGTCTATAGATGATTGTCCCATTTAATCATTATACTTGACTAGGGATATTAAAGATAAACAACAAAATTGTAAATCTAAGGACTTCATTATATTAAATATCCAATAAATAATAAATGAAATTTCTAGCCATATATAAATTCATACTAAACTAGATTGCCTCTAGGGCATCTATTCCAACAGTCTCCCACTTGCACTAGAGCCAATCTGGCGCATCTCGTATGCCCATACTCATAGTGTGCCCTTCATGCTTCCACTGCGTGAGAGGCTTCGTAAGCGGGTCTGACAGATTATCATCTGTAGGAATCTTGCATATCCGAACGTCTCCTCTATCGATAATATCTCGAATCAGATGAAACTTCCTGAGCACGTGTTTGGACTTCTGGTGCGATCTGGGTTCCTTTGATTGCGCGATCGCCCCAGTGTTGTCACAGAACAACTCCACTGGATCCGCAATGCTAGGGACCACACCAAGTTCAGAAACAAACTTTCTGATCCAAACAACCTCCTTTGCTGCGCCATTTGCAGCAATGTACTCAGCCTCTGTTGTAGAATCAGCTACCGTCTCTTGCTTGGAACTCTTCCAGCTCACCGCTGTTCCATTCAGGCAAAACACATATCCCGATTGTGATCTAAAGTCATCTCTGTCGGTTTGGAAGCTTGCATCAGTGTAACCCCTTACACGCAACTCTTCCTCACCGCCAAAAATCAAGAAAGCATCCTTAGTTCTTCTCAAGTACTTTAGGATGTTCTTGACTGCAATCCAGTGACTCTCACCTGGATTGGATTGGTATCTGCTTGTCATACTCAAGGCATATGACACATCTGGTCTAGTACATAACATGGCGTACATGATAGATCCTATGGCCGAGGCATAGGGGATCCTACTCATGCGTTCCTTCTCAATCTCATTGGAAGGACAACCACCCTTCGAAAGAGTGATTCCATGTGACATGGGCAAGAATCCCTTCTTGGAATCTTGCATGTTGAACCGTTTCAACACCTTGTCAATATATGTACTTTGACTTAGGCCTAGCAACCTCTTTGATATATCTTTATAGATCTTTATACCGAGTATATAGGCTGCTTCCCCTAAGTCCTTCATTGAGAAATACTTTCCTAGCCAATCTTCCACATATTGAAGCATAGGAATGTCGTTTCCAATGAGTAGTATGTCATCCACATACAAGACCAGAAAAGCTACAGAGCTCCCACTAACCTTCTTGTAGACACAAGACTCATCTTCGTTTTTGATGAAGCCAAACTCTTTGACCACTTCATCAAAACGTCGATTCCAACTCCTAGAAGCTTGCTTCAATCCATAAATGGACCGTTGCAGCTTACAGACTTTGCTGGCTTGCTTTGGATCCTCTAAACCCTCCGGCTGTATCATATACACGTCCTCGAGGAGATTCCCATAAAGGAATGCAGTTTTGACATCCATCTGCCAAATCTCATAGTCGTGGTATTCCAATTGTGGCGTTCCGGGTGGAGTGAGTTGGGACACGATCCCACACTCTCTAAGATAGTCGTCAAACTCTTGGCTTAAGTATTCCCCACCACGATCCGATCGTAGGGCCTTTATACTTTTTCCAAGTTTCTTTTCTACTTCATTCTTGAATTCTTTGAACACTTCAAAGGATTCGACTTTTGCCCTCATAAGGTACACAAATCCATATCTACTGTAATCATCAGTAAATGTAATGAATTAGACATAACCACCCCTGGCAGGCGTGGAAAATGGCCCACACACATCGGTATGTATGAGTGCCAAATTGCTCACTAGTTCTCTCACCTTTCTTATTGAAAGGGGACTTTGTCATTTTTCCCAATAAACAAGCCTCACATGTCTCATATGATTCAAAATCAAATGAGTCTAGCAATCCATCCTTATGGAGTCTAAATACACGTTTCTCATTTATGTGGCCTAAACGACAGTTCCATAAATAAGCAGGATTTAAATCATTTATTTTAATCCGCTTGGTATTAAAGTTGTAGATAGGATTGCTTAGATCAAGGACATAAAGTCCATTAAATAATTGCGCACTAAAGTAGTGAATATTATTTAAATAAAAGGAACAACAATTGTTCTTTATTGAAATAATAAAACCATCCTTGTCCAAACAAGAAATAGAAATAATGTTTCTGCTCA
Source organism: Linanthus parryae (assembly GCA_023055425.1). Taxonomy (NCBI): domain Eukaryota; kingdom Viridiplantae; phylum Streptophyta; class Magnoliopsida; order Ericales; family Polemoniaceae; genus Linanthus; species Linanthus parryae. The sequence continues at coordinate 53,117,355 of JALGPY010000005.1, forward strand.
TAGCAGGCAAAAAATAGCAATTATTTAATTCTAAAACTAATCCTGAAGGCAGAGATAGCTCGCACACGCCTATGGCCAACGCAGCAACCTTTGCTCCATTCCCAACGCGCAGATCTACCTCCCCTTTAGCCAATCTTTTACTTCTCTTTAGATCCTGCATATTTCGACAAATATGAGATCCACATCCAGTATCTAATACCCATGATGTAGAGACAGTTAAATTGACATCTACAACAAAAATACGTGGTGGTGGTGGAATCACTATTCCAAGCCTCTTGTCCTCCAGATATTTTGGGCAGTTCCTCCTCCAGTGTCCAGGCTGACTGCAGTAGTGACACTCACCTTTAGTCACAGCCTTGGCAATGCCACCAACAGGCTTAAGGGCAGGTTCCTTGGACTTGGCAACTGACTTGCCTTTGCCCTTGGAGGAAGAGGCAAACCTTTTGCCCTTTCCTTTATGCACCATCATAATGGCCTTGCCCTTACCCTTGTTGATGCTCTGTTCAGCCGTCTTCAACATGTTGAGCAAATCTGGCAGTTGTTTAACGATCTCGTTCATGTTATAGTTCATAATGAACTGTCCATAACTCTCGGGCAACGATTGCAACACGAGATCGGTTGCCAACTCTTGGCCGACCGGGAACCCCAGTCGGGCGAGATTCTCCAAGTACCCGATCATTCGGAGTACATGGGGTCCCACCGGGTTCCCTTCTGCCAGATGACATTTGAACAGTGCCTTTGAGACCTCATACCTCTCTACCCTCGCCTGCTCTTGGAAGAGCTGCTTTAGATGTTCGATCATATCGACAGCATTCATGTTTTCGTGTTGCTTCTGAAGCTCATAATTCATGGTGCAAAGCATTAGGCAGGCCGCATCATTAGCGTCATCAACACGCTTTTGATACGCCTTTAAGGCAGCAGGTGTTTGGTTCTCTGGAACTTCTGAAACATGCTCCTCTATTGCGTACAGTTTCTTCTCTTGCTTGAGAACAATTCTCAAGTTTCTGTACCAATCAAGAAAGTTGGTTCCAGAGAGCTTATCCTTCTCAAGGACAGATCGTAGGGAATGTTGTGAACTCAATGAGTTGTTTGCCATTTGGTATTCTACAAAAAGGAAAATACGCAAGTTTTAGTATTTGTGAATTTTTGACTATATTTAATAATGGCTAGTTTATTAAATATAGCTCCCACTATTTTTCTACGGATTAATAACCCTCAAGATATTAATGCGGAAAATATCCTTATATTTTCTAGAGGGCCAAGATCCATCTTTCATCTCCTTATGAGCTTGCTTTGGCAAGTCACCCATAATTTGACTACTTTAGGTAGGAACAATTCCAATTGCATCCCATATGCAACTCTTGGTTCAATCGGGCAAATAACTCCTTATTTATCCATCCATATGGATAATCCCAATTGATTGCCTCTAGGTTTCTTAATCAAATTAATAGCCTAGTTGTGTTCAACCTCTTATCTAAACAATTGCACATTGTTACGTGTCATCGCATTCCATCATTATGAACCAAGTCGCCATGCTTTGGCACGCACGAGCTTGATAAATAATGATGATAATGAGTGTTTAAATAACGAGAAGGCAAGAACACAATATTTGAATTTTGAGGGATTTTTAAATTCAATTCTTTAATTGTTTTGTTGATCAATATCAACTAATCTATCTATTTGAGTTTGGGCACAACTCCAAATAATAGATCCGGGTTGTCTAATTATCTTATTATCCTAATTGCATGCATCATCCATACACCAACCACACAAATAATAAGACAATAAAATTAAACAACCACAAAATAGAAATTAAACGTGATGTGGATATGGCCTTTTCCAGACTAAGATAATTCCAAGCCAATGGAATTATCTATGAACCCTAAAGCAAACACATCTCCATGCGTCTTGATATTTTGGTCCATCCTTCATAGTCTTGTGGATTGCTCCATGCTCCATCTTTTGTGGCTTCTTTGGCTTTGGGCTTCTTTTCTCCAATCTTGGCTAACAATCTACTTTATCTAGCACTAGCTAATATCTATACTAAATAAAATAAATCTCACAAGTTGAGAAAAAATGGCACGCAGGCCATAAAACCCTAATTAATTATTAAAATTAATTGATCAGCTCGCAGGCCGTAAAACTAAACCACAAAAATAAACATCCACATCAAACCACATCCTAAGGCCATATCCAATCACCAGGCGATTTGCACATAAACAGTTAAAATCCAATTTTAACGCGCTTGGTCAATTTTAATTGATTTTAGGATTTCTAGGGTTAAAACAGTCCATGGGCCCAACAAACAAATTGGCCGGGCTCAATAAAGTGAACCATAAGGCCCTAGGGCCGGCCCAGCCCAAAACCCGCAAGCTAGGCCCGCGGGTTAGGGCCGCCCGGCCCCTTAGGGCGGCCAAGCTTGGGCGGCAAGCAAGGGGGGCGGTCCCTAGGGGGGCCGAACCCCTTATGGGAGTTGTTTCCAAAACAACTCCCTTGCTTGGAGCCCAAGTTTGGTTGTTTCCTTGTTTTGGGAGAACTCCTTCTTCCCCAAGGATGCCCAAACCCTAGATCTAAGATCCTAAAATTTCTAAAACTCACCAATTTATGCATCCAATGCAAAAATTGGATCTTGTTATGCTTAGTTATTGACAAATGGCATCCCATGCTTGATTTGTCTTGTTTTACGCGATAAACAATCAAATTAAGGTGTAAAACAACTAAAACGTAACACATAAACTACGTTTATGCTCTATGACCTGTGGCTCTGATACCACTGTAGGGTTTTGATTCATGGATCGCGCAACGGAAGCATAATCAAACATAAAACCATGCAAAACCCTCCAAGGATCACAAGTCTAGAGACATAACGATAGTGAAGGTTAGAAATCATAAACACACCTTTGGGTTCTCCTTGATGACTTCAAACGCGAATAATGTCACGTTCTCTATAGTTGATCCACGCCTAGAGTTGATCCTAGATCTCCCAAACTCCTTGGTGCTAGCCCGGAATAGGAAGAGGAAGAAGAAATCACGCAAAACGAGACCCAAAAGAGGGTCTCGGCCTCTTTTGGCCGACGGGGACGAGGGCGGCGGCGAGGGGCGGCGTCGGGCTCCTTGTTGCTTGCTCTCTCTCCTTTTGTTCTCTCCCACTCTTGTTATGTTCACTAATGAGCATAAGTTATGAGGAAGGAAGGAAGGAGGGTCCTTTATATAGTCCAACAACTCCTTGTTAACTACCTAAAGGACTTATTCTAGTCCAACTAGAATTCAATTTAGTCCCTTCCTTGCAAATTAGTCCCTACTAAGTTTGCAAGGGTTTTCAAAGTGATCCTTCTAATTAATTAATCCAATTAATTAATTCCCCAATCTAGTTCAACTCTATATAGCGTGTGACCCCATAGGTTCTATCTAGTTGGTAGCAACTATTTGCTAATATGGAGCGGTTTCTAGCAAAACATCCATTCTAGCCAACTAATAGAATAGTCATCTTGACAACCTTTGTACAAGTAATTGTCTTATCCCTTTGCCTCCATATCCGGATTGGACACGAGACATACAAGTCACACTCGTATATCCAATCCATAGTTTCTCGATCCATGGAATAGCCTTATTCGTGCAAATAACATCAATATCCTATATTGATTTATTTGAGTCTGGCCAGACATTCTATAAGCACTATCCCTCGAGTGGCCTAGGATATTTGCTCCCGTTATGTGGGAGGGGCAAATCCTCTCTACGTCCACTACGATCTCTAAGCTTGCTTCTCATTGTATCCAGTACACGCGTTTATAACTACCCAGTTACGGTGTAGCGTTTAACGCTACCAAGATCACAATGATCCACAACTAGAATATCTAGTGACTTCAAGTCTAAGGATGACAATACCATTGCACCGCGAGAAGCGCTTGTGACTCAACATAACGTGTATGTAGCCTTCTCGGAGATGGGTCAATCCAGTGCAACATTCCGTAATGCACACCTATGTGTTGGATCGTGATATCTCCATATCAATCCAACCCCATACTAGTCTATAGATGATTGTCCCATTTAATCATTATACTTGACTAGGGATATTTAAGATAAACAACACAATTGTAAATCTAAGGACTTCATTATATTAAATATCCAATAAATAATAAATTAATTTTCTAGCCATATATAAATTCATACTAAACTAGATTGCCTCTAGGGCATCTATTCCAACAGTCTCCCACTTGCACTAGAGCCAATCTGGCGCATCTCGTATGCCCATACTCATAGTGTGCCCTTCATGCTTCCACTGCGTGAGAGGCTTCGTAAGCGGGTCTGACAGATTATCATCTGTAGGAATCTTGCATATCCGAACGTCTCCTCTATCGATAATATCTCGAATCAGATGAAACTTCCTGAGCACGTGTTTGGACTTCTGGTGCGATCCGGGTTCCTTTGATTGCGCGATCGCCTCAGTGTTGTCACAGAACAACTCCACTTGATCCGCAATGCTAGGGACCACACCAAGTTCAGAAACAAACTTTCTGATCCAAGCATCCTCCTTTGCTGCGCCATTTGCAGCAATGTACTCAGCCTCTGTTGTAGAATCAGCTACCGTCTCTTGCTTGGAACTCTTCCAGCTCACCGCTGCTCCATTCAGGCAAAAAACATATCCCGATTGTGATCTAAAGTCATCTCTGTCGGTTTGGAAGCTTGCATCAGTGTAACCCCTTACACGCAACTCTTCCTCACCTCCAAATATCAAGAAAGCATCCTTAGTTCTTCTCAAGTACTTTAGGATGTTCTTGACTGCAATCCAGTGACTCTCACCTGGATTGGATTGGTATCTGCTTGTCATACTCAAGGCATATGACACATCTGGTCTAGTACATAACATGGCGTACATGATAGATCCTATGGCCGAGGCATAGGGGACCCTACTCATGCGTTCCTTCTCAATCTCATTGGAAGGACAACCACCCTTCGAAAGAGTGATTCCATGTGACATGGGCAAGAATCCCTTCTTGGAATCTTGCATGTTGAACCGTTTCAACACCTTGTCAATATATGTACTTTGACTTAGGCCTAGCAACCTCTTGGATATATCTCTATAGATCTTTATACCGAGTATATAGGCTGCTTCCCCTAGGTCCTTCATTGAGAAATACTTTCCTAGCCAATCTTTCACAGATTGCAGCATAGGAATGTCGTTTCCAATGAGTAGTATGTCATCCACATACAAGACCAGAAAAGCTACAGAGCTCCCACTAACCTTCTTGTAGACACAAGACTCATCTTCGTTTCTGATGAAGCCAAACTCTTTGACCACTTCATCAAAACGTCGATTCCAACTCCTAGAAGCTTGCTTCAATCCATAAATGGACCGTTGCAGCTTACAGACTTTGCTGGCTTGCTTTGGATCCTCAAAACCCTCCGGCTGTATCATATACACGTCCTCGAGGAGATTCCCATAAAGGAATGCAGTTTTGACATCCATCTGCCAAATCTCATAGTCGTGGTATGCTGCAATCGCAAGTAGGATTCGGATGGATTTGGTCATTGCGACTGACGAAAAGGTTTCATCATAGTCATTACCATGAATCTGTCTGAATCCTTTAGCCACCAATCGGCCCTTATAGGTAATCACATTACCATCCATGTCGATCTTCTTCTTGAAAACCCACTTGCACCCTATGGGCCGCGCCCCATCGGGTGGTTCCACCAAAGTCCATACTTTGTTGGTATACATGGATTCCATCTCGGATCTCATGGCTTCCAGCCACTTCTAGGAGTTTGGGCCACTCATGGCCTCCTCATAGGTAGTAGGCTCATCATCTATGAGCATCGTGTCACCAGAATCGGTTACGAGAAGTCCGTACCTCTCGGGTTCCTGGCGCACTCTACTAGATCTACGAAGCTCTTGTGTTACCTGAACAGGTGGCTCCACAACTGCTTGTGGTTCCTGTTCATGTTTCATAATCGGTTCAGTGATTTGTGGTTCTTGAACTTCTTCAAGTTCTACATTCCTCCCACTTGCTTCTTTAGAGACAAACTCTCTTTCTAGAAACACGCCGGTCCGAGCAACAAACACTTTGTTCTCGGTTGGATTGTAGAAGTAGTATCCCTTAGTTTCCTTAGGGTACCCCACAAATTTACACTTATTCGATTTAGGCCCTAGCTTGTCTGATTGTAAACGTTTTACATAGACATCGCAGCCCCAAATCCTCATGAGCGACAGTGTGGGACGCCTCCCACTCCACATTTCATATGGTGTCTTCATGACTGATTTAGATGGAACACGGTTAATGGTGAAAGCTGCACTTAATAGAGCGTAGCCCCAAAATGATAATGGAAGATCGGTTTGACACATCATAGATCGAACCATATCCAATAGGGTTCGATTCCTCCTCTCGGACACGCCATTCCATTGTGGCGTTCCGGGTGGAGTGAGTTGGGACACGATCCCACACTCTCTAAGATAGTCGTCAAACTCTTGGCTTAAGTATTCCCCTCCACGATCCGATCGTAGGGCCTTTATACTTTTGCCAAGTTGCTTTTCTACTTCATTCTTGAATTCTTTGAACACTTCAAAGGATTCGGATTTTGCCCTCATAAGGTACACAAATCCATATCTACTGTAATCATCAGTAAATGTAATGAATTAGACATAACCACCCCTGGCAGGCGTGGCAAATGGCCCACACACATCGGTATGTATGAGTGCCAAATTGCTCACTAGTTCTCTTACCTTTCTTATTGAAAGGGGACTTTGTCATTTTTCCCAATAAACAAGCCTCACATGTCTCATATGATTCAAAATCAAATGAGTCTAGCAATCCATCCTTATGGAGTCTAGATACACGTTTCTCATTTATGTGGCCTAAACGACAGTTCCATAAATAAGCAGGATTTAAATCATTTATTTTAATCCGCTTGGTATTAAAGTTGTAGACAGGATTGCTTAGATCAAGGACATAAAGTCCATTAAATAATTGCGCACTAAAGTAGTGAATATTATTTAAATAAAAGGAACAACAATTGTTCTTTATTGAAATAATAAAACCATCCTTGTCCAAACAAGAAATAGAAATAATGTTTCTTCTCATAGCAGGCAAAAAATAGCAATTATTTAATTCTAAAACTAATCCTGAAGGCAGAGATAGCTCGCACACGCCTATGGCCAACGCAGCAACCTTTGCTCCATTCCCAACGCGCAGATCTACCTCCCCTTTAGGCAATCTTTTACTTCCCTTTAGATCCTCCATATTTCGACAAATATGAGATCCACATCCAGTATCTAATACCCATGATGTAGAGACAGTTAAATTGACATCTACAACAAAAACACCTGGTGGTGGTGGAATCACTATTTCAAGCCTCTTGTCCTCCAGATATTTTGGGCAGTTCCTCCTCCAGTGTCCAGGCTGACTGCAGTAGTGACACTCACCTTTAGTCACGGCCTTGGCAATGCCACCAACAGGCTTAAGGGCAGGTTCCTTGGACTTGGCAACTGACTTGCCTTTGCCCTTGGAGGAAGAGGCAAACCTTTTGCCCTTTCCTTTCTGCACCATCATAATGGCCTTGCCCTTACCCTTGTTGATGCTCTGTTCAGCCGTCCTCAACATGTTGAGCAAATCTTGCAGTGGTTTAACGATCTCGTTCATGTTATAGTTCATAATGAACTGTCCATAACTCTCGGGCAACGATTGCAACACGAGATCGGTTGCCAACTCTTGGCCGACCGGGAACCCCAGTCGGGCGAGATTCTCCAAGTACCCGATCATTCGGAGTACATGGGGTCCCACCGGGTTCCCTTCTGCCAGATGACATTTGAACAGTGCCTTTGAGACCTCATACCTCTCTACCCTCGCCTGCTCTTGGAAGAGCTGCTTTAGATGTTCGATCATATCGACAGCATTCATGTTTTCGTGTTGCTTCTGAAGCTCAGAAGTCATGGTGCAAAGCATTAGGCAGGCCGCATCATTAGCGTCATCAACACGCTTTTGATACGCCTTTAAGGCAGCAGGTGTTTGGTTCTCTGGACCTTCTGGAACATGCTCCTCTATTGCGTACAGTTTCTTCTCTTGCTTGAGAACAATTCTCAAGTTTCTGTACCAATCAAGAAAGTTGGTTCCAGAGAGCTTGTCCTTCTCAAGGACAGATCGTAGGGAATGTTGTGAAATCGATGAGTTGTTTGCCATTTGGTATTCTACAAAAAGGAAAATACGCAAGTTTTAGTATTTGTGAATTTTTGACTATATTTAATAATGGCTAGTTTATTAAATATAGCTCCCACTATTTTTCTACGGATTAATAACCCTCAAGATATTAATGCGTAAAATATCCTTATATTTTCTAGTGGGCCAAGATCCATCTTTCATCTCCTTATGAGCTTGCTTTGGCAAGTCACCTATAATTTGACTACTTTAGGTAGGAACAATTCCAATTGCATCCCATATGCAACTCTTGGTTCAATCGGGCAAATAACTACTTATTTATCCATCCATATGGATAATCCCAATTGATTGCCTCTAGGTTTCTTAATCAAATTAATAGCATAGTTGTGTTCAACCTCTTATCTAAACAATTGCACATTGTTACGTGCCATCGGATTCCATCATTATGAACCAAGTCGCCATGCTTTGGCACGCACGAGCTTGATAAATAATGATGATAATGAGTGTTTAAATAACGAGAAGGCAAGAACACAATATTTGAATTTTGAGGGATTTTAAATTCAATTCTTTAATTGTTTTGTTGATCAATATCAACTAATCTATCTATTTGAGTTTGGGCACAACTCCAAATAATAGATCCGGGTTGTCTAATTATCTTATTATCCTAATTGCATGCATCATCCATACACCAACCACACAAATAATAAGACAATAAAATTAAACAACCACAAAACAAAAATTAAACGTGATGTGGATATGGCCTTTTCTAGACTAAGATAATTCCAAGCCAATGGAATTATCTATGAACCAAAAAGCAAACAAATCTCCATGCGTCTTGATCTTTTGGTCCATCCTTCATAGTCTTGTGGATTGCTCCATGCTCCATGCTCCATCTTTTGTGGCTTCTTTGGCTTTGGGCTTCTTTTCTCCAATCTTGGCTAACAATCTACTTTATCTAGCACTAGCTAATATCTATACTAAATAAAATAAATCTCACAAGTTGAGAAAAAATGGCACGCAGGCCATAAAACCCTAATTATTATTACAATTAATTGATAAGCTCGCAGGCCGTAAAACCAAACAACAAAAATAAACATCCACATCAAACCACATCCTAAGGCCATATCCAATCACCATGCGATTTGCACATAAACAGTTAAAATCCAATTTTAACGCGCTTGGTCAATTTTAATTGATTTTAGGATTTCTAGGGTTAAAACATTCCATGGGCCCAACAAACAAATTGGCCGGGCCCAATCAAGTGAACCATAAGGCCCTAGGGCCGGCCTGGCCCAAAACCCGCAAGCTAGGCCTGCGGGTTAGGGCGCCCTGCCCCTTAGGGCGGCCAAGCAAGGGGGGCGGTCCCTAGGGGGGCCGAACCCCTTATGGGAGTTGTTTCCAAAACAACTCCCTTGCTTGGAGCCCAAGTTTGGTTGTTTGTCTTGTTTTACGCGATAAACAATCAAATTAAGGTATAAAACAACTAAAACGTAACACATAAACTACGTTTATGCTCTATGACCTGTGGCTCTGATACCACTGTAGGGTTTTGATTCATGGATCGCACAACGGAAGCATAATCAAACATAAAACCATGCAAAACCCTCCAAGGATCACAAGTCTAGAGACATAACGATAGTGAAGGTTAGAAATCATAAACACACCTTTGGGTTCTCCTTGATGACTTCAAACGCGAATAATGTCACGTTCTCTATAGTTGATCCACGCCTAGAGTTGATCCTAGATCTCCCAAACTCCTTGGTGCTAGCCCGGAATAGGAAGAGGAAGAAGAAATCACGCAAAACGAGACCCAAAAGAGGGTCTCGGCCTCTTTTGGCCGACGGGGACGAGGGCGGCGGCAAGGGGCGGCGTCGGGCTCCTTGTTGCTTGCTCTCTCTCTCCTTTTGTTCTCTCCCACTCTTGTTATGTTCACTAATGAGCATAAGTTATGAGGAAGGAAGGAAGGAGGGTCCTTTATATAGTCCAACAACTCCTTGTTAACTACCTAAAGGACTTATTCTAGTCCAACTAGAATTCAATTTAGTCCCTTCCTTGCAAATTATTCCCTACTAAGTTTGCAAGGGTTTGCAAAGTGATCCTTCTAATTAATTAATCCAATTAATTAATTCCCAAATCTAGTTCAACTCTATATAGCGTGTGACCCCATAGGTTCTATCTAGTTGGTAGCAACTATTTGCTAATATGGAGCGGTTTCTAGCAAAACATCCATTCTAGCCAACTAATAGAATAGTCATCTTGACAACCTTTGTACAAGTAATTGTCTCATCCCTTTGCCTCCATATCCGGATTGGACACGAGACATACAAGTCACACTAGTATATCCAATCCATAGTTTCTCGATCCATGGAATAGCCTTATTCGTGCAAATAACATCAATATCCCATATTGATTTATTTGAGTCTGGCCAGACATTCTATAAGCACTATCCCTCGAGTGGCCTAGGATATTTGCTCCTGTTATGTGGGAGGGGCAAATCCTCTCTACGTCCACAACGATCTCTAAGCTTGCATCTCATTGTATCCAGTACGCGCCTTTATAACTACCCAGTTACGGTGTAGCGTTTAACGCTACCAAGATCACAATGATCCACAACTAGAATATCTAGTGACTTCAAGTCTAAGGATGACAATACCATTGCACCGCAAGAAGCGCTTGTGACTCAACATAACGTGTATATAGCCTTCTCGGATATGGGTCAATCCAGTGAAACATTCCGTAATGCACACCTATGTGTTGGATCGTGATATCTCCATATCAATCAAACCCCATACTAGTCTACAGATGATTGTCCCATTTAATCATTATACTTGAATAGGGATATTTAAGATAAACAACACAATTGTAAATCTAAGGACTTCATTATATTAAATATCCAATAAATAATAAATGAATTTTCTAGCCATATATAAATTCATACTAAACTAGATTGCCTCTAGGGCATCTATTCCAACAACCATTGCACCGCGAGAAGCGCCTGTGACTTTACATAACGTGTATGTAGCCTTCTCGGAGATGGGTCAATCCAGTGCGCCATTACCCTTAATGCACACCCATGTGTTGGATCATGATATCTCCATATCAATCCAACCCCATACTACTCTATAGATGATTGCCCTATTAATCATTATACTGGACTAGGGATATTTAAGATAAACAACACAATTGTAAATCTAAGGACTTCATTATATTAAATATCCAATAAATAATACAATGAATGTTCTAGCCAAAATATATTCATACTAAACTAGATTGCCTTTAGGGCATCTATCCCAACAGTCTCCCACTTGCACTAGAGCCAATCTGACGCATCTCGTATGCCCATTCTCCTAGTGTGTCCTTCATGCTTCCACTGCACAAGCGGCTTTGTAAGTGGATTTGAAAGATTCTCATCTGTAGGAATCTTGCATATCCAAAAGTCTCCTCTATCGATTATATCTCGAATATGATGGAACTTCCTGAGCACGTGCTTGGATTTCTGGTGCGACCTGGGCTCCTTTGATTGCACGATCGCCCCAGTGTTGTCATAGTACAACTCTACTCGATCCGCAATGCTAGGAACCACACCAAATTCAGAAACAAATTTTCTGATCCAAACAACTTCCTTTGCTACGCCATTTGCAGCAATGTACTCAGCCTCTGTTGTCGAATCAGCCACCGTCTCTTGCTTGGAACTCTTCCAGCTCACCGCTGCTCCATTCAGGCAAAACACATATCCCGATTGTGATCTGAAGTCATCTCTGTCGGTTTGGAAGCTTGCATCCGTGTAACCCCTTACACGTAACTCTTCCTCACCGCCAAATATCAAGAAAGCATCCTTAGTTCTTCTCAAGTACTTTAGGATGTTCTTGACCGCAATCCAGTGAATCTCACCCGGATTGGACTGGTATCTGCTTGTCATACTCAAGGCATATGACACATCTGGTCTAGTACACAACATGGCGTACATGATAGATCCTTGGCCGAGGCATAGGGAATTCTACTCATGCGTTCCTTCTCAATCTCATTGGAAGGAAAACTACTCTTCAAAAAAGTAATTCCATGTGACATGGGAAAGAATCCCTTCTTGGAATCTTGCATGTTGAACCGCTTCAACACCTTTTCAATACATCTACTTTGGCTTAGGCCTAGCAGTCTCTTAGATCTATCTATATAGATCTTTATACCAAGTATATAGGCTGCTTACCTAAGTCTTTCATTGAGAAACACTTTCCTAGCCAATCTTTAATAGATTGGAGCACGTGAATGTCGTTTCCAATGAGTAGTATGTCATCCACATACAAGACCAGAAAAGCTACAGAGCTCCCACTAACCTTCTTGTAGACACAAGACTCATCTTCGTTTCTAATGAAGCCAAATTCTTTGACTACTTCATCAAAACGTCGATTCCAACTCCTAGAGGCTTGCTTCAATCCATAAATGGATCGTTGCAGCTTATAGACTTTGTTGGCTTGCTTTGGATCTTCAAAACCCTCCGGATGTATCATATACTCGTCCTCGAGGAGATGCCCATAAAAGAATGCTGTTTTGACATCCATGTGCCAAATCTCATAGTCGTGGTATGCTGCAATTGCAAGTATGATTCGGATGGATTTGGTCATTGCGACTAGTGAAAAGGTTTCATCATAGGTAATACCATGAATCTGTCTGAATCCTTTAGCCACCAATCGGCCCTTATAGGTAATCACATTACCATCCATGTCGATCTTCTTCTTGAAGACCCACTTGCACCCTATGGGCCTCGCCCCTTCGGGTGGTTCCACCAAAGTCCATACTTTGTTGGTATACATGGATTCCATCTCAGATCTCATGGCTTCTAGCCACTTCTGAGAGTCTGGCCCTTTCATGGCCTCTTCATAGGTAGTAGGCTCATCATCTACGAGCATTGTGTCACCGGAATCAGTCACGAGAAGTCCATACCTCTCGGGTTCCTGGCGCACTCTACTAGATCTACGAAGCTCTTGTGTTACCTGAACAGGCTATTCCACAACCCCTTGTGGATCCTGTTCATGTTCCATGTTGAGTCAAGATCCCTGAATGTGCTTTGACTGGTAATTGTTTTGAGTGATGAAAGACAAAAGGCTAAGACATAGGCAGCAAAGGCATTTCAGTTATCTCAAGGCCTTGAGATTGACTGAACTTCAAAGCCTTGAGTTATCTTATTCTGCTATGTGTTCTAACATTTTTGTGTTGCAGAATTGGATATCTGATTATGCAAATCAATGGTTTATGATATATACTTTTGGTTTATACTATTAATATATCTAACACAATTGAAGATGGTCAGAACAGGAAGAATCAAAGTTATCTGGGTTTAACATTGAAATTCTGTGAAGCAGGTTCAGAGCTCCAAGGCCTTGAGATATGCCTTGAGATGTTGACAGTTTTTACAGAACTTAATTGATTCTTTCTTGCAGGTTATGACTCTTAGTGTTGTGATTATTTACTCACTTCTAAGTGTCTTAAACTTGTTTTTCATGACTTATTTGTTCTAGAGAATATGCAGGTTATGGTTCTAAGTTTATTAAACAGTTTTATCAGAAACTGTATAACCAAACAGTCTTAGTACTGTTAGCTGTTTGGATTTTGTTGTTGCAGTTTTTCTATGCTGTTGCAGGGTTGTTAAACGTGCAAGAGCAATCTCAACAAACACCAACGGATATTCACTTGAAGCTGTTTGAATTTAAGTTGAAAACAGAAGGAGGATTTGTAGGAACTGAGATCCTAAAATCTCTCAATCAGTTGCATATGTGGATAAAAGAGACTGGTTTGAATTTTGAAGTACATAGAGAGGCTTGCAGAATACTATGAGAGGTGTGAAAAATTCGTTGGAGATCATCCATTCAAACACACAATCATTCAAGCTTCATTCCAGACTTCTGAAGATCAAATCAATCCAGTTTTCCAGAAGAACACTTCCAGGCTTCAACAGCTTATCTTCATACTGTGTTCTTCATTTGTACTTCGATCTGTGTATCTCTATTTTATCTTTAACCTCACTTAACCTAGTGGTTGGTTGTTCAAGTGAACAAAAAGAGGTTCTTGTTAGCTCAACATTTAGTAGCTGGAACTAGATAGGTTTGGAACCACAAGCTATACAGGTGTAAGGGAAATCACTTAGGCTTGAAGATCTAGGGCTATTTCTGTGTGAGTAATAAGAAGTATTTGCCCAATCCTGGAGGGATTAGATCCCTCAGGCAGAGATTAGGTCCATTGGGACTGAACTCTGTAAATTGCTTTGTGTTCTTTACTTTTCTGTTTGATTATTATTTGCTGCACATCAAACTAGGGTTTAAAAGCTGTTTAGAATTGTTCACAGCTCAAGGCCTTGAAGCTTACTATTTTGCCTTAGTGAGTCTCAGACAGTTTACAAAATCTCAAGGCCTTGAGATTTGAGTTTCACACACAGCTTTCCTGTTAAACTTTAAGTTTTTAAAAAAAGTTTTCATACTCTATTCAACCCCCCTTCTAGAGTATTTAGGTCCTGCATTTAGTCTACATTACACACTTTCAATTGGTATCAGAGCATGTGCCACTGTTTTTCGATATAACAATCTGGTGACTATGAGTAATGTAGGAGATGGTGGATTCTCACAAGGAAGGGCACCCAACAGACCTCCATTGTTCTGTGGTGACAACTTCATGCATTGGAAGGCATTGATGAAGATGTTCATCATAGATCAAGACATGGAACTATGGTCAATAGTTCAGAATGGTCCTCATGAGTATTACACGACAATTGATGGAGTCAAAACTGTCAAGTCTGAGGAAAATCTTTCTGTCACTGAACTGGAAAAGGTATCCAAAAATTACAAAGCTATGAATTTTCTATATTGTGCTTTAAATGCAGATGAGTTCAACAGAGTGTCAAACTGCAAGAGTGACAAAGAAGTGTGGGATAAACTGGTGGTGAAATATGAAGGAACCAGCCAGGTTAAGCAGACAGAAATCAACATACTTCTGAGGCAATATGAGTTGTTCAAGATGAATTCAGATGAGACCATCAAGGAAATGTTCAAAAGATTCACTGATGTGGTGAACAACCTGGAGTCATTGGGAAAGAAGTTCTCAAATGAAGAGAAGGTCAGAAAGATTCTGAGAAGTTTGCCAAAAGCAAATTGGGAGCCAAAGACAACAGCCATTGAGGAAGCTCAGGACTTGAGTCTTCTTCAGCTAGATGATCTACAAGGAAAGCTGCTCACTCATGAAATGTCTATGAAGGATGTGGAAGGTGATCTGAGTGAAAATATCAGGAACCTAGCTCTTAAAGCAAAAGACAGTGAAAAATCTCAAAGCCTTGAGAATGAGGAGGAACCTAATGATGAAGAGGCTTTAGCATTGATCTCCAAGGACTTGGCCAGGATTCTAAAAAAGAAAAGAAACTATGGTAACAGGGATTACAACAGAGAGAGATCAAGACCCTCAGGCAGCAAGGATTACAAAGGTAAATCTTCATCACAGTCACATAAAACTAAAGTAATGAATTTTTTTGAGTGTGGTGATGCAGATCATTTACTAAGGGACTGTCCACAAAAGAAGAAGAACAGGAACTTTCAGAAAAAGGATGGTGACAACAGAAGGAAGAAAGCCATGATGGCTTATTGGAGTGATTCTTATTCATCAAGTGACTCAGACACATAAGAAGAGCAAGCAAACTTATGCTTCATGGCAAAGCATAATGAGGAAAGTTCATCAGACAGACACATTGAAGACATGGTAAAAAAAATACTTGCTTGTCCTTCTGATGTACTTCCTGAAATTCTCAAAAGTATGTTTCTCAATGAGGAAAGTTATAGAAATGAGATTTCTGCTTTAAAGATTAAGATTCATGAGCACGTAAAAGGAAACCTGGACCTAGTATTTTCAAACAAAACCGTTGAAGTTTCTAAGAAAAAGCTTGAAAAAGACTTCAAGGCCTTGGACAGCAGGTTCAAAGTCTTGAAGGCACATATAAAAGAGTTTGTTGATCAAAATACTCTTTTAACTGAAAGATATGCTAATCTAGAGGCCCATTCTGAGAATTTAGAACAACAGATCTGTACTTTGACTGAGAAACTTCAAGAGTCCAAGAAGATCCTAGCTAAGTTTACAGGCTCTGAACATAATCTGTATCTCATTCTTGGAGGAAGTCTGAAATCAATGCATAAAAGTGGGATTGGCTATAATCCAAATATTCCAAAGAAAGGCCAAACTACAGATGTCAAATCTGGTAGCAGACATTCTCCAAAATGTCATTACTGTGGAAAAATTGGTCATGTCAGATTAACTTGTCCCTTCAGAAGATCAAAACCTCACATTATGAGGAATACTTATCCTTATCAGCTTAAGGGACAGGTTAGGCAGATTTGGGTTCCAAAAGGAATTAGGCCACCTAATATGGCTGATTCTGAGTATGACTCAAAGTTCTGCACTTGGTCTAACAGCCTGTTGAGGCAATGATTTGTTTTTGCAGGATGTCACCAAGGCCTTGAAAGATCAGAAATAGATATTAGACAGTGGATGTTCCAAACATATGAGTGGAAAGAGGTCTCTCTTTACTGAACTTACAGAAAAATATGGAGGAACAATCACACTTGGTGACACAGCAAAGTGCAATATCATTGGTATAGGTAGTATTGGTAATGGTTCTACAAATTCTATATCTGATGTTTATCTGGTAGATGGACTTAAGTATAATTTGCTTAGTATTTCTCAGTTATATGTTAAAGGTTATAAAGCTGTATTTGACAAGGAGAAATGTGTGGTGCAAGATGAGAAATTTGGTGATTGCATACTTACTGCTCCTAGGTCATATAATCTATATGCTATGAATACTAACAGTGTTACAGGTGACAAGCTAAAATGCCTCAAGGCCTTGAAGGAAGATTCAAAGCTTTGGCACAGAAAGCTTGGGCACATTAGTATACATACTTTGAATAAACTCATCTCAAAGGACTTGGTAAGAGGTTTACCATCACAGAAATTTTCAGATGATGAGGTTTGCAAGGCATGTGTACAAGGTAAACAGACCAGAAGCTCTTTCAAGCCAAAGAACTTTGTAAGTACTTCTATACCCTTAGAATTGCTGCATATGGACTTGTGTGGTCCTATGAGAGTTCAGACCCCAAAAGGTAAGAGGTATATGCCTGTTATAATTGATGATTATTCTAGATTTACTTGGGTGATGTTTATTAGAGACAAAACTGAAGCTTTATCTGAGTTTTCTAGATTATGCAAAGAACTTCAAACTTTGAAAAACTTACCTATTGCATCCATTAGAAGTGATCATGGTAGAGAGTTTGATCAACTTGACTTTGATTTGTTTTGTGCAAAGCATGGCATTTCACACAACTTTTCTACACCTAGAACTCCACAGCAAAATGGAGTAGTTGAAAGGAAAAATAGGACACTTGAGGATATGTCAAGAACCATGCTGCTTGAAAGTAATTTGCCAAAGTTTTTATGGTCAGAAGCTATTAATACTGCCAATTATGTGCTGAATAGATGCTTGATCAGACCTATTTTGAAAAAGACTCCCTATGAACAGTTTAAAGGGAGAAAGCCTACTGTTTCTTATTTTAAGCCATTTGGTTGTATCTGTTTTGTGCATAATAATGGTAGAGACAATCTTGGTAAGTTTGATGCTAGAAGTGATGAAGGTGTATTTCTTGGACATTCTCAAACTAGCAAAGCTTATAGAGTTTATAATAGAAAAACCAAGATTGTGGAAGAGAGCATTCATGTGATTTTTCATGAAAGTACTAAGGATTCTCTGAATGAAAGTTTGGCAGATCTAGATTTGAACAAGCATGAATCAGATGATGATGCTGTGAAAGAAGACAAAGGCAAAACTAATGTACAGAATCAACCAGCAGAATCTCAAGGCCTTGAACCTCCTGCTGAACCAAAATCTCAAAGCCTTGAGACAGAATCTGAAACTTTCTATGATGCTCCCTCTACTGTTTAAAGGACTCAAAGCCTTGAAGGAGAATACTCCTGGGTACCAAGAAAAAAGTTTATGTATCTTGCAGACCATCCAGCTGACAACATTATATCAGATCCATCAACTGGAACTCAGACAAGAGGACAGTTAAAGAACTTGTGTGCTTTCAGTGCACTTGTATCTTTGATTGAGCCTAAAAATACCAAGGAACCTCTGGAAGATGCAGAATGGATTATTGCAATGCAGAGTGAGCTGAATGAGTTTGAAAGGAAAAAGGTTTGGAATCTGGTCCCCAGACCTAAAGAAAAGTCAATTATTGGAACCAGATGGGTATTCAGAAACAAGCTTGATGAGAATGACAAAGTTGTAAGAAATAAAGCCAGACTGGTAGCTCAAGGATATAATCAGGAAGAAGGTATAGACTATGAGGAGACTTTTGCTCCTGTTGCCAGGTTAGAAGCTATTAGAATACTTCTTGCATTTGCATCTCACAATCACATAAAGCTTTATCAAATGGATGTTAAATGTGCTTTTCTAAATGGATATTTAAAAGAAGATGTTTTTGTAGCACAACCTCCTGGATTTGAAGATGAAAATTTTCCTGATCATGTTTATAAACTGGATAAAGCTCTTTATGGTTTAAAACAAGCTCCAAGGGCTTGGTATGACAGACTTTCAAAATTTCTACTTGAAAACAATTTCACAAGAGGCTTAGTTGACAAAACTCTTTTCATTAAACACCAACAAAGTGATTTGTCAGTAGTTCAGATTTATGTAGATGATATATTATTTGGTGCTACTAATGATGCTCTTTCAAAAGAGTTTTCTAGCCTGATGTGCAGGGAGTTTGAGATGAGCCTAATGGGTGAACTAAATTTCTTTCTTGGACTTCATATATTACAAATGAAGAAAGGAATTTTTGTGCATCAAGGAAAATATACCAAGGACTTACTTAATAAGTACAATATGTCACAGTCTCAGGTACTTAAGACCACTATGAGTTCATAACTTTCTTTAGACAAAGATTCAACTGGTAAGAGTGTGAATCAGAAGGAATACAGAGGTATGATTGGATCACTATTATATTTAACTGCAAGCAGACCTGACATTATGTTCAGTGTCTGTATGTGTGCTAGATTTCAAGCAGATCCTAAGGAAAGTCATCTAACTGCAGCTAAAAGAATTTTTAGATATTTGAATGGAACCAGAGACTTAGGGCTTTCGTATCCAAGAAGATCTAATTTTATGTTGAGTGGCTATTCAGATGCAGATTTTGCAGGTTATAAAGTAGACAGGTAAAGTACTTCTGGATGCTGTCAATTTCTTGGATCTTCATTGATCAGTTGGCATTCCAAAAAGCAAAATTCTGTAGCATTATCAACTGCAGAAGCTGAATACATTGCAGCTGGTGCTTGATGTTCACAAGTGTTATGGATTGCTCAGCAACTTAGAAATCTTGGCTACAACTTCAAACATGTGCCAATTCATTGAGACAATACAAGTGCTATTTCAATCTCTAAGAATCCAGTTCAGCACTTAAGGACAAAGCACATAGATGTGAGACATCATTTCCTTAGAGATCATGCATAACAAGGTGATGTTGTTTTGAATTTTATCTCTACTTCAATGCAGATTGCTGATATTTTCACTAATCCTTTGCCAGATGATAGGTTTTCATCTCTAAGGCTTGAATTGGGGATGTTAAACAAGGATGCATTGGTTTAGGGGGAGTATTAGTACCTATATGTTTATATGTGCTGGAATCTCAAAGCCTTGAGATTATACTTTATGAAGCCTTGAAAGTATAGCTCAAAGCTTTGAAGTTTCTCAAACTGCAGAAAATCTGAAGGCCTTGAGATTGTTCTCCAGGTCTTGATAATATCTGTAATTTTTTTTTTAAAAAAAAATGGATCATCGAATATTGTATCTTATCTTTTTAGATAACTGTATAATATTTGAATTACTCGGAGAATTTTCTAAAATATCCCAAAAAGATTTTTCAAGATTCTATTTTTGCATGTAGATATTGCAGAGTCCTTTTATGACTCATCCTTTTCAACCTACTTAAGCTGAAAGTCAAGGCTTTTTCTTCTCATTCTCTTCCAATTCTCTACGACTACTCTCTCTCTCTCTCTCTCTCTCTCAATTCCTCTCAATCACATTCTCTTCTCAAAACCCTAAACCCTAAAATGGAGCGCAAATCAGCCAGAATTCAGCAACAGGGGAAGCCTTCTGGCAGATCTAAGAAGAGAGCAAAAAAGAAGGAGAAGATAGTGATTTCTGATTCAAATTCAGAAAACACTCAAAGCTTGCATGAGGATACCCCTCCTGCAAAGTGTTGGAATAGATGCGCTAGAGGCAATCTAGTTTAGTATGAATTTGTAATTGGCTAGAAATTCATTTATTATTTATTGGATATTTAATATAATGAAGTCCTTAGATTTACAATCGTGTTGTTTATCTTAAATATCCCTAGTCGAGTATAATGATTAAATGGGACAATCATCTATAGACTAGTATGGGGTTGGATTGATATGGAGATATCACGATCCAACACATAGGTGTGCATTACGGAATGTTGCACTGGATTGACCCATTACCGAGAAGGCTACATACACGTTATGTTGAGTCACAAGTGCTTCTCGGGTACAATGGTAATGTCATCCTTAGACTTGAAGTCACTAGATATTCTAGTTGTGGATCATTGTGATCTTGGTAGCGTTAAACGCTACACCGTAACTGGGTAGTTATAAAGGCGTGTACTGGATACAATGAGAAGCAAGCTTAGAGATCGTAGTGGACGTAGAAAGGATTTGCCCCTCCCACATAACGGGAGCAAATATCCAAGGCCACTCGAGGATAGTGCTTATAGAATGTCTGGCCAGACTCAAATAAATCAATATATGAGATATTGATGTTATTTGCACGAATAAGGCTATTCCATGGATCGAGAAACTAGGGATTGGATATACGAGTGTGACTTGTATGTCTCGTGTCCAATCCGGATATGGAGGCAAAGGGATGAGACAATTACTTGTACAAGGTTGTCTAGATGACTATTCTATTAGTTGGCTAGAATGGATGTTTTGCTAGAAACCGCTCCATATTAGCAAATAGTTGCTACCAACTAGATAGAACCTATGGGGTCACACGCTATATAGAGTTGTACTAGATTTTGGAATTAATTAATAGGATTAATTAATTAGAAGGATCACTTTGCAAACCCTTGCAAACTTAGTAGGGACTAATTTGCAAAGAAGGGACTAAATTGAATTCTAGTAGGACTAGAATAAGTCCTTTAGGTAGTTAACGAGGAGTTGTTGGACTATATAAAGGACCCTCCTCCTTCCTTCCCTACATAACTTATGCTCTAGAGAGAACATAACAAGAGTAGGAAAGAACAAAGGAGAGAGAGAGCAAGCAACAAGAGGGACGCCGCCCCTTGTCGCCGCCCCTTGTCCCCGACGCCACAAAGGGGCCGAACCCCCTTTTTGTGCCTCGTTTTGCGTGATTCCTTCACCCTCCTTTCATTCCGGGCTAGCACCAAGGAGATTGGAGATCTAGGAACAACTCTAGGCGTGGACCAACTATAGAGAACGTGACACTATTCGCGTTTGAAGTCATCAAGGAGAACCCAAAGGTGTGTTTATGATTTCTTACCTTCACTATCGTTATGCATCTAGACTTGTGATCCTTGGAGGGTTTTGCATGGTTGTTTATTTGATTATGCTTCCGTTTGCGCGATCCATGAATCAAAACCCTACAGTGGTATCAGAGCCACAGGTCATAGAGCATAAACGTAGTTTATGTGTTACATTCTTGTTGTTTTACACCTTAATTTGTTGTTTATCGCGTAAAACAAGACAAATCAAGCATTGGATGCAATTTGTCAAAGAATTAATCATAACAAGACCCAATTATTGCATTGGATGCATGAATTGGTGAGTTTGAGAAATTTTAGGATCTTAGATCTAGGGTTTGGGCATCCTTGGGGAAGAAGGAGTTCTCCCACAACAAAGAAACAACCAAACTTGGGCTCCAAGCAAGGAGGTTGTTTTGGAAACAACCTCCACAAGGAGGTTCGGCCCCCTAGGGGACCGCCCCCTTGCTTGCCGCCCAAGCTTGGCGCCCTAAGGGGCCGGGCGGCCCTAACCCGCGGGCCTAGCTTGCGGGTTTTGGGCCGGGCCGGCCCTAGGGCTTTATGGTTCACTTATTTGGGCCCGGGCAATTGGATTGTTGGGCCCATGGACCGTTTTAACCCTAGAAATCCTAAAATCAATTAAAATTGACCAAGCGCGTTAAAATTGGATTTTAACTGTTTATGTGCAAATTGCATGGTGATTGGATATGGCCTTAGGATGTGGTTTGATGTGGATGTTTAATTTTGTGGTTTGGTTTTACGGCCTGCGAGCTGATCAATTAATTGTAATAATTAATTAGGGTTTTTATGGCCTGCATGCCATTTTTTTTTTCTTTCTCAACTTGTGAGATTTATTTTATTTAGTATAGATATTAGCTAGTGCTAGATAAAGTAGATTGTTAGCCAAGATTGGAGAAAAGAAGCCCAAAGCCAAAGAAGCCACAAAAGATGGAGCATGGAGCATGGAGCATTCCACATGACTATGAAGGATGGACCAAAAGATCAAGACGCATGGAGATGTGTTTGTTTAGGGTTCATAGATAATTCCATTGGCTTGGAATTATCTTAGTCTAGAAAAGGCCATATCCACATCACGTTTAATTTCTGTTTTGTGGTTGTTTATTTATTGTCTTATTATTTGTGTGGTTGGTGTATGGATGATGCATGCAATTAGGATAATAAGATAATTAGACAACCCGAATCTATTATTTGGAGTTGTGCCCAAACTCAAATAGATAGATTAGTTGATATTGATCAACAAAATAATTAAAATTGAATTGAAAAATCCCTCAAATTTTAAATATTGTGTTCTTGCCTTCTCGTTATTTAAACACTCATTATCATCATTATTTATCAAGTTCGTGCGTGCCAAAGCATGGCGACTTGGTTCATAATGATGGAATGCGATGGCACGTAACAATGTGCAATTGTTTAGATAAGAGGTTGAACACAACTAGGCTATTAATTTGATTAAGAAACCTAGAGGCAATCAATTGGGATTATCCATATGGATGAATAAATAAGGAGTTATTTGCCCGATTGAACCAAGAGTTGCATATGGGATGCAATTGGAATCGTTCCTACCTAAGAAGTAATCGAATTATGGGTGACTTGCCAAAGCAAGCTCATAAGGAGATGAAAAAGATGGATCTTGGCCCACTAGAAAATATAAGGATATTTTCCGCATTAATATCTTGAGGGTTATTAATCCGTAGAAAAATAGTGGGAGCTATATTTAATAAACTAGCCATTATTAAATATAGTCAAAAATTCACAAATACTAAAACTTGCGTATTTTCCTTTTTGTAGAATTCCAAATGGCAAACAACTCATCGAGTTCACAACATTCCCTACGATCTGTCCTTGAGAAGGACAAGCTCTGTGGAACCAACTTCCTTGATTGGTACAGAAACTTGAGAATTGTTCTCAAGCAAGAGAAGAAGCTGTACGCAATAGAGGAGCATGTTCCAGAAGGTCCAGAGAATCAGACACCTGCTGCCTTAAAGGCGTATCAAAAGCGTGTTGATGACGCTAATGATGCGGCCTGCCTAATGCTTTGCACCATGACCTCTGAGCTTCAGAAGCAACATGAGAACATGAATGCTGTCGATATGATCGAACATCTAAAGCAGCTCTTCCAAGAGCAGGCGAGGGTAGAGAGGTATGAGGTCTCAAAGGCACTGTTCAAATGTCATCTGGCAGAAGGGAATCCGGTGGGACCCCACGTACTCCGAATGATCGGGTACTTGGAGAATCTCGCCCGTCTTGGGTTCCCGGTCGGCCAAGAGTTGGCAACCGATCTCGTGTTGCAATCGTTGCCCGAGAGTTATGGACAGTTCATTATGAACTATAACATGAACGAGATCGTTAAACCACTGCCAGATTTGCTCAACATGTTGAGGACGGCTGAACAGAGCATCAACAAGGGTAAAGGGCAAGGCCATAATGATGGTGCATAAAGGAAAGCGTAAAAGGTTTGCCTCTTCCTCCAAGGGCAAAGGCAAGTCAGTTGCTAAGTCCAAGGAACAAGCCCTTAAGCCTGTTGGTGCCATTGCCAAGGTCGTGACTAAGGGTGAATGTCACTACTGTAGTCAACCTGGACACTGGAGGAGGAACTGCCCAAAATATCTGGAGGACAAGAGGCTTGGAATAGTGATTCCACCACCACCAGGTATTTTTGTTGTAGATGTCAATTTAACTGTCTCTACATCATGGGTATTAGATACTGGATGTGGATCTCATATTTGTCGAAATATGCAGGATCTAAAGAGAAGTAAAAGATTGGCTAAAGGGGAGGTAGATCTGCGCGTTGGGAATGGAGCAAAGGTTGCTGCGTTGGCCATAGGCGTGTGCAAGCTATCTCTGCCTTCAGGATTAGTTTTAGAATTAAATAATTGCTATTTTGTGCCCGCTATGAGCAGAAACATTATTTCTATTTCTTGTTTGGACAAGGAAGGTTTTATTATTTCAATAAAGAACAATTGTTGTTCCTTTTATTTGAATAATATTCACTATTTTAGTGCGCAATTATTTAATGGACTTTATGTCCTTGATCTAAGTAATCCTGTCTACAACATTAATACCAAGCGGATTGAAATAAATGATTTAAATCCTGCTTATTTATGGCATTGTCGTTTAGGCCACATAAATGAGAAACGTGTATCTAGACTCCATAAGGATGGATTACTAGACTCATTTGATTTTGAATCATATGAGACATGTGAGGCTTGTTTATTGGGAAAAATGACAAAGTCCCCTTTCAATAAGAAAGGTGAGAGGACTAGCGAGCAATTGGCGCTCATACATACCGATGTGTGTGGGCCATTTGCCACGCCTGCCAGGGGTGGTTACGTCTACTTCATTACGTTTACTGATGATTACAGTAGATATGGATTTGTGTACCTTATGAGGGCAAAATCTGAATCTTTTGAAGTGTTCAAAGAATTCAAGAATGAAGTAGAGAAGCAACTTGGCAAAAGTATCAAGGCTCTACGATCGGATCGTGGAGGAGAATACTTAAGCCAAGAGTTTGACGACTATCTTAGAGAGTGTGGGATCGTGTCCCAACTCACTCCACCCGGAACGCCACAATGGAATGGCGTGTCCGAGAGGAGGAATCGAACCCTATTGGATATGGTTCGGTCTATGATGTGTCAAACCGATCTTCCATTATCGTTTTGGGGCTACGCTCTATTAAGTGCAGCTTTCACCATTAACCGTGTTCCATCTAAATCAGTCATGAAGACACCATATGAGATGTGGAGTGGGAGGCGTCCCACACTGTCGTTCATGAGGATTTGGGGCTGCGATGTCTATTTAAAACGTTTACAATCAGACAAGCTAGGGCCTAAATCGGATAAGTGTAAATTTGTGGGGTACCCTAAGGAAACGAAGGGATACTACTTCTACAATCCAACTGAGAACAAAGTGTTTGTTGCTCGGACCGGCGTGTTTCTAGAAAGAGAGTTTGTCTCTAAAGAAGAAAGTGGGAGGAATGTAGAACTTGAAGAAGTTCAAGAACCACAAATTACTGAACCGATTATGGAACATGAACAGGAATCACAAGCAGTTGTGGATCCACCTGTTCAGGTAACACAAGAGCTTCGTAGATCTAGTAGAGTGCGCCAGGAACCCGAGAGGTACGGACTTCTCGTAACTGATTCCGGTGACACGATGCTCATAGATGATGAGCCTACTACCTATGAGGAGGCCATGAATGGCCCAGACTCACAGAAGTGGCTTGAGGCCATGAGATCCGAGATGGAATCCATGTATACCAACAAAGTATGGACTTTGGTGGAACCACCTGATGGGGCGCGGCCCATAGGGTGCAAGTGGGTCTTCAAGAAGAAGATCGACATGGATGGTAATGTGATTACCTATAAGGGCCGATTGGTGGCTAAAGGATTCAGACAGATTCATGGTATTGACTATGATGAAACCTTTTCACCAGTCGCTATGACCAAATCCATCCGAATCCTACTTGCGATTGCAGCATACTACGACTATGAGATTTGGCAGATGGATGTCAAAACAGCATTCCTTTATGGGAATCTCCTCGAGGACGTGTATATGATACAGCCGGAGGGTTTTGAGGATCCAAAGCAAGCCAACAAAGTCTGTAAGCTGCAACGATCCATTTATGGATTGAAGCAAGCTTCTAGGAGTTGGAATCGACGTTTTGATGAAGTGGTCAAAGAGTTTGGCTTCATCAGAAACGAAGATGAGTCTTGTGTTTACAAGAAGGTTAGTGGGAGCTCTGTAGCTTTTCTGGTCTTGTATGTGGATGACATACTACTCATTGGAAACAACATTCCCATGCTGCAATCTGTGAAAGATTGGCTAGGAAAGTGTTTCTCAATGAAGGACTTGGGGGAAGCAGCCTATATACTCGGTATAAAGATCTATAGAGATAGATCTAAGAGGTTGCTAGGCCTAAGTCAAAGTACATATATTGACAAGGTGTTGAAACGGTTCAACATGCAAGATTCCAAGAAGGGATTCTTGCCCATGTCACATGGAATCACTCTTTCGAAGAGTGGATGCCCTTCCAATGAGATTGAGAAGGAACGCATGAGTAGGATTCCCTATGCCTCGGCCATAGGATCTATCATGTACGCCATGTTATGTACTAGACCACATGTGTCATATGCCTTGAGTATGACAAGCAGATACCAATCCAATCCGGGTGAGAGTCACTGGATTGCTGTCAAGAACATCCTGAAGTACTTGAGAAGAACTAAGGATGCTTTCTTGATGTTTGGCGGTGAGAAAGAGTTGCGTGTAAAGGGTTACACTGATGCAAGCTTCCAAACCGATAGAGATGACTTTAGATTACAGTCGGGATATGTGTTTTGCCTGAATGGAGCAGCGGTGAGCTGGAAGAGTTCCAAGCAAGAGACGGTAGCTGATTCTACAACAGAGGCTGAGTACATTGCTGCAAATGGCGCAGCAAAGGAGGCTGTTTGGATCAGAAAGTTTGTTTCTGAACTTGGTGTGGTCCCTAGCATTGCGGATCCAGTGGAGTTGTTCTGTGACAACACAGGGGCGATCGCGCAATCAAAGGAACCAAGATCGCACCAGAAGTCCAAGCACGTGCTCAGGAAGTTTCATCTGATTCGAGATATTATCGATAGAGGAGACGTTCGGATATGCAAGATTCCTACAGATGATAATCTGTCAGACCCGCTTACAAAGCCTCTCACGCAGTGGAAGCATGAAGGGCACACTAGGAGTATGGGCATACGAGATGCGCCAGATTGGCTCTAGTGCAAGTGGGAGACTGTTGGAATAGATGCCCTAGAGGCAATCTAGTTTAGTATGAATTTGTAATTGGCTAGAAATTCATTTATTATTTATTGGATATTTAATATAATGAAGTCCTTAGATTTACAATCGTGTTGTTTATCTTAAATATCCCTAGTCGAGTATAATGATTAAATGGGAAAATCATCTATAGACTAGTATGGGGTTGGATTGATATGGAGATATCACGATCCAACACATAGGTGTGCATTACGGAATGTTGCACTGGATTGACCCATTACCGAGAAGGCTACATACACGTTATGTTGAGTCACAAGTGCTTCTCGGGTACAATGGTATTGTCATCCTTAGACTTGAAGTCACTAGATATTCTAGTTGTGGATCATTGTGATCTTGGTAGCGTTAAACGCTACACCGTAACTGGGTAGTTATAAAGGCGTGTACTGGATACAATGAGAAGCAAGCTTAGAGATCGTAGTGGACGTAGAAAGGATTTGCCCCTCCCACATAACGGGAGCAAATATCCAAGGCCACTCGAGGATAGTGCTTATAGAATGTCTGGCCAGACTCAAATAAATCAATATATGAGATATTGATGTTATTTGCACGAATAAGGCTATTCCATGGATCGAGAAACTAGGGATTGGATATACGAGTGTGACTTGTATGTCTCGTGTCCAATCCGGATATGGAGGCAAAGGGATGAGACAATTACTTGTACAAGGTTGTCTAGATGACTATTCTATTAGTTGGCTAGAATGGATGTTTTGCTAGAAACCGCTCCATATTAGCAAATAGTTGCTACCAACTAGATAGAACCTATGGGGTCACACGCTATATAGAGTTGTACTAGATTTTGGAATTAATTAATAGGATTAATTAATTAGAAGGATCACTTTGCAAACCCTTGCAAACTTAGTAGGGACTAATTTGCAAAGAAGGGACTAAATTGAATTCTAGTAGGACTAGAATAAGTCCTTTAGGTAGTTAACGAGGAGTTGTTGGACTATATAAAGGACCCTCCTCCTTCCTTCCCTACATAACTTATGCTCTAGAGAGAACATAACAAGAGTAGGAAAGAACAAAGGAGAGAGAGAGCAAGCAACAAGAGGGACGCCGCCCCTTGTCGCCGCCCCTTGTCCCCGACGCCACAAAGGGGCCGAACCCCCTTTTTGTGCCTCGTTTTGCGTGATTCCTTCACCCTCCTTTCATTCCGGGCTAGCACCAAGGAGATTGGAGATCTAGGAACAACTCTAGGCGTGGACCAACTATATAGAACGTGACACTATTCGCGTTTGAAGTCATCAAGGAGAACCCAAAGGTGTGTTTATGATTTCTTACCTTCACTATCGTTATGCATCTAGACTTGTGATCCTTGGAGGGTTTTGCATGGTTGTTTATTTGATTATGCTTCCGTTTGCGCGATCCATGAATCAAAACCCTACACAAAGAAGTCAAGGACATAGAAGGGAGACGAAGGCTCAAGTGTTGATCCACAACAGGAGACTCAGGGTGGTGATCAACCTAGGTCAGAGAAGAAGAAAGGGGGAGAAAAGAAAAAGGCTACTGAAGAGGAAAAAGGGAAGTCAACTCAGGAGAGCCAGAAGAAACCAACTGAAGGAGTACAAGAAAAGACCAAACCCTCTGAGAAGAAGACTAGGGTTTAGCAAGTTGCTGCTGCAAATAAGAAAGGATATCAAGGTAAGAATGTACTTCCAACTGAGTATTAGTTCTGAAGTTAGAACAGTTTGGATGCAAGGGTATGCATCATCTAAAGTGGCTTTCTGTAGCATGATTTCTGATGAGTTGTTGGATAAACTGGACATAGAATGCATGATAAAATTGAGGGAAACTGCTGATTGGAAAGTTCTAAATCCTAGTTCAAAGGCTTATCCTAGGTTAACTAGGTTATTTTATCTGAACTTGGTGTCTGAAGGTGATGATAGAATGGTTTTAACTTCTAAAGTGGCTGGTGTGGATTTGAGGTTAGATCATAGGACTTTTGCCAAAGTCTTGGGCATTCCTAGGAAATACAATGTTGGAGATTATCTTGATAGGAAGGAGTGTTTGGATAAGGAAAAGGAGATGTTCTTTGTTGAAGGTGTTCCATCTGGTCCAAAGCAGTTGACACACTCGGTGCTCAACTGTGAAGCCAAGATTTTGTTTACTATTTTGATGAGGAGTGTAGTTCCTAGGGAAAACTCAAGAGAGTTGGTAACTGATAAAGTTCTGATTTTTATGTATCTGATATCTCAAGGGTTTGAGATAGATTTGCCAACAGTTGTTATGGAGAATATGATTTATTGTGCAACCAGGACTAGAAACCATCCTCTTCCATATGCCAACATGTTACCTCTTTTCTTTGAATATTTTGATGTGCCTGTGAAAGGAGAAGAAAAGATTACTTGAGGTTTTGGGTTGATAGATGAGACTGCACTTCAGAGGATTGGGGTAGTTCGGACTGGGAAAGGGTATTGGAAATTTTATTCTGATTTGTCAAAAGAGGAACTTGCTGAGAAGGAGTTTGTGAAGCCTAAGGGGACTGCATCTAGGAAAGGGCAAGCCAATGAGGATTACTCTCTTCTGGTTGAGAAGTTAGTAGATCAGCAGGTTGATATTGAAGATCTCAGACAAAGTTGTTTGACCTGTCAACTGAATTTAACCAGTTCAAGGGCTTGATGAATACTATGAATGGGAAGTTGGATGTTGTCATCAAGGGCTTGAATCTGGAGAAGATACCTTCTGCTACTAGTCATGACACTAGTGTGGATTCAGAAGAGAAGCTAGGAGAATTTCTGAAGAAGTAAAAGAAGCCAATTCCAGTGGTGCTAGCTTCAAAAGACTTGTTTGAACAAACTAATGAAGAAGATGCGGATGAAGGTACAGGTGTTGATGCAGCTACAGAGGTAGATTCAGTACAGGCTAAGAAGAAAGTGGATGAGATAATCCAAGAAGTGATTGCTGAAGTTGAAGCTGAACAAGAAGGTAATCAGTCTGCAGAAGAAGCTGCAAGTGAGGAAGAAATTGGGGAAGGCTCAGAGAAAGGCCAGACATCAAAGAAGAAGTGAAGATCAGAGACTGCCAAAGCCTTGACCTTTTATCTCATTCTCTTCTATCTTTTCTGTCTCAAGGCCTTGACTTTTTAGCTAGTTTTTTTTTTTTTTTTTTTTTTTTTTTTTTTTTTTTTAAGTTTATTTTCAAACTCTGAGTAATGATCCTACATTTCTTCAACCTTATTTGATGAAAGTCAAAAACGGGGAGAATGTATTTGTGTTTTGTTTGCAGTATCTAGTAATAATAAGAGTTGGCCTTTAGTTATTTTGGTGAATTTTTATTTCTGTGGTAATTTGTAATATTTATTCTCACTGTTTATCTGTTTTGGTTCAGTATATATTTTATATCTGCAAATTGTGGTTATTTGATTTTTGAATATGAGTGGCAGGAAAAACTATGCAAGACTGTAGGTTTTGTCTTTCATCAAGGGGAGATTGTTGAGTCAAGATCCCTGAATGTGCTTTGACTGGTAATTATTTTGAGTGATGAAAGAAAATAGGCTAAGACATATGCAGCAAAGGCATTTCAGTTATCTCAAGGCCTTGAGATTGACTGATCTTCAAAGCCTTGAGTTATCTTATTCTGCTATGTGTTCTAACATTTTTGTGTTGCAGAATTGGATATCTGATTATGAAAATCAATGGTTTATGGTATATACTTTTGGTTTATACTATTTACATATCTAACACAATTGCAGATGGTCAGAAAAGGAAGAATCAAAGTTATCTGGGTTTAATTTTGAAATTCTGTGAAGCAGGTTCAAAGCTCCAAGGCCTTGAGATATGCCTTGAGCTGCTGACAGTTTTTACAGAACTTAATTGATTCTTTCTTGCAGGTTATGACTCTTAGTATTGTGATTATATACTCACGTATAAGTGTCTTAAACTTGTTTTTCATGACTTATTTGTTCTAGAGAATATGCACGTTATGGTTCTAAGTTTAATAAACAGTTTTATCAGAAACTGTATAACCAAACAGTCTTAGTACTGTTAGCTGTTTGGATTTTGTTGTTGCATGGTTTCTATGTTGTTGCAGGGTTGTTAAACGTGCAGGAGCAATCTCAAAAAACTCCAACGGATATCCACTTGAAGCTGTTTGAATTTAAGTTGAAAACAGAAGGAGGATTTGTAGGAACTGAGATCCTAAAATCTCTCAATCAGTTGCAGCTGTGGATAAAAGAGACTGGTTTGAATTTTGAAGTACACAGAGAGTCTTGCAGAATAATCTGAGAGGTGTGACGAATTCGTGGGAGATCATCCATTCAAACACACAATCATTCAAGCTTCATTCCAGACTTCTGAAGATCAAATCAATCCAGTTTTCCAGAAGAACACTTCCAGGCTTCAACAACTTATCTTCATATTGTGTTCTTCATTTGTACTTCCATCTGTGTATCTCTATATTATCTTAAACCTCACTTAACCTAGTGGTTGGTTTTTCAAGTGAACAACAAGAGGTTCTTGTTAGCTCAACAGTTAGTAGCTGGAACTAGATAAGTTTGGAACCACAAGCTGTATAGGTGTAAGGGAAATCACTTAGGCTTGAAGATCTAGGGTTGTTTCTCTGTGAGTAATAAGAAGTATTTGCCCAATACTGGTGGGATTAGATCCCTCAGGCAGAGATTAGGTCCATTGGGACTGAACTCTGTAAATTGCTCTGTGTTCTATACTTTTCCGTTTGATTATTATTTGCTGCACACAACTCAAATCAAACTAGGGTTTAAAAGCTGTTTAGAATTGTTCACAGCTCAAGGCCTTGAAGCTTACTATTTTGCCTTAGTGAGTTTCAGACTGCTTACAAAATCTCAAGGCCTTGAGATTTGAGTTTCACACGAAGCTTTCCTGTTAAACTTTAAGTTTTTGCAAAAAATTTTCATACTCTATTCAACCCCCCCCCCCCCCTTCTAGAGTATTTAGGTCCTGCATTTAGTCTACATTACACACTTTCATTCCATAGTTGGCTCAGTGATTTGTGGTTCTTTAATTTCTTCAAGTTCTACAGTCCTCCCACTTGCTTCTTTCGAGACAAACTCTCTTTCTAGAAACACGCCGGATCGAGCAACAAACACTTTGTTCTCAGTTGGATTGTAGAAGTAGTAACCCTTAGTTTCCTTAGGGTACCCCACAAAATTACACTTATCCGACTTTGGCCCTAGCTTGTCTGAAGGTAAACGCTTTACATAGACATCGCAGCCCCAAATTTTCATGAACGACAGTGTGGGACACCTCCCACTCCACATTTCATGTGGTGTCTTCTTGACTGATTTAGATGGAAAACGGTTAATGGTAAAGGCTGAACTTAATAGAGCATAGCCCCAAAATGATAATGGAAGATCGGTTTGACACATCATAGATCGAACCATATCCAATAGGGTTCGATTCCTCGTCTCGGACATGCCATTCCATTGTGGTGTTCCGGGTGGAGTGAGTTGGGACACGATCCCACACTCTCTAAGATAGTCGTCAAACTCTTGGCTCAAGTATTCTCCTCCACGATCCGATCGTAGAGCCTTGATACTTTTTCCAAGTTGCTTCTTTACTTCACTCTTGAATTCTTTGAACCTTTAAAAGGATTCGGATTTGGCCCTCATGAGGTACACAAATCCATATCTACTGTAATCATCAGTAAATGTAATGAAGTAAGCGTAAACACCCTTGGCTGGCGTGGCAAATGGCCCACACACATCAGTATGTATGAGCGCCAATTTCTCACTAGTACTTTCACCTTTCTTATTGAAAGGGGACTTTGTCATTTTTCCAAATAAACAAGCCTCACATGTCTCATATGATTCAAAATCAAATGATTCTAGAAATCCATCTTTATGGAGTCTAGATACACGCTTCTCGTTTATGTGGCCTAAACGACAGTGCCATAAGTAAACTGGATTTAAATCATGTAATTTAATCCTCTTGGTATTAATGTTGTAGACAGGATTGCTTAGATCATGGACATATAGTCCATTAAATAATTGCGCACTACAATAGTGAATATTATTAAAATAAAAGGAACAACAATTGTTCATTATTGAAATAATAAAACCTTCCTTGTCCAAACAAGAAATAGAAATAATGTTTATGCTCATAGCAAGCACAAAATAGCAATTATTTAATTCTGAAACTAATCCTGAAGGTAGAGATAGCTCGCACACGCCCACAGCTAATGCAACAACTTTTTCTCCATTCCCAACGCGCAGGTCTATTTCCCCTTTAGCCCATCTTCTACTTCTCTTTAGATCCTGCATATTTCGACAAATGTGAGATCCACATCCAGTATCTAATACCCATGATGTAGAGACAGTTACATTGACATCTATAACAAAAATGCTTGGTGGTGTTGGAATCACTTTTCCAAGCCTCTTGTCCTCCAGATATTTTCGGCAGTTCCTCCTCCAGTGTCCAAGCTGACTGCAGCAATGACATTCACCTTTAGTCACACCTTTGGCAATGCCACCATCAGGCTTAAGGGCAGGTTCCTTGGGCTTGGCTACTGACTTGCCCTTGCCCTTGGAGGATGAGGCAAACCTTTTTCCCTTTCCTTTCTGTACCATCATAAAGGCCTTTCCCTTACCCTTGTTGATTCTTTGTTCAGCTGTCCTCAACATATTGAGTAAATATGGCAGTGGTTTCAAGATCTCGTTCATGTTATAGTTCATGATGAACTGTCCATAACTCTCGGGCAACGATTGCAGCACGAGATCGGTTGCCAACTCTTGGCTTACCGGAAATCCTAGTCGTGCAAGATTCTCTAAGTATCCGATCATACGGAGTACATGAGGTCCCACAGGGTTTCCTTCAGCAAGATGACACTTGAACAATGCCTTAGAGACCTCATACCTCTCAACCCTTGCCTTCTCTTGGAAGTGCCGCTTTAGATGCTCGATCATATCAACAACATTCATGTTTTCGTGTTGCTTCTGAAGCTCGGAAGTCATGGTGCATAGCATAAGTCAGGCCGCATCATTAGTGTCGTCAACACGCTTTTGATACGCCTTTTAGGGCTGCAGAGGTATTGTTCTCTGGACCTGCTGGAACTTGCTCCTCTATTGCGTACAGTTTCTTCTCCTGCTTGAGAACGATTCTCAAGTTTCTGTACCAATCAAGGAAGTTAGTTCCAGAGAGCTTGTCCTTCTCAAGGACAGATCATAGGGAATGTTGTGAACTCGATGAGTTGTTTTCCATTGGGAATTCTACAAAAGGAAAATACGCATGTTTTAGTATTTTTGAATTTTTGACTATATTAAATAATGGCTAGTTTATCAAATATAGCTCCGACTTATTTTCTACGGATTAATAACCCTCAAGATATTAATGCGGAAAATATCCTTATATTTTCTAGTGGGCCAAGATTCATGTTTTATCTCCTTATGAGCTTGCTTCGGCAAGTCACCCATAATTTGATTACTTTAGGTAGGAACAATTCCAATTGCATCCCTATGCAACTCTTGGATCAATTGGGCAAATCACTCCTTATTTATCCATCCGCATGGATAATTCCAATTGATTGCC
This sequence comes from Linanthus parryae, assembly GCA_023055425.1. Classification (NCBI taxonomy): domain Eukaryota; kingdom Viridiplantae; phylum Streptophyta; class Magnoliopsida; order Ericales; family Polemoniaceae; genus Linanthus; species Linanthus parryae. The sequence goes on from JALGPY010000005.1 coordinate 53,152,407, forward strand.
TCTAGATTTTTAATCATGTTAATAGCCTAGTTGTGTTCAACCTCTTATTTAAACAATTGCATATAACTTGTTTGTTCCATCACATTCCATCATTATGAACCAAGTCGCCTTGCTTTAGCACGCACGAACTTGATAAATCATGATGATAATGAGTGTTTAAATAACAAGAAGGCAAAAACATAATATTTGAATTTTGAGGAATTTTAGTTCGGGCATAACTCCAAATAATAGATCCGGGTTGTCTAATTATCTTATTATCCTAATTGCATGCATCATACATACACTAACCACAAAATAATAAGACAATAAAATAAACAACCACAAAATAAAATAAAATGTGATGTGGATATGGCCTTTTTCTAGACTAAGATAATTTCAAGCCAATGGAATTATCTATGAACCCTAAAAGCAAACACATCACCACGCGTCTTCATCTTTTGGTCCATCCTTCATAGTCATGTGAAATGCTCCATGCTCCATCTTTTGTGGCTTCCTTTGGCTTTGGGCTTCTTTTCTTCAATCTTGGCTAAAACTCTATTCTATCTAGAACTAGCTAATCAAATATACTATATAAAATAAATATCACAAGTTGAGAAAAAAAATGGCTCGCAGGCCATAAAACCATAATTAATTATTACAACAAACTGATCAGCTCGCAGGCCGTAAACCAAACCACAAAATTAAACAATCACATCAAAACACATCCGAAGGCCTTATCCAATCACCATGAGATTTGCACAAAAACAGTTAAAATCCAATTTTAACGCGCTTGGTCAATTTTATTTGATTTTAGGATTTTTCTAGGGTTAAAACGGCCCAAGGGGCCTAACCAACTAATTGGCCGAACCCCAAAGAGGAACGCCTAGGCCTTGGGCCGGCCGGCCGTGTGCTAGGGCAGCCACCGGCCCTTAGGCCGCGCCTTACTTGGGCGGCAAGCAAGGAAGGGGGGTCCCCTAAGGGGGGCCGAACCTCTTAGGGAGTTGCTTCCAAAACAATTCCCTTGCTTGTTGCCCAAGTTTGGTTATTTCCTTGTTTGAAAAGAACTCCTTTTTTCAATAGGATGCCCAAACCCTAGATCTACGATCCTATAAATTCTAAAACTCACTAATTCATGCATCCAATGCAAAAACGAGGTCTTGTTTTGTTTGATTATTGACAAATTGCATCATATGCTTGTATTGTCTTGTTTTACGCGATAAACAATAAATTTAATGTGTAAAACTGTCAAAACGTAACAAATAAACCACGTTTATCCTCTACGACCAGGCTCTGATACCACTGCAGGGTTTTGATCATGGATACGCAGCGAAAAACATAATTTAACCATTCAATACCCTCAAAGGATCACAGGACAAGAAGCATAACGATGGTAAAGGAAGAATTATGTTACAAACCTTAGGGTTTCTCCTGTTATGACTTGTAACGTGAATTGTGTCACGTCTCTACGGTTGATCCACGCCTAGAGTTGAGATCTAGATCTTCCTTATCCTTTGTGCTAGCTTGGAACGGAGGAAGAGGAAGAAGAAATCACGCAACACGAGGCAACAAGCAGGGGGCGGTCCTCCTTTGTTGGCCGACGGGGTAGGGGCGGCGGCAAGGGGGTCGGTCGGCCCTCTTGCTTGCTTGCTCTCTTTCCTTTTGTTCGCTCCCACTCAAGTTATGAAAAATATGATCATAATTATGGGATGGAAGGAAGGAGCATCCTTTATATAGTCCAACAAATCCTTGTCAACTACCTAAAGGACCTATTCTAGTCCTACTAGAATTCGATTTGGTCCCTTCCTTGCAAATTAGTCCTAATAAGTTTGCAAGGTGTTGCAAAGTGATCCTTCTAATTAATTAATCATATTAATTAATTCCAAAATCTAGTTTAACTCTATATAGCGTGTGACCCCATAGGTTCTATCTAGTTGGTATTAACAATTTGCTAATATGGAGCGGTTTCTAGCAAAACATCCATTCTAGCCAACTAATAGAATAGTCATCCGACAAACCTTGTACAAGTAATTGTCACATCCCTTTGTCTCTATATCCTGATTGGACACGAGACATACAAGTCACACTCGTATATCCAATCCATAGTTTCTCGATCATGGGAATAGCCTTATTCTTGGAAATAACATCAATATCCTATATTGATTTATTTGAGTCTGGCCAGACATTCTATAAGCACTATCCTATATTGATTTACGTACACTACGATTTCTAACCTTGCTTCTTATTGTATCCGGTACACACCTTTATAGCTACCCAGTTACGGTGTAGCGTTTGACGTTACGAAAATCACAATAATCCACAACTAGACAATCTAGTGACTTCAAGTCTAAGGATGACAATACCATTGCACCGCGAGAAGCGCTTGTGACTTTACATAACGTGTTTGTAGCCTTCTCGGAGATGGGTCAATCCAGTGCGCCATTAACCTTAATGCACACCCATGTGTTGGATCATGATATCTCCATATCAATCCAACCCCATACTAGTCTATAGATGATTGTACTATTAATCATTATACTGGACTAGGGATATTTAAGATAAGCAACACAATTGTAAATCTAAGGACTTCATTATATTAAATATCCAATAAATAATACAATGAATGTTCTAGCCAAAATAAATTCATACTAAACTAGATTGCCTCTAGGGCATCTATCCCAACAGAAATAATCTCAAATCGGGTTTAAGAGCCCAAATGCCACCCAATCACAAAATGGCCCATTCAATAGTGACCAAATTCGAGCTGCAGCTTTGAAACCCTAAAAGATTGTTTGTGATCATTCGACAGGCCCAACCGAGATTTCTAAAGTGGGATCTACATATATTCCTATATATATGTGTGTTTTATTTATTATATTTTATTTAAAAAGATATATATATATATATATTTATATTTATGTCATCTTGGAAAAAGATGAGAGCATCATCTGCAAATAACATATGATTGACATCATTACATGTTACTCTTTAAACCAACTCCCTTGACCTTGTTGTGCGCTTGAACTTGGCTGAATAAATTAAACCCAAAGCTAATCCAATTCGATCATAATAAATTTGAATATGCTGATTTGACCCAAACTTGGTTCATTATTATCCACACTTCTTCAGTTCGTCAAGAGGATGAGGGTGCAAGGGCCCAAATGCCACAAAACCCACCGCCTCCAAATGGCCCGCTGAGGCCATGTCCAAATTAGATCTTCAATTTTAACAGCCCAAGTTGCACAAACAAACAAATGCACACAAAATCAAACTCCGGCACGTCGTTTTCAGTGTTGGAGTAGCCCGGCTTATCAGGATGCGCCCAGTTTTGCTAGGATCAAGGGTGTGGTTGACTGTCTGGTTTTACTTAGTATTTCAAAAATTGTCTCGGACCATGGTTTGGAATGCTCATTGAGGAGCTAAGAGCTCTTCTTTTTTGCTAACCATCCTATGTAATGTTGCTGTTGGTTGCTTTTGTATTTCAGTTACTGTGTTCTAGTAGTATTTTTTTTAGGAAATGTTTTAGTAGTAGTTTGTTGAACTAGATTGTTCCGTTTGTGTACTTGACGGGTATTCTTGTCTGTTTAATGACTTTTCATCCAAAAACACCAAAGTCTGAGAATATAAACAAGAAATTTATACTAGTAGAAAGAATATAGTGTTATTGACACTAAACCTACATAGAGTATACAGTTTGTGACGCTAAATCCTCTACAAATTGATCCCCCACCACAACCCCCACACTAAGCACTTCAGTGACAGTTCACCACAAATCAATTAACACCGTTAAAAAATGCTAACGGAAGGCCTTCATTTCAAGGGTTTTTCATAATTTTCATGCAACACCAATTAAACCAGTATAACAAATAATTGAAATAAAAAAGGCAAAAGAAAAACACCACCCTCGCTAGATGTGTTATATACAAAACCAACCTCATTGTTCGGGGATATACCATAATACCCCGCCAGAGACAAAAAGCCCCCTCCCACTGATGGACGTTGGACAAATATCACCCTTCTGTTAATCTCAGTTGAGAAGGAGTTGGAATCTGACCTTTTTATGACTATTTTGCCCTTATTTGTATTTTTATATTTATTTTTTTCTTGTTCTTGGTTTGACGCCGCGTTATTCACCCAACGAGGGATCACAGCGGAATCATGCTATGGAAAAGGTTACGAAAACTAGGGCACAAAAGCTCTCTAGAATTTCAGAAGTAATAATATCATAAACTAACGAATTTTACCCACAAGTCGGGTATTAATAGCTGGAAAGTCAAAGTTTTCCCAAAATGGAAAAATTATAAAATTGTCAAAACTGCTAAAATATATCCGCAGATGGAATACTCGACCAAAAGCGGCCTTATTATGAAGTCTAAAAACGAAAAAGGAAAACTGCCAAACATGTCAAAAAAACGTGTTCAGAGCTTCCTTTGACTGGTAAAACGGACTTTTCTGGATCCGAAAATTTGCGTGATGGGGGCGGAGGCCGATCTCGCGTGTCTGTCTCGCCGAGAGCTTTCCGGAAATATGCTGTAATAGCCATTCTCATCCCCGTAGCTCAAGTTACGCCCCCAACAGTGTGGCATGACAAAAAAATGACCGTTTTGCCCCTCCCTCGCGCTTGTCTTCCACGTCATGATAGTGAATCGCCAGATTAGTCGTGTCTGACAGCTCGCCCTCGTATGGTGACTCAGCTCCAGCTCCAGCATCAGTCACCCCAGGTTGGAAAGAACTCATCCTCCAGTTCACAGCAATGCCTTTAGAATCCAGGAAACAAGGAGTGAGATGCTTCACATTGAACACGTCTGAGGTGTTCAGGTGACGGGGAAGCTTCAACCTGTAAGCATTATCATTGATCTTATGCACGATCTCACAAGTCCCAATCTCCCGATGCTTGAGCTTATTGTACTCGCCAACAGGGAACCGATCACGAGTCAAAACAGCCCAAACAAAATCACCAACATCAAATAGTACCTAACGACCATGCTTGTCAACCCGATCCTTGTATTTGTTGTTGTTCTCTTCAATATTGCTCTTCACCTGGTCATGAATACCCCTCAAGTGATTTTCCATCTCCTCGGCCTTAGGATGAATGCGTCCCACGCGCGGAATTGGAGCCAAGTCAAGCACCCCTGTCGGGTTCTTACCATAAAAAACAACAAAATGAGCCATCCGCACGATTTATCTGAAGTAGAGGTGGGCTATCCGCACAGCATCCATTGTCTTCCTACATGGTACAAAATGAGCCATTTTGGAAAGCCTGTCAACAACAACAAGGACAGAATCTGCCGCTCTCTGTGTGCAGGGTAAGCCACGAACAAAATCCATTCTGACATCAAACCATGGCGCCTCAGGGACAGGTAAAGGAGGGTAAAGACCTGCATTCGTGAGAACTCCTTTCGATCGCTGACACACATAGCAACGGTCCACATAGTGCGCCACGTCTTGTCTCGGCCAAAGTGTCCTTCCTGGTGAAGCTCCCTGATAATTTGTTGTCGCAAGGAACAATCTGGAACGCACAAACGCCGTCCCAGAAATAGATAACCATTATGTAAAACAAAATCATGGCTCTGACTAAAAATTACCTAAGCAAATATCTCTCCGAAGGAAGGGTCAGCCTCATACATTTCTGCGAATGCCTCAATCCCCGGGAACCTGGTTGCTCATGGAGGTAAGAATCACGTTGCGACGACTCAAAGCATCTCCTACCCGGTTCAAAATTCCTGCCTGGTGCTTCAAAGCAAAGGTAAATTCCTGGAAATAGGCCACCCACTTGGCATGTTGTCGACTCAACTTGTGCTGCCCATTGATGTACTTCAAAGCCTCATGATCTGTGAACAAAACGAACGCCTTCTGACACTAAGTAATGACGCTAGTGCTTCAATTTCTCAACAATGGCGAAGAACTCCAGGTCATAAGTGGAGTAATTCTTTCTGGCCCGGACAGCTTCTCACTGAAGGACGCAATCAGATGCCCTGAATGACATAGAACACCCGCCAATGCCCTAACATGAGGCATCACAGTTAACGTCGAACATCTTGTCAAAGTCAGGTAGTGCCAGAACTGGTGCCTCTGTCATCATCTTCTTGACCTAGTTGATACTGGCCTCTTCTTCATCCGTCCACTTGAAATCATGCCCTTTCAAACACTCAGTGATGGGTGCCATAAAAGTGCTGAAATTTCTGATGAACCTGCGATAGAAAGATGTTAACCCATGGAAACTCTGCACATCGTGCAGTGTCTTAGGCATGGGCCAGTCCACAATTGCCTCAATCTTCGACGGATTTGCATGCACACCATCAGTAGACACAATGAAACCCAGAAATTGTACAGAATTAGTGAAAAATAAACACTTCTTCCTTTTAATGAACAAACTCTCGGCCTTCAATGCTTCAAAGACAGCTCGCAAATGATCGAAGTGAACAGCCCACGTGGGACTGTAAATAAGAATGTCATCGAAATAAACGACAATAAACTTTCCCATAATAGGCCGAAGAACCTGATGCATGAACCTCATGAAGGTGCTTGGTGCGTTGGAGAGACGAAAGGCATCACCATCCACTCGTACAACCCATGCTGTGTCTTGAACGCGGTCTTCCACTCGTCCCCCTGCGTGATCCAAATCTGATGGTATCCACTCTTGAGGTCAATTTTTGAGAAGACCTGAGAGCCGGACAGTTGATCTAGCATATCATCAAGCCGCGGAGTGGGAAACCTGTACTTCACGATGATCCGGTTAATGGCTCTGCTGTCAACACACATGCGCCAAGAGCCATCCTTCTTTGGAACTAACAGAGCGGGCACTGCGCAAGGACTCATACTCTCCCTGAAGTAACCCCACTCAAGCAATTCAACCACCTGCCTCTGTAACTCTTCTGCCTTTTTGGAACTGAGACGATAGGCAGGTCTGTTTGGCAGAGAAGACCCAGGGACTAGGTCTATATGACGCTGGATATCTCTCATTGGTGGCAAACCAGGAGGGAGGTCCTCTGGCATCAAGTTGGAAAACTCCTCTAAAACCTGCGGAACCTCAGGGGGTAAATCAGAATCATAATTACCAGGATAACTATCAGAAGGAATCAAGGCATAAACAAACTTCTCCCGCTGAACCTCTCCCAAGAACTGGGATCCAGAAAGCAGGTTAGCAGGTACGGTCGGGGTTGGAGTGGGACCCTCCCGTCGCGGTGCTAGCACAATTTTCTTCCCCTTCATAGCAAAAGTATGGGTGTTCTTGTACCCATCATGGGCTACACGCCGGTCATACTGCCATGGACGACCCAACAAAACATGACAAGCGTACATTTTTACCACATCACACCAATGGCTATCATGATACTTATTAGCAATTGAAAAAGAAACAAGACATCTCTTGTCAACTATTACCTAAGAACCTTTTGCTAGCCAGGACAGCTTGTAAGGCGCAGCATGCTGCTTCGTCTTCAACTGAAATTTCTAAACAGCTTCTTCCGAGACAATGTTGTCGCAGCTACCACCGTCTACAATCATCTTACAAACCTTCTTCTCAATTGTGAAGGTGGTGTGAAAGATATTTGTTCTCAACCAATCATCTTCCAAATCACCCTGGGGGGCTAGCAGACTCTTACGGACGACTAGATTCTTGTGGCCATCCATAGAGCACATCTTCAACTTCATAGTCGTCATATACGGGATCCCCCTGGTAACCCCCTCTTCGATTTCATCAGTGGCACCCTCTTCGATGAATAGACTTTTCGGCTTCTGAACATCAGGCTTCTTGCATTCTGTTGACATGTGTCCTGGTTCACCACATCGATAGCACTTAAAAGTGCTGCTAGAAGCGCCCGATGCTGCTTGCGTGGTAGTACCAGAATCCTGGGTTCGGGTCGATCGGTTGCCTTAATCGTTCCTTGCCACTGGTTTCTTGCTTTGCAGCTTCTCCAACGCAAGTGATCATTGGTAGGCCTCCGAGACCGTCCATAGTGAGTGGAGGCTAAGGACGCCCTGCAAGGATTGGCGCAATCCCCCAAGATACCTAGCTACCATCTGCACCTCTGTCTCCGAGAGGTCGTTACGGGCAATCAATTGATAAAACTAATTCGTGTACTCATCCACTGAACTCACGCCCTGCCTCAACGTATGGTGTCGCTGAAATAGGGTTTGGGTGTACCCGAATGGAAGAAAGTGAGCCTTCATCTTCTCCCAGTTAGTGATTTTTCCCTTGCCCTGCCTCTCACGGGAACATCGCAACTGCTCCCACCAAGCAGAGTCTCTGCCGTTCAGTTTGATGGCCACTAACTTGACCTTCTCGTGATCGGAAACCTCCTTATACTCGAAGCTCCAATCCACCTCGTTCAGCCAATCGATGAAACCATCGGCTTTCAGCGTACCCTCAAAGCTGGGCAACTCAACCTTGAACCCTAGACTCCCGCGATTCTCGTTCTGCCCGCGATACTCCCGGACGCGTGGTACACGGTGGTAGGGGTTCTCGAACGACGACAAAGAGTCGTGGTCTGAGGCTTCGTCTTCCCGCAGATCTCGGCCCGCCAGGCGTCGTGTTAGGTCTGCGATCTGCCACTGCAGAACCTCTATCAACATCACATCAGCCACGTTGCGTTCCTGTTAGGGGGCTTCTTCTACCGGAGGCTTCCCACGACCACGAGTACGTCGAACCATCGTCGATGATGATCTTCCTCCCAAGTCGAACTTGCTCTGATGCCAACCTGACGTCGCGTTATTCACCCAACGAGGGATCGCAGCGGAATCAAGCTATGGAAAAGGGTACGAAAACTAGGGCACAAAAGTTCTCTAGAATTTCAGAAGTAATAATATCATAAACTGACGAATTTTACCCACAAGGCGGGTATAAATAGCTACAAAGTCAAAATTTTCCCAAAATGGCAAATTCTATTAAATTCTCAAAAACTGCTAAAGTAAATATCCGCAGATGGAATACTTGACCAAATCGGCCTTTTTATGAAGTCTAAAAACGAAAAGGAAAACTACAAAAATGGGAAAAAACGTGTTCAGAGCTTAAATTGACCGGTCAAACGGACTTTTCTGGATCCAAAAAGTTGCGTGATGGGGGCGGAGCTTGATTGGTCGCGTCCGTCTCGCCGAAAGCTTTCCGGAAATATGCTGTAATAGCCATTCTGATCCCTCTAGCTCAAGTTACGCCTCGAACAGTGGAATAATTAAACTGCTTTTTCGGAATAAATGAACTTGGAATAACTTGTCGTACCTTACTCTTGTTTACGCGTTGTGATACGTTCTCACTCAGTTTTCACTGACTTTTCAACTGTGGTGTCCTTGTTTTGTAAAACCACCAGAGGAGAGGCCTACGCCGGGGATGGGAACGTCGAGTACTAGCGCAAGCATCATCTAGCCTAAGTAAAGTAGTAATTTCACTATTTTCCGCTGTTTGTAAGATATTGGTTTGTAATAACTCTGAACAAGGTTGTGAACGCTTTTATTGTATTAAAGTATGTTTTTCTGAATCCGAAGCAAAGATCCTTTTCCTGATCATGGTAGGTAACTCTCCATGATAAGGGCACGCCCTGACTTTCAGTAATGAAAATTTGGGGGTGTTACAGTTGGTATCAGAGCATCTTTGGATTCAAAGTTTAATACACCCTAATTAAAGTGGAAATTGATTTCCAAAAAAAAAAACGCAAGATTTATTTTCAAAAAAAAAGGAATGGATTAGGGAAAGATAAAACATGAACTTAAGGAATGAGGACGGGGGAAAAAGGGTACCAACGATAATGTGAGAAGCATGCTCTATTTACGTGGTATAACAGGACACTAAACGTGTAATTCCTTTCTAGATGGAAATCTGGAAGAGTCGCGAGGTAGACAGCGACCACCCGGTCAACACCACCTTGGGTGATGGGGAGGATTTTACCGACTACCTCGAGTGTATGATTGACCGATGTTCCGATTGGGTGGACATGCATGAGGGCTACACCGAGAGCAGATTTATGAACCCGAAGGTCATTACGTATTGCATGCTAACGGCCTTACCCAATCGACAACCCTGGATCCTACTCAAGGAGCCAAGATGCCATCACATGCAACTTCTTCCCGAACCCCTATGTGTACCCCATCATACCCTGTCCACGAACACTTCCAGACCTAATAATAGGAGTCAAGGAGCACTAGGAGAGACGAAGATTTTCTGTTAATGTCTATAGGAGGCGTAGAAAGTGCAAACCGAGACCGAGATGCAGAATAACAACTGCGAGGAAGAGTTTTTTGGCCCGTTCACGTTTGCCTAAATGAATGGTTGGGTCTAGCTAAGCGTGTTATTATGATGCCTAAGTATTATGTGTGCGAATAATTATGTGGTGTGCCTTAATGGTCTTGTTGTGTGTACTTGTACTACATAGTCATGTTGATCTTGTAATAAAAGACTTCTTGTTAGAAATATTGGTAAGTCATTGCAAAAAAAATGTGACTTTTATTCAAAAGGAAAAATAGGAAATAACTACATCACTGGTACTTCATCCTTTCGTACATCGCTGTCTCCTGTTTTTCCCAACGAAATGCTACCAACATGAGAATGAAGCCGAACAACCAAATCAGAAGGAAAGGGAGCAATGGCTGATTGATGAAGGGGAAGCCGAATCGCACAAAGAGGACCACCACATACAACGTAAGGATTAGTGCCATAATAGCCATAGTACCCTCTGAAGACATTTCTATATATGTTTGAGTTGTGGGAGTCGTATGGTACGAAGCTTCTATGTATAGAAACCCCAAGGACAGTAATTTACGTTTCTAACCTCCCTACTAGTCGTTATACGCATAGGTTGAAGGGTATAATTGATTTTTAGCCTTTTAAAGCCGTTGGAGGGACTGCTGATCGTTCGAGAAAAACAAATGTGTCTTTTCCCAATTATAACCGTTGGGGGACAATTAGGTTGTTCTGCTAAACATGCTTAAGACTAATAATTCATTACATCCTTAAGAACGGAGAAAATACAATGCCGACGCCATTACACTTAGAGACACATAGTACAACACTGAATATGACCATGGACTATCTAGGAACGAGCATTCTGTGACCCTTCATTACGAGACTGTCTTCTAGGATCATCTAGATCCCGAATAGCATGACGAGAGTGCCGGAAAAGCCATTCAATAACTTGGGTGTCATTGTGGAGCCTAAGCCACCGCCCTAATTGACCTAGGCGAACGTGAACCTCTTCTGAGAGCATGACCGAACATGCACAAGCAGCGAAACATGGCCGACCTAGTGGTCGAGATGGAAAAATTGAGGATGACCTCAGCACCGAAGGTGGAGTTGGATATGGCATTGGGATACTGCATAGCCAAGGGAGGGGACCTGACGAATATCTATGGAAAGAAGAAACACCAAAGATAGCCTCTGTCTCTGAAATAACGCACACCGGCTCAGGCTCTGGTATAGACACCGAGGGATTCGGAAGAGCCAAAGACCACGAGGACGGAGAAGGAGGGGGATTCCTTGTGGGAGACTCAGACATGGTGATGCCTAAAGGACCAGAGCAACTTAGAAAATGAGTTCAAGGAAGGGTGTGGTACGTTCTATCTGAGGTGAAAGTCTAATATAGGCAATAAGAAGAACTGTTAGGGGAACCATACCCGCAAACTAAGAAGAGTACATCCGAAACTTGTCTCCATATTCCATGCCACTCAAACTTTTGACTACGAATGTTTGACCATCGACCTAGTTGGAAACACATCAGGGAACACATCATAAATATTGTAGCCCCTAATTTATAATGCTTAGATACGTGTTACTATTAGCCTTTCCCTGAGTGAACTAATCTAACTGCGCTATTGTAATAGGAACTCGAAAATGTCGGCAGCAAGGAGGAGCGCCCAAATGGAGGAACTACTCATACACTATTCCGATCTCGTTGCGAGGAGAGAAGAGAAGGAACAAAGAGAAGAGAGGGAAAGAGAAGAGAGAGAACAAATGGAACATGTTGGTACAAACAGGGCTAAGAGAGTTGCCGAGAGAAACCCAACCTACTACCTGGGGCAAGAGGACCCACTAACCCTCGAGAACTGGATCCGAAAAATGGAGAAAATCCTGATCTCTGTCGGTTGCCCACCCGACCAAAAGGTTGATATAGTAGCACTCTACCAAGACGAAGAGGCAGATACCTGGTGGAACCTCAATAAGGACAGGTTGATGGCCCATGGTAACCTTGACTGGGAAACATTTGTGGAAGCACTGAGGGAACGCTTCTATCCCTTCCATGTTAAGGACCTGAAGTATGAAGAGTTTTTTACCCTGAGGCAAGGCAACATGACAGTGTCGGAATACTACAGTAAGTTCACAAAATTGTCGCGCTTTGCCGGGGCACTGGTGAAAACCGATGAATTGAAGGTCAGACGCTTCGTCAAAGGACTTCGCTACGGCATCTAGAGGGACGTGATTCCTGCTAGGAGTGCTAACCTAAGGGAGGCGTACGAAGTAGCAGCTCTCATTGGGGAAGTCGAGGGAGTTCAAGGGAATCGGTCCAACAAGAGGACGGAGGAAGAAGTAAACAACTCCAAGGAACACAACCATGCTAACAAGAGGTCCAAACCCAACACATCCGATGGATACCGTGGAATGAACCGCACTAACTTCGGGAACTACAACACCGACGCCAACGGACGACCCCGTCACTACCATTGCAAGCAATGTGGTAGAGACCACCCTGGAGTTGACTGCGAAGGAATGACCGTGGAGTGTTTCTACTGTAAGAAGCGTGGCCACCGAGTGTTTGAGTTTAACGCTAAGAAAGCTGATCTCCAGAATGGCAGGGCGGGAGGGAGCGGATACCCGAGACATAACCAGGGAAACCCTCGCCCAAACTACCAGCATGGAAACAAGTACCCACCTAACAATAACCAATTCGGCCGAAATGGTCGTGGAAACAACAACAATCAGGCAGGGAAAACCCAAGGGAACAACTACAACGCACCTGCAGGAAGCAACAACCGGAATGCACAACCAGCTGGGAACGGGAGCAATAACAACAAGGGGAACGAAAACCCGAGGAGCCCGGGACAAATCTATGCCATGTACCAGACGGAAGCAGACGCTGCGACGAACGTGGTTACTGGTACATTCTTAGTTCACAACACTCCTGCTTACGTACTATTTGATAGTGGAGCATCCTATTCTTTCATATCATCATCTCTTACTAGAAAACTAGGACTTCAATCCTCTCCTATGAACCCTGTGTCTATATCTACACCTGCAAAACGGGTAGTAAATTGTGATTCCGTCATAAGGGGAGTAGTCATAACTATCCAGAAAAGTGAGATACCCACTGACTTAATCCTCTTTGACCTACAAAACCTTGACGTTATCCAAGGAATGGACTAGCTAGGAAAACACCATGCTCATATAGATTGTCGTAACCAAAAGGTAAGCCTTAGAGGACCAAATGGGAATAGAATATCTCACATAGGAATCACCGAGAAACCCAATGTCAAAATTGTGTCTGCACTTTCTGTAGTTAAAGCCATAAGTAAGGGTCACCAAGCCTATCTATGTTCTGTACGAGATGATAGTGTGGGAACGATGAAACTTGAGGACATCCAAGTTTTTCATGGGTTTCCCGATGTATTCCCCAACGAGATCCCAGGAATGCCACCTCAATGAGTCGTGGAGTTTACCATCGACCTTGTACCAGGGACAGGACCGATGTGCAAAGCACCTTATAGGATGGCGCCAGTAGAGCTAGAAGAGTTGAAGGAACAACTAAGGGAGCTGTTGGATAAGGGGTATATCAAGCCGCGTGTTTCACCATGGGGGGCACCAGTCTTGTTTGTCAAGAAGAAGGGTGGTAGTTTGAGAGTGTGCATTGATTACAGGGAGCTTAACGATGTGACTGTCAAAAACCGATACCCACTTCCAAGTATAGATGACCTCTTTGACCAGCTACAGGGAGCCGATACCTTTTCCAAGATCGACTTAAGGTCAGGTTATCACCAGTTAAGGGTAGCCGAGAAGGACATCCCTAAGACTGCCTTTAGAACCAGATATGGGCATTACGAGTTCACTGTTATGCCTTTTGGCCTAACCAATGCAGCTGCTGTATTCATGTATCTGATGAACCGGGTCATGAAACCTTACTTGGACCGCTTTGTGTTAGTGTTCATTGATGACATTTTGGTGTACTCTAAAGGGAAAGAAGAACACGAGGAAACCCTTAGAGCAGTTTTGCGAACCCTTAGGCAAGAACAGTTGTATGCTAAGTTTTCCAAGTGAGAATTTTGGCTGGGTAGGGTACCTTTCTTCGGACACATAATATCTAAGGAGGGAATTTCTGTAGACCCAGGAAAGATAACCGCTGTTAGGGATTGGCAACGACCCAAGAGTGCAACAGACATCCGTAGTTTCTTGGGACTAGCAGGTTATTACCTGAGATTCGTGAAGGATTTTTCCAAAATAGCCAGACCACTGACCAATCTGATGAAGAAAACCACCAAATACCATTGGGATGAGAAATGTGAGGAAGCCTTCCAAACCCTAAAAGAAAGGCTAACTACAGCACCTATTCTGACCCTACCATCAGAGTCGAGGGAGTTTGAGGTCTATAGTGATGCTTCGAAACACGGGTTAGGATGTGTTCTAATGCAAGAAGGGAAGGTGATTGCATATGCTTCACGACAGCTAAAATCTTATGAGGAGAATTACCCAACTCATGACCTAGAGCTAGCCGCGATTGTCCAGGCATTGAAAATTTGGAGACACTACCTTTATGGTGCAACCTGTATGATTTTCACCGACCACAAAAAGCCTTAAGTATTTGTTTACCCAAAAGGAATTGAACATGAGGCAAAGGAGATGGCTGGATTTGATCAAGGACTATGAACTGCAAATCCAATACCATGAAGGAAAGGCAAATGTAGTTGCAGACGCCTTAAGCAGAAAGACGAGCCATACCATCAAAGCGTTAAGAAGCTTACCGAGGGAGTTGCGAAATGACATTCAGAAACTAGGAATTGAAATCAATCAGAACGGAGCAAGGGAAGAAGTGTTGTGCAATTTAGTAGCCACCCTAGACATCTTTGAAGAGATTAGAAAAGTACAACCAGGAGATGTAAAGCTCGAAAGGATCAGGAAGAAGATCGAGGATGGATCGACCAAGGACTTCCGAGTACACGACGATGGGAGCATAAGGTACAAAGAGAGATGGTGTGTACCCCAGAATTGTACGGAGGTTAACCAACGACTGATGAAGGAAGCCCACAACACGCCATATTCAGTCCATCCAGGAGGTGAAAACTGTACGAGGACCTGAAGAAGCAGTTCTGGTGGCCAATGATGAAGAACAAAGTTGCAGAGTTTGCAGCTCGATGCCTCACTTTCCAAAAGGTGAAGTTCGAACACAAGAGGAAAGGAGGTTTGGTGCAACCTTTAGAAGTACCCATGTGGAAATGGGATTCCATCTCGATGGACTTTGTGACTGCTTTGCCAGTGACGAAGAATGGCCTCAACCAGATTTGGGTTGTGGTTGACAGATTGACAAAGACGGCAAGATTCATCCCAATGAAGGACACTTGGGATAGGGAGCAGCGAGCGGACGCATACATTAAAAATATCGTTAGATACCATGGAGTTCCAAAGGACATCGTGTCAGACCAAGACCCAAACTTTCTGTCACATTTCTGGCAAGCATTACAGAAAGCCTTAGGAACTCAGCTAAAGTTCAGTACCGCTTTCCACCCAGCTACTGATGGACAGACAGAACGAACCATACAGACCCTGGACGATATGCTACGAGCATGTGTCATGGATTTCCAAGGTTCTTGGGTAGCCCGGTTGCCACTAATAGAGTTCTCGTACAACAACAGTTACCACGCAAGTACAGGGATGGCACCCTATGAGGCACTGTACGGGCGAAAATGTAGGAAACCCTTGTGTTGGAACGACATCAGCGAGACACTAGTATTGGGGCCACAAATGATTGAGGAGATGATGATTCAGGTCAGAATCATCCAATAACGGATGAAGGCAGCTCAGGATCGACAGAAGTCTTATGCTGACCAAAAACGAAGACCCGTGGAGTTTCAGGTTGGAGAAAATGTCTTCCTGAAGGTATCACCGACCAAAGGAGTCTCTCGTTTCAATCAGAAAGGAAAACTCAGCCCCAAGTTCATCGGTCCCTACGACGTAGTAGACAGGATAGGAGAAGTAGCCTACCGCTTAGATCTTCCTTCCAATTTAGGTCGAGTCCATAACGTCTTCCATGTGTCTTAACTTAAGAAGTACATTCCAGACCCATCACATATCCTAGATCCTGAACCCTTGGAATTATACCCTATTCCTACATCCGAAGAACATCCTGTTAAAATCCTAGACACAAAGACTAGAAAGACTCGTACCTTGCAACCACGTTAGTCAAAGTGTTATGGAACAGTCATCTGACGGAAAATGTCACCTGGGAAGCTGAAGCCGACATGAAACAACGATATTCACACTTATTTGACCAAGTACTAACTCGAGTGACGAGGACGTCACTCCTTTAAGGGGGAGGAGACCGTCGCACTTTTATTGTCACACGTTCATACTACATTACATACATTGCATTCTTATCATTACATTTACCGCTATGAGATATAATCTTTGCGCTTCGAGGATGAAGCTTGATTCTTAAGGAGGGAAGGATGAAACAACTTGAAATTTCATTGCTTATTTTAAGAATAAATATGCATGTTTTATGGTAATAGAGAGCGTAAACTGACATCTTGACCTTAATATTTTGTGGTATTATTTTTATGTGGCTAAGTTCTAATAAAAATAACATGGTGCTATATGTGTACCACAATAATATTTGATAACGTGTACACTATTATAGTATCACATATTTTACGTGGTGACTTTTATCGTGCTATGCCTATTATTACGGTACAATCATCACACCTAATTATTTACATATGTCGGTAAGATTATTTTCTGCAAAGTTCAACTGCATCAAAGAAATTTTGCCAAACATTTAATTCCCTATAAAATGGATCTTGCCTAAGTGAAAAACACATTCACATTCTGACAACTTTTACCCTTTATTTCGTATTCCTTTTCATCATTTCCTACCTATAAATATGACCCAAACTCTATTGCTACTTCACGGCAAAAACCAACAACGCCATAACAAGAGCTTCAGAAACTCCATAGCCACCACCACCATCATCACCACCAACTCTTCCATCTCCAACACCAACACCACCTCCACCAATACAACCCCTTCACCTCGCCGGAAAACTCCATAGCCACCAAGCTTTGGTGACTTCCCGAGATCACTACCCAACTGTCTTGTTCACCAATACCACCAACGACCACCGTTTAAGTCACGGTTACTACCAATAACTCCGTGACAATCCATAGACCCATTTACAACTATCCTCAGAGACTCACAAGGTCCCAAAAGCTCATCCCGTTTCACCGCCTACTTTAGCGAAAAATCGACACCGAGTTTACCGACGAAGGCTACGTCGAGTACATTTGAACCACAAACGGACGTGTAGGTGAGTTCGTATGCTCAACCCTTACTCTCAAAACGCGTGTTTAACTATAATGCCTCTACTTGCTTTGAATTGGATATTAAATGTTTTAAAATCAAGTTTACTTAATACTTGTGTTTACTAAATATTTCATTTCGTTAATTGATCTACATTCTTTTACACGTTCAAATTAAATATTTCGGGAAGTCTACATGGTTGACCAAGCAAAGCTTGGGACTTAATATGGTAGACCAAGCAAAGCTTGGGACATGAGTCGATGGTGACTCTATGAGTACCCCTGGGGCACATAAGCACAGGGTAAGGCTCTACTACTACTCTCTTGGGACAAAAGCTTCCCTCGTAGGGGGTGTCGACACTTAAAGTCTAGTTGCCGAGGTGGAATCAGTTCGGACAGGCGAATTACTTCACCTACCACACTGGATACGATATTGGTTATGGATCATCCTGATTAAATAATTAAACTGCTTTTTCGGGATAAATGAACTTGGAATAACTTGTCGTACCTTACTCTTGTTTACGCGTTGTGATACGTTCTCACTCAGTTTTCACTGACTTTTCAACTGTGGTGTCCTTTTTTGGTAAAACCACCACAGGAGAGGCCTACGTCGGGGATGGGAACGTCTAGTACTAGCGCAAGCATCATCTAGCCTAAGTAAAGTAGTAATTTCACTATTTTCCGCTGTTTGTAAGATATTGGTTTGTAATAACTCTGAACAAGGTTGTGAACGCTTTTATTGTATTAAAGTATGTTTTTTTGAATCCGAAGCAAAGATCCTTTTCCTGATCATGGTGGGTAACTCTCCATGAGAAGGGCACGCCCAGACTTTCAATAATAAAAATTTGGGGGTGTTACATTTACCACATCACACCAATGGCTATCATGATACTTATTGGCAACTGAAAAAGAAACAAGACATCTCTTATCAACTGTTAGCTCAGATCCTTTTGCTAGCCAGGACTGCTCGTAAGGCGTAGGATGCTGCTCCGTCTTCAACTGCAATTTCTTGACAGCTTCTTCCGAGACTATGTTGTCCCAACTACCACCGTCTACAATCATCTTACAAACCTTCTTCCTAATTGTGCTGGTGGTGTGAAAGATATTGGTTCTCAACCAATTATCTTCCGAATCGCCCTTGGGGGCTATCACACTCTTACGGACGACAAGATTCTCGTGGCCATCTCCATATAACACATCTTCATCTTCATAGTCGACATATAAGGGATCCCCCTGGTAACCCGCCTCTTCGATTTCGCCAGTGGCACCCTCTTCGATGAATAGACTTTTCGACTTCTGAATAGCAGGCTTCTTGCATTCTGTTGAACTGTGTCATGGTTCACCACATCGATAGCCCTTCCTAGTGTTGCTCGAAGCACCCGGTGCTGCTTGCGTGATATTACGAGAATCCTGGGTTCAGACCCATCGGTTGCCTTGATCGTTCCTTGCCACTGGTTTCTTGCTTTGCTGCTTCTCCAACGCAAGTGCTCGTTGGTAGGCCTCCGACACCATCCATAGTAGGTGGAGGCTAAGGACGTCCTGCAAGGATTGGCGCAATCCCCCGAGATACCTAGCTACCATCTGCTCCTCTGTCTCCGATAGGTCGTTACGGGTAATCAATTGATAATACTCCTCCGTGTACTCATCCACTAAACTCACGCCCTGCCTCAACGTATGGAGTCGCTGAAATAGGGTTTGGGTGTACCCGAATGGAAGAAAGTGAGCCTTCATCTTCTTCTTCATCTTCTCCCAGTAAGTGATTTTTCCCTTACCCTGCCTCTCACGGGAACTTCGCAACTGCTCCCACCAAGCAGAGGCTCTTCCCTTCAGTTTGATGGCCACTAACTTGACCTTCTCGCGATCGGAAACCTCATTATACTCGAAGATCCGATCCACCTCATTCAGCCAATCGATGAAACCATCGGCTTTTAGCATACCGTCAAAGCTGGGCAACTAAACCTCGAACCCTAGACTCCCGCGATTCTCTTTCTGCCCGCAGTACTCCCGGACGCGTGGTACACGGTGGTAGGGGTTCTCGAACGACGACACATATTCGTGATTTGAGGCTTCATATTCATGCAGATCTCGGTCCGCTAGGCGTCGTGTTAGGTCTGCAATCTGCCGCTCTGATCTTCTATCAACATCAAGTCGGCCACGTTGCATTCCCGTTGGGGGGCTTCTTCTGCCGGAGGCGGCCCACAACCACGAGTACGTCGAACCATCGTCGATGATGATCTTCCTCCCAATTCGAACTTGCTCTGATACCAACCTGACGCCGGGTAATTCACCCAACGAGGGATCGCAGCGGAATCAAGCTATGGAAAAGCTCTCTAGAATTTCAGAAGTAATAATATCAAAAACTGACGAATTTTACCAACAAGCCGGGTATAAATAGCTGGAAAGTTAAAGTTTGCCCGAATTGGCAAAAACTATAAAATTGTCAAAAACTGCTAAAATAAATATCCGCAGATGGAATACTTGACCAAAATCGGCCTTATTATGAAGTCTAAAAAGGAAAAAGGAAAACTGCCTAAATGGCAAAAAACGTATTCGGAGCTTTCGTTGACTGGTCAAACAGACTTTTATGGATCCCAAAAGTTGTGTGACGGGGGCGAAGCCCGATCAATCGCGTCCGCTTCGCCGAGGTCTTTCTCAAAATATGTTATAATAGCCATTCTGATCCCCGTAACTCAATTTATGCCCCAAACAGTGTGGCGTGACAAAAAATGACCGTTTTGCCCCTCCCTTGCGCTTGTCTTCCACGTCATGATAGTGAATCCCCTGATTAGTCGTGTCTGACAGCTCGACCTCGTCTGGTGACTCTGCTCCTGCATCAGTGTTCTAGGTGTTCTTGGCCACAACTTCCTCCGTCTCCACCACTGCCACCACCACCTCCACTACCACCACCTCCAACACTCACCACTGCCACCGCCACTGAAATCCCACCAACACCACCACTGAAACGCTTGTGTTCTTGGAGTCTTCACCACCACCACTACCACCACCACCACCACCACCACCCCACCTCCTCCTCCACCACCACTAAATCACCACCACCAACACATCAAAAACTAAGCAAACCAATCACAAAAAACAAACAACAAAAAAGATAAATTGCACCACCACAAATCTGCACCACCACAAGCTCGAGATTTCCATAAGCTGAATTCTTCATAATAGCATTCTTCATTTTATATCTCCATCCCCAACTATCCCCATCATGTGTTATTTCTTGGTAATAGTTACAGTTTCAAAACCCTTATTTGTGTTTCTCTTCTGAAAGACGCATTCGCATCACATTTTAGAAAGTGTATATAAAGGTCTACTAAACCTGCTACTGGTAGTTTTGGTGATACAGTACCACTCTCCAAATCCACCTTCAACATCCTGATTGAATCGAACAACGAATGACCTAACTCCACCACCGCCATACCCTCACGAAACCCCTCCACGGAGCGAACCGACCACCTCGCCGTTAAAATCAGCCCATGAACCGCTCTCGTCGAACAAAACCCTCGCCGATGGCACGCTCTTTTCGAAATTGGAGTGGTTCTGAACTAGAAACCGACTAAAACATCACTCTGGACTGAATCGACATTAATCGGCGACGTAGAAGACGGTTGTGATAGCCCATACCTTATGCACAACATTCCTCTGGTTTGAATTTACTATTTTCCACACGGAATTGGAATTTATGGCTCTGTAAACGTTCATGGCTATGGCGCCATATTATAGTACTTACTGTACAATTTGAGAAGCTACCACCGACTTGAAGACTACCTTCAAGACAGGGAATGTGAAGGAGACTTTTGTAATGTGAAGGAGACCACATGAATCGTTATTCTTGGTGGTTCGAATGGCATTTGAAAGATGGGGGTGCCGATGGTGGTAAGGTTTGAGAATAAAGGAGGTAGTGGAGGAGGAGAGAGAGGGGAGGGGATTAGATGGTTAGGTAAGAACTGAGGAGAATGATGAGAAAAAAAAGATTATATAGTAATGTAATTTTTTTTTTCAATCTGAGGGTATATATGTCTTTTTTATCCTCCGTTATGTCATTGTTACCCCCGTTATCTGACAGGCATGTTTTTGTATATCCCTGAACAATGAGGTTGTTTTTGTATATAACCCATCTAACGAGGGTAGTTTTTTTCTTTTAACCAATAAAAAATAACAAAAAAAGAAGAAGAGGACAAAGAACGTAGAAGAATAGGAAGAATAAAACACGAAGAACCCACCCACGAAGTTCATCCTTCTCTTATCTTCTCTTTTCTAGCTCTCCCTATGTCCATGGCTCATTTCTCTCTTCTCCCTCTCCATGCTCTCATTTTATACGAAGCCCAAAATCCTTCCATTCAAACCCTACAAAAACACTGCCACAACCGCCTTTGTTGCTACCAT
This sequence comes from Linanthus parryae, assembly GCA_023055425.1. Lineage (NCBI taxonomy): Eukaryota > Viridiplantae > Streptophyta > Magnoliopsida > Ericales > Polemoniaceae > Linanthus > Linanthus parryae. Next base: position 53,174,266 of record JALGPY010000005.1, read on the forward strand.
CCGGACCCAGGGTCAGAATCTCCACTGTTTGCGCCGCAATTAAAGTGTAAGTCTGACATTGTCTGTAGGGTTTTGTTACAGGTTACGCAGCGGAATAACAGAACTTTTATCCTGCTCAAATGCCTCCAAGGATCACAGGCAAGCAATCATAACATGATGAAGGTATAAGAACCGTGTACCTTAGTTTGTGTAATCACTACGAAGAATGGTTTCTTCGTCTCTACGAGTATCCACACCTTTGGATCTTTGAATGAAGTCCTTCCCACCGTGTAGTGCTATCAACAGAAGAAGGAGGCAAGATCACGTAAAACGGACAAGTCGTCGCGCATAGGGATGGCTCACGGTCACGGGGGCGGACGAGACTGGGAGCTTCGGCCTCTTGGTCGTTGTCTCTCTTCTTGACTTGTTGTGTTCTCTCAATAATGAATTGTGTTGAGAAAATAACAAGCTAGGATGTCTTTATATAGTTATTAACTCTTCACTAACTACATAACTACCCCATTACTAATCCTTTCAATACACGGATAAGTCCACCTTGAAAATTAGTCCTACAAACTTTGCTTGTGGTTGCATTTAGATCCTCTTCACACTACAACAGATCCTTCTTTCGGCGACCAGCTTCTTTCCGACTACCAGGATTACAGTTATTTATAGCAGTACAAACAATCGTTTTTTTCAATTAGTCGTCTGGCTTTTCGTCTTTTAGACTTTTAAAGACCAGCTGCGATTCTGTCGTGGGCAAACGACTAGTCATCCAAAATAAAAAATTATCAGCAACGTGCAGTATGGTCGCAATGGATCTAAACACAACTTTAACCAAACTTTTGGGCAAAAATTTAAAATTTCATCAAATAATTTGAATGAAAACACAATGTAAAAAACTTTCACTACATCTCTCTAAACATTTCGGGCGGGGAATTAAAATTTCACTAAACAGTTTGGGGGGAACTGAAAAATTCACGAAAAAATTGGAGCTAAAATTAACAAAACCAAAATACTCCCCCTCATCCATCGATCATCAGATAACCAACCTTGCTTCCCCTCCATCTTCCTCCCGCCACCACTGCCGTCTCCCTCTCTCACTCGCTCTCTCTCTCTCCGGACAACCCACGTCCACGTTACCACGACGACTCCGATCTCCAACTTGAGCACGTCAATGTCTACTACAACGAAGCCACTTGTGGCCGCTTAGTCCCCCCGTGCCGTCCTCATGGATCTCCAGCCCGACACCATGGACAGCGTCTGCTCCGGCCCCTACGGCCAGATCTCCGTCTTGATAACTTCGTCTTCGGCTAGTCTGGCGCCGGCAATAATCGGGCTAAGGTCACTACACAGAAGGCCCAGAGCTCATCGGTTCAGTCCTCGATGTTGTTCGTAAAAAGGTCGAGAACTGTGATTGTCTCCAAGGTATGTGAATGAAAACCGAGCTTGTTTGATTTTGCCTCTCTAGAAGATTCTGATGCTTTAATCTCTGCATTTGGGTTGAAATTATCTTCGCTTTGCCCAAATATACCAAAATTAGGGCTTAGCGAATGATAAATAATTAGTTTACACTAGTAGTAGTTTGAATCTCTTAAAATCTGCAGATGCGATTGCCATAGTATACTGCAACTGAGAATAGCGACTTTCTTCATTTTGTGAATCAATAAGATTTATTCCTGAAAACGATTATGTGATGTAATGAATTCACAAAAAGAGATCTTTGTAAAGTGAGCATGCCCCTATTATTTTGTTGCACAGTTTAATTCGGGATTGGGAAAAATCATCTGAGACGAAGTTTTGACCAATTAATTTATGTTGCGTTCATCATTCTGGAAGTACATACACGATTGATTTGAATTGATTTTGTGGGAGTGTGTTTCCTAACATCCGAAGCTCAAGTTTTGTCCAAGGATTCTACGTTTCTGTTCATCTTTCTGGTGGTGTCTTCATGGTACATTTCAAGTACACTTATTCATGGTAAATTTGAACTGTAGCGCCCATATTTATTTATGGACCTCAATCGTCACTGGTTGCATTTGAAGTTATCTGCATTACTTTGTGCATGGTAACTTTATTATCTAATTGTCTCACCCTTTATAGTGGAAACTTTTTTTGTGTATCACATTCTTGGAGTTCAATTGACTCCATGTTCCTTCTCTTGAACCAGAGCTATTTTTATTTTGTTGCCTTTCCCTTCAGTTCATGGTTGACACTTCAATTACCAGCGTTATATATTTCTTGAAAATATATCATTGACTGGTAGTGTTGGTTGATTTCTCGCATCAAAATCAGACCACCGTTGCTACTACCGCAACAACCTCGACCGTGACGGGTAATCACACTTAACATTTTCATGTCTTTCTCTATGTATTTACGGATTTTCTTTCTCATCTGTGACTTTTTCTTTGTAGACTTGAACTCTAGGTTTACGAAAACCAGTACGCCAATGCCCAACCATTACAGATCCTTTGACCCTTAATTGTGTTCTTTAGTGATGGGATGAAAACATTAGCATGTGAATATACTCGGTGCACATTGTTGAACCCACAATTTTCTACTTAGTTGGTAGTAACTACTAATTAATGCCCATATCCAGTTAAATTTATATGGTGTGTGAACCCATAGGTTTCTACTTAGTTGGTAGTAACTATTTACTAACATGGAGCGGCGTCTAGCAACACATCTATGCCACCCAACTAATAGAAATAGTCAGTGATCCGACAAACCTTGGTTCCTAATGTTTCCGTATTCTATTATCCCTTTGTCTCCATTTCCGTATTGGACACGAGACATAATTTTCACACTCGTATATCCAATCCATAGTTTCTCGATCCTGGGAATATGCTTATCCATGCCGAAAACATCGATATCTCCATATTGATTTATCTGAGTCATGCTAGACATTCTATAAGCACCATCCCTCGAGTAGCCCATGTATATTTTCTCCCATTATGTGGGAGGGAAAAATCCTCTCTAAATCACTACTTTCTCTCAGCTTGCCTTCTATCATGCCTAATAACTATCTTTATAGTTGCCCGATTACAGCGCAACGTTTGACAACATCAAAGCATGATGTTTCACAACTAGAGTATCTAGTGACTTCAAGTCTAAGGATTACAATAACATTATCACTATGAGATGCACTTGTGACTTTGACATAATCTAATGTAATTTTCTCGTTGTGGGTCAATCCAGTATGCCATTACTCCTAATACATACCCATGTGTTAGACTTGATATCTCCATATCAATCTACCGACACACTAGTCTATATTGATTGTCTCGTTAATCAATCTACTGGACTAGGGATATTTAAGAATATAACATTTATATTCTAAGTACTTCATTCATGTTAAAATTTCTCCATATCGACAGCATAATAATGAATAGTAGGTCCATATAAATGTCACGATAAATTGATTGCCTCTAGCACACAATTCCAACACTGTCCAGACCTTTGTTATGGCGTCTCCGATTGTGTTTCTTTGATTTCTCAATTCCAATCGGACCTAATTGACTCATTTTTTCGGCCCAGAGAGAGAAATCTATGAGCTTTCGCCGTTGGAACTCCAGTAGTTGTTGAGATCTCAACTTCTTTGCATATTAGAGGCTAATATTTTATGGGTTATTCACCTTCGTCATATCTTCTTCATCTCCTCATCTGCTATTTTTCTCTTCTTTTCATGTTTTTGAGAAATCTTTTCATTTTATTATCATTTAGTTTATTTCCAAGGTTTAAATAAAATTACAAAAATGCCCTTAAACTTATGTACTTCTGTTAGCATTTTTTACGGTTTTAATGAGTTGGGGTGAAGTGTCACTCAAGTGCATAGTGTAATTTCCTAGGGTACTCCCAGACTGAAAGGGGTACAAATGTTACCGGCCTCTCATAAAGAATACTTATGTAACCATGGATGTAACTTTTCTCGAAAATAAAAATTATTTTATTAAGAATTACATTCACGGGGAGAATGACATAAGAGATGTGGATAAAGGGGATTGGCATGTGAAGGATGATAAAAAAAAAGAGACCACTCAACCTGAGTTTAGTATGGTAACCCAGGATGCAAGGGAAGTGACTGAGGTTTATGAAGAGGTGTCTAAGGACCTTGGAACAGTGTTTGATGCTCCTCAACCAATGGGCCAACTTCTCAACCAAACTATGACCGACACTAAGATCACTTCTCAACCTCCACTAAAAGAACCGAATGTTCCTATAAGAATGTATTGCAGGAGGAAAAAACATGCACTCACGTCGCAAACTCCCATAGTCTACCACGAAAAAGGTACTGAAAATGATACATTGGGTTCCAATCCTAATGATGATAATGATCTGCCTATTACTCTAAGAAATGGTCTAAGGATTTTACCAAACACGCCATATCTCATTTTATTTCTTTTTACAATTTTTCTCCTCAATTTACAAATTTTGTAACATCTCTTTTATCCTAAAAAATTCCTACATATGTCCAGGTGGCCCTCTCCATAAAACAATGGAAAGATGCTATGGACGGGGAATTAAGAGCCTTGGAGAGAAATTAGACATGGCAGATTGTAGATCTTCCAAAATGTAAGTTCAAAGTATTTTCAAAGCTTTGAAACTAGTTTTGAGTCCTTGTAAACTTCACAACATGAACTATCGTGGAGTTCTTACTCCTATTAATTCTCTAATCACCTGCACTCGATCATGACATATTATATGATAAAAGACAAACTATTTATGTGTTATAACATGCTTTGATCTTATCATTTGCCTGAGTTATTTTGCAGGGATTGTTAGCTAACTCTGTTTTGCAGGGTTAGCTAAGATTCCTTATTTGCATGATTGCAAAATTGGAAATCAAGGTAAGGCCTGCAGATTGGTGCTACTCTTATGGAAAGTTGTCTAGACTTACCTTAGGCTTGCTGATTGAAGATCATATCAAAATCAATTGAGAAAATCAAGCAGCTATCCGTTGGAGAAAGTTGTTGAGAGTCAAGTATCTGCAAGAGGATTTTTAGGGATTTCTATTGAAGCTACCTGTATAGTCTGCAATTCAAATTGACAGAAAAGAAGTTACTCAGAGAGATTGACAAGCACAGAGCTTTACACAGAGATTCATACACTCTAACGGATTGAAAAACATCATTGAAGAATATCATTCATCCATTCAATCCATTCCCGATTCCTGAAGAACACTTCAAGCGTCATTGCTTCAGTACGTTTATAGTACTTATCATCCAGAGCTTTATTTGTATATCATTCTGTTATACGAGTTAATCATACGTTCTCGTTGAGTTTCCCAAGAAGAACAACATAGATTCTTATTTTATAAGTCAGCTGGAGCTGTTACTAGATAGGTTAGGAAGAACCACATGCAAGAAATGAGTAAGGCGATTCTCTTGGCCTGAGATCTAGGACTTAAATTTTTATAAATAAGAAGTGGTTGAAATCCTAGAGGGATTAGAATCGCTCAGGAGGAGAGTAGGTCACTTGGGACCGAACTTCGTAACAAATCACTATGTTCATTGTCTTACTTTACTGTTCTTTACTTTTCTTCGAAACTGCTTCAAAATAGGTTTATGTTCAAAGCTTTCAAAGCTTTTAAAATACTCAGTTTCATATAAAAAATCTTTTTTGGTTTCAACGCTTTGAAACTGAGTTCAAAGCTTTGAATTACTTCAAGTTCTTATTTTTTAGTTTTAAAACCACACATTTGGCAAAAGTTGCCACACTCTATTCAACCGCCCCGTCTAGAGTATTTAATCAAGTAACTACATACCTTAAGTCAATCTTCAATTGGTATTAGAGCTCGTATCACTGTACAGATCTACAATCTTGTGATCATGAGTAATGTAGGTGAATGTGGTTTCTCACAGGAAAGAGCTGCTAACAGACCTCCTATGTTTTGTGGAGAAAATTTTGTACACTGGAAAGCCTTGATGAAAATGGTCATCATTGATCAGGACGTTGAAATATGGTCCATTATCAAGTATGGACCTCACAAATTCTACATAGAAAAGGATGGGATTAAAACTCCCAAACCTGAATACACTCTCTCGACTTCTGAATTAGAACAACTTTCGAAAAATTATAGAGCCATGAATCTTTTATATTGTGCGTTGAATGCAGATGGATTTAACTGAATATCTATCTGCGAGATTGCTATGGATATCTGAGACAAACTGGTGGTCACTTTTGAAGGAACCTGCCAAGTGAAACAAACAAACATTAACATATTCCTTAGACAGTATGAACAGTTCAAGATGAATTGAGATGAATCCGTCAAGGACATGTTCAAGAGATTTACTAACATTGTCAACAATCTGGAATCCTTGGAGAAAAAGTCATAAATATCTTGAGAAGTCTACCCAAAGCCAAATGGGAACAAAAGACTACAGCCATTGAAGAAGCTCAAGATTTGTCCTCTCTCCAATTAGATGATTTACAGGAAAAGCTACTCACACATGAGATCTCCATGAGTGAAGCTGATGGAGAAATACAAGAAAATATCAAGAATCTAGCACTCAATGCCAGAGAGAGTGAACAACCACACAGTCTTGAAAAAGAAGAATATGATGAAGAAGATCCTTTTACTCTGATTTTCAAAACCTTGTCAAGTATTCTCAAGATGAAGAAGACCTTTGGAAAAAAAGACTTCAGTAGAAACAAATTCTGATCTTCAAGTTGGTAACAGAGCTCAGAGCTCCGTGGGAAGAAGATCATCACAACAATGGTGGGTGGACGTCGTGGCGGCCGCGGCAAGGTTCCGAACAAGACAGCCCCCCAACGGGATCGTAATGTCCAAGATGTTATGATGATGGTGGTGAAAGGTCAAGCCATGGATCATGACACGGAGCCCGCGTTCGAGATCCTACTCAACTTTGATCATCATGGTCAAAACGAGCGTTGTGGAGGAAAATTTTTCATGATCGAGGAGCTAAGTTTTTTGTGTATGTTGCAGATTGAGCATGCTTTTCGTGATGGAATTTCTTATAAACGTATTTTCAAATCATTTGAACCTTAGGTGGATTGGACAATCCCTCCTGTTTTGATGATTCTGGAGTTGATAAAGAAGTAGAAGTTGAAGAGGTTAAAGTTGAATTAGAGAAGTATGTCAATTTTCCATTCAAGTTGTCATCTTTATACTGTGATCCATTCTTCGTGGGGCGGATCATTCACATGCCTAGAATGAAATCGAGGACGACTTCTTTTGAAGAGGGGTGACTGATGCAGGAAGAGTTTGCCGATTTTAGAAAAACAACTTCAGTCTAGACGCAGGATCAGGGGCAGAATTGAAGGCTTGAAGAGCGCGGTCGAACCATACATGAAACTTACCAGACCGATGTTCAAAGATAACTCGTGACTTTAGTCACGAGCACCATCCTGATTTGGCCAAATTCAACTGTTTAAAGAATGGAATCTTCAAATTTACTATTTTTAGTAATAACTTTTTCTTTAATTATGAGGTCAATTTCAAGCCAATTTGGGTCATTCTTTTTCAAGATTGCTTTTCTTTAGTAGGACTTTAATTCAAAATAATTTTAGAGATTTTGCTATTTTTTAAAAATTTAGATTTTTGGCTATTTAAGTCTGGCTTGTGGACTTATATCATCATATTGTTGATTGAAATTTCTCAGTAAACATAGAGTTTTCTAAGAACCGTAGAGGTTTTTGTACATAACTTTCCTTCCTTTTCGTTGCTTCTAGATGCTCACCACACGCCTCGATTCAGTTTGGCGTTAAGAGTGTTCATTGGAATGCTCATATTGAGTTACCTTGGCCTCTTATTTTTGCAATTACCATAAATACTCTCTGGTTTTGGCATAATAAGAGGCTACATAGACACTCTCTGGTACAAAGGGATATAGTTGTGGAGAGAGCAGCGGCATCGGGAGCGATTAAGGTGCGATGGCCGCATGTAAGACGAGAATTAGCAGATGGGAAACCACTACTAAATACGAATAAGGCCATTACATAAGATGATGTATGTCTTAATTGGTAAAAATCACATGTACCTACTCTATGGATATGACTTCTATATCCTACATAATTGCTAATTTATCTTATACTCTAATGTATATCTGAATTATTTACATCTATATTATACTAAAAACGTCTAGCTGTTTCATTATTCACTTTAGTGTGGTGGAAAATGTTGGAAATTCTGCATTTATTGTATTAATAATTGACGATTGACTGAATCCCAAGATTTCAGTCAATTGCATGATTGGAGGAACTGATTTGTATTTCCACAAATAGGAGACCAGTTTTAAATTAGTAGAGATTTCTGGAAATCAGTAGAATCTAGAACTTTCCTTGAATAGCAATAAGCTCACTGTATATATACCTTTTATTATTTCATTTCGATATTCGAGAATAAACACCTACATAATTCTTTCATCATTCATCTTAGTATACGAGCCTTAGGCTCTTTCCTGGTATCACACAGTCACTCATTCGTGTTGTGCTTATGTTCTATTATATTCTTTTCGGGTGAAAATCCTATTCAGCCTTCATTGCAGAATTTCTCACTGTTATTTCTATTCATGCTCTTAAATTGATTGCCATCTACCTAAAATGCCTTTTACAACCGAGGAAACTGCTAAACGCAGTTCCAACGAGGAGAATATCAATTATAGATCTGGAGAATTACAAAGCATCCATCCCTTTTACTGACTGAATGGAAAAAAATTCAGGAAGTGGTCTCAAGTAGTTCGAACTTTTCTGAGATGGAAGGGAAAATTGAGCCACCTCATTGGCACAAGTCCCAAGAAGGAAGAACCAGGGTTTGATGCTTGGGAAGAAGAGGAATCCATGGTCATGTCTTGGCTATGGAATTCCATGCTCCTAGAAATCAGTGACACGTTCATGTTTCTACCAACATCTTAGGAAATATGGGAAGCTGAAATAAAAAACTTATTTCAAGGTAAGATATGTTGCTCGGATTTTTCGGATTAAAACTAAGCTTTCTAGCACAAAACAAGGAGATCAGTCAGTGACAGAATATTCGAATCTCTTGAAGAGTTTGTGGCAAGAGATGGACCACTATAAGTGCATTGAGATGAAGTGCAGTGATGATGATGTTGTATTGAAGAACTTCATCGAAAAGGATCGCACTTATGATTTCTTAGCTGGTTTAAATGTTGAGTTTGATCATGTTAGGATTCAAGTACTGGGGAAGAAGGATTTGCCTTCATTGAATGAAACGATCTCCATTATAAATACTGAAGAGAGTAGAAGGGGGATCATGCTTTACTCTCAATCGATTGAAGGATCTGCAATGTTGGGGAAAGGTAACCCTGAGAAACCAAGTGCCAATTTTGATAAAACACTAATCTCTACTGCAAATTCACATGATGGATGAGGAATTACGGCATTCAAACCAAGATAGCCTCATAGCCTCTGGTGTACCTACTGAAAAAAAATCCCGGCATACCAAGGAACATTGTTGGAGGCTTCATGGTAAACCGTATAGTTCTCAGTGGGGTAGAGCGCCTAAAAGTGGAAATAATCAATAGCAAGTAAATATGGCTCAATTAGTGGCAGAGAAGTCCAATGATTCTGTGAATACCAGTAGAGAGCATAATGAAATTAATAAAGAATACATTGGCAGGTTACGATCACTCCTTGATTCATTAGAGAATTTGGCGGGTACACGTTCTCTCAAGCCTACAGGTATATGTTCCTTGGAAAATGCTGGTAAGTCTCAAACTCTTATGCTTTAAGTGCCTCTGGTTTAGATTTTTCTAATTCTTGGGTTATTGACTCTGGGGAAACCGATCTCGTGACTCATTCTTCACATGAGTTTTTCACCTACCAAACTTTCCCTAGCAATAGAAAAATTGCCACGGCTGATGGATCTCTAGAAACTGTTTTATTGATAATGATTATGGAACATGGAATGTGGATCTCAACACCAACATTTTACTCCAGTTGACAGGGAGGCAATTTTTTCAATCCAACTTGATATGGGGACTTAAGTTTTGTTTTCTTGGTTGTATTCTGATGACAGAAATTATTCGGTTGCATCGGGATACAAGGCTCAAGAAAGGAGATCGATTGGAAATCCGTCATCTTCTATGGGGAATGTGAACAGGGGATGGCTGCGTAAGCTTTGGAGTCTGAAAATTCCCAATAAACTAGTTTACCCAGTATGGAGATTGTGGCATCAATCACTGCCGGTTGAGTCGAAGTTATCACGGAGGGGTGTGAATGCCAAGTCAGTGTGTCAAATGTGCAAAAGTTTTGAGGATGATGAAGATCATAGGTTTCTATACTGTAATTTCACAAGATGGGTATGGACTGAAGCAATGGGGGAAGAATTCCGCATTCCTCTAGCGGGTAGTATCAGAGATTGGATTGTTGATTTTTTAAACAATGAATCTGTTAGTAGATGCGAGAGATTTACGGCGACGATTTGGGAAATCTGGCGTTGTAGAAATGATCGTCTTTTCGATGCGACAATTTGTTCTCCTTCTCTGGTGGTTCGTCTCGGGTCGGATTACCTAAACTGGTTTAAGGAGGCGGTGTTATGTGGATTGCTTAATGACAATAAAGGTTCAGAATCAACAGAGGATGCGAAATGGAAGCTACCACCGCCGGGAATATTCAAAATTAATACAGATGCAGCGTTGCAAGAGAAATCGACCGCTAGCGGAGTGGGGATGTGTGTTAGAGAAGATTCGGGGAGCTTTCGAGCTGGGAGATTTTGCATACTAAGGCGCCAAAGATCGCCACTGCTGGCGGAGGTAGTGGCCTTGGAAGAGGGATTAAAACTTGCAGCTGAGCTCCATCTGTCAAAAATCATCATCGAATCAGGTAGCTTGAACGCCATTAAGCTACTAAGGGAAGGAATCGCTGGAAGAATCAAGGCGACTGACTCACTATCGGATCTAAAGACTGCACTACAAGGCTGTGCGAGTAGGGCGGAAGCTTTTTCAAAAGTGGAATACTCTTTCATTAATACAGACAGAAATAGTTTAGCTCACTCTTTCGCTAGGAAAGGTTTATACAAAGATGATATGACATTTTATTCGCATATTCCTAGCTGGGCAAATGATGTTTTTCAGTCGGATATTTTGGGTGTGACTACCCTTTCTTAATAAAAGTTGTTTCCCTCAAAAAAATGTCAATGTAGAAAACCTGAATGCATTGAAAATCCAGACTTACCTAAAACAAAATAACAAATCCAAATGTTACTTAAGTAATAACCGAGGGTAAAATTGTCACCCCAACCAAAACCCGGTGTAACCATCATCATTAGACGACGGTGTAAGAATCAATTCCCATATCTTATAGTAAAAAAATGTTTATTTTTAATTTTTCGTATATGTTTAATGAATTCGATGCAATATAAATCATCTTGCAACGGTGTAAGAATCAGTTCCCATAATACAGAGAAGGATGGGAAAAGACCTCACGGTCTCTCTCTAGAGAGGAAACCCTAGAAACCCAAAAGCTTTCGGAAAACACCACCAACCGCTGCTAATGGCGGACCTGATCACTGAAATGTTTGAAGTCTCTCTCACGTTGCGCGAGGAGAATGACCTGGTAGTGTTCGAAGATGAGTTCTGTGAAGAGGCGGAGGAAGACTGTAAGATCGCTATGATCGGGCGATTCATGGGAGGTACGGTTAACTTCTGTGCTATGCAAGCCTTCTTTAGGAGGATATGGAACAATGTTGATCATATAGAGATAATTGAAATCAAAGAGGGGTTGTTCCTCTTTAAGTTTCCGGACGTTAAAACCAAGGGGAGGATAACAGGGGGTGGTCCATGGGTCTTTGATGGACTCATCCTAGTTTGGAAATACTAGTTTCTTGGCGATCCTATTGAAAGCCCTCGGCTAGACAGGATTGATGTTTGGGTTCAGGACTCCAACATGCCTGTTCACTTGATCAAACCGTCAACGGGGGAGAAGGTGGAAGAAATCATAGGGGAGATTCTGGAAACAGACCCACTGGTGTCTTTTGGGGATGGTATTCCTTACGTCCGATAGCGAGTCCGAATTCCATTGAATGAGCCTCTACAACGAGGCGCCTATGTGAAAGTGAAAAACGAAAAAATGTGGTTTGACTTTAAGTCCGAAAGACTACCGGATGTTTGTGTTTTGTGTGGTTTTGTTAATCATGCTAGCAGTGATTGTAGCGAGAAAGAAGACATGATCAACTTGGGTGAAAAACCTGGCCATAGCAGATGGCTTTTACATCACCGGCGAGCGAGGAAGAAGACAAAGACCAACTCTCCATGGAAACCGAAGGCATCAGTTCTACCCCCGGCAGCAAGTCCTCAAGCAAATAATGAACAGCGTAGTGATAAGGTGAAGGAGGCACCTGACCTTTCCACCAAAGCATACGGAGGAACAACATCATGGCATTGTTGCTATGGATGAGGGGACGAAAATTAGTAGAGTTGATGAACAGGCTGCGAATGTAGAATATGTGACAAATCCCATGGCAAAAGATACTGCTCCATTGTTAATAGAGGATAAAAGAAAGTTTGAAGCAATAATTACCCCTCCCCCTCCAAAGATGACGAATCAGAACGGTATAAACGACAAGAATGAGGATGGGAACTCCTCCAAAAGTCCCAATGCGACATCGGCAGTGGCTAATCTGCAGCACTGGCGGGCACGATGAGTCTCTTGAGTTGGAACGTGCGGGGGTTGGGGAACCCCGACACGGTCCAAACCCTACATGATGTTGTAAAACATCATGCCCCTCAACTCATCTTTATCACATATATGAAGTTGAATTCCAGCGATATGGAATATATGAGGAAAAGAATCGGTTTTGGTCGCGGCATTTATGTTGATGCGGTTGGACGAAAGGGAGGGTTGGCGATCATGTGGAAAGGCATGGTGAAATTAACTCTACATAGTTACGATATTCATCGCATAGATGTTACGGTTGAGGATATTGATAAAACTAAGTGTTGGAAGTTCACGGGTTTTTACGGAGACCCTGTTAGAGAAGAAAGAATTCATTCTTGGGAGCTATTGCGTAGACTAGCACCCAATACGGACTGGCGTTGGCTCGTAGCAGGAGATTTCAACGCCATTAAGTCTCAGTCAGAGAAAGAAAGGGGACGAGATTTAAGCTATATCTTGGTAAAAGATTTTAAGGATGTTCTGCACGAACTTGAGCTTTTTGATCTGGGCTTTGCAGGGAATCCTTTTACGTGGTCTAATAATCAGGCGGATGATGCAAATATCCGCGAGAGGCTCCACCGGGCAGTGGGTAATCTTCAGGGGATTGATGGCTATCGAGGTACGAAGGTGACACACCTAGTTGGGCCAAAATCGGATCATGCCCCGCTTTTCATAGAGTGGGTTCAAAAGAAGAATCTGAGAAAGGGACGGAAGCATTTTATTTATGAGAAAATGTGGTGACGTCATGAGAATTTTCACCAGACGGTGGTGGATTAGTGGGCCTCTATCGGGGGTTTACAATTCAAAGAGAAACTACAGAATTTGGCTAGTCACCTCTCGGGGTTGGCCAGGATGAAGTTCGGTAGTCTTTCACGGCAGAAAGAAGCTATACTTCGGCAAATTGAGACCCTCGGCCATATGATTCAAACTGGTGAGTTTTTAGAGCAGTCCTGAAAGCTTACTAAAGAGCTAAATGAAATTTTGGCTAGAGAGGAAGTTATGTGGCCTGAACGTCAAGGGTGGATTGGCTGCAGCATGGGATCGTAATACACGTTTCTTCCATCTTAAAGCTACTGTGAGGCATGCAAGAAATACTATTAATGGAATTGAAAACAAGGATGGTGTCTGGGTAACAAAAGATGAACATATTACCCATAGCCTTGAGGATTATTTCTCTACGATCTTCAACTCCACAAATCCGACGATGCATGAGATTAATCCGCTTCTTCACCATTCTGTTGAGATGATTTCAACCCCGGATATAGAGGCTATTAAGAAAGACTATTCGGCCGAAGAAGTTCATGGTGCTCTTTTCCAGATGGGACCAGATAAGGCTCCGGGGGAGGATGGTTTCACTGCTGGTTTCTATCAAAAACACTGGGAGAAGATGTCACAAAGGTTTGTCTTGGTATTCTTAGTGAGGGTCTTAGTATTGAATCTTTTAATTCTACTATTATTACTCTCATCCTGAAGACAAAACAGCCTCGGAAAGCTAGTGATTTCAGACCTATTAGTCTCTGCAATGTGATTTATCAGATTGTTTCAAAAGCGATTACAAACCGCCTTTTAGACTGTCTTGCAGGGTCTTATTGCGGAGAATCATATTGCTTTTGTATCGGGGCGTCTAATCACTGACAACATCCTTACAACCTTTGAGATGATTCATTCGTTGAAGACAAGGAAGAAAGGCAAAGAAGGCTGCTTAGCCTTCAAAGTTGATATGAGCAAGGACTACGACAGGGTAGAGTGGAAATTCCTCAAAGAGACAATGTTTCATATGGGCTTCGGTCCGCGTTTCATCTCGGCCGTTATGAACTGTGTGACCTCAATCTCGTACAGTTTCGTTCGTAACGGAACGGTTACGGGTCATGTAACTCCTGAAAGGGGTTTGAGACAGGGATGCCCTCTTTCTCCCTATATCTTTATTCTTTTCCTTGCGTTGTCTAGAGCGGTAACTAGTGCAGTTGAAGATGCAGATATTGACGGGGTTACTGCCTCGAGGGGAGGACCAGTGGTCTCCCATTTATTTTTTGCTGATGACAGTCTCTTTTTTAGACAGACTAATAAGGAGAATGTAGCCAAATCGCTTGAAATTATCGAGATGTAGGGCCGAGCCTCGGGACAACAGCTCAACCTGTCCAAGTCGGCTATTGTGCTCTCCACAAACACCCCTGCCACAATTAAACTGGAAATTATGGAGCAGTGCAGTGTGGATGAGGTAACCCAGTACGGCAAATATTTGGGGCTTCCTACAACCATGGGGAGGAAGAAAGAAATAACCTTTGCGTATCTGTTTGATAGATTACATTCGAAGCTTAAAGGATGGAAGGAGAGCACTATGTCCTCGAGTGGTAAGGAAGTTCTCATTAGAGCAATAGCTCAAGCTCTGCCTACGTACGCTATGTCCAGTTTCAAACTCCTAGATAATGTATGTGACCGTATGGAACAACTTATCAGACAGTTTTTGTGGAGTAACGCAGAAAACAGGAATGGTCTAAACTGGATTAAGTTGGAGCGCATTCAACTGCAAAAAGAGCAAGGGTGGCTATCCATTAAAGATCTCGAGTTGTATAATGATGCTATGCTGGCCAAACAAAGATTGACAATTCTAAGGTACCCGAATTCTCCCCTAAGCAGGGTTCTTAAGGAAAAATACTACAAACACAAAGATTTTATGCAGGCTGAATTGGGGCGTGGTCCATCTTGTTCTTGGAGAAGTGTTCTTGTTTGCAGTAAGTTGTTGGCTGCGGGTTTATGATGGAGAGTGGGTGACGGAAAAAAAATCCGTGTGTCGGACAATTGGATCCCACCGGAACCATCGTTTAAACTCTATGTGCAACCAGCAAATCAAGATCTTAGAGTTGAAGATCTCATCGATAGTGATAAAACTTGGACGTTACAAGCTCTCAATGATAATCTTGTACCGGTAGATGCCGAGGACATCAAATGAATAGCGATTCTGGTTAATCACTGCGAAGATAAACTTATTTGGCACTACTCGGATTGGGGATACTACACGATGAAGACGGGTTATCTCCTTGCTCGGAGGATCAAAACTAGTGCTGAGTTGGAGGGTCCGTCTGATCTCTCGGCAAAGGCGTTGAGAAAAGTGTGGAAGATCAAAGTGCCTCCCAAAGTGCAACACCACTTATGGCGTAGCATATTCAATGGAATCACAACCAGTGATAACCTCTTTAGAAGAATCATAGATGTCCCAAATGTGTGCTGGGCATGTGGTTAACGGGGGAATCCATTACTCATGTCTTTGGGACGTGCTCGGTGGCCCAGGAGGTGTGGAAAAATGTTGAGCATGGTGCTTTCTTGATAAAGCAGACGTCAAACTTCCCAATCTGGGCTAGCTACTGGTTGGAAATGCTAAGCCCGGAAGAACTCATCCCTTTGGCTGTTACGGTATAGTGGTTATGGAAGGCGCGAAACAGTTCAATCTTCCAAAAAATATCTTTCTCCTCTGACCAGATAAGCATGAAGATTACCCAATCGATTAAAGAATTCAGCAGTACATTATGTAAGAAGACGAGAACAGAGTGTAATACGAAGCGAAAGCTCCTTTGGTCCCCTCCTTCCTTGGGCTGTTTGAAGGCCAACTTTGATGGGGCCTAGAGTGTTTTAACCAGAAGAGCTGGCATTGGTGTGATCATCAGAGATTCCTCTGGTTCCGTCGTCGGTGGAGTAGCGCGATCGGTTGAATGCGGCTTGTCTGCAAAACATGTCGAGGCACTGGCGGCTTAAGAAGTCGTTCGTTTGGAAATAGAGCTCAATTTTCAAAGGCTGATTCTGGAGGGGGATGCCAAATTGGTTATTGACCAATGTAGATAGTGCTTTCCAGACAGACAGATCACAGCCATGTGGCAGTCATCCAGCACACCTAGCTGTGCTCCACATACACTGGATCACCACCCGCGCTGATCCACGTGGGGGCTGCAAGACAGGGCCCTCCCATACCAACACGGGACTTGTAGGGACTTAAGTGGTTTGGAGGTTAGAGAAAGATATGTTGCGCGCGAGCGACAACCCAGCCCGTGCGCGACCCTTGTTAACTGCCTTAAGAGATTTACGGCCACGTGTTCCATAAACCCGATCAACCTCATAACGGTTCTGGTATACGCGGGCGAAGTGCGTTACTGTCCCTATATATGTGGACGAACGTGCCGTTATGGTTAATGTAATTAAGCCGCCATTAATGGGCGCATTAACCCCCTACAACGATCACATTACCCACTATGTATAGGAACGTTAACCCTTCATTGCAATCAACTGATCTTCTGAACTACGCGGAAGCTCTGGCCAAATACTGTCTCTCTCTCACACAGTTGCCATTGTCTTACTCTCTCCCTACTCACTACCCCATACTTCCTGTGTTTCTCATTCTCTACTCTTGGTGTACATTTGAATCTTCCTCAAAGTATTTCTCCTGTACACATTTGGTGAACCCGACGTGAAACTTACTCCGGCTAGCAGCCATGTCTCACGATGAAGATGCCAGCAACCGATCTCCCTCTACCGAGACGACTTCAAGGGAGGAAACCCGCCACAATTCCACGGCGTCCGGTGGTACTCCAGCCCTGGAGACGTTGAATGCAACTCTCTAGAACCAGGCAAAATCTCTCCAGGCTCAATCTGCACAGATGGCCCAAATTATGTCGATTTTGGGAGCTCTTGCCCAGAATCTGGCACTGGGAACCGCTGTCGCTCAAGGAACCGGAACCCCTGTCTCTCAGGGAATAGAGGTAACGCCCACACCACCTAGATCCAGTTTACAAAGTCCACCAGCAATTGTCCAGCCACCTCCTACCCAGTGAAAAATTTCCCTGCCATCCCTCATCACACTTGCTTCCCAGTTACGGGGAATTCCCTTCAATATCCAACCACAATATCCCTTGCTTTCCCCACCTGTAGTTGTAAACAATATTGGTTACACTCCCAATCCAACTGCTGCATACGTGTCTCCCCCAGCTGCAATCCTTCCTCCTGTTGCGGGAGGGAGTGTATCAACAAGCATGACAGCCCTGGAGCAGCGTATAGACAATTTTCTGGCCAATCAGTGTTTTACAGACACCATCATCCCGAAAGTTGACAACGCGCCTCCTATCCCGTGCGAGATCTACTTGATGCCCAACCCTGCAAGGTACAAGGCTCGTAAGTGGGAGAAATTCGATGACGTCAATGGAAATTCCCAGGAGCATGTCATGTGCATCATTGATTTGATGGGGCCACACGGGGTTGATTCTAATCTGCTGATGCGCGAGTTCCCTAAGTCTTTGGGGAATGTCTCATATAAATGGTACAGGATGCTTGAAGCTCGATCAATAAAGACATGGGAGGACATGGTCATGAAGTTTTATACCAAGTTCTTCCAAGTGGAGGAGAAGGGTACGATGATCCACCTGTCGCGTATGTACCAGAAGCGTGATGAAGATGGAGTCATGTTCATCAAAAAGTTCAGAGCGAAATCGTTGTAATGCAGAGATGAGGAGGTCGAAAGCCGGCTCGTCGAGATATGTCTCCAAGGAATGCGAGACGAATACAAGGTTATTTTGATTAACTTACAAATGCCTATACTTTCAAACTTAATCGAATGTACAAAGAACGTAGAGCCTATAGTCGAGAGGCGGAAGAAGAAACATGCCCCTGAGCGATCCCCGGGAGGACCGATTTTCAAGATTGGTAGATTTAGCTACAAGACGGGGCGCGAGGCTGAAGTCAACATAGTTTCGCCGCATAAACAGCACAAGGTTTCGACCTCAGACGCCCCGCCTTTGCCATGTTCCCTTGAGGAGGTGATCGATCTATGCAAGCAATGGCGTAAAGATGGGGTCCTACCTCAACTTGAAAGGACACCCTCTATGGAGCAGTTTAGGGATCCAAAGTGGTGGGAATGCCATGGCAAATTTATGCACCTAACAGTTGACTGCAAGAAGCTCTGGTACCTTGTGAGAAGAAAGATGAAGGACGGAGAGTTGATTATAAGCGACCAGAGGTAGGACGTGCGCAATATTCCCCTTCCAGCCCATGCAGAACAAGAGCCGAAAGACAAGGAGGTAACCATGATCGCAATCATGGACTTCGAAGAGATTGCAGAAGATGGGCTGCCTGTTGTAGCCGAAGTCTGTGACAAGGAAGATTATAGCATGGATAGCGAGGACTCGCGTCCCAACAGGATGAAGGGTTCGCATGGCTTCAGAAGGTTCTTTGACGACATAGGCTTTTTCAGAAAAGTGCAGGAAAGAAATGAAAAAAGCGATCCTCAGGGTAGTAGAAGACTTTGAGGAAGATATTGTTGTCTCCAACGGAAGGGTTGTCAGAGCCTCGCGCTCAACAGAGAAGGTAATGACCTTCTCTGAAAGTGATAAGAAGACAAATGCGAGTCATCAGAAGCCTTTGTAAGTTACAGCAGTGATCAACGATGTCGAGTTCAAGAGGGAATTCGTTGATGAAGGAGCGGCCGTCAACGTGGTCTCGCTCAACACCCTTAAGTTGGCAGGGATTTCTGAGAAGAAGATTGTCAGGCGCCCGTCCTCGTTCATGGGATTTGGAAGCAATTCCAGGATGACAGTAGGTTGGATTCGCCTAGGTCTCCAGATAGGGATTATAAAGTGTTCCGCCAAGTTCTATGTCATTGATGCGAACACTACGTACCACATGATCATAGGATGGGCGTGGATCCATCTCTTTGATGCGGTTCCCTCAACAGCTCAC
Source organism: Linanthus parryae (assembly GCA_023055425.1). Taxonomy (NCBI): domain Eukaryota; kingdom Viridiplantae; phylum Streptophyta; class Magnoliopsida; order Ericales; family Polemoniaceae; genus Linanthus; species Linanthus parryae. Next base: position 53,193,595 of record JALGPY010000005.1, read on the forward strand.
CAAGTGATGAAGGCCATTTGGAATGGCACGGTGGGTTAGGTACCAGCCTCGACAAACCTATTCAACCTGAATGAAGCGCATCTTACCGATGCGGTGTGGTTCACCGAGATGGCGGACGAACAGACACCTGGGCCACTCAACCCAACTCCTCTGCCTCGGTGGTAGGATATCAAGGATCATTCACCTGCAGGAGTGATGGTGACGAGGGAAGATGCCAAGGGGAAGGTGCCTGCATGCGAAGAGGTACCACATATTGATTATCAGAAGAAGAATTTGTACACCCTAAAAAGGGTTGTGAAGCATGATAAAAAGGGAAAGGAGATAGAGAGCTTTTACTCCAACGGAAAGAAATGCTACCGAATATGAAGGTGCGCGGGGGTACCCTTACCTCAACATGGGGATATCCCTTGGCAAATCAATCAACTTGAACGAGCATCAGAGGAAGACAAAATGAAGTCGGATCCACTGGAGGAAAATTTGAAAGAAGCGCCCGAGTGCATGGAGGACAAGCCAAAACCACAAAAGCAGGAAGTAAAGGAAGTGTTCCTAAGTCCATCTGAAGACAAGAAAAGGCTTGTGTTCCTGAGTGCGGATCTCAAGGGCGAAGAGGAAGCAAAATTGTTAGCATTGCTCACTGAGTACAAGGATGTGTTTTCCTGGGAATATGATGAAATGCCCGGCCTTGACACAGGTGTAACAATGCATATGTTGGATGTAGTACCGGGGTCCAAACCAGTAAAGCAAAGCGCGAGAAGCTTCAGAACATAGATTAATGTGAAGATTAAGGAAGAAATAGTTAAGCTGCAGAATGCCAAATTCATTGAACCCAATCATCATCCTACATGGTTGGCCAACATTGTGCCAGTGGTCAAGAAGAATGGGCAGCTTCGCATTTGTGTGGATTTTAGAGATCTCAATCGTTTCTGCCCAAAAGACGACTTCCCGCTGCCAAACATAGACCTGCTCATTGACTCTACCGCAGGTCATCAGATGTTCAGCTTCATGGACGGGTTTAGCTGATATAATCAAATTAAGATGGACCTCGAGGATGCGAGAAAAACTGCGTTCATCACGCCAGTTGGGGTCTTCAATTACACAGCTATGCCCTTTGGATTGAAGAATGCGGGTGCAACCTATCAGCGTGCTATGATGGCTCTCTTCCATGATATGATGCATCAGGAAGTGGAATTCTATGTTGATGATTTTGTCATCAAATCAAGAGAAGAAGCAGATCATCTGGGAGACCTGTGAAAAGTGTTTGAAAGGTGCAGAAGCTTTCAACTGAAGATGAACCCGATGAAGTGCGCATTTGGTGTAACTTGTGGGAAGTTCTTAGGGTGCGTGATCCACCGCCATGGGATTGGGCCTGACCCTGCGAAGATCTCAGCTATCACCAGCATGGCGGCACCCCATAATCAAGACGCATTTGGGAAGTTGAAGGATTTATTGACATCTCCCCGAGTAATGATTGCACCTCAATTGGGGTCGCCGCTTCTGTTATATCTGGCATCGACAAGGAAATCTATTGGAGCATTGCTAGCTTAAGAGCATGAGGGGCAGGAAAGGCCAATCTATTACATCTCTCGCGTGGTACAGCCGGCTGAGTCCAGGTACACTGATATAGAGCGCCACTTCCTTGCTTTATTTTTCGTAATAGAAAAGTTAAAACATTTTTTTGCTTCTCACAAAGTCGTGGTGATCACAAAGAGCGACCCCATCCGGTACTTGTTGAGCCATTCCTCTCCCTGTGAAAGGCTAGCAAAGTGGTACATGACTATCTCGCAGTACGACATCACGTGTGCTCGTCCAAAGGCAATTAAGTCTCAGGCAGTTGCAGACTTGCTAGCACAGTTTCCACATAACAATTATGAGCCAATGATAAAGGAGGAGCTAGAAGGGCCCGAGATTTATGAAATTGAGTCACTATATTGGAAGTTGCATTTCCATGGCTCATCGACAAGAAAAGGAGGAGGAACTGGTATTGTGCTGACCAAGCCAGACAGGGAAGTCATCCAAATGTCAACGCAGTTGGATTTCCCAGTCACTAAAAATGAATCAGAATATGAAGCTTTAATTGCAGGGCTCCTCGCAGCTAAGACATTGGAAGTGAACAATTTGATGGTCATGGGGCATTCAAAGCTCATTGTTAAACAGGTCTCAGGCGAGTACGGCTGGAAAGAGATCAATTTACTGCCATACAGGACTATGGTTCAGAAACTGGTGCAGCAATTCCATGATGTCAAGTACGAGCATACACCCAGAGATGATAACCGGAACGCATATGCTTTGGCCACCTTGGGATCCAATATCAGTGCAGAAAAGTGTCCAGCAAGAATTTTGATTGAAGTTAGAACTCTCCGGCTCTAACACAAGAGGTTTGCGAAGAGGAGCCCATAGAAGCTGAAGATTGGAAGAAGTCAATACTGCACGCGATTGTTGAAGGAACGAGTAAAGAAAATTGGCCATTCACAAAGGGGTACTGCGTGCATGACAACTCCCTCTACCTTAAGGGACCAGGAGGAGTACTCATGTGGTGTGTTTCGCAGTAGGAAGGGCAAGCACTACTAGAGAAAATTCATCAACACTCCAGCGGAGAAAATGAGTGTTTATTTATAGAAAGGCTCATAGATATGGGATTCCCTGGCCTGAGATGTCAACACATGCTGCAATCATTCAAGGGAACCGCGAGAATTGCACATTGGTCAAAGATTCCTAGAAATTGCTGCAGTTGATGACGACACAGATTGGAGGAAGCCACTGTTTGCTTACTTGACAAAAGGAATTGAATCGAATCAGAGAAAGGAAGCCGAAAAGCTTAAGATAAAGGCTTCCAGATATGTCGTTAAGGAAAATATACTATGGCAAAGAGGTCACGAGGGGAGCCTGCTTAGATGTCTGGATAGCCAAGAAGCGCAAGAAGTGATGGATTTGTCCCATCAAGTGGAGCACCAATGAGGCACGAATTTATTCAGACAGCTCCTCACCGTTGGATACTTCTGGCCTACAATGGAAGCAGACTGCCGCACCAAGGTCAAAAGGTAAGAGAGCTAACACAAGGTACAAGGAAAGGATCGCTCGCGCATACAACAAAACCGTTCAGCACCGAGACTTCGCGGTTGGAGACTTGGTCTTACGAGCTTCAGATCACTGTATGCGGGAAGCAGTCCATCCTAAGTTCGCGTCTAATTGGGAAGGACCATTTGAAGTCAAAGAGGTTTTTGACAGTAGTTACTGCACCATTAAGAGACTTCATGGGACTAAAACAACTTCAAGCTCGATCAACATGCGATGGATTCAAAAGTATTATCCCTAGCTTATCTCTTTACATTCGATTCCAAAGTTCTGTTGCTTTCATTACTTTCGATTCAAAAGTTATGTTGCTTTCTGAAAGCTCTTGTGTATTTTGCATTGATTCCTCCCATATGAGGAATCTAATTCTCATGCTCCTCCAATATGAGGATGCCTTAATAATAATAACTCTCCCTTATGAGAGAACTTTATTAAACTTTGGTCTTGTTGCTTCATTTACTTATTTTTTCATATATCTGCCAATCCGTTCAATGCCTATCTGCCAAGATAGCAGCCATAACAAAAATGATCCTATGCGATCCAAAGCCTATCTGCCTAGATAGCAGCCATAACAAAAATAATTCTATGTGATCCAAAGCCTATCTGCCTAGATAGCAGCAAAAACAAAATATGATCCTATGCGATCTAAAGCCGATCTGCCTAGATAGCGGCAATAATAAAAATGATCCTATGCGATCCAAAGTCTATCTGCCCAGATAGCAACTCATTCAAAGATTATCTGGCTAAACTACAGCAGTAATAAAAGGCTTGTTTTATTATATGGCAAATGAATGCGCGAAGTTACGATCTATTGTAACAGACAAAACAGCAAATGAAAAGGCATATTTTCAAAACAGTCAAATTCGGCTTACAATTTATCTGTCTAGATAGCAGCTTAAAAGCAAATATTATAATGAGGAAAAGTTTCCAATCAAAATTCTAAAGCTACGAACACTAAAGCTACAAAATGTGATGCTGTCGTCGACGTTCTCAACCAGAATAGGGCTCTTGATTCTACCCTTGCCATGGCGAGATGCCAGATGAACTTCATGTCATGAAGACTGCTGATGTGAAGAACAAATGGGAGAACAGCTCATGGGGCAGGAAGCTGATTGTGTGCAAGGAACATACACAATCACATGATACACCCTGACTGAAACAATGGTGGAAAATAGTTCTCCGCTGGAGAACCGGCAAAGAGGCACATCGTTCATTACTTGCTGGTAGTAGAATCGTTACAGAGTTGTGTCTTGCCAGAAAGTCACCGAAGACGAATTTTGCAAAAATAATAAATAAGAAAATATCTTTGTCCCAGCAGAAGGACCTACACAATGGGTCTTCAAAAAGATTAGGAGAATCAGAGATCTTTTCGTTGAATTTCTTGGGAGACATTTCTATAGCACAACGCACAAATTCAAACTTGGAAGCCCAGACCTGATATGAATCAACAAAGGTCAAGGAGAAATAAAAACAGTCATGAGGACTCACGGGAAATATCATTTTAATGAAGACCAAAATAGCAAGAAAGAGGGCTTATATAGAACTAAGAGGAGACCTTTCAGTTTCCTTGATGAGTCAGCATCGCCTCGGAAACAAGCAAGAATCAATGGGCCTATTAAAGGCTACGACGATACAGTAGCACGCCTTATTTAATAACTCAGGATCACGATGAGGATGGGGCCCACTGTGTGATAACCACGCCTTATTTAATGCATTGATGACACAATAATCCAGGTAATTACGACAAAACATGATGTGATGATCATTGCAGCATTGAAACGCGAAAGGGAGGTATTTCAGAAAACAAAAGCCAACATAGAAGTTCAAGTGCTTGAAAAAATAATATTACAGAGCATACAGATTTCAAAACAAGCCCTTGTCTAAAGGATCTTCCGGCGATAAGAGGAGCGAAGCTTTCTCCGCTTTGTCAACTGCTTCAGATTTTCATAGCTAGCCTTCATCGTGTGGAAAAGCTTGGCAGCCTCTTCAGCTTTCTTCTTTTGCTCCTCCGCCTTTCTCTTCTCTAGGGCGAGTTTGCGATGGCCATACTTCAACATATCAGAGTTGAGAATTTGGGTGTTTCTATTAAAGAGAAAACCAAAATTCAACTTGCCCTGGGCATTAATTTGAAGCTTTTTGCATGTCTCAAAGAGCGTCCGTCATTCTGAGTTGAAATGGTAGCTGGAGTTGTCACAGATAGCTGCTCCACAATCCAAATGGCTTCATTCAAGAAAAATCTCCTGTCAAAGGGACCCAACTCCAAAGCTCTCGCAAATGACCTTGGGTACGCTAGGCGCATTTTATAAGCCAGTCCATGTCGAAATGTCTCATACCTAAGGGAGTGACAAGCTTAGATGTGCGAATATTAACAAAGAAATGCGGTAAGTACAAGATATGATCATAGTATAGCATACATGTCCCTTCAATGATTTGGCGCAAGGTGGGGATGCGCACAGCTGGAGTTGTTGAAGCATTCTCTTGCTGCAGTGTTCGATTATCAGCTTAAACTTCACGTTCATTGTAGTCTGCTGGGATGATGTAAGTATCAGCACGTGCGATTCCTGTCGTGGCCTGCGAACCCCACAAACTCCATGCAACAGGAACTTGGCAGAAGTCCATTTCGACAGAAGGAATGACAGGGTTCTGCTGAGGAGCATTGGAACCACTAACTTCAGCGGCAGGAGCAGCAGGTGGGCTTGTTTCAGGATTATGTGTTAAGGCATCCACACTTGCATGCGACGACTGCATAACATCTTGATCAGTTGCTGTCTGCTCAAGGACTAGTTCACTTTCAAGTCCTTGTGGCTCAGGAGCGCTAATTGAGGCATCAACATCCTCATGAGATGCTTGGTCTTCCATGGTTTGTTCATTTCTAAGAACTTCAGCTCCAGCACCCTCTGCTTCCATCTCTTCCCCTATACCATCTTCACCTGCATGCTCATCTTCAACACCTTCATCTCGCATCTCAGTGTCAAGACCATCATCTTCAGACACTTCAACTACATCTTCCAAAGGCTCTCCCGCATCTTCTACAGCCTTAGCTGGCTTTTCTTTTTTGAGCTCTGCTCTAGAACGCGAGATATGGGAGAATGACTTCTTTTCTCAAGAACCATAACGTCATCAGGACTATTCTGAGCGGTGACCTGCGCAGCAGGAACGATGGAACTTGTTAAGAACCCAGGCCTGTTGGTATAACTTCTAGGAGGAGAGATGAGCTGAATCTCGCACGACAGAGGGTCACAAGGATCAACAGCAGGGCCATCTACAATTGCCTCATCATTGGCCAATCTCGCAACTGGAGCATCAGCAGCCATGCCTTGCGCATTAGTAGGATCATTTGTAGCAGCAGCAGGCTCATTCGAAGTAGCATCACCTACAAGACAAGTTTGGACAAGTCATTGAGGTAACTCGCGTTATGAATTATTTACTATATTTCATTCTATGTTTTGATCAAAAGCGAGCACCTGCACACTTATGTGGGATTGCATCTCCAACATCGTATGATATGGATGCGACACCTTATCCTATGGATGTTTCCTCGTCTATCACATCCTTAAGGTGTGCGTGACGTGACGTTATATGAAAGTTTGTTATAATATGGAATATTTCGCTAAGCTTTGCTTGCAAACATTGTTCAAATTTTTACCTTAGGGTTCGCCACATTTGCCCACTAACCATCAGCGAATGTCATAATTAGACAAATCGTGCTTTAATGCACCAAAAATTAAGTCTTGGTAAGATACGACAAGATTAAAAATCGTACCTTCTTCATCACCTGCGATCTCCTCAAAATCGTGTTGAGCTCGTTCCAAGGCAGCTACGCTCATGCTACCAGCATGCTGCTCTTCCAGACTTCTTCTTTTTACAGCCTCTATGTCATCTTCCTCGCGCTTCCTCCTTCTCTATTCGGCCTCAATAGTTATCTTCTTAGACTCAGCGATTATGCCTCGTCTATGGGTTAACTAGACGCATCTGAACGAGATTCCTTTGTCTTTCGGCGTTCCTTAGCCAGAAGATCACTGATGGTCTCAGCATCATCATCTGCGAAGGGAATATTTGTTTTAGCAACATTATTGTTGAAAATTTCAATTCAAAGAAGATTGAGTTCGTTTGGTTACCTTCTGAACTTTCTTCTTCTACTTCCTCTTCTTTTTCTTCATCTTCTATTTCCTCTTCTACTCTTTCCTCTTCAATCTCTTCCTCCTGATCATACGGGATGAAGTTGTCAACTTCAAGATCCTTTCAGGGCCTGCTCCGCATGCGACATTTGTCTTTGCCCTTAGGAGTAGGATCCTCCGTGGGCGGCGAAGTTGGAGCTTCTCTGGGTGGCGAAGAGATCTCAATCGCCTATTGCTTTTGCCTTTTGGCCTTCGGAGCAACCTCAGCGTCCACTTCAGTACTTACGTCTATCAGGGAACGAACGAATACGTCCATCTCCTCGCGCACAAGAGTCTCCACTTTGGGATCCATTTCCATGTTCAAGAAAATAATCTTCTTTTGCCTCTTTTCATGAAGAATGGAGTCAACCAGCGCAGGAAAACGGTCTTCTGATGCGAACCGCCTCAAGCAGCACTAAAAAGGAAAACTTATGTAAGGCATCGCATTTCAAAAAGAGATGTGTTTAAGGAAAGATCAAGATGTGTTATTTACCTTAGCAAAAGATTCGCTATATTCAATCATGCATCCAACTCCGCCCCTGACAGCGGTCATCTTCTCAGAAAGGATCACGTCAGGACATAAGTGACTTTTGTTGTCAAGCAAGGAATAAAATCCATATTCAGAGTCATTCAAACCGCAGATCTGACGGAAAGGGAAGATATTCCTCTTAATGGAAGGAGCCTTGCCGATGCGCGGCGGAGCAGAAGAAGCAAATCTGGTTTGCTGAATATTCTAGAAGGTAATCCAACTCTTAGTGGGGCGACCTTCGCGTTTCCCTGAAGGCTGATCGAAAGGTAGACTGCCAAGCAGAATAGATTTACACCTCTTTAACAGCAGTCGCTTGTAGCAGTCTCGGTTCACTGGTCTTTGCCAAACAGAAGGTGCCACTGCGTCATAGCTAAATTGTGCGGAAACACGAGTGGGTTCAGCATCGACCGTGATACGCTCATACTTATGCGATATCTCGAGGACATACTCAGCGAGAGCAGGCAGTGAGACTCTCAAATACCAGCAAACAAACTCTTTGAAACAATAAGCTCCTTTGATAAGAGTATGCTGAGAAATGGGGCCACCCTTAGCTGGGTACATGCTCCCGAAGAATCGAACATTCTCAATGGCATTAGTGTAAGGCCTAGCACTAAATTTTGCCCGATCATCGCAGTCCAAGCTCCATGAACACTTTGGCACTTTGGTCTTGTACCATTGAGCGGCTCTCCCACACCGAAGTGCGTTCAGCACCAGGAACATTCCAGGCTTTGGGCTTTGAAGGGATAGGAGCATAAGAAGGCCATCTTTCAAACACCCACATAGTGAGGAAGGAAATGTTGAAAAAGGTGCGCACATCAAGACGCCCGCGCGATTCTTCCATCGCAATTACAAGCTGATCCAATCGATGGTAGAGGGTTCCCAAAACAAGAGGCCCAAGTGCGACATTTTGACCTAAAGATAACTTGACTGCAAGGGGCAAGACGTTATAAAAGACCCCGTCGGATGAACATCGATCAATTACCACGAAAGCAAAGCACAGAGAAAGCCACACAAGGTTAAGTGGTACCCTTTCCCTTCGACATAGTCCTTTGCTTCGGAATTCTTCTGCAGTATTTCTTTGGTGAGCTTGCTATTTGCATAGTCCGAAAGAAGTATTGCACCCACTTGCCTCAGGTGTTCTACGCAGATGTGTCAACCAATTAATAAGTTCAAATAGGTTCCGCAGATGTCCAACGAGTAGAAATTTTCTTTACTTCTACTAAACACTCCTCCATTTGTGCGTATAAAGCAAGCTCTTCATCAGATTTTAGCGCGTCCAAGGGATCGAATTCGCCCATGGGAGAAAGGTCATATAGCATGTGCACATCTTCCAAAGTGGGGGCTACCTCAAACTCAACAAAATTAAAAGTGTGGGTTACAGGCGAGTATCGAGAAAAGAGGTTCAGAAGCATAGTCTGATCCAACTTCACAGCAGCACCTTTAGTGGCCCTAACAGCGTAGTAAATCTCAGCTTGGTTCAATCTAACAGCATGGTGGGTCAGCACATGATCGATCAACTCATCCATTATTTCCATTTTCTGCACGAAGGCCTGCGTTGAGATATCAGTGTGGGGGTAGAACCCATTTTCAAGACCTAATCTCACCACATCTTTGGCGTCAATCAAGTCCAATTCTGCTCGACTAGTTTAAGGGGTTAGCAACAACAAATCTTCGGTAGCAGGGTCTGGTAGATTCTTTACTTGGGCTCGGGCATGGTAAAAGTCTTCACCACCCAGATAGGGAGCCTTCTTCCACAAATTCTTTGGAAGATCAGGAATTTCCTCAGCCTCCTTCACATATTTATTTACCTTTGTTCTGTCCATTTCTACAACAAAGAAAGAAAAGAGAAAAAAAAAAGGGGAGTGGGATAAATATATCCAATTTCAGTTCTCAAATTCAAGGGCAAGTCTTACAAGTTTTGGAAAATTACCTGGTTTTAAAGAAGGCCAAGTTTCTGTGTTTCAAGATGAACAATTCTGGGTTCAAAATTCCAGAAAGCTATCCTTTTAAAAGTATCAGCCTTTTATGGTTTGGAACCTCTTCCACAGTTCCAAAAAATGGTGGATTTCAAGCGTGAAAGCTCAGGTTGTTCAAGACTTGAAAGTGCTTGGCTATTTCAAGGCCTTCAAACAGCTTTCAAAGCCTTGCATCAGCTTGAGAGGCTTGAAAATAGTGTTGGCTATTTTAAAGGCCTTGAACTGGATTCAAAGCCTTGAAACTAATAAACGTGAAAGTATATTCTCAGGGGGAGTTTTTCTATTAACTCTCTGATCTAATTTATTATCTCTCTTGCATATGTTTGATTACCTGTTGTTAGATGATGAAAGACAAATTGTTAAACATGTTTTGAATTGTATTATATCAACTGTTTGACCATGATAATGCATAAAATATTGTTTCTAAGTTTGCGGAATTGTTTCCTAAACTGGATTGTTGCAGATTTGGAAACACTTGAAGACTTTGATCCTGTGATCAATCAGACGTGTTTGACAGCTTCTCATATTGGTTAAATGAAGGTCTACAACAACATATTTGAAGATGATGACCATTCAACAGTTGGAGTAGATCTCAAAGTAGTCAAACTCTGTTGCCTACAAAATAGGAAGGTTGTTGCTGAAAATCTGGAGAGATTTGCAGAGCTGTTTGAAGTATTTAAAGAGCTCAAATTCGAACCAACAACAACAAAATTCTCAACGAAAAAATACAGAGAAAGCATTTTGGATTGATAAGCATCAAATAAGTTCTTCATCTCTTCCAATCCATACACAGAATTTCACAGCATTTCACTACAGTTTTCTACTTTAAAGTGATATTCTGTATAGAGCTATATTGGTAGATCATTTCTGTATTATTTCTACATCCATTCTCAAGGATTGTTCAAGGTGAACAATAGAGAATTCTTAGTTAATCAGTTAGCTAGAGCAGGTACTAGACAGGTTAGGGAAAACCACAAGCTATAATAGAGTAAGGGAACTCTCTGTGCATGAGTTCTAGGGCTTAGCTTTTGATTAATAAGAATTAAGTTGAAAATCCTGCAGGGATCTAATCCCTGAGGTAGAGACGTAGGTCCAAGTGGACTGAACTTTATAAATCACTTGTCTTGTGCATTTTCAGTTCATATACTTTCAAAGCTTTGCAGCATACAAAAACTGTTTTTGTTTCAAGGGTTTGAACTTGTATTCAAGGCCTTGAAAAGGCTTACTTGTTCTATAACTTTCTGCTGCATTTCAAAGGCTTGAACCTGTGTTCAAGGCCTTGAAATTCTTTTTCTACACTAGTTATTCTACTTGTTAGCTAGTTTTGCAAAAAGTTGGCGTACTCTATTCAACCCCCCCCCCCCTCCTAGAGTATCATAGTTGCCTTTACATCAGCATACTCAAACTTTCAATTGGTATCAGAGCTTGTATCACCATATAAGATTTAACCATCTGGTGATCATGAGTAATGCATGTGATGGTGGCTTCTCACGAGGAAGAGCTGCTAACAGACCTCCTCTATTCTGTGGAGAAAATTTCTCTCACTGGAAAGCTCTCATGAAAATATTTATCATTGATCAAGATTTAGAGCTTTGGACCATTATTCAAAATAGACCTCATACTTTCTATACAGAGAAAGATGGGATCAGAACTCCCGAAACAGAAGACTCACTCTCCTCTTCTAAATCAGAGCAATTTTCTAAGAACTACAAGGCTTTTAATATTTTGTATTGTGCTTTGAGTACAGATGAATTCAACAGGATCTCTGGATGCACAACTGCTAAAGAAATATGGGATAAACTTGTGGTTACCTTTGAAGGAACCAGTCAAGTCAAGCAGACCAAGATCAACATCTATATCGGTATGAGCAGTTCAAACTGAATGCACATGAGTCCATTAGAGAAATGTTCAAAAGATTCCCTGATATTGTCAACAACCTTGACTCACTGGGAAAACATTTTTCCAATGAAGAAACCGTCAGGAAGATACTCATAAGTCTTCCAAAGGAAAAATGGGAACCAAAAACCACAGCTATTGAAGAAGCTCAGAATCTCTCAACTTTACAACTTGATGACCTACAAGGGAAGCTCCTGACACATGAGATATCTATGAATGAAGTTGATGGAGAACTCCCAGAAGGTGTAAAAAATCTATCCCTCAAAGCCAAAGAGAATGAGAGAGTTCAAAACCTTGAAACTAAGGATGGTGATGATGAAGATCCAATTGCCTGGATTTCCAAAGCCTTGACAAGAATTCTCAAAATGAAGAAAAACTCTGGAAACAAAGAATTCAACAGAGAAAGGCATAGACAATCCAGCAGCAAGGACTAAAAAGGTAAGTTCTCTTCACAAAACAAGTCAAAAGTTATGAACTGCTTTGAGTGTGGTGATGCAGGACACTTGATAAGAGATTGTCCACACAAAAAGAGCAACAAATTTCAAAAGAAAGGTCATGACAAAAGAAAGAGATCCATGATAGCTTCATGGAGTGATTCAGACAGCTCCAGTGAATCTGAATCTGAAGAAGAACATGCCAATCTATGCTTCATGGCCAAGCATGATGATAGTTCTAAAAGGACATTGAGGTAATGGTTAACTGTTTAATTTCAAAGCCAAAAGAAGCTCTTTCAGAATATCTCAAAACAATGCTTTTATATGAGGAATATTATCTGAAAGAGATCAGGCTTTTGAAAGACAAAGTACATGAGCAAGCAAAATAAAATTTACAACTTGTTTGCCTAAATTTGAATCTTGAAATCTCTTAGAAGAAAACTGGCAGTGATTTCAAGGCCTTGAAAACCAGTTTCAAAGTCTTGAAAACACAAGTCAAGGAAGTAGTCACTGAAAACTCCTCTGTGAATGACAACCTTGTTAATCTAAGACATCTTTTTGATGATTTAGAATGACAAACGACTACTCTTACTGAGAAACTTCAAGAATATGAACTAGTTAAAATCAAGCTTGCTGGTTCAGAACAGAAGTTGAACCTGATTCGTGGAGGAAGTTCACAGTCTGTTCACAAAGCTGGTATTGGATTCAATCCAAACTTTCCAATAAGAAACAGTACCAGATTTGTGAAAGTTGGAAACAAAAGCTCTCCTACTTGTCATTACTGCTGTAAAATTGGTCATGTTAAAATGACTTGTCCTTTTAAAAGAAGAGACCCTCACATAATGAGGAACACTTTTCCTTTTCAGCTTAAAGGACAGGTTAAGCATATTTGGGTTCCTAAAGGGGTTAGACCACCCAACATGGTTGATCCTGAATATGAATCCAAATTCCACACTTGGTCTAAAAGCTGGGTAAGGCAATGATTGGTGGTTGCAGGTTGTCACCAAGTAACAAAATTGGTTCATGGAAAGTGGTTGCTCAAGACACATGAGTGGAAAGAGATCTCTATTCTCAAAATTAAAGGAGCAATCAAAAGGTTCAATAACACTTTGTGACAAAGGAAAGTGCAATATTCTTGGTATTGGAAAAGTTGGTACAAACTCTGAAAACTCTATTTCTGATGTTTATCTAGTTGAAGGTTTGAAGTTTAATTTGCTTAGTGTATCTCAGCTTTGTGATAATGGAAACAAAGTCATTTTTGATAAAGAGAAGTGTGTGGTGAAAAATGAGAAATCAGGAGATTGCATTCTCACAGCCTCTAGATCAAACAATTTTTATACTTTTCAGACTAACAAAGTTGCAGGTGAAAGTTTGAAGTGCCTCAAGGCCTTGAAAGAATATTCAAAGCTTTGGCATAGGAAGCTTGGTCATATCAGTTTGCATACTCTACACAAATTGATCTCTAAAGACTTGGTAAGAGGATTTCAATCCAGCAAGTTCAAATAAGATGAGTTATGCAAAGCTTGTGCACAAGGAAAGCAGACCAGATGCTCCTTCAAGCCAAAGAAGTTTGTAAGTACAACTAGACCTATTTAATTACTTCATATGGATCTCTGTGGTCCAATGAGGACTCATACTCCAAAAGGTAAAAGGTATATGCTAGTTGTTGTAGATGATTTTTCTAGATACACTTGGGTTATGTTTCTCAAAGAAAAATTTGAAGCTCTCTCTGAATTTTCAAAGCGTTGTAGAGAACTTCGAAACATGAAAAACCTACCTGTAGCTTCAATCAGAAGTGATCATGGTAGAGAATTTGACCAGTTAGATTTTGATTTATTCTGTGATAAGCATGGTATTTCTCATAACTTCTCTTCTCCAAGAAATCCTCAACAGAATGGTGTAGTTGAAAGAAAGAACAGGACTCTGGAAGATATGTCAAGGACAATGCTTCTTGAGAACAAGTTGCCAAAACACTACTGGGCAGAAGCTGTGAATACAGCAAACTATATTTTGAACAGGTGCTTGATCAGACCTATTCTAAAGAAGACCCCCTATAAACTATTCAAAGGGAGAAAGCCAAACACCTCTTACTTTAGACCCTTTGGATGCACTTGTTTTATCCATAAAAATGGAAAAGACAATCTTGGTACGTTTGATGCAAGAAGTGATGAAGGTATATTTCTTGGTTACTTTCTGAATAGCAAAGCTTATAGAGTGTACAATAAAAGACCAAACTGGTTGAAGGGAGCATGCATGTTATTTTTGATGAAAGCTATGATGGTTCTTTGAGTGAAAGTTTTGCAGATTTGAACTTGAACAAGCATGAATCAGAGGAAGAGACTGAGAATCCACTTGGATTCAAGAAAGGCTCAGAAGAAAATAGAAGACATTTTCAAGACCTTGAAAACAGTTCTCAAGGCCTTGAAAATACAGCTCAAAGCCTTGAAAAAGATTATCAGAAGGATTCAAGTGACAAAGCTACTTCTTCAAGACCAGAGAAGATCTATGGTGATCTTGAACCATGGTCTCCAAGGAAGAGATTTAAATATCTCCCATCCCATCCAGCTGATAATATCATATCAGATCCAACCACTGGTACTCAAACTAGATCACAGTTGAAGAACTTATGTGCTTTTAATGCTTTTATTTCTCTTGTAGAACCAAAAACTGTGAAGGAAGCTTTGCAAGAAGCAGACTGGATTATTGCTATGCAAAGTGAGCTCAATGAGTTTGAGAGGAATAAGGTTTGGAACCTGGTTCCTGCACCAACAAACCAGTATCTCAGTGGTACCTGATGGGTATTCAGAAACAAGTTGGATGAAAGTGGCAATGTAATCAGAAACAAAGCAAGGTTAGTTGCTCAAGGTTACAATCAAGAAGAAGGTATAGATTATGAAGAAACCTTTGCTCCAGTTGCCATGTTAGAAGCAATTAGAATTTTACTTGCATTTGCATCCTACAAGAACATGAAACTATTTCAAATGGATGTAAAGTGTGCTTTCTTGAATGGTTATTTACAAGAAGAAGTTTATGTTGCAAAACCACCTGGTTTTGAAAATGACAAATTTCCAGATCATGTTTAGAAACTTGAAAAAGCTCTCTATGGTGTGAAACAAGCTCCAAGGTCTTGGTATGAAAGACTGTCAATGTTTTTACTTGAAAATGATTTCAAAAGGGGTTTACTAGACAAAACTCTTTTCATTAAGACTCATGAGAAAGATTTACTTGTAGTCCAGATATATGTTGATGATATACTGTTTGGAGCTACTAATGATCAGTTATGCAGAGAACTATCAAATCTTATGCGCATGGAATTTGAGATGAGCATGATGGGAGAACTAAACTTCTTCGTAGGACTTCAAATACATCAATTGAAGAAGGGTATCTTTCTGAATCAAAGCAAGTACACAAGAGACTTGCTAAATAAGTACAACATGGCTCAATGCAAGGAAGCCAAGACCCCAATGAGCTCTACGCTATCCTTAGACAAGGATGAATCTGGTCAGAGTGTCAATGTAAAAGAGTATAGAGGCATGATTGGATCATTACTCTATCTGACAGCAAGCAGACCAGATATTATGTTTAATGTATGCATGTGTGCTAGATTTCAAGCTGATCCAAAAGAATCACACTTAACTGCTGTGAAGAGAATATTCAGATATCTCAATGGTACCAAAGACTTAGGGCTTTGGTAAGACATTCTAACTTCTCTTTAAGTGGTTTTTCAGATGCTGACTTTGCAGGCTACAAAGTTGATAGAAAAAGCACCTCTGGAACCTGTCAATTCATTGGATCACCTTTGATTAGCAGCCATTCTAAGAAACAGAATTCAGTTTCTCTATCAACAGCTGAAGCAGAATATATTGCTGCAGGAGCATGTTGCTCACAAGTACTATGGATTGCTCAACAGCTAAGAGACATTGGATTTGACTTCAGAGGCATACCTATTAAGTGTGACAACACTAGTGCAATTTCAATTACAAAGAATTCAGTACAACACTCAAGAACCAAGCACGTTGATTTCAGACACCACTTGATCAGAGATCATGCTGATAAAGGTGATATTGTTCTTCAATTTGTTGATACTAACATGCAAATTGCTGATATCTTCACCAAACCATTAGCAAATGAGAGGTTCTCAGCTCTAAGATTGGAATTGGGAATTCTAATTAAGACTGCATTGGTTTAGGGGATCTTAAGGTAAGAAAGGTAAGTTATTTTTGTTTACAAAGGTTTGAATTGAGTTTCAAAGCCTTGAAAATCAGTTCAAAGCTTTGATCTTTTATCTGTTGCAGTGTTACAGTATTTCAAGGCCTTGAAAGCCTTTTCAAAGCCTTTAAAATGAATCTGTTACACTAATAGTCAATAAACTTGGATCATTCTATATTGGGTGATATCTCTGTAGATATTTGCCTTATATAGTCCCTAACCTTTTCAAAAATTTGTTTTCGCCAAAAATAGTATCAGTATATTCTTTTTCCAACGGCATAATAGTTTGAAATTTTCTCTGATCTTTGCTAATCTTTTTAGAATCAGAGTGATACTAGTTTCCTTTTGAAACTCAAACTCTTTCACTATTTATCCTCTTCTCTTCTCCTTCATTTCGTATCATTCCATCTCTCTTTTTTCTTCTCCCTAACCCTAATGAGCACAAGAAGAGCCTCATATCGAATCAAGATGGGTGGTGGTTCAAAACATGTCTCAGAGAAGAAGAGAAAAGCAGTAGTGGAAGAGGTTCAAGAGATCATTGAGGACACTTTGTCAAAAAGCTTCACTGAGGAAGACGAAGAATACTCACCACCCAAGAAGACAGTGAGAAAAGACCTAGCTCCAGCAAGGAAGAAACAATCTACGACATCTACACAAGATAAAAAGAAGGGTATCCATATTGGAAGCCATAAGAGAGACAAGAAGAAGACAGTCTCTGAGGTTAAAGGAAAAGGAAAAGAAATTCTTATTCAAGACTCAGACTCATACACTTCTTCAGGATCTTATGGTGTGTATGCCATGCCCAAAAAAGGAAAACTTGAAGGGAAACTTGACAAAGATCCATCCCAAGAGGCATCAAAAGCAGGAAAGAAGAAGACTGCATCTCCTCAACAGAAAAGGTTAGCAGTAAAGAAAAAGCTAAAGCATGGGAAGAAAGCCTTCGAAGGTCTCACTTTTTTATTCAACAGTGTTATTGAAAAGATCAGTTCCTTCATTCAGGCAATAGATGTGATCTCTCAAGAAATTCATACCAACAGTGAAGATAGTGAGGAAGAAACACGAGATCAGGAACATGAGAAGGACCCTTGATCTTGCCTATTAATTCTTCCACACTCTCTATGCTTTAATTATTTCTTTAATTTTTCAAAATTTTCCAGACACTTGATCCAACATCTTCTGTCTTTTTGATGAAAGTCAAAAAGGGGGAGAAAATTCTAGGTTTGGTTTCAGTTTAGGATTTTAGGTTTATTTGATGTTATCTGCTGAACTTTTTAGGTTTTTTTGTTGGTATCTAAATAAGTTGGATCTTTTTGGAATAACTGTGTCTTTAAATTGCAGACAAATCAGTTTATTTGGTTTTGTCTTTCATCAAGGGGGAGATTGAAAGCTCAGATTGTTCAAGACTTGAAAGAGCTTGGCTATTTCAAGGCCTTGAAACAGCTTTCAAAGCCTTGAATCAGCTTCAGAGGCTTGAAAATAGTGTTGGCTATTTTCAAGGCCATGAAACTGGATTCAAAGCCTTGAAACTGTTAAACCTGAAAGCATATTCTCAGTGGGAGTTTTTCTATTAACTCTCCGATCTAATTTATTATCTCTCTTGCATATGTTTGATTACCTGTTGTTAGATGATGAAAGACAAATTGTTAAACATGTTTTGAATCGTATTATATCAACTGTTTGACCATGATAATGCAGAAAATATTGTTTCTAAGTTTACAGGATTGTTTCCTAAACTGGATTGTTGCAGATTTGGAAACACTTGAAGACTTTGATCCTGTGATCAATCAGACGTGTTGAAAGCTTCTCATATTGGTTAAATGAAGGTCTAAAACAATATCTCTGAAGATCATGACCATTCAACCGTTGGAGAAGATCTCAAAGTAGTCAAACCCTGTTGCCTACAAAATAGGAAAGTTGTTGCTGAAAATCTGGAGAGATTTGCAGAGCTGTTTGAAGTATTTAAAGAGCTCAAATTCTAAGCAACAACAACACAATTCTCAACGGGCAAATAAAGAGAAAGCATTCTGAATTGATAAGCATCAAAGAAGTTCTTCATCTCTTCCAATCCATACAGAGAAGTTCACTGCATTTCACTGCAGTTTTCTACTCTGAAGTGATCTTCTGTATAGGGCTATATTGGTAGATCATTTCTGTATTATTTCTAAATTCATTCTCAAGGATTGTTCAAGGTGAAAAATAAAGAATTCTTAGTTAATCAGTTAGCTAGAGCAGGTACTAGACAGGTAGGGAAAACCACAAGCTGTAACACAGTAAGGGAACTCTCTGTGCTTGAGTTCTAGGGCTTAGCTTTTGATTAATAAGAACTGAGTTGAAAATCCTGCAAGGATCTAATACCTGAGGTAGATATGTAGTTCCAAGTGGACTGAACTCTAAAAATCACTTGTCTTGTGCATTTTCAGTTCATTTACTTTCGAAGCTTTGCAGCATACAAAAACTGTTTTTGTTTCAAGGGTTTGAACTTGTTTTCAAGGCCTTGAAAAGGCTTACTTGTTCTAAAACGTTCTGCTGCATTTCAAATGTTTGAACATGTGTTCAAGGCCTTGAAATTCTTTGTCTACACTAGTTCTTCTACTTGTTAGCTAGTTTTGCAAAAAGTTGGCATACTCTATTCAACCCCCCCCCTTCTAGAGTATCATAGTTGCTTTTACATCAGCATACTCACACTTTCAAAGCGTTTCTGGGTTTCAGATTCAAAACATCTCAAGAGAAAGGTACATTTACGAGAAGCATTAATTTAAAATTGAGCAAGCCAACCTTGTGCTATTGAAGCAATTTGAAGAAGTCGATTTGCAAGGAAGAACTGGTGGTTGATTATCTGGATTTGCTCTCGGAGGTTCTCTGAAAACATTTACTCTAGAGAGAAGCAGTAGCTTGCAACAATGGAGGATGAGGTGTATTTATTCAAATCCACAGAGGAGTCGCGTCCTTTCAGTGGTCGAATCGCAACCGTCACTGCCGAATCGGGCAATCACACGACAATGCTGATGTCACGGCTAAAACCCTAGGGGAACAGAAGGCACGACTCTAAGGATTCTAGGTCATAATGACACGCAGGGGGGCTGATTTCTTGTGCATTTGAATTGGTGCGTAGCAGCAACGCGCGCGCTGGTTCTTGCGCATTGAAGTCTATCCGATTAGCGTCTCCACGCGCAAAAAGGGGGCTAATGTAGATAGTGCTTTCCAGAAAGACTGATCACAGCCACGTGGCCGTCATCCAGCACACCTAGCTGTGCTCCACATACAGTGGATCACCACCCGCGCTGATCCACGTGGGGGCTGCGAGACAGAGCCCTCGCATACCAAGACAGAACTTGTAGGGACATAGTGGTTTGGAGGCTAGAGTAAGATCTGTCGCGCGCGAGCGACAACAAAGCCCGCGCGCGACCATTGGTAACTGCCTTGAGAGATTTATGGCCACGTGTTCCATAAACCCGGTCAACCTCATAACGGTTCCGGTATACGCGGGCGAAATGCGTAACGGTCCCTATATATGTTAACGAACGTGCCGTTATGGTTAAGGTAATTAAGCCGCGATTAATGGGCGCATTAACCCCCTAAAACGGTCACATTCCCCACTACATATAGGAACGTTAACCCTTCATTGCAATCAAACTGATCTTCTGAACTACGCGGAAGCTCTGGCCAAATACTGCCTCTCTCTCACACAGTTGCCATTGTCTTACTCTCTCCCTACTCACTACCGCATACTTCCTGTGTTTCTCATTCTCTACTCTTGGTGTACGTTTGAATCTTCCTCAAAGGATTCTCCTGTACACAACCAAATCACCAGAGCTAGAAGGGGAGATGGGGTTGAAGATCTTTCTGAACAGAAACCATCATTGATGACATTCTTGACAAGGGGAGAAGATTCTCAGAGCTCACGGTCAAGTTCAGCCCCAGTTCTTCAAATACAGTGGCACACTTGCTGGCCGGTCATGCTAAGGATGTGAATGTTTCTTTTACTTTCGCAAACCGAAATGTCCCTAGTTTGCTTAAAAGTTGTATCCAACAGGACTCTGCTTGTGTAATGGACACCTCTTGATTTTGCTAATAGAAGTTTGTTCTAAAAAAAAAAAAAAAAATCATAATGTAGTAGTTTAGTGACATAATGTTTTTTGTAAAATTATTTTGGTTAGTATTAGAGGGCCCTTGTGTTCTACTTTCACCATAGGCTCCAAAAATCCTAGGACCGGCCCTGGCCCCAATACCCAAAACGGTCAATTGGGGCCATGTTCAATTAGATTTTTTATTTGAACAACCCATATTAAACAAACAAATTAAAACCCGCAAAATCAAACTCCAACTTCCTCAACCGTAGAGAGAAAAATATGTTCTAGAAACTTCTACCAGTAGAGTGAATACATCCAGGCCTACTTAGTAAATACTCCGAATTTTTCCGTTTAATACCCGTCCGTACGTATAAATGAAAAATACTTCCGTATTTCGTATTATTGCTGGACCTGATGAAAAATACTCGAACTTTTGACCAAAAAAGTTTAATACTCGTATTTAACGTTTCAACGTATAATACTTCCAAATAAAACTTCTTCCATACAAAATTGCAGCGAATAAATTGTCATCCAAAATATTATCTGTTATAGTAACTAGTTATTATTAAATATTTTCTTTCTATTTCCTTATTATAAATATTTTTTTGAAAGAATAATAGTGTAAAGAATAATATTTTCTTTATTATAAATATTTATTAATATAAAGATTTACAAGTATTAATTATAACACTGTAAAATTATTTTTAAAATAGGCATCTTTTGTCTTATGTGTTACGATATTAATTTTCAAAATGATTAAGAATTGAGATTAGGGAATGCGCAATATATTTTTTATAAAAGTTTTGATCAAAAATATTTTGATATTATTTTACATAAGTAATAGTCATGATTAAATAGCGCATTTATAAAAATGATAAACACGTGAGTACATGCTTTACAAATTATTTTTAAATATTTGATAAAAATATGAAAATATGACAATGTGGGACACAAATAACTCATTATATATGCTGAAATAATAAGAAATGCACCCGTATTTTTAATTCCGAATGAATAACTAGTATACGAATTATACACGTACATAAAGAATACTCAAATTAATCAAATTCCGTATTTTTAAGTCGAATTTTTACTAACGCATTTTTAATATAAAATCGTATAATACATGTACGTACCGTACCACGTTTTATTCCCGTCCCGTATTTTACTAACTATGCATCCAGGAACCATAGAGAAGGAATATATTCTAAAAACTCCTCATTATCGTCCATGCCCCTTTGGTCCGTTACGAGAATGAGGGTGTAAGGGCCCACATGCCTCAACCCGGAAAACGGCTCAGGTCATGTCCAAATTAGATTTTCAATTTCGACAGCCCAAACTATGCAAAAGAGATAAATCAAACTCCATCTTCCTCCACTGTTGAGAGAGAATATATATATATATAGAAAAGAGATAAATCAAACTCCATCTTCCTCCACTGTTGAGAGAGAATATATATATATATATATATATAGAGAGAGAGAGAGAGAGAGCATTCTCAGTATTCTCTCCATTACAGAGAGCGTCCTCATCACAAAAGAATAAGATGCAGTTCAATTGATGAACCTAATTCTCTCTTCAACTAGCACCAACGTAAGAAGATTCCATTTTGAAGCTGAAAATTGCCTATAAAAAGGAATCAGAGAAAGAGTGGTTTCTACAATAACTCAAACAAGTTAAGCCTTGTGTCCTTCAACTACTCTCTCGTAGCCATGGATCCATACTGCTGCAAGCTCCACGGCCACTCTGCCCCGGTGCCATACTGCTC
The DNA here is from genome assembly GCA_023055425.1 of Linanthus parryae. Taxonomy (NCBI): domain Eukaryota; kingdom Viridiplantae; phylum Streptophyta; class Magnoliopsida; order Ericales; family Polemoniaceae; genus Linanthus; species Linanthus parryae. Next base: position 53,215,703 of record JALGPY010000005.1, read on the forward strand.
ACGGGGGCCACCATGCCCAGCCCACCCACGGCCACGGTCACGGTCACAATCACGGCCACGGTCACGGCCACGGCCACGGCCATGGTCACGGCCTCGACCACGGTCACGGTCACCATGGCCACGGCCACGGCCACGACCACGGCCACGACCACGGTTACGGCCATGATACCCGCAAATTCAATTGGAAGCCTATTTTGGGGATGGCCGGCGGCATCGGCCAGGTGTTTAAGCCTAGTAGTAACAGCAATGGACATGGCAGCGGCGGTGGTAACACCTACTACCACTGCAACGGCAGGCGCATGATGAATAACAAGGAACATGGCAGCGGCAGCGACAATAGCGGCAGCGACAGCGACTAATGCTGTTGCGAATGATGGGGGGGTTAGCAGATACTACTAAATAAGGAAAAAAGGTCGGTCGTGTGACAAATTAAAGGAAGCAGCCGCCTGTCTTAATTGGTTACTAAAATCTTTTTGTAGCTGCTCTATGGAAACGACTTTTTTCTAACTAAATAAAATGCTAACTTCTCTTACCTGCATTCTACTGTTGTGCAAGTAATACTGTAATTTAGTCGACCAACTTTGGTATTGTGTTCTTCGTTTCTGAAACAGTTAATTTGATGGATACAAAAGTCAAAAAAAAAAAGAAAAAGAAAAAAGTTGGAAGCACCTGACGAGATGTTGATTACCGTGAGGAAACCACGCTAACTTACTCATTAACTCAACGCAGACAGATAGATGATGAGATGAAAAATTGATAGCTAGTTTACCGGCCAGGATGAAAAACACAAGTTCCTGGAGCTTACTTAAATGTTACTGTTATTGAAGCCATTTCCAAATTAGATCATCGATTTTGCCAAATCGCACAAACAAATAGTAAATCAAACTCCAGCTTCCTCCTCAACCTTTGAGAGAGAATTTTGCTGCTAGTAGACAGAATAAATAAATATCCTTCTTCAGTAAGCTCCACTATAGAGCATCCTCATCAAAAAGAATGAGATTCAATTGAAATGAGAAACTCATTATGCTAGTAAAGGATCCCAATTTCAGCTGAAAGCTGCCTATGAAAGGGCCTCAAACAATGGCTTTTAGAATACCAACACAATAGTCTTTTAAGCCCCTTTCTCTGTTTGCTTCCTTCAACTGTTCTCTCATACCCAATAGATCCATACTACTGCAGATAACATGTGAATGACATCGTTGCAGTTACTCTTTAAGCAACTCTCTTTACCTTGTTGTTGGCTGAACATATTAAACCCAGAGCTAATCCGATTCGATGATAATAGACTCGAATATGTCCAAACCTTGTTCATTATTATCAACACTTATTTGGGCCATTAGGAGGACGAGGGTGCAAGGGCCCAAATGCCCCAACCCAACTCCGTCCAAACGGCCCATTCTGGCTATGTCCATATTAGATCTTCAAATTTTACGGCCCAAATTGCACAAACAAACAAATGCCCACAAAATCAAACTCTGTCTCGTCTCTTTTTCATGATTAGAGTAGCCCGGCTTATTAGGATACGCCCGGTTTTGCTAGTATCAAGGGGGCGGTTGGCCTTCTTGTTTTCTTTAGTATTTCAAAAGCGCCTCGGACCATGGTTTGCAAGGCCCACAGAGCAGCTAAGAGCTCTTCTTTTGATAACCATCCTATGTAATATTGGATGTTTGTTGCTTTTGCTACTTCAGTTAATGTGTCCTAGTAGTAGTTGGTTGAACTAAATTGTCCGGTCCGTCTACTTGATGGATACTCTTGTCTAACTCGGTCTTCCCCACCCGTTGAGAGAGAATACATACAAGAAATTTATACTAGTAGAAAGAATATATATCCTTCTTTAGTATTCTCTATTATAGAGCATCCTCATCACAAAGAAATTGGAATCCTTTAGTAGCACATTAGTTTTTTACTAAAGGATTCCGATTTCAGCTCAAAGCTGCCTATGAAAGAGCCTCAAACACTAGCTTTTACAATCCCAAGAAAACTCCAAAAGAAGAGTCTATTAAGCCTTTTTTTAATTTGCTTCCTTCCTCCAACTACTCTCTCAAACCAATGGATCCATACTACTGCAACCCTAACCGGTACAACAAACACAGCCAATGTATACCAGAAACACGACCAGCACCTTCTGCCTACAACCTCTACGGCATGGTGACCTCCTCGAAAGGTGTTCAGTCAGTTGCATAGACAGCATGGTAACAGCTCTGGCCACGGCAGGCGCACGAACAAGAAAAAGGGATTTGGCTACGGCTGAAACACCCTGGAACGGTTCCTTGCTAGTACAAGCAAACCATAATCCAAAAGTGCTATATTAAACTAAAGGGACAAAAGAAAATCCTCCAACGTAGTTTGAAAGAAAACAAAGAACATTGTTTAATTCTAAAATGACATCATAAATGTGAAAGTCTACTAGCAGCTTCATCCAAGCCTTCAGCTCACATGTACGCGTTCCCCCACTTTATTCATAACCTGCGGACTTTCAAATGGCAAAAGTCGACGCAGTAAAAATTTGTCTGTAAAAATTAGATAAGCATATATACCACAACGCGTAAAAATTGAGTTTTGGCTTAAAGAGCTGAACCAAATGTAGTTGAAGTAACTTCACATTAAATCATTAGCTGAGCTTAGGCGTATTAGAGCCCAGCAGGTACGAATGCCCACAGAGAGGTCACAATGCAATAATATCATCATAATTAAAGGTGTCTCTTGGGATATCACAAATCCCAATTCACCCAGAGCGTTTGTAGGTTGTCCGACACTACCCCGCTCAAACCACATAGATAAAGGACCTTAAGTGTCGACACCCCTATATAGTTGTGACCCACACATGCATAGGTAGTACTCTATACCTTTCACAATATAATAAGAACCCATATAGGTAGGGTATGAAACCCGAGGAGGATCGTCTCACATGCACCTCCGCCCGAAGCCTTCACACGCATCCTTTGTACATCGCCCTATTTGATTTATCGTTCATTAAGATATGACATGATCATTCTAGTAACCACAAGTAACCTCATATTTTCCAAAGATGTATTTTCAAGAGAGAATTCAAAATTCAAGACTTACAACAGTTGTTCAAAACACAAGTAACACACGCCAAGACACATTTTGATAGTTAAAGTATTGTGCGCATAAAATTACTTGGAATGAGAGAGCTCGTCACACGAAAGCAAGCACTAAATCACTGCTCGTAGTACGGGTCCTCAATGAACTCACCTCCTACGAAATCTGAACCTACACGTTTAATATATCCTATTTATTACTCATACAAGGCACTCAAGCCATCTAGTGCTCCTACGTGCTATGCCATGCAAATTCTAAAACTTTGCCAAGCCATTAGAGCCCAAAGGATTGTAAAAGTTTAATTTCAAAAGTCTTAATACATATATATAATGCTGGCAAGATGATTTAGAAAATGTTATCTAATATATTACAAAGAAAATAATAAGTTGTCACTTCTAGAGGTCTCAAAATTATTCTAAGTAAAGTACCAATGCTATACTAATTATTTATTACGATAAAATCTATTTATCCATTTATATTAACAAAACAATAATAATGTGCTACTATAATATTAATTTTTGGAAAATTATACATATTCTAATTTACAAAATAAGTTTATGAAAGTTACATATAATACGCAAAATACATAAACTAGTAAACAAGTTTAATAAACAACGACTAACTCCCTCCACTAACAACTAGTTATATGAAAAGGCATGCACCTCCCCCCCTATATATACAGAACAGCCCCATTAATTTCATAAGGGTATGCCCCAACAGTTTATGTAGAATTGTGACGACCTGTCACAGATTTATTAATAAAACTTATCGATTAACGATAAATGCGCGGATCAATATCAACCAATCTGACACTTTCAGACAGCCAAAAACTCACCAGCAGGACACACAGTCCTCTGAAAACACCACTTTTAATCAAATTTCTGAAATATCGGTACGTGACTGACTTATTTATAAAGTTACACCAATTCGTCAAAATGACAATTTTTGATAAATATCTGGTCAAAAATAATTAACAACAAATTACTAAAAACAGCTAAAAATAACATTTTTAACAAATAAATACAATTTTTTAACTACAACGCCGCGATCTAGTCGCACTCCAGCTCAACCTGTAAAACAAAGGGGTGAGCCAAACAGCCCAGCAGGTACCGCCTAACCACTGGCGTAGAAATCTAAAATCTACTTAACACAACAGCCAGTTATTACATATCAACATGCGGCACCAAATACACAAACAGTGTGATTTATCAATCAGCCAAACAATAATTTGATAGCTAAAAAGCTATAAAATCACATCAGCAGTTTATATAGATATACACTGTAACTGCAGGAAACTTAGAAGTTAGATTTCCCCTACCTGAGATTTGCAACCAAGTCAAGCACATGAAATTCTGTGACTGATGAAAATATTTCTACGGGATCCAATTTTCTTGGCAGCCACATAGTTGAACTTCAACTAAAGGGTACATACAATTTTTTTTCCAACATCACGAAAAGCTCCATAAACCAACATGATTCAAAAATCTCCATAGGTAGACAAATAGTTTCTCTATCTCTCTCTATTTCATCTCAGATTCCCAGTCGAAGCCCACTCACAACTCAAGAGCAGACATTTTCTCCTTTTTACCAAATGAAATGCTAAAGTCTTTATATTGTTTGACTAAAGACTAAAACCATTACTAAGCATACACTTTCAATGTAATAGTGACACATGGCAATCTGATCTCAAATTTTGCTTGATAACAACAAAAACATTACTTATGAAAATAAGACATTACAACATGGCTACACTGAATGTGACTTCAATAAACTTTCACACTTCATATTCATGTGGAAGTTTACATGCACACACATGCACGTTCATATACAATACGAAATCAATAAATATTATCTAAAAAATTTACATTTTTTAGCAAATTGTAACACAAATAAATAGTCATTAAATTATTTCATTATTATTTTTCAAATACTGGGTCTTACAATCTACCCAACTTATTGAAATTTCGTCCCGAAATTTACTTATTATTTTCAAAATTTTTGAAATCTTAACACTTATAAAATTCAGAAACAACAACCTCACAAATAGAAGTAATAATATCCATGCAAGCATATCACCAAACAAAACATGTATACTGGTTCATACATGCATAGAGTAGCATTTTGACTCTACTCCATTACAAACAAATCAAGTTAGCACCTCAAAAATTTTCTGCCAGTTGATATTCCAAAGTTGATAAAAGCAATCCACATACTTCAACTTATAACTCCAAAAATTACATCTTTTATCACCCAAACATGCATAGTAACACAGAACTTTTTTGACATCAAAGACAGCATGTTCTCCAACTTTGCATGTAAAAGTTCCATGCACTTATTCATGCAAAACTTTCATGCAAACAAACTCTAAAAAAAAATTGTAATCATATCCTGTTTATCCATTGTTTCGTTCTTTTCTCTTTAAAACATGTTTTTTATAAAAAAAAATCACGTACCACCACGTCTCATCACCTCTAACACCCAAGCAGTACTAGACCGTGTACCCCTAGCTCGACAGTGAGGTGGCTCACAAGTGTGTACCACTCGTACAACACTCGTCACAGACACCCGCCAAAACACCCGTCCAGTCCAAGATACACTATACATACCTCCGGTTGGGTCAGGATCTGATACCACTGTGACGACCTGTCACACATTTATTAATAAAACTTATCAATTAACGATAAACGCGCGGATCAATATTAACCAGTCTGACATTTTCAAACAGCCAAAAACTCACCAGCAGGACACACAGTCCTCCGAAACACCACTTTTAATCAAATTTCTGAAATATCGGTACGTGACAGACTTATTTATAAAGTTACACCAATTCGTCAAAATGACAATTTTTGATAAATATCTTGTCAAAATAATAATTTACAACGAACTACTAAAAACAGCTGAAAATAACATTTTTAATAAATAAATACAAATTTTAACTACAACACCGCGATCCAGTCGCGCTCCAGCTCAACTTGTAAAACAAAGGGGTGAGCCAAATAGCCCATCAGGTACCGCCTAACCACAGGGGTAAAAATCTAAAATCTACTTAACAAAACAGCCAGTTATTACACATCAACATGCGGCACCAAATACACAAACAACATGATTTATCAATCAGCCAAACAATTATTTGATAGCTAAAAATCTATAAAATCACATCAGCAGTTTATACAAATATACACCGTAACTGCAGGAAACTTAGAAGTTAGATTTCCCTACCTGAGATTTGCAATCAAGTCGAGCACAAGAAATTATGTGGCTGATGAAAATATTTCTACGGGATCCAATTTTCTAGGCAGCCACATAGTTGAACTTCAACTAAAGGGTGAAGGGAAAATTTGACGTGATTTATCCTGGACCACGTGATTTATGCAGAGAACTAATCATAGGCATTCAAAAAATTATTGTGTTAAGTTAGCTTGCGGAATAAAACTTACCACAGTCCATCCGGACTGGACGACGCGAATTCTGAGACTTTGACCAGCCACTGACGAAGCTTTGTTCTGAATCTGATACCGGGACCTATGCCATAGCGTCCGTCTCGTCGATATACACGATTTTCATATATGACTCGTCTTCATCCGACATCCGGAGCTCCAGTTATGCTCCGAAAACCGAATTCAGATCCTGCTAAAAATCAACTGCGGACAAGAAATTTTGACCGGCAATATCTGGAGTTCTACAACTCCAATCGACGCGCCGTTTCTTCCTGTCTCTAATGTTTTTCTAGATCTACAACTTTCGTGTTTTACCAAAAGCGATCCGAGATCGTGATCTAGGCCTAAACACCCAAAAACGGAATCTGGTATGTCCGGAAGCCTTCCAACGTATGATCCAAGCTCCGATTCAAGTTCAATGGTGATTCGTACATGAAAATCTCATGGATGCACAACTGGGGTTTTCTCTCTTGTGTGGAAAATATGTATGATCAATCATCCTTACTTAAGAACTATGGTGGACTATTTATATAGACATATTACTAACCATGATATTAGGAATACTCATAATTGCACACAAGTCCCTTGTAGGAAAACTTTACATAGCAAGTCCCTCCCTACAAACTTTAGTGTAGCTTGCAATTAAGTCCTAATCATATGGTTTATAGTAATACCCATCAACTATAAAATACCATACATAATCTCAATTTACATTCCACACACTTGAGACTCAAAAACACTTGTGAATCACATGATCACGCTTATGTTGGACTATGTTGGGGACCTCTGGAGAAAATAAATTAATCGGCTCACAATAATATATTTGAATTCATAATTCAACCCGAATTAAATTTAAAACTAATTATTAATTATAGTTTACTCCACCATAAAACTATAATTGCACTCTGACATTTATTCTCATCATTATGTATGAGCTCCTGTTATTAATATTAAACAACTCCCCACGTTAAGATTACAGATACCCGTTAATGCTGATCTACTCTAACTGATAATTTCAATCTCATCAACATCTTATGTATTCCCTAACCTATACCGCTCAACCCTTATTTGTTATGTCTGGTTACAAATAACCAGCAGGCCGGACTTGACATAACAAAACATAGTGAGCTCCTAGGAGGGTACATCATTCTCATACGCGTGGATTCCATGATTCATTTAGCTTTCACCAAATCATCACAATCATTATCCACATAAACAATCATAGATTAAGAGTTTCCAGTATTACCAATAATAATGAAATATTTCATTATCTCACTTCGGTCAGTCCGAGATAATTATATTTCATATGGCGGCCCTGCTCAACATACACAAAGTATGCTAGTGTAACAAGTTGAAACTATACTGTTTCCTTGACCGAGATGTGTCAATATAATGTTAAACTACAGTCGTTCCGACGGTTTTTCCAAAATCATCTAGACTGTGAACCCTTTCTTATATTTCATAAATAACTGACAATCAATCTCGCGCATGCCCGAACTCGTCTGCATGTCCAATTTTCTTAGGTATGGAACATTAGACTTTATAAAGCATATTTATATGGAAAATAATAAACAACATTTGCATACTCACATGTTTGCTAAATTAAGATGCAAACAGTTATCTATTAAGAATTATTAATTCAACCATAAATATGGCTTTCTGAATACAATTCCCAATAATCTCCCACTTATTCTCAAAACCATAAATTAACAATCTAGAAACCCTTCATAATCAGAAGTCTGAATCTATGTGTAGACTATATGTGATAAACTAGCATATCTGCTCTAAATCTTGTCAGATACCCGAGTATGCTATTATCACAGTCCACTAGTGTTCTTTTCTTGTAAGTGACTTAAAACTATTATCCATGCTAAAAGCAAAACAGTTATCCTGCCATATACTATACATAGTATACATGAGGCTCCACCTGCTAAAGCATGAGGAACTGCCTTTTACCTCTCCATCTAATCACGTGTTCTAAACACTGATTCTTAGACAAAGAAACTCCACACGCCATAAGCAATGACGTTCTCTTGGAGTCTTTGCATACTTGAAAGAACTTTACTGATATATGTGACTTTAGAAACAACCATCATTCTATTCTACCGATCACGCGAGAGCGCAAACCAAGAATCTGAATGGTTTCACCTAAAACCACAACCACAGACATAAAATCAAATTTTAATATGACCATAATAACAGTGAATCTGCAAAACAACGTTAGCACAATGCAGCCCATTCACACAATTACCGTATTTTAGCTGGACAACATGGCTTGAATAATCTAAGCATAAAATAAACGTTGGCTCTGATACCACTTGAAGGGAAAATTAGACGAGATTTATCCCGGACCACGTGATTTATGCAGAGAACTCTAACTGACAATTTCAATCTCATCAACATCTTATGTATTCCCTAATCTATACCGCTCAACCCTTATTTGTTATGTCTGGTTACAAATAACCAGCTGGCCGGACTTGACATAACAAAACATAGTGAGCTCCTAGGAGGGTACATCATTCTCATACGCGTGGATTCCAAGATTCATTTAGCTTTCACCAAACCATCACAATCATTATCCACATAAACAATCATAGATTAAGAGTTTCCAGTATTACCAATAATAATGAAATATTTTATTATCTCACTTCGGTCAGTCCGAGATAATAATATTTCATATGGCGGCCCTGCTCAACATACACAAAGTATGCTAGTGTAACAAGTTGAAACTATACCGTTTCCTTGACCGAGATGTGTCAATATAATGTTAAACTACAGTCGTTCCGATGGTTTGTCCAAAATCATCTAGACTGTGATTTGGTGAATTATAATACTCACATGTTTGCTAAATTAAGATGCAAACAGTTATCTATTAAGAATTATTAATTCAACCATAAATATGGCTTTCTGAATACAATTCCCAACAATCTCCCACTTATTCTCAAAACCATAAATTAACAATCTAGAAACCCTTCATAATCAGAAGTTTGAATCTATGTGTAGACTCGATGTGATAAACTAGCATATCTGCTCTAAATCTTGTCAGATACCCGAGTATGCTATTATCACAGTCCACTAGTGTTCTTTCTTGTAAGTGACTTAAAACTATTATCCATGCTAAAAGCAAAAGAGTTATCCTGCCAAATACTATACATAGTATACATGAGGCTCCACCTGCTAAAGCATTAGGAACTGCCTTTTACCTCTCCATCTAATCACGTGTTCTAAAAACTGATTCTTAGACAAAGAAACTCCACACGCCGTAAGCAATAACGTTCTCTTGGAGTCTTTGCATACTTGAAAGAACTTTACTGATATATGTGACTTTAGAAACAACCATCATTCTATTCTACCGATCACGCGAGAGCGCAAACCAAGAATATGAATGGTTTCACCTAAAACCACAACCACAGACATAAAATCAAATTTTAATATGACCATAATAACAGTGAATCTGCAAAACAACGTTAGCACAATGCAGCCCATTCACACAATTACCCTATTTTAGCTGGACAACATGGCTTGAATAATCTAAGCATAAAATCAACGTTGGCTCTGATACCACTTGTAGGGAAAATTAGACGAGATTTATCCCGGACCACGTGATTTATGCAGAGAACTCTAACTGACAATTTCAATCTCATCAACATCTTATGTATTCCCTAATCTATACCGCTCAACCCTTATTTGTTATGTCTGGTTACAAATAACCAGCTGGCCGGACTTGACATAACAAAACATAGTGAGCTCCTAGGAGGGTACATCATTCTCATACGGGTGGATTCCAAGATTCATTTAGCTTTCACCAAACCATCACAATGATTATCCACATAAACAATCATAGATTAAGAGTTTCCAGTATTACCAATAATAATGAAATATTTTATTATCTCACTTCGGTCAGTCCGAGATAATAATATTTCATATGGCGGCCCTGCTCAACATACACAAAGTATGCTAGTGTAACAAGTTGAAACTATACCGTTTCCTTGACCGAGATGTGTCAATATAATGTTAAACTACAGTCGTTCCGATGGTTTGTCCAAAATCATCTAGACTGTGATTTGGTGAATTATAATACTCACATGTTTTCTAAATTAAGATGCAAACAGTTATCTATTAAGAATTATTAATTCAACCATAAATATGGCTTTCTGAATACAATTCCCAACAATCTCCCACTTATTCTCAAAACCATAAATTAACAATCTAGAAACCCTTCATAATCAGAAGTTTGAATCTATGTGTAGACTCGATGTGATAAACTAGCATATCTGCTCTAAATCTTGTCAGATACCCGAGTATGCTATTATCACAGTCCACTAGTGTTCTTTCTTGTAAGTGACTTAAAACTATTATCCATGCTAAAAGCAAAAGAGTTATCCTGCCAAATACTATAAATAGTATACATGAGGCTCCACCTGCTAAAGCATGAGGAACTGCCTTTTACCTCTCCATCTAATCACGTGTTCTAAAAACTGATTCTTAGACAAAGAAACTCCACACGCCATAAGCAATAACGTTCTCTTGGAGTCTTTGCATACTTGAAAGAACTTGACTGATATATGTGACTTTAGAAACAACCATCGTTCTATTCTACCGATCACGCGAGAGCGCAAACCAAGAATCTGAATGGTTTCACCTAAAACCACAACCACAAACATAAAATCAAATTTTAATATGACCATAATAACAGTGAATCTGCAAAACAACGTTAGCACAATGCAGCCCATTCACACAATTACCGTATTTTAGCTGGACAACATGGCTTGAATAATCTAAGCATAAAATCAACGTTGGCTCTGATACCACTTGAAGGGAAAATTAGACGAGATTTATCCCGGACCACGTGATTTATGCAGAGAACTCTTACTGACAATTTCAATCTCATCAACATCTTATGTATTCCCTAATCTATACCGCTCAACCCTTATTTTTTATGTCTGGTTACAAATAACCAGCTGGCCGGACTTGACATAACAAAACATAGTGAGCTCCTAGGAGGGTACATCATTCTCATACGCGTGGATTCCATGATTCATTTAGCTTTCACCAAACCATCACAATATTATCCACATAAACAATCATAGATTAAGAGTTTCCAGTATTACCAATAATAATGAAATATTTTATTATCTCACTTCGGTCAGTCGGAGATAATTATATTTCACATGGCGGCCCTGCTCAACATACACAAAGTATGCTAGGGTAACAAGTTTAAACTATACCGTTTCCTTGACCGAGATGTGTCAATATAATGTTAAACTACAGTCGTTCCGATGGTTTGTCCAAAATCATCTAGACTGTGAACCCTTACTTATATTTCATAAATAACTGACAATCAATCTCGCGCATGCCCGAACTCGTCTGCATGTCCAATTGTCTTAGGTATGGAACATTAGACTTTATAAAGCATATTTATATGGAAAATAATAAACAACATTTGCATACTCACATGTTTGCTAAATTAAGATGCAAACAATTATCTATTAAGAATTATTAATTCAACCATAAATATGGCTTTCTGAATACAATTCCCAACAATCTCCCACTTATTCTCAAAACCATAAATTAACAATCTAGAAACCCTTCATAATCAGAAGTCTGAATCTATGTGTAGACTAGATGTGATAAACTAGCATATCTGCTCTAAATCTTGTCAGATACCCGAGTATGCTATTATCACAGTCCACTAGTGTTCTTTTCTTGTAAGTGACTTAAAACTATTATCCATGCTAAAAGCAAAACAGTTATCCTGCCAAATACTATACATAGTATACATGAGGCTCCACCTGCTAAAGCATGAGGAACTGCCTTTTACCTCTCTATCTAATCACGTGTTCTAAACACTGATTCTTAGACAAAGAAACTCCACACGCCATAAGCAATAACGTTCTCTTGGAGTCTTTGTATACTTGAAAGAACTTTACTGATATATGTGACTTTAGAAACAACCATCATTCTATTCTACCGATCACGCGAGAGCGCAAACCAAGAATCTGAATGGTTTCACCTAAAACCACAACCACAAACATAAAATCAAATTTTAATATGACCATAATAACAGTGAATCTGCAAAACAACGTTAGCACAATGCAGCCCATTCACACAATTACCGTATTTTAGCTGGACAACATGGCTTGAATAATCTAAGCATAAAATCAACGTTGGATCTGATACCACTTGAAGGGAAAATTAGACGAGATTTATCCCGGACCACGTGATTTATGCAGAGAACTCTAACTGACAATTTCAATCTCATCAACATCTTATGTATTCCCTAATCTATACCGCTCAACCCTTATTTGTTATGTCTGGTTACAAATAACCAGCTGGCCGGACTTGACATAAAAAAACATAGTGAACTCCTAGGAGGGTACATCATTCTCATACGCGTGGATTCCATGATTCATTTAGCTTTCACCAAATCATCACAATCATTATCCACATAAACAATCATAGATTAAGAGTTTCCAGTATTACCAATAATAATGAAATATTTCATTATCTCACTTCGGTCAGTCCGAGATAATTATATTTCATATGGCGGCCCTGCTCAACATACACAAAGTATGCTAGTGTAACAAGTTGAAACTATACCGTTTCCTTGACCGAGATGTGTCAATATAATGTTAAACTACAGTCGTTCCGATGGTTTGTCCAAACTCATCTAGACTGTGAACCCTTTCTTATATTTCATAAATAACTGACAATCAATCTCGCGCATGCCCGAACTCGTCTGCATGTCCAATTTTCTTAGGTATGGAACATTAGACTTTATAAAGCATATTTATATGGAAAATAATAAACAACATTTGCATACTCACATGTTTGCTAAATTAAGATGCAAACAGTTTTCTATTAAGAATTATTAATTCAACCATAAATATGGCTTTCTGAATACAATTCCCAACAATCTCCCACTTATTCTCAAAACCATAAATTAACAATCTAGAAACCCTTCATAATCAGAAGTCTGAATCTATGTGTAGACTATATGTGATAAACTAGCATATCTGCTCTAAATCTTGTCAGATACCCGAGTATGCTATTATCACAGTCCACTAGTGTTCTTTTCTTGTAAGTGACTTAAAACTATTATCCATGCTAAAAGAAAAACAGTTATCCTACCATATACTATACATAGTATACATGAGGCTCCACCTGCTAAAGCATGAGGAACTGCCTTTTACCTCTCCATCTAATCACGTTTTCTAAACACTGATTCTTAGACAAAGAAACTCCACACGCCATAAGCAATGACGTTCTCTTGGAGTCTTTGCATACTTGAAAGAACTTTACTGATATATGTGACTTTAGAAACAACCATCATTCTATTCTACCGATCACGCGAGAGCGCAAACCAAGAATCTGAATGGTTTCACCTAAAACCACAACCACAAACATAAAATCAAATTTTAATATGGCCATAATAACAGTGAATCTGCAAAACAACGTTAGCACAATGCAGCCCATTCACACAATTACCGTATTTTAGCTGGACAACATGGCTTGAATAATCTAAGCATAAAATCAACGTTGGCTCTGATACCACTTGAAGGGAAAATTAGACGAGATTTATCCCGGGCCACGTGATTTATGCAGAGAATTAATCATAGGCATTCAAAAAATAATTGTGGTAAGTTAGCTTGCGGAATAAAACTTACCACAGTCCATCCGGAGTGGGACGACGTGAATCCCGAGACTTTGACCAGCCACTGACGAAGCTTTGTTCTTAATCTGATATCGGGACCTATGCCATTGCCTCCGTCTTGTCGAGATACACGATTTTCATATATGACTTGTCTTCATCGGACATCCGTAGCTCCAGTTATGCTCCGAAAACCGAATTCAGATCCTGCTGAAAATAAACTTCGATCGACGCGCCGTTTCTTGCTGTCTCTTCTTCTTTTTGAGATCTACAACTTTCGTGTTTAACCAAAAGCGGTCTGAGATTGTTATCTAGGCCTAAACACCCAAAAACGGAATCTGGTATGTTCGGAAGCCTTCCGACGTATGATCCAAGCTCCGATTCAAGTTCAATGGTGATTCGTACATGAAAAGCTCATGGATGCACAACTGAGGTTTTCTCTCTTGTGTGGAAAAGATGTATGATTAATCATCCTTACTTAAGAACTATGGTGGACTATTTATAGAGACATATTACTAACCCTGATATTAGGAATACTCAGAATTGCACACAAGTCCCTTGTAGGAAAACTTTACATAGCAAGTCCCTCCCTACAAACTTTAGTGTAGCTTGCAATTAAGTCGCAATCATATGGTTTATTGTAATACCCATCACCTATAAAATACGAGACATTATCTCAATTTACATTCCACACACTTGAGACTCAAAAACCATTGTGAATCACATGATCACACTTATGTTGGACTGTGTCGGGGACCTCTGGAGAAAATAAATGAATCGGCTCCCAATAATATATTTGAATTCATAATTCAACCCGAATTAAATTCAAAACTAATTATTAATTATAGTTTACTCCACCATAAAACTATAATTGCACTCCGACATTTATTCTCATCATTATGTATGAGCTCCTGTTATTACTATCAGACAACTCCCCACGTTAAGATTACAGATACCCGTTAATGCTGATCTACTCTTACTGACAATTTCAATATCATCATCATCTTATGTATTCCCTGATCTATACCGCTCAACCCTTATTTATTATGTCTGGTTACAAATAACCAGCTGGCCAGACTTGACATAACAAAACCTAGTGAGCTCCCAGGAGGGTACATCATTCTCATACGAGACGTGGATTCCATGATTCATTTAGCTTTCACAAATCATAACAATCATTATCCAATATACCAGGATTGTTGACTCGCATTTAAATCTCACTCAATATATCAAAATAATGATTAATCAAGATTTGTTTCCACATAAACAATCATAGATTAAGAGTTTCCAGTATTACCAATAACAATGAAATATTTTATTATCTCACTTCGGTCAGTCCGAGATAATTATATTTCATATGGCGGTCGTGCTCAACATACACAAAGTATGCTAGTGTAACAAGTTGAAACTATACCGTTTCCTTGACCGAGATGTGTCACTATAATGTTACACTACACTTTTTCCGATGGTTTGTCCAAAATCATCTAGATTGTGAACCCTTACTTATATTTCATAAATAACCGACAATCAATCTCGCGCATGCCTGAACTCGTCTGCATGTCAAATTGTCTTAGGTATGGAACATTAGACTTTATAATGCATATTTATATGGAAAATAATAAATAGCATTTGCATACTCACATGTTTGCTAAATTAAGATGCAAACAGTTATCTATTAAGAATTATTAATTAAACCATAAATATGGCTTTCTAAATACAATTCCCAACAATCTCCCACTTATTCTCAAAACCGTAAATTAACAATCTAGAAACCCTTCATAATCGGAAGTCTGAATCTATGTGTAGACTATATGTGATAAACTAGCATATCTACTCTAAATCTTGTCAGATACCCGAGTATGCTATTATCACAGTCCAATAGTGCTCTTTCCTTGTAAGTGACTTAAAGCTATTATCCATGCTAAAAGCAAAATAGTTATCCTGCCAAATACTATACATAGTATACATGAGGCTCCACCTGCTAAAGCATGAGGAACTGCCTTTTTCCTCTCCATGTAATCACGTGCTCTAAACACTGATTCTTAGACAAAGAAACTGCACATGCCATAAGCAATAACTTTATCTTGGAGTCTTTGCATACTTGAAACATGAAGGAACTTTACTGATATATGTGACTTTAGAAACAGCCATAATTCTATTCTCCCGATCACGCGAGAGCGCAAACCACGAATCTGAATGCTTTCACCTAAACCCCACATATCACGTTTACTAGATAATCACACATTCACTGAAGATGTATATCCAACATTGTTTCCAATGAGCCATCCTCAACATGGAGCACAAGAAATATTACCAATTTTCGTTGCATCTCTTCTAAACACGAGATTCGTTAAGACACAAATTAAACTATGATATTTAATTTCCTGGTCAAAACGAATGCTGCAAGATCTGAATACTAGCTTAATCCCCATGTCAATTGACATCTTAAGTTCGTAGTTCACCTTATCTTGCACAACCAACTCTTTTGGTTGCATCATGTAGATGCATCCATCAAGAATTCCAATGAAGAAATCCATCCTGACAAACATCTTCCATATCTCATCACTGAAATGAGCAGCATATACGAACGAGAATCTGAATAGACTTATATATAGCTACCGGCATAATCAGCCTAACTTTTAAGGTTTACACCTTTCCGTCTACTCTTCTCTTTCTTGTGTAGGTCCATTTGCAACCGATGATTTTTATCTCACCTTGCAAATCTACAATGTCCAAAAGGTAGTTATACTACATGAATGTTATCTCAGATGCTACAGACTTATGTCATGACTCTGCATATTCAACATTCATTGTCTCTTCATAGTATTAGGACTGAGTTAAAACTTATCCAGGATTCAACTTATCCCAAGTAGCTCAACCAATGAGGTTGTCATATAACTCTCCCACTACGAAAATGATCTCTCATTTCTCATGTATTCAAAACAACATAAATTTATACTCCTTGTGTGTGTGTGTTATCTCAAAACTAACAACTTTAACATCTTCCTTAAGCTCCTTTAAAATAACTCTATGTTACAGTTTCTTATTCATATGATTTCCTTTTCCAGGAATTAGGTATTGTGCCGACTATAACCTTCTGATCCGTAAGATAAAAAATATGTAACATTCTTATCCTTCTATTATTCAACCAAGAGACATACTTCTAGTTTAGCTTCTAACTTATCGGAATGACTTATCCATACCTGAAAGTGTCTAGAAAAGATTTTACCCTTTTCTACAATTCCATGGATGTAGTCATGATCAATTTAGAGTGAGCTAAATTCAAAAGTATCAAACAGTCTCTAATGAATAATCTTAAGACGATAACAAAATAGTTGAATAACACTTCACTTCACTGATAAGATCATATCTATGAAAAATTTGTTTCTTCTATCTGTGATGTTATTAGACTAATCTTTTTGTATTAGGAAATATTATGGTACTTTAATATAAAATTGTCACCACTATGCTAAAACTACCCTAGGAAATAAAAAAACTTACCTCAAATTTAGCACATAAGACAATCTCTCGATACTAAAGTTCTACCATAAAATTCTCCCACTGCAAGAGTTCCTACTCCCAGAGCATCTCTTGTCATGATGTCTATCTCTACACTACCATATCGTCTACTCGTCCTGAACCCTCATAAGGAATTCCAAACATGATTTGTTTCTCTCGTATCTACAAACCAAGAATGGCTGAACGAGTAACAAAACATGATTTGACGAATAGTACAGTAGACACGAGTGAGTTGTTCATCCTTAGCTTAAATTATTAAGTTGTTTCTTAGTAGTGTCTGATAGCAAATATAATTCTTGCCTTTTGGCTTTTATTTGCATCACGTCTGGGGAATAAAAACAACAACCTTAATTGGATTTATGAATATATTTATACTTCCTACTACCAGATGGTTTAGAAGTAGAACCAATTTTCATTCAGCAATATACTAGTTGTAATCCTGACGAGTCTTTCACCCACAAATAATTCAATTAGCATTTTTGTCAATGAATAACTCAACCTATCAATGTTTTATTCATTCAAAATTGCTTAAAAGAATTATATGGGACCTCTTTATCTGACCGACCTAGTTTTAACTATCGATCTGAGATCCCTTGGTCACATGTTCACTCAAAAGATGTAATATCCTCAGAACATGATTACGTTGTGGGGCTCTATCTCATCTATCTGTTCATTAACGCCCTTATTGCCACTTACACTGCAACCCGATCTTGATGCCCAAACATTTATACATGTTTGCATCATATCGTATGCATCTTACACCGTTTGATGCTGATGTTGCACTACATTTGACATATGCCAAGACGTAACCAGCGTCATCTCACTAACCTTATTCTACCTTTGATAGGCCCGCAGTATTTACACCACCCGCCTCATCACTAGGTTCTTAAGTGCAAAAATTGGTCAATACACACTTGTATTCCTTCGCAGTTAAGACAACTTTTAAAATTCTCTTCCAACTATAGTAATTCTAGTTAATTTATTTATTCGAGAATCACATCTTGTGTTTAAAACCTAGCATCTTTAATTATATCACAAACACGATAAAAAAAATTTATGTCCCTGAGTATGCATAACCTTTGAATTCAACTAATAATAGATTTCATCAGTAATTCGATTTCCATTTCAACTGCCTGCGACGATGGGCCACTCGACTTTGAAATAAATAAAACAGACAACGTCACTTTAGATTTATTATCTGGACATTTACGTGTCCAATAAAATCAAATAGCCGATTCTTAGGCCCAAAAAAATTAGTAACAAGAACTTGATGGGAGGATATTACCAAATTTATTGTTAAGTGATTAAACCATTACTTCGTACTTAACTGAATCTCTTAGTTTTAAAGAACAGCTCCGATGGGGAGACTTGTCCAACAAAACTAGATTCAACAACTATCCTTGTAAGGAGATTTGTCAAACAATCTGTAACTAACCATGGTACCGATGGGGCACTCATATCAATTACATTATTTTCAAATCAGTAATGGAGGCCTCGAGCTTCATTAATTTGCCAAAGACTACCCTTTCTCCACTTAATGTTTTTGTTTGAAATACTTATTTTATTAATTTTGAAAAATATGCTCCTTATTTGACTTGACCAAAATTTACAAAATAATATCTAGTTTAAACAAACAATTATTTTGTGACCAATTTTGATCTCAAATGAGCGAATAATTTTTCATTAATAAAAAAATATTCAAACACAATTAAATTGATATTGACATTCAAACATCCGTTTTAATATCCATGTTGTTCGTGATATCTTGATTAATGACTATTAAAAAATAATAAACCAATCAACACAACATAATAAAACATCCACCGACATAACATAGAAAACACATAAACTGTTATTATGGCCATGTCTTCATCGTCTCGATAGTCGCTTCCAATACTTGAATGCTCGTCCGATCTTTTTGGGTCCACCATGTTCTTTCAATTTCTATTACAAAGTCCTATCCTACTACATGGATCTAGACTACATAAAATTGAAAAACAAGCTACTAATTAATTTACTATTCTCCACAAACCGGAGTCTTTACAATTAATTACAACCCAAAATAGTGCCAAAAACACGGCAATAAAACCACAACCACAAACATAAAATCAAATTTTAATATGGCCATAATAACAGTGAATCTGCAAAACAACGTTAGCACAATGCAGCCCATTCACACAATTACTGTATTTTAGCTGGACAACATGGCTTGATTAATCTAAGCATAAAATCAACGTTGGCTCTGATACCACTTGAAGGGAAAGTTTGACGAGATTTATCCCAGACCACGTGATTTATGCAGAGAATTAATCATAGGCATTCAAAAAGTTATTGTGGTAACTTAGCTTGCCGAATAAAACTTACCACAGTCCATCCGGACTGGGACGGCGCGAATCCCGAGACTTTGACCAACCGCTGACGAAGCTTTGTTCTGAATCTGATATCAAGACCTATGCCATTGCGTCCGTCTTGTCGAGATACACGATTTTCATATATGACTTGTCTTCAACCGACATCCGTAGCTCCAGTTATGCTCCGAAAACCGAATTCAGATCCTGCTGAATATCAACTGCGGACTAGAAACTTTGACCGGCAATATCTGGATCTACAACTTTTGTGTTTTACCAAAAGCGGTCCGAGATCGTTATCTAGTCCTAAACACCAAAAAACGGAATCTGGTATGTCCGGAAGCCTTATGATCCAACCCTCCGATTCAAGTTCAATGGTGATTCGTACATGAAAAGCTCATGGATGCACAACTGGGGTTTTCTCTCTTGTGTGGAAAGATGTATGATCAATCATGCGTACTTAAGAACTATGGTGAACTATTTATAGAGACATATTACTAATCCTGATATTAGGAATACTCATAATTGCACACAAGTCCCTTGTAGGAAAACTTTACATAGCTAGTCCCTCCCTACAAACTTTAGTGTAGCTTGCAATTAAGTCCCAATCATATGGTTTATAGTAATACCCATCAGCTATAAAATACCATACATAATCTCAATTTACATTCCACACACTTGAGACTCAAAAGCACTTGTGAATCACATGATCACACTTATGTTGGACTATGTCGGGGACATCTGGAGAAAATAAATGAATCGGCTCCCAATAATATATTTGAATTCATAATTCAGCCCGAATTAAATTCACAACTAATTATTAATTATAGTTTACTCCACCATAAAACTATAATTGCACTCCGACATTTATTCTCATCATTATGTATGAGCTCCTGTTATTACTATCAGACAACTCCCCACGTTAAGATTACAGATACCCGTTAATGCTTATCTACTTTTACTGACAATTTCAATCTCATCAACATCTTATGTATTCCCTGATCTATACCGCTCAACCCTTATTTGTTATGTCTGGTTACAAATAACCACCTGGCCAGACTTGACATAACAAAACCTAGTGAGCTCCCAGGAGGGTACATCATTCTCATACGAGACGTGGATTCCATGATTCATTTAGCTTTCACCAAATCATAACAATCATAATCCAATATACCAGGATTGTTGACTCGCATTTAAATCTCACTCAATATATCAAAATAATCATTAATCAAGATTTGTGTCCACATAAACAATCATAGATTAAGAGTTTCCAGTATTACCAATAACAATAAAATATTTTATTATCTCACTTCGGTCAGTCCGGGATAATTATATTTCATATGGCGGTCCTGCTCAACATACACAAAGTATGCTAGTGTAACAAGTTGAAACTATACCGTTTCCTTGACCGAGATGTGTCACTATAATGTTACACTACAGTCGTTCCGATGGTTTGTCCAAAATCATCTAGACTGTGAACCCTTACTTATATTTCATAAATAACTGACAATTAATCTCGCGCATGCCCGAACTCGTTTGCATGTCCAATTGTCTTAGGTATGGAACATTAGACTTTATAATACATATTTATATGAAAAATAATAAATAGCATTTGCATACTCGCAAGTTTGCTAAATTAAGATGCAAACAGTTATCTATTAAGAATTATTAATTCAACCATAAATATGGCTTTCTAAATACAATTCCCAACAATCTCCCACTTATTCTCAAAACCGTAAATTAACAACTTTGAAACCCTTCATTATCGGAAGTCTGAATCTACGTGTAGACTATATGTGATAAACTGTATATCTACCCTAAATCTTGTCAGATACCCGAGTATGCTATGATCACAGTCCACTAGTGTGTCTTTCCTTGTAAGTCAATTAAAACTATTATCCATGCTAAAAGCAAAATAGTTATCCTGTCAAATACTATACATAGTAAACATGAGGCTCCACCTACTAAAGCATGAGCAACTGCCTTTTTCCTCTCCATCTAATCACGTGTTCTAAACATTGATTCTTAGACAAAGAAACTCCACACGCCATAAGCAATAACGTTCTCTTGGAGTCTTTGCATACTTGAAACATGAAAGAACTTTACTGATATATGTGAATTTAAAAACAACCGTAACTCTATTCTCCCGATCACGAGAGAGTGCAAACCAAGAATCTGAATGGTTTCACCTAAACCCCACATATCACGTGTACTAGATAATCACACATTCACTGAAGATGTATATCCAACATTGTTTCCAAAGAGCCATCCTCAACATGGAGCACAAGAAATATTACCAATTTTCGTTGCATCTCTTCTAAACACGAGATTCGTTAAGACACAAATCAAACTATGATATTTGATTGCCTGGTCAAAACGAATGCTGCAAGATCTGAATACTAGCTTAATCCCCATGTCAATTGACATCTTAAGTTTGTATTTCACCTTATATTACACAACTAACTCTTTTGGTTGCATCATGTAGATGCATCCATCAAGAATTCCAATGAAGAAATCCATCCTGACATACATCTTCCATATCTCATTACTGAAATGAGCAGCATATACGAACGAGAATCTGAATAGACCTATATATAGCTACCGGCATAATCAGCCTAGCTTTTAAGGTTTTCACCTTTCCGTGTAATCTTCTCTTTCTCTTGTAGGTCCATTTGCAACCGATGTTTTTATCTCACCTTGCAATTCTACAATGTCCAAAAGGTAGTTATACTACATGAATGTTATCTCAGATGCTACAGACTAATGTCATGACTCTGCATATTCAACATTCATTGTCTTTTCATAGTATTAGGACTGAGTTAAAACTTATCCAAGATTCAACTTATCCCAAGTAGCTCAACCAATGAGGTTGTCATATAACTCCCCCACTACGACAAAGATCTCTCGTTTCTCGTGTATTCAAAACAATATAAATTTATACTCCTTGTGTGTGTGTGTGTGTGTTATCTCAAAACTAACAACTTTAACATCTTCCTTAAGCTCCTTTAAAATAACTCTATGTTACAGTTTCTTATTCATATGATTTCCTTTTCCAAGAATTAGGTATTGTGCCGACAATAACCTTCTGATCCTTAAGATCATAAATAAGTAACATTCTTATCCTTCTAATATACAACCAATAGACATACTTCTAATTTAGCTTCTAACTTATCGGAATGACTTTTCCATACCTGAAAGTGTCTACAAAAGATTTTACCCTTTTCTACAATTCAATGGATGTAGTCATGATCAATTTAGAGCGAGCTAAATTCAAAAGTATCAAACAATCTCTAATGAATAATCTTAAGACGATAACAAAATAGTTGAATAACACTTCACTTCACTGATAAGATCATATCTATGAAAAATTTGTTTCTTCTATCAGTGATGTTATTCGACTAATCTTTTTGTATTAGGAAATATTATGGTACTTTAATATACAATTGTCACCACTATGCTAAAAATACCTTAGGAAATATAAAAACTTACCTCAAATTTAGCACATAAGACAATCTCTCGATACTAAAGTTCTACCATAAAATTCTCCCACTGCAAGAGTTCCTACTCCCAGAGCATCTCTTGTAATGATGTCTATCTCTACACTACCATATCGTCTACTCGTCCTGAACCATCATAAGGAATTCCAAACATGATTTGTTTGTCTCGTATCTACAAACCAAGAATGGCTGAACGAGTAACTAAACATGATTTGACGAATAGTGCAGTAGACACGAGTGAATTGTTCTTCCTTAGCTTAAATTATTAAGTTGTTTCTTAGTAGTGTCTGATAGCAAATATAATTCTTGACTTTCGGCTTTTATTTGCATCACGTCTGGGGAATAAAAACAACAACCTTAATTGGATTTATGAATATATTTATACTTCCTACTACCAGTTGGTTAAGAAGTAGAACCAATCTTCATTCAGCAATATATTAGTTGTATTCCTGACGAGTCTTTCACCAACAAATAATTCAATTAGCATTTTTGTCAATGAATAACTCAACCTATCAATGTTTTATTCATTCAAAATTGCTTAAAAGAATTATATGGGACCTCTTTATCTGACCGGCCTAGTTTTCACTATCGATCTGAGATCCCTTGGTCACATGTTCACTCTAAAGATGTAATATCCTCAGAACATGATTACGTGCAGGGGCTCTATCTCATCTATGTGTTCATTAACGCCCTTATTGCCACTTACACTGCAACCCGATCTTGATGCCCAAACATTTATACATGTTTGCATCATATCGTATGCATCTGACACCGTTTGATGCTGATGTTGCAATACATTTGACATATGCCAAGACGTAACCAGCGACATCTCACTAACCTTATCCTACCTTTGATAGGACCACGGTATTTACACCACCCGCCTCATCACTAGGTTCTTAAGTGCAAAACTTGGTCAACACACACTTGTATTCCTTCGCAGTTAAAACAACTTTTAAAATTCTCTTCCAACTATAGTAATTCTAGTTAATTTATTTATTCGAGAATCACATCCTGTGTTTAAAACCTAGCATCTTTAATTATATGACAAACACGATAAAAAAAATTATGTCCCTGAGTATGCTTAACCTTGAATTCAACTAATAATAGATTTCATCGGCAATTCGATTTCCATTTCAACTGCCTGCGACGATGGGCCACTCGACTTTGAAATAAATCAAATAGACAATGTCACTTTAGATTTATTATCTGGACATTTACCTGTCCAATAAAACCAAATAGCCGATTCTTAGGCACAACAAAATTAGTAACAAGAACTTGATGGGAGGATATTACCAAATTTATTGTTAAGTGATTCAACCATTACTTCGTACTGAACTGAATCTCTTAGTTTTAAAGAACAGCTCCGATGGGGAGACTTGTCCAACAAAACTAGATTCAACAACTATCCTTGTAAGGAGATTTGCCAAACAATCTGTAACTAACCATGGTACCGATGGGGCACTCATATCAATTACATTATTTTCAAATCAGTAATGGAGGCCTCGAGCTTCATTAATTTGCCAAAGACTACCCTTTCTCCACTTAATGTTTTTGTTTGAAATACTTATTTTATTAATTTTAAAAAATATGCTCCTTATTTGACTTGACCAAAATTTACAAAATAATATCTAGTTTAAACAAACAATTATTTTGTGACCAATTTTGATCTCAAATGAGCGAATAATTTTTCATTAATAAAACCATATTCAAACACAATTAAATTGATATTGACATTCAAACATCCGTTTTAATATCCATGTTGTGCGTGATATCTTGATTAATGACTATTAAAAAATAATAAACCAATCAACACAACATAATAAAACATCCACCGACATAACATAAAAAACACATAAACTGTTATTATGGCCATGTCTTCATCGTCTCGATAGTCGCTTCCAATACTTGAATGCTCTATTATCTTCGTCCGATCTTTTTGGGTCCACCATGTTCTTTCAATTTCTATTACAAAGTCCTATCCTACTACATGGATCTAGACTACATAAAATTGAAAAACAAGCTACTAATTAATTTACTATTCTCCACAAACCGGAGACTTTACAATTAATTACAACCCAAAATAGTGCCAAAAACACGGCAATAAAACCACAACCACAAACATAAAATCAAATTTTAATATGGCCATAATAACAGTGAATCTGCAAAACAACGTTAGCACAATGCAGCCCATTCACACAATTACTGTATTTTAGCTGGACAACATGGCTTGATTAATCTAAGCATAAAATCAACGTTGGCTCTGATACCACTTGAAGGGAAAGTTTGACGAGATTTATCCCTGACCACGTGATTTATGCAGAGAATTAATCATAGGCATTCAAAAAGTTATTGTGGTAACTTAGCTTGCGGAATAAAACTTACCACAGTCCATCCGGACTGGGACGGCGCGAATCATGAGACTTTGACCAACTGCTGACGAAGCTTTGTTCTGAATCTGATATCAAGACCTATGCCATTGCGTCCGTCTTGTCGAGATACACGATTTTCATATATGACTTGTCTTCAACCGACATCCGTAGCTCCAGTTATGCTCCGAAAACCGAATTCAGATCCTGCTGAATATCAACTGCGGACTAGAAACTTTGACCGGCAATATCTGGATCTACAACTTTTGTGTTTTACCAAAAGCGGTCCGAGATCGTTATCTAGTCCTAAACACCAAAAAACGGAATCTGGTATGTCCGGAAGCCTTATGATCCAACCCTCCGATTCAAGTTCAATGGTGATTCGTACATGAAAAGCTCATGGATGCACAACTGGGGTTTTCTCTCTTGTGTGGAAAGATGTATGATCAATCATCTGTACTTAAGAACTATGGTGAACTATTTATAGAGACATATTACTAATCCTGATATTAGGAATACTCATAATTGCACACAAGTCCCTTGTAGGAAAACTTTACATAGCAAGTCCCTCCCTACAAACTTTAGTGTAGCTTGCAATTAAGTCCCAATCATATGGTTTATAGTAATACCCATCAGCTATAAAATACCATACATAATCTCAATTTACATTCCACACACTTGAGACTCAAAAGCACTTGTGAATCACATGATCACACTTATGTTGGACTATGTCGGGGACCTCTGGAGAAAATAAATGAATCGGCTCCCAATAATATATTTGAATTCATAATTCAACCCGAATTAAATTCAAAACTAATTATTAATTATAGTTTACTCCACCATAAAACTATAATTGCACTCCGACATTTATTCTCATCATTATGTATGAGCTCCTGTTACTACTATCAGACAACTCCCCACGTTAAGATTACAGATACCCGTTAATGCTTATCTACTTTTACTGACAATTTCAATCTCATCAACATCTTATGTATTCCCTGATCTATACCGCTCAACCCTTATTTGTTATGTCTGGTTAGAAATAACCACCTGGCCAGACTTGACATAACAAAACCTAGTGAGCTCCCAGGAGGGTACATCATTCTCATACGAGACGTGGATTCCATGATTCATTTAGCTTTCACCAAATCATAACAATCATTATCCAATATACCAGGATTGTTGACTCGCATTTGAATCTCACTCAATATATCAAAATAATCATTAATCAAGATTTGTGTCCACATAAACAATCATAGATTAAGAGTTTCCAGTATTACCAATAACAATAAAATATTTTATTATCTCACTTCGGTCAGTCCGGGATAATTATATTTCATATGGCGGTCCTGCTCAACATACACAAAGTATGCTAGTGTAACAAGTTGAAACTATACCGTTTCCTTGACCGAGATGTGTCACTATAATGTTACACTACAGTCGTTCCGATGGTTTGTCCAAAATCATCTAGACTGTGAACCCTTACTTATATTTCATAAATAACTTACAATTAATCTCGCGCATGCCCGATCTCGTTTGCATGTCCAATTGTCTTAGGTATGGAACATTAGACTTTATAATACATATTTATATGAAAAATAATAAATAGCATTTGCATACTCGCAAGTTTGCTAAATTAAGATGCAAACAGTTATCTATTAAGAATTATTAATTCAACCATAAATATGGCTTTCTAAATACAATTCCCAACAATCTCCCACTTATTCTCAAAACCGTAAATTAACAACTTTGAAACCCTTCATAATCGGAAGTCTGAATCTATGTGTAGACTATATGTGATAAACTGTATATCTACCCTAAATCTTGTCAGATACCCGAGTATGCTATGATCACAGTCCACTAGTTTTCTTTCCTTGTAAGTCAATTAAAACTATTATCCATGCTAAAAGCAAAATAGTTATCCTGTCAAATACTATACATAGTATACATGAGGCTCCACCTACTAAAGCATGAGCAACTGCCTTTTTCCTCTCCATCTAATCACGTGTTCTAAACATTGATTCTTAGACAAAGAAACTCCACACGCCATAAGCAATAACGTTCTCTTGGAGTCTTTGCATACTTGAAACATGAAAGAACTTTACTGATATATGTGAATTTAAAAACAACCGTAACTCTATTCTCCCGATCACGCGAGAGTGCAAACCAAGAATCTGAATGGTTTCACCTAAACCCCACATATCACGTGTACTAGATAATCACACATTCACTGAAGATGTATATCCAACATTGTTTCCAAAGAGCCATCCTCAACATGGAGCACAAGAAATATTACCAATTTTCGTTGCATCTCTTCTAAACACGAGATTCGTTAAGACACAAATCAAACTATGATATTTGATTGCCTGGTCAAAACGAATGCTGCAAGATCTGAATACTAGCTTAATCCCCATGTCAATTGACATCTTAAGTTTGTATTTCACCTTATATTACACAACTAACTCTTTTGGTTGCATCATGTAGATGCATCCATCAAGAATTCCAATGAAGAAATCCATCCTGACATACATCTTCCATATCTCATTACTGAAATGAGCAGCATATACGAACGAGAATCTGAATAGACCTATATATAGCTACCGGCATAATCAGCCTAGCTTTTAAGGTTTTCACCTTTCCGTGTAATCTTCTCTTTCTCTTGTAGGTCCATTTGCAACCGATGTTTTTATCTCACCTTGCAATTCTACAATGTCCAAAAGGTAGTTATACTACATGAATGTTATCTCAGATGCTACAGACTAATGTCATGACTCTGCATATTCAACATTCATTGTCTTTTCATAGTATTAGGACTGAGTTAAAACTTATCCAAGATTCAACTTATCCCAAGTAGCTCAACCAATGAGGTTGTCATATAACTCTCCCACTACGACAAAGATCTCTCGTTTCTTGATTAATGACTATTAAAAAATAATAAACCAATCAACACAACATAATAAAACATCCACCGACATAACATAAATAACACATAAACTGTTATTATGGCCATGTCTTCATCGTCTTGATAGTCGCTTCCAATACTTGAATGCTCTATCATCTTCGTCCGATCTTTTTGGGTCCACCATGTTCCTTCAATTTCTATTACATAGTCCTATCCTACTACATGGATCTAGACTACATAAAATTGAAAAACAAGCTACTAATTAATTTACTATTCTCCACAAACCGGAGACTTTACAATTAATTACAACCCAAAATAGTGCCAAAAACACGGCAATAAAACCACAAACACAAACATAAAATCAAGTTTTAATATGGCCATAATAACAGTGAATCTGCAAAAGAACGTTAGCACAATGCAGCCCATTCACACAATTACCGTATTTTAGTTGGACAACATGGCTTGATTAATCTAAGCATAAAATCAACGTTTGCTCTGATACCACTTGAAGGGAAAATTTGACGAGATTTATCCCGGACCACGTGATTTATGCAGAGAATTAATCATAGGCATTCAAAAACTATTGTGGTAAGTTAGCTTGCGGAATAAAACTTACCACAGTCCATCCGGACTGGGACGACGCGAATCCCGAGACTTTGACCAGCCACTGACGAAGCTTTGTTCTGAATCTAATACCGGGACCTATGCCATTGCGTCTGTCTCGTCGAGATACACGATTTTAATATATGACTTGTCTTCATCCGACATCCGTAGCTCCAGTTATGCTCCGAAAACCGAATTCAGATCCTGCTGAAAATCAATTGCGGACAAGAAACTTTGACCGGCAATATATGGAGTTCTACAACTCCGATCGACGCGCTGTTTATTTCAGTCTCTTTGGTTTTTCGAGATATACAACTTTCGTGTTTGACCAAAAGCGATCCGAGATCGTTATCTAGGCCTAAACACCCAAAAACAGAAGCTGGTATGTCCGGAAGCCTTTCGACGTATGATCCAAGCTCCGATTCAAGTTCAATGGTGATTCGTACATGAAAATATCATGGATGCACAACTGGGGTTTTCTCTCTTGTGTGGAAAAGATGTATGATCAATCATCCTTACTTAAGAACTATGGTGGACTATTTATAGAGACATATTACTAACCCTGATATTAGGAATACTCATAATTGCACACAAGTCCCTTGTAGGAAAACTTCAGATAGCAAGTCCCTCTATACAAACTTTAGTGTAGCTTGCAATTAAGTCCTAATCATATGGTTTATAGTAATACCCATCAACTATAAAATACCATACATAATCTCAATTTACATTCCACACACTTGAGACTCAAAAACACTTGTGAATCACATGATCACGCTTAGGTTGGACTATGTCGGGGACCTCTGGAGAAAATAAATGAATCGGCTCCCAATAATATATTTGAATTCATAATTCAACCCGAATTAAATTCAAAACTAATTATTAATTATAGTTTATTCCACCATAAAACTATAATTGCACTCCGACATTTATTCTCATCATTATGTATGAGCTCCTATTAATAATATCAGACAACTCCCCACGTTAAGATTACAGATACCCGTTAATGCTGATCTACTCTTACTGACAATTTCAATCTCATCAACATCTTATGTATTCTTTATACCGCTCAACCCTTATTTGTTATGTCTGGTTACAAATAACTACCTGGCCAGACTTGACATAACAAAACCTAGTCAGCTCCCAGGAGGGTACATCATTCTCATACGAGACGTGGATTCCATGATTCATTTAGCTTTCACCAAATCAGAACAATCATTATCCAATATACCAGGATTGTTGACTCGCATTTGAATCTCACTCAATATATCAAAATAATGATTAATCAAGATTTGTGTCCACATAAACAATCATACATTATGAGTTTCCAATATTACCAATAACAATGAAATATTTTATTATCTCACTTCGGTCACTCCGAGATAATTATAATTTATATGGCAGTCCTGCTCAACATACACAAAGTATGCTAGTGTAACAAGTTGAAACTATACCGTTTCCTTGACCGAGATGTGTCACTATAATGTTACACAACAGTCGTTCCGATGGTTTGTCCAAAATCATCTAGACTGTGAACCCTTACTTATATTCCATAAATAATTGACAATCAATCTCGCGCATGCCCGAACCCGTCTGCATGTCCAATTGTCTTAGGTATGGAACTTTAGACTTTATAATGCATATTTATATGGAAAATAATAAATAGCATTTGCATACTCACATGTTTGCTAAATTAAGATGCAAACAGTAATCTATTAAGAATTAATAATTCAACCATAAATATGCCTTTCTGAATACAATTCCCAACAAAAGGTACATATAATTTTTTTTCCAACATCACGAAAAGCTCCATAAACCAACAAGATTCAAAAATCTCCATAGGTAGACAAATCGTTTCTCTATCTCTCTCTATTTTATCTCAGATTCTCAGCCGAAGCCCACTCACAACTTAAGAGCTGACATTTTCTCCTTTTTACCAAATGAAATGCTTAAGTCATTCTATTGTTTGACTAAAGACGAAAACCATTACTAAGCATACACTTTCAATGTAATAGTGACACATGGCAATCTGATCTTAAATTTTGCTTGATAACAACAAAAAAATTACTTATTAAAATAATATATTACAACATGGCTACACCGAATGTGACTTCAATAAACTTTCACACTTCATATTCATGTGGAAATTTACATACACACACATGCACGTTCATATACAATACGAAATCAATAAATATTATCTAAAATTCACATTTTTTAGCAAATTGTAACACAAATAAATAGTCATTAAATTATTTCATTTTTATTTTTCAAATACTAGGAGTGGGTGTTGAAGTTACCATTTTGACAAAAATAAAAGACGGTGAAGATGGTTGGAGAGGCGGTGGAATCCGCTCTTGAGGGCAGCCGGGTCTTCCGCTTTGTTGGAGAGTGACCGGGGAGTTAGATAAGGATAAACGAATCAAAAGGAAGAGGGGTTGCCGAGGTGGTGCCCGGGTGGTGTTGGGCTCGGCTCCGGCTGAGTTCGGCGTTGCCCGTGGTGGCGCCGCCTTGGCTTTTGAAACAGATAGAGAGTGGTCAGAGAGAGTGTGTGAGTGAGAGTAATGTGAGAGGGATGAAGAGAAGTGAATAGGAGGTGGTTTTATATAGTTTTCGGGTGAGGGTGAGAAAGGACGGTGGAGGATTTGTTTTACAAATTTTTTGAATTGATTGCGATCCTTGAATAATTGTGAATCAATCCCAATTAATTTGGATTATTTTGGTCAAGAATTGAGATAGATTGGGTTTGAGGATGGAAGGTTCGGCCATGGTGGAAACAAGTCGTGGGTTTGTTCTTCATGAAGAAGTTTCTTTTTGTTTTGTAGGGCTGTAAGGAAAATGAAATAAACTGGTCCAACCGACCGAACCAAACAGAAATTTGTGATCTTGGATGGTTTTTATTGATGTTTGGTTAATGAACGGTTCAATTTTTTCACAAACCCGTCTAGTCGGTTCGATTTTGGTTTGAACAAATATCACATCGCACCAAACCAACTGATATGTGCCTCATGTACTTTCATTAAAATACATATTTTGTAGTGTCAAAAAAATATTGTGTAAAGTAAATGAAAATGTTATATAAAAAGAAGAAACACGAGTAGATAGATTCAATTATAATGATCTTATTAATCTTAATCTTCCCCGATTCTCTCACTTTCCATTATATATTTTCTATAAAATAGAAATTTTGTAAGTTTTCTACACCTTTTTAATTTCTTTTTTATTTATCGTTGACATATTAGTATTACAATATACATTCAACAATAATTTAGCAAACCGGCGGAGCCCAATCAAACTAAACCGAAGTTTTCCGGTTTGGTTTGGTTCGGTTCATCATTTAGAATGGTTTGGTTTGGTTACAAAAGTAGAAAACCGTTGTGTTTGGCTTGGTTTATTGTTTCAGCATAAACCGCACCAATCCGAACCGGTTTCACCCCATTATTTTGTTTGCTAGAGAGGGAGAGAGAGAGAAGTGATAGGGTGTGGGTGGTTGCACTAATTTTATGGTGGCAAGGACAATAATGATTGAGTGTGGTAAGACTAACCCATTAAGT
This sequence comes from Linanthus parryae, assembly GCA_023055425.1. NCBI lineage: Eukaryota > Viridiplantae > Streptophyta > Magnoliopsida > Ericales > Polemoniaceae > Linanthus > Linanthus parryae. The sequence continues at coordinate 53,248,640 of JALGPY010000005.1, forward strand.
GATGATTAGGCTATCTAGGGAGTGTGGTATTGGTGTCCCACTATGTAGGAAGAATAATAAATGATGATTATAAAGGAGGATGGAATAATTCGCACTAAATATACTAAGAAATATATTTTTTTGTAATAAAATAAAGGGTAAAAGACACTAACCACCCCTGAGTTTAGGGTAAATTCCTCTCCGCTACCCTGTGTTTTGGAAAAAGACACTCCGCACCATTTTTTGGATGGAAAGAAACAGATGACTAACAACAAAGGTGAAAATACCATTTTACCCCTAAATTGTTGTAGAATTACCCGTATATATTATCCTAACCCCTCTTCCCTTCATTTCTAACCCTAATCATTCTCTCTCTACCACCTCTTTCTCTCTTCCCCTCTCCCCCTCCTGCTGTGAAACACAGCAGCCGTTCTCCTCGAAGATCTCCACTGGCCTTGTAGAGCGGATCGGCGGAAGAAGGTCATGAGCTTTTTCGGTGTGGTGTCGATGGTGCGCAACGGGGGATCGACTTTGTGGCCGGTGAAGGGGACGCTGGTCTGGACGGTGTCATCGGTGGAGAAAGTGCGGCGGAGGAAGGTGCGGCGGCAGCGGATGAGAGCGGCGGCAGCGGAGTCGAAGATCGACGAGGTCATAGGCATTGATTTGGGATGAAACTGAGTTGACTCGTCGATGTCAGAGCTATCGATTTGGGTTGAAATTGAGCCATCGACGATTCAGATTCGAAAATCGGCGATGTCGATCTCTCTTTCTGTGTTGTACTGAGTTGAGTTGATCTTTCTAGAAATGGGAACCCACGATCCTAGTTCAGTTGCTGCAGCCAACGGAGGAGGCCCGACGCCCTAGATCGACATCGCCGCCACTGCAAACTGTCATCGTCGGCGACGGCATCCATGGCCATGGGAGCCGACGAGCCTATTCATCTTTCAATTACTCGGTCGACATCACCCCTCGCTTTCTATTACTCGGTCGTCAAATCCAGAGTCTTTCTCTCTGACTCGTTTCAGCGATTCGCAGAACAAGGGGTTGTTGCAGATTCATTGATCCCCCATAGAAGAAGCTCTTCTTCAAGTTCTTGCTTCGTTTTTGGATCTCTCTGGTTACTATTCGGCTGATAAAGCCCACAATTGCTAATTGGGGTTTCCTTAATTTCCTCCCTTTTCTCGATTAATCCAGTAACACTGAGCTCGGTAGTTCCCCTTTTTCACTTCCCTCACTGGGTTTATGTTCGATTAAGCTTTCTAGTTACTGGGTTTGAGTGACCACCACCTGTTTGATAATTTTCCTGAGAGAAGAGAAAATGAGACCATTCCGTGGGTTTCACTCTGGATGGTTATGTTTGACAGTCTTTCTTGTGACTTGTAATGCCGTCGCCACAGATGAAGGCAACTGGCCTTTCTCTGCGATTTCTGTGAATTTCTTGGATCTTGGTTCAGTATGTATATTGAATTGCCATGATTTTTTTTGTGCAGTAGATGCTCTTATTCAAGGAAGCTATATATGATTACCCATTCATGGCTTTGTTAAATTGAAACACCCTGGATAGGACCCCTGTAATTGGCTGGGATTTGTTATCGGTGATAAAAAAATTAGAACACCCTTGATGAGGATATGCTCTTAATGTTGTGATAAGTTGCAATGAAAAAGTTCCATTAATTTTGTTCATCCTCGAAGATCTTCTGGTGGTGTTGTTGGTTTTTTTTTCTTCTGGTGATGTTCTTGGTATTCTTGGTGTTCTAGATGAACATTGAATTTGATTTTCTACCACCAGTTGGTGGTGGTGATAAGCAATGGACAAAATAATTCAAAAAACACACAGGGGCAATATGGTCTGAAAGAAGTCTATCTCTCACTTTTTTAACGGAATATGACAGAAGGGTGCAAAGTGTCCACGGAATATTCCGTTAATTGGGTGCAAAGTGTCTTTTTTCAAAATACGGGGTAGCGGTGTGGAATTTGTCCTAAACTCAGGGGTGGTTAATGTCTTTTACCCTAAAATAAAAGAGTGGAAAATCGGATCATTCTACCCATAATACTCTTACTATAAATTATGAAAATGCCCTCGTACTTTTTATAATTCCACATAAAATATAAATAACCATAATATTAAAATATAAAAATATGATAAAAATATAATTACTCGCAAGATAGAGCGGGAGTGCATAAGTAGGCATACATTCACATAATGCCCTTGCGTCGTAAAATTTCAAAAGTATCATTCTCCCACCATTTCATTACCAAAATACCACTCTAAAATTTATGAGTATTACAACGGCAAAAAATTAAGCTATTAAGGAATGCGACCGCATGAGAATTAGCAGCCTGGCTCAAGTGGGTTAAAATCTTTTGTAGCTCTATGGATATGACCCTTTATGCCTAAATAAAGGCCAACTTTCTTAAATTCTACTGCTGACTAAGAAAAATTGAGTCGAGTTCACTATGACCAAGTTTGTTGGTGTGTTTTTTGTTTCCAATGCTGTCTTTTTTTTTTTCTTTTTTTTTTTTTTTTTTTTTTTTTTTTTTTTTTTATAAAAACCAAATCGGAGAAGACCCATAGAAGTAGTAACCGAAGCAGAAAACCTCCCAGGACTTGCAAACGGTTACAAAAAAAGTATGAGAAATAGAAAACTAGCAACTCAGGCAGATAGATGGTGAGATTAGTAGCTAGTTTACTAGAATGAAAAACAAAAAAACACGAGATCCTGAAACAAAATGTTTAAGGTTGTTGGGTTACTTCAAATTTTGGAAACACGCAAATTCATTAAACTATAGTTAGAAGTTCTCTGAGATTGGATATCCTTCTCCTAGTTATTTATCTTGATTTTAGTTCAACCACAAGGCAATAATCACTCACGATTCAGAGGCGCGAGTAATATCCCAGGGCGTTGCAGCTGTATACTGAAAATTTCAGCGTAAAGAAAATAAAACTTTACCGAGGAAATTGGCTCTTTTCTCTTCACAACTCATTCTACAATGTGGTCATTTGGATAGGGAAATTTCGTGGTTTGAATTAGCGTTTCGTGCTGTTCGTTTTTCATTAGTGCATTCAGATAGAGAGACAACGGTAGCAAGTTAGGGATTATACCACGGTAGCTGGGTACAGACCAACTTATTCACATTAAAGAATATGGTCCCATTATATTGTGTGCTACGTGTACACATACGAGGATGCTGACCCAATTTGGTTATTTGTTTGCACCTGAGGCTTCCAGATAAAAAACAAACACTAATTGCCGGACGAGAACAAGGCCATAACCAGCCAAATCCTCAATCGATATAACTCGAATCAAGCAATAGTTGCGAATATAGTGATCACCACACCCTCCATAAAGCACTTTAATATTGAAGCAAACATGCACATGTAACGAAAAATAATTAGCAACAAACTTGCCTGCACATCAAAGGCGACATGACAGAAAACAGAGCTCTCCAATGCCTACAAAAGAAGAAGCACAAAAGCTTCAACAACAGCCACAAAGAGTGGAAACAAACTAAAATCAACAACCAACTGATGTAAATCAAAGGCAGCCTGAGTGAGAGATAGCAGAGCTCTCCAACACCCACAAAAGAGGAAGCACAAAATCTTCCAAACAGCCAAAAATAGTGGAAACGCAGAACCGAAAACACCAAGGCACAACAAGTGTAGCCAACACATAGAACAAACCACTCACAATCTTCTCAATTTCACAATTACCAACTGACGGATCATTCAAGTGAACATAGGACTTATCCGCAAGAGAAAACAAGTTACCCTCTAAGGTTACAAACTTCAAGTACTGATCATGTACCTTTAAACTCCCGTTGATTGATTCTGAATTGAGAGTCCCCGATGTCAAATATGACGATAAGAAAATCAGGTGGGAGAAATCATAGTGAAATTGAGAACCACTCACAGCAGGGTTGTCATGTCCAGTAACGTCGACGACCTTGGTACGGCCGTCCTTCTCCGAGGCTGTGGAAGTCCTCATATCAAATCAACGACTAGTGGACGAACAAATCTTCGCCGCCTTTATCAGGAATGATGAATCCGAATCCTTGCTGGTCACAGAACCACTTGACGGTCCCTGCGACCCTAGTCTCATCGCTATCACTCACGAGAGAAATACAAACGGGTAGAGACCACAAACCATGACTCTGATACCATATGAAGAAATCAAAGAATGAAGATGAAGCAGAAAAAATCGAAGAGGAAGCTGAAGAAAAATGATCGATTCAGTGGTCGAAAAGTTCAGAGTTACATGGCTTTATATCAGCCTTAGGTAAAGGAAGAATTTCGATAATGACAATAAAACCCTCAACTATATCTACAAATTTCAATAACTTCAGCTCAAGAACTGTAAGCTCAAATTCAGCATGTCTACCAATGACTTCTTAATGAAGAGAATGAGCAAGCATTCAGGTCATGACTACTTTTAAGGTGATTATAGTGTTGATCACATGTAAAATTCGACATGAAATCACTCGTAGCACGAAAGAAAACCAGGAAACTTGCCAGTTAAAGTTTTTTTCTAGTTAACTAGGAAGAAGCACGTTCGTTGCACGCCTGTTTATTTACAAGCAGCCAATTTTAGGTCATGTTATATTAAACTTAACTTTGGATAAGATGCATACTGGCCAAAGTCAAAACATTATAAACTTGTAACTTCAATGACTACCGGGCATCCGTACCAACATGTTATATATGGTTTTGTATTTGTACAAAACCTAAGAATATACGACTTAAGGACGTCAAACTTATACATACAAATCAAAAAATCCGTTAGAATTTCGAAGACTATCTGTAATACTTCATATAAGAGGACTTAACAATTGAAGAAACAACATGAATTTTAATTTCCACTTAGATATCGATATTTCGTATTCTATGAGTTCTTGAAATGAGTGTATGTTTCAGTAACAAGAAGTTGATTACAAGAAATCTGAAGAAGTGCCCACCACAACGTCTACCAAGATAGTACAAAATAAGAACTTTTTACTTCCACGACAACTTGAAGATTATTGTCATAGCATAGGATATGCAGCTTATTGGTTATTCTGAGTAATGTAAGCAGCACCTACATCTTTCTCGTTTACATTGCGAATACAATTAGCTTCTAAAATATGAAAGTAGCAAAAGTTGTCAGGGATCAGAGTTCATGTTTTAAATGCGTGTTACATTATTAGAATAGGTCCTGAGTCCTGACTACTTGATGAATGGTGCAATCTTTGCATTAGAATGAATATCTTAGAAACAATTTCTCGTTCAAACTTGTGGAAAGTATGAGGATACTATAAATGATGGTTGTGCACGAACTGACTACAACTTGTCACTCATTTGAAAATAATAATAAAATAATAGTTTCCTCTTTATAATTCTAGAATCAAGAGTTAGCAAATATGATAAATTTGTTATTCTTATATTGTAATTACACACAAAATAACTATTTCTATATATCTTAACCTTCAAACTTTATCTAGAGCAACTAAACGGAATGCAACGAGCATGCGTTTCCTGCAACGTCCAAATTTCTTTTTCTTGACTTGACATTGCATAGGTTAGACAGAAGGTCGACTCTTACTTAAAAGTTCGCTCAATTTCTTCACGAGCATGTTCCACACAAGTACTGATTGAAAAACCAGATTCCTCCCATGCTTGTGTGATTGGTGAGATCCTCCACATTAACTACTAATGGTTTATCTAATTCTCTTCTTATATATAACCCATCAACCGTCCACATTAAGTACAAGTTCTATTTTTTTATGAATTTGTGTTAGTGTTTTTTTTCTCTCTGTGAGTTCTTACATATTACCCATCAACCCTCCACACTAAGTACATGATTCACATTTTGACTGATCGAACAGGCCTTTTGTAGGGTTTTGATTCATGGATCGCGCAAACGGAAGCATAATCAAACAAATAACCATGCAAAACCCTCCAAGGATCACAAGTCTAGATGCATAACGATAGTAAAGGTAAGAAATCATAAACATACCTTTGGGTTCTCCTTGATGACTTCAAACGCGAATAGTGTCACGTTCTCTATAGTTGATCCACGCCTAGAGTTGCTCCTAGATCTCCCAAACTCCTTGGTGCTAGCCCGGAATAAGAGGAGGGTGAAGGAATCACGCAAAACGAGACAAAAAGAGGGGCTCGGCCCTCTTTTGGCCGACGGGGTGAGGGGGCGGCGGCAAGGGACGGGTTCGGCCCTTGTTGCTTGCTCTCTCTCTCCTTTGTTCTCTCCCACTCTTGTTATGATCACTAATGAGCATAAGTTATGAGGAAGGAAGGAAGGAGGGTCCTTTATATAGTCCAACAACTCCTTGTTAACTACCTAAAGGACTTATTCTAGTCCTACTAGAATTCAATTTAGTCCCTTCCTTGCAAATTAGTCCCTACTAAGTTTGCAAGGGTTTGCAAAGTGATCCTTCTAATTAATTAATCCAATTAATTAATTCCCAAATCTAGTACAACTCTATATAGCGTGTGACCCCATAGGTTCTATCTAGTTGGTAGCAACTATTTGCTAATATGGAGCGGTTTCTAGCAAAACATCCATTCTAGCCAACTAATAGAATAGTCATCTTGACAACCTTGTACAAGTAATTGTCTCATCCCTTTGCCTCCATATCCGGATTGGACACGAGACATACAAGTCACACTCGTATATCCAATCCATAGTTTCTCGATCTATGGGATAGCCTTATTCGTGCAAATAACATTAATATCCCATATTGATTTATTTGAGTCTGGCCAGACATTCTATAAGCACTATCCTTCGAGTGGCCTAGGATATCTACTCCCGTTATGTGGGAGGGGCAAATCCTCTCTACGTCCACTACGATCTCTAAGCTTGCTTCTCATTGTATCCAGTACACGCCTTTATAACTACCCAGTTACGGTGTAGCGTTTAACGCTACCAAGATCACAATGATCCACAACTAGAATATCTAGTGACTTCAAGTCTAAGGATGACAATACCATTGCACCCGAGAAGCACTTGTGACTCAACATAACATGTATGTAGCCTTCTCGGTGATGGGTCAATCCAGTGCAACATTCCGTAATGCACACCTATGTGTTGGATCGTGATATCTCCATATCAATCCAACCCCATACTAGTCTATAGATGATTGTCCCATTAATCATTATACTTGACTAGGGATATTTAAGATAAACAACACGATTGTAAATCTAAGGACTTCATTATATTAAATATCCAATAAATAATAAATGAATTTTCTAGCCATATACAAATTCATACTAAACTAGATTGCCTCTAGGGCATCTATTCCAACAGTCTCCCACTTGCACTAGAGCCAATCTGGCGCATCTCGTATGCCCATACTCCTAGTGTGCCCTTCATGCTTCCACTGCGTGAGAGGCTTCGTAAGCGGGTCTGACAGATTATCATCTGTAGGAATCTTGCATATCCGAACGTCTCCTCTATCGATAATATCTCGAATCAGATGAAACTTCCTGAGCACGTGCTTGGACTTCTGGTGCGATCTGGGTTCCTTTGATTGCGCGATCGCCCCAGTGTTGTCACAAAACAACTCCACTGGATCCGCAATGCTAGGGACCACACCAAGTTCAGAAACAAACTTTCTGATCCAAACAGCCTCCTTTGCTGCGCCATTTGCAGCAATGTACTCAGCCTCTGTTGTAGAATCAGCTACCGTCTCTTGCTTGGAACTCTTCCAGCTCACCGCTGCTCCATTCAGGCAAAACACATATCCCGACTGTGATCTAAAGTCATCTCTGTCAGTTTGGAAGCTTGCATCAGTGTAACCCCTTACACGCAACTCTTCCTCACCGCCAAACATCAAGAAAGCATCCTTAGTTCTTCTCAAGTACTTTAGGATGTTCTTGACAGCAATCCGGTGACTCTCACCCGGATTGGATTGGTATCTGCTTGTCATACTCAAGGCATATGACACATCTGGTCTAGTACATAACATGGCGTACATGATAGATCCTATGGCCGAGGCATAGGGAATCCTACTCATGCGTTCCTTCTCAATCTCATTGGAAGGACAACCACTCTTCGAAAGAGTGATTCCATGTGACATGGGCAAGAATCACTTCTTGGAATCTTGCATGTTGAACCGCTTCAACACCTTGTCAATATATGTACTTTGATTTAGGCCTAGCAACCTTTTAGATATATCTCTATAGATCTTTATACCGAGTATATAGGCTGCTTCCCCTAAGTCCTTCATTGAGAAACACTTTCCTAGCCAATCTTTCACAGATTCCAGCATGGGAATGTCGTTTCCAATGAGTAGTATGTCATCCACATACAAGACCAGAAAAGCTACAGAGCTCCCACTAACCTTCTTGTAGACACAAGACTCATCTTCGTTTCTGATGAAGCCAAACTCTTTGACCACTTCATCAAAACGTCGATTCCAACTCCTAGAAGCTTGCTTCAATCCATAAATGGATCGTTGCAGCTTACAGACTTTGTTGGCTTGCTTTGGATCCTCAAAACCCTCCGGCTGTATCATTTACACGTCCTCGAGGAGATTCCCATAAAGGAATGCTGTTTTGACATCCATCTGCCAAATCTCATAGTCGTAGTATGCTGCAATTGCAAGTAGGATTCGGATGGATTTGGTCATAGAAACTGGTGAAAAGGTTTCATCATAGTCAATACCATGAATCTGTCTGAATCCTTTAGCCACCAATCGGCCCTTATAGGTAATCACATTACCATCCATGTCGATCTTCTTCTTGAAGACCCACTTGCACCCTATGGGCCGCGCCCCATCGGGTGGTTCCACCAAAGTCCATACTTTGTTGGTATACATGGATTCCATCTAGGATCTCATGGCTTCAAGCCACTTCTGCGAGTCTGGGCCACTCATGGCCTCCTCATAGGTAGTAGGCTCATCATCTATGAGCATCGTGTCACTGGAATCAGTTACGAGAAGTCCGTACCTCTCGGGTTCCTGGCGCACTCTACTACATCTACGAAGCTCTTGTGTTACCTGAACAGGTGGCTCCACAACTGCTTGTGATTCCTGTTCATGTTCCATAATCGGTTCAGTGATTTGTGGTTCTTGAACCTCTTCAAGTTCTACATTCCTCCCACTTGCTTCTTTAGAGACAAACTCTCTTTCTAGAAACACGCCGGTCCGAGCAACAAACACTTCGTTCTCGGTTGGATTGTAGAAGTAGTATCCCTTAGTTTCCTTAGGGTACCCCACAAATTTACACTTATCCGATTTAGGCCCTAGCTTGTCTGATTGTAAACGTTTTACATAGACATCGCAGCCCCAAATCCTCATGAACGACAGTGTGGGACGCCTCCCACTCCACATCTCATATGGTGTCTTCATGACTGATTTAGATGGAACACGGTTAATGGTGAAAGCTGCACTTAATAGAGCGTAGCCCCAAAATGATAATGGAAGATCGGTTTGACACATCATAGACCGAACCATATCCAATAGGGTTCGATTCATCCTCTCGGACACGCCATTCCATTGTGGCGTTCCGGGTGGGGTGAGTTGGGACACGATCCCACACTCTCTAAGATAGTCGTCAAACTCTTGGCTCAAGTATTCTCCTCCACGATCCGATCGTAGAGCCTTGATACTTTTGCCAAGTTGCTTCTCTACTTCATTCTTGAATTCTTTGAACACTTCAAAGGATTCGGATTTTGCCCTCATAAGGTACACAAATCCATATCTACTGTAATCATCAGTAAATGTAATGAAGTAGACATAACCACCCCTGGCAGGCGTGGCAAATGGCCCACACACATCGGTATGTATGAGTGCCAATTGCTCACTAGTCCTCTCACATTTCTTATTGAAAGGGGACATTGTCATTTTTCCCAATAAACAAGCCTCACATGTCTCATATGATTCAAAATCAAATGAGTCTAGTAATCCATCCTTATGGAGTCTAGATACACGTTTCTCATTTATGTGGCCTATACGACAATGCCATAAATAAGCAGGATTTAAATCATTTATTTTAATCCGCTTGGTATTAATGTTGTAGACAGGATTGCTTAGATCAAGGACATAAAGTCCATTAAATAATTGCGCACTAAAATAGTGAATATTATTCAAATAAAAGGAACAACAATTGTTCTTTATTGAAATAATAAAACCTTCCTTGTCCAAACAAGAAATAGAAATAATGTTTCTGCTCATAGCAGGCACAAAATAGCAATTATTTAATTCTAAAACTAATCCTGAAGGCAGAGATAGCTCGCACACGCCTATGGCCAACGCAGCAACCTTTGCTCCATTCCCAACGCGCAGATCTACCTCCCCTTTAGCCAATCTTTTACTTCTCTTTAGATCCTGCATATTTCGACAAATATGAGATCCACATCCAGTATCTAATACCCATGATGTAGAGATAGTTAAATTGACTGGTGGTGGTGGAATCACTATTCCAAGCCTCTTGTCCTCCTGATATTTTTGGCAGTTCCTCCTCCAGTGTCCAGGTTGACTGCAGTATTGACACTCACCCTTAGTCACGACCGTAGCAATGCCACCAACAGGCTTAAGGGCTTGTTCCTTGGACTTGGCAACTGTCTTGCTTTTGCCCTTGGAGGAAGAGGCAAACCTTTTGCCCTTTCCTTTATGCACCATCATAATGGCCTTGCCCTTACCCTTGTTGATGCTCTGTTCAGCCGTCCTCAACATGTTGAGTAAATCTGGCAGTGGTTTAACGATCTCGTTCATGTTATAGTTCATAATGAACTGTCCATAACTCTCGGGCAACTATTGCAACACGAGATCAGTTGCCAACTCTTGGCCGACCGGGAACCCAAGCCGGGCGAGATTCTCCAAGTACCCGATCATTCGGAGTACATGGGGTCCCACCGGGTTCCCTTCTGCCAGATGACATTTGAACAGTGCCTTTGAGACCTCATACCTCTCTACCCTCGCCTGCTCTTGGAAGAGCTGCTTTAGATGTTCGATCATATCGACAACATTCATGTTCTCATGTTGCTTCTGAAGCTCAGAGGTCATGGTGCAAAACATTAGGCAGGCCGCATCATTAGCGTCATCAACACGCTTTTGATACGCCTTTAAGGCAACAGGTGTCTGGTTCTGTGGACCTTCTGGAACATGCTCCTCTATTGCGTACAGTTTCTTCTCTTGCTTGAGAACAATTCTCAAGTTTCTGTACCAATCAAGAAATTTGGTTCCATAGAGCTTGTCCTTCTCAAGGACAGATCGTAGGGAATGTTGTGAACTCGATGAGTTGTTTGCCATTTGGAATTCTACAAAAAGGAAAATACGCAAGTTTTAGTATTTGTGAATTTTTGACTATATTTAATAATGGCTAGTTTATTAAATATAGCTCCCACTATTTTTCTACGGATTAATAACCCTCAAGATATTAATGCGGAAAATATCCTTATATTTTCTAGTGGGCCAAGATCCATCTTTTCATCTCCTTATGAGCTTGCTTTGGTAAGTCACCCATAATTCGACTACTTTTAGGTAGGAACAATTCCAATTGCATCCCATATGCAACTCTTGGTTCAACCGGGCAAATAACTCCTTATTTATCCATCCATATGGATAATCCCAATTGATTGCCTCTAGGTTTCTTAATCAAATTAATAGCCTAGTTGTGTTCAACCTCTTATCTAAACAATTGCACATTGTTACGTGCCATCGCATTCCATCATTATGAACCAAGTCGCCATGCTTTGGCACGCACGAACTTGATAAATAATGATGATAATGAGTGTTTAAATAACGAGAAGGCAAGAACACAATATTTAAAATTTGAGGGATTTTCAATCCAATTTTAATTGTTTTTGTTGATCAATATCAACTAATCTATCTATTTGAGTTTGGGCACAACTCCAAATAATAGATCCGGGTTGTCTAATTATCTTATTATCCTAATTGCATGCATCATTCATACACCAACCACACAAATAATAAGACAATAAATAAACAACCACAAAACAGAAATTAAACGTGATGTGGATATGGCCTTTTCTAGACTAAGATAATTCCAAGCCAATGGAATTATCTATGAACCCTAAGCAAACACATCTCCATGCGTCTTGATCTTTTTGGTCCATCCTTCATATTCATGTGGTATGCTCCATGCTCCATGCTCCATCTTTTGTGGCTCCTTTGGCTTTGGGCTTCTTTTTCTCCAATCTTGGCTAACAATCTACTTTATCTAGCACTAACTAATTTCTATACTAAATAAAATAAATCTCACAAGTTGAGAAAAAATGGCACGCAGGCCATAAAACCCTAATTAATTATTACAATTAATTGATCAGCTCGCAGGCCGTAAAACCAAACCACAAAATTAAACATCCACATCAAACCACATCCTAAGGCCATATCCAATCACCATGCGATTTACACATAAACAGTTAAAATCCAATTTTAAAGCGCTTGGTCAATTTTAATTGATTTTAGGATTTCTAGGGTTAAAACGGTCCATGGGCCCAACAATCCAATTGCCCGGGCCCAATAAAGTGAACCACAAGGCCCTAGGGCCGGCCCGGCCCAAAACCCGCAAGCTAGGCCCGCGGGTTAGGGCCGCCCGGCCCCTTAGGGCGGCCAAGCTTGGGCGGCAAGCAAGGGGGCGGTCCCCTAGGGGGCCGAACCTCCTCTTGGGAGTTGTTTCCAAAACAACTCCCTTGCTTGGAGCCCAAGTTTGGTTGTTTCCTTGTTTTGGGAGAACTCCTTCTTCCCCAAGGATGCCCAAACCCTAGATCTATGATCCTAAAATTTCTCAAACTCACCAATTCATGCATCCAATGCAAAAATTGGGTCTTGTTTATGATTAATTGTTGACAAATTGCATCCCATGCTTGATTTGTCTTGTTTTACGCGATAAACAACAAATTAAGGTGTAAAAAAACAAGAATGTAACACATAAACTACGTTTATGCTCTATGACCTGTGGCTCTGATACCACTGTAGGGTTTTGATTCATGGATCGCGCAAACGGAAGCATAATCAAACAAATAACCATGCAAAACCATCCAAGGATCACAAGTCTAGATGCATAACGATAGTAAAGGTAAGAAATCATAAACATACCTTTGGGTTCTCCTTGATGACTTGAAACGCGAATAGTGTCACGTTCTCTATAGTTGATCCACGCCTAGAGTTGCTCCTAGATCTCCCAAACTCCTTGGTGCTAGCCCGGAATAAGAAGAGGGTGAAGGAATCACGCAAAATGAGACAAAAAGAGGGGCTCGGCCCTCTTTTGGCCGACGGGGTGAGGGGGCGGCGGCAAGGGACGGGTTCGGCCCTTGTTGCTTGCTCTCTCTCTCCTTTGTTCTCTCCCACTCTTGTTATGATCACTAATGAGCATAAGTTATGAGGAAGGAAGGAAGGAGGGTCCTTTATATAGTCCAACAACTCCTTGTTAACTACCTAAAGGACTTATTCTAGTCCTACTAGAATTCAATTTAGTCCCTTTCTTGCAAATTAGTCCCTACTAAGTTTGCAAGGGTTTGCAAAGTGATCCTTCTAATTAATTAATCCAATTAATTAATTCCCAAATCTAGTACAACTCTATATAGCGTGTGACCCCATAGGTTCTATCTAGTTGGTAGCAACTATTTGCTAATATGGAGCGGTTTCTAGCAAAACATCCATTCTAGCCAACTAATAGAATAGTCATCTTGACAACCTTGTACAAGTAATTGTCTCATCCCTTTGCCTCCATATCCGGATTGGACACGAGACATACAAGTCACACTCGTATATCCAATCCATAGTTTCTCCATCTATGGGATAGCCTTATTCGTGCAAATAACATCAATATCCCATATTGATTTATTTGAGTCTGGCCAGACATTCTATAAGCACTATCCTTCGAGTGGCCTAGGATATCTACTCCCGTTATGTGGGAGGGGCAAATCCTCTCTACGTCCACTACGATCTCTAAGCTTGCTTCTCATTGTATCCAGTACACGCCTTTATAACTACCCAGTTACGGTGTAGCGTTTAACGCTACCAAGATCACAATGATCCCCAACTAGAATATCTAGTGACTTCAAGTCTAAGGATGACAATACCATTGCACCCGAGAAGCACTTGTGACTCAACATAACATGTATGTAGCCTTCTCGGTGATGGGTCAATCCAGTGCAACATTCCGTAATGCACACCTTTGTGTTGGATCGTGATATCTCCATATCAATCCAACCCCATACTAGTCTATAGATGATTGTCCCATTAATCATTATACTTGACTAGGGATATTTAAGATAAACAACACGATTGTAAATCTAAGGACTTCATTATATTAAATATCCAATAAATAATAAATGAATTTTCTAGCCATATACAAATTCATACTAAACTAGATTGCCTCTAGGGCATCTATTCCAACACCTTTCTGGTTCGATTTTAAAAACCATGGTTGGAGAATAATTGTTCGTTTCAGTGTTAAAATTTTATATTTATTTAGCGGCGGTTTAAGTTTGTTGGAGATTCACTGCTTGGTGGTGCACTGATTGTAGTGGATGGCAGTGTCACGACTTTGTACAATGGAGATGAGAAACATAGAGAAGAGAACCGGTGGAGAAGATGAGTTGGTAATTTAACGTATTAAATCCGACGCACTTCTGGTGGGAAAATGTGTCATTCTACCAACGAAAATGTTTAAGTAATTGTCAAAAATGGACCAATCCGATTCTCTGGCTGGATTGTCAGAAGGGTGCTTTGGGTCAATCTATTTGATTAATGGAAAGCTGCTCTAAGGTGTTTTCTATAATGAATTGGTGCATTCTGGGACTGCCTCTAAATACATGGTGTTTATGTTGGTCACCACTGACAATTTGCATTAATGTCACGGCACAGTGACAGAGCCAGGATTTCTTCGAAGGGGGGGCACAATTCGGCTGCAAGTACTTGTACTCTTATTTGAATATAAATAGACATTAAATATCTTGAAAACCAATATCAGTCTTCTAGCTCAGTTGGTTAAGCAATACCATATGGACATAGGCCAGGTTCGAGTACTCTTGGGTACATTATAATTTTATTGTTTTTTTGTGGAAAAATTATAAAAACGCTCATAGTGAGAGTCGAACGACACTTCGACTTTAATACATGCGATTTTCCAATTGTGCTGGGCACGATGTTATGAACAGGGGGCACTTTCATATTTTCACCTAAGCGTTGTTCATTTTTTCTTTTACAAATTAAGGGTTATCTAGTAATTTCCTAAAATTGGGGGGGGGGGTGTGCCCCTACAGGGCTCCGCACATGTCAGGGCACCAAATACATACAGTTTTGTATGCTGCAAAAACTGTGAAAAGAAATGAAATGTAAATGCAAGTGACAAGAGATTTATAGAGTTCAGTCCACTTGGACCTACGTCTTTACCTCACGGATTAGTTCCTCGCAGGATTTTCAACTCAATTCTTATTAATCAAAAGCTAAGTCCTATAACTCAAGCCGAGAGATTTCCCTTACTCTGTTACAGCTTGTGGTTTTCCCTAACCTGTCTAGTTCCTGCTCTAGCTAACTGATTAACTAAGAATTCTCTATTGTTCACCTTGAACAATCCTTGAGAATAGATGTAGAGATAATACAGAAATGATCTACCAATACAGCTCAAAATAGAAGTACACTAAGAATAGAAAACTGCAGTGAAAATGCAGTGAACTTCTGTGGAATGGATTGAGAGTTTAATGTTCTTCTATGGTGCTTTGTCAATCCCGATACTTGTCTCTTGATTTTGTCCGTTGGGTCTCATATTTTTTTGCTTCAAAGTGAGCTCTATTTAAACTGTTTGAAGCTCTTGCAAATCTTCCCAGATTTTCAGTAACAACTTCATATTTTGTAGGCAACAACTTTGACTTTCTTTAACAGCTTTCTCCAAAGGATTTTTGATAACAATCTTCAGAGATATTGTTGTGATCTTGTCCATAAGCAATCTGATAAGCTGTCATAAGTCTCTGATTGATCACAGGATCAAGATGTCCAACTATTTCCAAACGGCACAAAATCAGTTTAGGAAACAATCCTGCAAATATTAGAAACAAAATTTCCCGCAATATCAAAGTCAAACATATGATATTCTATGATCAAAACGTGTTAGAATAATTTGTCTTTAATCATCTAATAATAGTGAATCAAACATATAAAAGATAGAAAGGGAATCAACTCAGAGAGTTTGCAGAAAACTCCCCTGAGAATGTTCATACAGGTTAAGCAGTTTCAAGGCGTTGAATCCAGTTTCAAGGCCTAGAAAATAGCTAAACTATTTTCAATCCTCTGAGGCTGATTCAAGTCTTTGAAAGTTGATTCAAGGCCTTGAAATAGCTGAACTATTTCAAGCCTTGCACAACCTGATCTTACAATCTTCCCCTTGATGAAAGACAAAACCAAATTATGTTTGATCCTTAGTCTCTGCAAAATAAACTAATTAGTTCACAATTTATGATAAAAAAATAATTCCAAAAAGATCCAACTTATTTATAATACCAACAGAAACTTAAACAGTTCAACAAATAGAAAATAATCCTAGAAATAACAACTAACTCCTAGAATTTTCTCCCCATTTTTTATTTTCATCAAAAAGAAAGAAGATGTTAGATCAAGTGTCTGGAAAATTTTGAAAACTTAAAGAAAACACTTTTAAGAAGAGATAATGGTGAAGAAAGAGTAGGCAAGATTAATGTTCTTTATCATCATCTTGGTCCCCTGCTTCTTCCTTACTTTCTTCATTGTTGGCTGGAACTTCTTGTGAAACCAAATCTAGTTCCTAAAATAAGGAGCTAATCTTCTCAATAACACTATTGAAAATGAATGTGAGTCATTCCAGGGCTTTCTTCCCATGATTCAGCTTCTTCTTTATAGCTAACCTTTTCTGTTGAGGAGAGACAGTCTTGAGATTCTTCTTTCCTGCTTTTGAAGCTTCTAACGTCTGGGACGTATCCTTCTCATGTTTACCTTTGTTGGATATGGAGAACACTCCATAGGATCCTGAAGTAGTGTCTGAGTCTGAGTCTTGAATAAGAATTTCTTTTCCTTTTCCTTTGACCTCAGAAACTGTCTTTTTCTTTTCTCTCTTAGGACTTCCAATATGGATTCCTTTTTGCTTTTCCTATGAAGGTTCCGTAGTTTTTTTCTTCTTTACTGGAGCCTGATCTTTTCTCACCATCTTCGTGGGTGGTGAAGATTCTTCTTCTACCTCAGTAGAGCTCTTTGAAGCAGAGTCTTTATTGATCTCTTGAACTTCATCCACTACTGCCTTTCTTTTCTTCTTTGAAACAGGTTTCGATCCTCCAGCCATCTTGATTCTATCTGCGGCTCTCCTAGTGCTCATTAGGGTTTGGGAGAAGAATAGAGAGAGATGGAATGATACGGAATGAAGGAGAATAGAAGAAGATAAACACTGAAAGAGTTTGAGTTTCAAATGGAAACTAGTATCTATCTGTTCTCAAAAGATTTGCAATAATCAGAGGGATTTCAAATCTTTTCTGCCGTTGGAAAATAAAATATTCTTATACTATTTTTGGCTAAAACAAATTCTTGAAAAGGGTAGGGGCTATATTAGGTAAATATCTACAGAGATATCACCCAACACAGAATGATCCAAGATTATTGACTATCAGTGTAGTAGATTTATTTTCAATGCTTTGAAAAGGCTTTCAAGGTCTTGAAAAACTGTAACACTGCAACAGATAGAGATCCAGGCTTTGAAATGATTTTCAAGGCTTTGAAAATCAGTTCAAGACTTTGAAATCACATACAACTTACCTTGCTTACCTGATTCTCCCCCTAAACCAATGCATCTTTATTTAGCATTCCCAACGCCAATCTTAGAACTGAGAACCTTTCATCTGCTAATGGTTTAGCGAAGATATGTGCAATTTGCATGTTAGTAGCAACAAATTCAAGAACAATATCACCTTTCTCAGCATGATCTCTGATGAACTGGTGCTTGACATCAATGTGCTTGGTTCTTGAGTGTTGCACTGGATTCTTTGTAATTGAGATTGCGCTGGTATTATCACACTTGATAGGTATGCTTCTGAACTCAAATCCAATGTCTCTTAGCTGTTGAGCAATCCATAGAACTTGTGAGCAACATGCTCCTGTATCTATATATTCAGCTTCAGCTGTTGATAGAGCAACTGAATTCTGTTTCGTGGAATGCCAACTGATCAAGGATGATCCAATAAATTGGCAAGTTCCTGAAGTACTTTTCCTATCAACCTTGTAACCTGCAAAGTCAGCATCTGAAAATCAATGCAAATAGAAGTTAGAATGTCTTGGATACCAAAGCCCTAAGTCTTTGGTACCATTGAGATATCTGAATATTCTCTTCACAGCTGTCAAGTGTGATTCTTTTGGATCAGCTTAAAATCTAGCACACATACACACACTAAACACAATATCTGGTATGCTTGTTATGAGATAGAGTAATGATCCAATCATACCTCTATACTCATTTACGTTGACACTCTTACCAGATTCGTCCTTGTCTAAGGATAGTGTAGAACTCATAGGAGTCTTGGCTTCCTTACATTGAGCCATGCTATATTTGTTTAATAAGTCTCTTGTGTACTTGCTTTGATGCAGAAAGATGCCCTACTTCAATTGACGTATTTGAAGTCCTAGGAAGAAGTTCAGCTTTCCCATCATGCTCATTTCAAATTCCCTACTCATAAGACTTGAGAATTCTCTGCACAGTTGATCATTAGTAGCTCCAAACAATATATCATCAACATATATCTGAACTACAAGTAAATCTTTCTCACGGATCTTTATGAAAAGAGTCTTGTCTACTAAACCTCTTTTGAAATAATTTTCAAGCAGAAACATTGACAGCCTTTCATACCAAGCTCTTGGAGCTTGTTTCAAACCATAAAGAGCTTTGTCAAGTTTGTAAACATGATTTGGAAACTTGTCATTTTCAAAACCAGGTGGTTGTGCAACAAAAACTTCTTCTTGTAAATAGCCATTCAAGAAAGCACACTTCACATCAATTTGAAACAGTTTCATGTTCTTGTGAGATGCAAATGCAAGAAAAATTCTAATTTCTTCTAACCTGGAAACTGGAGCAAAATTTTCCTCATAATCAATACCTTCTTCTTGATTGTAACCTTGAGAAACTAACCTTGCTTTGTTTCTGATCACATTGCCACTTTCATCCAACTTATTCCTGAATACCCATCTGGTACCAATGACAGACTGGTTTGTAGGTGGAGGAACCAGCTTCCAAACCTTATTCCTTTCAAACTCATTGAGTTCACTTTGCACAGCAATGATCGATGCTGCTTCTTGTAAAGCTTCCTTCACAGTTTTAGGTTCTACAAGAGAGATAAAGGCATTAAAAGCACATAAGTTCTTCAACTGTGGTCTAGTTTGTGTACCAGTGATTGGATCTGAGATGATATATCAATTTCATGATATGAGAGATATTTGAATCTCTTTCTTGGGTACCATGGTTAAGGCTCTCCATAGATCTTCTCTGGTCTTGAAGTAGTAACTTTGTCACTTGAATCCTTCTGATAATCTTTTTCAAGGCTAAGAGGCTTATGTTCAAGGACTTGAGCACCATTTTCAAGGTCTTGAAAATGTCTTCTATTTTATTTTGAGCCTTTATTGAATCCTAATGGATTCTCAGTTTCTTCCTCTAACTCATGCTTGTTCAAATTCAAGTCTGTAAAACTCTCGCTCAAAGAACCATCATAACTTTCATAAAAAATAACATGAATGCTTTCTTCAACCAGTTAGGTTCTTTTATTTTAAACTCTATAAGCTTTGCTATTCAGAGAGTAACCAAGAAATATACCTTCATCACTTCTTACATCAAACTTACCAAGATTGTCTTTTCCATTGTTGTGGATAAAAAAAGTACATCCAAAGGGTCAGAAGTATGAAATGTTTGGCTTCCTCCCTTTGAATAGTTCATAGGGGGTTTTCTTCATAATAGGTCTGATCAAGCACCTGTTCAAAATATAATTTGCTGTAATCACACCTTCTGCCCAATAATGTTTTGGCAGCTTGTTCTCAAGAAGCATTGTTCTTGACATATCTTCAAGAGTCCTGTTCTTTCTTTCAACAAAACCATTCTGTTGAGGAGTTCTTGGAGGAGAAAAGTTGTGAGTAATACCATGCTTATCACAGAATAAATCAAATTTTAACTGATCAAATTCTCTACCATGATCACTTCTGATTGAAGCTACAGGTAGGTTTTTCAAGTTTTGAAGTTCTCTACAAAGCTTTGAAAATTCAAATAGTGCTTCAGATTTTTCTTTGAGAAACATAACCCAAGTATATCTAGAAAATTCATCAACAACAAATAGCATGTACCTTTTACCTTTTGGAGTAGGAGTTCTCATAGGACCACAGAGATCCATATGAAGCAGTTCAATAGGTCTAGTTGTACTTACAAATTTCTTTGGTTTGAAGGAACTTATGGTATGCTTGCCTTGAGCACAGGCTTTGCACATTTCATCTTATTTGAACTTGATGGATAACAATCCTCTTACAAGGTCTTTGGAAATCAACTTGTTTCAGAGTATGTAAACTGATATGACCAAGCTTTCTGTGCCAAAGCTTTGAATCCTCTTTCAAGGCCTTGAGACACTTCAAACTTTCACCTGCAACTTTGTTAGTCTGAAAAGTATAAACATTGTTTGATCTAGAGGCTGTGAGAATGCAATCTCCTGATTTCTCATTTTTCACCACACACTTCTCTATATCAAAGATAACTTTGTTGCAATTGTCACAAAGCTGAGATACACTAACCAAATTAAAATTCAAACCTTCAACTAGATACACATCAGAAATAGAGTTTTCAGAATTTGTACAAACTTTTCCAATACCAAGAATATTGCATTTGCCTTTGGCACCAAGTGTAATTGAACCTTCTGATTGCTCCTTCAATTATGAGAATAGAGATCTCTTTCCACTCATATGTCTTGAGCAACCACTGTCCATAAACCACTTCTGTTCTTTGATATTGGTGACAACCTGCAAACACACCAATCACTGCCTTAACCAGCTGTTAGACCAAGTGTGGAATTTGGATTCATATTCAGGATCAACCATGTTAGGTGGCTTAACCCCTTTAGGAACCCAAATCTGCTTAACTTGTCCTTTGAGTTGAAAAGGAAAAGTGTTCCTCATTATGTGAGGGTCTATTCTTGTAAAAGGACAAGTTATATTAACATGACCAGTTTTGCAGCACTAATGACATGTAGGAGAAGTTTTGTTTCCTGCTTTCACAAATCTGGTATTGTTCCTTCTTGGAAAGTTTGGATTGAATCCAATACCAGCTTTGTGAACAGACTGTGAACTTCCTCCAAGAATCAAGTTCAACTTGTGTTCTGATCCAGCAAGCTTGACTTTGCCCAATTCAGATTCTTGAAGTTTCTCAGTAAGAGTAGTCTTTTGCTTATCTAATTCATCAATCTGATGTTTTAGATTAACAAGGTTGTCACTCATTGTGGAGTTTTCAGTGACTACTTACTTGACTTGAGTTTTCAAGGCTTTGAAACTGGTTTTCAAGGCCTTGAAATCACTATCAGTTTTCTTCTGAGAGATTTCAAGATTCTGATTTAGGCAAACAAGTTGTAAGTTTTCTTTGGCTTGCTCATGAAATTTTTCTTTCAAAAGTCTGATCTATTTCAAATAATCTTCCTCATTCAAAAGCATTGTTCTGAGATATTCTGAAAGGGCTTCTTTTGATTTTGAAATCAGACAATTTACCATTACCTCAATGTTCTTCTCAGAAATTTCATCATGCTTGGCCATGGTTGGCATGTTCTTCCTCAGACTCAGATTCACTAGAGCTATCTGAATCACTCCATGAAGCTATCATGACTTTCTTTCTTCTGTCACGATCTTTCTTTTGAAAGATCTTGCTTTTCTTGTGTGGACAATCTCTTATCAAGTGTCCTGCATCACCACATTCAAAGCCGTTCATAACTTTTGATTTATTTTGTGAAGATGACTTACCTTTGTAGCCCTTGCTGTTGGATGATCTATGCCTTCCTCTAATAAGGTATTTTTTTCCAAACTTTTTCTTCATTTGGAGAATCCTTGTCAAGGCTTTGGAGATTAAGGCGACTGGATCTTCATCATCACTATCCTCAGATTCAAGGCTTTGTGTTCTCTCATTCGCTTTGGCTGTGGGAGCTAAGTTCTTAACACTATCTGGGAGCTCTCCATCAACTTCATTCATAGATATATCATGTGTAAGGAGCTTCCCTTGTAGGTCATCAAGTTGTAGAGTTGAGAGATTCTGAGCTTCTTCAATAGCTGTGGTCTTTGGTTCCCACTTTGCCTTTGGATGACTTCTGAGAATCTTCCTCACCTTTTCTTCATTGGAAAAATGTTTTCCCAGTGAATCAAGGTTGTTGATAATGTCAGTGAACCTCTTGAATATGTCTCTGATGGACTCATCTGCATTCATCTTAAACAACTCATATTGCCTGAGATAGATGTTGATCTTGGTTTTCTTGACTTGACTGGTTCACTCAAAGGTAACCACAAGCTTATCCCAGATTTCTTTAGCAGTTGTGCATTCAGGGATCCTGTTGAATTCATCTGTACTCAAAGCACAATACAAAATGTTAATAGCTTTGTAGTTCTTAGAATATTGCTCTAATTCAGAAGAGGAGAGTGAATCTTCTGTTTTGGGAGTCTTAATCCCATATTTCTCTGGGTAGAAAGTATGAGGTCCATTTTGTATAATGCTCCAAAGCTCTAGATCTTGATCAATGATGAACATTTTCATAAGTGCTTTCCAGTGAGCAAAATTGCTTCACAAGAGGAGGTCTGTTAGCAGCTCTTCCCTTTGAGAAACAACCATCACATGCAGTACTCATGATCACCAGATGGTGAAATCTATACAGTGATACAAGCTCTGATACCAATTGGAAGTGTGAGTATGCATATGTTAATGCAACCATGATACTCTTGAAGGGGGGGGGGGGGGGGGGTTGAATAGAGTATGCCAACTTTTTTGCAAAACTTGCTAGGGAGATAAAAACGTGTGCAAACAAAGAAGTTCAAGGCCTTGAAATCTAGTTAAAGCCCTTGGAGAGGATGTAGACAGTATAAAGCAAGTATGCCTTTTTCAAGGCCTTGAAAACAAGTTCAAACCCTTGAAAAACAGACAGTTTTGTATGCTGCATAAACTGTGAAAAGAAATGAACTGTAAATGCAAGTGACAAGAGATTTATAAAGTTCAGTCCACTTGGACCTACGTCTCAACCTCATGGATTAGATCCCTGCAGGATTTTCAACTCAATTCTTATTAATCAAAATCTAAGACCTAGAACTCAAGCCCAGAGAGTTCCCTTACTCTGTTACAGCTTGTGGTTTTACCTAACCTGTCTAGTACCTTCTCTAGCTAAATGTTTAACTAAAAAATTCTCTATTGTTCACCTTGAACAATACTTGAGAATAGATGTAGAGATAATACAGAAATGATCTACCAATACAGCTCAAAACAGAAGTACACTAAGAATAGAAAATTGCTGCGAAAATGCAGTGAACTTTTGTGGAATGGATTGAGAGTTTGATGTTCTTCCATGGTGCTTTGTCAATCCAGAAACTTTTCTCTTGATTTTGCCCGTTGAGTCTCGTATTTTGTTGCTTCAAAGTGAGCTCTAATTAAACTGTTTGAAGCTCTTGCAAATCTTCCCATATTTTCAGCAACAACTTCCTATTTTGTAGGCAACAACTTTGACTATTTTTAACAGCTTTCTCCAACGGATAGTTGATCACAATCTTCAGAGATATTGTTGTGATCTTGTCCATAAGCAATCTGAGAAGCTGTCATAAGTCTCTGATTGATCACAGGATCAAAATGTCCAACTATATTCAAACTGCACATATTCAGTTTAGGAAACAATCCTACAAATATTAGAAACACAATTTCCTGCAATATCAAAGTCAAACAGATGATATTCTGTGATCAAAACGTGTTATAATAATTTATCTTTCATCATCTCATAACAATGAATCAAACATATAAAAGATAGAAAGAGAATCAACTCAGAGAGTTTGCAGAAAACTCCCCCTGAGAATGTTCATACTTTTTTTTTTGATAAAGTGAGAATGTTCATACTGGTTAAGCAGTTTCAAGGCTTTGAATCCAGTTTCAAGGCCTTAAAAATATTTCAAGCCTCTGAGACTGATTCAAGGCTTTGAAAGCTGATTCAAGACCTTGAAATAGCTGAACTATTTCAAGCCTTGCACAACCTGGTCTTACAGTTACAATATTCTCTCGAGAGCTTCCAAGGACTGTTGTGAGGTTGTGGACAAATTGTTAACAATAACCCTTAAAGCCTAGGTGGTAAGAAACATTCATCAACTCAAACCTTGTTCTGGATTGGCAATTGGCGATGCTTCCAATGAAACGAAATTGAGTTCTAAATCGGCAATTTGCGATCCTTCCAACCAAAGGAAATAAACGTCTACATTCTTTAAGAAAACGGGTCAGACAAAAAGAAACTATGGTTAGTTAGAGCGATGTTATGAAGTCAATGTACTTTGGTGCGTTAGGCTACATCCTGAACTTAGTAATAGAACTGTATTGGCTAATCTTAACCAGTTTAGTAACAATCATAAGGAATCCGCTTGGAGCTTTTAAGCTCAAAATGGGAGAAAATGTCACAACCCGATACTACCCATAGTTTAGACTTAGGTTAAGAATTTCACAGTCTCGCTCCTTCAGGTATTAAAAATTTGTTGGGTTAGAGGCTTATTAAATTTGTTGGGTAGAGGCTAAAGGTCCTTTGGATACTGCTACAATAATCTTTAAATCATGAAATGGAAAATTTTTTCTGTGGAAACTTCCAATACTCTCCTTTGTCTGGTCTCCAAGTTCACTAAATAATTATTGATGTTAAAAGAATTTGAATTGTGGAAAATGAAGTGTTTATTTATAACCTAATTGAAGTTGAAATTTTGACCTCGTATCTTTCTATGTCTCACATATTTTCTAAGAGCAACACTGCGAAAGTTGATACTGATTTGTAATTGTCAAACCGGTCAAAAAGATTCAAATTTAGGTGTATTGAACAAACAATTTATCTATCAATTTCTGAATGTATCCTCATTTAAAATGTATTGTTGTTTTTCGGTCTTCCTCGTGTAATTATGTTAATTTTGTGTGACAGTAAGATATGTCAGCTATTTGTAGTGAAAAGATCGATTATCATCTAGAAATAGTCAACTTATGTCCACATTAATTCAGAGGAAGAAAAGTCTCCATATTTTTTGCTTCTTAATATCAGGTCCATTTTCTCTTGAATTTATATACACGCTTGTGTTTATTCTAACATGTATGGGCATTGACCTAAACATCTATGATATAAATGACTAATAAAAGTGTAGAGAGAGTACTTTCCACTAAATATTAGACTCAAAAGAAATTATACCAATAAATACTCCCTCCGTTCTGTAAAGATTGTCTTTATGTTGTAGAGTGTCCCATAATAATTGTCTAATCGTACTATCTTTTATTTATGTGTAAAATTAAATAAATTGACAACAATGCCCAAAAAAAGATTATAATGTGTTAGAAATTGAGAAATAGACAATCATGTCCATATAATAATAGAAGTCAATTATGTCTGCAACTAATGTATGTCCCATTAAAGCGATTGAATTTCAAAGGGTGACAATTTTTATGGAATCGAGGGAGTAGATATTTTGGAGAAATATGATCAGAACCACTTCAAAGTAATTAAATTCTTTACGTGATATAAAAAATAAAAACACGTTTTTTGCTTCAATATTAATGTTTTATGGTCACCTATCGTAGTTTTCCACCCATTTTTTTTTCATTACTTATGCAGTGCGTACATATTTCTAATTGAATATTTTCTCCAAATATTTTGTATCTTTTTTATGCAACAATATCATTGCAGGACCAGTTTCCTCTTAGTCTTGTCCATCCTTATCGTGTTCATATGAGATGAGTTCCAAGAGACACTGTTGGATAAAGTATTTTATTTTCGAGAAAACTTATAGAAACTCCCAATAGACAAGAGTTGAATTTTCCACACCGTCTTTACTTCTTCAATTTATAAGTAGACTTTCAGATTGTAACCTTTTGTGATATGTCTTAAACTGATCCGGGTCCTAAAATCCCTCTACCTTGATCCCACAAATCATGTGGATAATTGACTAAGTTCAAAACTCACAAAATAGCTAGAAATCAGCTACCACAGTTAATGATCTCGACACACACAACATCTCTTCCTCCCCCCCCCCCCCCCCCCCCCCCCCCTTAAAGTGGACATAGTTTGGGTATTGCATTTTCAGATCCTCGAGTAGTTCCCATTACCTTCAGTAGTAGAGACTAAAGAGGCCTGGCTAATGAATATTTAAAGGGTGTACAATAGGTAGAAATGCAGGATCAATACTCTAGAAGGGGGGGGGGGGGGGGTTGAATAGAGTATGCCAACTTTTGCTAAAACTTGCAAGATAAGTGGTTTTAAAAGAGTTTGTGAAGAATAAGTATAGTTCAAAGCCTTTAACTGAGTTTCAAGTCCTTGGAATGAAAACAGTTAAGTATAAAGAGATGAAGTCTATTTCAAGGCCTCGAAATGAGTTTCAAACCCTTGAAATTAAAATGTTTGAAAGCTTAAGTAAACTAAGTACGAAGCTGTAAAGTAAATGCAAGAGACACAAGATATATAGAGTTTAGTCAACTTGGACCTATGTCTCTACCTCAGGGATCTACTCCCTGCAAATATTTCAACTCAAATCTTATTAATCTACAGCTAAGCCCTAGATCTCAAGCACGGAGAGATGCCTTACTCAGTTACAGCTTGTGGTTCTCACTAACATATCTCGTACATGCTCTAGCTATCTGATTAACTAAGAATTCTCTATTGTTCACTTTGAAAAATCCTTGAGAATGTGAACTAGAAGTTTAAACAAGAATATATACAAATGAAGTTCTGAACAGAAGAACACAGAAAATAAAACTGCTGTATGAGTGCAGTGTTCTTCTGAGAATTGGATTGAGAATTTGATCTTCTTCTTTGTTTCTTGGCAATCCTTAAATGTGTTTGAGAGTCTCTATTTTTGCGTGTTGAGTTGTGTATTCAAATGTTTCAAACTGAGCTCCTTTTATACAGCTCAATTGGCTTGCAAATCTTCCACATTTTTAGCAACCCACTTTCCTATTTTGTAGGCAATAACTTTGACTTCTTTAACAGCTTCTCAAACGTATAGTTGATCAGTATCCTCAAAGATACTGATTTGATTTTGTGTAGACATAGGTTGGGAAGTTTCCAAACACATCAAAATGATCAAAAAATCAAATCATTACTCAGTTTCCCTTCCTGAAAAATACAAGTTAGGAAACATATCCTGCAATTTAGGAAACAAACTTTCCCTGCAAAGCTAAGTCAAACAGATGGATTAGATAGTGTTAGACATGTAATAATGCTTTGTCTTTATCATCAAGTAACAATTGATCAAGAAAAAGGGTTTATGAGTTCAGTCAAGATTAGAAACTCCACATAAGTATATGTAGTTGTAGCTCAGCCATTTTCAAGGCTTTGAAAGCTGTTTCAAGGCCTTGAAATAGACTAGCTATTTCAAGTCTTTGAAACTAATGAAAATTAATTGATCTTACAATCTCCCCCTTGATGAAAGACAAACCACCATTTGTTTGATGCTTAGTTTCTGCAAAAAATAATCATTAGAATACATAGTACAAATAATAATAAGCAGTAACACATGATTTCCAAAAGATCCAACTTATTAAGCAATAACAGTAATAACAGATAAGTCCAGAAAACCTAATGACCAAAAACCATGTTTACAAAAGAAAACTTAAACACCTAAATTTCTCCCCCTTTTTGACTTTCATCAAAAGGAATGAGAGGAATGTTTGATCAGAGTCTTTCAATTTTTTTTGAAAAAGCAGTTTTAAAGCGATAGATTTTTCAAGACTTTGAAGGGGATTTCAAGGCCTTGAAAAGTAGAAGAAAAAAGTAGGCAAGAATTAAGGGTCTGGTTCTTCATCACCTTGCTTATCTTCACCTTCTTTCTGACTAATTCCATCATCACCATCAACTTGTTCTTCATCAATCTTTTCTTTATCTAGTTGTACCACATCTTCAGAAGCTTCACCTTATCCTTCAAACAAGTGAGCATCAGTCACAGTCTCTGGAATGGCTGTCTTCTTTGCTTTCTTCTTCTTCTTGAGATCCTTGAGAAGTGCTTCTGACTCTAGACTGTCAGCTTCTTTCTCTTAATCAGCTTGTTCGGTAGCTACTTGTTTTCCCTTGTCCTTCCCCTGAGCAGCTTTGTCCTAAGTGGAGTTTTCACTGAACAAATCATTGGCAGTATCATCCTTTTTAGCATATTCTGCAGCTTGAGAGTCATATTCAGGCACATCAAACACTGTGATGCTCCTGAAAATGTTCTCAACCATGTACTTTACCTGTTTAAGATCAGTTCCAAACGCATGCTGATTCTCCTTAACTTCTTCAATGTCCATCTCAAGCCCTTCCAGTTTTTGAAGAATTGAGGATATGTCTTGAGGCTTAGAACTCTGGCTTGAAGTAGGAGTCAAGGTCTTGGGTTTGAGAAACTTTTTGGAACCGAACTCTTCTTCTGTCAGATCAGAGTATAGCTTCCAAGTTAATCTTCTCAAAGCCTTTTTCATTCAACAAGCCAAAACCAGTAGTGATAGTCTCTTCTTTCTCAGTAGGAATTTCAAAGTGTTGGAAGAAAGAGGTGAGCAAATTGGCATATGGCAGAGGGCGCTTTCTCTGGTTGGTTTGGGTATACAGCATATGTTCCATCAACAGCTTTGGAAGATCAAATCCATAGCCATGCATAACCAAGTACATTATGTACAACACCCTCTTAGTGATCAGTTCCTTAGAGTTTTCCTTTGGTACCACACATCTCATCAAAATGGTAAATAGGACTTTAGCTTCAACAGTTAACACAGAGTGTGTCAATTGTTTGGATGTGACAGGGGTGTTGGGTAGAAAGAACTCTTTCTTAGGAAATTGAAGAGCTTCACTCTTAGGAGGATGCTTACTAGTTTCATATCTTTTTGGACACCCTAGAACATAGTCAAACTCAGAATAATCTAGCTCCACTTCAACACCAGCCACCCTAGTCTGAATCACTAAGTTTGCTGTTTTTTTCAGTTGTTTCATGTTCAGTTAAAATATTCAGGTAAGTCTGGTGTAGGATATTTCAGGAGGATTCAGGATAAACCAGAGATAGCTCTTTTGCAACATCTTAATGCACTTCAGATTCATACCATTCAACATGGAAACACTAATCAAACTGCAGAAAGAAATTGGTCTAGAAGCAAATCCATCTAGCTAATCCCTTCAGTACCATGTGAAATGAACCAAGTATTGTTAAGGGCTTTGCTCTTACGAGTGGATTTCTTTTCTGAATAGATTTGTAAAGCCTTCTCAGTATTCCCTTCAGGTTCATCTTCCGTCACTTTTTCTTTTCCCTTGTATGCTGTGTCAACCTTCTTCTTTGTCTTCTAAGGGCTTCCAATATGAATCCCTTTTTGTTTCACTTGAGTAGTCTCCACTGTCTTCTTCTTTTTGCTTGAAACTGGGGTCTGATCCTTCTTTACTTTCTTTTTGGGAGGAGGAGGATCAATGATTTCTGCAGTAGGAGTCGTTGAGCTTGACTCCCCACTGATGGTTTGAACCACTTCCACAGTGGCCTTTCTTTTCTTCTCTACACCAGTCTTTGAACCACCAGCCATCTTTAATCTGTCAGATGCTCTTCTTCTTCCCATTAGGGTTTGGGAGAAGATTAGAGAGGTAGGATATATACGAAAAAGAGAAGGAGAGAAGAAGATAAATAATAAAGAGTTTGAGTTTGAAAAGGTAACTAATATATTTTTCTGATCTTAGAAGATCTTGAGTTATCAGAAACGATTCAAAACCTATTAGTTATATTTATATAACTAATTAGTTATATTTATATAACTAATTAGTTATATTTATATTAGTTATATAAATATAACTAATATATTTATCTAAGATCTTAGAAGATCTTAGATAAATATACTATTATATTAAATAAATAATATAATAGTATATCTGGCTGAAAGATAATTTTGAAAAGTAAGGGGATATATTGAGAAAATATCTACAAAGATAGCACCCGATATTGAAAGATCCAGAATTATTGACTAGCAGTTATACAGACTTATTTTCAAGGCTTTGGAAAGGATTTCAAGCCCTTGAAAAGTTGTTTTACTGAAACACAACTACTCAAACTTTTGAAGAGATTTTGAAGACTTTGAAAATCAGTTCAAACCATTGAACCACAAAAAAAACTTACCTTACTTACCTGATGCTCCCCCTAAACCAATGCATCTTTGTTTAGCATGCCTAATTCCAATCTTAGAAATGAAAAACTTTCATCGGGAAATGGTTTAGTGAAGATATATGCAAGTTGCATGTTAGTGGAAAAAAATTCAAGAGCAATATCACCCTTTCAGCATGATATCTGATGAAGTGATGTCTGACATCAATATGCTTTGTTCTTGAATGCTGAACTGGATTCTTTGTAATTGATATTGCACTTGTATTGTCAAACTTGAGAGGTATATCTCTGAAATCAAATCCAAGATCTCTGATTTGTTGAGCAATCCATAACACATGTGAGCAGCAAGCTCCAGCAGCTATGTATTCAGCTTCTGCAGTTGATAGTGCAACTGAGTTTTGCTTCTTTGAATGCCAGCTGATTAAAGATGATCCAAGAAATTGACAGCATCCTGATGTACTCTTTCTATCAACTTTATTTCCAGCAAAACAAACATCTGAATAGCCACTCAAAGAGAAGTTAGATTGCTTAGGATACCAATGCCCTACGTCTTTGGTACCATTGAGATATCTGAATATTCTTTTAACTGCAATCAAGTGTGATTATTTAGGATCAGCTTGAGAATCTAGCACACATACATACACTAAACATAATATCTTGTCTGGTAGGTGTGAGATATAGTAATGATCCAATCATACCTCTATATTCTTTCACATTGACACTCTTACCAGATTCATCCTTGTCTAGGGATAATGTTGAACTCATGGGGGTCTCGATCTCTTGGGATTGAGCCTATTGTACTTGCTTAGCAAGTCTCTACTGTACTTGCTTTGATGTAGAAATATGCCCTTCTTCATTTGATGAATTTGAAGTCCAAGAAAGAAGTTCAATTCTCCCATCAAGCTCATTTCAAATTCCTTGCTCACAAGGTTTGAGAATTCCTTGCGCAAGAGATCATTAGTAGCTCCAAATAATATATCATCAACATAAATCTGAACTACAAGCATATCTTTCTCATGAGTCTTTATGAAAAGAGTTTTGTTTACTAATACTCTTTTGAAATCATTTTCCTGTAACAATTTATACAATCTTTCATACCAAGCTCTTGGAGCTTGTTTCAAACCATAAACAACTTTGTCGAGTTTGTAAACATGATTTGGAAACTTGTCATTTTCAAAACCAGGAGGTTGAGCAACATAAACTTCTTCTTGCAAAAATCCATTTAGAAATACACACTTCACATCCATGTGAAAGAGTTTCATGTTCTTGTGAGATGCAAATGAAAGTAAAATTCCAATTGCTTCTAATCTGGCAACATGAGAAAAAATTTCTTCATAATAAATACCTTCTTCTTGATTGTATTCTTGAGCTACCAATCTAGCTTTGTTCCTGATTACCTTTCCATTTTCATCTAATTTGTTTCAAAATACCCATCTGGAGCCAATGACAGACTCATTTCTGGGTGGAGGAACCATATTCAAAATCTTGTTCCTTTCAAACTCGTTGAGTTTACTTTGCATTGTTATAATCCAGTCTACTTCTTGTAAAGCTTCCTTCACATTTTTAGGTTCCACAACAAAGATAAAAGCATTAAAAGCACAAAATATTTCAACTGTGATCTGGTTTGTGTACCAGTGGTAGGATCAAAAATAATGTTATCAGTAGGATGAGATGAGATATATTTGAATCTCTTTCGAGGTGACCAAGGTTCAGGTTCTCCAGGTTGTTTCTCAAGTCTTTGAGATCTTGAAGTAGTGGCTTGATCTTCTGTCTTTTCTGGAGGTACTGTTTCAAGGCTTTTAACCTTAGTTTCAAGGCCTTAAAAATGCCTTCTTTGTTCCTGTGAGATATGCTTGGAACTTTTTGAGCATTCTTCTTCAGTATCTGAATCATGCTTGTTCGGATTAAGATCTGCAAAACCATCACTCAAAGAACCATCATAGCTTTCATCAGAAATTACATGAATACTTTCTTCTACAAGCTTGATTATCTTATTATAAAATCTATAGGCATTGCTTGTTTGTGAATACCCAAGAAAAATTACCTTCACCACTTCTTGCATCAAACTTACCAAGATTGTCCTTACCATTGTTGTGAATGAAACAGGTACGACCAAAAGGTCTGAAGTAAGAAATGTTTGGCTTTATTACTTTGAATAGCTCATAGGGAGTCTTCTTCAAGATAGGTCTGATCAAGCACTTGTGCAGAATAAAGTTTGCTGTATTCACAGCTTGTGCCCAATAATATTTTGGCAAATTGTTTTCCAAAATCATTGTTCTTGACATGTCTTCAAGAGTCCGGTTCTGTCTTTCAACAACTCCTTTCTGTTGAGGAGTTCTAGGACCAGAGAAGTTGTGAGAGATACCATGCTTAGAACAGAAAATATCAAACTCTCGTTGATCAAACTCTCTACCATGATCATTTCTGATTGAAGTAATAGGTAGGTTTTTCAATGTTTGAAGTTCTCTACAAAGCTTTGAAAATTCAAAAAGAGCTTCAAAATTTTCTTTAAGAAACATAACCCAAGTATATCTAGAGAAATCATCTACAATAACAAGCATATACTTCTTACCCTTTGGAGTAGGAGTCCTCATAGGACCACATATATCCATATAGAGTAATTCAATGGGTCTAGTAGTACTTACAAAGTTCTTTGGCATGAATGAGCTTCTAGTTTGCTTGCCTTGGGCACAAGCCTTGCATATTTCTTCATCTTTGAACTTGATAGAGGGTAGTCCTCTTACTAAGTTTCTGGAAACTAGTTTATTCAAAGTGTGCAAGTTAATGTGTCCCATCTTTCTGTGCCAAAGCTTTGAATCTTCTTTCAAGGCCTTCAGACACTTCAAATTTTCTCCTGCAACTTTGTTAGTTTGAAAAGTATAGACATTGTTTGACCTAGAGGCGGTGAGGATGCAATTGCTAGATTTCTCATCTTGCACCACACATATCTCTTTGTTAAAAATAACCTTATTACCATTATCACAAAGCTGAGATACACTAAGCAAGTTAAATCTCAAACCATCAACTAGATATACATAAGAAATAGAGTTTTCAGAATTAGTACCAACTTTTCCAATACCAAGAATGTTGCATTTTCATTTATCAACAAGTGTGATTGAACCTTCACATTGCTCTTTTTATTCTGAGAATAAAGATCTCTTTCCACTCATATTTCTTGAGGAACCACTGTCCATAAACTATTTTTGCTCTTTTGTCTTGGTGACAACCTACAAACACCAATCACTGTCTTACCCAGCTGTTACACCAAGTGTGGAATTTGGATTTATATTCAGGATCAACCATGTTAGGTGGTCTAACCCCTTTAGGAACCCAAATATTTCTAACTTGTCCTTTGAGTTGGAAGGGAAAGGAGTTCCTCATAATGTGAGGGTCTCATCTTCTGAAAGGACAAGTCATTTTATCATGACCAACTTTGTTGCAGTAATGGCACTTGGGAGAAGTTTTCCTTTCAGCTTTCACAAATCTGGTATTGTTCTTTCTTGAAAAATTTGGATTGTATCCAATACCTGTTTTGTGAACATACTTAGAACTTCCTCCTAGAATCAAATTCAAGTTGTGTTCTGAGCCTGCAAGCTTGGTTTTTATTGATTCAGACACTTGAAGTTTCTCAGTTAGAGTAGTCTTTTGTTTATCTAATTTATCATCTTGATGTCTCAGATTAACAATGCTGTCACTCAGAGATGACTTCTCAGTGACTACTTTATTGACTTGTCTTTTCAAGGCTTTGAAACTGGTTTTCAAGGCTTTGAAATCAATACCAGTTTTCTTCTGATAAATTTCAAGATTCTGATTCAAGCAAACAAGCTGCAAATTTTCTTTTGCTTGCTCATGAACTTTTTCTTTCAAAACTCTATTTTCTTTCTGATAGTCCTCTTCATTTAAAAGCATTGTTCAGAGATAATCAGAGTGGACTTCTGTAGGTTTTGAAATTAAACAGTTTACCATTAACTCAATGTTCTTTTCAGAACTGTCATCATGCTTGGCTATAAAACATAGGTTGGCATGTTCTTCTTCTGATTCAGAGTCACTTGAAGTTTCTGAATCACTCCATGAAGCTATCATAGCTTTCTTTCTTCTATCATGATCTTTCTTCTGGAAATTCTTGCTTTTCTTGTGTGGCCAATCTCTGATCACGTTTCCTGCATCACCACACTCAAAGCAATTCATGACATTAGGCTTATTTCCATGTGAAGAAGATTTACCTTTGTAATCCTTTTTACTGGAGGATCTGTGTCTTTCTCTGTTGAAGTCCTTATTTCCAAAATTATTCTTCATTTTGAGAATTCTGGTCAAGACTTTGGAAATCAAAGCATATGGATCTTCATCATCATCATCAGTTTCAACCCATTGAGATGAACCATTTTCCTTTTCCTTGAGAGCTACATTCTTGACACCTTCTGATAATTCTTCATCAGCTTCATTTATGGTTATCTCATGTGTAAGAAGCTGTCCTTGCAGATCATCAAGTTGCAGTGATGAGAGATCTTTTGCTTCCTCTATAGCAGTAGTCTTTGGTTTCCATTTTTCCTTTGGAAGACTTCTCAGAATCTTTCTAATATTTTCTTCATTGGAAATGTGTTTTCCCAAAGAGTCAAGGTTGTTGACAATGTCAGTGAATCTTTTGAACATATCTTTGATTGATTAATCTCCATTCATCTTGAATAGCTCATACTGCCTGAGATAGATGTTGATCTTGGTTTACTTGACCTGACTGGTTCCTTAAAATGTCACCACAAGCTTATCCCAGATCTCATTGGCTGTTTTACAGCCTGGGATATTGTTGAATTCATCTGTACTCAAAGAACAATATGAGAGATTAATATCTTTAAATTTTTTAGAGAGTTGTTCTAATTCAAAAGCAGAGAGAGTCTATAGATTTTTTGAGTTAGATCCCATCTTTCTCTGTGTAGAAAGTGTGAGGACCATTCTGAATGATTGTACAAATTTCTTTGTCTTGATCAATGATGAAAATTTTCATCAAAGCTTTTCAGGGAACAAAATAATCTCCACATAAGAGAGGAGGTCTGTTAGCAGCTCTTCCCTGAGAGAAACCACCATCATCTGCTTTACTCATGATCACAAGAAGGTTAAATCTATGCAGTGATACAAGCTCGGATAAAAATTGAAAAGGTGTACTGTAGGTAGAAATGCAAGATTAATACTCTAGAAGGGGGGTTGAATAGAGTATGCCAACTTTTGCTAAAACTTGGAAGAAAAGTGGTTTCAAAAGTGTGTGTGAAGAATAAGTGTAGTTCAAGGCCTTGAACTGAGTATCAAGTCCTTCGAATGAAAACATTTAAGTATAAAGAGAAGAAGTCTATTTCAAGGCCTTGAAATGAGTTTCAAACCATTAAAATGAAACTGTTTGAAAGCTGCAAGTAAACTAAGTATGAAACTGTAAAGTAAATGCATGCAACACAAGATATATAGAGTTCAGTCCACATGACCTACGTCTCTACCTCATGGATCTTCTCCCTGCAGGATTTTCATCTCAATTCTTTAATCCACCGCTAAGCCCTAGATCTCAAGCATAGAGAGATGCCTTACTCTGTTACAGCTTGTGGTTCTCCCTAACCTATCTAGTACCTGCTCTAGCTATCTGATTAACTAATAATTCTCTATTTTTCACTTTGAACAATCCTTTAGAATGAGAACTAGAAGTATAAACAAGAAGATATACAAATGAAGTTCTGAACAGAAGAACATAGAAAATGAAACTGTTGTATGAGTGCAGTGTTCTTCTGAGAATCGGATTGAGAACTTGATCTGCTTCTTTTTTGCTTGGAAATCCTTGAATGTTTTTTAGAGTATCTGTTTTTGCCTGTTGAGTGTGTCTTCAAATGCCTCAAACTGGGTTCCTTTTATACAGCTCAATTGGCTTGCAAAGCATCCAGATTTTCAGCAACCAACTTTCCTATTTTGTAGGCAACAACTTTGACTTCTTTAATAGATTCTCCAACGGATAGTTGATCAGTATCTTCAATGATTCTAATTTGATTTTGTGTAGAAATAACTTGGGAAGCTTCCAAACATATCAAAATGATCACAGAATCAAATCATTACTCAGTTTCCCTTCCCGAAAAATACAAGTTAGGAAACATATCCTGCAATTTAGGAAACAAACTTTCCCTGCAAAGATAAGTGAAACAGAGGGATTAGATAGTGTGAAACATGTAATAATGCTTTGTATTTCATCATCAAGTAATAATAGATCAAGCACAGGGGTTTATGAGTTCAGTCAAGTTCAGAAACTTCCCCTAAATATATGTAGTTGAAGCTCAGTCAGTGACGCCGAATTTAATCGATGCGATTTATGGGAGCAACAAGAAGCAACGAACAGAAAGGAAAATCATGAAAGAACCTCCATAGGGTTCGTAGAAAACACAAAGTTTTCTGAAATAAATTCAATATTCAATAATCTAACGAAATAAGTTCACAAGCCGGACTAAAATAGCCAAAAACATGAATTTTGCCAAAAATAGCAAAATCTCAGAAAATATTCTAAATTAAATTCCTAATAAATAAAAGCATGCTGGAAAAAGATTGACCCAAATCAGATTTAAATTGACCTCCTAATCAACAAAGAGATTATTACTAAAAATAGCAAATTTGACGATTTTGTGACCTAAACAGCCGAATTAGGCCAAATCATTATGGTGCTCGTGGCTAAAGTCACAAGTTATCTTTAGAACGTCGATTTTGGTCAGATTCATGTATGGTTTGCCCCGGTTCATCAATCCTTCAATTCTGCCCCTGATTCTGCGTATGGACCGAAACAGCTTTTCTGAAATTGGCAAATTTCTTCCTGCATCAGTCACCCCCTCTTCAAAAGAACTCGTCCTCGAGTTCGATTTAGGAACTTGAATGATCCGCTCCACCAAGAAAGGATCACAATAGAAGGATGGAAACTTAAACGGAAAAACCACTAACTTGTTTAATTCAAATTTCGTCTCTTCGTCATCATATGAAACTTTATCGCCATCTCCAGAGTCATAATAAACCGGAGGGATTGTCCAATCCACGTCAGATTCACATGATTTGGAAATACGCCTGTAAAAGATTGCATCACGAAAAATATGTTCGATTTGTAACATACCCGAAGAATCTAGCTCGTCGATCATGGAACTTGCTCCTCTATAACGCTCGCAGTCGAATGAAATCTCGAACGCGGGCTCCAAGTCATGATCCAAGGCTTGACCATCCACCTCCATCATCATAACCCCTTGGAGGGTAATTTCTCGTTGTGGGGCTTCCTCAGCCGGAACCTGCCCGCAGCCGCCAGGTCGTCCATGCACCATGGTTATGACGATCTTCTTCCCACGTCGAACTGAGCTCTGATACCAACTGACGCCGAATTTAATCGAGGAGTTTTATGGGAGCAGCAAGAAGCAACGAACATAAAGGAAAATAATGAAAGAACCTCCATAGGGTTCGTAGAAAACACAAAGTTTTCTGAAATAAATTCAATATTCAATAATCTAACGAAATAAGTCCACAAGCCGGACTAAAATAGCAAAAAACGTGAATTTTGCCAAAAGTAGCAAAATCTCAGAAAATATTCTAAATTAAAGTCCTAATAAATAAAAGCATGCTGGAAAAAGATTGACGCAAATCGGGTTTAAATTAACCTCCTAATTAACAAAGAGATTATTACTAAAAATAGCAAATTTGACGATTTTGTGACCTAACCAGCCGAATTAGGCCAAATCAGCACGGTGCTCGTGACTAAAGTCACGAGTTATCTTTAGAACGTCGTTTCTGGTCAGATTCATGTGTGGTTTGCCCCCGTTCATCAATCCTTCAATTCTGCCCCTGATTCTTTGTATGGACCGAAACAGCTTTTCTGAAATTCGCAAATTTCTTCCTGCATCAGTCAGTTTCAAGGCTTTGAAAGCTGTTTCAAGTCCTGCTATTTCAATTCTTTGAACAAATGAAACTGAATTGATCTTACAAATATGATTATGTCTTCAGATAGTTACCTTCATAATTTACATGATATGGCCAATAAACAGCAATAGCGACTTTAGAAGAGAAGCCCAAGTACAAATTGAATGTACATGTTACTCTCACCCTTTCTTTTGTGCTTAAGAATAATGCAGTTTATTATATAATCTTTTATATTTTCAGTATTTTGGATTCTTTTAAGTGCCTCTGCTATTCATCATTCAAAGTGTGAGACTACTCGTGTAAGAGAAATGAGTACATATTTTCATTTTAATGACGGATATACGACTCATTTTATTGCTTTATATCTTCGAATTCAGCCTACCAAGTGCCTTTGGTAGTTAGAGTGTTACCTTTAAAATGAGCTATGCATAATAAACAATTTAAGTGTCTTCGTCATCTGAACATCACACAACCAGTATAATATTATTAGACTCATTTGGTATAGTATAAAGTTTGTAGATATGATCTCTAAGAGCCACGTAAACTCAAATCATATTCGTTAGAGTAAGGCAAATCATAATCATTAAACTTGTTTATATAGTGTCGTTCATACGTCATCCTTATTTTCTTGAGCAGCTTATTGATCATGAACTTTCTTGAGTTGAAGGCTTCGTAATCAAAGTAGTTTCAGTTTTAACTTTTTCTTAGGAATTCCAAAGCTTTATTCTTCATCTAAAATCATTTTTTTTTATTAAATTATTATATTCTTATGAAGTAAGATGAAAATAGTATTATAGTACCAAATAATTAGTAATATGGATTATGATACAGATCCGAATAACGAGAAGTACCAAAAGTGATTAGTAGTAGAGATGTCAATCAGGAAAATTATTGTTTGTCCCTCTATAGTGTCACACCATGCAAATGAAGCTATCAATGTGAGGAAGTAATATAACATTTCAAAGAAGCGACACTACAACATAAGAGAGTTGTTGAATTAAATTCTTCCCACGACTTCTACATTGACAAAACAACTCAAAATAATGCCCAATAAATAGTATTTAATATCTTAGCTTAATGCGGATGTACACTTAAAATGCTATATATGGCAGAAGTTTGTTTCTCACCAAAGACATGATAAACTCAATGAGGACTTCCCCCCCCCTCCCCCCACAATAATCAAATTTTAAGTACCTCAATGAATTTGGACTTTCTTCTAGTGGCGGTGACAAGCCTAATGAAATACGCACAAACTTACTGAGTGAGCTTTGCATATTGCTTTGTCGACGCACTTGATGAAGTTTTTCGTATACATCCAAACTCTTATCTTCAAAAACAACTTGTTGTGGAGTACGCCTCAAGATAAAGGGAGTTCAGATATTGTTCTAAGAACTGGAACTTACTAAGATCATATTCATCACACATGTCAACGGGTAGGAATCTTTGAAGAGTCACACGATGGTAGTAATGGATACTGAATTTTCTCATTGTCAATTTTATCAACTTTCCTGAATTATCATTGCATCTTCTCATAGTATTCATTTGGAAATTTGAACGGTTGATAATAATGGTGTTCTCTTTATTCAGCGACTTCCTTGAAGAACACAACATCTCGCATCCGTACTATCCTTTCACCATAAGCTCACCACAATATTATAAGAATTTTGATATGTTTTTTTTTTTAACTTTTAATATTGTTACTGGTGTTCATGTACTCTTGCAAAATAGAATGTTCGAAATGACAAAACACAGTCTCACATTCCCTCAACCCAATAATTTATAGGATAGATCTCATATTTTTTTCCGTTAAAATTTAACTGAAAGTTACCATGTGCATTACTTTTAAACAACTTAAATTTAATGACCTCTCCACGTACAACGCACGTGCTATTTACTAGTGTTTTAGAAATGTCCAATGGAGAAAAATCTTTGATCAGCCAGTTGAGCGACATAATACTGCTAAAATGGTATATTCTTTGTTCATCATCTAGAAAGGAAGATGAAATCAAACCTGAACAAAATCAAACTTTGATGATATGATTTTTTCTATGATCATAGGCACAAACTGATTGGGTAAGTTTGGCGAGTCTCCTTTAAAGTATGCATCATATAATATTAATTTAGCCACATCCCGAGAAGATAGCAATCATGACTGGAGAGACCAACACGAACAATATATACTTATCCAACTACTACAATCCACCATAAAAAAGCTAAAGATTAGTTCGGAAAACCTAACCAAAACAGCCAAAATTATCAAATTTTTGGACTCACCTTCTATGTGTTTCAAATAGACGCGGTTGGCTATTTGCAGAACAACAAGGAAGAAGCATTCTGACTGTCCAACGAGATCGATATCTTGAACCATGTAGTTGAAAACAAAATTATGAAGATATATACGGCGAACCTTTTGTTTAAAATGATGCTTTAATCTTCTGAAAAACTGCAACAAGCAAAATCACCAAATATGAGATCTCTATAGCAGATTCCATTATCCATGTTTCATTGTGCCGGTAAGATTAGATAGAAGCGAAACTGAAAGCGTTCGGGTAACCTACGCTCTAGGGTTTTGTGATTCTGTTCTCTTCCTGGAACAAAAAGTTATGCCCGTCAGACAGAGAATAAACTCTATAAACGGTGGCGGCGGTCACGATACTCTCTGGTTTAGTCGTCATAGAGGTAAAGAATTGCAATCCCCAAAGCCAACTTAAGTGGCTGAGACTTTTTGGTGAACACTGCAAGTAGCTGAAGCGTATGAGACTTCGATCGAAGAGACGCTGCAACTCTTATAAGTGTTTCATTACGCGTAAGATTCAAATAGAGTTATATAAATTTGTGAGGGTATTTTTGTCCATACAAAACTATTAGTGTCCAAAAACACCTCTGTAAACTTTTAAATAGTATAGATTTACAACTACGAACTTTATATTGCCAACATGTATTTCATACAAAGCACTAATCTTAGAAGACCTATACTATTTAATTATGTCCTTTACTTCTAGTAAACTTGTTCTGATTGTTACACAATCAGGCATCACAGAATCATTATCCACCATTACAACTTTTAACTCATACTAGTTGGCAGCACGTGCTTTGCACGTGGATTTCTCCAGTGGGTGTGAATTGTTCATGAGATATTATGAGCAGATTTTTGATAATCATCACACTTTTATCCTGGCATATGCAGTGCCTTCTACAATAGCTTACTTCTTTCATATAATTGTTGAATCTAAAACCAGACATAAATATATTTTACTCATTGTCCGGTTCCACATGAATTTCTATTCGTTTAACATCTTGATTAAAAAGTTCAACACATGTGAGAATGTGATCATACAGTTATTAGATTTGTATCTTTTCATAATCAAGTGCATTAAACATGAAGATAAGCAAAGCTAAACTTTCATGTTCTGTAATATTGTGTCGGAGCATTTATGAACTTCTACTGAAACGCACACAAAAATTCCGTGCAAAATATTTCCGCTCATAAACCCCATGATGAAAGTATAGCACCAAACAGCATTATATTTATTGCAATGAGGTTATACGTAATGAATGTATAAATTTCATTATCTAATATACAATAGATAGTCTTTCCTCGAGAACAAAGAAATGATAGAAAATAAAATTATGTCAGGAAAGTAACGAAACCGAACCCTGTTTCGTACTTGAGGTGTTGGAGCTCTAGAGATTGGCTCATGCGCAGGTACACGTTGACTCGTTAAAAAATGTCATGTTAGTTTTCGTATAATCTCGACTCGTTAAATATAACTAATAGGTTTTGAATCGTTTCTGATAACTCAAGATCTTCTAAGATCAGAAAAATATATTAGTTACCTTTTCAAACTCAAACTCTTTATTATTTATCTTCTTCTCTCCTTCTCTTTTTCGTATATATCCTACCTCTCTAATCTTCTCCCAAACCCTAATGGGAAGAAGAAGAGCATCTGACAGATTAAAGATGGCTGGTGGTTCAAAGACTGGTGTAGAGAAGAAAAGAAAGGCCACTGTGGAAGTGGTTCAAACCATCAGTGGGGAGTCAAGCTCAAAGACTCCTACTGCAGAAATCATTGATCCTCCTCCTCCCAAAAAGAAAGTAAAGAAGGATCAGACCCCAGTTTCAAGCAAAAAGAAGAAGACAGTGGAGACTACTCAAGTGAAACAAAAAGGGATTCATATTGGAAGCCCTTAGAAGACAAAGAAGAAGGTTGACACAGCATACAAGGGAAAAGAAAAAGTGACGGAAGATGAACCTGAAGGGAATACTGAGAAGGCTTTACAAATCTATTCAGAAAAGAAATCCACTCGTAAGAGCAAAGCCCTTAACAATACTTGGTTCATTTCACATGGTACTGAAGGGATTAGCTAGATGGATTTGCTTCTAGACCAATTTCTTTCTGCAGTTTTATTAGTGTTTCCATGTTGAAATTGTTCTATCTCATCAATCATTATGTCTCCTTCATCATGACTTATACTGAAAGCAACTTTATCGTGTCCCTTATATATATACTTGTAAAGATATTTAACTGCTTTGACACTTGAACATACCTCGACGTTGATGTGACAGTTATATCTACTCAGAAGGTAAGGATTATAAGGTACCACCCACCTGTTGTCAAGAGTGGCATTACGTACATTAGCTTCAAAGGAGTCTTTCCTGCGCCTGTAGATTGGGTACGATCCATCAGATTCCATGGTTTTCTCTGAAAAATCTCGTGGATAGTGATTTTTGCACTTCCCTTGCCTCATGCATGGATTTTGCATGTTCGAATGTCCACATGGACCGTGCATCATGTGCTTGATTACCGCAGCATATAATTTCGGATACTTGATTGGATCTGGAATCTCAGCACATACGTATTTGTCAACTTGCTCTGGTGTCGTGATCTTGAAATTGCGCTTCAGGATTACTAACATGTGAACATGTGGCAGACCTCTCTTCTGAAACTCTATGACATGAACATGTGCAGCTACTTCACCAAAAATACGCTTCTTAAATAACTGCTCCTTTAGATCTTGAAGCTTGAAGAAGACTCCCTATGAGCTATTCAAAGTAATAAAGCCAAACATTTCTTACTTCAGACCTTTTGGTCGTACCTGTTTCATTCACAACAATGGTAAGGACAATCTTGGTAAGTTTGATGCAAGAAGTGGTGAAGGTAATTTTTCTTGGGTATTCACAAACAAGCAATGCCTATAGATTTTATAATAAGATAATCAAGCTTGTAGAAGAAAGTATTCATGTAAACCCCTTACAAACTTTTAAATAGTAGAGATATATCTAGTCTTCACACCTAACTTCTTGTAGCCCCAAAAAAAAGCCTAGTATGAATAGTGACGACACTCCAGCTTCAGAAGTGGATGCTACATCTTTTCCTTTATGTGTGTGTGTGTACATTATTTGACAAACTTTGAGTCGTCTTGGATAAAATTGACTAGTTCGTACTGAGCCAATTTTATTTTTATACTTTGGAAGAATACTACTAATCCAATTTGCGATGTCTTTATCTTTTAAAAAAACAACAATCCCAAGGAAATAACAACACAGTAGTCTTAAGCCTTTTCTCTGTTTGCTTCCTTCAACAATTCTCTCATACCAATGGATCCATACTACTGCAACCCCGATCGGTAC
Organism: Linanthus parryae; assembly: GCA_023055425.1. NCBI lineage: Eukaryota > Viridiplantae > Streptophyta > Magnoliopsida > Ericales > Polemoniaceae > Linanthus > Linanthus parryae. The sequence continues at coordinate 53,292,438 of JALGPY010000005.1, forward strand.
AACAAAAAATTCCAGGGTGCACCAGAAGGACAACCAACACCTTCTGCCTACAACCTCCACGGCCATGCCACCCCCGGGTCTGCTTTCCTGGTGACCTCCTCGGCCAGGTGTTTGGTAAGTCGCGTGGACAGCATCGTCACAGCAGGGGCATGAACAAGAATAAGGCCGCGGCGACCGCAGCGACAACAATTAGGGAGTGGAACTGCCGTATGTATGAGGCGGTTAGCAGATGGCAAACATAAGAAGCAGCCTGTCAGAAGTGGGTTAAAATCTTTTGTAGCTGCTCTATGGATATGACGTCTTTCTACCTAAATAAATGCTAACTTCTCTCAATTTAGTCAATTTAATGACCAATTTTGCTTGTGTGTTTTGTTTCTGAAACTGTTTGATGGAACGAAATCCGGAAAAAAGTGAGACTGAAGCAGAAAAACCCCAAGAAATTACCGGCGGATACCAAAAATAAAGTTGCAAGAACCCGAGGAAATGTTGAGTGTGAGGGACCCTAGCTAACGAGTTCAGTAACTCAACTCAAACAGATAGATGATGAGATTAAATTTTGATAGCTAGTTTACTAGGATGAAAACCCAAGTTCCTGAAACACAAATGTTAAGGTGGTTGAGTTACTTCAAATTTTGGGAACAGTCAGAATTCCGAAACTAAGGATTTAGAAGTTTTCTAAGATTGGATATCCCTCTCCTAGTATTTTTTTTGGATTTGAGTTCAACCAAAGGCAATCACTTGCATTATGCAGAGCCGCGAATAGTAATTAGCTAGGGCGTTGCTGCTGTATACTGAATATTTTAGTAAAGAAAATAAAACATTACCAAGAGAATTGTGTTGGAGAACAATCGAAACTGGACCGAAATAAGAAGATGGAGAAGAAGCAGAAACAGAATCGCATGATAAAAAGTAACTAAATAAAGACGAATTGAAATACTTACAAATGTCGTCGAATATTAGAAACGATCTCGAGCATTGGCTCGATGTCCTTAAAGCTTTATTTGCTCCCTTTGGTACTGCTTGATCTGGAATAAACCGCCTCCCAGGATAATCGTCTCTCACCGTGCAAGAAGTCAGTACACCACTTACACCCTACGAACCGCAATGGCATGGTACCTCTCTTGAAGAAATTGAATTAGAATATAGAAATTCAAATTCTGAAAGTTGAAGGTTCTACAAAGTCTAGGAGGACTTTGTAGGGAATTAAGAGAGTAGAAGGAAATGTTGGAATACACAAATGGGTGGAGAAGCCCTCTATTTATAATAGAATAGGTGACCCTTCAATGGGGTGCAAATGAATAGATGTGTCTATTCATGGTAATAACTAACTTCTGTACGTTAGTAACTAACAATAACTAACTTTGTTCGATAACTAATAAACTTATTAGCAATTCCAACAATTATTAATTTGTGACTTTAATTAAGAACGCACCAAAAGTTAAATTGCGTCCATCGAAGGACCTATTTGCACACCCATAATTTACAATAATTTTCATTCACCCGTAACTTAGTTTGGAAAACTCTCAATTGTAGATTTACCATCTCCGAATGAGAATTAAACTCTACATATTTTACTATCCAAAATTTAAAGTTGTCCAGCAATTCCCCACATGAATGACAAATTAAAATAAGAGCCGGAATAATCATAGATGAGATTTAGAGAGATACCAAACGAATGATAATCGCATCGAGAAGGTGGCCAAGGACCTTGAACCTCCCTTAGTGGAATACTATCGGATATACTGGATTGTCAGTGGTGAAACACCTTGAACTGCTTTCCGTAGTGTATACCTAGACAATATTACCCACACGGTTATCATCCTTCCATATTAAGTTCTCATTGTCGTGTCCGTTTTGTCCTAGGAGCACATAATCCTGGTTTCATGAGTGGTCTTAGAGAATTTAGCCTCGTCATTCTCCTAGAACCGGCCGCCAGTTCCCACTCATATAGGTGAGTCTCATAATGAGTATCTTGCCATACTCCACTTGGTTTTATCCCCAAGGTATGAGCCCATTAAAATCTAATCGCTTATCCTTACCAATGCAAGCGTCACTCCGTGTTGTCCTAAGAATGGGTTTGGAAATAAAATTTCCTGCAGTGACTATATTTGCACAGTAATTAGGTTGTCCCTTTTGAACCTAGTTCTTGGGATCTCCAGTCATCTAGGTTGGGTTTTCCATTACGTGAAACTCCGAGAGATAGGCTTTATCCCAATCCCCTTGACGACGTAAACAATTGCTCTCTTGTTAACCCTATGGGCAACTGATCAGCTAGTTTTTACTTACTTTTCACACGATTGATCGATATAAATATGTTTGAGAACAAATGTCCAATGGTGTTATGTCTACGACGTATATATCTAGACTTGCCATTGTCGATGGTGCTTTGGGCCCTTCCGATTTCCGACTGACTATCGCAGTGAATGCAGATAGCTGGCACCGGTCTTGGCCACATCGGAAGTTCTTCTAAAAATTGACGAAGCCATTAGGCTTCCTCTCCTGTCTTATCCAAAGCAACGAATTCCGATTCCATTGTGGATCTTGCGATGCAAGTTTGTTTAGAAGACTTCCAATACACAGCTGCACCTCCAAGGGTAAAGACATACCCGCTTGTGGACTTAGATGTAGGGTTTTGATTCATGGATGCGCAACGGAAAAACAAAAAATCATAAACCATGCAAAACCCTCCAAAGATCACAAGTCAAGAGACATAACGATGGTAAAGAAAGAAATCAATAACACACCTTAGGGTTCTCCTTTGATGACTTCAAAAGCGAATAGTGTCACGTCTCTACGGTTGATCCACGCCTAGAGGTGAGATCTAGATCCTCCAAATCCATGTGCTAGCTAGGAAGAATGGCGGAGGAAGAAGGAATCGCCAACAATGGAGTACCAAAGGTGGGGGTGGCCTTCCCTTTGGCCGACGGGTAGGGGCGGTCCCAATGGAGGGTTCGGCCCTCTTTTGGGACTTGCTCTCTCCTTGCTTTGTTCTCTCCTTACTTCTATCAAATAGATGTGTGGTGTGTGTAGAGAGAAAAATAAGCTAGGAGTGTTCCTTTATATAGTCCAACAACTCATTGTCCTACTACATAAAGAACCCCTCTCCTAATCCTACTCAAGTTCGGATTAGTCCCTTTTTGCAAAAATAGTCCTTATCATGTCAATACATGGATTTGTTCTATTTGCAAATTAATCCTAATCATGTCCCTACATGAATTAGGAGACCTTGGCAAATCATAATCATGTATATACATGGATTAGTCCAACTTGCATATTAGTCCTACTAAGTTAGCAAGTTGTTGCGATTTGATCCTTCTAATTAATTACATATTAATTAATTATTTCCCAAGTCTAGTTCACCCCTATATGGCGTGTGACCCCATAGGTTATATTTAGTTGGTAGTAACTATTTACTAATATGGAGCGGCCTCTAGCAAGACATCCATTCTAGCTAACAAATAGAATAGTCATCATGACAAACCTTGTGCAAGTAATTGTCTCATCCCTTTGTCTCCATATCCGGATTGGACACGAGACATACAAGTCACACTCGTATATCCAATCCATAGTTTCTCGATCCTGGGAATAGCCTTATTCGTGCAAATAACATCAATATCCCATATTAATTTATTTGAATCTGGCCAGACATTTTATAAGCACTATCCCTCGAGTGGCCTAGGATATTTTGCTCCCGTTATGTGGGAGGGACAAATTCTATCTACGTCCACTACGATCTCTAATCTTGCTTGTTATTGTATCCAGTACACGCCTTTATAACTACCAATTTACGGTGTAGCGTTTGACGCTACCAAAATCACAATAATCCACAACTAGAATATCTAGTGACTTCAAGTCTAAGGATGACAATACCGTTGCACCGCGAGAAGCGCTTGTGACTTAACATAACGTGTATGTAGCCTTCTCGGAGATGGGTCAATCCAGTATGCCATTACTCCTAATGCATACCCATGTGTTGGATCATGATATCTCCATATCAATCCAACCCCATACTAGTCTATAGATGATTGTCCTATTAATCTTTATAATCGACTAGGGATATTTAAGAATATAACACTTATATTCTAAGGACTTCATTCATGTTAACATATCTATATATCGATAACATAATGAATCGTAAATCCATAAATGTCACAATTAATTTGATTGCCTCTAGGGCACAATTCCAACAGTCTCCCACTTGCACTAGAGTCAATCTCCTGCATCATATGCCTATTGATCTAGCGCGGCCCTCCACGCTTTCACTGCGTAAGGGCGAGACATATGCTGGCACCTTGCAAATATTCACATCTCCTCCATCAACAATTTGATTGAGATTGAATATTCTGAGTAAATGCATCTTATGCATTAATTTACTCAGTCCTCTATGTTAGAATCAGTGACTAATCTTGCCTGAAACCTTTCCAGCTCACAGTCGCTCCCTGTAGATACTGCTTTCTGACATGACAGATCTTGGCCACGTGGCAGCCATCCAGCACACCATATTGTGCTCCACACACACTGGATCACCAGCCGAGCTGATCCATGTGGGGGCTGCGAGACAGAGCCCTCGCATACCACTGCACGGGACTTGTAGGGACTTTGTGGTTTGGAGGCTAGAGTAAGCCCTGTCGCGTGCGAGCCAAGCCCGCACGCGACCTTTAGTAACTGTTTTGAGAGATTTATGGCACGAGCTCCATAAACCCGGTCAATCCGGTCAAACCCGGTCAACCTCGTAACGGTTCCGGTATTCGCGCACCACGTGCTGTAACGGTCCCTATATACTCGGACGAACGTGCCGTTATGGTTAAGCTAATTAAGCCGCCATCAATGGGCGCATTAACCACACTACAACGGTCATGTTCTCCAGTATATATAGGACGTTAACCTTTCCATACAAAGGAGAACACACTGCCATTCGCGGAAGCTCTGCCAAACCTCTGTCTCTCTCTCAGACATTGCTACTGCCTTACTCTCTCCCTACACACAACCTCACTCTTCCTGTGCGATCCTTGATCCACTACACACGGTGCACACGGAGGTCTCCCCGCCGGAATCTCTTGTGCACATTTTGGTGAACCCGACGTGAACTTACCAACAAAAGCAACCATGTCTCAGGAGGATGATGTCAGCAACCGATCGCCTTCCACCGAAACTCCCTCGGGAGACGAGACCCGCCTTACTCCAACGACTCCCGGCGAGGCACCGACGTTAGAGTCTTTGGACACCACTGTCCAAAGTCAGGCGAAAGCTCTCAAGGCTCAATCTGCGCAATTAGAACAAATCTTGGCCGTTCTGGGTACCCTTGCGCCAAACCCTTCATCAGCCGCCGCTGTCTCTCAGGGAGGAGGAACCCCTACCGCTCCAGGATTGGGAGTGTCAACCGTACCTCCCAACCCTCACCTGCAGACTCCACCGTCAGCTACGCAGCTACCTTCGGTTCAGGGATCGACGGCACAGATGCTGCCTCCTGACGCTCACGCTCCTCAGCCCTCGGCTTTGGCGTCCAACCCAACTCTGCAGTACCTTTTACCTCCCCCAACGATGATCTGGGGAAATGCGGGTAGTCAGTATGCTCCCAATCCTCCGGCGGCGTATGTGTCGCCACCGCCTGCGGCAACCCCTCCGTCAGCTACCGAGGGGAGCATTCCAGAATGCATGACGTCTTTGCAGAAGCGCGTGGACACTATTCTGGCTCATCAGTCATTCGCGGATACCATTATTCCAAAGCTAGACAACGATCCACCCATTCCACGGGAAATCTATCTCATGCCTAACCCGGCGGGGTACAAGGCTCCTAAATGGGATAAGTTCGAAGATGTCAACGGAAACGCTCATGAGCATGTCATGCGTTTCATTGATGTCATGGGTCCGTACGGAGCTGATCCCAAACTGCTGATGCGAGAGTTCCCAAAATCTCTTGGGAACGTAGCATACAAATGGTACCGAACACTGGAGGCCGGATCCGTGAAGACTTGGGACGACATGGTCCAAAAGTTCTACACCAAGTTCTTCTTGATGGAAGAAAAGGTGACGATGATCCATCTCTCGCGGATGTACCAGAAGCGCGAAGAGGACGGAATCACTTTCATCAAGAAATTCAGGGCGAAATCCTTGGAGTGCAAAGATCCAATGCCTGAAAGCCGGCTCGTAGAGATATGCCTTCAGTGCATGCGAGATGAATACAAAGGTATGCTAATCAATTTGCAAACACCTACATTTTCAAAGCTAATCGAATGCACGAAGAATATCGAGCCTATAGTCGAGAGACAGAAAAAGAAGAGCGCTCCAGAGCGACCTGTGAGCGGCACTACTTACAAGATCGCGAGGTTTAGCTACAAGCGGGGAGGCGAAGCTGAGGTCAATACAGTTTCGCCCCAGAAACAAGCAAAGGTTGCGAACTTCGATGTACCGCCTCTGCCATGCTCGGTAGAGGAAGCGAGTGACCTCTGCAGACAGTGGCGCAAGGACGGCGTCCTGCCACCGCTCGAGAAAACACCCTCCAAGGAGATGGTGAGGGACCCTAAGTGGTGCGAATACCACGGCAAGGTCATGCATCCCACCGCCGAGTGCAAGAAACTCAGGTTCGCGTTCGATCAAAAGATGAAGAACGGCGAGCTCATCGTCAGCGATCACCGGAAGGACGTGCGCAACAACCCGCTTCCCGCGCATGCGGAACCGGGCTCGAAGGGCAAAGAGGTCGCCATGATCTCGATCGTCGATTTGGAAGAAGTCGCAGAGGATGGCCTGCCCATTGTCGCCGAGGTTCATGAAGACGAAGACTATAGCATTGACACAGAGGATGAACGTGCCGACCGCATGAAAGGGTCGCATGGCTTCAACAAATTCTTCGACGAGATGAATTTCTCCGAGAAGTGCCGGACTGATATGACGAAAGCGATTTTGAGGATAGCAGAGGACTACGAGGAGGACCTTGTAGTCTCCAACGGGAAAGTCATCAGGGCATCCCGCTCTACGGAAAAGATTATGACCTTTTCTGCCAGCGACAAGAAGACGGATGCGAGCCACCAGAGACCTCTGTACGTGACCGCCATCATCAATGGCGTCGAGTTCAAATGAGCGTTCGTCGATGGAGAAGCAGCGGTCAACGTTGTTCCGCTCCACACACTGAGGCTAGCAGGGATCCCCGAACATAAGGTAGTCAGGCGTCCATCTCCGCTGGTGGGATTCGGAATCGACTCTAGAATGACAATCGGATGGATCCGCCTGGGCGTTCAGATTGGCAAAATCAAGTGCTCAGCGAAGTTTTATGTCATAGACGCGAACACCACATACCACATGATTATAGGTCGAGCCTGGATTCATCGCTTCGACGCAGTCCCTTCGACGGCTCACCAGGTTATGAAAGCTATCTGGAACGACAGAATAGTCGAGATACCGGCTTCGACAAACCCGTTCAACTTGGACGAAGCACATCTCAGCGAGGCGGTGTGGTTCACTGAGATGGCAGATGAGCAAACACCCGGACCATTCAACCCTACTCCTTTGCCTCTCTGGGAGGACATCAAGGACCAGTCGCCTGCAGGGGTAATGGTGACGAGGGAAGATGCCAAGGAAAAGCCGCCTACACGCGAAGAGGCGCCGCGTATCGCATATCATCGAAAGAACGTGTACACTCTGAAGAGGATCGCAAAGCATGACCCCGAGGGCAAGGAGATAGAGAGCTTCTACGCCAATGGGAAGAAATGCTACCGCATATGAAGGTGCGCGGGGATGTCCTCACGCGGGCATGGGGATATCCCTGAGCAAATCAATCAAATCGAGCAAATTGCGCTGACGAAAGAGCCAACACAGGGCACTCCAGACGAGAAACTCAAAGAAGCGTCTGAATGCATGGAAGACAGGCCAAGACCGCAAAAGAAAGAGCTGAAAGAAGTGTTCCTCAGCCCGAACGAGGAAAAGAAAAGGCCAGTCTTCCTGAGCGCAGATCTCACAAGCGAAGAAGAACAAGGGCTGCTACAGCTCCTAACTGAATACAAGGATGTGTTCGCATGGGAGTATGATGAGATGCCAGGTCTGGATACAAGCATCACCATGCACCGTTTAGACATCATCCCTGGGTCTAAACCGGTCAAGCAGAGCACGAGAAGCTTCAGGCCGGAGCTTAACGTGAAGATCAAGCAGGAGATTGTCAAACTCCTAGATGCCAAGTTCATAGAGCCGAATCATCATCCCACATGGCTGGCCAACATCGTGCCAGTGGTTAAGAAGAACGGACAGCTCCGCATCTGCGTGGACTTCCGAGACCTCAATCGCTTCTGCCCTAATGACGATTTCCCACTGCCCAACATCGATTTGCTTATCGATTCAACAGCGGGTCATCGCATGTTCAGTTTCATGGACGGCTTCAGCGGATACAACCAAATCAAGATGGATCCCGAAGATGCGCGGAAAACAGCGTTCATTACTCCTGTAGGGGTATTCAACTACACAGTGATGCCGTTCGGTCTTAAGAACGCGGGCGCGACCTATCAGCGGGCCATGATGGCTCTATTCCACGACATGATGCACAAAGAAGTAGAATTCTCTGTGGATGACCTGGTGGTTAAATCCAAGCACGAAGCAGACCACCTCGCAGATCTGCGAAAGGTGTTCAATAGATGCAGGCGCTTTCAACTGAAGATGAATCCCATGAAATGCGCGTTCGGGGTGACATCAGGGAAATTCTTGGGATGCGTGGTTCATCGCCAAGGGATCGAGCCCGACCCCGCGAAAGTATCAGCTATCACTGGCATGACGCCACCCCATGATCAGAGTGCATTAAAGACATTTTTAGGAAAGCTATCCTATCTGCGGAGATTCATCCCAGCAATTGCCGAAATCACATGCTGTTTCAGCACTCTTCTCAAGAAGGACGCCGCGTACAATTGGGCTCCGGAGCACGAAGCTGCATTCGGAAAGCTGAAGGATTTACTCACGTCCTCAAAGATAATGATCGCACCTCAACTGGGATCACCGCTTCTGCTATATCTGACATCTACGAGGAGATCTATAGGAGCGCTCTTGGCTCAGGAGTATGAAGGCCAGGAGAGGCCTATCTACTACATCTCTCGCATCGTGCAGCCTGCTGAATCAAGGTACACAGACATCGAACGTCATTGCCTTGCCTTATTCTTTGTGATAGAGAAGTTGAAACACTATTTTGCATCACACAAAGTAGTAGTGGTCACCAAGAGCGACCCCATAAGATACTTGCTAACTCACACTACTCCGGGAGGGAGGCTGGCGAAATGGTACATGACCATTTCCCAATACGATATCACATGCGTGCGACCGCGAGCGATCAAGTCGCAGGCGGTAGCGGATCTGTTGGCACAGTTCCCCGACGACAGCCACGAACCCGTGATCGAAGAAGAGCTCGAAGGCCCTGAAATCTACGCAATCGACGTGCCCTATTGGACTCTCCACTTCGACGGTTCGTCAACCCGGAAAGGCGGAGGCATTGGGATAGTCTTGACAAAGCCAGATGGGGAAGTCATACAGATGTCCGCAAAGCTCAACTTCGCAGTCACAAACAACGAAGCGGAATACGAGGCTCTCATTGTAGGGCTCCGTGCGGCGAGAGCTTTGGAAGTAAGCAACTTAACGGTCATGGGAGATTCCAAGCTGATTGTTAAGCAAGCCTCGGGCGAATATGGTTTGAAGGAGATCAACCTCCTGTCGTATCGCACCCTAGTACAAAAGCTGATGCAGCAATTCTGCGATGTGAAGTACGAGCACAAGCCCCGAGCAGACAACAGGCACGCGGACGCCTTAGCAACCTTGGGGTCTAAGGTCAGCATAGACAAATGCCCCGCAAGGATTTCCATTGAAGTGCGAACATCGTCGGCATTGACAGAAGATGCGTGCGACAACGAACACATGGATGACGCAGACTGGCGGAAAGCAATCCTACAAGCTATTGCGAAAGGCACCAGCAGCGAAAGCTGGGCACTGACAAAAGGATACTGCATCCACGATAACACCCTCTACTACAAGGGGCCTGGCGGAATACTCATGCGATGCATCTCCGAGCAGGAGGGACAACAGCTGTTAGAAAAGATTCACCAACACGCTTGTGGAGAAAGCGAGGTGTCAATCTACAGGAAGGCTCAGAGATATGGCATCCATTGGCCAGACATGTCAATAGCCGCAGCCCTGATACAAGGGAAGTGCGAAAGTTGCGCACTAATCAAAGATTCTCTACTCATCGCCCTGACCGATGACGACACGGACTGGAGGAAGCCACTATTTGATTTCCTCACCCAGGGCACCGTACCCGAGTCAAGAAAAGAAGCCGAAAAATTGAAAAGGAAAGCGTCTCGGTACGTGGTACAGGAAAACCTGCTTTGGCGAAGAGGTCACGAGGGCAACTTGCTGCGATGCCTAGACGGCAGAGAAGCACAAGAAGTCATGGACCTTTCTCATCAGGTGGAACACCAAGGAGGTGTGAAATTATGCAGACAACTCCTCTCAATCGGGTATTTCTGGCCCACGATGGAGGTCGATTGCCGCACCAAAGTACGACACTGCCAGGAATGCCAATTCAAAGGGAACCTAGTGCACGCTCCCGCTGTGGATCTACATGCACTAGGGACGCCATGGCCATTTCACACATGGGCTCTAGACTTTATCGGTCCCATCCGACCGACGTCGCACGGGAATCATTTCATTCTCACCGCAACTGAGCTGTTCACCAAGTGGGTGGAAGCAATACCGCTAAAGACGGCAAATGCGCTGGCTGTGGTCAATTTCATCCAGGAAAGCATCATATGCAGGTTCGGAATCCCAAACACCATTCTTTCAGATAACGGTACTCCTTTTGTTAATCGCCAGGTAGCTGCGAAATTAGCGGAGTACAATATCAGGCAGATATGTTCTACCCCTTATTACCCAAAGGGAAACGGACAAGCTGAAGCGACTAACAAAACGCTGCTGAGAATTTTGAGCAAGATGATCGCAGATGACCACAAGAAGTGGGCCGACTCTCTAAGCATAGCTCTGTGGGCTTACCGAACTTCTCCAAGGACACCCACAGGGGCCTGACCATTTCTGCTATGTTATGGAGCCGAAGCTGTAGTACCTGCGGAGGTTAGAGTCAACTCGGCAAGGCTGGCCTTCCATGCACTCTATGAAAATAAACGCGATCACGACTTAATCTTGCTGGAGGAAAAGCGAGAACAAGCCAAGAGAACCAATAAGCGATACCAGGAGAGAATCGCTCGCGCCTACAACAAGACGGTCCAGCGAAGATATTTCGCAGTCGGAGACTTGGTCTTGCGCGCATCTGATCACTGCATGCGAGAAGCGACTCACCCGAAGTTCGCAGCCAACTGGGAAGGACCCTTTGAAGTCACAGAAGTCTTTGACAGTGGCTACTGCAGCATACGAAGGTTGCACGGCACAACCTCTACTCCGAGTTCAGTCAACATGCGCTGGATTAAGAAGTACTACCCCTGACTTATCTCATTTCATGCGTTTTATTATAACGTTGCTTGATATCCTGTATGGCTACGATTTACACAATCTCCTCCCCCATATGAGAGGATTGTAATCCCATCTCTCCCATATGAGAGCGTTATAATAAAAGAATTCTCCCAAATGAGAAGTTCACATTTCTAAATGTTTATGTTGCTCTATTCAATTTGTTATTACTGTTAATCATGGTTTATTCGCCGCAATAGCAATCTGTCCAAGTGCGACCTTAAGTGATCAACTAAGCCTATCTCTTACGATAGCAGCCTATGCAAATGCGATCTTAAGTGATCAACTAAGCCTATCTCTCGCGATAGCAGCAAATACGATCTTAAGTGATCATCTAAGCCTATCTCTCGCGATAGCAGACTGTGCGATCTTAAGTGATCATCTAAGCCTATCTTTTAAGATAGCAGCCTATGCAAATGCGATCTTAAGTGATCATCTAAGCCTATCTCTCGCGATAGCAGCCTATGCGATCTTAAGTGATCATCTAAGCCTATCTCTTGCGATAGCAGCCTATGCCAATGCGATCTTAATTGATCATTTAAAGCCTATCTCTTACGATAGCAGCCTATGCAATTGCGATCTTAATTGATCATTTAAAGCCTATCTCTTACGATAGCAATCTATGCAAATGCGAACTTAAGTGATCATCTAAGCCTATCTCTTGCGATAGCAGCCTATGCCAATGCGATCTTAATTGATCATTTAAAGCCTATCTCTTACGATAGCAGCCTATGCCAATGCGATCTTAATTGATCATTTAAAGCCTATCTCTTACGATAGCAATCTATGCAAATGCGATCTTAATTGATCATTTAAAGCCTATCTCTTACGATAGCAATCTATGCAAATGCGATCTTAATTGATCATTTAAGGCCTATCTCTTACGATAGCAGCCTGTGCAAACGCGATCTTAATTGATCATTTAAATCCTATCTCTTACGATAGCAGCCTGTGCAAATGCGATCTTAATTGATCATTTAAAGCCTATCTCTTACGATAGCAGCTTGTGCAAATGCGATATTGATTGATCATATAAGCCTATCTCTTGCGATAGCAGCCTGCCTAAATGCGATCCTGATTAATCTTCTAAAGTCTATCAGCCACGATAACAACACATACAAATGCGATCTTAATTGATCTTTAAAGCCTATCTGTCACGATGGCAATTCACATGCACATGAGCTTATTTGATCCTCTATTGCGATAATAGCTCGTACGAATGCTAAAAGATGATCCCGATCGATCTTCTAGTAAAGCCTATCTGCAACGATAGCAACTCGCACAATTTAACGATCTCAATTGATCTACTAAAGAATATCTGCCACGATAGCAACTTGCAACATTGTGAAGATGATCTTAAACGATCCACAAAGGCCAACTACAGGCCCATCTGCCGAGAAATTAGCGCGAAAATCAAGCAGAGTATCAATTGCTGATGTCATAATTGGATATGCACAGTAATATCCAATCAAATCTCGAAAAAGGGCAAAACGGGAAAATTCATTGTTTTGTTGAAAAAAAAAGGGGGAGAAACCCTAGCAACATTACATTAATGTTCAAGACATTACATTAATGTTCCAGCCGTTTTCTTGCTATTTTTGCAAAATTCGAAAATCAAAGCAAATTCTTGATTAAGGAGTCTTGGGGCTCGAACTGCTCGCTCAGCTTCTCTACCTGTTCCACTTCTTGCTTTAGTAGCTCGCACCTAGCATTCATCTCATGATACAGCTTCAGAGCTTCATCAACCTTTTGCTTCTGCTGCTCCGCCTTCTGCTTCTCAGCTGCGATATTCTGGTGGCCGAGCTTCAAAGTTACAGCTGCGCGAATCAGCGTGACTCTGTTCATAAGAAACTTGAAGCCCATTCTGCCTTGGACTTTGGTCACGAGATTTTGGCACATGCCACATAGCAATTCAGCACTCTGGACCGAAATGGTCGCAGGCGTAGCCGCAGATAGCTGCTCCAAAATCAAGATGGCTTCAGTAAGAAACAGCCTCCTGTCGAAGGGCCCTATCTCCAGAGATCTCACAAACGACTGCGGGTAGGTCAGACGCATTCGAACCACCCAGTCTACATCGGTTTGCTTCAAACCTGAGGAGGCGTCAAAAATAAGTTATGATGTCAAAACTCGCAAGCGAATAATGCGACGTGCGAACAGTAAAGCTCTACTTACCAGTTCCTTCCAGAATCTCATGAAGAGAAGGAATGCGGGCTGCCGGGTTGTTCAAAGATTGACCTCGCTCCATAGCTCTCCTATCGGCTGCGAGCTCCAATCTCTCGTAGTCAGGAGGAAGAGTGTAGGCCGCACCAGCTGCGACTGCATTCCCAACCTGCGAGCCCCAAATGCTCCACGCAGGAATGGGTGCCTCTGACTCAGTCATCGCCGGAGGCGAAGGGACAGCCGAAGTCGCTTGGCGAAGAACGCTCTCAGATGCGAAAGCATTAGCAGCACTTGTCCTTACTTCCTCAGCACCAGTATGGACATCTTCATCCATCAGCACAGCATCTGTCCCAGCATCGTCGGAAAGTTCGATGATGTCCTCGAGAGGCTCACCCGCGTGGTCAGCAGCTGCGACGGGCTTCTCGGTATGGGAGCTCGGAATTGGAACATAGGACGCAGAAGGCTGACTTCTCTGCTCCAGCTCTGGCTCCTCAGCATGACCTGCGACATTAAATGCGATGATATGAGGTAACTTGCGCTATAAGTTATTTTGCTATCTTTACTAAAGCTAAGAATAAGCACCTCCACGCGAAGGTGGGATTGAGGTATCTTCATCATACACTAAGGACGTGGAACCATGCCCTATCAGTGTGTCCTCACTAAGCAAGTCTGTAAGAGGAGCGTGACCTGGGATGCGAATAAACCAGTCATGATTCTGCCTCAAGTTGCTAAAGCCTAGTACATGCGTATCACTCAAATAATTACCTGAGGGTTCTCCGTATTTGTCTACTAACCAACGGCGAATGTCAGCCTTTGACACACCATGCTTTAACGCACCCACAATAACACCTCTATAAGTTACTGCGAGATTGAAGATCTCACCTTTATCGCCGCCTGCGATCTCCTCAAAATCCGCTTGGACTTGCTCCAAGGCTGCTGCATCCTCTCCGGGAACCTCATCTTCCTCCTCCGCATGAGAAGCCACTTCTTCGGGAAGCTCGTCTTCCTCGCCAACTGGACGCACTAAGTCGTCAACATGCTGCTCTTCGAGGCTCCGCTGTTTCACACGCTCCAGCTCCTCTTCTTCCCGCCGCCTTCTTCTCTCAGCAGCCTCCGCGGCTGTCTTCCGGGACTCAGCAAGAACGTCCTCGCTTATGGGATCGTCTGGAATGCCAGAATGGGCATCTCTCTTTTGTCTCTTGGCCACAAGGCCGCCAATGGTTTCATCATCATCATCTGCGAATACACGAATGGTTTAAAGAAAAGAAGTGCAAAGAAGTTACGATGACGGGAAAAGAAATGCGACGGAGGTACCTCCTGATTCTTCCTCATGCATCACAACTGTTGCTTCTTCTTCTTCATCACTTGCTTGGGGCTCCTGCCTCTCTTCCTCTTCCTCTTGATCGAATGGAACGAAAGACTCAACTGCGAGCTCTTTCCGCACTTTGCTGGGCATGCGACCTTTGCCTTTGTCCTTGATAGAAAGGGACCTCACTGGAGGAGAAGCTGGAGCACTTCTAGGGGAAGAAATCGTAATTCCCTTTTGCCTAGGCCTCTTCACTCTCGGCGCCGCAGTCGCTGGATGGGACGGGTCATCTCCAGGGGGAGACGGAGCCGGAGGATTGTCTATCAGCGAGTCAGCAAGAGCATTCATGACTGCGCGAACCTTTGTTTCAACCTCAGCGTCCATCCTCCATGAAAGCCGGAACGGCTGCTTTTGTCTTCTGTTGGCAACAATGGTGTTGACCAGCGACTTGGAGCGATCACCAGCTGCGAATCTCCGCACATGACACTACAACAGTACAGAATAAAAAGTGTCAGCATAAGGAAATCAAGAAACTTAACACATGCGAAGAAATTGCTTACCTCAGCAAAAGCCTTGCTATATCTGACGACTTGCGTGTCGCTCTTCTTGACTGCGGCGACTTGCTCCTTCAGAATGACGTCAGGACACAGATGGTTCTCACGATCCAACAGTGAGTAGCAACCATACTCAGACTCGCTCAGACTGCAAGTGGGGCGAAACGGAAAGGAGTTTCTTTTGATCAAGGGAGCTCTACCCGGCTGCGCGGCCGACTCTGTCTCGATCCTCGTTTGCTGGGCGACCCAGTATGCGAGCCAGTTCTGGGAACAACCACCCTCGCGGGTTCCCGCAGGCTGCTCAAAAGGAAGATTGTTCATGAAAACCGTCTCGCACTCCTTTGTTAGCAAGCGCTTGTAGCATCCTCTGACAATAGACTGGGGCCAGATTGATGGGGCCACCGCATCAAAACCAAACTGAGGAGAAACTCGAGTGGGGTCAACGTCCAAGGTAAGCTTCTCATACCTCGGCGCGAGCTCACGAATATGCTCTGCAAGGGCAGGAAGGGAACCTCGCAGACACCAGCAAAAGAACTCGCGGTAGCGCTCATGGAAATGAGGTCCCCTTTCAAAGAGAAACTCTTCTGAAAAGACCATGCCTTTAGAGGGGTACAGCTTTGGAAACCATCGCACATTCTCAATGCGCGTGGCATAGGGCCTGGCAGTAAACTCCTTCCGTTTGTCGCATATTAAACTCCAAACGCACTTGGTGTTGCCTGTTCCGAACCATCTCGCAGCTCTTCCGCTGTTGCGCGCTTCTGTCTCACCTGGGGGACACCACTTGTCAAGTTGGAGAGCAGTTGGAGCATAAGACGGCCAGCGCTCGAAAACCCACATTGTCAAAAAGGAAATATTGACAAAATTCAGTACATCGAGGCGGCCACGCGACTCCCTCATAGCCAGAACAAGCTGATCAAGCCTATAGTACAGCGTGCCCAAAACCAAGGGTCCGAGTGCGACTCTCTGGCCAAGAGCGAGCCTCACAGCAAGTGGCAACACATGGTAGAAGACTCCATCATGGGGGTGACCATCAATCAGATACCTTGACAGCCAGGCACAGAGAAAAGCACAAAGGGTCAAATGGTAGCCCTTGCCCTCTACGTAATTCTCGCTCTCCGGATCTTCACTCAGAAGTTTCTTAGTAATGCTGCTGTTCGCATAGTCTCGAAAGATGTACTGCAACCATTTGTTCCAGGTATTCTTCGCGGATGTATCAACCAGCTGCCAATTCGGAAGAGGCTTCGTAGTGGTCCACCGAGTGGAGATTTTCTTCACCTCTGCTAGGCATTCCTCCATCTGCATGTATAAAGCAATCTCCGCAGATGTCCTCAAGGGACTCAAAGGGTCCACTTCACCCATGGGGGAAAGCTCATACAGCATTTGAACGTCCTCGAGTGTGGGGGCAGCCTCGAACTCGACAAAATGGAACGTATGAGTCGCAGGCGAGTAACGGGACAGAAGGTCTAGAAGCATGGACTGATCCAGCTTCACGGCAGCACCCTTCATAGCACGGATAGCAAAGTATACGCCGGCTTCATTAAGAGTCACGGCGTGATGGTTCAACACGTGGTCAATCCACTCATCCATATAGTCCAATTTCTGGACGAACGCCTGAGTAGAAATCGCAGTATATGGGAAGTGCCCGTTCTCGATCCCCAATCGAACTACATCCTCGGAACCAACAAACTCGAGCAAGGCTGAGTTAACTGGGCGAGTCAGCGTCAGCAATCGCTCAACTGGGACAGGATCAGGCATCCTCTTCGCCTTTACCCTCGCATGGTAGAAATCTTTGCCGCCTAAAAAGGGGGCTTTTCGCCACAGGGCCTGCGGAAGGTCGGGTATCTCTTCATCTTCCTTGACGGGTCTGGTAACTCTTGTCTTGGCCATTCCTGCGGAAGAGCAAGAAAAAAGGGGGGAGAAATACCACACTTCAGTTTGAATTTTGAAATTCAAGATCTACGCAAAGGAAGACGAACAGTTCTGGTATCAATTTCAGAAATTGGGAAGTTGCAAGATCTCATATTGTTGAAGGACTAAAGCAAAGCAGGTTCAAAGACCAAACCGTCTTCACAAATTTCATGGGTTTACAGATTCAACGCAGTTCAAGGCAAACACTGGTATCTTAAATCAAAAGTAAACAAGGCCAACCTTGTTTTCTTGAAGCCTGCTTGGATGAGCACAATTGAAGAACACGGATTGCAGTTCTGAACTGGTGATTGATTATCTGGATCTGCTCTCGGAGATCTCCGGGTACCATTCACTTTAAAAGAAAGAAGTGATGCTTTGCAATAATGGGGGATACAAGGTATTTATCCAAAACAATAAAGGGTTGCGTCCTTTCGATAGTCGAATCGCAACCGTCACCGTCGAATCGCGCAATCACAGGACAAGCTGACGTCACGCCTAAAACCCTAAAGGTCAGACGGCACGACTCTAGGGGTTTTAGGTCATAATGGCACGCACGGGGGCTGAATTTACCCGTATTTGAATTGGTGCGTGGCGGCGACGCGTATGTTGGTTTCCGCGCATGGAAGTCTATACGGCTATGAGTCTTCACGCGCAGAAAGGGGGCTAATGTAGATACTGCTTTCTGACATGACAGATCTTGGCCACGTGGCAGCCATCCAGCACACCATATTGTGCTCCACACACACTGGATCACCAGCCGAGCTGATCCATGTGGGGGCTGCGAGACAGAGCCCTCGCATACCACTGCACGGGACTTGTAGGGACTTTGTGGTTTGGAGGCTAGAGTAAGCCCTGTCGCGTGCGAGCCAAGCCCGCACGCGACCTTTAGTAACTGTTTTGAGAGATTTATGGCACGAGCTCCATAAACCCGGTCAATCCGGTCAAACCCGGTCAACCTCGTAACGGTTCCGGTATTCGCGCACCACGTGCTGTAACGGTCCCTATATACTCGGACGAACGTGCCGTTATGGTTAAGCTAATTAAGCCGCCATCAATTTGCGCATTAACCACACTACAACGGTCATGTTCTCCAGTATATATAGGACGTTAACCTTTCCATACAAAGGAGAACACACTGCCATACGCGGAAGCTCTGCCAAACCTCTGTCTCTCTCTCAGACATTGCTACTGCCTTACTCTCTCCCTACACACAACCTCACTCTTCCTGTGCGATCCTTGATCCACTACACACGGTGCACACGGAGGTCTCCCCGCCGGAATCTCTTGTGCACACTCCCCCTAGGGCAAAACTTAAAACTCGACTTATAATCTGAAATCTTCTTTGTTAGATTTGAAGTTCGCATCACTGTAACCCCTTACAGCAAACTCTTCATATTATCTATTTATCAAGAATTCATCCTTAATGCTTCTCAAGTACTAAAGGATAATCATGATAATTAATCTCGTGACTCTCACCCGGATTTGACTGGTATCTTTGTGTCATACCATATGACACATCTGGCCTAGTACATAACATGGCTTATCTCATGAATCTTATTCATACGGTCCATTCCCAATCTAATTGGAAAGACAGTTAGCCCTCTAAAGACTAATTCCATGTGACATGGGTAAGAATCTATATTCTTTTCACGTTGAACCATTTCAACACCTTTGTCAATTTATGTACTATGACCTAAGCTATACAACCATCTTGATCTACCTCAATAGATCTTCACAAGTTGCTTCGCTTAAGTCTACCATTAGAAAGTCAATTCCCTAGTCAATCTACGTAAGACTGCCAAGTAGGGGCAACATTCCTAATGATTAAGTATGTCTCCACATACAAGACCAGAAAAATAACTGTGCTCCCACTAACCTTCTTGTAAACACAAGTCTCATCTTCAATTTTGATGGAATCAAACTCCTTTGATTGCATCATCAATTCGAAGAGTACAACTCCTAGAAGCTTGATCCAATCTATAAATAGATTGCTACAAGCAAGATGCAAATGGATTTAAGCATCTCAACTGGGGAAAGATTTCGTCATAGTCTATACTATGAGCTCACATGAAATCCCTTTCCAACCAATTTTCCCTTAAAAGTAATCATATTACTATCCATGTTGGTTTCCTCATAACCCACTTGCACCTTTTAGGTGGTTCCACCAAAGTCCATACTTTGTTGGTATACATGGATTCCATATCTTATCTCATGGCTCCAAGCCATTTATGAGAGTATGGCCATATGTGGCCATCTCATAGGTTGTAGGCTCATCTCGATGAGAAATATATCACTGGTTATGAGAAATCCTTATTTCTCTAGTCTCTCGATATATCCTACCTGACCTACGAGGTTCTTGTGTTTTCTGAGTAGGTTGCTCCACAACACCTTGTGATCCTGCTCATGTTCCATCAAAATGATCAATGTTTTGTTGTGGTTCTTGAACTTCTTCAAGTTCTACTGTCCTCCCACTGTTTCTTTTAGAGACAATCTCTACCTTAGAAACATTGTGGTTCGAGAAACAAACAGTTTGTTCTCGATTGGGTTGTAGAAATAATATCCTTTTCAGGATATCCCACATAACATTTATCCGACTTGGGTCCAAGTTTGTTTGTAAACTCTTTTACATAAACTTCATAACCCCAAATCTTATGAATGACATACTAGGACACTTCCTAGTCCATATCTCATATGGCGTTATTCATAATCCGTTTTTGATGGAACACGGTTAAGGGCGAAATTTGCTGTAATTAGAACATAACCCCAAAAAGAAAATTGGAAGTTCTGTTTGACTCATCATGCACCGAACCGTGTCCTACAAGGTTCGAACTCTCCATTTAGACATGCCAAACCTATGTGGCGTTCTAGGTGGAGCGAGTTTTGGATCATATCCAATACTCCCATAGATTCTTGTCAAACTCTTGGCTCAAGTACTCTCCTCTACGATCCAATCGTAGAGCCCTAATACTTTTGCCAAGCTGGTTCTCTACTTCATTCCTGAATACTTTGAACAATTCAAAGGATTCTAATTTGTTTCTTCATAAGATACACAAATCCATATTTCTCTGATCCTATCAGTAAATATGATGAAGTACAGAAAACCATCTTTAGCATTTTTGCTTAGCGGCCTTCATACATCAATATGTATGATTCCCAAAAGATCATATCTTTGCCTAATAATTCTTACATGTCTCATATGATTCAATAATCAAATGAGTTCCAGAAATCCATCCTCATGGAGTTCTAGATATGTATCTCTTATTTATGAGGCCTAAACGATAATGCTAAAGATAAGTGAAGTTCATATCATTATATGCAAACCTCTAGGTATTAATGTTATAGATGAAATTATCATGATCATGGATATAGAATCCACTTAGACAAAATTGCATTACAATAATGCATACCATAATAAATGGAACAACATTTGTCCTTTTATTATGATAAGGAGCTTTCTTGTCCAAACAAGAAACTATGATAATGGTCCTGCTCATAGTAGGGACATTATCGCTTTTGTCTAATTCATGAACAATTTCTTAAAGGTAGAAATAATTCCCTACGGCTTTTCAGCAACCCTTTGCTTCATAGCCCCACGTGTAGGATTATTTCTTCCTTATCCAATTGTCTTCGTCTCTTGAGATCCTCCACATTTCTATAAATGTGAGATCCTCATCTAGTATCATATACTTATGATGATAAGATAGACACATTGATTTCTATAACAAAATACCCATATTGGAATTCATAATTCCTTTATTACTTACTTCCAGGTACTTTGGGTAGCCTCTCTTCCTCTACACCACCTTTGGGACTTCGAGGCAACTTGGTTTTAGCAACAAGCTTGCTTTATACCCATGGGGTCGGCCCAAACTATTTTCCCTTACCCATGTTGTTATCCATTAACAACTTTGCCCATGCCCATTATTAGTGTTTTGTTTTAGTGATTTTTCAATCATATTGAGTAAATCAATTTAAAAAAATAATAATAATTGCATCCAATGCAATTCTTGGTCCACTTGGGCGAATAACCGTTTATTCTTAATCTATCTCATAGATAATGCATATTCACAAATGTTTCAATCAAATTGAATTAGTATATTTGCATAACCCAAAGTGGAGCAACACTTCAAACCTTTCATGTTTAGCTCGCTCTTTTGAAAGAGCTTCTTTTAATGTATGATCATATCATACTTCTCCATGTTTCTCTTCTTGCTTCCAAAGCTCAGAGTTCATGGCGGCTAGCATGAGACAAGTCATAACCAAAGAACCATTCTTTGGTGTTCCTTTCATAGGTTTTAGTGTGTTTTGGTAGTCTGTGGAAGAGAGCTTTATGTTCTACGAAGTACAACAAATTCTCTTTTATTTGAGAACAATTCTCAATTTTATACCAGTCTAGAAAATAAAGTCGTGTTTTTGTTTGTTTAATGCCATGGGTATTCAACATAATAGGATTGTGCAAAGTTTGTGACGTTTAACTATATTTAACAAGGATTTAAATTGTTAAACATAGCTCCCACTATTTTGCTACGGATTAATTGTAACACCCCTACTTTCCGAGAGAATTCTTAGTGCGATATCAAGACTTTAAGGGCGAATTCGTAAATATTTTATCACGGATTTAATGTGGGCATTTCGGAGAGTTGGCGATATTTGGACGTTGTTAAGATGATTTTGAAGCACTAAATATATTTGGGGTGGTTGTGCAAATCTCTGAAACTTAGTAGTTATCCAATTCTAGTTCTACCCAAAAGTTTGTAAAACTACACTTCTAACCCCTATGCATGATGGACACTTGTCCTAAGTGTTTTCACAAAATTGCTATGAGTTGGCAACACCCAACAGCTCTATCATCATCTCTCAGCAGAGAATTTCATCAACTTCTCACCATTTTGTTTTTCTTTCCCCTCTCCCTCCTCAACCACCAAGAACACCACCACATCCACCATGAAACCACCACCACCACCAAGGCAACCACCTCTCCCTTCCTCTAAATCAAAAACTGCTCCTACCGCAGTACCCCCTCGGTCCGCTGATCAAAACGCACAAATCAATTCAAAATTTGATTGGGTATCGAGAGAAAAAATCGCATTCAAAGGTGAAGAACCCTAACTTTTCAATCCTCAAATTCTCTCTCTCTGCTGATTCTCAGTTGTTAATTCTTGATCTGTTGTATTCATGAGACCAAGGCGAGCTCAGGAAGCACCGGAACGTTCCCTTAGTCGCCGGAATTTGCTTGCTGGGTTTTCGGGTAGGAGAACCCGACGGGAACGGGCAGGGAGGCCGACGGGAGGCTGGGTATTTGTCTCTCTCTGTGTTTTCTTCACTTTCAAGCCTTCCCTGAGGTCTCTAGTCGATTTGGAGCTCATTAATTGACCTAGGCATCACCTGGAGCTCGTGGAACAGAGCTGCACGTCGCCGGAAACTGCTACCATCACCGGAAACCACCATAACCACCGAGCTCGGTAAACCCTTCGTTTACAGCTTGTTTTCTCACCCCGGAGACATCCTCGTACCTCCTCGACGTAGATAAACTCATCCACCAACCCAGAAATCGACGAGAAAGCCCGTGGAGTGCCGGAAACCGAGCGGTTGGTCGCCGGAATCCTCCATTGCCGCCGGAAAAGCTCTGAGCTTGTAAGCCTTCAATTACTGCTCTTTCTGATCGTTTAAAAGCTTGTTCATGCTCCTAATCATATCCTGAACTCATTTGCATCGTCGAATCATGAATGTAACAACGAATTTGACAAGTTTAATTCGTGCATGTTGAGTTTTACGGTTTGAAAACCTGCCCTGTTCGTCGGCCTGTAACTCCCTCAATTCTTGACCAAATAATGCGCGGTTTCTTCCTATGTACTCCTGGGTATGTTGGCTACAAGTTTGGTGTTAATTTCTTCTTCCAATTCGGTCTCTACCACCCCTGAAATCGGGCTTGAACATGGCCAGTGAGTGTGGTACTCGCTGTGTTCTTGGCTATGAGGGCTCAAAATTTTTCTAAGTATAGGATGCTATGGTGAAACACCCATTTTCTAACCCTTGTATCTTCTTCAAAACTTAATGAAATTTGGATTTTCTCCTGTGTAAAGCTGGTGTATAATACTTCATTTCATCGTCTCTGGGTCATCTTCAAATTTATAACTGATTTCTCACAAAACGAGCCTAAAGTTGCTAGTTTGAACTCGCGAAGCACTATCGAATTTTTCTAAGTATTTAATAGTAATTTTCATCCAACTTTGGCTAGCGATATTTCTTTGAATAGTTGGAGTTCTTAGGAGTTCAAATATGTTCTGGAATCTTTGATCTACCATCTTCAAAACCCTATTCTTATATTTCCAAGTATCCCCCTCAATTGATCACAAATCAGCTCTAAAGTTGACTAGTTGAGTCGATTTTCTCTATTTTTGACATTTGAATTCGACATTCTAAATGACATTTCTAGCCTTAGCGTTCTTCATGAAACTTGCTCGTATTCATATTTTGAGTCTAAATATCAAGTTTGACCAAGTTTAACTTTTCGCAAACCCTAGTTAGACTGAACTGTATAGGAGGGGCAAAATAGTAATTTCACTTAACTTTTGAATTGAGATTAGTTTAGTAACTTGGAGTTTGTCAGCATGTCTTGTATGCTTATTTGGAGTACTTGTATGTAATTCTGGGCTAGGGTTAACCAAGTCAAATGTTGGGGTCTTTTTTTTACTAAACTTCGGGGGCCTACGTGCATGTAATTAAAACTTCACACTTGAACTAATTTAATGTTTTGAGACTAAAAACCTGACTTAGAAGGATATTTGAAGTCTCAAGAAGGATGTATTTGAATCGGGATTATCAAATCAATGGTGGGGGGGTCTTTTTGCAATTTTACCAAACTTTAGGGGCCTAAGTGCAATTTATTGAAAGTTGTAGATTTCGATGCTAAGTACATATGGGAGATTTAAGAGTCATTATTACATGTTTTTGGGCCAATATGAGTATAATTTGGGGACCGGCCAACTCGACAGTTTTGGAGTATGAGGGGCGTTTTAGTCATTTATCTTGCACGACCCGCATTCCATGGCATTCTTGCATACAACCTCCTATAGAGGGTAAATGCTAATAGACTATGTACTTGACTTGTGTATATCCAGTCGTTATTAAGGACCGTTCGAAGTAGACGTACGTATTCGTGTTGCTGCATTTACTATGAGTTTCGGAGACGAGCGTTGTAGGAGAGCTAGCGTTGCTTTGCGCCTTTCATGGCTCAGAGGTAAGTACATATGTACGGTCTTTTCATATCAAAATGTCTGTTTGCGTTTAATGTTTAAATGAATGTTGGTTATATGAAATAGTATGAGAATGCATGTTTTCGACTCGAAAGTTGTTAAACTATTTTATTTATCTCCTTTGAGAACTCTCGGAAATTACTTGCGAAGTATTGATATTATGATTCAGGTTATGTGAAAGAGAAGAAATAAAATACCTCTAATAGACTTAGGACGATGTACAGAGTACTGTTATTAATGGGAAGCATCAAGCGATCCTCCATTTTCGTATGGCTAAGACCATTGAAGCAATGCTTCTTATTATTGGATAGAACGTTAATGTTAACAAATCCACCCCCTATGAGCCAAAATGTATCAAGATATTGAGGCCAAGGGTTTTATAGAGCTGTAGAGTGCTACTTATACTTGTAAGGGTCGCTACGGTATAGGGGTGTCGACACTTAAGGCCTTTTAGCTAATGTTGTGAGCGGGGTTGACGAATGGGCTCCATTAACGCTCGGGTGAAATAGGGTTTGATAGACCCTAGAAGGAACTTTTAGTGATTATTTTGTGATCCCTCTGTTTACATCGATCCTGTTGGTGGCTCTTGACACGCCTCAGCTAAATTAAACTGTTGATTGAAGTCGAAATTAAAAATTGACTACTTATTAATGTGGTTTGTGGCTCTTGATATGCCCTAATCGGTTGAAATGAATTGTAAATCTTGGCTACTCATGAACTACTATCGTTATAAGATCAAATGGACTTGTTTACTATGGTTATGTTACGAACTACTCGTGGTCTCTCAATGTTATTAAATTGAGAGGTTTTTGTTACTCGTTTACTTCCAGTTGTTCCAAATTCTCCAACATGATAGTTTTACTGTTTAAATCTTCTAATTTGTTTCAACTCATGCTTCCGTGCCACTCATTGCTTTACATGTCGTATTATGTATTTACTTAGTTTTTTACTGATTATTTCTTCAAAACTGCGTCGGCATTTGCCATTTTAAAACCGCAGGTCATCACTCAAGGTGGGGGATGGGAACGCGGAACGAGACAAAGACGTTTAGATTAAGTTAGAGTAGATCACATAGATTATTTCAAACACATTATATTTGTAATCTTATCTTCTCAAGATTGCTGTATTTATTAAATAAAATGTAATATTCGTAACTATATTTCTACTTTTGGTTATCGATTGTCTCTTTAACCCTGAACCGAGATCCCGGGTCGTTTCATTAATAACCCTCAAGATATTAATGCGGAAAATATCCTTATATTTTCTAGCGGGCCAAGATCTATGTTTCATATCCTTATGAGCTTGATTTGGCAAGTCACCCATAATTTGACTACTTTAGGTAGGAACAATTCCAATTGCATCCCATATGCAACTCTTGGTTCAATTGGGCAAATAACTCCTTATTTGTCCATCCATATGGATAATCCCAATTGATTGCCTCTAGGTTTCTTAATCATATTAATAGCCCAGTTGTGTTCAACCTCTTATTTAAACAATTGCACATTGTTACGTGTCATCGCATTCCATCATTATGAACCAAGTCGCCATGCTTTGGCAGGCATGATCTTGAAAAATAATGATGATAATGAGTGTTTAAATAACGAGAAGGCAAGAACACAATATTTGAATTTTGAGGGATTTTAAATTAAATTTTAATTGTTTTGTTGATCAATATCAACTAATCTATCTATTTGAGTTTGGGCACAACTCCAAATAATAGATCCAGGTTGTCTAATTATCTTATTATCCTAATTGCACGCATCATCCATACACCAACCACACAATAATAAGACAATAAAGTAAACAACCACAAAACAGAAATTAAATGTGATGTGGATATGGCCTTTTTCTAGACTAAGATAATTCCAAGCCAATGGAATTATCTATGAACCCTAAAACAAACACATCTCCATGCGTCTTGATCTTTTGGTCCATCCTTCATAGTCATGTGGAATGCTCCATGCTCCATCTTTTGTGGCTTCTTTTGGCTTTGGGCTTCTTTTCTTCAATCTTGGCTAACAATCTACTTTATCTAGCACTAGCTAACTTCTATACTAAATAAAATAAATCTCACAAGTTGAGAAAAAAAATGGCACGCAGGCCATAAAACCCTAATTAATTATTACAATTAATTGATCAGCTCGCAGGCCGTAAAACCAAACCACAAAATTAAACATCCACATCAAACCACATCCTAAGGCCATATCCAATCACCATGCGATTTGCACATAAACAGTTAAAATCCAATTTTAACGCGCTTGGTCAATTTTAATTGATTTTAGGATTTCTAGGGTTAAAACGGTCCATGGGCCCAACAATCAAATTGCCCGGGCCCCAAAAGGTGAACCACAAGGCCCTAGGGCCGGCCCGGCCCATAACCCCCATGCCTAGGCCGCGGGTTAGGGCCGCCCGGCCCCTAGGGCGGCCAAGCTTGGGCGGCAAGCAAGAGGGGCGGTCCCCTAGGGGGCCGAACCTCCTTGAGGGAGTTGTTTCCAAAACAACTCCCTTGCTTGGTGCCCAAGTTTGGTTGTTTCCTTGTTTTGGAAGAACTCCTTCTTCCCCAAGGATGCCCAAACCCTAGATCTAAGATCCTAAAATTTCTCAAACTCACCAATTCATGCATCCAATGCAAAAATTAGATCTTGTTATGATAGATTATTGACAAATTGCATCCCATGCTTGATTTGTCTTGTTTTACGCGATAAATAATCAAATTAAGGTGTAAAACAACTAAAATGTAACACATAAACCACGTTTATGCTCTACGACCTGTGGCTCTGATACCACTGTAGGGTTTTGATTCATGGATGCGCAACGGAAACAAAAACAATCATAAACCATGCAAAACCCTCCAAGGATCACAAGTCAAGAGACATAACGATGATAAAGGAAGAAACCAATAACACACCTTAGGGTTCTCCTTTGATGACTTCAAACGCGAATAGTGTCACGTCTCTACGGTTGATCCACGCCTAGAGGTGAGATCTAGGTCCTCCAAATCCATGTTCTAGTTAGGAATAATGGAGGAGGAAGAAGGAATCGCCAACAATGGAGTGCCAAAGGTGGGGGCGGCCTTCCCTTTGGCCGACGGGTAAGGGCGGTCCCAATGGAGGGTTCGGCCCTCTTTTGGTACTTGCTCTCTCCTTGCTTTGTTCTCTCCTTACTTCTATCAAATAGATGTGTGGTGTGTGTAGAGAGAAAAATAAGCTAGGAGTGTTCCTTTATATAGTCCAACAACTCCATGTCCTACTACATAAAGAACCCCTCTCCTAATCCTACTCAAGTTCGGATTAGTTCCTTTTTGCAAAAATAGTCCTTATCATGTCAATACATGGATTAGTTCTATTTGCAAATTAATCCTAACCATGTCCCTACATGAATTAGGACACCTTGGCAAATCCTAATCATGTCTATACATGGATTAGTCCAACTTGCATATTAGTCCTACTAAGTTAGAAAGTTGTTGCGATTTGATCCTTCTAATTAATTAATCATATTAATTAATTATTTCCCAAGTCTAGTTCACCCCTATATGGCGTGTGACCCCATAGGTTCTATTTAGTTGGTAGTAACTATTTACTAATATGGAGCGGCCTCTAGCAAGACATCCATTCTAGCCAACAAATAGAATAGTCATCATGACAAACCTTGTGCAAGTAATTGTCTCATCCCTTTGTCTCAATATCCGGATTGGACACGAGACATACAAGTCACACTCGTATATCCAATCCATAGTTTCTCGATCCTGGGAATAGCCTTATTCGTGCAAATAACATCAATATCCCATATTGATTTATTTGAGTCTGGCCAGACATTTTATAAGCACTATCCCTCGAGTGGCCTAGGATATTTTGCTCCCGTTATGTGGGAGGGACAAATTCTATCTACGTCCACTACGATCTCTAAGCTTGCTTGTTATTATATCCGGTACACACCTTTATAACTACCCAATTACGGTGTAGCGTTTGACGCTACCAAAATCACAATAATCCACAACTAGAATATCTAGTGACTTCAAGTCTAAGGATGACAATACCGTTGCACCGCGAGAAGCGCTTGTGACTTAACATAACGTGTATGTAGCCTTCTCGGAGATGGGTCAATCCAGTATGCCATTACTCCTAATTCATACCCATGTGTTGGATCATGATATATCCATATCAATCCATTCCCATACTAGTCTATAGATGATTGTCCTATTAATCTTTATAATCGACTAGGGATATTTAAGAATATAACACTTATATTCTAAGGACTTCATTCATGTTAACATAACTCTATATCGATAACATAATGAATCGTAAATCCATAAATGTCACAATTAATTTGATTGCCTCTAGGGCACAATTCCAACATTAGAGTCCAAAGTGTCCGATATCTAGTTGGCATCACTATACCCTTCCAGCACCGCTGGATACCTCGTATAGTGTAGTCCATATGCTAAGGCATGTCTTAGATACTTTAGCACTCGCATAACTCCCTTCTAGTGTTTATCATTTTGATTGCAAGTGAACCGACTCAACATTCCAACTGCTTGAGCAATATCGGGCCTTGTACAATTCACGAGGTACATTAAGCAGCCAATTACCTGAGCATATTCGACTACACTTTCACCATGATTCTTGGGGAGATGTAAATTAAGATCCACGGGAGTCTTAACTATCTTGCCATCGTCAAATTTCTCAAGAATCTTCCCAACATAGTGCGATTGAGATAATGAGTATCCATTCGTCGTTCTATTGATTTTCATCCCTAAAATAACATCACCAATACCCATATCTTTCATATCGAAATTTGTTGTCAACATTTTCTAAGTTGTTTTAATGAGTTGAATTATTTTCCATAATTAACATATCATCAACGACAAGCACACGATGACATTTTCATCAAGAGTGGTTTTAGTATAAACACACTTGTCACATTCATTAATATGAAATCCATTTGATAACATAGTATTATAAAATTTGATATGCCATTGTTTTGGTGCTTGTTTGAGACCGTAAAGAGATTTCACCAAACGACATACCTTATTTTTCTTGTCCAGGAGCGATGAACCCCTCATGTTGTTCCATGTAAATCTCTTCGTCTAATTCACCATTCAAGAATGCAGTCTTAACGACCATTTGGTGAATTTCAAGATTATTTATAGCTGCAATAGCTCTAAGCTTGCAAATGGACGTTATCCTTGTAATCTGTAAGTAGCCATCGAAATAATCAATACCTTCCTTTTGTTTATATCCTTTTGCGACAAGTCTAGCCTTATACTTGTCAATTAAGCTGTCAGGTTTAAGCTTTCGCTTAAAAACCCACTTACAGGCCAACACTTTACTTCTTGGTGGAAGACTCACCAATTCCCAAGTATGATTCTGAAGTATGGATTCAATTTCCATATTCACTGTTTCTTTCTAATAAGACGCCGCAGTACTAGACATAGCTTCTTTGTAGGTTTGAAGCTCATTTACTACCAAGTAGGTTAGAAAATATGAGCCAAATGTTGTAGCGAATTTTGCCCGCTTGCTACGTCTAGGTTCGTTTTTCCTTTTTCGATTCTTGGGATATGGTTTCCCGCGTTCTTTAATTAGAACTTTGTTATTCTTATCTTTCTATGGAAATACGTCTTCGAAGAATGACGCATTGCATGACTCAAAGATGGTATTTTCATGTATATCTTCAATTTCTGATTTAATAACCAAAAATCGATATGCACTACCATTATGAGCGTACCCGATAAAGACCCAATCTACCGTACTCGGTCCAAGTTTCACCTTTTTAAGTACTGGTATTGCCACTTTTGCGAGACACCCCCACACTTTGAGGTATTTGTAAGATGACAGTTTTTCCTTTCCATAATTCACATGGAGTTTTGCCAACATTTTTCTGAGGTATCCTATTAAGGATATGGTTGGCCATTAATAGGGCTTCCCCTCACAAGTTTTGTGGTAAACCCGAACTTAGGAGTAATGGGTTTAACAATCTCTTTTAAAGTCTTGGTCTTCCTCTCGTCTACGCCATTTTATTCAGGCAAATAGGGTGCCGTAGTTTGGTGGATAATTCCACTTTCTAGACAAATTCTCTTAAGTGGTTCTTCTTATTCTTCACCACGATCGCTACTCACCATTTTAAATTTCTTTCCCATTTGATTTTCCAATTCATTTTTATAGTTCTTGAACATGTCAATTGCTTCATCTTTACTTTGTAGAAGATAGACATAGTAACATCGTGTACAATCATCTAAAAATGTAATGAAGTACTTCTTTCCACCTCTTGTTTGAAGAAACCTCAAATCACAAATATCCGAGTGGTTTAATTCAAGAGGCGTAGTAGTTTTTGTTCTCAATTGGTCGAAAGGATGCCGAAATATAAGTGTTTCCATTATTATGCCTAATTCAAGTTCATATACACATTGATTAAATAAATCATAAATGCTATGAAGCACTTGATTTATTAACCAATGTCCATGAGTACTTTGAAACTCTTTATATATGTACTCTACCAAATGACGTCGTGATTAAGTTTAATAACAAACCATAAGTACTATAAAAACTCTTGATTTGCAAGAAACTGAATCGACAACCCATGAGTACTTTGAAACTCTAGGATTTCCATGAGTGTTTGAAACTCTTGGTACGTCCAATAATTGATCTATTGATAAAGAGACCCCCACAAGGCATACGACTTGTTTCCGTTTTACAACGAAAATATTTGAATACGTAAATATTCAAGATCAACATGCTTTAAACTAACGGATGACAACACCGTACTTATGTTAGTTTAAAATAATCTCCTACGAAACTTTTATTTCAACATATCCCAAAACATTGAATAATCACATTCAATGAATTCGCGAATTAAATAAAAATTAACATGAATCACGTTCATTTTCTTAGTTTTGAACGTTCCATTGCCCACACACATATCGTGCGTAACAACTACTAATTTTTTTTTTCCGGATTTAAGATTAAGTTCCTTTTTAAGATGTCACATATGAAGAAACCAAATTCTTACGTTTCAAAATATGTCTTACACTTTTAGACGTGACAACTTTCCGAAATCTAATTGCATAGACTATTCGGCTTGGTACGATATCATTTTTCAGAAACTTTGACCATGATTCTGGAAACTAGCTTTTGTGAATCTGACAACAAGACCATATCCATTAGATTTGTCTCGTCGAGATACACAATTTTCATATATGACTCGCCTTGATCCGAGGTCTATAGCTCCAGATATCCTTTGAAAACCGAAGTCAGAATTTGTACAAAATTCTGTTACGAACCAGCAGCTTTGAACAACGATATCTTGATCCGAGGTCTATAACTCCGATTGATTCACCCTTTTCACCCAGTGCTTCATTTTTTTATTATCTACAACTTTTATGTTTTACGAAAATTGATTAGAGATCGTTATCAATGTCTAAACGACAAAATACAATTTTTCCCCCAACTTATGCATGCTGAATTTTTGCGTAGCAAAATTCACTCTCCAATGATACAAATCGGTAAACCATACTATAAAAATTCTTTTCAACTCGTTGTATTAATGAGTGCTATAAAAACTCTTTTTAATACAACAATCTGTGAGTACTATGAAACTCTCAGATTTACAAAAAAAAATTTAATTAAACCCGACTTGAAAACCAAAGAAGCGCCAAAAACCAGTTTCGACACATAAAGCCTTAAGATTGTTGGAGAACAATCGAAACTGGACCGAAAATAATAAGATGTAGAAGAAGCAGAAACAGAATCTCATGATAAAAAGTAACTAAATAAAGACGAATTGAAATACTTACAAATGTCGTCGAATATAAATAGTTTTAGAAACGATCTCGAGCATTGGCTCGATGTCCTTAAAGCTTTATTTGCTCCCTTTGGTACTGCTTGATCCGGAACAAACCGCCTCCCATGATAATCGTCTCTCACCGTGCAAGAAGTCAGTACACCACTTACACCCTACGAACCGCAATGGCATGGTACCTCTCTTGAAGAAATTGAATTAGAATATATGAATTCAAATTCTGAAAGTTGAAGGTTCTACAAAGTCTAGGAGGACTTTGTAGGGAATTAGGAGAGTAGAAGGAAATGTTGGAATACACAAATGGGTGGAGAAGCCCTCTATTGATAATAGAGTAGGTGACCCTTCATTTTGGTGCAAATGAATAGATGTGTCTATTCATGGTAATAACTAACTTTGGTAGGTTAGTAACTAACAATAACTAACTTTGGTCGATAATTAATAAACTTATTAGCAATTCCAACAATTATTAATTTGAGACTTTAATTAATAACGCACCTAAAGTTAAATTGCATCCATTGAAGGACCTATTGGCACACCCATAATTTACAATAATTTTCATTCACCCGTAACTTATTTTTGACAACTCTCAATTGTAGATTTACCATCTCCGAATGAGAATTAACTCTACATATTTTACTTTCCAAAATTTAAAGTTTTCCAACAAATTGCCCCTTCTCCCTTCACAACTCATTCTACTACAATGAGTTAGTGTTTCATTAATGCTGATTCTTTTTTCACCTTAGTAACGGTAGCAAGCAAGGAACCTGGCCAATATAGCAGGGTACCAAACCAACTTATTCACATTAAAACAATAATTTAGTCCCATTCTATTGTGTGCCACGTGTACACATCTGACTACCACTACAACAAATATGACATTTGTTGACAGTTTTTTTGTCGACAGACGGTTTGCTGTAGCTAGTTGCGCGATTAATCGATAATATTTGTGTTTGTCGATGCATATGATTTTTTTGTCGACCTTTTGGCTTTTCTTTTATTCTACCCAAAGATTAGTCTATGATTGTGACTATTTGTTTAATTTTGACAACTAATTATATAGTGATATACCCAATTGTCAACTCCTGCCAAAAAAAATTAGGGGGTAAATAATTGGTGTTTCCCGCACTCCCAAATTGGAAGGAGGGAATAAAAAATTAATCTTCTTCTATATAATACGGTGTGGGTCCCATACATATTTTTAAAACATATTTTCAAGAGACATTTTCAAAGAGACATTTTAAGAGACATTTTAAACCGTCGATCTATATACATGTGGATATTTTGAACCATTGGATGTTCTTTCTGACAAAAACCTAATCGCTTGAGTACCCAAAACTCAAACCCACGTTCGTTTGCTGCCACAACCATCGTCGTTTTGTTCTTCGCTGCCATGGCCGCCCACCAGGTAGTATGCTCTCCCTCTCTTCATAGTACCGAATCATCAATTTGATTTGCCCATGAAAAAGGTTAGGGATCTCATTTTACTGATTTGAAGAATAAGGATCTCTCTCCCAGACCATTAGATCGTCAAACTCCCCTTCCTATGGAACAAGTATCGGTGTGTGTTTGAACTCGGCTAATCATCTCAGTCAGGTCATCAGATTGTCAAACTCTCTCTTTCAAAGTCCCTACGTGACGAACGCTTGATCATACCCTTCATTGTTTCTACAGCCGTTGGTTGGAAAAAATCACCAGTTGGGAGTATGAGGTATGAAAGTTTAGAACTCCTACCTGGATCAAAAATCTTGCCAATTTCCTCTCTCCCTTATTTACTCTCCCTCTCTCTGCTCGAATCTGGTCGGATATGCGCTCTCTGTCCCAAGCACGGAGGTGCGTTTTTAATGTTGAGAGTGACAGACGCCGATACGTGGTGAATAGGGTTCGTGGCTTTCGCTATCTAGGTTAGATTATAGTCTTTGCGCAGAGCACTTTGATGGTACTATTGAGAATTGGGGGTTTCGGTACTGGTGAAATTACGTATAACGATCGCGAGGGCTATGCGCCCCTGTTCACCATCTGTCAGGTTAGAATATACATTTTACCTTCATTGTGAAATAACATTTTTCTGTTTTTTCATATCTTCTTTCATCATTTGATCATTTGTTTGAGTTGGTGTTATTGTTGGCGCTGCTGCCGTTGTCTTTGTTTTGACCTATATAACTGTTTATACAAACTTACCGCAAGGATGTAATTCTGACCGTCACTGCTACAGATTTGAGCATGGCTATTACTCTATCAGTGAGATACTGAGATTATTAGATCTATGAAACTGCATTATGATGTATATTTCAGTATACTACTCGATCTGTGAATTTCTCTATGGTATTGGTAACTGTAAATTGCTTTTTCTTTGAACTAGTAGAATGTTCCCAGACGCCATGCGTGCTGAGCTTGGACCCTACTCTCCATCTCAATCAGGTAATTTCTCAATCCTCATTCTCTATCTCGAACTCCGAATTTACCTGCTGTAGAATGCCTAAAGTATCAATTGGGAACCCTACCTTTTCTAGGGTTCACAATTGATACTTTTGGCTTTCTACAACAGGTAAATTCTCATCTCTTCTCCATTTAGGAGTTCAAACGTGACAGTTTTTATGTTTGTTTATGAGTTCAAATCTGTTGAATTTCACTAGAGTTCCATAGATTTCACAAATATCAATCTTTTTATTTATTCATACGTTCGCATATATGGTCAATCCTTGCAACCTATATTACAAACATTCTGACAGTAAGTAGCTGACTTGAATCAATGTTTTTTCTCTGTATAGACCCTTTACTTTATACTAACATCTTTCCAAACTATTGTATGCTCATATTTGTTAAGCCACAATAAAATGGTAA
Source organism: Linanthus parryae (assembly GCA_023055425.1). NCBI lineage: Eukaryota > Viridiplantae > Streptophyta > Magnoliopsida > Ericales > Polemoniaceae > Linanthus > Linanthus parryae. The sequence continues at coordinate 53,327,738 of JALGPY010000005.1, forward strand.
TTTCTTATAATCATTGAAATAATTGATTCGTACGGCTATTCTTAGTGTTCTTATTTGTTGTAACCTATCACCCACCCCGTTCATTGTAATTCTGCCGTATTTCATCCTTTTCTCTATCTTCCTTATGCAGATGACAAATTTAGTACTAGGAAGCTGGGGTTTTAGTTATCAAAGTTATTGAGTGTTAAAGAACTTACTCTACATAACTGATTGTACTTTGCATTTGTTCTCTTTATATTCGACAATCAATTGAATTCGCCGCATTTCCTTTAACGTAGCTGGGTCATTTGATGCAGAATCGAATAAATACTAACTTAATATACAGTCAAGTGGGTTGTGCTAACAAGAAGTTGAAACTTTTCACTTTCCTCTAAATTATTCCAATTTGGTATTGAGTGGATTGTATTTCGAATCACCTTCCTCATTTTTTTTGTTTTATTTCCAGCCGCTCACTGTTTGTTACCCAAGCAACTTTACACAGTTTATATTATTATTTTACTATAATTTAATGTGTCGTGTCTTTTAGCCTTGACTGCTTGAATTTCAGACCGTCTCATCATTATGTGTAGGAAGGAAATAACTGGAGTAGGGTAGTAGAAGATCAAGTAAGAAACAAATTTAATGTGGGAATGAGAGAATAAGAGATTTTGTTTGTTGTCAACTGGAAAAATCAGGGGCATGTTTGAACCATTGGAGATTAGATATTTCAATAACAGTCAGGTATTCTTTCTTGAATTGGTTAACTAAGGTTTTTTTTTTTTTTTTTTTTTTTTTTTTGGTAAGGTAAAATCAGGGGTATGTTATTGAAATGAAGTATATGCATGTTATATAGATATTCATCACTAATTTTGGTAATATCACGTGGACTCCTCCACAATTTTTTTCAGTGATTACATCCAAGTTGTATGATTTTTTTTGAAGCAAATGAATCTACTTTTCTCTTATTACATCTTTCATGTACTTAACTTTATCCTATGATTTCTGCAAGACCTAATACGGGGGAGAAGTTTGGGGGAGTTTTGTGGAGGTCGATAGATGGTTTATCGAAATATTCATCATTAACCTTGGCTTACAAACCCTAACCACGGATTAGCGTCGCTTGTTATGATACGTTCAGGGCATCGAAGGAACCAAAGTAATGGCCGGTGATTCTGTACACTTGATGATATAACACTAGCTGTTTTCTTGGCACTTGATTCCTCTTTCTGGACATAGTTTTTGAACTTTAAAACGCTAGCTACTTGTTTTGTTAACTTAATTATGCTTTGTACGACTCTTTAATTAGAGTGAACTAGTGGACGGTCATTCACTCGGCTTAAGGATGCGAAATACTTATTATGCAGTATTATTTTTGTTTGTAATGTAAAAAATCCCACTTTTGGAGGTTGATCTTGGATTTGAGCACAGTTATGCATATATGTTTATGAGTAGTGTTTGAATTTTGGGTGAATGCCTGCATATATGTAAACAATCCCATTTTTTTTATTTGGTCGTGATACAGGCGACAAACATGTGTGTCGCCATGAAGATGTAATAGTGAGAAACATATCTACAGGTGACAAATAAGTTTGTCACTTATCTACATAAACGACTAAATTTACTTGTTGGTAGTTTTACTAGCGACAGAAAAGGTTTGTTGTTAGATTTAAAATGTCCACAAAAATTGATGTCGCATTTTTTTCTGCCGACGTAATTGAGGTTTGTCGACTTTAATACTAACGACCGAGTTGTAGTGACCATTTTGCGTTAAAAAATTATTTGTCGATAGAATTTCTACCGACATATTTGGCGTTTCTAGCGACATTTTTTGCTGTCAACGGAGGCAGAATTTGTTCTAGTGTACGCTACTACTGTAGCATGACCAATCCATACAACACGGTTGGTTATTTGTTGATTTTCTAAACCCTGACGACTAATTATTTTCAAAACAAAAGTTTATCCAATTAATGCCGTCATTGTTCCTAGCTCTAGGGATTCACGAATATATCCTTTGTTTCACATAAGAATACACTGCCACGGACAACATTAGTATTAATAAGTTTACAGAAGGAGACCAAACTAGAAGTAATCTCCCCAGCACTGTCTTATATTGTGTTAGAAAACGATGCGTAGGCGATGATACCACTTGTTAGGAATCAAGAAGAGACGATGAACGAAGAAGAAGAAGATGAAGAACAACACAACAATATAACGTGGTTCACTAGTTTTTAGGCTAGCTACATCCATGGACCAAACGAACCAATTTATTGATGAGAGAGCCAATTACAATCCAAGACACACCACACTCAACCACACTTGTCAATAGAAGAGTCCTACACCCATATATATGCAGGCCTATACTACTGACTTGTGCCCAAAGCATCGTCCAAAAGTTACCAAAACGAATAAGGAAACAATTCCAAAAAACTGCTCAATCCGGACTAGGTCGCACGACCTTGTTACAATACCCAAATCCAGCGAATTCAATTCCTTTGCTTCTTAGCTCGTTGCTTTGCCAATCCATGCTATGGTTTTGATCACCAATTCATAAAAAATCTCACCTAGCAATCAATCCAATGCTCCTCATCAATCCAATTGTGAATGTGTCTCTCAATCAAGAACCCATCCACCCAATTCACCAAATCGTTTCTCCAGTTACCATCCGTCCTTTCAACGAACACGCCAATTGTGGTTGCACCTCCAAAAATCAAATTCGAAGTGTTCCACCCAAATTAAAATTATCAACCAATCAACCGATTGAATATATTCTAAAATTTGACGTATTTAAAATGAGCTTGAACATATGACGTTTGAGATCAACCAAAAACTCATAGAACATATTCCCACAACAAGCGCGTCTTTGCGTCTCAACAAACGCATAGAACAAATGACGTTTGAGATCAACCAACAACTCATGACTCTCTGTAGGGGTGTACAGAAAAGAGCTTGACCCATCCAATCCGGCTCATCCAACCCAATCCAATCTAATTTTACTGGTTTGAAATGGCTTGGGTTGGATACGAATTATAATTTAGCCCAAAAGGTATTCTGGTTTGGGTTGTGGATTTAATTATAAAATCCATAAACTAACCCAATCCAACCCAAAATAGGTAATATGTGTAATAAATTCATAATATCTATTAGTTGTATAAGACATTTCCCTTCATCTTCTATCAAGGAAACGTCAGATCAATCCCTAATTTTGCCACCATTTTTTATTTTCCCTTTCTTATTTTGGCATCAATGTTTATAATGGATTCACCATCAGCGAAATTCTTAAATCTTTTTTGTTTTAAAAAGTTTTGATTAACTATTTTAATTGATTTTCTTTATGCATTCTATGTTTCAATATTTCAATTGATATTTCCTATTCTATGCCATGTTGTTGCTTTGTGCATCAACATTTAGGTTTTGTGGAACACACAGTAATATTTTGTTTATAATAAAGGCAAACCGGCTAACCTACCCAAACCGAACCAATCCATATTGTTGGTTTGGGTTGATTTGTCAAGTAGGCGGATTGGTTTTGACTTGAATTTATCTAATCCAGTAATTATTGAATCGGGTTTTTTTTTTCCTACTAAACCACCCAGACCTAACCATGTACACCCCAAACGCTCAGCCACCAATTCGTCGAGCGTTGGCGATTTCCCTTCAACTGGAAGGGTGGGAAACAATGTAGGAGGGCCACGCCCTTATAGCGCGCGGTAGGGAGACATATGAATACCCTCATGATGTTTGTAATTCGTGGCTAACTCAGCCCAAGGAAGAAAGGTCACCCACCGTTTAGGTTGCTCAAAAGTAAAAGCACGCAGATACTGTTCCAATCCCCTGCTCTATAACTGAATCTGGCCATCTGTCTCCGGATAATAAGCATTGCTGAACTTTAAATTCATCCCTTTTAGACTCATCAACTCCTTCCAGAAAATACTCATACTGACTGGGTCGCGGTCAGAAACATTGGTTTCCGGAAAGCCATGGTGTTTAACAACGACGTCCACAAACACACGCGCAACACGAGGAGCGTGAAACTCAGTAGGGACGGATCCGAAATGAACATATTTAGTAAGGCAATCAACGGAAACCATAATAGAAGTAGGTGTTGGGTTTTTACGTAGGTAACGCAGCGGAATAACAACAATTTAATCCTACTCAAAGCCCACCACGGATCGTAAGGAAGATATATCATAACATGATAAAGGACATAGTATTGTGTACCTTTTGTTTTGAGAGATCACACGAAGAATGATGTCCTTGTCTCTATGGTTGATCCACGTCTAGATGTGAGATCTAGATTCTTCATTCAACAAGTGCTAGCTTGAACCGGAGGAAGAGGGAAGAAGGAATCAAGCAATGAGGTGACAAGAGGAGGGTTTCGGCCTCCTCTTTGGCGCCGACAGGAAAAGGGGGGGGGGGGCAGACGGCCTAGGGGCGTGGGCCTCTAGGTTTTGTCTTTCTCTCTCTTTTTTGCTCTCTCTCCCACTCTCTTTGTTATGTCGAATAACATTAGTTGGGAAGGAAGCTAGAGCCTCCTTTATATACTCCAGCAACTCCTTGTTGTTTCCATAAAGGTCCTTCCTAGTTCTACATGAACTTGGATTAGTCCCTTTCTTGAAAATTAGTCCTATTAAGTTTGCAAGGTGTTGCACAATGATCCTTCTTATTAATTAATCATATTAATTAATCCCAAATTTAGCTCTACTCTATTTGACATGTGACCCCATAGGTTTCTACTTAGTTGGTAGTAACTTATTACTACCATGGAGCGGTGTCTAGCAACACATCCATGCCACCCAACTAATAGAAATAATCAGTTATCCCGACAAAACTCTTGTGCCCAATATCTCATATTGCACTATCCCTTTGTCTCCATATCCGGATTGGACACGAGACATAAATAGTCACACTCGTATATCCAACCCATAGTTTCTCGATCCTGGGAATATGCTTATGCGAGCAGATAACATCAATATCTCCATATTGATTTATCTGAGTCTGGCCAGACATTCAATAAGCCTCATCCCTTGAGTGGTCGTGGATATTTACTCCCATTATGTGGGAGGGACAAATACTATCTACATCACTACGATCTCTAACCTTGCTTTCTATCATGCCCGATAGCTATCTTTATAGTTACCCAGTTATGGTGTAACGTTTGATAACATCAAAGCACGATATTTCAAAACTAGAGTATCTAGTCACTTCAAGTCTAAGGATTGCAATTATATTAGCACTACGAGAAGCGATTGTGACTTTAAGATAATCTAATGTATCCTTCTCGTTGTGGGTCAATCCAGTATACCATTACTTCTAATACATACCCATGTGTTAGACTTGATATCTCCATCTCAATCTACCCACATACTAGTATATATTTGATCTTCCTATTAATCAAAATAGTGAACTAGGGATATTTAAGATAAACAACACATTGTCTCTAAGGACTTCATTTTATTAAATATCACAATATATAAAAAATGAATACTCTAGCAAAAAACAATGTTCATACTAAATATAAGATTGCCTCTAGGGCATCTATTCCAAGAGTCTCCCACTTGCACTAGAGCCAATCTGGCGCATATCCTATGCCTATAGATCTGGCGTGCCCTTCATGCTTTCGCTGTGCAAGAGGTTTTGTGAGCGGATCTGAAAGATTGTCATCCGTTGGAATCTTGCACATCTTCACATCTCCTCGATCGATTATATCACGAATAAGATGGAATCTCCTAAGTACATGCTTTGATATCTGGTGTGATCTTGGTTCCTTGGCTTGTGCGATCGCCCCGGAGTTGTCACAGTACAACTCTTATGGGATCGACGATGATAGGGACCACACCGAGCTAAGTGATAAACTTCTTTATCCAAACTTCCTCTTTGCTGCTTCCGCAGCAGCAATGTACTCAACTTCTGTTGTAGAATCAGCAACTGTCCCTTGATTGGAACTCTTCCAGCTCACAGCTCCTCCATTCAGGCAAAACACGTATCCAGACTGCGATGTTTAGTCATCTTTGTCGATTTGGAAGCTTGCATCAGTGTAACCCTTTACACTTAGCTCTTCCTTACCTCCAAATATCAAGAACGCATATTTACTTCTTCTCAAGTACTTTAGAATGTTCTTGACAGCAATCCAGTGACATTCACAGGGATTGGACTGATATCTGCTCACCATACTCAGGGCATATGATACGTCTGGGCTAGTACACAACATGGCGTACATGATGGATCCTATGGCCGAAGCATAGGGTATCCTACTCATGCGGCCCTTCTCAATCTCATTGGAGGGAAAATCATTCTTGGAAAGATTGACTCCATGCGACATGGGCAAGAACCCCTTCTTGGAATCTTGCATGTTGAACCTCTTCAACACCTTGTCTATATATGTACTTTGACTTAGGCCGAGCATCCTTCTAGATCTATCCCTATAGATCTTTATACCAAGTATATATGCTGCATCTCCTAAGTCCTTCATTGCAAAGCACTTTCCTAGCCAATCTTTAACAGATTGCAAAGTAGGAATGTCGTTGCCAAAATTAGTATGTCATCCACATACAAGAACAAAAATACTACAGAGCTCCCACTAACCTTCCTGTAAACACAAGTCTCATCTTCGTTTTTGATGAAGCCAAACTCTTTAACCGCGTCATCAAAACGTCGATTCCAACTCCTAGAAGCTTGCTTTAATCCATAAATGGATCTTTGCAGCTTAGAGACTTTATTGGCATTCTCTGGATCCTCAAAACCCTCCGGTTTTGTCATGTACACTTCCTCGAGGAGGTTCCCATAAAGGAATGCTGTTTTGACATCCATCTGCCAAATCTCATAGTCGTAGTATGATGCAATAACAAGTAGGATTGGAATGGATTTAGTCATGGCGACTAGTGAAAAGGTCTCATTATAGTCAATACCATGAATCTGTCTATACCCTTTTGCTACCAATCGCCCCTTATAGGCAACTACCTTTCCATCCATGTTGGTCTTCTTCTTGAAGACCCACTTGCACCCTATGGGTCGAGCCCCTTCGGGTGGTTCCACCAAAGTCCATACTTTGTTGGTGTACATGGAATCCATTTCGGATCTCATGGCTTCTAGCCACTTCTTAGAGTCTAGGCCTTTTATGGCCTCCCCGTGGGTTGCAGGATCATCATCCATGAGTAGTACGTCATCGGGCTCAGTCACGAGAAGTCCGTACCTCTCTGGCTCATGACGCACTCTTCCTGATCTACGGAGTTCCTGTGTTACCTGAACAGGTTCCTCCAAAATGATATCAGAAGATCTGTTTGAGACATCATAGATTGCACCATATCTAATAGCGTGCGATTTCTCCTCTCGGATACTCCATTCCATTGTGGCGGAGTGAGATGGGATACTATCTCACACTCTCTAAGATACTCATCAAACTCTTGGCTTAAGTATTCTCCTCCACGATCTGATCGTAGAGCCTTAATACTTTTACCAAGTTGCTTCTCTACTTCATTCTTGAATTCTTTGAACAATTAAAAGGATTCGGATTTGGCCTTCATAAGGTATACAAATCCATATCTACTTAAATCATCAGTGAATGTGATGAAGTAGGTGTAACCACCGCTGGCAGGCGTGTGGAACGGCCCGCATACATCTGTATGTATGAGTGCCAATAACTCATTAGTCCTCTCACCTTTCTTGTTGAAAGGGGACTTTGTCATTTTAACTAATAAACAAGATTCACATGTCTCATATGATTCCAAATCAAATGAGTCTAGAAGTCCATCCTTATGGAGTCTAGATACGCGTTTCTCATTTATATGGCCTAAACGACAGTGCCATAGATATGAAGAATTTAAATCATTAGTTTTAATCCTTTTAGTATCTATGTTATAGATTGGACTATTTAGATCAAGGATATACAATCCATTAGAAAAATGCGCACTACAATAGTGCATACTATCAAAATAAATGGAGCAACATTTGTCCTTTATTGGATTAGAAAAACCCTTCTCGTCCAAACAAGAAACGGAAACAATGTTTCTGCTCATAGCAGGCACATAAAAGCAATTGTCTAATTCTAAAATAAGTCCAGAAGGCAAAGATAGCTCATAAACGCCTACAGCTAATGCAGCAACTTTTGCTCCATTCCCGACGCACAGATCTATCTCCCCTTTAGCCAATCTTCTACTTCTTTTCAAGTTCTGCACATTTCGACAAATGTGAGTCAACCACATACAGTATCCAATACCCAAGTTGAAGAAATAGAAAGATTGGCGTCTATAACATAAATACCTGGTGGTTGTGGGATCACTATTCCAAGCTTCGTATCCTCCAGATATTTATGGTAATTCCTCCTCCAGTGACCCGGCTGGCTACAGTAGTGACATTCACCTTTAGCCACGCCTCCACTAGGCTTTAGGGCTTCCTTGGATTTCGCAACTTTCTTGCGCTTTCCTTTGGAAGTAGAGGCAACTCCTTTGCCCTTCTTTCTATGCACCATCATTATGGCCTTTCCCTTGCCTTTGTTAACGCTCTGTTCCGCTGTCTTTAGCATGTTCATATTATAGTTCATGATGAACTAATTATAGTTGTCAGGAAACGATTGCAAGACAAGATCAATAGCCAAATCTTGGCCAAGTGGGAATCCCAGTCTCTCAAGGTTCTCAATGTACCCGATCATTCGGAGCACATGAGGCCCTACTGGATTCCCCTCTGCAAGACTACTCTTGAATAATGCTTTCGACACCTCATAGCTCATGCCTTGCCTGTTCCTAAAACAAATGTTTCAAGTGTATGATCATATCATAGGCTTCCATATTCTCATGCTGCTTCTGAAGCTCAGGAGTCATGGTGAAAAGCATGAGGCAAGTCACGTCATTAGAATCATCAATATGTTTCTGACTTGCCCTCACATCCGTTAGAATAGACTCATTTTGTGGTGGGGCTGGAATTGGAGTGTCCAAGAGGTACAACTTCTTTTCTTGCTTAAGGACAATCCTTAAGTTTCTGTACCAGTCAAGGAAATTCGTTCCGGACTGTTTATCCTTCTCAAGGACAGATCGTAGGGATGAAGTCGATGCGTTGTTGTTTGCCATTTGGAATTATACAAAACGAGAAATGTGCAATTTTAGTATTTTGAAAAATTTAACTATATTTAATAATGGCTAGATCATTAAATATAGCTCCCACTATTTTTCTCGGATTTATAGCCCTCATTAATGCGGAAAATATCATTATATTTTCTAGTAGGTCCAAGATCCCTTTTTCACTTCTTCTTGAGCTTACTTTGGCAAGTCACCCAAGAATAGGTTAGTAAGGTAGGAACCATTCCAATTGCATCCCATGCAACTCTTGGTCCAGTTAGGTGAATAACTCTTTTATTCTTTATCCATTGGATAACACCTAATTGTCATGCCTCTAGGCTCATCAATCCAATTGAGTCTTACCTAGTTGCGTCCAACCTATCGCTTCATCATACACACGTTACTAGCTTGTGTCGTCCTCAACACATCATGGTAAATTAAAATCGTCTTGCTTTGGCAAGCCCGAATTTTAATAAACATTGATTATGAAGGGTGTTTTGGCAAGAGAAGGCAAAACACAATATTTAATTGAGGGATTTAGTTTTCTTAATTTGTTTGGTTGATCCAATCAACTTGATCTACTTATTTGAATTGGGCAATCCACAATAAAAGACCATCCTTGTTTATTATTATCTTGTTAACGTTTTGCTAGTATCGCCATACACAAAAAATAAATAACAAGACATAAATAATAAACATCCACAAAATAAAAAAATGTGGCATGGATATGGCCCCTAGACTAAGATATTATCAAGCCAATGATAATATTCAATTGCCCTAAAGTGACAAGCTCATCTCCATGTGCTCCACCATAACCGCGCGCCTAGGGGGGTGTCTTCTTTGTCTTTTGGCTTCTTTGGTCCTCCGGTCTTCTTCTCCATGCTCTTGGCTATCATATAAATACTTTTAATTCTAGCCGAACATCTAGAATAAATAAATAATAAAAGCCTCACATGTCGAGGAGGAAAGACGACTCGCAGGCCGTAAAACCTAATTAATTATTACATTAATTTGATCAGCTCGCAGGCCGTAAACCAAACCACAAAGAAATAAACATCCACAATCCTAGGCCATATCCATCCACCATGCAACAAAGCACATAATACAGTTAAAACCAACTTTTAACGTGCTTGTTCAATTTTAATTGAATTGGGTAATTTAGGGATACAACGGTCCAAGGGGTCCAACCTAAGCCTACGTCGAACCCCAAGGACCGCCGCCCGCCACTAGGCCCGTCCAATAGCCGGCCGCCCCATGTGGCCCGCGGCCCTTGCTTGGCGCGCAAAAAAGGGGAGGACGGCTAGGGTTTTGGCCCTATCCTCCTTCCCTTCTTCCTTGTTTCCCAAGCATGGTTGTTTCCTTTTATGGATGTTTCCATAAAATTGTTTCCATAATTGAAAACTCCTTTTCAATTATGTGCCCATGAACCCTAATTTTTCAAGAACCCAATAATTCACATCCTATGTGATTAAATTCACCAATTCTAACATCCAGTGTTAAATTAGATCTTGTTTATGTTGAGTCAAATTCAATTTGCATCTACTATGCCAATTATTTTCAGTTTTCGCGTAATAACAATAATACGGTGTATAAACTGAAATCGTAACACATAAAATCATGTTATGCTCTACGACCTGTGGCTCTGATAACACTGTTGGGTTTTGACTTAGGTAACACAGCGGAATAACAAAAATTTAATCCTACTCAAAGCCCACAACGGATCGTCAGGAAGAGATATCATAACATGATAAAGGACATAGTATTGTGTACCTTTTGGTTTGAGAGATCGCACGAAGAATGATGTCCTCGTCTCTATGGTTGATCCACGTCTAGAGGTGAGATCTAGATTCTTCCTTCAACAAGTGCTAGCTTGAACCGGAGGAAGGGGGAAGAAGGAATCAAGCAACGGGGTTACAAGAGGAGGGTTTCAGCCTCCTCTTTGGCGCCGACGGGAAAGGGGTGGGCGGACGGCGTAGGGGCGTGCGCCTATAGGTTTTTTCTTGCTCTCTCATTTTTGCTCTCTCTCCCACTCTCTTTCTTATGTCTAATAATATTAGTTAGGAAGGAAGCTATATCCTCCTTTATATAATCCAAGAACTCCTTGTTGTTTTCATAAAGGTCTTTCCTAGTTCTACATGAACTTGGATTAGTCCCTTCCTTGCAAATTAGTCCTACTAAGTTTGCAAGGTGTTGCACAATGACCCTTCTTATTAATTAATCATATCATTAATCCCAAATCTAGCTCTACTCCATTTGACGTGTGACCCTATAGGTTTCTACTTAGTTGGTAGTAACATATTACTAACATGGAGCAGTGTCTAGCAACACATCCATGCCACCCAACTAATAGAAATAGTCAGTGATCCCGACAAACCTCTTGTGCCCAATATCTCATATTGCACTATCCCTTTGTCTCCATATCAGGATGGGACACGAGACATAAATACTCACACTCGTATATTCAATCCATAGTTCCTCGATCCTGGGAATATGCTTATGCGAGCAGATAACATGAATATCTCCATATTTATTTATCTGAGTCTGGCAAGACATTCAATAAGCCTCATCCCTCGAGTGGCCGTGGATATTTTCTCCCATTTTGGGGGAGGGACAAATCATATATACATCACCACGATCTCTAAGCTTGCTTCCTATCATGCTTGATAGCTATCTTTATAATTACCCAGTTACGGTGTAACGTTTGATAACATCAAAGCACGATATTTCACAACTAGAGTATCTAGTGAATTCAAGTCTAAGAATTGCAATTATATTAGCACTACGAGAAGCGATTGTGACTTTAACATAATCTAATGTATCCTTCTCGTTGTGGGTCAATCCAGTATGCCATTACTCCTAATACATACCCATGTGGTAGACTTGATATCTCCATATCAATCTACCCACATACTAGTCTATATTTGATCGTCCTATTAATCAATATAGTGGACTAGGGATATTTAAGATAAACAACACATTCTATCTAGGACTTCATTATATTAAATATCACAATATATAATAAATGAATATTCTAGCAAAAAACAATGTTCATACTAAATATAACATTGCCTCTTGGGCATCTATTCCAACAGTAGAGCCCTGAGATGACGGAAGACCCGGGATGAAATCCATAGAGGCAGCCGCTCACACACGGTCCGGGATCCACAATGGCTTCAAAATTCCCCCTGGATTTTGCATCGAGTATTTAGTAGTTTGGCAGACTAGACAAGCAATGACGAAACGACGGACATCGGTACGCATATCGGCGCAATAGAAAACACCCGATAGACGCCTACACTTGCGATCAATACCTGGGTGGCCGGCTGTAGGAGAACTGTGAAACTCCCTAAGCAGCATGGTGTTGGAATAGATGCCCTAGAGGAAATATTATATTTAGTATGAACATGATTTTTGGCTAGAATATTCATTTATTATATATTGTGATATTTAATATAATGAAGTCCTTAGATGCAATGGGTTGTTTATCTTAAATATCCCTAGTCCACAATATTGATTAATAGGACGATCAAATATAGACTAGTATGTGGGTAGATTGATATGGAGATATCAAGTCTAATACATGGGTATGCATTAGGAGTAATGGCATACTGGATTGACCCACAACGAGAAGGATACATTAGATTATGTTAAGTCACAATCGCTTCTCGTAGTGCTAATATAATTGCAATCCTTAGACTTGAAGTCACTAGATACTCTAGTTGTGAAATATCGTGCTTTGATGTTATCAAACGTTACACCGTAACTGGGTAATTATAAAGATAGCTATTGGGCATGATAGGAAGTAAGCTTAGAGATCGTAGTGATGTAGAGATGATTTGTCCCTCCCACATAATGGGAGTAAATATCCACGGCCACTCGAGGGATGAGGCTTATTCAATGTCTGACCAGACTCAGATAAATCAATATGGACATATTGATGTTATCTGCTCGCATAAGCATATTCCCAGGATCGAGGAACTATTGATTGTATATACGAGTGTGACTATTTATGTCTCGTGTCCAATCCGGATATGGAGACAAAGGGATAGTGCAATATAAGATATTGGGCACAAGAGGTTTGTTGGGATCACTGACTATTTATATTAGTGGGTTGCATGGATGTGTTGCTAGACACCGCTCCATGTTAGTAATAAGTTACTTCCAACTAAGTAGAAACCTATGGGGTCACACGTCAAATAGAGTATAACTAGATTTGGTATAAATTAATATGATTAATTAATTAGAAAGATCATTATGCAACACCTTGTAAACTTGGTAGGACTAGTTGTGCAAGGAAGGGAACTTTTATGAAAACAACAAGGAGTTGTTGGAGTATATAAAGAAGGCTCAATCTTCCTTCCCACTTAATGCTCATACCATAAGTGAGTGGCAGAGAAAGCAAAAGAAAGAGAAAGACAAAACCTAGAGGCGCACGCCCCTAGGCTGTCCGCCCCCTTTCCCGTCGGTGCCAAAGAGGAGGCCGAACCCCTCCTCTTGTCCCTTGTTTCTTGATTCCTTCTTCCCTCTTCCTCCGGTTCAAGCTAGCACTTGTTGAAGGAAGAATCTAGATCTCACCTCTAGACGTGGATCAACCATAGAGACGAGGACATCATTCTTCGTGTGATCTCTCAAAACAAAAGGTACACAATACTATGTCCTTTATCATGTTATGATATATCTTCCTTACGATCCGTGGTGGGCTTTGAGTAGGATTAAATTGTTGTTATTCCGCTGCGTTACCTACGTAAGAACCCAACACCTACTTCTATTATGGTGTCCCTTGATTTCCTTACTAAATATGTTCATTTCGGATCCCTCCCTACTGAGTTTCACGCTCCTCGTGTTGCGCGTGTGTTTGTGGACGTCGTTGTTAAACACCATGGCTTTCCGGAAACCAATGTTTCTGACCGCGACCCAGTCATTATGAGTATTTTCTGGAAGGAGTTGATGAGTCTAGAAGGGATGAATTTAAAGTTCAGCAATGCTTATTATCCGGAGACAGATGGCCAGATTCAGTTCATGAGCAGGGGATTGTAACAGTATCTGCGTGCTTTTACTTTTGAGCAACCTAAACGGTGGGTGACCTTTCTTCCTTGGGCTGAGTTAGCCACGAATTGCAAACATCATGAGGGTATTCATATGTCTCCCTACCGCGCGCTATAAGGGCGTGGCCCTCCTACATTGTTTCCCACCCTTCCAGTTGAGGTGAATAACTCTTTTATTATTTATCCATTGGATAACGCCTAATTGTCATGCCTCTAGGCTCATCAATTTAATTGAGTCTTACCTAGTTGCGTCCAACCTCTCGCTTCAACAACAACACATTACTAGTTTGTGTCGTCCTCAAAACATCATGTTAAATTAAAATCGTCTTTCTTTGGCAAGCCCGAATTTTAGTAAACCTTGATTATGAAGGGTGTTTTGGCAAGAGAAGGCAAAACGCGATATTTAATTGAGGGATTTAATTTTCTTAATTTTGTTTGGTTGATCCAATCAACATGATCTACTTATTTGGATTGGGCAATCCACAATAAAATACCATCCTTGTTTATTATTATCTTGTTAACATTTTGCTAGTATCGCCATACACAAAAAATCAAATAACAAGACAAATAATAAACATCCACAAAAATAGAAAAACGTGGTATGGATATGGCCCTTAGACTAAGATATTATCAAGCCAATGATAATATCCAATTGCTCTTAAGTGACAAGCTCATCTCCATGTGCTCCATTATAGCCGCGCGCGTAGGGGGCGTGTCTTCTTTGTCTTTAGGCTTCTTTGGTCCTCCGGTCTTCTTCTTCATGCTCTTGGCTATCATCTAAATACTTCTAATTCTAGCCTAACATCTAGAATAAATAAATAATAAAAGCCTCACATGTCGAGGAGAAAAGGGGGGGGGGCAGACGGCCTAGGGGCGTGGGCCTCTAGGTTTTGTCTTGCTCTCTCTTTTTTCTCTCTCTCCCACTCTCTTTGTTATGTCTAATAACATTAGTTGGGAAGGAAGCTAGAGCCTCCTTTATATACTCCAACAACTCCTTGTTGTTTCCATAAAGGTCCTTCCGAGTTCTACATGAACTTGGATTAGTCCCTTCCTTGAAAATTAGTCCTATTAAGTTTGCAAGGTGTTGCACAATGATCCTTCTTATTAATTTATCATATTAATTAATCCCAAATTTAGCTCTACTCTATTTGACGTGTGACCCCATAGGTTTCTACTTAGTTGGTAGTAACTTATTACTAACATGGAGCGTGTCTAGCAACACATCCATGCCACCCAACTAATAGAAATAGTCAGTTATCCCGACAAAAATCTTGTGCCCAATATCTCATATTGCACTCTCCCTTTGTCTCCATATTCGGATTGGACACGAGACATAAATAGTCACACTCGTATATCCAACCCATAGTTTCTCGATCCTGGGAATATGCTTATGCGAGCAGATAACATCAATATCTCCATATTGATTTATCTGAGTCTGGCCAGACATTCAATAAGCCTCATCCCTCGAGTGGTCGTGGATATTTACTCCCATTATGTGGGAGGGACAAATCCTATCTACATCACTACGATCTCTAAGCTTGCTTTCTATCATGCCCGATAGCTATCTTTATAGTTACCCAGTTATGGTGTAACGTTTGATAACATCAAAGCACGATATTTCAAAAACTAGAGTATCTAGTCACTTCAAGTCTAAGGATTGCAATTATATTAGCACTACGAGAAGCGATTGTGACTTTAAGATAATCTAATGTATCCTTCTCGTTGTGGGTCAATCCAGTATACCATTACTCCTAATACATACCCATGTGTTAGACTTGATATCTCCATCTCAATCTACCCACATACTAGTATATATTTGATCTTCCTATTAATAAATATAGTGAACTAGGGATATTTAAGATAAACAACACATTGTATCTAACGACTTCATTTTATTAAATATCACAATATATAAAAAATGAATATTCTAGCAAAAAACAATGTTCATACTAAATATAAGATTGCCTCTAGGGCATGTATTCCAAGAGTCTCCCACTTGCACTAGAGCCAATCTGGCGCATATCCTATGCCTATAGATCTGGCGTGCCCTTCATGCTTTCGCTGTGCAAGAGGTTTTGTGTGCGGATCTGAAAGATTGTCATCCGTTGGAATCTTCACTACTAGAAATATTAGCAAATACAACATTTTTTTTGCAGCATTTGAAAAAATGCGGTAATTGGTACCCTAAAGCAGCATTAATATTAATGTTGCAAAGCAAATGCTGTAAAATTGCAGCATTAATTCTATAATGCTGCAATTTTTGGCTAAAGTGCTTTAAAATTGCAGCATTAATGGATTAATGCTGCAAGGTTTTGGCTAAACAGCATACACATTGCAGCATTAATGGATTAATGCTGCAAGGTTTTGGCTAAACAGCATACACATTGCAGCATTAATCCCATTAATGCTGCTTTTTTTTGACTCAGCTGTGCAGCATTAACGTTAATGCTGCAATGAGGAAAATAAAAATAAATAAATAAACAGAAGCCTCATCTGAAACAAAACCCGATGCTCATTTCATCTCCCTCTCAGAAATTTCACTCAACCCGCCATCTCCTTCATCTCCCTCTCAAAAAATTTCACCAAATCTTCATCTCCCTCTCAATCTTTTCACCAAATCTTCATCTCCCTCTCAATCTTTTCACCAAATCTTAATCTCCCTCTCAATCTTTCACCAAAACTCATTTCATGTCCCAAAACTCATCTCAAATCTCAAAAGTCATTTACAACAGGAGTTCGTGGCTCGGCACCGGAGTTCGTGGTTCTAGTCTCAGGTGGCCCTTTACAACCGGAGTTCGTGCTTCTAGTCTCAGGTTCCAATTCTCTTCGTCTAATTCAATTAGGGTTCGTGGTTTCAATTAGGGTTCGTGGTTTCAATTAGGGTTCTGATTTCAATTAGGGTTCTTTGTTCAGGTTTACTACAGGAGTTCAATTACGGTTCTTTGTTGTGGTTTACAAAGCTCAGTTCAGTTACTATCCTCTCTCTTCTCTTGTTTTGATTTCTGAACTTGAATTTGGTTTACTATCTATTTCATGTCAATTGAAAGCTTAGTTGTGATCTGTGTTATCTTCTACTGCTGTAGTGTGCCTACTCTATTTGGTAAATGATGTGTGTTGTAGAAATCATGAATTGGTTTAATTGATGATTTGGTTCAATCTTCTTACAATATGAATTGGTTCAATCTATATGAATCTGTAATGGATTCAATCTACTTGAATCTGTGAATTGGTTCAATCTATATGAATCCTTAATCGCAGACTATGAATTGGTTCAATCTTCATACGTTATGTTGAAATTTCAAGTACCGAATGTGCTTATGATAACTTCACTGGTGTTTCAACATTAATGTAATTGTTGCCTAATTTAGGAGTTCAATTATGTTTCTGTTTGTTTCGCAAGTATGCCTGGTTAATCTGTTTTATTGACATGCATGGTTTATGTTTTATGTGATGCATATAGGTATTGTTTGCTGCTTAATTAAGAGAGGGGTAATGGATAAGAGTTGGATTCATTTAGAAGATAGGAGTGATCCATCTTATTTGGAGGGTTGTGAAAGGTTTCTTAATTTTGCCTACATAAACCAACCAGAGGATGGCAAGATAACTTGCCCTTGTCGAAAGTGTGTAAACCGATTTTACGTAACACGGCAAGTCGTTAGGGAGCACATAATCTGTAACGGATTTTATGCTGCGTATACTAAGTGGACAGATCATGGAGAGTCCTGTGAGGTCAATGAGGGGGGAAATGTGGATGAATGCATTGGTGATGACATGGTTGGTATGGTGAATGAGGCCTTTGGGGTTCATCATGAACATGCGTTTCTTAATGGAATGCAAAATGAGAATTCAAATCCCGAGCAAGATAAGGAGTATAACAAATATAAGAAGCTCTTAGAGGATGCCGAGCGAGAGTTGTATCCTGGTTGCACCGATTTCACTACATTATCTTTTGTGGTTAAATTACTACACATAAAAGTCTTGTATGGATTACCGAATGTCGCATTTGATGACACTATCCAATTGATAAAAAAAGCATATCCAATGAGCAAAAATTTACCAAATTCATTTCATGAAGCCAAAAAGATTAAAGAGTCTTTGGGTTTCAGTTTCGTAAAGTATGATGCTTGCCCAAATGACTGCATGTTGTTCTGGAAGGATAAGCAATCTCTAGATAAATGCGATATATGCGGCAGTATGAGGTACAAAGATTCTGATGTTACCTTAGATGATGGAACAACTAAGTTCTCTAAGGTTGCATTAAAACAAGTAGGGTATTTCCCTTTGAAACAAAGACTTCAGCGGTTGTATATGTGCTCCAAAACAGCATCTGATATGAGATGGCACGATGAGGTACGGGTAGACGATGGAATTTTACGACATTCAGCTGATTCATTGGCTTGGAAAACCTTCGATATGAAACATCATGACTCATTTGGCAAAGAGTGTCGAAACGTTAGACTTGGCTTGGCAGCCGATGGTTTTAATCCATTTCGAACAATGAGCATTGCACATAGTACATGGCCTGTTGTTCTCTTGAATTACAATTTGTCTCCTGAGTTATGTTTTAAACAGCCATTCTTTATATTGTATGTATTGGTTGATGGTCCACGTGCACCCGGTAATGATCTTGATGTTTATATGCAACCATTGATTGAGGAATTGAACGAATTTTGGTCAGTTGGTTTTCGTACGTGGGATGCTCATAAGGGTGAATATTTTCAAATGAAAGCTGCTCTTATGTGGACAATAAATGATTTTCCTGCGTATGCAAACTTATCGGGTTATAGCACAAAGGGAAGATTGGCTTGCCCACCTTGCAATAACAACACTGATTCTCACTGGTTGAGGAATAGTAAGAAACATTGTTATCTAGGGCATCGTCGCTTCTTAGATGAGGGTCACAGGTTAAGGAGCGATAAAAGAAACTTTAACGGAGAAACAGAAACCAGAGAACATCCCCCAGTATTATCTGGGGAGGATATCTTAGAGCAGGTTAAGCACATTCAAAACAAGTTTGGAAAGGTTGAAAAAGTGGGCCTTTGTTGATTGGTCAAAAGAGGAAGCGTAAATCTAGATCTAGAGACACCGGTCAGAATGACCAGTCCTCAAATTGGAAAAAGAAAAGTATTTTCTTTGATTTACCTTACTGGAAGGATCACCTAATACGCCACAATCTTGATGTTATGCACATTGAAAAGAATGTTTGCGATAGTGTTGTTAATACTATTCTTGGCGTTCAAGGAAAGAGTAAAGATAATTTAAATGCTCGGCTCGATCTTGAAGAATGGAAAATACGTAGTGACCTCCATCCTCAATACAAGGCCAACAGAAAAGCTATTTTGCCCCATGCTAGTTTCACTATGACTAAAGCTGATAAGGCTCAGTTTTTGAAAGTACTGAAAGATGTAAAAGTCCCAGGTGGGTATTCTTCGAATATTTCACGACGTATAAATCTTACGGAGGGAACTATTACCGGACTCAAAAGTCACGACTGTCATATATTAATGCAACAGTTGTTGCCTGTTGCTTTGCGAGGTCTATTACCCAAGAATGTTGTCAGCGTGTTGATTGAGTTGTGTACTTTCTTTCGAAATTTGTGCTCAAAAGGGTTGGATCAATTCCAATTTATCGAGCTTCAAGAGAAAATCAAATTAACAATGGTTCACTTGGAGAAGATATTTCCTCCGTCGTTTTTCGATATCATGCTACATCTTCCAATTCATTTAGAAGAAGAAGCTAGAATTGCAGGACCAGTCGTTTATCGATGGATGTACCATATTGAGAGGTAATTTCACATACAGTAAATTAACATTTTACTTCTAAAATGACCTGGTCACCTGTATTTTTAGTTTTCACTAATGTATTTTTCTATTTAAATAGGTACCTGCTTACCCTAAAAAATTACGTTCGGAACCGAAATCATCCGGAGGGCTCCATTGCTGAGGGTTACTTAGTCGAAGAGTGTTTAAACTTTTGTAGTAGGTACTTGGATGACGTGGAGACAAAATTGAATCGGCCTTCAAGGAATGTTGATGATGGGAGTGGTGGTCGTCCCATAGGTGCTGCAAAACAGGTTTTCCTAGATACTGTCGAGTGGAAGCAGTGTCATAGATACGTACTGGAGAATACGGCCTCAATTGACCCGTTCAGAGAGTAATTCCTCACTTTAATTATCGAGTTAAATCCTTACAAAATTTAATAAAATCTAGTTTAACACTTATATTTATTTATATGCAGTGAACATCTTGCACTAATAAGGTCAGCAAATGGTCGATCAACTGAGTGGGAAATCAAGAAAAAACATAATGAAAGCTTTCCAAGTTGGCTACAGAACTGTGTAAGTTTGTAAATCATGTTTAATACTCGTCATATGTAATATGAAATTTATATGATATAAAACAATATATCTGTGTAATTGTAGGTTAACGCTTCAGGAACCGGATCTCATATATCCGATGAAGTACGGATTCTGTCATCTGGTCCTGATCAGTGGGCAAGACAATACTCAGGGTATGTAGTCAATGGACTAAGGTTTCATACAAAATATAGAGAAAGAAGGAGGAGAACCCAAAATAGTGGAGTTATGGTTAGTGCATCGACACAGAGTTACGCCACTGCAAATGACTGACGTCCACGTACTGGTGACTTGGCGTTTTATGGCATACTGACAAAAGTGATTGAACTACGTTACTGGAATGACGTCAAGTTTGTGATGTTCAAGTGTGACTGGAAGGATAATAGATTTGGTTTGAAACAAGACGAGTACAAGTTTACTCTAGTTAACTTTAAGCATCCGTTGTATAAACGAAACTTAGTAACGGATGAACCATTCATCTTAGCCTCTCAAGCTCAGCAAGTTTGGTATATGAAAGACCCTGTTCATGCCGACTGGAGTGTTGCTATAGGGATGACACCGAGAGAGTTTTGTGATGTACCTGAGAGAGAAAATGGCAATGATTCTGTTACCTGTCCTCTGGCAGAACCTTTTAGTAGTCAACAGCTGGACGATGTTCCAATTCGCTGGAGTAGGGCGGATTTAGAAGGCACCTCAGTTGACCTCCCTCATGTTGATAAAACTGTCGCAACCGCCGTCGGAGATGAGAGTAGCACCGATGAAGATGACTATGATTATGACGGTGATTATATTTCTGAGGATGATGTTATACTTAGTGACCATGATGAAGACGAGAACGATGTTGATGGTACTGAGGATTTTGTTGTTTAGTTCACATTTTAGTTACATTTGAAAAAATTGTAAGAATAAACATTTTTGTCATAAGTTTATACTCTGCAACGATATTTATGAACATGGTATTAACAGTCTATGGATATAAATTGGT
Source organism: Linanthus parryae (assembly GCA_023055425.1). Lineage (NCBI taxonomy): Eukaryota > Viridiplantae > Streptophyta > Magnoliopsida > Ericales > Polemoniaceae > Linanthus > Linanthus parryae. The sequence goes on from JALGPY010000005.1 coordinate 53,349,149, forward strand.
TTTGCAGGTTACGATGACGACCAAACGCTCGTTATTCTCCGCTCGTGCTATGGATGCTTCGGATGCCAACAACATTGTAATATACCCTTATTCCCTTCATATTAACGCAATTTTAACAGTCTGCTTGTTTTTAACTCTTTCAGATTAACGCAATTTTAACAGTCTGGTTTTTTCAACTGTTTTTGAAATCTAATGCAATGTAATCTGAGAAACCATCCTGATTGATGTACGTGTCTTGCAACCGTAAAGCTAACATAGCCTGTCCACCTTTTTGTGCAAGTATCTGAGTTGTCGTGTGTCTCTGACATCTAAATGTCTGAGTTGTCGAGATAGTGTAGCTACTTTGTAGCTCTTTCATTACAAAGTGTAGTTTGTATGCTTACCATTTGTAAATATGTAGACATTGGCTTTCTTTTGTGTGTTTACGACAGGAACATGTGAGTACTCCAAAACGATCTAACAACAAGGCATGTCCCACGGATAATATGGACGGTGCTATGGTTCATTCTACGAACGTAAGTGTAGTGTATGTAATATTTATGCCTCCTAACTAATTACTGTCTATATGTTACGGAGTGTAAGGATTTTACTGTACATGTAGATGGTGTGTTCCAGTGGAGGGCCTGAGAAGCTTCCAGAGTATGAGATACAAAGGAGGAAGACAATCGAAGAAAATAGAGCAAAAATGGAAGCTTTGGGACTTAACAGATTTTCGGATAATAATGACAGTGCTATGGGTATTCATGGTAGCAACGTAAGTGAACTGTAGACCTAAATAATGTTACATTGCACATGCATCGTATTATAGTTCTTTTTTACTTGTTATGTTGTTGTTAATGTTTCAGGAGTCCCAAAGTAGCAGGATGCGTAGAAAAACCTCAGCATGTAACAAAGTTACAGAAAATAATACGGTCATTGAGGGCAACAATGTAAGGATGCATACATATATATAATATGATTTTTTTTTAATAATTATTACATGTATAACATTCATGTTCCGTGTCGTGCTCGTATTCAAGGTTTCTGGAAATGTTGCAAATCGAACGAGGAGCTCAGTACGTGTCGAGGTTGAAGACGGTCCTTCTGCTGCTCTGACTAACATGGCAACTCCAGTTGATGGAACTCCAAATTTACAGCAACCTATTGTGGAAGTGAATATCCAAACTTCTAACAATGGGAGTGAAATTGGTACAAATTTGTCTTTAAACCTTTGATATTTATATTAATTTTTCCGAATAATAGTTATGGGAGCTGCTATTTCTGAATGTTACAGGCCAAAGTAGCATGAATAAGAGACAGGGAGGTCGACCCTGTGGAGACTGGGGTACTGGCAAAAAGTTGGACCTTCAATTCAACAAGTACATGGTCCCCGTAGGCCCAAACAGGAAATATATGCATCCCAACTAGGCGTGCTTGCTAGGAAAGGGAACATGCTGCCTCTGACATTCACAGATTGGAGGGCTAAGGAGTTGGCACCGCTTAAGGAGAATTGCTGGAAAGAAATAAAGGTAATGTAGGGAGTTTGTGATTGTGCTGTTCTATGATTATGCATGGCGTGTTTTTACATTTATATGCGATCGTAGAAGTACTAAATTTGCCAGTTAGAAGTAGTCAGTCCCGAGTCGCATGTCGTATGAACTGTTTGTTAGACTAGGTCGGTTACCCCCTCTCGCCGTTGTGGGCTGTCCGCTAGGGTGTAATGCCTAAACAGTTGTGAAGTGAACAATTTGGATTGGTTAAGCAAATTAGTTTACAAAAAATTATTGAAAGATATGTTTGGATTTAGGTAACTGTTTTTAACTTTATATATGGATAGAATTTTCTACCTACACATTTTCTCCTCCAAACAAACCTAGCGGACAATCCACAACGGCACGACCTCGACGACCATGACAAAGTTTCAGGGCAACTCGACGGGAGAAAGCGGTGGAGTGCCGTCAGTGCATCGATCGGAGACGACGAGCAGTTGTTGAGACCTTCTTCGGCAACACCATTCTTTAAACTGCTCGTCGTCTTCGATCGATGCTCTGACGGCTCTCCACCGCTTCCTCCCATCGATTTGCCCTGAAACTTTGTCATGCTCGTCGAGGTTGCTCCGTTGTGGCTGACCACTGATTTTGTTTGGAGGAGAGAATGTGTGGATAGACAAATCTATCTATATATAAAGTTAAAAATAGTTACCTAAGTCTCAACATATCTTTCAATAAGTATTCACATTACACCTGTTAATTTCAACTGTATAAACTGTGGCGCCACGCAGTTCCGGCCCCACTTCCCTGCTGTTTGGAAAGCCAGCTTTTGTGGTTATGCCACAATCCAGCTGTGGGAACATAGTTACCATTCAATACAATTAGTAATTAACATACTCAATTTAGTTTGATAATTTTTAGTGAAGTAGCTGCAGAGCGTAAACTTTGGTAAAACAATACAAAGAAGACTAATAGGATAAAAAAAACCACAATGCACATTAGCAAACTGAGTAGCAAGCTTAGAATCACTCGTTGACCGATGCCACTGGCATAAGTCCAACCAGGATGTGTCACAATTCAACAGCAAACTGTGTCCTTGGTGGATATACTGTCTGAGTATGGTTGATTGATTCTATTTGTAGGCTAACATTAATGTGCCCGAGGCTTTTCGGCGTAAATTTTTGAAGGATCTCGGTAGAAAGTGGAACCAATGGAAGGCAACTGTGAGGAGGAAGTATTATGTGGCATATGAAACTTACGAAGAGCGTCTGGCAAACTGCCCATCGCGTGTGAAATACGATCAATGGGTTCAGTTGGTGAAATACTGGGGACGGCCTGAAGTACAGTTACATACTACAAAACTAGTATATTGTATAAAGCGGTTTACAATTGTCTACTAATATATGCATATATATATGTGTATATATATATATATATACACATCTGATGTAAATAACAGGTTAAGTGCTTGAACAACAAGACTGTAAGACGAGGCCAAAAAGGTTTACATAGGGGCGGGAGAAAATCTCATGCACAAGTAGCAGAAGAGGTTTGTTTTTAGTTTATAAGTTGTTTTTTTTTACATTATACATATATATATATATATGTATATACATATGTACATATATGTTCTGAAGTTTTTTTACAACCTGACAGATTGAGACTTATGGTGTATACAATGCAGCTTAAGAAAGATGGGAAACAGCATGATCGTATGGCTGTTTACATCGCTACCCACAGGAAGAAAAATTCTGTAGAGCCTTCTGACTCTGTGTCTGGTGAAAATATCGTAAGTTTTTCCACAAATAATATTTTGAATTGCTTATGCATATCATTACAGTTTTATGAATTCATTCCTACTCTATTTTCGTAGGCTCAAATGGAAGATAAATTGGACAAAGCAAGTCAGGAGGATAAGGATTCTGAATCGTTCCGAGAATCTGTGTTTGTTGATGTCATGGGACCAGATAATCGCGGTCGTGTTCGTGCATTGGGATGTGGGCCTTGCCCAACTGAAGTGTTTGGAAGCACATTTGGACCTAGCAATGCACTTGTTTCCCTTGAAGTGGACAGGATGCGAGATGAGATACGCAATGAGTTGCGTGAGGAGATGCGTATCGAGATGCGCGAGGAGCTGCGAGGTGAGATACGTAACGAGGTACGCGAGGAGATGCGAGGTGAGATGCGTACTGAACTACGGGATGAGCTGCGTACTGAGCTACGCGATGAGCTGCGTACTGAGCTACGCGACGAGTTTAGTGATATGATGATGGAGAAAATGGCGGCTATGGAAGCAAGACTAAAAGAAAACAATTCAATCCAGTCAAAAGTTAAGCAACTGTCTGATTCTGGCCGAGTTCAAGTGGCCCGCCAACGTGCACCAGTGCCTCAAGGTCCTCCTCAAAGTATTGTGCAAGCAGCATCATTCGATAACTCTCGTGCTGATCATGTCGAAGATGCAGTTGACGTAAGTATGACGGCAAGTTGGTTATGCTATTTCCAGTATGCTCATTATTCTTTAGGATGCTGTCAGTGACTTCCATTTTGCTTGTGCAGGGTGGACATCCATCCGTGGAGTTGCTTGGAATCGGGAAACAGAGGATGGTTGTTGCGGAAGGACTTCTCATTTCAAGTAAACCACAAACCATAGTCAACGGAGAACCTATTGGGCCGGGCTATTATGAAGTGCACGTTACGAAGGCGGTGAAACGAGAATACCACTTGCTGAAATCAAAATACCCGATGATGAAAATTGGAGATGCAGAAAACAAATCCATAGCATGGCCGGGGAATCTTGTAAGCTTATCTTTCACCTTATTACTATTAGTTTTGATGCATTTTGTTGTTAATTCATTATAGCATAATTGTTGTCAACTTGTTATGTTATTCTTGTGGAAAGTTGTAATCATGAGTATATTTGCGTAAAAATGATATCCAGTGAACTTAAGAAACGGTTAGGAAACTGAATTTTGAGTCGATTGGTGAGTTGAACTAATTGCTTGACTACTGCTCTCATCATATGACACTGTCAATTGAATCACCTTGAAATTGTTGGTAAATATTCATACATGGTTGCACGATTAGCATTATTATAGGGTTAGGTGCTTTCTCAATTTGGTTCCAATTATTCAATGACAGCTTTGTTGATATGTCATGTTGCTTTTTGGACAGATAGCAGTTTAAAGTGAAGCAAAGTAGGATTTTAGGAGATCGATTCCACAGTTGGGGTGATTATTCAATAAACTGAATTTCAAGTTTCAAGTTTAAACCCTAGCAATAACATGCCTCAGCTAGCTTTCTCAGTTTCGACTCCACAGTTATCAAAACTCTCTTAAAATTTATCAAGCTTGTTTAGTGGGCTAGGGACATTTTGTAAAGTGACTTGTCAACTGGTAGTGGTGGCGGCTTAATTGTTGTACTGGGAAGTTTCTGTTATGATGGAGGTGATGGTTGGAGTGTAGGTGTGAAGTACATCTCTGCTCGGTGAGGTGTTTTTGGTCACTGTATTCTGGGCTTACTTAATTTCCGGAATCTGGGTGGCGATGCCAATGGCTGTGGCAGTGGCTGTAGGCTGTTAGTGTATATCATTGTTTTTATGCTTTTGATTGCTCTTATATATTTGAAATCCATCTGAATTTGAATATGATGTGATGAAACCGTAGACGAAATGAACCATTGCCGCGCTACTGGTCCTTTGTTTTGATTTGCAATTTGAATATGCTTCCATTTGAGCGAGTTCGATATGTTTGCATCCACAATACAGTTCTGAGCCTGAGATGGTTGCAGTTTTCTTAAGTTCTGTTATTCGTCTTCTTATTTTCAGTGCTGTTCTGGGTGGGTTTGAATGGTTAGCTGCTGAAGTTTGATATGTTCAGCAGCTAACGATTCACAACCACCCAGAAGATCACAGAAAATAGGAGGAATAACGTACAAACCTGGTAAGAAAACTGCAAGTAGCATTGGCTTATGTTTGAGCTGAATTTGGAATGAAATTGTTCTAACATACTGGGAATATGGTTTGTGGTGGAAATTGTGAGTTGTCCAACTGTTTGGTGTTTATGGTGGTAGTTTTTCGTATCCCAGTGTTTTGTTATTCACTGCTGTTGATCGTTCCAGCGTCTTCGTGTCGATGGTTTGTGTTCTTATAGGTGGTGCACAAGAAGAACTAGCTGGGTACGTTGATCGCTCGAGTAAGCAAGGTGCAGTTGGCGGAGACAAGATAGCAAGCTAGAGCATTTTGGCATGTCGATACACTGATCGTGCGCACTTGGTATTTTGATAGCTCGGTTAAATTAGAAAGTGAAGTAGTTTGTAAAGTTATATGTGAGTTTGTAATGTGAATTTGACTTCACAGTTTTTGTACGTGTACATTGACTGTAATGTAAGCACAATTATTTATTAATTTGTAATGAAAATTGTGTATTTAGCAATTTAATTGTGTTGTGTGTTTTGTATTTAGCAGGTTGTATATGAATTTTTGTATTAAGCAGGGTTTATATTGATAATAGGAATAAATGTGGTGTGATTACATATACTTTGCAGCATTAGTCAAATGTTGCAAAATAGTATAAAAAAAACAGCATTACTCCTCATAATGCTGCAAATAATGCCTCAAAATTGCAGCATTAATCGCTGTAATGCTGCAACATAAGCTGTGAAATGCAGCATTAAGTTGAAATAATGCTGCAAGAATAAGTGTGATATTGCAGCATTAAAGCCTATAATGCTGCAAAAATAAGTGTAACATTGCAGCATTAAAGCCAATAATGCTGCAATTTCATTCTGAAATGCAGCATTATTGTTTTAATGCTGCAGGGTGTGAGTACATGTATGCAGCATTAGTTAATGCTGCAAGTTAACGCTGCTTTACTTTGCAGCATTAGCTTAATGCTGCAATGCAAAAAACAGCACTGGCAAATGCAGCATTAGTATTAATGCTGCAATTAATGCTGTTTTTGCCAAAAACAACATTAATTTTACCAAATACCGCATTAATCTAATGACGCTTTTGCTAATATTTCTAGTAGTGCTTGCACATCTTCACATCTCCTCGATCGATCATATCACGAATAAGATGGAATCTCCTAAGTACATGCTTTGATTTCTGGTGTGATCTTGGTTCCTTGGCTTGTGCGATCGCCCCGGAGTTGTCACAGTACAACTCTTATGGGATCGACGATGCTAGGGACCACACCGAGCTAAGTGATAAACATCTTTATCCAAACTTCCTCTTTGCTGCTTCCGCAGCAGCAATGTACTCAGCTTCTGTTGTAGAACCAGCAACTGTCCCTTGATTGGAACTCTTCCAGCTCATAGCTCCTCCATTCAGGCAAAACACGTATCCAGACTGCGATGTTTAGTCATCTTTGTCGATTTGGAAGCTTGCATCAGTGTAACCCTTTACACTTAGCTCTTCCTTACCTCCAAATATCAAGAACGCATCCTTAGTTCTTCTCAAGTACTTTAGAATGTTCTTGACAGCAATCCAGTGACATTCACAGGGATTGGACGTATATCTGCTCCCCATACTCAGGGCATATGATACGTCTGGGCTAGTACACAACATGGCGTACATGATGGATCCTATGGCCGAAGCATAGGGTATCCTACTCTCACGGCCCTTCTCAATCTCATTGGAGGGAAAATCATTCTTGGAAAGATTGACTCCATGCGACATGGGCAAGAACCCCTTCTTGGAATCTTGCATGTTGAACCTCTTCAACACCTTGTCTATATATGTACTTTGACTTAGGCCGAGCATCCTTCTAGATCTATCCCTATAGATCTTTATACCAAGTATATATGCTGCATCTCCTAAGTCCTTCATTGCAAAGCACTTTCCTAGCCAATCTTTAACAGATTGCAAAGTAGGAATGTCGTTGCCAATGATTAGTATGTCATCCACATACAAGAAAAAAAATACTACAGAGCTCCCACTAACCTTCTTGTAAACACAAGGCTCATCTTTGTTTTTGATGAAGCCAAACTCTTTAACCGCGTCATCAAAACGTCGATTCCAACTCCTAGAAGCTTGCTTTAATCCATAAATGGATCTTTGCAGCTTAGAGACTTTATTGGCATTCTCTGGATCCTCAAAACCCTCCGGTTTTGTCATGTACACTTCCTCGAGGAGGTTCCCATAAAGGAACGCTGTTTTGACATCCATCTGCCAAATCTCATAGTCGTAGTATGATGCAATAACAAGTAGGATTCGAATGGATTTAGTCATGGCGTCTGGTGAAAAGGTCTCATTATAGTCAATACCATGAATCTGTCTATACCCTTTTGCTACCAATCGCCCCTTATAGGCAACTACCTTTCCATCCATGTTGGTCTTCTTCTTGAAGACCCACTTGCACCCTATGGGTCGAGCCCCTCCGGGTGGTTCCACCAAAGTCCATACTTTGTTGGTGTACATGGAATCCATTTCGGATCTCATGGCTTCTAGCCACTTCTTAGATTCTAGGCCTTTTATGGCCTCCCCGTAGGTTGCAGGATCATCATCCATGAGTAGTACGTCATCGGGCTCAGTCACGAGAAGTCCCTACCTCTCTGGCTCATGACGCACTCTTCCTGATCTACGGAGTTCCTGTGTTACCTGAACAGGTTCCTCCACAACTGTTTTCGGTTCATGTTCATGTTCCATCATCGGTTCAGTGATTTGTGGTTCTTGAATTTCTTCAAGTTCTACAGTCCTCCCACTTGCTTCTTTAGAGACAAACTCTCTTTCTAGAAACACGCGGTCCGAGCAACAAACACTTTGTTCTCGGTGGGATTGTAGAAATAATATCCTTTAGTTTCCTTAGGTTATCCCACAAATTTACACTTATCCGCTTTGGGCCCGAGCTTGTCTGTTTGTAAACTTTTTACGTAGACATCGCAGCCCCAAATATTCATAAACGATACTATGGGACGCTTCCCAGTCCATATCTCATATGGTGTCTTCATAACTGATTTGGATGGAACACGGTTAATGGTAAAAACTGCCGTCATTAGAGCATGTCCCCAAAATGATATCAGAAGATCTGTTTGAGACATCATAGATCGCACCATATCTAATAGCGTGCGATTTCTCCTCTCGGATACTCCATTCCATTGTGGCGGAGTGAGATGGGATACTATCCCACACTCTCTAAGATACTCATCAAACTCTTGGCTTAAGTATTCTCCTCCACGATCTGATCGTAGAGCCTTAATACTTTTACCAAGTTGCTTCTATACTTCATTCTTGAATTCTTTGAACAATTAAACGGATTCGGATTTGGCCTTCATAAGGTATACAAATCCATATCTACTTCAATCATCAGTGAATGTGATGAAGTAGGTGTAACCACCTCTGGCAGGCGTGGGGAACGGCCCGCATACATCTGTATGTATGAGTGCCAATAACTCATTAGTCCTCTCACCTTTATTGTTGAAAGGGGACTTTGTCATTTTAACTAATAAACAAGATTCACATGTCTCATATGATTCCAAATCAAATGAGTCTAGAAGTCCATCCTTATGGAGTCTAGATATGCGTTTCTCATTTATATGGCCTAAACGACAGTGCCATAGATATGAAGAATTTAAATCATTAGTTTTAATCCTTTTAGTATCTATGTTATAGATTGGACTATTTAGATCAAGGATATACAATCCATTAGACAAATGCGCACTACAATAGTGCATACTATCAAAATAAATGGAGCAACATTTGTCCTTTATTGGATTAGAAAAACCCTTCTCGTCCAAACAAGAAACGGAAACAATGTTTCTGCTCATAGCAGGCACATAAAAGCAATTGTCTAATTCTAAAATAAGTCCAGAAGGCAAAGATAGCTCATAAACGCCTACAGCTAATGCAGCAACTTTTGCTCCATTCCCGACGCGCAGATCTATCTCCCCTTTAGCCAATCTTCTACTTCTTTTCAAATTCTGCACATTTCGACAAATGTGAGTCAACCACATACAGTATCCAATACCCAAGTTGAAGAAATAGAAAGATTGACGTCTATAACATAAATACCTGGTGGTTGTGGGATCACTATTCCAAGCTTCGTATCCTCCAGATATTTATGGTAATTCCTCCTCCAGTGACCCGTCTGGCTACAATAGTGACATTCACCTTTAGCCACGCCTCCACTAGGCTTTCGGGCTTCCTTGGATTTCGCAACTTTCTTGCGCTTTCCTTTGGAAGTAGAGGAAACTCCTTTGCCCTTCTTTCTATGCACCATCATTATGGCCTTTCCCTTGCCTTTGTTAACGCTCTGTTCCGCTGTCTTTACCATGTTCAACAAGTCTGGCAGAGTCTTACTGATCTCGTTCATATTAAAGTTCATGATGAACTAATTATAGTTGTCAGGCAACGATTGCAAGACAAGATCAATGGCCAAGTCTTGGCCAAGTGGGAATCCCAGTCTCTCAAGGTTCTCAATGTACCCGATCATTCGGAGCACATGAGGCCCTACTGGATTCCCCTCTGCAAGACTACTCTTGAATAATGCTTTAGACACCTCATAGCTCATGCCTTGCCTGTTCCTAATGTAGGGTTTTGATTCATGGATCGCACAACGGAAGCATAATCAAACATAAAACCATGCAAAACCCTCCAAGGATCACAAGTCTAGAGACATAACGATAGTGAAGGTTAGAAATCATAAACACACCTTTGGGTTCTCCTTGATGACTTCAAACGCGAATAATGTCACGTTCTCTATAGTTGATCCACGCCTAGAGTTGATCCTAGATCTCCCAAACTCCTTGGTGCTAGCCCGGAATAGGAAGAGGAAGAAGAAATCACGCAAACGAGACCCAAAAGAGGGTCTCGGCCTCTTTAGGCCGACGGGGACGAGGGCGGCGGCAAGGGGCGGCGTCGGGCTCCTTGTTTCTTGCTCTCTCTCCTTTTGTTCTCTCCCACTCTTGTTATGTTCACTAATGAGCATAAGTTATGAGGAAGGAAGGAAGGAGGGTCCTTTATATAGTCCAACAACTCCTTGTTAACTACCTAAAGGACTTATTCTTGTCCAACTAGAACTCAATTTAGTCCCTTCCTTGCAAATTAGTCCCTACTAAGTTTGCAAGGGTTTGCAAAGTGATCCTTCTAATTAATTAATCCAATTAATTAATTCCCAAATCTAGTTCAACTCTATATAGCGTGTGACCCCATAGGTTCTATCTAGTTGGTAGCAACTATTTGCTAATATGGAGCGGTTTCTAGCAAAACATCCATTCTAGCCAACTAATAGAATAGTCATCTTGACAAACCTTTGTACAAGTAATTGTCTCATCCCTTTTGTCCCAATATCCGGATTGGACACGAGACATACAAGTCACACTCGTATATCCAATCCATAGTTTCTCGATCCTGTGAATAGCCTTATTCGTGCAAATAACATCAATATCCCATATTGATTTATTTGAGTCTGGCCAGACATTTTATAAGCACTATCCCTCGAGTGGCCTAGGATATTTGCTCCCGTTATGTGGGAGGGACAAATTCTATCTACGTCCACTACGATCTCTAAGCTTGCTTCTTATTGTATCCAATACACGCCTTTATAACTACCCAGTTACGGTGTCGCGTTTAACGCTACCAAGATCACAATAATCCACAACTAGATAATCTAGTGACTTCAAGTCTAAGGATGACAATACCATTGCACTGCGAGAAGCGCTTGTGACTTAACATAACGTGTATGTAGCCTTCTCGGAGATGGGTCAATCCAGTATGCCATTATTCCTAATGCATACCCATGTGTTGGATCATGATATCTCCATATCAATCCAACCCCATACTAGTCTATAGATGATTGTCCTATTTAATCATTATAATTGACTAGGGATATTTAAGAATATAACACTTATATTCTAAGGACTTCATTCATGTTAACATATCTCCATATCGACAACATAATGAATCGTAAATCCATAAATGTCACAATTAATTGATTGCCTCTAGAGTACAATTCCAACAGTCTCCCACTTGCACTAGAGTCAATCTCCTGCATCATATGCCTATTGGTCTAGCGCGGCCTTCCACGCTTACGCTGCGTATAGGCGAGACATCCGCTGGTGCTTTGCAAATATTCACATCTCCTCTATCAACAATTTGATTGAGATTGAATATTCTAAGTAAGTGCATCTCATGGAGTAATTTACTCAGTCCTCTATGTTAGAATCAGTGACTGAATCTTGCCTGGAACCTTTCCAGCTCACAGTCGCTCCCACTAGGGCAAAACATAAAACTCGACTTATAATCTGTATCTTCTTTGTCAGATTTTAAGTTCGCATCACTGTAACCCCTTACAGCAAACTCTTCATATTATCTATTTATCAATAATTCATCCTTATTGCTTCTCAAGTACTAAAGGATAATCTTGATATTTTATCCAGTGACTCTCACCCGGATATGACTGGTATCTTTGTGTCATGCTTTATGACACGTCTGGCCTAGTACATCTCATGGCGTATCTCGTGAATCTAATATTCTTTTCTAGTTGGAAAGACAACTAGTCTTCAAAAGACCAATTCCATGTGACATAGGTAAGAATCAATATTCTTTTCTCGTTGAACCATTTCAACACCTTTGTCAATTTATGTACTATGACCTAAGATATACAACTATCTTGATCTACCTCAATAGATCTTCACAAGTTGCTTCACTTAAGTCTACCATTAAAAAGTCAACTCCCTAGTCAATCTACATAAGACTGCCAAGTAGGGGCAACATTCCTAATGATTAAGTATGTCTCCACATACAAGACCAGAAACATAACTGTGCTCCCACTAACCTTCTTGTAAACACAAGTATCATCTTCAATTTTGATGGAACCAAACTCCTTTGATTACATCATCAATTTGAAGATTCCAACTCCTAGAAGCTTCATCCAATCGATAAATAGATTGCTGCAAGCAAGATGCGAATGGATTTAAGCATCACAATTGGTGAAAGATTTTGTCATAGTCTATACTATGAGCTCACATGAAATCCCTTTCCTACCAATTTTCCCTTAAAGGTAATCATATTACCATCCATGTTGGTTTCCTCATAACTCACTTACACCCTATGGGTCCTACCCTTCAGGTGGTTCCATCAAAGTCTATACTTTGTTGGTACACATGGATTCCATATCGTATCTCATGGCTCCAATCCATTTCTGAGAGTATGGCCCACACGTGGCCATCTCATAGGTTGTAAGCTCATCTCGATGAGCAATATATCACTGGTTATGAGAAATCCTTATTTCTCTAGTCCCTTGATATATCCTACCCAACCTACGAGGTTCTTGTGTTTTCTGAGTAGGTTACTCCACAACACTTTGTGATCCTGCTCATGTTCCATCAAAAGGATCAATGTTTTTGTTGTGGTTCTTGAACTTCTTCAATTTCTAATATCCTCCCACTGTTTCTTATAGAGACAATCTCTACCTAGAAACATTCTGGTTCGAGAAACAAACAGTTTGTTCTCGATTAGGTTGTAGAAATAATATCCTTTTCAGGATATTCCACAAAACATTTATCCGACTTGGGTCCAAGTTTGTTTGTAAACTCTTTTACATAAACTTCCTAACCCCAGATATTTATGAATGACATACTAGGACACTTCCCAGTCCATATCTCATATGGTGTTATTCATAATCTGTTTTTGATGGAACAAGGTTAAGGGAGAAATTTGTTGTAATTAGAACATAGCCCCAAAAGTAATCTGGAAGTTCCGTTTGACTCATCATGGACCGAACTGTGTCCTACAAGGTTCGAAATCTCCTCTTAGGCACTCCAAACCCATTTGGCTTGCTAGGTGGAGCGAGTGTTGGATCATATCCAATACTCCCATAGATTCTTGTCAAACTCTTGGCTCAAGTACTTTCCTCTATGATCCAATCGTAGAGTCTAAATACTTTTGCCAAGTTTGTTTTCTACTTCATTCCTGAATATTTTGAACAATTCAAAGGATTCTGATTTGTTTCTTCCTAAGATGCACAAATCCATATTTCTCTGATCCTATCAGTAAATATGATGAAGTACTGAAAAAACCATCTTTAGCATTTGTGCTTAGCGGTCTTCATACATCAATATGTATGATTCCCAAAAGATCATATCTTTGCCTAATAAGTCTTACATGTCTCATATGATTCAATAATCAAATGAGTTCCAGAAATCCATCCTCATGGAGTTCTAGATATGTATCTCTTATTTATGAGGCCTAAACGACAATGTTAAAGATAAGTGAAGTTCATATCATTATATGCAAACCTCTAGGTATTAATGTTATAGATGAAATTATCATGATGATGGATATAGAATCCACTTAGACAAAATTGCATTACAATAACGCATATCATAATAAATGGAACAACATTTGTCATTTATTATGACAAGGAGCTTTCTTGTCCAAACAAGAAACTTTGATAATGTTCTTACTCATAGCTAGGACATGATCGTTTTTGTCTAATTCATGAACAATTTCTTAAAGGTAGAAATAATTCCCCACGGCTTATTCAGCAACCCTTTGCTTCGTAGCCCCACGTGTAGGATTATTTCTTCCTTATCCAATTGTCTTCGTCTCTTGAGATCCTCCACATTTCTATAAATGTGAGATCCTCATCTAGTATCATATACTTATGATGATGAGATAGACACATTGATTTATATAACAAAAATACCCAAATCGGAATTCATAATTCCTTTATTATTTACTTCCAGGTACTTTGGGTAGTTTCTCTTCCTCTACACCATCTATGGGACTTCAAGGCAACTTGGTTTTAGCAACAAGCTTGCTTTATACCCATGGGGTCGGCGCAAACTGTTTTTGCCCTTACCCATGTTGTTATCTATTAACAACTTTGTCCATGCCCGTTATAAGTGTTTTGTTTAGTGATTTTTCAATCATATTGAGTAAATCAATTTTAAAACAAAACTATAATTGCATCAAATGCAATTCTTAGTCCACTTGGGTGAATAACCGTTTATTCTTTACCTATCTCATAGATAATGCCCATTCACTAATGTTTCAATCATATTGAATTAGCTTATTTGCATAACGCAAAGTGGAGCAACACTTCAAACCTTTCATGTTTAGCTTGCTCTTTTGAAAGAGCTTCTTTTAATGTATGATCATATCATACTTCTCCATGTCTCTCTTCTTGCCTCTCGAGCTCAGAGTTCATGGCAGCTAATCGTGAGGCAAGTCACATCCAAAGAACCATTCTTTGATGTCCCTTCCATTAGGTTTTAGTGTATTTTGGTAGTTGGTAGGAAGAGATCTTTATGTTCTACGATATACAACAATTTATCTTTTATTTGAGAACAATTCTCAGTTTTATACCAATCTAGATTCCAGACAACTTGTCCATCTTATGGACATCTAGTCGTGTTTTGTTTGTTTAATGCCATGGGTATTTAACACCAAAAGGATTATGCAAAGTTTGTGACGTTTTAACTATATTCAACAAGGATTTAATTTGTTAAATATAGCTCCCACTATTTTACTACGGATTAATAACCCTCAAGATATTAATGCGAAAAATATCCTTATATTTTCTAGTGGGCCAAGATCCATGTTTCATCTCCTTATGAGCTTGCTTTGGCAAGTCACCCATAATTTGACTACTTTAGGTAGGAACAATTCCAATTGCATCTCTATGCAACTCTTGGTTCAATTGGGCAAATAACTCCTTATTTATCCATCCGTATGGATAATCCCGATTGGTTGCCTCTAGGTTTCTTAATCATATTAATAGCCCAGTTGTGTTCAACCTCTTATTTAAACAATTGCACATTGTTACGTGCCATCGCATTCCATCATTATGAACCAAGTCGCCATGCTTTGGCACGCACGAACTTGATAAATAATGATGATCATGAGTGTTTAAATAACGAGAAGGCAAGAACACAATATTTGAAATTTGAGGGATTTTAAATTCAATTTTAATTGTTTTTGTTGATCAATATCAACGAATCTATCTATTTGAGTTTGGGCACGACTCCAAATAATAGATCCGGGTTGTCTAATTATCTTATTATCCTAATTGCATGCATCATCCATACACCAACCATACAATAATAAGACAATAAAGTAAACAACCACAAAACAAAAATTAAACGTGATGTGTATATGGCCTTTTCTAGACTAAGATAATTCCAAGCCAATGGAATTATCTATGAACCCTAAAGCAAACACATCTCCATGCGTCTTGATCTTTTGGTCCATCCTTCATAGTCTTGTGGAATGCTCCATGCTCCATGCTCCATCTTTTGTGGCTCCTTTGGTTTTGGGCTTCTTTTCTTCAATCTTGGCTAACAATCTACTTTTATCTAGCACTAGCTAACTTCTATGCTAAATAAAATAAATCTCACAAGTTGAGAAAAAAAAATGGCACGCAGGTTATAAAACCCTAATTAATTATTACTATTAATTGATCAGCTCGCAGGCCGTAAAACCAAACCACAAAATTAAACATCCACATCAAACCACATCCTAAGGCCATATCCAATCACCATGTGATTTGCACATAGACAGTTAAAATCCAATTTTAACGCGCTTGGTCAATTTTAATTGATTTTAGAATGTTCTAGGGTTAAAACGGTCAATGGGCCCAACAATCCAATTGCCCGAGCCCAAAAAGAGAACCGCAAAGGCCTTGGGCCGGCCGGCCCCTAGCCCACGCGGCTAGGCCGCGGGCTAGGGCTGCCCCGGCCCCTAGGCCGACCCTTGCTTGGGCGGCAAGCAAGGAGGGGCGGTCCCCTAGGGGGGCCAAACCTCCTTTGGGAGTTGTTTCCAAAACAACTTCCTTGCTTGGTGCCCAAGTTTAGTTGTTTCCTTGTTTGGGAAGAACTCCTTCTTCCCCAAGGATGCCCAAACCCTAGATCTAAGATCCTAAAATTTCTCAAACTAACTAATTCATGCATCCAATGCAAAAATTAGATTTTGTTATGAAAGTTTATTGACAAATTGCATCCCATGCTTGATTTGTCTTGTTTTACGCGATAAACAATCAATTTAAGGTGTAAAACAACTAAAATGTAACACATAAACCACGTTTATGCTCTACGACCTGTGGCTCTGATACCACTGTAGGGTTTTGATTCATGGATCGCACAACGGAAGCATAATCAAACATAAAACCATGCAAAACCCTCCAAGGATCACAAGTCTAGAGACATAACGATAGTGAAGGTTAGAAATCATAAACACACCTTTGGGTTCTCCTTGATGACTTCAAACGCGAATAATGTCACGTTCTCTATAGTTGATCCACGCCTAGAGTTGATCCTAGATCTCCCAAACTCCTTGGTGCTAGCCCGGAATAGGAAGAGGAAGAAGAAATCACGCAAAACGAGACCCAAAAGAGGGTCTCGGCCTCTTTTGGCCGACGGGAACGAGGGCGGCGGCAAGGGGCGGCGTCGGGCTCCTTGTTGCTTGCTCTCTCTCCTTTTGTTCTCTCCCACTCTTGTTATGTTCACTAATGAGCATAAGTTATGAGGAAGGAAGGAAGGAGGGTCCTTTATATAGTCCAACAACTCCTTGTTAACTACCTAAAGGACTTATTCTAGTCCAACTAGAACTCAATTTAGTCCCTTCCTTGCAAATTAGTCCCTACTAAGTTTGCAAGGGTTTGCAAAGTGATCCTTCTAATTAATTAATCCAATTAATTAATTCCCAAATCTAGTTCAACTCTATATAGCGTGTGACCCCATAGGTTCTATCTAGTTGGTAGCAACTATTTGCTAATATGGAGCGGTTTCTAGCAAAACATCCATTCTAGCCAACTAATAGAATAATCATCTTGACAAACCTTTGTACAAGTAATTGTCTCATCCCTTTTTTCCCAATATCCGGATTGGACACGAGACATACAAGTCACACTCGTATATCCAATCCATAGTTTCTCGATCCTGGGAATAGCCTTATTCGTGCAAATAACATCAATATCCCATATTGATTTATTTGAGTATGGCCAGACATTTTATAAGCACTATCCCTCGAGTGGCCTAGGATATTTGCTCCCGTTATATGGGAGGGACAAATTCTATCTACGTCCACTACGATCTCTAAGCTTGCTTCTTATTGTATCCAGTACACGCCTTTATAACTACCCAGTTACGGTGTAGCGTTTAACGCTACCAAGATCACAATAATCCACAACTAGATAATCTAGTGACTTCAAGTCTAAGGATGACAATACCATTGCACCGCGAGAAGCGCTTGTGACTTAACATAACGTGTATGTAGCCTTCTCGTAGATGGGTCAATCCAGTATGCCATTACTCCTAATGCATACCCATGTGTTGTATCTCCATATCAATCCAACCCCATACTAGTCTATAGATGATTGTCCTATTTAATCATTATAATTGACTAGGGATATTTAAGAATATAACACTTATATTCTAAGTACTTCATTCATGTTAACATATCTCCATATCGATAACATAATGAATCGTAAATCCATAAATGTCACAATTAATTGATTGCCTCTTGGGCACAATTCCAACACCTAAAACAAATGTTTCAAGTGTATGATCATATCATAGGCTTCCATATTCTCATGCTGCTTCTGAAGCTCAGGAGTCATGGTGAAAAGCATGAGGCAAGTCACGTCATTAGAATCATCAATATGTTTCTGACTTGCCCTCACATCCGTTAGAACAGACTCATTTTGTGGTGGGGTTGGAATTGGAGTGTCTAAGACGTACAACTTCTTTTCTTGCTTAAGGACAATCCTTAAGTTTCTGTACCAGTCAAGGAAATTCGTTCCGGACTGTTTATCCTTCTCAAGGACATATCGTAGGGATGAAGTCGATGCGTTGTTGTTTGCCATTTGGAATTATACAAAACGAGAAATGTGCAATTTTAGTATTTTGAACAATTTAACTATATTTAATAATGGCTAGATCATTAAATATAGCTCCCACTATTTTTCTCGGATTAATAGCCCTCACCATTAATGCGGAAAATATCATTATATTTTCTAGTAGGTCCAAGATCCCTTTTTCACTTCTTCTTGAGCTTGCTTTGGCAAGTCACCCAAGAATAGGTTATTAAGGTAGGAACCATTCCAATTGCATCCCATGCAACTCTTGGTCCAATTAGGTGAATAACTCTTTTATTCTTTATCCATTGGATAACACCTAATTGTCATGCCTCTAGGCTCATCAATCCAATTGAGTCTTACCTAGTTGCGTCCAACCTCTCGCTTCAACATACACACATTACTAGCTTGTGTCGTCCTCAACACATCATGGTAAATTAAAATCGTCTTGCTTTGGCAAGTCTGAATTTTAATAAACATTGATTATGAAGGGTGTTTTGGCAAGAGAAGGCAAAACACAATATTTAATTGAGGGATTTAGTTTTCTTAATTTGTTTGGTTGATCCAATCAACTTTATCTACTTATTTGAATTGGGCAATCCACAATAAAAGACCATCCTTATTTATTATTATCTTGTTAACGTTTTGCTAGTATTACCATACACAAAAAATAAATAACCAGACATAAATAATAAACATCCACAAAATAAAAAAATGTGGCATGGATATGGCCCCTAGACTAAGATATTATCAAGCTAATGATAATATTCAATTGCCCTAAAGTGACAAGCTCATCTCCATGTGCTCCACCATAGCCGCGCGCCTAGGGGGGTGTCTTCTTTGTCTTTTGGCTTCTTTGGTCCTCCGGTCTTCTTCTCCTTGCTCTTGGCTATCATATAAATACTTTTAATTCTAGCCGAACATCTAGAATAAATAAATATTAAAAGCCTCACATGTCGAGGAGGAAAGACGACTCGCAGGCCGTAAAACCTAATTAATTATTACATTAATTTGATCAGCTCGCAGGCCGTAAACCAAACCACAAAGAAATAAACATCCACAATCCTAGTCCATATCCATCCACCATGCAACAAAGCACATAATACAGTTAAAACCAACTTTTAACACACTTGTTCAATTTTAATTGAATTGGGTAATTTAGGGATACAACGGTCCAAGGGGTCCAACCTAAGCCTACGTCGAACCCCAAGGACCGCCGCCCGCCACTAGGCCCGTCCAATAGCCGGCCGCCCCATGTGGCCCGCGGCCCTTGCTTGGCGCGCAAAAAAGGGGAGGTCGGCTAGGGTTTTGGCCCTATCCTCCTTCCCTTCTTCCTTGTTTCCCAAGCATGGTTGTTTCCATTTATGGATGTTTCCATAAAATTGTTTCCATAATTGAAAACTCCTTTTCAATTATGTGCCCATGAACCCTAATTTTTCAAGAACCCAATAATTCACATCCTCTGTGATTAAACTCACTAATTCTAACATCCAGTGTTAAATTATATCTTGTTTATGTTGAGTCAAATTAAATTTGCATCTACTATGCCAATTATTTTCAGTTTTCGCGTAATAACAATAATACGGTGTATAAACTGAAATCGTAACACATAAAATCATGTTATGCTCTACGACCTGTGGCTCTGATAACACTGTTGGGTTTTGAAGTAGGTAACACAGCGGAATAACAAAAGTTTAATCCTACTCAAAGCCCACAACGGATCGTCAGGAAGAGATATCATAACATGATAAAGGACATAGTATTGTGTACCTTTTGGTTTGAGAGATCGCACGAAGAATGATGTCCTCGTCTCTATGGTTGATCCACGTCTAGAGGTGAGATCTAGATTCTTCCTTCAACAAGTGCTAGCTTGAACCGGAGGGATAGGGAAGAAGGAATCAAGCAACGGGGTGAAGAGAGGAGGGTTTCGGCCTCCTCTTTGGCGCCGACGGGAAAGGGGTGGGCGGACGGCGTAGGGGCGTGCGCCTATAGGTTTTTTCTTGCTCTCTCATTTTTGCTCTCTCTCCTACTCTCTTTCTTATGTCTAATAATATTAGTTAGGAAGGAAGCTATAGCCTCCTTTATATAATCCAAGAACTCCTTGTTGTTTCCATAAAAGTCTTTCCTAGTTCTACATGAACTTGGATTAGTCCCTTCCTTGCAAATTAGTCCTACTAAGTTTGCAAGGTGTTGCACAATGACCCTTCTTATTAATTAATCATATCATTAATCCCAAATCAAGCTCTACTCTATTTGACGTGTGACCCTATAGGTTTCTACTTAGTTGGTAGTAACATATTACTAACATGGAGCAGTGTCTAGCAACACATCCATGCCACCCAACTAATAGAAATAGTTAGTGATCCCGACAAACCTCTTGTGCTTAATATCTCATATTGCACTATCCCTTTGTCTCCATATCAGGATTGGACACGAGACATAAATAGTCACACTCGTATATCCAATCCATAGTTCCTCGATCCTGGGAATATGCTTATGCGAGCAGATAACATGAATATCTCCATATTTATTTATCTGAGTCTGGCCAGACATTCAATAAGCCTCATCCCTCGAGTGGCCGTGGATATTTTCTCCCATTATGGGGGAGGGAGAAATCATATATACATCACCACGATCTCTAAGCTTGCTTCCTATCATGCTTGATAGCTATCTTTATAATTACCCAGTTACGGTGTAACGTTTGATAACATCAAAGCACGATATTTCACAACTAGAGTATCTAGTGAATTCAAGTCTAAGAATTGCAATTATATTAGCACTACGAGAAGCGATTGTGACTTTAACATAATCTAATGTATCCTTCTCGTTGTGGGTCAATCCAGTATGCCATTACTCCTAATACATACCCATGTGTTAGACTTGATATCTCCATATCAATCTACCCACATACTAGTCTATATTTGATCGTCCTATTAATCAATATAGTGGACTAGGGATATTTAAGATAAACAACACATTCTATCTAAGGACTTCATTATATTAAATATCACAATATATAATAAATGAATATTCTAGCAAAAAACATGTTCATACTAAATATAACATTGCCTCTTGGGCATCTATTCCAACAGTAGAGCCCTGAGATGACGGAAGACCCGGGATGAAATCCATAGAGGCTGCCGCTTACACACGGTCCGGGATCCACAATGGCTTCAAAATTCCACCTGGATTTTGCATCGAGTATTTAGTAGTTTGGCAGACTAGACAAGCAATGACGAAACGACGGACATCGGTACGCATATCGGCGCAATAGAAAACAGCCGATAGACGCCTACACTTGCGATCAATACCTGGGTGGCCGGCTGTAGGAGAACTGTGAAACTCCCTAAGCAGCATGGTGTTGGAATAGATGCCCTAGAGGAAATATTATATTTAGTATGAACATGATTTTTGGCTAGAATATTCATTTATTATATATTGTGATATTTAATATAATGAAGTCCTTAGATACAATGGGTTGTTTATCTTAAATATCCCTAGTCCACAATATTGATTAATAGGACGATCAAATATAGACTAGTATGTGGGTAGATTGATATGGAGATATCAAGTCTAATACATGGGTATGCATTAGGAGTAATGGCATACTGGATTGACCCACAACGAGAAGGATACATTAGATTATGTTAAGTCACAATCGCTTCTCGTAGTGCTAATATAATTGCAATCCTTAGACTTGAAGTCACTAGATACTCTAGTTGTGAAATATCGTGCTTTGATGTTATCAAACGTTACACCGTAACTGGGTAATTATAAAGATAGCTATTGGGCATGATAGGAAGTAAGCTTAGAGATCGTAGTGATGTAGAGATGATTTGTCCCTCCCACATAATGGGAGTAAATATCCACGGGCACTCGAGGGATGAGGCTTATTCAATGTCTGGCCAGACTCAGATAAATCAATATGGACATATTGATGTTATCTGCTCGCATAAGCATATTCCCAGGATCGAGGAACTATTGATTGTATATACGAGTGTGACTATTTATGTCTCGTGTCCAATCCGGATATGGAGACAAAGGGATGGTGCAATATAAGATATTGGGCACAAGAGGTTTGTTGGGATCACTGACTATTTATATTAGTGGGTTGCATGGATGTGTTGCTAGACACCGCTCCATGTTAGTAATAAGTTACTTCCAACTAAGTAGAAACCTATGGGGTCACACGTCAAATAGAGTAGAACTAGATTTGGTATAAATTAGTATGATTAATTAATTAGAAAGATCATTATGCAACACCTTGCAAACTTGGTAGGACTAGTTGTGCAAGGAAGGGAACTTTTATGAAAACAACAAGGAGTTGTTGGAGTATATAAAGAAGGCTCAATCTTCCTTCCCACTTAATGCTCATACCATAAGTGAGTGGCAGAGAAAGCAAAAGAAAGAGCAAGACAAAACCTAGAGGCGCACGCCCCTAGGCTGTCCGCCCCCCTTTCCCGTCGGTGCCAAAGAGGAGGCCGAACCCCTCCTCTTGTCCCTTGTTTCTTGATTCCTTCTTCCCTCTTCCTCCGGTTCAAGCTAGCACTTGTTGAAGGAAGAATCTAGATCTCACCTCTAGACATGGATCAACCATAGAGACGAGGACATCATTCTTCATGTGATCTCTCAAACCAAAAGGTACACAATACTATGTCTCTTATCACGTTATGATGTCTCTTCGTTTGATCCTTGGTGGGCTTTGAGTAGGATTAAAATTTTGTTATTCAGCTGCGTTACCTACGTCAAAACCCAAAAGTGGTATCAGAGCCACAGGTCGTAGAGCATAACATGATTTTATGTGTTACGATTTCAGTTTATACACTGTATTATTGTTATTACGCGAAAACTGAAAATAATTGGCATAGTAGATGCAAATTGAATTTAACTCAACATAAACAAGATCTAATTTAACACTGGATGTTAGAATTGGTGAGTTTAATCACATAGGATGTGAATTATTGGGTTCTTGAAACATTAGGGTTCATGGGCACATAATTGAAAAGGAGTTTTCAATTATGGAAACAATTTTATGGAAACATCCATAAAAGAAAACAACCATGCTTGGGAAACAAGGAAGAAGGGAAGGAGGCTAGGGCCAAAAACCTAGCCGTCCGCCCCCTCCCTTGCGCGCCAAGCAATGTTCGCGGGTCACATGGGGCTGCCGGCCTTGGGCCGGGCCTAGTGGCGGGCGGGGGTCCTTGGGGTTCGGCCTAGGCTTAGGTTGGACCCCTTGGACCATTGTAACCCTAATTACCCAATACAATTAAAATTAAACAAGTGCGTTAAAAATTGGTTTTAACTGTATTATGCGCTTTGTTGCATAGTGGATGAATATGGCATAGGATTGTGGATGTTTATCGCTTTGTGGTTTGGTTTACGGCCTGCGAGCGGATCAAATTAATGTAATAATTAATTAGGTTTTACGACCTGCGAGTAGTCTTTTCTCCTCGACATGTGAGGCTTTTATTATTTATTTATTCTAGATGTAAGGCTAGAATTAGAAGTATTTAGATGATAGCCAAGAGCATGAAGAAGAAGACCGGAGGACCAAAGAAGCCAAAAGACAAAGAAGACACCCCCCCCTACGCGCGCGGCTATAATGGAGCACATGGAGATGAGCTTGTCACTTAAGGGCAATTGGATATTATCATTGGCTTGATAATATCTTAGTCTAAGGGCCATATCCATACCACAATTTTCTATTTTTGTGGATGTTTATTATTTGTCTTGTTATTTGATTTTTTGTGTATGGCGATACTAGCAAAATGTTAACAAGATAATAATAAACAAGGATGGTATTTTATTGTGGATTTCCCAATCCAAATAAGTAGATCATGTTGATTGGATCAACCAAACAAAATTAAGAAAATTAAATCCCTCAATTAAATATTGCGTTTTGCCTTCTCTTGCCAAAACACCCTTCATAATCAAGGTTTACTGAAATTCGGGCTTGCCAAAGAAAGACGATTTTAATTTAACATGATGTTTTGAGGACGACACAAACTAGTAATGTGTTGTTGTTGAAGCGAGAGGTTGGACGCAACTAGGTAAGACTCAATTAAATTGATGAGCCTAGAGGCATGAAAATTAGGCGTTATCCAATGGATAAAGAATAAAAGATTTATTCACCTAATTGGACCAAGAGTTGCATGGGATGCAATTGGAATGGTTCCTACCTAAATAACCTATTCTTGGGTGACTTGCCAAAGCAAGCTCAATAATAAGTGAAAAAGGAATCTTGGACCTACTAGAAAATATAATAATATTTTCCGCATTAATGGTGAGGGCTATTAATCCGAGAAAAATAGTGGGAGTATTATTTGATGATCTAGCCATTATTAAATATAGTTAAATTGTTCAAAATAATAAAATTGCACAATTTTCGTTTTGTAGAATTCCAAATGGAAAACAACAACGCATATACTTTATCCCTACGTTCTTTCCTTGAGAAGGATAAGCTATCTGGAACGAATTTCCTTGACTGGTACAGAAACTTAAGGATTGTCCTTAAGCAAGAAAAAAAGTTGTACGTCTTGGACACTCCAATTCTAGCCCCACCACAAGATGAGTCTGATCTAGCGGATGTGAGGGCACGTCAGAAACATATTGATGATTCTAATGACGTGACTTGCCTCATGCTTTGCACCATGACTCCTGAGCATCAAAAGCAGCATGAGAATATGGAAGCCTATGATATGATCATACACTTGAAACAATTGTTTCAGGAACAGGCAAGGCACGAGCGCTATGAGGTTTCTAAAGCATTATTCAAGAGTAGTCTTGCAGAGGGCCTCATGTGCTCTGAACCTTGAGAGACTGGGATTCCCACTTGGCCAAGATTTGGCTACTGATCTTGTCTTGCAATCGTTGCCTGACAGTTATAATCAGTTCATCATGAACTATAATATGAACGAGATCAGTAAGACTCTGCCAGACTTGTTGAACATGCTAAAGACACCGGAACAGATCATTAACAAAGGCAAAGGCAAGGCCATAATGATGGTGCATAGGAAGAAGGGAAAAGTAGTTGCATCTACTTCCAAAGGAAAGCGCAAGAAAGTTTCAAAATCCAAGGATGCCCTCAAGCCTAGTGGAGGCGTGGCTAAAGGTGAATGTAACTACTGCAGCCAGTCGGGTCACTGGAGGAGGAATTGCCCTAAATATCTGGAGGATAAAGAAGCTTGGAATAGTGATTCCACCACCACCATGTATTTATGTTATCAATCTTTCTATTTCTTCATCTTGGGTATTGGATACTGGATGTGGTTCTCACATTTGTCGAAATGTGCAGGATTTGAAAAGAAGTAGAAGATTGGCTAAAGGAGAGATAGATCGGCGCGTCGGAATGGAGCAAAAGTTGCTGCATTAGCTGTAGGCGTTTATGAGCTATCTTTGCCTTCTGGACTTATTTTAGACTTAGACAATTTCTTTTATGTGCCTGCTATGAGCAGAAACATTGTTTCCGTATCTTGTTTGGACAAGAAGGGTTTTTCTATTTCAATAAAGGAAAAATGTTGCTCCATTTATTTTGATAGTATGCACTATTGTAGTGCGCATCTGTCTAATGGATTGTATATCCTTGATCTAAATAGTCCAATCTATAACATAAATACTAAAAGGATTAAAACAAATTATTTAAATCCTACATATCTATGGCACTGTCGTTTAAGCCATATTAATGAGAAACACATATCTAGACTCCATAAGGATGGACTTCTAGACTCGTTTCATTTGGAATCATATGAGACATGTGAATTTTGCTTATTAGGAAAAATGACAAAGTCCCCTTTCAACAAGAAATGCGAGAGGACTAGTGAGTTATTGGCATTCATACATACCGATGTATGCAGGCCATTCCCCACGCCTGCAAGAGGTGATTACACCTACTTCATCACATTTACTGACGATTTCAGTAGATATGGATTTGTATACCTTATGAAGGCCAAATCCGAATCATTTGAACTGTTCAAAGAATTCAAGAATGAAGTAGAGAAGCAACTTGGTAAAAGTATTAAGGCTCTACGATCGGATCGTGGCGGATAATACTTGAGCCAAGTGTTTGATGAGTATCTTAGAGAGTGTGGGATAGTATCCCATCTCACTCCACCCGGAACGCCACAATGGAATGGCGTATCCGAGAGGAGAAATCGCACGCTATTAGATATGGTGCGATCTATGATGTCTCAAACAGATCTTCTGATATCATTTTGGGACATGCTCTAATGACGGCAGTTTTTACCATTAACCGTGTTCCATCCAAATCAGTTATGAAGACACCATATGAGATATGGACTGGGAAGCGTCCCATAGTGTCGTTTATGAAGATTTGGGGCGCTGAAGTCCACGTAAAACGTTTAGAAACAGACAAGCTCGGGCCCAAAGCGGATAAGTGTAAATTTGTGGGATATCCTTAGGAAACTAAAGGATATTATTTCTACAATCCCACTGAGAACAAAGTGTTTGTTGCTCGGACCGGCGTGTTTCTAGAAAGAGAGTTTGTCTCTAAAGAAGCAAGTGGAAGGGCATTAGAACTTGAAGAAATTCAAGAACCACAAATCACTGAACCGTGATGGAACAAGAACAGGAACCGCAAGTTGTTGTGGAGGAACCTGTTCAGGTAACACAGGAACTCCGTAGATCAGGAAGAGTGCGTCATGAGCCAGAGAGGTACGGATTCTCTAAACTGAGCCCGGTGACGTACCACTCATGGATGATGAGCCTGCAACCTACGGAGAGGCCATGAAAGGCCTAGACTCTAAGAAGTGGCTAGAAGCCATGAGATCCGAAATGGATTCCATGTACCCCAACAAAGTATGGACTTTGGTGGAACCACCTGAAGGGGCTCGGCCCATAGGGTGCAAGTGGGTCTTCAAGAAGAAGACCGACATGGATGGCAAGGTAGTTGCCTATAAGGGGCGATTGGTAGCCAATTGGTATAGACAGATTCATGGTATTGAATATGATGAGACCGTTTCACCAGTCGCCATGACTAAATCCGTTTGAATCCTACTTGCTATTGCAGCATACTACGACTATGAGATTTGGCAGATGGATGTCAAAATAGCGTTCCTTTGTGGGAACCTCCTCGAGAATGTGTACATGACAAAACCAGAGGATTTTGAGGATCCAGAGAATGCCAATAAAGTCTGTAAGCTACAAAGATCCATTTATGGATAAAAGCAAGCTTCTAGGAGTTGGAATCGACATTTTGATGACGCGGTCAAAGAGTTTGGCTTCATCAAAAACGAAGATGAGCCTTTTGTTTACAAGAAGGTTAGTGGGAGCTCTGTATTATTTCTGGTCTTGTATGTGGATGACATGCTAATCATTGGCAACGACATTCCTACTTTGCAATCTGTTAAAGATTGGCTAGGAAAGTGCTTTGCAATGAAGGAATGAGGAGATGCAGCCTATATACCTGGTATCAAGATCTATAGAGATAGATCGATAAGGCTGCTTGGCCTAAGTCAAAGTACATATATAGACAAGGTGTTGAAGAGGTTCAACATGCTAGATTCCAAGAACGGATTCTTGCCCATGTCGCACGAAGTCACTCTTTCCAAGAATGACTGTCCCTCCAATGAGATTGAGAAGGACCGCATGAGTAGGATACCCTATGCTTCGGCCATAGGATCCATCATGTACGCCATGTTGTGTACTAGACCAGACGTATCATACGCCCTGAGGTAAGGAAGAGCTAAGCTTCCAAACCGAAAAAGAACTAAGGATGCGTTCTTGATATTTGGAGGTAAGTAAGAGCTAAGCTTCCAAACCGACAAAGATGACTAAAGATGGCAGTATGGATACGTGTTTTGCCTGAATGGAGGAGCTGTGAGCTGGAAGAGTTCCAAGCAAGGGACAGTTGCTGATTCTACAACAGAAGCTGAGTACATTGCTGCTGCGGAAGCAGCAAAAGAGGCAGTTTGGATAAAGAAGTTTATCACTGAGCTCGGTGTGGTCCCTAGCCTCGTCGATCCCATAAGAGTTGTACTGTGACAACTCCAGGGTAATCACGCAAATCCAAGGAACCAAGATCACACCAGAAATCAAAGCATGTACTTAGGAGATTTCATCTGATTCGTGATATGATCGATCGAGGAGATGTGAAGATGTGCAAGATTCCAACGGATGACAATCTTTCAGATCTTCTCACAAAACCTCTTGCGCAGCGAAAGCATGAAGGGCACGCCAGATCTATAGGCATACGAGATGCGCCTGATTGGCTCTAGTGCAAGTGGGACACTGTTGGAATAGATGTCCTAGAGGCAATCTTATATTTAGTATGAACATTGTTTTTGTCTACAATATTCATTTATTTATATATTGTGATATTTAATATAATGAAGTCCTTAGATACAATGTGTTGTTTATCTTAAATATCCCTAGTCCACTATATTTATTAATAGGACGATCAAATATAGACTAGTATGTGGGTAGATTGATATGGAGATATCAAGTCTAACACATGGGTATGCATAAGAAGTAATGGCATACTGGATTGACCCACAACAAGAAGGATACATTAGATTATGTTAAGTCACAATCGCTTCTCGTAGTGCTAATATAATTGCAATCCTTAGACTTGAAGTCACTAGATACTCTAGTTGTGTAATATCGTGCTTTGATGTTATCAAACGTTACACCGTAACTGGGTAATTATAAAGATAGCTATCGGGCATGATAGGAAACAAGCTTAGAGATCGTAGTGATGTAGAGAGGATTTGTCCCTCCCACATAATGGGAGTAAATATCCACGGCCACTCGAGGGATGAGGATTATTGAATGTATGGCCAAACTCTGGTAAATCAATATGGAGACATTGATGTTATCTACTCGCATAAGCATATTCCCTGGATCGAGGAACTATGGATTGGATATACGAGTGTGACTATTTATGTCTCGTGTCCAATCCGGATATGGAGACAAAGGGATAGTGCAATATGAGATATTAGGCACAAGAGGTTTGTTGGGATCACTGACTATTTCTATTAGTTGGGTGGCATGGATGTGTTGCTAGACACCGCTCCATGTTAGTAATAATTTACTACCAACTAAGTAGAAACATATATGGTCACACGTCAAATAGAGTAGAGCTAGATTTGGGATTAATTAATATGATTAATTAATGAGAAGGATCATTATGCAACACCTTGCAAACTTGGTAGGACTAGTTGTCAAGGAAGGGAACTTTTATGGAAACAACAATGAGTTGTTGGAATATATAAAGAAGGCACTAGCTTCCTTCCCACTTAATGCTCATAACATAACTGAGTGGGATAGAGAGCAAAAGAGAGAGCAAGATAAAACCTAGAGGCGCACGCCCCTAGGCTGTCCGCCCCCCTTTCCCGTCGGTGCCAAAGAGGAGGCCGAACCCCTCCTCTTGTCCCTTGTTGCTTGATTCCTTCTTCCCTCTTCCTCCGGTTCAAGCTAGTACTTGTTGAAGGAAGAATCCAGATCCCACCTCTAGACTTGGATCAACCATAGAGACGAGGACATCATTCTTCGTGTGATCTCTCAAACCAAAAGGTACACAATACTATGTCTCTTATCATTTTATGATGTCTCGTCCTGTAATCCTTGGTGGGCTTTGAGTAGGATTAAATTTTTGTTATTCCGCTGCGTTACCTACTTCAAAACCCAACACATGGTACGCACCTCAGAATCTCTGCTAATGCCAATACGAGTACGATAATAGAGGGTACCATCGACAAGGGTAAAGTGAGGAGGCTTATCAGGAGACTAAACAGCAGACACCAAGGCTTGAACGTCCGTCATGGTCCGCTTCTCATGCCTAATGACCTCTAAAACCAAAGGCAAAGGCGGCATGGCCGAAGTAAAGAGAACGGTTGAATCCGGCTCAGTGTCCCGACTTGACAACGCGTTCGCTACATTATTCGCGGCCACTGGCTTGTACTCGATGCGGAACTGAAAACCCCATGTGCTTCCAGATATAAAAATACTGGTCTGGCGTCTGAATTTCCTGAGTCAAAAACTCTTTCAGACTACGGTGATCACTGCGAATGACAAATTCACGGCCGAATAAGTACTGTCGCCACTTCTGCACTGCTTCGACCACAGCGTATAACTCCATACGATACGTAGAAGCTTCTTACAGGCGTGGTCCCAACTTTTTACAGAATAAAGCCAAAGGATGACCCTGCTGCAGAAGAACCGCCCACACGCCCCTATCAGATGCGTCAGTCTCAAGAACAAATGTCTGCAAAAAATCAGGCAAGCAGAATACTGGGGCTGAAGTCATGTCCTCTTTCAAGGCGGTAAAGCTCTGTGCAGATTACGGTGTCTAATAAAAATCCTCCTTCTTAAGGAGTTCAGTTATTGTCGATGCAATCGTAGCATAATCGCATATAATCCTGTAATATCCTGTCAACCGAAGAAACCTCCGTAACTATTTCACCATTTTAGGAACCGGCCATGCCAACATGGCATCAATTTTCTGCCAATCAGCCTTTACCTGTCCGTCCATGATGATATGGCCGAGATACTCAACACTAGTCCTGCTCAAAGAACATTTGGACAACTTAACAAAAAAGCAGTACTCAGAGAGGAGATGCAAAAGCCGATCCAAATGCTGGCCCTGAAGCTCCAAAGTGGTATAAATGAGAATGTCATTGAAGAAAATGATGAAAAACGAACGCTGAAACGGTCTGAATATTCGGTTCATGCTAGTCTTAAACGTAGACGGTGCGTTGGTCAGGCCAAAAGGCATGACAAGGAACTCGAAGTGGCCATCATGTGTGCGAAAGGCAGTCTTTTGAATGTTCTCGGTGTGCATCCGAATCTGATGATACCCAGAGCCCAAATCCAGCTTAGTGAAATACCAGTACAAGCCTAACTCGTCAAATAGCTCATCCGTCGTCGGAATAGGAAAGTGATCTGGTACGGTCGCTGCGTTCAACGCATGATAATTAACACAAAAACAAAGGTACCATCCTTCTTGTGAACCAAAAATACAAGAGAGGAGAACGCGCTGTGACTCGGTTGAATTACCCCCTGCTGTATCATGTCTTGAACCTGCCGCTCAATGTCAGTATTTTGAAAATATGGATAACGGTGAGGCCACACATTAACCTGTTTGGTACCCGGTTGTAAATGAATCTTGTGGTCCCACTACCGGGAGGGTGGCAAGCTGGTGGGAATGGAGAACACTCCCCGATGCCGTGAGAGGACTGGAAGAACTGTGTCCGGAATGTCAAGCGGGAAGTCTTCCGAAGCTATCTGTGGTTCGGACTCCACTAGCAGAGCTATGATCTCATAGAAATCAGCATCAGGCTGACGTGAACACTGGACTGACAGAGAATTATATGAAATAGGGCGAGGCCCATGATCAAATCCTGTGAAAACCAATTGATGCCCCTTGCACATGAACTTCATCATCAGTTTACTGTAATCGTGCGAAATCTCGCCTAACGTTTGCAACCACTAAACCCCAAGAACCGCACCAACGTTGTGAACCGCCAAGACATAGAGGTCCACCTCGAATATCGTACCCTGTATAGTCATTGGTGTTATTGGACAATAATAATTACAATGCAACGATTCTCCGTTACCCACATACACGCAAAATGGTGGAACATGATGCAGTACCAATGAAAGATGCTCAGCCATGGTAGGGTGAATGAAATTATGGGTACTACCTCCATGAATGAGGACCTGCACACATACATCCCCGATAGTCCCAGTCAATTTAAGAGAACGAGGGTGAATAGTACCTGCGAATGTCTGGAGGTGGGACACGTTATCCATGATGAGGCCTGGATCATCCTCATCGATTGGGACTACGTTGTAAGTGTCGGGCTCCTCCGCAGTGCAAAGCAATAGAAACTTTGGGTTACACTTATGTCTACTTACATACTTTTCATCACAATTGAAACACAAGCCTTGCATGCGATGCTCGGCTTACTCAGCCGGTGAAATCTTGCG
This sequence comes from Linanthus parryae, assembly GCA_023055425.1. NCBI lineage: Eukaryota > Viridiplantae > Streptophyta > Magnoliopsida > Ericales > Polemoniaceae > Linanthus > Linanthus parryae. The sequence goes on from JALGPY010000005.1 coordinate 53,381,355, forward strand.
GATAGGTGGACTGGCCGACGGTGCTATATGGCTGGCCGTAGCCACAGCCAAAGCCGATGGTGCTGTGGTGGTGGTCGGCACACGAGGATTCCAAGAACATTTTGGAGAATAAGACTGCAGAAACTCTTCCTGACCTGCAGATAATTTCTTCGCCAACGCAAACGCTTCCGGTAACGTTTGTGGATTTTGCAAGGTTAACTCTCGTTTGAGGGGTTGTTTCAATCCCGCCCGAACGAGAGACACTACGATTCGGTCCTCAACGCATGTTCAAAGTCACTCGGATAGGCCATAACAGTAGACGTTTGTTGAAGCTTGGACAACACCCCAAGATAGTCTTCGTAATGCCCTGGGTCGAATCAAACCTTAACAGCAGAAAAGAAATCCATCCACGTGGAGTTTGGATTGTTAGATTGGTAGTAACGGGACCAATCTGAAGCCGGGTTGTCAATCAGGATACCTACCAACTGTAAACGTTCCGCGTCGGCGCCGCGATAAGAAGATCCATCCGGCGGGATCATCCCTGTTAAATCGTGGAGAATCGATTCGCATTCGCGGGTTGGGTTATGTTGGTGGCGACGTAGTGGACGGCAGCGTGCGAGATGATGGTGGCTGCCAAGCCGAAACCTAGCTGGTACTCCCACCGGAGCGAACGACTGACGGGATGGAGCCGAGCGGAGGGTTGTCGGATTGAGTAGTTCACGGACAGCGTCCCGCAATTCAGCAAACTCTGAATCCTGCCACTTGTCTCCGGTGTAAATTTCAACCTGCAGATTTGTGATTGCGTTGATAGCATCGTCGACAGTGAAGCCTTGCTTCACCGGTTCCTTACCGGTAGAATTGTCGGCCATTGAAGCCGGCGCCGAGGTCAGTGTTTGCCGCGGAGAAGATACTGACCGACGAAGGTGAATGAAAGCACCAATGTTGTTACCAGTTGGTAACCGTGGTACTGCCGAACGGAAGCAAAGGGAAAAAACAGAGAGAGTTTATGGTTGAAAATTTTCTTATTACTCAGGAGAAAATTTTACACCCTTTTTATACCCCTAAGCCTGACAGTTCGACCTATTCCTAATCCGAGTAAAGAACCATAAAGAAACCCAGGATTTATAAAAATAACATCAACGACCCATTAAAAGTTCATAATCAAAAATCAACTAAACAATGCCAAAAAAAAAAAAAAATAATAATAAAATAAAAAAAAAAAAAAAAAACTAAGGCTTCTTCTTAGGTTGCACATAATCCTTCAAATACGACGGTGGCCCCACGTTACGTCTGCACCTCTCAGTTGGTTGAGCCAAAGAAACACCGTCATCCTCCTCTGTCGTGCTCTCCACTGGTGTAAGAGTGGTTGGGTCCGTATCAATGAGCAAGCATTCTGGTCATGACTACACGTAAGCTGATCATAGTTTTGATCACATGTGATCACCGGTCGCGTACAAGAAAACCAGGACACTTACCAGTTCAAATTTTTTTTTAAAAATAATTTACAACTACGGAGTATTTTGCCAAAATGTCTTTCATACAAAGCAACTCACCTTACAAAACAAATACTATTGAGTTGTGTCCTTTGCTTTGTATAACCTTGTTCTGAATGTTACACACCAGACATCACAAACATATTATCCACCATAACATCTTTTAACTCGTATATATCCAATCTCCCACACCTTACTTCTTGTAGTAAAAGATCGTCTTGGAGACAGTTTGGTAAGAAAACTTTGTTGTGAAATAATCTCAAATCGGTCTAAGAGCCCAAATGCCACCCATGCACAAATCGCCCATTGAATAGTGACCAAACTCCAGCTTCCTATATATTTCGTGTCGACATGGACAAAGATGAGAGCATCATATGCAAGTAACATATGATTGACATCATTACAGGTTACTCTTTAAAGCAACTCCCTTCACCTTGTTGTGGTCTTGAGCTTGGCTGAATATATTAAACCCAAATCTAATCCAATCCGATTATAATACGCTAGTTCGACCCAAAAACTGGTTCATTATTATCCAGACTTCTTCAGTCAGTTAGGAAGATGAGGGTGCAAAGCCCAAATGCCCCAACCCGCACCCCCTCCAAACGGCCCAATGAGGCCATGTCCGAATTAGATCTTGAATTTTGACAGCCCAAATTGCACAAACAAACAAATGTCCACAAAATCAAACTCCGTCTCATTTCTTTTTCAGGGTCGGAGTAGCCCTATCAGGATGTGCCCAGTTCTGCTAGGATCAAGGCCGTGGTTGACTGTCTCGTTTCTGTAGTATTCAAAAGCTTCTCGGACCATGGTTTGCAAGGCTCATTGAGGAGCTAAGAGCGCATCTTTTGGTAACCATCCTATGTAATGTTGGCTTTTTGTTGCTTTTGTATTTCAGTTACTGTGTTCTAGTAGTAGTTAGTCGAACTAGATTGTTCCGTTTGTGTACTTGATGGGTACTCTTGTCTATGGAATGACTTTTCATCCAAAAAGACAAAACTCCGTCTTCCTGATCAACCGTTGAAATAGAATATATACAAGAAATTTATAATAGTAGAATGAATATATATCCTTCTTCAGTATTCTCCATTATAGAGCATCCTCATCAAAGAATTTGGGATCCTTTAGCAGCATTAGATTATCTGATAAACTAATGTGCTACTAAAGGATTCCAATTTCAGCTCAACTCTACCTATGAAAGGGCCTCAAACACTAGCTTTTTTTTTTTTTTTTTTTTTTGAGGTTCAAACACTGGCTTTTACAATCTCAAGCAAATACCAAAACAAGAGTCTTTTAAGCCTTTTCTCTGTTGCTTCCATCCTTCAACTACTCTCCCAAACCAATGGATCCATACTACTGCAACCCCGACCGCTACAACAAACACAACCAGTGTACACCAGAAACACGACCAGCACCTTCAGCCTACAACCTCCACGGCCATGCCACCCACGGCTCTGCTTTTCCTGGCGACCTCCCCGACCAGGTGTTCGGTCAGTCACATGGACAGCATGGTAACGGCTATGGCCACGGCAGGCGCACAAACAAGAACAAGGGATATGGCCACGGCGACAGCAGCGATTAAGCCATTTAGGAGTGTGACCGCCGTATGTATGATGGAGAATTAGCAGCCTGTCTCAAGTGGGTTACAATCTTTTGTAGCTTATGACCCTTTCTACCTAAATAAATGCTAACTTCTACTAATTCTACTGATGAGTAATAGTAATTGAGTCAATTTCACTATGACCAAAATTGTTGGTGCTTTTGTTTCTAAAGATGTTGTTTTAAATAAACCAAATTGGAGAAAACCCATAGAAGTAGGAACTGAAGCTGAAAACCTCCCAGAACTTACCAGCAGATACAAAAAAATATGAGAAACATGGAACTTGCAACTCAGACAGATAAATGATGAGATTAGAAAAACTGATAGTAGGTAGTTTACTAGGACGAAAAACACAAGTTCCTGAAACAAAATGTTTAAGGTTGTTGGGTTACTTCAAATTTTGGAAACAGGTGAATTCATGAAACTGAAATTAGAAGTTCTCTAAGATTGGATATATCTCTCCTTGTTTCTGGACCTGAGTTCAACCTTCGTTAATGCGGGTTCGTTTTTTATTAGTGATGTTGGTGTCTTGAATTCTAAGGTGGCCGACTAGGAAACAAATCAAAGGGGTGATACTTTGACAATTAAACAACACACAGAGGGTACAGAGCAAATAGTGCATAGCATAATTGGTTCGCTAGCGTGAGAGTTTTCTAGTGTACGCGTGTCGAGGGTGTAATAATGTGAAAGTCCTTAATTGGACTGATTATTGTATTCCAATACAAATAGGGCTATGCAAACAAGTATTAACACTACACTCCCTCAGTCTGAACGGGAGGATGAACGCTCAGACAGGAACGAAAGCGCTTAAAGAGATTGCGGGGCAACCCTTTAGTAAAGATATCGGCGTACTGGGAGTCGGTCGGAATGTGTAAGACACGGAGGTGCCCAAACGAACCTTCTCACGAACATAATGTAAGTCAATCTCAACGTGTTTAGTTCCTTGATGCTGAACCGGATTACCTGAGAGATAGACAACACTCACATTGTCACAGTACACAACGGATGCTGATGGCGGATTTACCCGGAGCTCAATAAGGAGATTGTGTAGCCAACACAATTCGGAGATAGCATTAGCGACACCACGATATTCGATTTCTGCACTAGAGCGGGATACCGTGTGCTGGCGTTTGGATGACCAGCAGAGAAGGTTGTCGCCATAGAAAACACAATAGCCGCAGGTGGATCGTCGAGTGTCAGGACAGCCAGCCCAGTCAGCGTCGTTGGCGCCAGTCTTAACGGATTGGTGGCGGGTTTGCAGGCCGTCATCGAAGCACGATCAAGTATGCCCATAGCATATTGTCGTTGCAACAAGAACAACCCAGAAGAGTCACGAGAGACAGCAATACCCAAAAAATGATGGAAAGGTCCAAGATCTGACATGGCGAACTCACGAGAAATCTGTGCAACTAGATGCTTAATGATGTCAGAGGAGGAGCCGGTAATGATGATGTTGTCTACATAGAGAAGGAGATATACAATATCAGATCCTCGACGGTAAACAAAAAGCGACTCGTCTGTTACTCGCTCAAACCAGGCCATGGGTGCCTGTTTGAGGCCGTATAGCGATTTACGAAGACGAAAGACATAATCAGGATGAAGAGAATCTCGGTAACCAGGCGGCTGATGCATGTAGATAGTCTCCTCAAGATCCCCATGCAAGAAAGCGTTCTTGACATCAAGCTGTCAGATAGGCCAAGAACGGGCCACAGCTGTGGTCCAGAGAGTACGAATGGTAGCTGGCTTGACAACCGATCTAAGAGTCTCCTCACAATCAACCCCAACCATTTTGGAAAGACCATTGGCAACCAGTCGAGCCTTGTATCTCTGCAAAGTAGCGGTAGCCCGAAACTTGATCCGAAACAACCAAATAGCCCGAAGAATATTTCCCTTGGCGGGCCGAGGGACCAAATCCCAAGGGTTATTCCGAACCATAGCCTCAAATTCATCATCCATAGCAGCCATCCAATGTGGGTCCGTAAGAGCAAACACATGAGATTTAGGTAACGGGGAGATGGAGTTTGGGTGTTGGACTTGCAATGTGAGGCGATTTACTGGCTCGGTAATACCGTGTTTGGAGCGGGTGGTCATTTGAGGAGAGTGGGGTGGAGGGACCGGATCGTGAGTGGGGGTCGAGTGCGTAAATGGAGCCGAGGGAGAAGGTGGATACGGTGGCGTAGTGATGGTGCCACTAGAGGAAGGTGGTTCAGATGTGGAGGGACGCCGCGAAAAACGAAATGGGGAGGGAGGAAGAAGGCGACGGCCAGATGTGGGAGGAGGTGCGGGTGGAAAAGGATTATGACTCTGTTGAACCCATTCGAAAGTAGGAAGAAAGTCAACAGGGTCAGGAGGCCTAGACACGGGAGGGGAAACAGTGCCACAGTCCTGAAAAGGAAACATAGACTTGTCGAATGTGACATGATGAGATATGTAGACACGACCATTGGCAATATTAAGGCAATAGTAGCCACGATGATTAAGAAGATACCCGAGGAAAGCACATCGGGTGGATCGGGGAGCAAGCGTGTGAGATGTAGTGGCTGAGAGATTGGGGTAACATAGACAGCCAAAAGTTCGAAGATGGTCCTATGTGTCTTGCGCCGATAAAGACTTATTGTGGGAATGTTTTTTTTGAATGTTTTCATGGGAAGGATGTTGTGCAGATAGACTGCCACATGAAGAGACTCCACCCAAAAGGATATGGGGAGAGATGCATGAGATAAGAGAGTCCGATAAATGTCACTGAGACGACTCTGCTTTCCCATTTTGAGGGGAGGTATGAGGGCACGCGAAACGGAAAACTAGGCCATGGTTTGCGACATACTCATGAAAAGGGCTATTATCAAATTCACCCCCAAGGTTGCATTGAAAACTGCACACTGATCGATCAAACTGAGTGTGAACAAAGACGCTAAACTGTTTGAACTTAGTAAATGCCTCATACTTGTGTTCGAGAAAGTGAGAGAAGTCATTAAGTAAAATTAGATAATACTTTTAATTGGACTTGCTGAAAAAAGGTGAGGTCCATATATCACTATGAACTATGTCAAAGGGAGCAGAAGTGCAAGATTGTGAAGGGGCAAAGGAAAGTCTAACATGTTTGCTGAGTTGGCATGCATGGCACAATCCGGTCTCCTCAGTTTTAGTAAAATAAATGAAATGACTGGAGCTAAGATGATGTAAAACGTGGCGACCAGGATGTCCAAGGAGGTTGTGCCACACTAGGGCTGGAAGAATGGCAAGAGACTGGGATGGAGAGGGGGACAGGGTGGAAATAAGAGCGTAGAGGTCCCCTGAACTATTGCTCCGCAGTAAAGGGGTCCTCGAATGAAATTCCTTCACAGAAAAACCAGTAGGGTCAAACTCGATAGGGACATTGTTATCAACGGTGAACTGATGGACATAGACAAGACTTTTAATTATTTCGGGAGCAAGAAGGGCATTTTGAGGTGGAGGGGACGGGTTAGGGTATTAATAGTCTGCTAACCGAAACCGCACATTGGAATTTGCATCCCATTACCAACCATCATATTAGGAATTTGAGAACTTGATGAGACACAAGAGAGAGTAACTATCTGAGATGTGATATGAGAGGAGGCCCCAGAGTCCATGTGCCATGTCTTATCCGGATCATTAAGAGTCATTCCAGCAAATTCCGAACTCAGAACAGTTACAGAGGGAGACGAACCCGCAGTGGAAGCAAGAACATGTGAACGCTGAGCAGGTCCTGGACTCAAAATACCTGATATAACTGTAGGCTGAGAGGGTCCTGACTGTGTCCAAACGGTTGGGGGGATAGGGGCCCAATTGAGCAATCGAGGACTATGAGGCAGGACACCACACCCATTTGCCATGAGGGGAGGCATAGTGTTGCTGTGGGTGCTGCTGAGTTTGTTCCCCACCTTTTCGGCCACACCGACGACGATTAATACTGCGCGAGCATGCTTGAGGAGGAGAGGCGGTTTGCTTGGCGGTCGACATGACGAATCACCACAAAGAGAAGCAAAATCGCAAGAGCTAAAAAGAACCCCAGGGATTTTGGGGTCACACAAAAGTCTCAAAAAAGAGACGAGCAACAGTATGCCAACAATTGAAACAATTGAAGCTGTTGCTTCAAAATTGGTTCACCAGCTAAAATAATCGAACCCCACAAATGAAGGTTTAGTCACCGAACAAGCAATCATTGGAGCCCACAAAGCAATCTAAAACATTGTATATCACCAATAAGTCAAGTTTAATTCGTGAACAGTGACTAACTTGGCTCACAGCGGTTCAAACACAAGTGGGTATTTAGAAGTGTTCGGTGTTGTCCAAACGGGAGGAGAACGGCAATCAGGGCAGGAGTGATTGCAGGGATCTCTACTCGATCTATGGCTTGTGATCAAAGTTGTTGTGTCCGGAAGATGGAGCAAAGAAAGACGACCCAATGCAAGTAAGCGGAAGAGTAGCAGCAGAAATTGTAACCGAGAGATTGATCAACCAGGAGAGGTCGCCGCTGGTTAGTGCGCTGAAGAGGACGACATCGGAGAGGCAATCGCCGGTGGGAGAGAAGGTTTGAGGAAGACGATGATGCCTGGGAAGGAGCCTCAGAACGATTGTATGAGAGCTAGGTCTCAGATACCATGTAAGAATGTGGAAGCTCTCAATCAGACCGATTATCGTATTCCAATAAAATCGGGGTTATATAAACAAGTATTTAAATGCTTGTCCCTATACAGTGTTATAATCATAGTAAAGATTATACGATAGTAGATTGGTTGTAATTTGGGTGAGTTTCTCTCAATAGAATCGGGAGTTTTGGATCGTGAAGGTAGCTAGCTAATCACTAGTAAACCACGTTTATATCTCGTGTTCTTACTTTATCGTTTGCATTGTCTTAGCTCGCGATACCCAGGTCATAAAAACTGCATTCGAATAGGGAGACCCACATTTATTTCCCATTCAAATTAGCGTGTGAACAAAGCAAAGAAAATGTGATAGGAAACTTAGTGATAATATTGCTAGTTAAACAAACATACATGAAGGTTGGTGTTTTCTTTCTTGATTACTTTTCCATACCTATGCATAAGGTTTTAAATCAAAATCAACTTGAATGAGTGTTGACTGAGCAAAAATTATAGATTCGAAAGGGTGAAGAAAAATGATTAAAGCTAAAGCATAGTATTTTACTATAAAAAAAACTAAAGGTAAATATCGAGCACGAATATTTTAGTAAATCGAATTTGATTCCAAATAAGAGGAATTTTAAGTTGACTTTTATAAATGATATTTTATTAAAGGGTAAAGACATTTTCCACCCTCAGTTTATCGATTAAATAAATTTTGGCCCCGAATTTATCGATAAATACTTTTTGCACTCCTGTCAGATTTAAAAATTAACACCACACTAACGGAGAAAAGAAAAAAGTGCTCCTGAAATATTGAGAAATCGCCCCACTATAAATGCCTTTCCTCCTCATTTTTTAACCCTAACAACCTTATCACTTCCTCTCTCTTTCCCTCCTCTCTTCTCTCCCGTCTGCTCTTCTCGACCAACACAACCAATAAACAGAAGCAATGCCCTTGCATCGATCTCCACACCTTTATCAACACCGCCCTCCTTGAGCCGTTTAATCCACTCTCTTGCTACATACTGGCAATCGTCGGTTTCTAGAGCTTGGAGTTGGGTTCACCAGATCGGTCACCCAGATGAAGGAGGCAGAGGGAAGAGGTTTCCAGCCCCTCAGGTGCATCGTCGACAACTTCTCTGCATCAAATGGAAGTCGGTGATGAATCCATGTGAGAGAGCTCACACCTTCACTGGTCGTTAATTCTCATAACAACAGCTCATACCTTGGTCAACACAGTGCCAGCAAAAAGTTTCCGAAACCCAGTAAGCTCACCCAATCTAGGGTTACGGAAGACCGATTTCAGGTCTTCGATCTCCATATTTTTTTTGAATTCGTCTTCTGGAACAAGCAAAGAGTGCGATTAGAGCAATACCCAATTTGTTTTAAGTAATATTTTGTGCGAATTCTTGGATGTGTAAAGAAGGAGGATGCATACCCAGCAAGAACAGACCACCTCCGGGTGTTTTTTATCATCGCGCTCCAAACCCAGTTGAGACTGAGTTAAGCAGTGGTATCCATCTATCCCTACCAGACCCACCACTTTCTACCATTATTGACCTTGACATTAACAAATTTGCCATTTATTCTACAACAATAGAGGACCTCGCCCACCAATCTTATTATATTTTAATGAAAATCTCCACTTAATCATATGTTTATTTATTTTAAAAAAATACATAATTTTATTGTAAAGAATAAAAAAAATACTAACTATGTTTCTTCCCTATCACACCGGTTTGACTTTTAGCACTATTTACTTGGTCTCTTTGACCCGATGATTTGGGTAGCAAAACGATTGAATTTTCTGATACTCTTTTCATGGCGTTGTAGAATAAAAATTGCTCTATAACACGGTGAAAAAATCATCAAAAAATTTAATCGTTTTGCTACCTAAATCACCCGGTCAATATGACTCAGATATGAATCTAAAAGTCAAACTGGTGTTATAGAGATGAAACGGAGGTAGTACAAAACACCCACACCAGACCGTGGGACCGTGACAAGCCCACGGTCTCCCCTCCTCCTTTCCATGGCGATTAAGCAGAAGGTCTCCCCCACTACCATGATGTTGAAGGTGCTAAACAGGGGCACAGGGGTGTCCAAGCCCCACTGTAGGATGACGATGATTCAGTTTCAGTCACAGTTGAGGTGAGTCAACAGAAGTATTTTAACAACCTTATTTCAAGATGGGTTGTTGAGAGAATTGGGTTAGAAACTTAAGATTTTCATCGTTTTCTATTCGATGTATGGTCATGTGGAGGGTTTATCTAGGAGGATGAATGAAGGGGTTGATGGTGTTGAAGGGTGTTTGTACATGGTTCCGGAAACTTTGTCGCCGGAAGTGTTGGATCAAATGAAGGTCCCACAGAAGGAAAATGACATTCCTCTAATGTCTGTGGTGGAGTTAGAGGAGGTTGATGGGTCAAATTTCAGGTCAAATTTATGTAATTTGAGATGATAATAATTTGGCTTCTTGAATCTGCTCCTACACAAATGGTGGTGTTGTGTTGTGTTGGTGTTGGTGTTGGTGTTGGTGTTGGTGTTGGTGGTAGGGTATTGCTGTTGGTGTTGTTGGAATTGTGCCCCAGAGGAAATCAATTAATTGTGACGAATATGTGGATTTACGATTCATTACGTTATCGATATGGAGATATGTTAACATGAATGAAGTACTTAGAATATAAGTGTTATATTCTTAAATATCCCTAGTCAATTATAATGATTAATGGGACAATCATCTATAGACCAGTATGAGGTTGGATTGATATGGAGATATCACGATCCAACACATGGGTATGCATTTGGAGTAATGGCATACTGGATTGACCCACGACGAGAAGGATACATTATATTATTTTGAAGTCACAATCGCTTCTCGTAGTGCTAATAATATTGCACTCCTTAGACTTGAAGTCACTAGATACTCTAGTTGTGAAATATTGTGCTTTGATGTTATCAAACGTTACACCGTAACTGGGTAATCATAAAGATGGCTATCGGGCATGATAGGAAACGAGCTTAGAGATCGTATTGATGTAGGTAAGATTTTTCTCTCCCACATAATGGGGGTAAATATCAACAGCCACTCGAGGGATGAGGCTTATTCAATGTCTGGCCAGACTCAGATAAATCAATATGGAGATATTGATGTTATTTGCAAGCATAGGCATATTCGCAGGATCGAGGAACTATGGATTGGATATACGAGTGTGACTATTTATATCTCGTGTCCAATCCGGATATGGAGACAAAGGGATAGTGCAATATAAGATATTGGAAACAAGAGGTTTGTTGGGATCACTGACTATTTCTATTGGTTGGGTAGCATGGATGTGTTGCTAGACACCGCTCAATGTTAGTAAGAGTTACTACCAACTATATAGAAACCTATGGGGTCACACGTCAAATAGAGTAGAGCTAGATTTGGGATTAATTAATATTGATTAATTAATAGAAGTATCATTGTGGAACACCTTGCAAACTTAGTAGGACTAAATTGCAAGGAAGGGAATAATTCTAGTTCATCTAGAATTAGGAAACTCTTTTATGGAAACTATGAGTTGTTGGAGTATATATATAGAGGCTCTAACTTCCTTCCCACTTAATGTTATTAGACATAAAAAAGTTAGTTGGAGAGAGAAAAAGAGAGAGAGAGAGAGAGAAAGCAAGACAAGCTAGGGCGAAGCCTAGCCCGTTCGCCTTCCTTCCCGTCGGCTCTGAGAGGAGGCCGAAACTGTAACGCCCCCAAATGACCCAAGCCGGAGACCCGGGGATGTCACTCCGTACCCGAGATGAGCCCGAATACAAGGAGATTTTATAACATGGTTCGCAAGCACAAAAAATCCACAAATAATAATTAAATCCAATTAAAACGTTGCATTATTCAAAATCAACATCCTAGCCACAAACCGGCATAAACAAACTAAAGTGTTTAAACTACTAAATAATTCAAATCCAAATGTAATACTACTACTATTATTCCATGTGATGTGCGTCCCCTTCTACGCCAGATAACCATCTTCTAAACCTGTGGTGCGGAATCAAAAAGAAACACCACAGTACAAAATCAGCATGAAATACTGGTAAATAAACATCCAAACATGTAAAATGATGATGGATAGTTATAAAACAATGACTCATTTGTAAGTAAGAGTTTTTCGCAAACACATCGGTAATAAAGTTGACTCTTGTATTAAAACATAAGAGTTCCCAAATCCATAATATTTCCAAACCAATTTCCATAATCATTAAGAAAAATCCAAAATCCATTGTTAACTTCTTTCCGTTAACAAAAACCAAAAATCCATTATTAATTCGTTGTGACGGGGGAAACCAAACCATCTCGCAAGCATCCAAGACCTTAAGTGTCGACACCCTCCAAAGAATCTAGAGTCCAGAGGAGTGAGTACAGGGAGCTATCCGGGGACTTGCAACCGGATTAAAAATAAATTGAAACGGAAGACCGAGATCAAACCGTCCAATGCCAATGGTAACCATACCACAATAATAATAAATGTCATCGCCCAACTATTCCACTTTACGTATTAATGTATTATCATTAACATGGTGGTATTTCCAAGAAAACATTTATCAAGTAGAAATCACATATTGCATGTCACGTCACACAAACACATTTTGAGACGTAAAGAAATACAAGAATTCGTTTTGACACGAAAGAGATAGGCACAACTAGGCTTGGCATATTTACTTACCTCAAAGCACAATCCAACTATAGCAACTCAACCAATGTACTCTACGTACTCGTCGTCGACGAATTCGTTACCTACACATAACAATATGCTAATCAAACCAATATTCTACCAATATACTTGCTATACTAATTACATGAATATGATAGTCAATGGTTTAGGGTTCTAACACTTCCCCAACATCTCATTCAATTCATGCTCCAAAATAATACCCAAAACTTTGCTTCAAAATCCCCTAACCTAAAGCATACATAATCTATCATAACTCCACCAAATATATTACTCCAGTTTCCCAAACAGATCATGGTCTAAAAACAGTTCCATTAGATTCAAAACGTTCGAAATAATAAGTTTAGCCTCAAACGGATCTTAATTTTGATTCCTGAATCAAAAGTTACACTAGTTTCAAGTTTCCAACTTCATTCAAAATATCAATACGGGAATTGTCAATCTTCATGAAACTTTTCCCCCAGCATCTAGTTCATCCTATATTCATACTAAACCTAATATAACATGATTCCCACATTCAAATCAGATTGTTATCCACCTATTATGATCATTCAAACTCCCAAATCATTCAATCAAACTTCTCTTCCAAACTAGGGTTTCTTCCCAACACCCAAGAACATGATAAACCCTAAAACTTGATAATCAATCCTACGAATCCATGAACAATGATCCTAACAATAACAAACTGAAAATTAAAGATTACATGCAACATACATGAATCATGAACAAGTGATCACAAGATCAAGAGATCAACAAGAGAAAAGAAAAGAAGAAACAAAACAACTCAAACCCGCCGCCCATGGAGGCGGACGGAGAGAGAGACGGACGGGGATAGAGAGAAAAGAAAGAGAGAAAGGAAAAAGAGAAAGAAAGAAAAGAGAAAAAGAGAGAGAATTACCTTGCCGGAAAAAGAGAGAGAGCGGCGGCGGCGGTGTGGGTTGATGCCGTCGGTCACAAGAGAGACGAGAGAGAGAGAGAGGGACGGGTAGAGAGTGAGGGACGTGAGAGAGATTAGAAAAAATAGGGAGAGTGAGGGTTTTATGAGAGTTGGAAATAAAATCAACTTCATAAGTAAGAAACCCTCTAGAATTAGGAAACTTTAATGTAGGAAGAAAAGTTAGGTCAAAAGACACTTATTCCCCCTTAGTTTTGCCAAAAGACAAATACCTCTCCCAAACTCAAGTAAAAGACACTAAAGCCTTTGATTAAGGTCACAAAGTTCCCCCCAAACTTTCAAAGCATTATAATTAACTCTCTACAATTAAATTGACTTCCCAACACTTATAATAATATCACAAAATACCCGTAGTCACAAAACGGGGTATTTCATCTTTCCCTCCTTAAAGCGAACTTCGTCCTCGAAGTTTAAGCACAAAACCTCCCTCCTTAATGAAAATTCGTCCTTGAAGTGTAAACTAAACTCTTAACCTCAATAAGGTAACCACCTTCCCTAAGTGGTACAACTACGAAATGCAACCTAAGGTCATGAATGATATGCAATATACTATAAGTAGTACTGTATTAAAGAAAAACGAACGATTACATCCTCTCCCCCTTAGAGGAGTGACGTCCTCGTAACTCAATGTACCTCTTCAAACAGGTGAGGGTACTTCTTCCTCATATCATCTTCCGCTTACCAAGTTGCCTCTTCAGTGAGGTGGTTTGTCCATAAGACTTTTACAATCTTGACACTCTTGTTACGGGTGTTTCTTGTCTTGGTGTCTAAAATATTGACAGGATGTTCTTCATAACTCAAAGACGGGTCCAGTTCTACTGGTTCGGGATCTAATACATGAGATGCATCAGGCATATACTTCTTTAGTTGCAATACGTGAAATACGTTATGAACACGACCCAAATTCGATGGTAAATCCAATCGATAAGCCACTTCTCCAATCTTTTCTATAACATCATATGGTCCAATAAATTTCGGGCTCAACTTCCCTTTCTGATTGAACCTCATGACTCCCTTAGTCGGCGAAACTTTAAGAAATGCTTTTTCTCCAACTTGAAATTCCAACGGTCTTCTTTTCTGATCAGCGTAAGATTTCTGCCTATCCTTGGCTGCCTTCATTCGTTGCTGTATAATTCTCACTTGATCTGTCATCTCTTCGATAAGTTGTGGACCAATTACTATCGACTCACTTATGTCGTTCCAACACAATGGTGTTCTACACTTTCTTCCGTACAACGCCTCATGTGGTGCCATTCCAATACTGGCATGATAACTGTTATTGTAGGAGAATTCTATCAAAGGTAATCTATCAACCCATGAACCTTGAAAATCCATAACACACGATCTTAACATGTCTTCCAACGTTTGAATTTCATTGGCCAGTTGCTGAGAGAACAATTCAAACGTTCTTCGATGTCGGTAACGCAGTCACGAAATCCATCGAAATAGAATCCCACTTCCAAACTGGGACGTCTAATGGTTGTACTAAGCCTCCCATTCTTTTATGTTCAAACTTCACCTTTTGACAAGTTAGACATTTTGCCACAAATTCTGCCACTTCTTTCTTCATGTTAGGCCACCAAAACATCTTCTTCATGTCCTTATAAAGTTTGTCACCTCCTGGATGTACCGAGTAAGGTGTATTGTGCGTTTCTCGCATCAAATTTTCCTTGGTTTCCGTACACTTATGGGGTACACACCACCTTCCTTTGTAACGAATACTTCCGTCTTCATGGATCTTGAAATCCTTTGTTTGTCCTTCTGCAATCTTCTTCTTTATCCTTTCCAGCTTCACATCTCCTGGCTGGTTACTCCTTATTTCTTCCAAGACATCTGGTACAACTGTCATATTCCCAAGGATATTCTTTACTCCGCCTTGTTTCACTACTTCAATCTCAAGTTTTCGGAACTCTCGGCATAGCCGATCTGGTAAAACTAGCATAGTATCCAAAGTATGGCTCGATTTTCGGCTTAACGCATCAGTTACGACGTTTTCCTTCCCTTCATGGTATTGGATACGCAAATCATAATCCTTTATGACTGCTAACCAACGTCTTTGCCTGTTTTTTAGCTCTTTCTGCGTGAAGATGTACTTGAGACTGCTATGATCCGTATACAATCTACACACAGATCCATACAAATGATGTCTCCATATCTTTAATGCGAATACTATTACTGCAATTTCTAAATCATGCGTAGCATAGTTCTCTTCATGAGTTTTCAGTTGTCTTGAAGCATAGGCAATAACTCCTCTTTCTTGCATAAGCACGCATCCTAAACCCTTCTTCGATGCATCACTGTAAACATCAAACTGCCAGAATCATTGGGTAAAGCTAACACAGGTGTTGTTGTCAACATTTCCTTCAATGTCTGGAATGCTTCTTCACAATCTTCTCCCCACTTATACCTAAGCGTCTTCTTGGTTAGTGTAGTAAGCGGTCTAGCGATCTTCGAGAAATCTTTCACGAAACGCCTGTAATATCCTGCTAATCCGAGAAAACTTCTTACTTCAGACACATTCTTCGGAGTAGGCCAATCTTTCACTGCTGAAATCTTTCCTGGATCCACGCATATTCCTTCCTTGGAAATTATGTGACCCAAAAATGGAACGTGTTTTAGCCAAAACTCACACTTCGAGAGTTTAGCATATAACTTCTCATGTCTCAAAGTTTCTAGCACTTCCTTGAGATGTTCTTCGTGTTCTTCCTCGCTCTTTGAATAAACAAGGATCTCATCAATAAAGACGACCACGAAACGATCTAGAAACGTCCTCATAACACGATTCATTAGATCCATAAATACTGCTGGTGCATTGGTTAGACCAAAAGGCATAACGGTAAACTCGTAGTGTCCATACCTCGTTCTAAAGGCTGTCTTCGGTATGTCCTTCTCGGCTACTCGAAGCTGGTGATACCCTGATCTCAAGTCTATCTTTGAGAAAACGCTCGCCCTTGTAACTGATCAAACAAGTCGTCAATTCGGGGTAAAGGGTATTTGTTCTTCATCGTTGCGCTATTCAACTCCCTATAGTCAATGCACAACCTCAATCTTCCATCTTTCTTCTTCACAAACAATAGCGGTGCTCTAAATCTAATCTAAACCTAGAGTCTCATTCTAAGATGGGGTCGCTACCAAATAACCCCTTCTTTGGCCTTGGGGCGCACCAAATAAATACTAATTCTTAAAAGGTATTGTCTCTGGTTACTTCCTCCATGGTTATGCTTAAACCTCTTGTCCTGACTACCTTGGTTAGTCTTATTCTGATTGTTTCCATGGCCCACAGCGTTCTCGACCTTGCGCTTCACACGCTTCTCATCTTGTGCCTCTTGAATACGCCAAACGGCTGCAGCTCTATCATAAGCTTCTTTTAGAGTATCGTACGTCCTGCACATCAAGTCTTTCTGTAGATGAAGTTCGAGACCAGACATGAACTTCCTAACTTTAGTCGCTTCATATGGCATCTGCTGACCTGCGAATCGGGATAGTTCCATGAATTTCTTGAAGTACTCTGTCACAGAACCGTTCCCTTGTGTCAGACTCACGAAATCTAGGTACTTTTGATCCTGGACATGGTCCGGATAAAAGCGAGTGCGTAATGCAGTTTGTAGAGCTTCCCAATTGAAATTGGGTTGAGCCAAAAAGTTCTGACGTGCGCTTCTCCACCATGTATTAGCTTCATTCTTCAAGTAGAATTCCGCGCAAACGAACTTGCGGACTTCAGGGCACTCAACTAGCTCGAGGACCTTATCCATCTCATCGATCCAATTTTCGAGCTCAACAGGATCCTCATTGCCTGTAAAGTTTCCTTGTTTCATGTCTTCCACTTTCTTAGCCCAATTTGCGTTATTTTGCTCTCCCTGGTTTGCGTTCTGCGCCATCTGAGAAAATTGCGCGAAGAACTGTTCCATGTTGTTGTTGTTGTTTGGTGCTGCCATTGGTACTTGGCGATGTCTCCTGGTGTAGTATTGATGTGGTCTATCAGTCATAATACCTACACTATAGCCTATTGTATTACTTATAAAGTATCAATAAGTACAAACAATCATGCATATACGGCATGTAGTGCACAATTTAACAAGTAATGTCACACATTGATCATCATTTAACTCAATTACTCATGTATTTCCACATAGGCTGATCGCGTCACAGCTTTTCATCTACTTCCAAAATTGGAAAAAGGATCAATCGATCAAGAAAAAATCGTGAATTTTGGCTTACAACACCCTCTCTGAGTTTAATTTCATAATCAAGAAGAATCAACTCAAAATCAATTGTAGAACTCAAGATACACAGGCAAATCTACAGCTGTTGTCACAGTCCACCAGAATAGAAACTTTGGCTTTGGAAAGCCTTAAACTGACTTTAAAATTCTCAAAATGAGCTAGGATTTCCCCCAGTGTTAGCCAATCTTGTCTAAAATTTTTCATAAAAATTTGAGGTCAAAACGAGATTTGGAAGATAGGTAACAATCAAAAGTGCTACAACTAGTCACTTTGCAATTATGCTACTGAACCGCCAACTTTGAAAATTCGTATCTAATTCTCCAGAACTCATATGGGGTTGAAATGTTTATGGAAGATACCTGGGTATGTCTACTTTCTAGGAAAAATTCAGGGAAAAATAACTCCAAAGTTAAATACGTCTGCTACAACAAAAAATCACTGCTGCGCAGATTCAACAACACCAAAGATCAAAGTTTTCGCGTTCTAACTCCATGAACACTTTCTAAGCACTTAATCAATAATAACAAGCATAACGCAATCTTAATTCATCAAATCATACTCCAAATTCAGAAAGCTAAATTTATTAAACTCCCCAAATCGGGTCCAACGTAAACATTATGCATCCCAAAGCAAAACGCTAAGAATTTAACTTTAACCCAAAAGTGACTATTCAAGAATCGTTCTAAAACTTCAAATGTTGCTTGGCTCCATAGCCTTATTCAAACCAATAAATAAACTTAAAAGCATCTAGTCTAGGAAATCTAAAGAAATCTAACAAGCTTAATCGTCATCCTCACCGCTTTCATCCATCTCTTCCTCTTCATTGGAATCATACTCGTGCTCTTCATCTTCACTCGGGTCTTCTTCACTTTCTTCATACTCCATAGGATCTTCTTCAATCTCGGGGTATTCATCGACATCTTCCATTGGATCTTCTTCAAATTCCTCATTGTCACTAGAGTCTATAATAATCAACTATTTTTCATCACTAGAGCTTATGTAGATCACGTCTTCTTCATCACTGGATTCTATCTCAATGACTGTATAACTTTGTCACTTAAGATAGGTCTCCATCAACAACTTGCATATAAAATCTTTACTTACCGTCCATTCACCTTGGCAACGATAATCCCTATCATTCAGACGATTCATCCTGCCCATGATGTTACTATACTTCGTAATAATTTCTCCAAACATGGGTTTCATAGGTAATGCATTCACCATACAGTAAGCCTGAAAAGCTGGATTTCTATATCGAGGAAAATACAAGGCTTGAAATCTATCTTCACAATATTGAACCACGCGGTCACGAAAATCTGGAAAATCTTCACCTTCAACCGAACGTGTCACAACAGGGTGCTTCTCAACTGGCAACACACGCTTCCTTGCTGTATGCTTAGTTCTAGCCATCTACAAGAGGAAACAACTTAATAAATCTCTAATTTAACAAGGCATAGACCGTCATCCGATAGCTACTCTTCGCATCCGGTGTTTAATCCCAAGACTCCAAATTAATAGTCACAAGACTCTTGAAGAAATTTCCCAACAAGTCTCTTGAAAGTAGGCTTAAACTTAGAATCCAATTGGAATACTTCAAAATTTCGATCGGGTGGATGGGAGCACTTGCTTTCTATCCTATTTTCTAATCACTTACACATAGTAGTCCTATCCATACTACCCAAATTCCCGCGGCTTGTCAAATTTTAAGTTATTTTCTCCTATATTCATTTTAGTTACCCTAACAAGTTTCAAATTCCTTTTTAGAATGTTGGCTCTGATACCACCTGTAACACCCCCAAATGACCCAAGCCGGAGACCCGGGGATGTCACTCCGTACCCGAGAGGAGCCCGGATTCAAGGAGATTTTATAACATGGTTCGCAAGCACAAAACATCCACAAATAATAATTAAATCCAATTAAAACGTTGCACTATTCAAAATCAACATCCTAGCCACAAACCGGCATAAACAAACTAAAGTGTTTAAACTACTAAAGAATTCAAATCCAAATGTAAGACTACTACTATTATTCCATGTGATGTGCGTCCCCTTGTACGCCAGATAACCATCTTCTAATCTTGTGGTGCGGAATCAAAAAGAAACACCACAGTACAAAATCAGCATGAAATACTGGTAAATAAACATCCAAACATGTAAAACGATGATGGATAGTTATAAAACAATGACTCATTTGTAAGTAAGAGTTTTTCGCAAACACAGCGGTAATAAAGTTGACTCTTGTATTAAAACATAAGAGTTCCCAAATCCATAATATTTCCAAACCAATTTCCATAATCATTAGAAAAAATCCAAAATCCATTGTTATCTTCTTTCCATCAACAAAAACCAAAAATCCATTATTAATTCGTTGTGACGGGGAAAACCAAACCATCTCGCAAGCATCCAAGACCTTAAGTGTCGACACCCCCCAAAGAATCTAGTGTCCAGAGGAGTGAGTACAGGGAGCTATCCGGGGACTTGCAACCGGATTAAATAAAAATAAATTGAAACGGAAGACCGAGATCAAACCGTCCAATGCCAATGGTAACCATACCACAATAATAATAAATGTCCCCGCACAACTATTCAACTTTACGTATTAATGCATTATCATTAACATGGTGGTATTTCAAAGAAAACATTTATCAAGTAGAAATCACATATCGCATGTCACGTCACACAAACACATTTTGAGACGTAAGAAATACAAGAATTCGTTTTGACACGAAAGAGATAGGCACAACTAGGCTTGGCATATTTACTTACCTCAAAGCACAATCCAATTATAGCAACTCAACCAATGTACTCTACGTACTCGGCGTCGACGAATTCGTTACCTACACATAATAATATGCTAATTAAACCAATATTCTAGCAATATACTTGCTATACTAATTACATACATATGATAGTCAATGGTTTAGGGTTCTAACACTTCCCGAACATCTCATTCAATTCATGCTCCAAAATAAAACCCAAAACTTTGCTTCAAAATCCCCTAACCTATGGCATACATAATCTATCATAACTCCACCAAATCTATTATTCCAGTTTCCCAAACATATCATGGTCTAAAAACAGTTCCATTAGATTCAAAACGTTCGAAATAATAATTTTAGCCTCAAACGGATCTTAATTTCGATTCCTGAATCAAAAGTTACACTAGTTTCAAGTTTCCAACTTCATTCAAAATATCAATACGGGAATTGTCAATCTTCATGAAACTTTTCCCCCAGCATCTAGTTCATCCTATATTCATACTAAACCTAATATAACATGATTCCCACATTCAAATCAGATTGTGATCCACCTATTATGATCATTCAAACTCCCAAATCATTCAATCAAACTTCTCTTCCAAACTAGGGTTTCTTCCCAACACCCAAGAACATGATAAACCCTAAAACTTGATAATCAATCCTACGAATCCATGAACAATGATCCTAACAATAACAAACTGAAAATTAAAGATTACATGCAACATACATGAATCATGAACAAGTGATCACAAGATCAAGAGATCAACAAGAGAAAAGAAAAGAAGAAACAAAACAACTCAAACCCGCCGCCCATGGAGGCGGACGGAGAGAGAGACGGACGGGGATAGAGAGAAAAGAAAGAGAGAAAGGAAAAAGATAAAGAAAGAAAAGAGAAAAATAGAGAGAATTACCTTGCCGGAAAAAGAGAGAGAGCGGCGGCGGCGGTGTGGGTGGCTGCCGTCGGTCACAAGAGAGACGAGAGAGAGAGAGGGACGGGTAGAGAGTGAGGGACGTGAGAGAGATTAGAAAAAATAGGGAGAGTGAGGGTTTTATGAGAGTTGGAAATAAAATCAACTTCATAAGTAAGAAACCCTCTAGAATTAGGAAACTTTAATGTATGAAGAAAAGTTAGGTCAAAAGACACTTATTCCCCCTTAGTTTTGCCAAAAGACAAATACCTCCCCCAAACTCAAGTAAAAGACACTAAAACCTTTGATTAAGGTCACAAAGTTCCCCCCAAACTTTCAAAGCATTATAATTAACTCTCTACAATTAAATTGACTTCCCAACACTTATAATAATATCACAAAATACCCGTGGTCACAAAACGGGGTATTTCAGAAACCTCCTCTTGTCGTTTGTTGCTTTGATCTTCTTCCCTCTTCCTCCGGGTTCAAGCTAGAACTTGTTTGAAGGAAGAATCTAGATCTCACCTCTAGACGTGGATCAACCGTAGAGACGAGGACATCATTCTTCATGTGATCTCACAAATCAAAAGGTACACAATACTATGTCTCTTATCATGTTATGATGTCTCCTCCTGGCGATCCGTGGTGGGCTTTGAAGTAGGATTAAAATTTTGTTATTCCGCTGCGTTACCTACGTCAAAACCCAACAGTGGTATCAGAGCCACAGGTCGTAGAGAATAACATGATTTTATGTGTTACGATTTCATTTTATACACCGTATTATTGTTTATTACGCGAAAACTGAAAATAATTGGCATAGTAGATGTAAAATTGAATTTGATTCAATAAAACAAGATCCAATTTAACATTGGATGTTAGAATTGGTGAGTTTAATCACATAAGATGTGTACAATTGGGTTCTTGAAAAATTAGGGTTCATGGGCACATGATTGAAAAGGGGTTTTCAATTATGGAAACAAATTTATGGAATTAATTCCATAAGGAAACAACCTTGCTTGGGCAACAAGGAAGAGGGAAGGAGGCTTGGGCCGAAACCCTAGCCGTCCGCCCCCTCCCTTGCGCGCCAAGCAAAGGCCATGGGCCACATGGGGTGGCCGGCCTTGGGCCGGGCCTCATGGTGGGCGGCGGTCCTAAGGGTTCGGGCCCCTTGTTGGCTTGAACTCTTAGGACCATTGTAACCCTAATTACCCAATACAATTAAAATTAAACAAGCGCGTTAAAAAAATTGGTTTTAACTGTATTATGTGCTTTGTTGCATGGTGAATAGATATGGCCTGGGATTGTGGATGTTTATTGCTTTGTGGTTTGGTTTACGGCCTGCGAGCTGATCAAATTAATGTAATAATTAATTAGTTTTTACGGCCTGCGAGTCGTCTTTTTCTCCTCGACATGTGAGGCTTTTGTTATTTATTTATTGTAGATGTTAGGCTAGAATTATAAATATTTATATGATAGCCAAGAGCATGGAAAAGAAGACCGGAGAACCAAAGGAGCCAAGAGACAAAGAAGACACCCCTAGGCGCGCAGCTATGGTGGAGCACATGGAGATGAGCTCACCACTTTAGGGAAATTGGATATTATCATTGGCTATATAATATGATTAGTCTAGGGGCCATATCCATGCCAAGTTTCTTTTATTTTGTGGATATTTATTATTCATGCCTTGTTATTTAATTTTTGTATGTATGGCAATACTAGCAAAAACGATAACAAGATAATAATAAACAAGGTTGGTCTTTTATTGTGGATTGCCCAATCTAAATAAGTATACCATGCTGATGGGATCAACCAAACAAATTAAGAAGAAAATCCCTCAATTAAATATTGTGTTTTGCCTTCTCTTGCCAAAACACCCTTCATGATCAGGGTTCATTAAAATTCGGGCTTGCCAAAGCAAGGCGATTTTAATTTACCATGGTGTGTTGCGGACGACACAAACTAGTAATGTGTGTATGTTGAAGCAAGATGTTGGACTCAACTGGGTAAGATTCAATTGGATTGATGAGCCTAGAGGCATGAAAATTTGGTGTTATCTAAAGGATAAAGAATAAAGAGTTATTCACCTAATTGGACCAAGAGTTGCATGGGATGCAATTGGAATGGTTTCTACCTAAATAACCAATTCTTGGGCGACTTGCCAAAGCAAGCTCAAGAAGATGTGAAAAGGGATCTTGGACACACTAGAAAATATATAAGATATTTTTCGCATTAATGGTGAGGGCTATTAATCCGAGAAAAATAGTGGGAGCTATATTTAATAATTTAAATCCGTGTTGAATATAGTTATACGTCACAATGCTTTGCATAATCCTATAAGTGTTGAATACCCATCACATTAAACAAACAAAACGCGACTTTATGTCCATGAGATGGACAAGATGTCTGGAATCTATTTTCTAGATTGGTTTAAAATTGAGAATTGTTCTCAAATAAAGGAAAAATGTTGTACATTGTAGAGCATAAAGTGCTCTTCCCACCAACTACCAAAACACACTAAAGCCTTATGGAAGGAACATCAAAGAATGGTTCTTTGGATGTAACTTGTCTCATGTCAAGCTCCCATGGACTCTGAGCTTTGGAAGCAAGATGAGAAAAATGGAGGCGTGTGATATGATCATACGAGCTTGTGATGAAAGGATTGAAATATTGCTCCACTTTGCACTCTCTTGCTTAGCACTCGTCATGGTCAAGATGGAATAAGTTTGGGCTTGCCAAAGCAAGGCGACTTAGTTCATCGAGACATGACGCGACGACACAAGCTAGTAATGTGTGAATGCTGAAGCAAGAAGTGAAGCGCAAACTAAGCTATCTCAATTGGATTGAAAGCTTAGAGACTGGGAGTTATCTATCTATGATATAGATAATAAATAAATGGTTATTCTCCTTAATGGACCAAGAATTGCATTGGATGCAATTATAGTTTTTTTTAAAGGTGATGTACTCAATATGATTGAGAATCGCTATAAAGCACTCATAAAGGGCTGAAGGCAAAACATGTTAATGGTGAACAGCATGGGTTAAAGCAAAAGAGTTTCTGTGGACCCCATGTGTATAAAGCAAGCTTGTTGCTAAAACCAAGTTGCCTTAAAGTTCCATAGGTGGTGTAAAGGAAGAGAGACTACCCAAAGTGTCTGGAAGGAAATAATAAAGGAATTATGAATTCCAACGTAAGTATTTTTGTTAAAAGTCAATGTGTCTATCTCATCATCATTAGTATATGATACTAGATGAGGATATCACATTGATAGAAGTGTGAAAGATCTCAAGAGATGAAGACAATTGGATAAGGAAGAAATAATCCTACACGTGTGGCAATGAAGCAAGGGGTTGCTGAATTAGCCGTATGAAATTATTTCTACCTTTATGAAATTGTTCATGAATTAGACAAAGGTGATTATGTCAATGCTATGAGTAGGATCATTATCATAATTTCTTGTTTGGACAAGAACACTCACTATCATAATAAAGGACAAATGTTGTTCCATTTATTCTTATATGCATTATTGTAATGCAATTTTGTCTAAATGGATTGTATATCCTTGATCATAATAATTTCATCTATAACATTAATACCAAAAATTTTGCATATAACGATATGAACTTCACTCATCTTTAGCATTATCGTTTAGGCCACATGAATAAGAGATACTTATCTAGAACTCCATATAGATGGAATTATAGAACTCATTTAATTATTGAATCATATGAGATATGTAAGACTTATTTATTAGGCAAAGATATGATCTTTTGGGAATCATACATATTGATGTATGTAGGCCACTAAGCGCAGATACTGAAGATGGTTCTCAATACTTCATCATATTTATTGATGGGATCAGAGAAATATGAATTTGTATATCTTATGAAGACACAAATCAGAATCCTTTGAAGATTTCATAGAATTCAAGAATGAAGTAGAGAGATAGCTTGGCAAACGTATTAAGGCTCTACGATTGGATCGTAGAGGAGAATACTTAAGCCAAGAGTTTGACAAGCATCTATGGGAGTGTTGGATATGATCCAAACTTGCTCCACCTAGCACGCCACATGGGTTTGGTGTGTCTAAAAGGAGAGTTCGAACCTTGTTGGACACGGTTCGGTCCATGATGAGTCAAACAGAACTTCCAGTTTACTTTTAGGGGCTATGTTCTAATTACAGCAAAATTCGCCCTTAACCTTGTTCCATCCAAATAAATTATGAGAACCACCATATGAGATATGAACTAGGAAGTGTCCTAGTAGGTCGTTCATAATGATTTGGGTTATGTAGTTTATGTAAAGGCGTTTTCAGATAAACTTGGACTCAAATCGCATAAATGTTTTGTGGGATATCCTGAGGAAACAAAGGATATTATCTCTACACTCCAATCGAGAACAAATTGTTTGTTGCTCGAATCGCTGTGTTTGTAGATAGAGATTGTCTCTGAAAGAAACAGTGGGCGCACTGTAAAACTTGAAGGAGTTCAAGAACCACAACAGAACATTGATCCGTTTGATGGAACATGAGCAGGATCACAAGTTGTTGTGGAGCAACCTACTCAGAAAACACAAGAACCTTGTAGGTTAGTTAGGATATGTCAAGGGACTAGGGAAATGAGAATTTCTCATAACCCTTGATATATTACTCATCGAGATGAGCCTACAACCTATGATATGGCCACGTATGGGCCATACTCTCAGAAATGGCTTGGAGCCATAAGATACGATATGGAATCCATGTATACCAACAAAGTATGAACTTTGGTGGAACCACCTGAAAGGGTAGGACCCGTAAGGTGCAAGTAGGTTATGAGGAAACCAACATGGATGGTAATATGATTACTTTTTAAGGGACAACTGGTTTGAAAGGGTTTCATGAGAGTTCATAGTATAGACTATGACGAAATCTTTCCCAAGTTGTGATGCTTAAATCCATTCGCATCTTTCTTGTAGCAATCTGTTTATAGATTGAGTCAAGCTTCTTGGAGTTGGATTCTTTGAATTTATGATACAATCAAAGGAGTTTTGGCTCTTTCAAAATTGAAGATAAAGCTTGTGTTTACAAGAAGAATAGTGGGAGCATAGTTAAATTTCTGGTCTTGTATGTAGAGACATACTAATCATTGGGAATAATGTCTCTACTCTGCAATCTGTTAAAGATTTGCTAGAGAAATTGAATTCCAATAATAGACTTAGGCGAGACGATCTATAAAATCTACGGAGATAGATCAAAGTAATTGTTTAGCCTGAGTCATGGTACATATATTGACAAAGGTGTTGAAATGGTTCAACATGTATAGAATATGGATTCTACCTATGTCACATGGAATTAGTCTTTGGAAGACTAATTGTCCTTCCAATTAGATTGGAAAGAACCGTATGAATAAGATTCATGAGATACGCCATGTTATGTACTAGGCCAGATGTGTCATATGGTATGACACAAAGATACCAATAAAATCTGGGTGATAGTCACTGGATAATTATCAAAATTATCCTTAAGTACTTGAGAGTAACTTAGGATGAATTCGGATAAAAAGGATAGGAAGAGTTCACTGTAAAGAGTTACAGTGATACGAACTTCAAGGAAGATTTCAAATTATAGTCAAGTTTTATGTTTTGCACTAGTGGGAGTGACTGTGAGCTGGAAAGGTTCCAGGCAAGATTCAGTTATTGATTCTAAAATAGAGGACTGAGTAAATTATAGCATGAGATGCACTTACTCAGAATATTCAATCTCAATCAAATTGTTGATCGAGGAGATGTGAATGTTTGCAAAGTACCAGCACATGACTCGCCTACCACGCCCTACGCAGTGTAAGCGTGGAGGGCCTCGCTAGATCAGTAAGCATACGATGCAGGAGATTGACTCTAGTGCAAGTGGGAGACTGTTGGAATTGTGCCCCAGAGGCAATCAATTAATTGTGACGAATATGTTGATTTACGATTCATTATGTTATCGATATGGAGATATGTTAACATGAATGAAGTCCTTAGAATATAAGTGTTATATTCTCAAATATCCCTAATCAATTATAATGATTAATGGAACAATCATCTATAGACCAGTATGGGGTTGGATTGATAAGGAGATATCACGATCGAACACATGGGTATGCATTAGGAGTAATGGCATACTAGATTGACCCACGACGAGAAGGATACATTAAATTATGTTGAAGTCACAATCGCTTCTCGTAGTGCTAATATTATTGCAATCCTTAGACTTCAAGTCACTAGATACTCTAGTTGTGAAATATTGTGCTTTGATGTTATCAAACGTTACACCGTAACTGGGTAATCATAAAGATGCCTATCGGGCATGATAGGAAGCAAGCTTAGAGATCGTAGTGATGTAGATGGGATTTGTCCCTCCCACATAATGGGGGTAAATATCCACGGCCACTCGAGGGATGAGGCTTATTGAATGTCTGGCCAGACTCAGATAAATTAATATGGAGATATTGATGTTATCTGCAAGCATAAGAATATTTCCAGCATCGAGGAACTATGGATTGGATATACGAGTGTGACTATTTATGTCTCGTGTCCAATCCGGATATGGAGACAAAGGGATAGTGCAATATAAGATATTGGGCACAAGAGGTTTGTCGGGATCACTGACTATTTCTATTGGTTGGGTAGCATGGATGTGTTGCTAGACACCGCTCTATGTTAGTAAGAGTTACTACCAACTATATAGAAACCTATGGGGTCACACGTCAAATAGAGTAGAGCTAGATTTGGGATTAATTAATATTGATTAATTAATAGAAGGATCATTGTGCAACACCTTGCAAACTTAGTAGGACTAATTTGCAAGGAAGGGAATAATTATATATCATCTAGAATTATGAAACTCATTTATGGAAACAACAAGGAGTTGTTGGAGAATATATATAGAGGCTCTAGCTTCCTTCCCACTTAATGTTATTAGACATAACAAAGTTAGTGGGAGAGAGAAAAAGAGAGAGAGAGAGAGCAAGACAAGCTAGGGCGAAGCCTAGCCTGTCCGCCCCCCTTCCCGTCGGCTCAAAGAGGAGGCCGAAACCTTCTCTTGTCCTTTGTTTCTTTGATCGTCTTCCCTCTTCCTCCGGGTTCAATCTAGCACTTGTTTGAAGGAAGAATCTAGATCTCACCTCTAGACGTGGATCAACCGTAGAGACGAGGACATCATTCTTCGTGTGATCTCACAAATCAAAAGGTACACAATACTATGTCTCTTATCATGTTATGATGTCTCATCCTGACGATCCGTGGTGGGCTTTGAAGTGGGGATTAAAATTTTGTTATTCCGCTGCATTACCTACGTCAAAACCCAACAGGTGTTGGTGTTGGTATTTCTAGTGGTGGTGGTGGTAGTGATTAGGTGGTAGTGGAGGTGGTGAACATCAAGAACGTGATGAACACAATAACAATAAAAAAGGTGGTATTTGTCCAAAATCTGTAAGGGTAAAATGGTCACAAAAATTCATTTTGCACCCTCCACTAAGGGATTGTATCAGAAGGGTAGTATTTGTCCACCCTCCATGTACTGACATGGGTGCAAATAGGATTTATCAATAATTAGGGTTCAAAATTTAATCGATAAATTGAGGGTGGAAAATGTCTTTTACCCTTTATTAAATTATTCTTAGAAAAATAATACGTTGAATAGATATTCTTTTACTGGTGACTATTAATTAGCTAAATAAATGGTTGTATTATACATATTGTAGAAATGATAAAAGAAAAAAAACGGTTGAATGTAAATAGTTATATAAATAATAGCTGGTGGTTTTGCTATGAAAGTAACATGAGGTAAATAGTTATACGTTAGAATTAGTAGTAACATTATTGTTTTCACGGCTCTGCATCAGCAAAAGAACGAATCTTCTTGAACGGAAGTAGTCGTGTAATGCTTTATTTGCATTTTATATCATCAGTTAATATATTGTATGTTTTATGTTAAAAAAAATAATTACACTCTCCAACACCAAGAAAAGATTGCCATTAGTTGGGACTGAGATTATTGTATTCACAGCCTTTATATTGTAGAATAAACATTAGGTTGTGCCTTTTTTCATTTAACGCTAAGATA
Source organism: Linanthus parryae (assembly GCA_023055425.1). Taxonomy (NCBI): domain Eukaryota; kingdom Viridiplantae; phylum Streptophyta; class Magnoliopsida; order Ericales; family Polemoniaceae; genus Linanthus; species Linanthus parryae. Next base: position 53,410,677 of record JALGPY010000005.1, read on the forward strand.
ATTTCACAAAAAGATTAATAAACTTTAGCTTTTGCTATTTAACAATTATTTTGAATAATTTTTATTTTCATTTGTAAATTATTTTCTTCCTACGTGAACACTCAATTTCCGTTGAAATGTCAATCATGTCAAATTCCAAATAATTGGTTTACAATTGATGTATGTGAACACTAACCCTCTTCGTTTGTAATTAGTCAATTTGTGCTACATTGTTGACACTCGAAACTTATGCATAATGAATATCAATTTAACATTTATAGTGATTTTGATATGACATGTAGTTAGTTAATATTTTTATAGTATTTGCAATATTAACAACTATCATCATTTTTTTCAATGTAATACTCCATCTTTCATAAACAAAAAAAAAATACTTTATAAAATTTAATTTATAACAACTTGTACATTGTTTTAAAGGAATTCACAGTTTTCTGATAATCATTGAAATGACATATAGCTAAATAATGTTTGTTATAGTTTTTATTTTATAATATTTTTTATAGTATTTTGGGGTATACCGCTACCATTAGTTTTTACGATATAATATTCCAATTTGTTCCAGCATCAAAATAAATCAAATTAAACTTATAACATTTTTTTTAGAAATTTAATTTTTACATTTTGATTTCACTAAATCTTGTACACTTTCTTAAAGAGAAAAATAGACTTTTGAATTTATCGAGTACTGAATATTTCGTAACTCCTCTTATCAAATGTACTAATTAGTTGTGTAATAAATTAATCGTACAAATAGGAGGTTATGTGATGACTAATATGGTATGTTGCACATAAATTTGAAGGAATGAACACTTACCTTAAAACCATTGGTTAGAGAGTGGAAATAAGTACGACATATATCTTTACCATTAATAAGCATGACACATGTCTTTGGCTTAATACACTTTTCTGCTTTTATAAATAACATAGATATAGATTCTTTCCGAACAAAAATGTACTCAATTAATGCCCTCATTTTTGCTAGCGTTATGCTGGTTTCACGAATATATCCTTTGTTTCACAAGAGAATACAATGCGGCGGACAATTTTAATAGTACCAGAGGTTTACAGAAGGACAACAAACAAGTATATATTCTCCCCAGCACTATCTTGAAGTTAACAAAGATATGACTGTCCATGGTGATGAGGATACACTAAATTCTCACAAATAATTTAAACAATAATGGTGTTTGTGGTTTCTTATGCATCTCAACTGTCAAAAGAGCTGGTTACTCCCGTGCAAATAATGCCGGGTTTATAAATAAGAATATCCTTAGATTTACTTTGTAGTGTTGAGCAGTGGGTGCAAAAATTGCATTTACGTCTCCGCCATCAACCATTCCCTCATCTAAGTGCTGAAAACATAGTCGCGAACAATAATTCACGAACACGGGAAAGAGCTCGCCACCTGTTGCTACCTGAGAAAAACACGTGGTAATTCAGCTCAATAACTGTAAGCTCAAATTCAGCATGTCTACAAATGATTTCTTAATGAAGAGCATGAGCAAGCATTATGGTCATGATCACATATAAAATTAGCATGTAATCACCAGTCGCACGCAAGAAAACCATGACACTTGCCAGTTCAAGTTCTTTACAAGTTAATTTACAACTACGGATTGTTATTTTGCCAAAATGTCTTTCGTACAAAACGCTCACCTTAAAAGACCTATACTATTGAATTATGTCCTTTTCTTTTCACAATCTTGTTCTGAATGTTACCCATCAGACATCACAGAAAGATTATCCACCATAACATCTTTTAACTTGTATATATACAATCTCCCACACCTAACTTCTTGTAGCCCTAAAAAACAAAAAACAAACAACAAACAACAACAACAACAACAACAACAACAACAACAACAACAACAACAACAACAACAACGTCTTGTATGAATAGTGACCACACTCCAGCTTCAGCTTAAAATCCCACCAAAATGTTGTTGTTTTTGTTGAGCAGGTGTCTTGAATGTAATGAATTAGTCAAAGGCGGTGGAATAATGAGGTAGCAATTGTTAGGAATTGTTTCCATATCAACGATGGAAACTTATGGGCAGCAAGTTTGTTTCCAATTTGGTTTTGGAAACCTTTGGCCTGTGGGTTTCCTCTAGAGTACTATATAAAGAATCTAGTAGTCTCTCTACTAGGTATGCAAAAATATTGTAATTGTTCCTCTTAAGTGAATAAAGAGTGCTTTTCCGCCGTGGAGGTAGTTAGCAAATATTTTGCTAGCGAACCACGTAAAATATTCTGTTCTTCTTTTATTCGTTCTTCGTTCGTGAGGTGGTTTGTCATTACAAACTGGTATCAGAGCCTGGTTGACGGTGTTTCACGATCAAGATCAAGGCGGAGCAAAGCTAGGGTTTCACAACTTGGTGAAATCAAAGCTAGGGTTTTGCGATCTAGGTGGAGCACGCGACTAGAGTTCAAGATCCACCAAGAACGATGTCCGGATCGGTGTTGAAGATTGACAGGTTCACAGGAGGGAACAACTTCAGTCTGTGGAAGATAAAGATGGAGGCTTTGCTCAAATCGCAAGGCTTGTGGGCACCTTTGACCGCAGACAAGGGAGGCATGAATGTTGCATCAGCGGAGTTCAAGGCGATGGAGGAGAAGGCAAACGCAACGATTATGCTGTGCTTATCGGATGACGTGATCATCGTGATCGCAGATCAGAAGGAAGCAGCGAAGCTCTGGCTCAAGTTGGAGAGTCTCTACATGACGAAGAGTCTCACTAGCAAGTTGATGCTAAAGCAACGGCTCTTCACCCTGCGGATGCTCGAAGGTACGGCTCTCAAGGACTATCTTGATCAATTGAACGCAATTCTGTTAGATTTGCGTAATATTGGCGAGAGGGTGGAGGATGAGGATGCTGCACTTTTGTTATTGATCTCGTTACCTCCATCATATGAGAAATTCGCGCAGTCGTTCATTGTGAACAAGGACGACTTATCCCTATAGGAGGTAAGATCAGCGCTCCATGCTAGGGAACTGCGCCATAAGGGTGCACGCACAGGTATAGAGGACCATGCTTCCGGACTAATGGCAACGGGGGGAAGCAAGAAGGGTAATAAGAACAAGAAGAAGCAGTTCTCAGGTTCTAAGTTATTCAAGGATGTCTGTGAATTTTGCAAGGAAAAGGGGCACTGGAAGAGAGATTGCCCAAAACGAGGTCAACAGGGGCAGAATGGATCCGCAGCCGTAGCTGAACAAGGTAACTCGTCTGAGGATGATTACGTTCTAATGGCGGATGTTGTCACGCACTCTCAGGATGCGTGGGTCCTTGATTCCGGAGCTTCCTATCATATTTGCTCTAACAGGGAGCTATTCTCGACGTACAACCAAACGGATGGAGGGTTTGTCTACATGGCAAACGGAGCCGTCTGTAAGGTGATTGGGAGCGGCTCAGTTAGATTGAAGATGAATGAAGGGAAGTTATGTACTTTAGAGCAAGTAAGTCATGTACCACTTATTAAGATGAATATGAACTCCTTCAGTCTACTCGACAGCAAGGGATATAGTTTCAAAGGTGAAGGTGGAGATCTACAAGTCTGCAAAGGTTCTAAGGTGATTCTGAGGGGAGTCAAGAATGGGACTTTGTACATGTTGCAAGGTTCGACGATCACAGGTTCTGCTGGAGTTGTCTTAGCCGAGATTAAGGAAGCTGATCTAACTAAGCTGTGGCATATGAGGCTCGGTCATATGAGTGAACGTGGAATGCAGGAACTTCACAAGAAGGGATATCTCACCGGGCATGCGCCCAAGAGCCTAGGGTTTTGTGAGCACTGCGTGTATGGGAAGCTACAGCGTAGCAAGTTCCCTAAGGCGGTTCATAGAACGAAAGGTACTCTTGATTATATCCATTCGGATTGCTGGGGTCCATCTCGAGTCGAGGCGGTTGGCGGGTATAGGTATTTTCTAAGCATCATAGACGATTACTCCATGATGACTTGGATATTCGTGATGAAGCACAAGAGTGAAGCCTTCGCAAGATTCAAGGAGTGGAAGACACTAGTAGAGAATCAGGTGGGAAAGAAGGTGAAGAGGCTGCGCACGGACAACGGCTTAGAGTTTTGTTCATCAGAGTTTGATGGATTCTGCAAGGATTAGGGAATAGCACGCCATCGCACCGTTCGACACACACCGCAGCAGAACGGTGTAGTCGAGAGAATGAATCAGACACTTTTGGCGAAAGCAAGGTGCATGCTTTCGAAAGCAGGTCTTTCTAGAGGTTTCTGGGGAGAAGCAGTTTCCATGGCATGCTATCTCATAAATCGGAGCCCGCACACAGGTATAGGATGCAAGATTCCTATGGAAGTCTGGACCGGTAACGCTGTGGATTACTCGGATTTGAGAGTATTTGGTTGTGTTGCCTATTATCACGTTGATGATGGCAAACTAAAACCAAGAGCTAAGAAGGGAGTATTCATGGGTTTCGGAACAGGTGTGAAGGGATACAAGATATGGGCAGACAACAAGATTATACTTAGCAGAAGTGTAGTCTTTGATGAGTCTCATATGTTGAAAAACTCCGTGGAGGTGGAGCTTGGGGATGCAAAGAAGAAGGTGGAGGGAGAGTCGGATCCTATTGATCCTAAGGATTCCGAAATCCTTACACCGCCGCTGGAAGCCGAAGAGGAAGAAGCAGAAGAGTCTGATAGTGAGGATGCGTCTACACCAGAGGAACCGGTTCATCAAAGTATTCCTGAAGGAAGACCAAGGAGAGTCATAAATCCTCCAGCGAGATACAGAGATGACGGTATGGTGGGATATGCATTACAGGTAGCGGAATAGGTAGAGGACGAGCCATCCTCCTACAAGGCCGCTATATCTAGTTCTGAGTCAGCACAGTGGATTGCCGCGATGGGAGAAGAGATGGAGTCTCTTAGCAAGAACTCGACTTGGGAGCTTGTTAAATTGCCAGCGGGAAGGAAGATAGTCAGCTGCAAGTGGGTTTTCAGAAGAAAGGAAGGAACAAAATCTGGAGAGGGCGTCAAGTATAAGGCAAGGCTAGTGGCAAGAGGGTTCAGTCAGAAAGAGGGAGTTGACTACAACGAGATCTTCTCACCGGTGGTCAGACATACTTCTATCCGGGTGTTACTAGCTTTAGTGGCACACAACGACCTAGATCTTGAGCAATTGGATGTCAAAACAGCTTTCCTACACGGAGAGTTGGAGGAGGAAATATACATGAGCCAACCGGAGGGGTTCCAAGTTCCCGGAAGAGAGAACCACGTGTGCAAGCTGAAGAGATCTCTCTACGGACTTAAGCAGTCACCGAGGAAATGGTACAAGAGGTTTGACAGCTTCATATTGAAGATTGGTTACAACAAGTGCGAGTGTGATTGCTGCGTGTACCACAAAGAGTTGCATGGAAGATCACGTATTTACCTAGTTCTGTATGTGGATGATATTCTGATTGCAACTCGGGATTTCAAGGACATCAGAGAACTGAAGAGGTCCCTTAGCGCGAAATTTGAGATGAAGGATATGGGAGCTGCTCGGAAGATATTGGGAGTTGAGATCTATAGAGACATGAAGAAGAAGAAGCTTTTCTTGTCACATCAGGGATACATCAAGAAGATCTTGGCAAGATTCGGGATGTTATCAGCTAAAGCTATAGATACTCCTATGGCAACTAATAGCAAGCTAGGAATGTACACCGTTGAGACCGAGGTGGAGAAGGAGTACATGTCCAAGGTTCCATATGCTAGCGCAGTTGGAAGTCTCATGTATGCTATGGTCTGCACTCGACCGGACATAGCATTCGCTGTTAGTGTGGTTAGTCGTTTTATGGCTCATCCCGGTAGGGACCATTGGCAGGCGGTGAAGCGCATATTCAGGTACCTTAAGGGTACGTCAGACATTGGCCTATGTTATGGGGCTAGTGAAAACATCTTGGTAGCTGGTTTCTCGGATGCGGACTATGCAGGGGATATTGATAGTAGAAGATCAATGACAGACTATGTATTTGCTCTGGGAGCCTCTGTTGTGAGTTGGAAGGCGACACTACAGCCGACGGTGACTTTGTCCACCACGGAGGCGGAGTATATGGCTCTAACGGAAACAGCAAAGGAGGCAATTTGGCTTAAGGTAATGGTCAATGATCTAGGGCTACTTCAAGATCAGGCGATAGTCTACTGTGATAGCTGGAGTGCGATTTGCTTGACTAAGGACCAGGTTCATCATGAAAGGACCAAGCATATCGACGTCAGGTATCATTTTATGAGAAACGAGAGCAGGATCAAGGTGATGAAGGTGGGGACTGCTGACAACCCCGCGAATATGTTCACTAAGCCGGTTCCGGAGAGCAAGTTCCAGCATTGTCTGGAATTGCTCAACATCTTGAGCCAGTGAGGCCCTTAGGGGCCATGTCGGACCCGGTGGGGGTCCAGTGAGTCTATGTGACGAGAGATAATTGGGAGCGGAGAAGACGTAGCTTTGTTTACGAGAAGAGGAGCAGCTGCTGTTGACAAGAGAATTCAAGTCAAGGTGGAGATTTGTTGAGGAGGTGCCTTGAATGTGTTGAATTAGTCAAAGGCGGTGGAATAATGAGGTAGCAATTGTTAGGAATTTTTTCCATATCAAAGATGGAAACTTATGGGCAGCAAGTTTGTTTCCAATTTGGTTTTGGAAACCTTTGGCCTGTGGGTTTCCTCTAGGGTACTATATAAAGAAGCTAGTAGTCTCTCTACTAGTTATGCAAAAACATTGTAATTGTTCCTCTTAAGTGAATAAAGAGTGTTTTTCCGCCGTGGAGGTAGTTAGCAAATATTTTGCTAGCGAACCCACGTAAAATATCCGTGTTCTTCTTTTAATCGTTCTTCGTTCGTGAGGTGGTTTGTCATAACAGTTTTGTATCTCATCAGCAGGCGGGGCTGAAATTACCAAGGTTGATGCTAAATAATTTCAAATACGCACATTATTTGACAAACTTTGTCCCATCTTCGATAAAATTGACTACTTTGTGCTAAACCAATTTGCAGTGTCTTTATCTTTCAAAAATAATTATAATGTATTTATGTGATTGATTTGGACTTCAGGACCCAGAAATATCTTATCCTATGACTTGATGAAAAATCGGGTCCAAGTATGATAGATGAACACCAAGTATGATAAATTCCCGATGTGAACCCAAGTCTGATCAAAACTTAATAAATTAGGACACGCTGATCCCGTTTCAAACCCGATTGTTCGTTATCCATACTTCTTAGGACCATTACAAGAAGACACTGTAAAGGCCCAAATGTCCCAATCCCCCAAAACTTCCAATTGAGGCCATGTCCAATTAGATTTTCAATTTCGACAGCCTAAATTGTACAATTAAATTAAAGCCCGAAAAATTAAACTCCTACCTCCTCAACTATAGAGAGAGAATATATTCTAGAAACTTCTGCCACTAGAGTGAATACATCCATCAACCATAGAGATAGAATCTATTCTAGAAACTTCTCATTATTGTCCATGCCCCCTTTGGTCCGTTACGAGAATGAGTAATGGACCAAATGCCTCAACCCGGAAAACGGCCCATTGAGGCTATGTCCAAATTAGATCTTCAATTTCGACAGCCCAAATCGTACAGAAGATATAAGTCAAACTCCATCTTCCTCAACCGTTGAGAGAGAATATATATATATATATATATAATATTATGTATATATAACCCATTCCCAATATTCTCTCCATTATAGAGAGCATCCTCATCACAAAAGATAAGATTCAGTTCAATTGATGAACCTAATTCTTTCTTTAAGTACCGATATAATAAGATTCCGGTTTCCAGCTAAAAATTGCCTACAAAAAGGACTCAGACAGTGGCTTCAACAATAACTCAAGCAAGTTAAGCTTTCTGTCCTTCAACTACTCTCTCATAGCCATGCAGTGGCGGAGCCAGGATTTCACCGTAGGGGGGGCACAATTCGTCAATATTTGTACTCTTATTTAAGGATAAAATTAATTAAATATCAAAATTCATGATGTAATTAATCTGGCTAAGCTGGTAAAGTACTCTCTTGTATTCTCCTATTGACTTCAGCGACCAGGGTTCGAGTCTCCATAGGCACGTAATAATTTTGTTGTTTTTTTATTTTTTGTGGAAAAAAATAGAAAACGCACAGAGGGGGACTCGAACCTGTGTCCCTCCAATTCTTAACAAAGATTTTAGCCACCTGGGCTGGGATCGCACTTGGTTTTAGGTGGGGGAACGTTTTTATTTATAGATAGAATGGGTTAATTTTTTTTACATTTTAAGGGTAATCTAGTGTTTTCGAAAAAATTTGGGGGGCACGTGCCCCCCCTGCCCCTACATGGCTCCGCCCCTGTAGCCATGCATTCATCCCACTGCAACCTCCACGGCCACCCTGCCCCGGTGCCATGCTGCCCCCCTGCTCACGGGGGCCACCATGGCCAGCCCACCCCCGGTCAGGTGTGCGGACATGTGCTTCTTCAAGGTAATGACTGTGGCCACGGCCACGGTCACGGTAACAAGTGTGGTCACAGCCACGGCCACGGTCACAGCCACGGCCAGGGCCATGGCCACGGTCAGGGCCACGGTCAGGGCCACGGTCATGGCCACGCCCACGGTCACAGCCGCCTCGGCCACGGCAAGCGCAGCGGCGGCGGCAGCGGCAGCGACAGTGATTAAGGCTGTTGGGACTGCCGTATGTATGATGGGGGGTTAGCAGATATACTAAATAAGGAAAAAGGTCGTCTGACAAAGGAAGCATCAGCCTGTCTAAAATCTTTTGTAGCTACTCTATGGATACGGACTTTTTTCTTCCTAAATAAATGCTAACCTCTTTTGAATTCCACTGATGTGTAATTTAGCTATTTCACTACGACCAAGTTTGTTTTGTTTTGTTTTTTTTTTTTTCTAAAACCGGTTTTGACGGAAGGGAATGGAAAGAAATTTGAGAAGACCCATAAAAGTGAAAACGGAAGCAGAAAACCTCCAAGAACTTACCCGCAGATACAAAAATTGTTTCATATAGAAAAACACAAGTTTCTGAAACAGAATGATTAAGATTGTTACTTCAAATTTTTAAACAATCTAATTCATGAAATCAGAAGTTAAAAGTTCTCTAAGATTGGATATCCCTGTCCTAGTTATTTTCTGGATTTGAGTTCAACCACAAGGCAATCATCTCTTGATTGATGCAGAACTTGTTGGTTTTTTTTTTTTTTTTTTTGGTTGATTCAAAATCCTAGCATAGGATGGTCTACTTTGACTAACATAATTGGTATGCTTATTGGGTTAGGAAACAAATCCTTTGCTTGGTCAACAATTGTTTTTAATTCGAAAATAATTGTCTTGGACGGATTCTTTCCTAGTTTGTCTCCAATTATGTTTGGACATTATTTTGGCAATGATTGGTAGTAGGATACTTTGGATTCTTGGACAATAATTGTTTCCAATGTAAGGAAACAATATATTGGACGGCTTTGTATTTTTTGGGAGTCTCATTATTTGTTTAGGAAACAAATATTGGGACGATTGTTTTCATTGCTTTGGGTCCAAGTTTTGTACTAGTATAAATAGATGCTAGGATCAAGACTTTGCGTGTGCTTGTAGTTTGTTTTGGCTTTCTCTCATCAATATATTGGTTTGGTTTGGCCGTGGATGTAGCTAGACTCAAAACTAGTGAACCACGTAATTCTTGTGTTCTTAATCTTGCTTTTGTTGTTCTTGCTTTCTCCTGTCTCTCGCGTATTGGAATCCTAACAGAACTGCGATTAATATGCCAGGTTATTGCTGTTGTATACTGAAAATTTCACAACTCATTCTACAATGAGGGCATTCAGATAGGGAGATTTCGTGGTTTTAGTTAATGTTTCGTTAAATGCAGCTTCAACAAGAAAACATTGTCGAGGGAATTGGGTCCCATTATATTGCGTGCCACGTGTACAAATCCAAGGACGCTACTACTGCAGAGGAAACATAATAAGATCATCTATAACCACTTACAAATATGCAACACCCCAAAACCATAATCATACGATAATGCCCATCTTTCGACAACAAGTCTTTTTCCCAATTTAAGCAGGGTCTACTATATGGATCAAACTTCTCCAGTTGTGTCTATCCAAACTCATTTCTTCTCTTAGGTTAATCTTCACAAAGTCGTGTCTTATTGTCTCTAACAAGGTTTGTTTTGGTCTCCCTCTCCCTCGCCTACCACCGTCGACTTGAATTGTATCAATTTTCATAGTGTGTGCATCCAATGGTCTACAATACACACGATTGAACCACCTCAAACGATTATCTCTCTCATTTTTTCTTCTATAGGTGCAACATCTAGACTGTTTCTAATTGTGTCATTGCGTATTCTATCTTTCTTAGTTACATCACTCATGCATCCGCCTTAGCATTATTATTTGTGCTCATTTTTTTGTTATATTTTTTCTTCATCGCCGAACATTCTGTTCCATACTTCAAAGCGGGTTCTACCGCAGTTTTGTAAAACTAACCCTTTAAGCCGGTTCAAAGCATGCCTTACCGCAGTCTTGTAAAAATACCGTTTAACCTAGCCAGAATCATACGGTCACACAACAATCAGATGCACTCCTCCACTTCGTCCACCCTGCTTGTATCTTATGGGTCACACATCATCGTCTATCTCTCCATTACTATGAAAGAACAACCTAAGATATCTAAAATGATCGCATTTGGAACCTCTTGCCCATCAATAGTAATTACCTCATCTCCAATTGTCGGATGCCTACTGAAGTTACACTCCATATACTTTGTCTTAGTACGACTAATCATAAACCTTTTAGATTCTAAAGTATTTCTCCCTAACTCTAACTTAACCCTTAGCCCGCCCCTAGTTACATCGATCAAAACTATATCGTCAGCGAATAACTAATAGACAAAGATGGAATACTGAATTGTGTATCGAATTAAGAGTCGAGACTACACTTATATAGACTGACCTAGGGACTAGACAATAAATTATAATAACACTAATTACCCTAAAGTAATACTAAAGCTATTTATTGTCCATACGCCCTCGCAAGCTGGAGGATCTAGAGCAGACTCCAATCTTGCCACGAAGACCAAGAAACGTAACTCTAGAGAGAGTCTTGGTAAGATAGTCTGCAAGCTGATCGGTCGAGGACACATGAGAGGCACGTAGTTGACGAGCCTGAACTCTCTCGCGCACAAAGTGGACATTCAATGCCAGATGCTTCATGCGAGAGTGGAAAACGGGATTGGAGCACAGGTAAGTGTGGCACCAATATTATCGCAGTAGATAAACGGAGACGAGTTGAGGGTAACTCCATGTTCAGCAAGCAGATAAGATACCCAACATAGCTCAGCAGAAGTGGCAGCCACAACACGATACTCAGCCTCACTAGACGATCGAGCTACAGTCTTCTGCTTCTTAGAACTCCAAGCGACGAGGGAACCACCGATATAGAACAAGTAGCTATAGTCGTAGAGAAAAAATCATCCTTTTCCTCTGCCCAGTCGGCATCGAAAAATGCATAGAGGGAAGTCGGACCACGACGAATAGTAATTCTCATATCGATAGTACCCTGTAGATAGCGAAGGAGATGCCGTACAACATGTCAGTGAGTAGTGGTGGGACGATGCATGAACTGGGACAGTTTGTTAACAGCATAGGCAATATCCTCCCTAGTAAGGGACAAGTACTGCAAACTCCCCACAACAATCCTATAAGCAGTAGAATCCGAGAGAGCCGAATCACTAGTGAGGGATAGAGTGGCAGATGGATCCAGCGAATCTGAACCGGGTGCATCGGTCATGCCCTTTCTCTGGAGCAGTTCACGAACATAGCGACTCTGAGAGAGCAACAAACCGTCGCGATGGTGAAGAACCTCAGCCCCTAGAAAATAAGATAAGTCACCCAAGTCTTTGAGAGAGAACCTGTGAGACAAGGCAGAGATACACTTGTGGACAGAGGAAGCATCAGAACCAGTAACAATTATTTCATCAACATAAACCAGAAGGAATACACTCGTGCCTGAATCACGATACATGAAAAGAGAAGTGTCGGCCTTGAAGTTAGTGAACCCCTGCTGAATAAGGAAATGGCGCAACTTCGCGTACCAGGCCCGTGGAGCCTGTTTAAGGCCATGAATCGCCTTTTTGAGGCGACATACATGAGTAGAACGATCCCGGTCAATGAACCCCTGAGGCTGAGCCATGAATACATCCTCATGAAGAGTACCCTATAGGAAGGCATTGTTGACATCCAACTAATTTAAAGGCCAACCCTGACTGACAATAATAGTGAGAATAACACGAATGGTAGTCGGCCTCACAACTGGACTGAAATAATCATGATAGTCAATACCAGGGCGCTAATGAAAACACTTGGCCACAAGCCGGGCTTTATACCTGTGAACAGAGCCATCCCGTCATTTCTTGATGCGAAACACCCACCTACAACCAACTAGATTATGTCCAGTAGTGGCAGGAACTAATTCCCAAGCGTCATTGCTAAGGAGAGCATCAAACTCAGCTACCATAACATATCGCCACTGAGGGTCACGCAAAGCGAGAGTGGCTGTAGAAGGCTCAGCATCTGAAGAACTGACTGCGGCACTGAGAGAGTACTTCTGACGAGGCGGCAGTGTTCCATCTTTAGAGCGGGTAACCATGCCATGACCAGACGGAACCGAATGACCCACTGAAACTGAAGAGGGAGCTGGTACCTGAGAGCCTGATGGGACAGTGGGGACCGCAAGGTCCATCGAGGCCGTGGGGGCCACTAGATCAGAAGATGCTGGTGGAGCCGACGGTTTAGGCCGTCTATGGTAATGTAACCCAATGTAACTTTGAGGGGGAGGAACAGGGGGATCAATGGGGTGCGCCACAATAGGGGGTAAGAACTGTACAGAAGGGTACCAGTCATCAGAAGGAAGCTCAGTGTCACTGCTAAGAAAAAGTGATGGGGATAGGAGAAACTATGAGTGAAGGAGTAGCCAACAAAGATGCAGGGAACAGATCTGGGCTCAAGCTTATGGGAGGTGTAGGGACGCAACCAAGGATAGCACCTACAACCAAAGATGCGAAGATTGAGATAGTTAGGAGTCTGTTTAAAAATCACTTCGATAAGAGACACCATGTTGAGAGTACGAGTAGGAAGTCTATTGATGAGATAGACAGCCGTGGCAAAGGCATAGGGCCAGTAGGTAGTGGGCATGCAGGCTTGGTGGAGAAGAGCTAGGCCAGTTTCTATAATGTGCCGTTGTCGACGCTCGGCGTACCCATTATGCTCAGGCGTATGAGGTGGGGAGGTAAGATGTGAGATTCCATTGGAGGAAAAAAAGTCTTGAAGACCAATGTACTCACCACCATTGTCAGAAAATAATATTTTGATTTGTAGGAAAAAATATTTTTCAACTAGATCACGAAAGCGAATAAAAATATCAGACAACTGAGACTTGCGCTTCATGGGATAAACCAAATATATATCGAAAAATGATCAATGAATATGAAAAAATATTTGGATGCATCAAAGGAGTAAACTGGAGAAGTCCAAATGTCAGAAAAGATAAAGTCTAGCGGCCGAGTAGACCTAATACTAGAGGCCTGAAAAGGCAGTTTATAACTCTTAGCACACTGACACGCAGGACAGATGTGCGAACTCAGACTGACACGCAGGACAGATGTGCGACTCAGACTTATTAGCTACTGAAAGAGAAAACCTAGAAATAAGATGCTAAGAAATGGGAACTGCATGATGCCAAGACTGAAAGTGGGTCTGGACTCCATAGTAAGTCCAAGAGGAGGTGAATGGTTGACTGGCCAGAGATAGACTCCGTTCCTAAGAGGTCATGTGAGAAGTGGTGCCCTCGTAGTTCGATCCTTCAAAACAAAACCAGTATGTGAGAACTCAACAGTTAGATGATTTTGTTCACACAAGTTCGCAACAGATATCAAGTTTTGTTTAATTGAAGGAACACATAAAACTCCAGATAAAGAAAAAGGATGGGCACCATGCTGAAGATAAGCAGAACCAGTGTGAGTAATCGGAAGACCTGAACCATCACCAATCATGACATCCTCAGTATGCTGATAAGGCTGATGAGAGGAGAGATTCTGCAGATCATATGTGACGTGATGAGTGGCGACTTTGTTTTTGACAAAACGGAGAAACTCAGCAATTGTGAGAGTTCCTTGGACAGGACGCTTTAGGTGCTCCTTGATCTGCATAATATGACTCCTGGAGGGTTTATCGTAGATTTTGTGAAGTTTATCACATATCTGAACCGCAGATTGTGCGTGTACGGCATGGGAGAACGCGGCGGGTGTCAGAGTAATGACTAAGTATGTAGCGATCAACTAATCCTGCTTGTACCAAGCAATATAGCTTGGATTAGGGACCACTTCTCCAGCAGCCTGCTGAGCCGAGGTGGCGGAGGTGGATTCGGACACGCCTGACGAGGGAGTGCCGGTCCTGGTGGGGGCAGCGGTGGTTTCGACGGTTCCCATCGCTGTCTGCGTCGTTGTTGTCGTCCGCGCGGCGATAGCGGTCTGTTTCCTCACAGTTGGTGGCGATGGGAGGATCGTGCCATCAATAAACCCAGCAAGCCCATGCCCTCGCGGGGTGAAGAGGGTTTGTGACTGCCAGAGGGTGTAGTTGCCAACATCCAGTTTTTGGATGGCATTGATAGGGTTGATCACCACCAATGGTTTGGTGGCGTCGAAAACAGAAGGAACGGAAGAGAAGAACAGCGTGGTTTGAGCCATGGTGGTTGCACCGTGTTCGTCGAACGGTAGGGCTGTTTAGACGGTGGGGTGGCTAGGGTTAGGGTTTTGAGAGAAGACGCAGATCTTCTGCTCTGATACCATAATAGACAAAGATTGAATGATGAATTGTGTATCAAATTAAGAGTTAGGACTACACTTATATAGACTGACCTAGGGACTAGACAATAAATTATAATAACAGTAATTACCCTAAAGTAATAATAAATCAAGTTATCGTCCATAATAACATGCACGATAGGACATCATCTTGGATACTCCCTGTCATCTCCATAGTTGTCAAATCGGGATTTAGATTGTGAATCGAAATTCACCTTAATTGAATCGTAAATCGAATCGAATAGTGAATCGTAAAGATTCAGCTTGCAATATTTTTATGTAGATATTATAAATATCTCATAAAGCTATAACATTATTAAACTAGTGTCACACATCTAAAAGATAAAGAACAATCTAGATAAGAGAACTTAAAGATGCCAAGAGAATGAAAATAAGAGAAAACTATTAGCCTTGAACTAGATAAAAATGCACTAGTAATTTAAAACAAATGTATGTTGCAAAAGAGATATAAATGTAGGAAGTATTGTAGGAAGTATTATTTTTTGTACTAATGTTGCAACTCAATTAGACCTTCAGATGAATCGAAGGTGAATCGTAGAATCGGTCTAAATCGCAACTGAATCGTAAGATTCGGACTCTTGAATCGGGATTCAAATAACTTTTTGTCCATTAAAGATTCGCTAAGGGATTCACATCGTTTCATGGGTGAATCGAATCGAATCGTAGGATACGAATCGTGAATCGTCAGATTTTGACAATGGTAACCTCATCCATTACCAAAGTGAATAAGGACTTAACGCCTATCCTTGGTGTAGACTTATTGTAATCGCGAATTCTTTTGTTTCTCCTCACATTGTCCTCACAGTAGTAACCACACCTTCATATATATCTTTAATCGCCTCAAAATATCAAATATTGAATTTGACACCTCATTTTTGTCCAAGCCTTTCCAAATTAGCTCTTTAGGAACTCTATAATATGCTTTTTCTATGTCGATGAATACAAGATGGAGGTCTTTCTTATTTTCTCTATACTTCTCTACTAAGCGCCTAAGTAGGAATGGCCTCTATTATCGATCTCCCTGGCATAAAACCTAATTGATTATGGGTGACATTAGTCTCATCTCTTAATCTTTTTTCAATAACACGTTCTCAAAGTTTCATGGTAAGACTCATGAGTTTGATACCTTGATAATTGGAGCAACTCTGAGTTTCTCCCTTGTTCATGAATAAAGGCAGCAATGTACTCTTCCTCCACTCTTCTTGCATTTTCCTACACTTCAAGATTTTATTAAACAAACTAGTCAACCACACTACCCCTTTGTTGTCTAGACACTTCCACACTTGAAAAGGCATTCTGTCAGGTTTTACAGGTTTCCCCACTTCAATTTTCTTCAAAACCTCTTTGACCTCAATTTAAGTAATCTTACTAGTGAATTTGTAGTTTGGGCATTCACTGGAGCTATCAAGACCCCCCAACATTAATTCGCCGGAATAATATTCATTAACCAGTTTCTCAAATTAACTTCTCTACATTTCCTTACTCTCTGTCTATTACTAAAACTCTATAATCCACATCCTAGATACACTTAACAAGACTGAAGTTTTTTCCTTTCCCTCTCTCTAATTATTGAAATTATATAAATATGCCTCTCTCAGTCCTTCATATTTATCTATCATAAAATCCATCATTAGCTCTTTTCTTAGCCTCTCTGACTACTTTCTTTATTTTTGATTTAGCAATTTATACATCTCTAAGTTATCACTAGTCGCTATCACGCGCCATGGAGCGGGCTTGATTTTAGAAGTTCTATAAATATTGTGTATTTACTTACATTCTTATGTGTTACGAAAATTTGGAATGGACGCCTTTCATTTTCCGAGTTATGTTTACCTTCCTATAAATGTTAACTTTGAAGATCTGGAGTAAAATTTGTCGACAACAAATAATAATGCAAACACGTATTCAACTGTTATTTTGTTCAGTATCTACCCTATAAAGTGACTTTACATAAATACTGACTGCACCTGAGTTTGATTTGAACTATTTTCCAAATGATTTTTAGAGTATAGACTGGGGAGTTGATTTGTTGAAAATTCAAATGCAACAAAGTATGTAGACTACACATTTTTTAGGGCTATTGAATCCCAACGTACACTTAATAAGTTTAGAGATTGGCGATAAAATGAAGATTGTCGTATAACGAAGCTGTTCATGTGTCCTGCCTGACTACAAACTGGTCAAGAACTAAAACAAATGGTATGTGCGTGAAAATCACTAAGATGTAACTAACCTGCGAAAAATAGATTATAGAGTAAATAAAAACTTATGTGAAACGGTACTGTGCATGTGGAACGTGAGCGAAACAAACAAATTAATTGGACATTCTTCATTAAAAAGCCAATTTGCGAAAAAAAATCGAATGTCTTCTTGTTTAAAATTCACCTATAAAATTCCAATCGTCAGAGTCACCAAAGATCCTATCACTTAAAAGGCACTTCTTTCTTATGTTGTCTCATGAATTCTCCTCAAGTCATTGAAATTTAGGGGTTTGCAAATGATGAATACAACATCCAACATATTTAGCATACTCTCACTTTCTGATGTGGTTATTTGTGTTCTCATTAATTTATTTTGTTTTATCTTTTTTGGAATTATTTAAAATTAATAATTGAGGCAACATTCATGATATTTCTGGTTAAGGAAAAATGCACTCTTTTATTTTCTTTTCTAATGGGAAACTTTGACTACAATTTAGTGTATGAAACATGTCTTGCATGAGATAGTTCAATTTTAATATCCCCTTTGAAAATTAGAACTATTTCAAAGTGTTCTGGTGTAATCGGGGTTAAGAAAATTTTGGAATAGTCTTCTAGTTAAGAAGCCAATTGTTGCTTCCACAATATTTTGAGGTCATGTTTCGTAAAATTTTGATTTGGTTTTTCATATAACTTTTAAATGGGCAAGGTTCCAAATCTTAGTCAAACTGTGTAATTTTTTTGTGAAATTTAGAATCGAGTTTCATGGGATAAGACAATTAGACTTTAAGAAAAAAAATTGCATTGATTTCACAAATAACTTCTTTTTCTTCACTCTGGAACATAAGAATTGCATTATTTCATATTCATTTAACAACAAATGTTCCATAGAAAATCCATAGATCAATGAAAAAAATTCAAAAAAAATATATTAACAATTCATCACATGCAATTGCAATCTTACTTGGTCAGATTTAATTGGTAAACATATGCCACATGTATGACATATGTTTTATAAGGCATGAAATATGGCATACAAACAATGGTTTTCAAATCATGTGGCTAAAGAAGAAGACAAATCCCTTGCTTTTATATATGCATTACATATCTTTATATATATATAATGATATTTAATGCATTTACTGCATTT
Source organism: Linanthus parryae (assembly GCA_023055425.1). Classification (NCBI taxonomy): domain Eukaryota; kingdom Viridiplantae; phylum Streptophyta; class Magnoliopsida; order Ericales; family Polemoniaceae; genus Linanthus; species Linanthus parryae. The sequence goes on from JALGPY010000005.1 coordinate 53,428,885, forward strand.
GTTACTTTTTTATATTTAAAATCACTTCTATTTTCATATCATACATTGTAAGGATAAATAATTTTTTTATGAATTTGTTAATTAAGAAATTTGGGTTACTAATGATTTGTTTGCATATAAAGTCAAATGATTCTAGGTAGAAGAAAATGTAGACTGTAGTTCAATGTAAGTACATTGAATCATAGAAATGTCACACATATTCATTAAAAGTTCTATTTTTCTATGTAGAGGAAATTTTGAAAGTTTGTCAACCAATTCATTTCTCAATGTATGCAATAATTAAGTGTCATTGGCGTCTAAGTTGGAAAAATTTGATTGGAAAAAACATGACATGTGTTTGACACTTGGAGAAATAACATGCCATATGTCTTATTTAGAATGCTTTTTAAATGACATCTGGCGCAAGGGGAAGGTACTTCCCTTGCTTTAATATATATAAAGATTATTCCTACTAGTAATGAAGGCTTTGTGACACTCTCTTTTCTTTCCCTTTTTTTTTTTTTTTTTTGATGAATGTGACACTCTCTTTTCATTTAATGGTTTTTTGGACTTCGTCATTCCACCATCATGTTCATTTAGATGGTGGTCCACTTCCCTTAGACTCTCCCAAAGCGCTCGCTGTTACCCTTCTAATACACCTACACATCTCCTCCAACATACAATTAGGTTCATCGCTCACACGCCATATTCCCTCCTCAAACACCTAATTTTTGAAAACTTCCAAGCTTTCCTCTAAAATGTCACCACCTAGTAAGTGGGTGCTAAGTTCTCCGACTCCTAGTCTTCCATTTCATGATATAAGCGTTCAAAACCAAAAGCCTATGTTGGGGGATTAAACTCTCACCTACTATAACCTTACAATCCTTGCACATTATTTAGTCACCTCTCCTCGTCATGAAGAAATCTATTTGGAAACTTAGATACATTTTAGTTTACCAAGATTTTTGTTAACCTGCTCTTACTTTCACTCGAGTCTAACCTTTCTGTTGGAATTAAAGAGAAACTTTAAGGAGGAATTATCAGTATTGACTATGTTCCCACTGCTCAACAACTTGCAGATATTCTTAAAAAAGGCCTCGCAAAAACATATGTTTGATTCTCTTGTGAACAAGCTTGGACTAATCAACATCTTATAGTCGAGCTTGAGAGGGAGTGTTGGCAGATTAAATTAAGTCTGATTGGAACTTGATTGGAAACGTTCCTCAAGGCAATCTTTATCAGATTTGATTTACATATAATTACCCGAAAGTTTAGGAGTGAATTAGTTAGCTTTTAATTTCCCTTCTATATCATGTACCCTAATCATGGAGCTGATAGTGGATTTGATTGTACAGTATTCCATATCTAGGATTTGTAAACTTGCATATAGTCACCCATAGGATGAATAAGAAAACAAGCAAGTTATTCACATCACTCTTAGATTCTTTATATATATACGATATAATCAAAATTTCACATGAACCTCATTATTGGGAGTAAACTTAGATCCGAGAATGTTCCTTCTTCACCTACAGAGGTAGTCATATAGATAGAAGTTGTGATGTGATTATAGAATAAATTAACAATGTGTTGCAACTTGCAAATGGATTAGACTAGATACTAACTACCTGAAAATCGATTTCACATCACCTATATGCACCCACAGTTATCAATAATCATACTTGGAACAAGTCCCTCAGACATATATATATATATATATATATATATATATATATATATATATATATATATATATATATATATATATATATATACACACAAACACTGTAGGAATAGAGATTGTATTGATAAAGATCAGCCTGATACATGCTAGTATAAATAAACTATGAAAGTGTGTAATGTAGACTAAATGTTCCATAGAAAATCCATAGATCAATGAAAAAAATTCAAAAAAAAAAATATTAACAATTCATCACATGAAATTGCAATCTTACTTGGTCAGATTTAATTGGTAAACATATGCCACATGTATGACATATGTTTTATAAAGCATGAAATATGGCATACAAACAATGGTTTTCAAATCATGTGGCTAAAGAAGAAGACAAATCCCTTGCTTTTATATATGCATTAAATATCTTTATATATATATAATGATATTTAATGCATTTACTGCATTTGTTACTTTTTTATATTTAAAATCACTTCTATTTTCATATCATACATTGTAAGGATAAATAAATTTTTTATGAATTTGTTAATTAAGAAATTTGGGTTACTAATGATTTGTTTGCATATAAAGTCAAATGATTCTAGGTAGAAGAAAATGTAGACTGTAGTTCAATGTAAGTACATTGAATCATAGAAATGTCACACATATTCATTAAAAGTTCTATTTTTCTATGTAGAGGAAATTTTGAAAGTTTGTCAACCAATTCATTTCTCAATGTATGCAATAATTAGTTGTCATTGGTGTCTAAGTTGGAAAAATTTAATTGGAAAAAACATGACATGTGTTTGACACTTGGAGAAATAACATGCCATATGTCTTATTTAGAATGCTTTTTAAATGACATCTGGCGCAAGGGGAAGGTACTTCCCTTGCTTTAATATATATAAAGATTATTCCTACAAGTAATGAAGGCTTTGTGACACTCTCTTTTCATTTAATGGCTTTTTGGACTTCGTCATTCCACCATCATGTTTATTTAGATGGTGGTCCACTTCCCTTAGACTCTCCCAAGGCGCTCGCTGTTACCCTTCTAATACACCTACACATCTCCACCAACATACAATTAGGTTCATCGCTCACACGCCATATTCCCTCCTCAAACACCTAATTTTTGAAAACTTCCAAGATTTCCTCTAAAATTTCACCACCTAGTAAGTGGGTGCTTAGTTCTCCGACTCCTAGTCTTCCATTTCATGATATAAGCGTTCAAAACCAAAAGCCTATGTTGGGGATTAAACTCTCACCTACTATAACCTTACAATCCTTGCACATTATTTAGTCACCTCTCCTCGTCAGGAAGAAATCTATTTGGAAACTTAGTATACATTTTATTTTACCAATATTTTTGTTAACCCTGCTCTTACTTTCACTCGAGTCTAACCTTTCTGTTGGAATTAAAGAGAAACTTTAAGGAGGAATTATCAGCATTGACTATGTTCCCACTGCTCAACAACTTGCAGGTATTCTTAAAAAAGGCCTCGCAAAAACATATGTTTGATTCTCTTGTGAACAAGCTTGGACTAATCAACATCTTATAGTCTAGCTTGAGAGGGAGTGTTGGCAGATTAAATCAAGTCTGATTGGAACTTGATTGGAAACGTTCCTCAAGGAAATCTTTATCAGATTTGATTTACATATAATTACCCGAAAGTTTAGGAGTGAATTAGTTAGCTTTTAATTTCCCTTCTATATCATGTATCCTAATCATGGAGCTGATAGTGGATTTGATTGTACAGTATTCCATATCTAGGATTTGTAGACTTGCATATAGTCACCCATAGGATGAATAAGAAAACAAGCAAGTTATTCACATCACTCTTAGATTCTTTATATATATACGATATAATCAAAATGTCACATGAACCTCATTATTGGGAGTAAACTTAGATCCGAGAATGTTCCTTCTTCACCTACAGAGGTAGTCATATAGATAGAAGTTGTGATGTGCTTATAGAATAAATCAACAATGTGTTGCAACTTGCAAATGGATTAGACTAGATACTAACTACTTGTTAATCGATTTCACATCACCTATATGCACCCACAGTTATCAATAATCATACTTGGAACAAGTCTCTCAGACATATATATATATATATATACACACAAACACAGTAGGAATAGAGATTGTATTGATAAAGATTAGCCTGATACATGCTAGTATAAATAAACTATGAAAGTGTGTAATGTAGACTAAAAACAGGACCTAAATACTCTAGAAGGGGGGGTTGAATAGAGTATGAAAACTGTTTGCAAAACTCAAAGTTTAACAGAAAGACTTTGTGTGAAACTCAAATCTCAAGGCCTTGAGATTTAAGCAAACTCTCTGAAACTTTCAAAGGCAAAATAGAAAGCTTCAAGGCCTTGAACTGTGAACAATTCTAAACAGCTTTTGAACCCTAGTTTGATATGAGTTGTGTGCAGCAGATAGTAATCAAACTGTAAAGTAAAGAACACAAAGCAATTTACGGAGTTAAGTCCCAATGGACCTAATCTCTGCCTGAGGGATCTAATCCCACCAGGATTGGGCAAACACTTCTTATTTACTCACAAAGAAACAACCCTAGAACTTCAAGCCTAAGTGATTTCCCTTACACCTATACAGCTTGTGGTTCCAAACCTATCTAGTTCCAGCTACTAACTGTTGAGCTAAAAAGAACCTCTTGTTGTTCACTTGAACAACCAACCACTAGGTTAAGTGGGGTTTAAGATAATATAAAAATACACAGATAGAAGTACAAGTGAAGAACACAGTATGAAGATAAGCTGTTGAAGCCTGGATGTGTTCTTCTGGAAATCTGGATTGATTTGATCTTCTGGAATCTGGAATGAAGCTTGAATGATTGTGTGTTTGAACGAATGATCTCCTTGAATTTTTCACACCTCTCTGAGTATTCTGCAAGCCTCTCTCTTCTTCAAAATTCAAACCAGTCTCTTTTATCCACAGCTGCAACTGATTGAGAGATTTTAGGATCTCAGATCCTACAAATCCTCTTTCAATTTTCAACTGAAATTCAAACAGCTTCAAGTGGATATCCATTGGAGTTTGTTGAGATTGCTCATGCACGTTTAACAACCCTGCAACAGCATTGAAACACAGCAACAACAAAATCAAGAAAGATAACAGTGCTATGACTGTTTGGTTATCCAGTTTCTGATAAAACTGTTTAACAGATTAGAACAATAACCTGTATAACTTCTAGTACATATTGTTGGAATAGATGCCCTAGAGGCAATCTAGTTTAGTATGAATTTATTTGTGGCTAGAAATTCATTTATTATTTATTGGATATTTAATATAATGAAGTCCTTAGATTTACAATTGTGTTGTTTATCTTAAATATCCCTAGTCCAGTATAATGGTTAATGGGACAATCATCTATAGACTAGTATGGGGTTGGATTGATATGTAGATATCATGATCCAACACATAGGTGTGCATTAAGGGTAATGACGCACTGGATTGACCCATCTCCGAGAAGGCTACATACATGTTATGTTGAGTCACAAGCGCTTCTCGCGGTGCAAAGGTATTGTCATCCTTAGACTTGAAGTCGCTAGATATTCTAGTTGTGGAATATTGTGATTTGGTAGCGTTAAACGCTACATTGTAACTGGGTAGTTATAAAGGCGTGTACTGGATACAATAAGAAGCAAGCTTAGAGATCGTAGTGGACGTAGATAGAATTTGTCCCTCCCACATAACGGGAGCAAATATCCTAGACCACTCGAGGGATAGTGCTTATAGAATGTCTGGCCAGACTCAAATAAATCAATATGGGATTCAAATAAATCAATATGGGATATTGATGTTATTTGCAAGAATAAGGCTATTCCCATGGATCGAGAAACTGTGGATTGGATATACGGGTGTGACTTGTATGTCTCGTGTCCAATCCGGATATTGAGACAAAGGGATGAGACAATTACTTCTACAAAGGTTGTCAAGATGACTATTCTATTAGTTGGCTAGAATGGATGTTTTGCTAGAAACCGCTCCATATTAGCAAATTGTTGCTACAAACTAGATAGAACCTATGGTGTCACACGCTGTATAGAGTTGAACTAGATTTTGGAATTAATTAATTGGATTAATAAATTAGAAGGATCACTTTGCAAAACCTTGCAAACTTAGTAGGGACTAATTTGCAAGGAAGGGACTAAATTGAATTCTAGTAGGACTAGAATAAGTCCTTTAGGTAGTTGGCAATGATTTGTTGGACTATATAAAGGACCTTCCTTCCTTCCTTCCCACACATATGATTAATTAGATCATAACTTGAGTGGCAGAGAACAAAAAGGAGAGAGAGCAAGCAAGCTAAGGAGCCGCCGCCCCCTAGCTCGCCGCCGCCCGTCCCCGTCGGCCACAAGGAGGCCGAACACCTCCTTGTTCGTCTCGTTTTGCGTGATTCTTCTTCCTCTTCCTATTTTCGGGCTAGCACCAAGGAGTGGGAGATCTAGAAATCAACTCTAGGTGTGGATCAACTATAGAGAACGTGACACAATTCGCGTTTGAAGTCATCAAAGGAGAATCCTAAGGTGTGTTAATTGATTATTTCCTTTACCATCGTTATGTCTCTTGACTTGTGATCCTTGGAGGGTTTTGCATGGTTAATTATTGTTTTCGTTGCGCATCCATGAATCAAAACCCTACAGTGGTATCAGAGCCACAGGTCGTAGAGCATAAACGTGGTTTATGTGTTACGTTTTGATAGTTTTACACCTTAAAATTGTTGTTTATCGCGTAAACCAAGACAAATAAAGCATGTGATGCAATTTGTCAATAATCAATCATAACAAGATCTAGTTTTTGCATTGGATGCATGAATTAGTGAGTTTGAGAAATTTTAGGATCTTAGATCTAGGGTTTGGGCATCCTTGGGGAAGCAGGAGTTCTTTCCAAACAAGGAAACAACCAAATTTGGGCACCAAGCAAGGGAGTTGTTTTGGAAACAACTCCCAAAGGAGGTTCGGCCCCCCTAGGGGACCGCCCCTCATTGCTTTCCGCCCAAGCAAGGCCGCCCTAGGGGCCGGGGCAGCCCTAACCCGTGGCCTAGCCGCGTGGGCTAGGAGCCGGCCGGCCCTAGGGCCTTGCGGTTCACTTTTTGGGCCCGGGAAATTGGATTGTTGGTCCCTATGGACCGTTTTAACCCTAGAATATCCTAAAATCAATTAAAATTGACCAAGCGCGTTAAAATTGGATTTTAACTGTTTATGTGCAATTCGCATGGTGATTGGATATGGCCTTAGGATGTGGTTTGTTGTGGATGTTTAATTTTGTGGTTTGGTTTACGGCCTGCGAGCTCATCAATTAATTGTAATAATTAATTAGGGTTTTATGGCCTGCGAGCCATTTTTTTTTCAACTTGTGAGATTTATTTTATTTAGTATAGTGGTTAGCTAGTGCTAGATAGAGTAGATTGTTAGCCAAGATTGAAGAAAAGAAGCCCACATCCAAAAGGAGCCACAAAAGATGGAGCATGGAGCATTCCACAAGACTATGAAGGATGGACCAAAAAGATCAAGACGCATGAAGATGTGTTTGCTTTTAGGGTTCATAGGTAATTCCCTTGGCTTGGAATTATCTTAATCTAGAAAAGGCCATATCCACATCACGTTTTATTTATGTTTTGTGGTTGTTTATTTTATTGTCTTATTATTTTGTGGTTGGTGTATGGATGATGCATGCAATTAGGATAATAAGATAATTCGACAACCCGGATCTATTATTTGGAGTTGTGCCCAAACCCAAATAGATAGATTAGTTGATATTGATCAACAAAAACAATTAAAATTGAATTTAAAATCCCTCAAAATTCAAATATTGTGTTTATGCCTTCTCGTTATTTAAACTCCCATTATTATCATGATTTATCAAGTTCGTGCGTGCCAAAGCATGGCGACTTGGTTCATAATGATGGAATGCGATGGCACAAGCTAGTAATGTGCAATTGTTTAAATGAGAGGTTGAACACAACTAGGCTATTAATGTGATTAAGAAACCTAGAGGCAATCAATTGGGATTATCCATATGAATGGATAAATAAGGAGTTATTTGCCCAATTGAACCAAGAATTGCATAAGGGATGCAATTGGAATCGTTCCTACCTAAAGTAGTCAAATAATGGGTGACTTGCCAAAGAAATCTCAAAAGGAGATGAAACATGGATCTTGGCCCACTAGAAAATATAAGGATATTTTCCGCATTAATATCTTGAGGGCTATTACTCCGTAGAAAAATAGTGGGAGCTATATTTGATAAACTAGCCATTATTGAATATAGTCAAAAATTCACAAATACTAAAACTTGCGTATTTTCCTTTTTGTAGAATTCCAAATGGCAAACAATTCATCGAGTTCACAACATTCCCTATGATCTGTCCTTGAGAAGGACAAGATCTCTGGAACCAACTTCCTTGATTGGTACAGAAACTTGAGAATTGTTCTCAAGCAAGAGAAGAAACTGTACGCAATAGAGGAGCATGTTCCAGCAGGTCCAGAGAACCAAACACCTGCTGCCCTAAAGGCGTATCAGAAGAGTGTTGATGACGCTAATGATGCGGACTGCCTTATGCTATGCACCATGACTTCTGAGCTTCAGAAGCAACACAAAAACATGAATGTTGTCGATATGATCGAGCATCTGAAGCAGCTCTTCCAAGAGCAGGCAAGGGTTGAGAGGTATGAGGTCTCTAAGGCACTGTTCAAGTGTCATCTGACAGAAGGGAACCCGCTGGGACCCCATGTACTCCGTATGATCGGGTACTTGGAGAATCTCGCCCGGCTAGGGTTCCCGGTCGGCCAAGAGTTGGCAACCGATCTCGTGTTGCAATCGTTGCCCGAGAGTTATGGATATTTCATCATGAACTATAACATGAACGAGATCGTGAAACCACTTCCAGATTTGCTCAATATGTTGAGGACAGCAGAACATAGCATCAACAAGGGTAAGGGAAAGGCCATTATGATGGTGCAGAAAGGAAAGGGCAAAAGGTTTGCCTCATCCTCCAAGGGCAAAGGCAAGTCAGTTGCCAAGTCCAAGGAGCCTGCCCTTAAGCCTGTTGGTGGCATTGCCAAAGGTGTGACTAAAGGTGAATGTCACTACTGCAGTCAGCCTGGACACTGGAGGAGGAACTGCCCAAAATATCTGGAGGACAAGAGGCTTGGAATAGTGATTCCACCACCACCAGGTATTTTTGTTGTAGATGTCAATTTAACTGTCTTTACATCATGGGTATTAGATACTGGATGTGGATCTCACATTTGTCGAAATGTGCAGTATCTAAAGAGAAGTAGAAGATTGGCTAAAGGGGAGATAGATCTGCGCGTTGGGAATGGAGCAAAAGTTGCTGCGTTGGCCGTGGGCGTGTGCGAGCTATCTCTGCCTTCAGGATTAGTTTTAGAATTAAATATTTGCTATTTTGTGCCTGCTATGAGCAGAAACATTATTTCTATTTCTTGTTTGGACAAGGATGGTTTTATTATTTCAATAAAGAACAATTGTTGTTCCTTTTATTTGAATAATATTCACTGTTTTAGTGCGCAATTATTTAATGGACTGTATGTCCTTGATCTAAGCAATCCTGTCTACAACATTAATACCAAGAGGATTAAAATAAATGATTTAAATCCTGCTTATTTATGGCAGTGTCGTTTAGGCCACATAAACGAGAAACGTGTATCTAGACTCCATAAGGATGGACTACTAGACTCATTTGATTTTGTATCATATAAGACATGTTAGGCTTGTTTATTGGGAAAAATGAAAAAGTCCCCTTTCAATAAGAAAGGTGAGAGGACTAGTGAGCAATTGGCGCTCATACATACTGATGTATGTGGGCCATTTTCCACGCCAGCCAGGGGTGGTTATGTCTACTTCATTACATTTACTGATGACTACAGTAGATATGGATTTGTGTACCTCATGAGGGCAAAATCCGAATCCTTTGAAGTGTTCAAAGAATTCAAGAATGAAGTAGAGAAGAAACTTGGCAAAAGTATCAAGGCTCTACGATCGGATCGTGGAGGAGAAAACTTGAGCCAAGAGTTTGACGACTATCTTAGAGAGTGTGGGATCGTGTCCCAACTCACTCCACCCGGAACGCCACAATGGAATTGCGTGTCAGAGAGGAGGAATTGAACCCTATTGGATATGGTTCGATCTATGATGTGTCAAATCCATCTTCCATTATCATTTTGGGGCCACGCTCTATTAAGTGCAGCTTTCACTATTAACCGTGTTCCATCTAAATCAGTCATGAAGACACCATATGAGATGTGGAGTGGGAGGCGTCCCACACTGTCGTTCATGAGGATTTGGGGCTGCGATGTCTATGTAAAACGTTTACAATCAGACAAGCTAGGGCCAAAATTGGATAAGTGTAAATTTGTGGGGTACCCTAAGGAAACTAAGGGTTACTACTTCTACAATCCAACCGAGAACAAAGTGTTTGTTTCTCGGACCGGTGTGTTTCTGGAAAGAGAATTTGTCTCTAAAGAAGAAAGTGGGGGACTATAGAACTTGAAGAGGTTCAAGAACCACAAATCACTGAACCGATTATGGAACATGAACAGGAACCACAAGCAGTTGTGGAGCAGCCTGTTCAGGTAACACAAGAGCTTCGTAGATCTAGTAGAGTGCGCCACGAACCCGAGAGGTATGGACTTCTCGTAACCGATTCCGGTGACACGATGCTCATAGATGATGAGCCTACTACCTATGAAGAGGCCATGAAAGGCCCAGACTCTCAGAAGTGGCTAGAAGCCATGAGATCCGAGATGGAATCCATGTATACCAAAAAAGTATGGACTTTGGTGGAACCACCCGAAGGGGCGCGGCCCATAGGGTGCAAGTGGGTCTTCAAGAAGAAGATCGACATGGATGGTAATGTGATTACCTATAAGGGCCGTTTGGTGGCTAAAGGATTCAGATAGATTCATGGTATAGACTATGATGAAACCTTTTCACCAGTCGCTATGACCAAATCCATCCGAATCCTACTTGCGATTGCAGCATACCACGACTATGAGATTTGGCAGATGGATGTTAAAACAGCATTCCTTTATGGGAATCTGCTCGAGGACGTGTATATGATACAGCCGGAGGGTTTTGAGGATCCAAATCAAGCCAAAAAAGTCGGTAAGCTGCAACGATCCATTTATGGAATGAAGCAAGCTTCAAGGAGTTGGAATCGACGTTTTAATGAAGTAGTCAAAGAGTTCGACTTCATCAGAAACGAAGATGCGTCTTGTGTCTACAAAAGGTTAGTGGGAGCTTTGTAGCTTTTCTGGTCTTGTATGTGGATGACATACTACTCATTGGAAACGACGTTCCCATGCTGCAATTTGTTAAAGATTGGTGACGTGATTTCTTAACGCGTATGCGCAAGTGCACGGTCAAGTAATATAGGGGTGGTATTTCAACCCCGAGTTATCGATCCCACGAGGACAGGCTTGAGATTATTTAATTAGTTATTTAATTTAGAGTACGGGGCAGGAGGAAAGATTTGATTGATTTCTAGAATTGAAATAACAGCTAAGCTAATATTTTTGGATTTTTATATTTAATAAATAAGTGTGGAGAAACTAGGCAATCTCTAAATCACCTAGGGTTGTAGACGATTTCCGGATTATCTGAGCAACACGTTAACTATATTCTAACTAAGCCGGGTAACAGCACTGACTATCTCCTATCGGTCTCAAGTAATTCTACTTCACGGTACACTACAATCTCCTATCGGTCTCTTGTGTCTACCGGTCCGTTCTAGTAGGCTAACGACATGCACGAAAACGGGTCCTGTCGGTCCACCGTTGCACGAACAGTCGAATTTCACCTACCGAATCTACCCACACTAGCCAATCCTAACACGTCTCTTCTCAGTCTCAGTGATACGGTATTGATGCTCATATCTCATCCTAGCTATTTAAAGTCACTGTCGTGCACTTCACTAGCCAACTAATGGTTCCGGTTAATTACTCCATCCCCATTAAGAACTAAGCATAGATTATGAACAATTGAATTAAAATATAGCTAACTTTAAGCATGACTCAACTAATGAACAAACCCTAGTTCTTGAACCCTAGTTTTATCTCCCAATCGTGTCACTCAATTAGGATTACTAACATAAACAAGAAACTAGAATTGATTCAAAAGAAGAAATCAAGAAATCATGAAGCAAAGATCAAATCCGGAAAAATCATCGTTTACATAAACCCTAGGCTCTCAAAGAGATGCCTAGCACAACGTCTAGCTAATACTAATAAACCAAACAAGACTTACTAGTTTCTCCATAGAAAGATTGAGAGAGAAGAAGAAGAAATCAAACTTAGAGCTTCAATGGAGGAGGAGTCCTCCTCTTTTGCGTGCCTCCTTCTCTTCTCCTTGCGTTGATGGCCTTCTTCTCCCTCACGTGTCTCTCCTTTTCTTTTGTTTTATGTCTCTTTTTATCTTCACTTAGGGTGCATTAATTAATAATCAAAGATCATTAATTAATAACCCTAATTCCTTGGCTTTTCCCGTGCGTTGCTAGGTCTGCTAGCAGATCGTGCGATCTGCTTTTGCTGATCGTGCGATCTGCTCTGATCCTACGATCTGCTACTTGGTCGTGCATTCCAGTGAGTTCTCTCCTAGCAGATCGTGCGATCTGCTACTTGATCCTAGGATCAACTTTTGATCCTACACTTCAAACTTTCTAAAATGACATTTTGACCCCATTTTTCCATCTTTGTCCTCTTTTCTTCCAATTTCTTTCTCTCCCAAGCTTCCGCATATGTTCCGAAGTTCGTTTTCCTCCTCCTCTTGATCCATGAGCTCCGTTTCCTGTCCAACACAACACGAAAACACCCCGTGCGATCAAAAGTGACAAAATAAATGTAAATAATGTGAAAAACGCCCGGATTAACAATTTATCCCTCAAAGCTACACTTATCCAATTTCCTCAAGTTCATAGTGTATTTATAATATATTCAACCCGGAAATTACACAAAACGGTACACAAACGCAGAAGAAATATAACTCTAATATAGAGTTATCAAATCCCCCCACACTACCTTTTTGCGCGTCCCGAGCAAAATCAAAAACATTTCTCACACTATGATTTTCAATCCACCGAATTGCATTTAACTTCACTAGCCATGTGACACAAACAACACACACACCCATGCAATCGACATGACTATACAATGCAACTCGATTATCAAACAATGCAAAAAATTGAAACAACACCAATTTTTCTTTTTTTTAGTTAGATATTGGGCAATCTCAAAAGGTAAACCGGCAAGTCATAAGGCTCTCATATTCCCTCGGAAGTTCTATAACTTTGGTGATCGGTAGAACTTGCGGCCAGTTTCGTTAGACAGAACGGGCACGAACACAAAATATGCTGCTTCCGCATACTCATCAAACGTATCCCTAGAACTTACCTTCCGAGCTATTTATCCACGGGTTAAATTGCTGACGGTTTAGGACGGGTAGGATAGGATATTTAGAAGCGTAGTCCTAGACGTCATGATCTAACTCACAAAACCCGATTCTCACACTCCCTCACCAAAACCCAAGGAACCACACCGAATCTCACTACTCCGGCCCTCATTCCCTCAATCTTGGTGCAACGCCGTTCTCGCGGCCACAAATGTGAAGAAGTGATCTCGAACAATAGCTAATCTCCCCGGTCTTCAATTTCAAGCTTGCTCCTTTATTCCCTTTCAATTTCAATTTCACTTTCTATTTTACTTTTTTTTTTCATTCCTTTTTTTTTATTTCCACATAATAACATTAAGCTCATGGAGCCGACAATACAATAGTAATATCCGAGGAGATCAAATATCAGAATTAGATAACATGGGGGTGGAATGTGTCAAATTAGTGATGTAATAACATAGATGTCGACACCCCCACACTTGATGCAAAGCAAATCACGAACCCAGTAGTCAATGTGTAAACGTGCTTTTCCAACCGATCCTCCTCATCACCTAAGATATAGAGAATATAAGTAAAGCATAAGCACGACCTCCTATAAGATCAACCAACCCCCACCCCATGACGTGCGGAAGAAATATCACGCACTACGGTACTCCACCTGTGATCGTGGTGTAAGGACACGACTCACCGCCACACCGAAGTGTGCTACCGTCTCTAACTCACCCTCACATCCCCTCAAAAGACGACATGTAAGAGAATCCACATAAGATGTATCAAATCAGCTCACCCTCATCAAACCTCCCTAACTCAACTCCCTCTATCATGACGCATAGGAAAGGACCATTCTAACAAGTGATGACAGTCACAATGAAAGGCTTCCTAGGCTAGAGGCTGTGAATAAAAGGGGTAAACGGATCAATAGGGGTAACTAGTGGACCTAGGCGATGGAGACGGGACGTGAGGCCCCCATAAACATTCACTCGCACAGCTGTTCCGTTGCCACTACGAGAAGGGTTGACGACTACCTAAGTGACGGTGGTGTAGCGCTAGTAGGATAACTAGTCTGAGAGGCAGCTACTCGCATTTCTAATGTGCATTAGCCCTATAAGTCCTCCTACTCCAGATTCTCGCGTCTACCTCACCTCAGATTTTCATACTCCTAAGGAATTCTATCATTAAGCCCTCTCCACATTCACTCTCTTCGATTGCCCTTTCTCAAAAGTTATCAATTTTATGATTTTTAATTTTTTTTTTTATTTTTAATTTTTTTATTTTTTTTAATATTTCCTAACTCTATATGCTTTTGGCCAACTCGATTAACCACACGTTTTGGGTAGGGGACTCAGTAATGTAAAAGTGCAGAACAGTGCAGAAAAAATTTGAACCTATCACAATACAACAATATATTAAAAACATTACACTAACCACACAATACTCACAACACTACACAACTACATGTAACAAGGCTATGCAAGGACCTACATGGCTAGCAAAATGTACACAGACCCCCCCACACTTAAGCGTTTCGTTGTCCTCAACGAATATAGATAAATAATAAGAGGACTCATCGCTTAAATGTGTTGGCGGTGGATCTACACTATTATGGCTCAAAATGTAGAAACAAGAGAGAAAGTTAAAGGTACCTGGGGTGCACGGACCTACATGGGCACCGTTGCCGCGAAACTGCAACAAGCAGGGGTCTTGTGGACCGTTGACAGTTTCCGGAAAAGTCTCACCTCGCGTCCGGATTCCGATGCGCCTACTCAACATTCTATCACACGCATCAAGAAGGAGAACCCGGAGCGTCTTATGTACCTGTGTCCCTGCACACTGATTGAAAGTATTAAAGCAACTCTCTCTCACCCCTCAAAATCAAATATGGAGAACTAAAAGCAAAAACAGAAACAAATTGCATCCTAATCCACATTGGGTTGCCTCCCAAGCAGCGCTTGTAATTTAAGGTCGACAGCCCGACCATGTTACCTCAACCTTCTAGGATAGTGGAGACAGTTTTATCCCTCCACTTCTTCTTCTTCCACCATCTCTTCTCGCTAGCTTCAAGTGCACCCCTGTGCTGTGCAGATGGCGGAGAGTTGTAGAAGCAGAATCTTTTCATCTTGCAATTTATCTTTTTTATCAGCTTCCACCAAGTACCACTGGGCTCATATGAATCTCTGGACATAAAATCATCCCAGTAATACCTCATCTGTGCCAGATGCTCTTCAAATGACCCATGCAATTCATCCACACCCCCACACTTGCTGACTTCCAACTCCTTGACTATGGCATATGGATGATCAATAGAATCGCCCATAGAACAAGATATTGGGAGTTGCTCGTCAAATTCTTCCCCATACGAATCCCCATACGGTAATTGTTCCAGCTCATCGCAGACTTGCGTGACATAAGATATGGAGAATACATCATTAATCGGAGTTGGGGTTTTTACCTCAATATCACTGAGCACAAGTGTGTCACCAGCTTCATCGTCGACACACCACATGCTTCCCATTTCGGTGTCTTCCCATTCATACCAAGGATGTGAGGGAACCTGCGGTCTTGGCTCGCAATACGGCAGATCTTCCATCTTCGGCACACAGGTCCACCCCAGTCTGAATCAGAGTCTGAGTTCTCATATATGGCAGAGTCCACCAATGGTTCCTGGACACTGCAGTCTTCGTTTAGCTCAGGTATCTCTTCTTCCACTTGTGGTGGGGATGATGAAGGTTCAATTTTTAGCTCACTGTCATATGGCACGGTTTCTTCTTGTGGCTCTTGAATGCTTGATTCCCCTGCTGTTGACAGTTTTTCTATTCGCTTCTTTATCCTCTCCAACATCTCCCTCACGTATTCCCTACCTGTGGCTGAATCCTCTTTTGGTAATTGTGCATCTATGGACAAAAATTTGGCGCAAAATTCCATGTCATTCATAATACTACGTCGTTCTGCCATATCCGCTGATGAGTCTTCCTGGTGCTGATGAAGCTGGGGGGCATGTACTTGACATGAGTCTCTACGGTCGTGCAAAATTCCGCATACGTAGCACCAAGTTATGCATGCGCCCTCGTCTTCATGGTTACCCCTGCAGTGGAAACAGTAGGGGGGACCCGGATAACAGTCTTCGCTCTGCATGCTTATATTGTCTCTTGCTTCCTGCGTTCCTGAGAAACAAACTCACAAGACACCCGTGAAGCACAGAGATATAGAATAAAAAAAATTAAAACTAAAAATAGTACTCTAAACTAACTCCTAACTAAATAATCTACCGCTGTCCCCGGCAACGGTGCCAAAAACTTGACGCGATTTCTTAACACGTATGCGCAAGTGCACGGTCAAGTAATATAGGGGTGGTATTTCAACCCCGAGTTATCGATCCCACGAGGACAGGCTTGAGATTATTTAATTAGTTATTTAATTTAGAGTACGGGGCAGGAGGAAAGATTTGATTGATTTCTAGAATTGAAATAACAGCTAAGCTAATATTTTTGGATTTTTATATTTAATAAATAAGTGTGGAGAAACTAGGCAATCTCTAGATCACCTAGGGTTGTAGACGATCTCCGGATTATCAGAGCAACACGTTAACTATATTCTAACTAAGCCGGGTAACAGCACTGACTATCTCCTATCGGTCTCAAGTCATTCTACTTCACGGTACACTACAATCTCCTATCGGTCTCTTGTGTCTACCGGTCCGTTCTAGTAGGCTAACGACATGCACGAAAACGGGTCCTGTCGGTCCACCGTTGCACGAACAGTCGAATTTCACCTACCGAATCTACCCACACTAGCCAATCCTAACATGTCTCTTCTCAGTCTCAGTGATACGGGATTGATGCTCATATCTCATCCTAGCTATTTAAAGTCACTGTCGTGCACTTCACTAGCCAACTAATGGTTCCGGTTAATTACTCCATCCCCATTAAGAACTAAGCATAGATTATGAACAATTGAATTAAAATATTGCTAACTTTAAGCATGACTCAACTAATGAACAAACCCTAGTTCTTGAACCCTAGTTTTATCTCCCAATCGTGTCACTCAATTAGGATTACTAACATAAACAAGAAACTAGAATTGATTCAAAAGAAGAAATCAAGAAATCATGAAGCAAAGATCAAATTCGGAAAAATCATCGTTTACATAAACCCTAGGCTCTCAAAGAGATGCCTAGCACAACGTCTAGCTAATAATAATAAACCAAACAGGACTTACTAGTTTCTCCATAGAAAGATTGAGAGAGAAGAAGAAGAAATCAAACTTAGAGCTTCAATGGAGGAGGAGTCCTCCTCTTTTGCGTGCCTCCTTCTCTTCTCCTTGCGTTGATGGCCTTCTTCTCCATCACGTGTCTCTCTTTTTCTTTTGTTTTATGTCTCTTTTTATCTTCACTTAGGGTGCATTAATTAATAATCAAAGATTATTAATTAATAACCCTAATTCCTTGGCTTTTCCCGTGCGTTGCTGGGTCTGCTAGCAGATCGTGCGATCTGCTTTTGCTGATCGAGCGATCTGCTCTGATCCTACGATCTGCTACTTGGTCGTGCATTCCAGTGAGTTCTCTCCTAGCAGATCGTGCGATCTGCTACTTGATCGTGCGATCTGCTACTTGATCCTAGGATTAACTTTTGATCCTACACTTCAAACTTTCTAAAATGACATTTTGACCCCCTTTTTCCATCTTTGTCCTCTTTTCTTCCAATTTCTTTCTCTCCCAAGCTTCCGCATATGTTCCGAAGTTCGTTTTCCTCCTCCTCTTGATCCATGAGCTCCGTTTCCTTTCCAACACAACACGAAAACACCCCGTGCGATCAAAAGTGACAAAATAAATGTAAATAATGTGAAAAACGCCCGGATTAACAATTTATCACTCAAAGCTACACTTATCCAATTTCCTCAAGTTCATAGTGTATTTCTAATATATTCAACCCGGAAATTACACAAAACGGTACACAAACGCAGAAGAAATATAACTCTAATATAGAGTTATCAATTGGCTATGGAAGTGTTTCTCAATGAAGGACTTAGGGGAAGCAGCCTATATACTCGGTATAAAGATCTATAGAGATAGATCTAAGAGACTGCTAGGCCAAAGTCAAAGTACATATATTGACAAGGTGTTGAAACGGTTCAACATGCAAGATTCCAAGAAGGGATTCTTGCCCATGTCACATTGAATCACTCTTTCGAAGAGTGGTTGTCCTTCCAATGAGATTGAGAAGGAACGCATGAGTAGAATTCCCTATGCCTCGGCCATAGGATCTATCATGTACGCCATGTTATGTACTTGACCAGATGTGTCATATGCCTTGAGTATGACAAGCAGATGTAGGGTTTTGATTCATGGATCGCGCAAACGGAAGCATAATCAAACAAACAACCATGCAAAACCCTCCAAGGATCACAAGTCTAGATGCATAACGATAGTGAAGGTAAGAAATCATAAACACACTTTTGGGTTCTCCTTGATGACTTCAAACGCGAATAGTGTCACGTTCTCTATAGTTGATCCACGCCTAGAGTTGTTCCTATATCTCCAATCTCCTTGGTGCTAGCCCGGAATGAGAGGAGGGTGAAGGAATCACGCAAAACGAGACAAAAGAAGGGGCTCGGCCCTTCTTTTGGCCGACGGGGACGAGGGCGGCGGCAAGGGGGGCGTCGGCCTCCTTTGTTGCTTGCTCTCTCTCCTTTGTTCTCTCCCACTTTTGTTATTTTCTCTCTAGAGCATAAGTTATGAGGAAGGAAGGAAGGAGGGTCCTTTATATAGTCCAACAACTCCTTGTTAACTACCTAAAGGACTTATTCTAGTCCTACTAGAATTCAATTTAGTCCCTTCCTTGCAAATTAGTCCCTACTAAGTTTGCAAGGGTTTGCAAAGTGATCCTTCTAATTAATTAATCCAATTAATTAATTCCCAAATCTAGTACAACTCTATATAGCGTGTGACCCCATAGGTTCTATCTAGTTGGTAGCAACTCTTTGCTAATATGGAGCGGTTTCTAGCAAAACATCCATTCTAGCCAACTAATAGAATAGTCATCTAGACAACCTTGTACAAGTAATTGTCTCATCCCTTTGCCTCCATGTCCGGATTGGACACGAGACATACAAGTCACACTCGTATATCCAATCCATAGTTTCTCGATCCATGGAATAGCCTTATTCGTGCAAATAACATCAATATCCCATATTGATTTATTTGAGTCTGGCCAGACATTCTATAAGCACTATCCTTCGAGTGGCCTAGGATATTTGCTCCCGTTATGTGGGAGGGGCAAATCCTCTCTACGTCCACTACGATCTCTAAGCTTGCTTCTCATTGTATCCAGTACACGCCTTTATAACTACCCAGTTACGGTGTAGCGTTTAACGCTACCAAGATCACAATGATCCACAACTAGAATATCTAGTGACCTCAAGTCTAAGGATGACAATACCATTGTACCCGAGAAGCACTTGTGACTCAACATAACATGTATGTAGCCTTCTCGGTGATGGGTCAATCCAGTGCAACATTCCGTAATGCACACCTATGTGTTGAATCCTGATATCTCTATATCAATCCAACCCCATACTAGTCTATAGATGATTGTCCCATTTAATCATTATACTTGACTAGGGATATTTAAGATAAACAACACGATTGTAAATCTAAGGACTTCATTATATTAAATATCCAATAAATAATAAATGAATTTTCTAGCCATATACAAATTCATACTAAACTAGATTGCCTCTAGGGCATCTATTCCAACAGCAGATACCAATCCAATCCGGGTGAGAGTCACTGGATTGCAGTCAAGAACATCCTAAAGTACTTGAGAAGAACTAAGGATGCCTTCTTGATATTTGGCGGTGAGGAAGAGTTGCGTGTAAGGGGTTACACTGATGCAAGCTTCCAAACCGACAAATATGACTTTAGATCACAGTCGGGATATGTGTTTTGCCTGAATGGAGCAGCGGTGAGCTGGAAGAGTTCCAAGCAAGAGACGGTGGCTGATTCTACAACAGAGGCTGAGTACATTGCTGCAAATGGCGCAGCAAAGGAAGCTGTTTGGATCAGAAAGTTTGTTTATGAACTTGGTGTGGTTCCTAGCATTAAGGATCCAGTTGAGTTGTACTGTGACAACACTCGAGCGATCGCGCAATCAAAGGAACCCAGATCGCACCAGAAATCCAAGCACATGCTCAGGATGTTTCATCTGGTTCGAGATATTATCGATAGAGGAGACGTTCGGATATGCAAGATTCCTACATATGAGAATCTGTCAGACCCGCTTACAAAGCTGCTTACGTAGTGGAAGCATGAAGGGCACACTAGGAGTATGGGCATACGAGATGCGCCAGATTTGCTCTAGTGCAAGTGGGAGACTGTTGAAATAGATTCCCTAGAGGCAATCTAGTTTAGTATGAATTTATTTGTGGCTAGAAATTCATTTATTATTTATTGGATATTTAATATAATGAAGTCCTTAGATTTACAATTGTGTTGTTTATCTTAAATATCCCTAGTCCAGTATAATGATTAATGGGACAATCATCAATAGACTAGTATGGGGTTGGATTGATATGGAGATATCATGATCCAACACATAGGTGTGCATTAAGGGTAATGACGCACTGGATTGACCCATCTCCGAGAAGGCTACATACAAGTTATGTTGAGTCA
The DNA here is from genome assembly GCA_023055425.1 of Linanthus parryae. Taxonomy (NCBI): domain Eukaryota; kingdom Viridiplantae; phylum Streptophyta; class Magnoliopsida; order Ericales; family Polemoniaceae; genus Linanthus; species Linanthus parryae. Next base: position 53,449,642 of record JALGPY010000005.1, read on the forward strand.
CAAGCGCTTCTCGCGGTGCAAAGGTATTGTCATCCGTAGACTTGAAGTCGCTAGATATTCCAGTTGTGGATTATTGTGATTTTGGTAGCGTTAAACGCTACACCGTAACTGGGTAGTTATAAAGGCGTGTACTGGATACAATAAGAAGAAAGCTTAGAGATCGTAGTGGACGTAGATATAATTTTTCCCTCCCACATAACGGGAACAAATATCCTAGGCCACTCGAGGGATAGTGCTTATAGAATGTCTGGCCAGACTCAAATAAATCAATATGGGATATTGATGTTATTTGCACGAATAAGGCTATTCCCATGGATCGAGAAACTGTGGATTGGATATACGAGTGTGACTTGTATGTCTCGTGTCCAATCCGGATATTGAGACAAAGGGATGACACAATTACTTGTACAAATGTTGTCAAGATGACTATTGTATTAGTTGGCTAGAATGGATGTTTTGCTAGAAACCGCTCCATATTAGCAAATTATTGCTACCAACTAGATAGAACCTATGGGGTCACACGCTATATATATTTGAACTAGATTTGGGAATTAATTAATTGGATTAATTAATTAGAAGGATCACTTTGCAAAACCTTGCAAACTTAGTAGGGACTAATTTGCAAGGAAGGGACTAAATTGAATTCTAGTAGGACTAGAATAAGTCCTTTAGGTGTTGGCAAGGATTTGTTGGACTATATAAAGGACCTTCCTTCCTTCCTTCCCACACTTATGATTCATTAGATCATAACTTGAGTGGGAGAGAACAAAAAGGAGAGAGAGCAAGCAAGCTAAGGAGCCGCCGCCCCCTAGCTCGCCGCCGCCCGTCCCCGTCGGCCACAAGGAGGCCGAACACCTCCTTGTTCGTATCGTTTTGCGTGATTTTTCTTCCTCTTCCTCTTTCCGGGCTAGCACCAAGGAGTGGGAGATCTAGAAATCAACTCTAGGCCTGGATCAACTATAGAGAACGTGAAACAATTCCCGTTTGAAGTCATCAAAGGAAAACCCTAAGGTGTGTTAATTGATTTCTTCCTTTACCATCGTTATGTCTCTTGACTTGTGATCCTTGGAGGGTTTTGCATGGTTAATTATTGTTTCCGTTGCGCATCCATGAATCAAAACCCTACACATATGTATCATGAAAAACAAGTTTAAGACACTTAAAAGTGAATAAATAATCACAATACTAAGAATCACAACCTGGATGAAAGAATTAACTAAGTTCTGTAAAAACTGTCAGCAGCTCAAGGCACATCTCAAGGCCTTGGAGCTCTGAACCTTATTCACAGATATTCAAAGTTAAACCCAGATAACTTTGATTCCTCCTGTTCTGATCATCTGCAATTGTGTTAGATATATAAATATTATAATCCATAAGTATATGCAGTAAATCCCTGATCTGTATAATCAGATATCCAATCTGCAACACAGGCTTGTTAGAACATATAGCAGAATAGAATAACTCTCAAGACTTTGAAGTTCAGTCAATATCTCAAGGCCTTGAAGTAACTAAGATGCTTTGCTTCTCATGTCTTAGTCTTTGTCTTTCATCACTCAAAACAATTACCAACCAAAACACATTCAAGGGTCTTTGACTCAACAATCTCCCCCTTGATGAAATACAAAACCTACAGTCTTGTATAGATTTTCCTGCCACTCATATTCAAAATTAGATAACCACAAAATGCAGATACAGTATAAAATAATGCCAAACACAACTGATTAAACCACAAAACAACTAGGCATTATTATTATTATTATTATTTCAAACACTGCAAACACAAAGAAGAACCACATATAAATTCTCCCCCTTTTTTACTTTCCTCAAATAAGGATGAAGAAATGTTGGATCATTACTCAGAGTCTGAAAATAAACTTAAAACAAAAATTTAGCTAAAAAGTCAAGGCCTTGAGAACAAAAAGAGAGTAGAGAAAGAGATAGAGGGTCAAGGCTTTGACAATCTCTGATCTTCACTTCTTCTTTGATGTCTGGCCTTTCTCTAAGCCTTCTTCAATTTCTTCTTCACTTGCAGCATCTTCAGCAGACTGATTACCTTCTTGTTCAGCTTCCACTTCAGCAACCACTTCTTGGATATCTCATCTACTTTCTTCTTAGCCTGTACTGAATCCACCTCTGTAGCTGCATCAACACATGTGTCTTCACCAGCATCTTCTTCATCAGTTTGTTCATACAAATCTTTTGAAGTTAGCACCACTGGAATTGGCTTCTTCTTTTTCTTCAGAAAATCTCCCAGCTTTTCTTCTGAATCCACGCTGGTGTCATGACTAGTAGCAGAAGGTATCTTCTCCAGATTCAAGCCTTTGATGACAACATCCAGCTTCCCATTCATAACATTCATCAAGCCCTGGAACTGGTTGAATTCAGTTGACAGGTCAAATAAACTTTGTCTGAGATCTTCAATCTCAATCTGGTGATCTTCTAACTTCTCAATCAACAAAGAGTAATCCTCATTGGCTTGTCCTTTCCCAGATGTAGTCCCCTTAGGCTTCACAAACTCCTTCTCAGCAAGTTCTTCCTCTGACAAATCTGAATAAAACTTCCAATGCCCTTTCCCAGTCTTAACTACTCCAATCCTCTAAAGTGCAGTCTCATCTTGATATCTTTTCTTAGTTGCAGCGCAACTTGCTTAGCCCTAGTTTTCTTCTCTGACGGTTTGGTCTTTTCTTGTCCTCCTTCAGTTGGTTTCTTCTGGATTTCCTTAGTTGATTTCCCCTTTTCCTCTTCACCAGTCTTTTTCTTTTCTCCCCCTTTCTTCTTATCTGACCTAGGTTGATCACCACCCTCTGTCTCTTGTTGTGGATCAACACTTGAGCCTTCATCTCCCTTCTCTGTTCTGGACTTCTTTGCATGAGGGGTATCCTCATGCAAACTTTGAGTGTTTTCTGAATCTGAATCAGAAATCACTATCTTCTCCTTTTTATTTGCTCTCTTCTTGGATCTGCCAGAGGGCTTTCCCTGTTGCTGAATTCTGGCTGATTTGCTCTCCATTTTGGGGTTTAGGGTTTTGAGAATAGAATGTGATTGAGAGGAATTGAGAGAGAGAAAAGATTCGCAGAAAATTGAGAGAGATGAGAAGAAAAAGCCCTGACTTTCAGCTTAAGTAGGTAGAAAAGGATGAGTCATAAAAGGACTCTGCTATATCAACATGCAAAATAGGATCTTGAAAATTATTTTTGGGATATTTTAGAAAATTCTCTGAGTAATTCAAATATTATACAGTTATCTAAAAAGATAAGATATAATATTTGATGATCCATTTTTTAAAAAAAAAAAATTACAGATATCATCAAGACCTGGAGAACAATCTCAAGGCCTTGAGATTTTCTGCAGATTGAGAAATTTCAAAACTTTGAGCTATACTTTCAAGGCTTCAAAAAGTATAATCTCAAGGCTTTGAGATTCCAGCACATAAGCACATATAAGTACTACTACTCCCCCTAAACCAATGCATCCTTGTTTAACATCCCCAATTCAAGCCTTAGAGATGAAAACCTATCATCTGGAAAATGTTTAGTGAAAATATCAGCAATCTGCAATGAAGTAGAGATAAAATTTAAAACAACGTCACCTTGTTCTGCATGATCTCTAAGGAAGTAATGTCTCACATCTATGTGCTTGGTCCTTGAGTGCTGAACTGGATTCTTAGAGATTGAAATAGCACTTGTGTTGTCACAATGAATAGGCACATTTCTGAAGTTATAGCCAAGATCTCTAAGTTGCTGAGCTATCCATAACACTTGTGAATAGCAAGCACCAGCTGCAATATATTCAACTTCTGCAGTTGATAATGCTACAGAATTTTGCATTTTGGAATGCCAACTGATCAATGAAGATCCAAGAAATTGACAACATCCAGAAGTACTTTTCCTGTCTACTTTATATCCTGCAAAATCTGCATCTGAATAGCCACTCAACATAAAATTAGATCTTCTTGGATACCAAAGCCCTAAGTCTCTGGTTCCATTCAAATATCTAAAAATTCTTTTGACTGCAGTTGAATGACTTTCCTTAGGATCTTCTTGAAATCTAGCACACATACAGACACTGAACATAATATCAGGTCTGCTAGCAGTTAAATACAATAGTGATCCAGTCATACGTCTGTATTCCTTTTGATTCACACTCTTACCATTTGAATCTTTTTCTAAAGAGAGTGATGAACTCATAGGGGTCCTAAGCACCTTGGACTGTGACATATTGTACTTATTCAATAAGTCCTTGGTATATTTTCCTTGATGCACAAAAAATCCTTTCTTCATTTGTAAGATATGAAGTCCAAGAAAGAAATTCAGTTCACCCATTAGGCTCATCTCAAACTCCCTGCACATCAGACTAGAAAACTCTTTTGAAAGAGCATCATTAGTAGCACCAAATAATATATCATCTACATAAATTTGAACTACTAACAGATCACTTTGATGGTGTTTAATGAAAAGAGTTTTGTCAACTAAGCCTCTTTTGAAATTGTTTTCAAGTAGAAATTTTGAAAGTCTGTCATACCAAGCCCTTCGAGCTTGTTTTAAACCATAAAGAGCTTTATCCAGTTTATAAGCATGATCAGGAAAATTTTCATCTTCAAAACCACGAGGTTGTGCTACAAAAACATCTTCTTGTAAATATCCATTCAGAAAAGCACATTTAACATCCATTTGATAAAGCTTTATGTGATTGTGAGATGCAAATGCAAGAAGTATTCTAATAGCTTCTAACCTGGAAATAGGACCAAAAGTCTCCTCATAATCTATACCTTCTTCCTGATTATATCCTTGAGCTACCAGTCTGGCTTTATTTCTTATCACTTTGCCATTCTCATCAAGCTTGTTTTTGAATACCCATCTGGTTCCAATAACTGATTTCTCTTTAGGTCTGGGGACCAGATTCCAAACCTTGTTCCTTTCAAACTCATTCAGCTCACTCTCCATTGCAATGATCCATTCTGCATCTTCTAGTGCTTCCTTGGTATTCTTAGGCTCAATCAAAGATACAAATGCACTAAAAGCACACAAGTTCTTTAACTGTCCTCTTGTCTGAGTTCCAGTTGATGGATCTGATATAATGTTATCAGCTGGATGGTTTGCAAGGTACTTAAACTTCTTTCTTGGTAACCAGGAGTATTCTCCTTCAAGTCTTTGAGTCCTTGAAACAGTAGAGGGAGCATCATAGAAAGTTTCAGCTTCTGTCTCAAGGCTTTGAGATTTTGGTTCAGCAGGAGGTTCAAGGCCTTGAGATTCTACTGATTGATTCTGCACATTAGTTTTGCCTTTGTCTTCTTTCACAGCATCATCATCTGATTCATGCTTGTTCAAATCTAGATCTGCAAAACTTTCACTCAGAGAATCCTTAGTACTTCCATCAAAAATTACATGAATGCTCTCTTCCACAATCTTGGTTTTTCTATTATAAACTTTATAAGCTTTGCTAGTTTGAGAATATCCAAGAAATACACCTTCATCACTTCTAGTATCAAACTTACCAAGATTGTCTCTACCATTATTATGCACAAAACAGATACAACCAAAGGGTTTGAAATAAGAAAGAGTAGGATTTCTACGTCTAAACAGTTCATAGGGGGTCTTTTTCAAAATAGGTCTAATCAAGCATCTATTCAGCACATAATTGGCAGTGTTAACAGCTTCTGCCCATAAAAAATTTGGCAAATTACTTTCAAGAAGTACGGTTCTGGACATATCCTCAAGTGTCCTATTTTTCCTTTCAACTACTCCATTTTGCTGTGGAGTTCTAGGTGCCGAAAAGTTGTGTGAAATGCCATGCTTTGCACAAAACAAATCAAAGTCAAGAAGATCAAACTCCCTACCATGATCACTTCTAATGGATGCAACAGGTAAATTTTTCAAAGTTTGAAGCTCTTTGCATAGTCTAGAAAATTCAGATAAAGCTTCAGTTTTGTCTCTAATAAACATCACCCAAGTAAATCTAGAATAATCATCAATTATAACAAGCATATACCTCTTACCTTTTGGGGTCTGAACTCTCATAGGACCACATAAGTCCATATGAAGCAATTCTAAGGGTCTAGAAGTACTTACAAGTTCTTTGGCTTGAATGAGCTTCTGGTCTGTTTATCTTGTACACATGCCTTGCAAACCTCATCATCTGATAATTTCTGTGATGGTAAACCTCTTACCAAGTCTTTTGAGATGAGTTTATTCAAAGTATGTATACTAATATGCCCAAGCTTTCTGTGCCAAAGCGTTGAATCTTCCTTCAAGGCCTTGAGGCATTTTAGCTTGTCACCTGCAACACTGTTAGTATTCATAGCATATAGATTATATGATCTAGGAGCAGTGAGTATGCAATCACCAGATTTCTCATCTTGCCCCACACATTTCTCCTTGTCAAATATAGCTTTATAACCTTTATCACATAACTGAGAGATACTAAGCAAATTATACTTAAGTCCATCTACCAAATAAACATCAGATATAGAATTTGTAGATCCATTACCAATACTACATATACCAATGATATTGCATTTTGCTTTGTCACCAAGTGTGATTGTTCCTCCAGATTTTTCTGTAAGTTCAGTGAAGAGAGACTTCTTTGCACTCATATGTCTGGAACATCCACTGTCTAATATCCATTTGTGATATTTCAAGGCCTTGGTGACATCCTGCAAAAACAAATCATTGCCTCAACAGCCTGTTAGACCAAGTGCAGAACTTTGAGTCATACTCAGAATCATCCATATTTGGTGGCCTAATTCCTTTTGGAACCCAAATCTGCCTAACATGTCCCTTAAGATGATAAGGATAAGTATTCCTCATAATATGAGGTTCTGATCTTCTGAAGGGACAAGTTAATCTGACATGACCAATTTTTCCACAGTAGTGACATTTTGGAGAATGTCTGCTACCAGATTTGACAAAAGTAGTTTGGCCTTTCTTTGGAAAATTTGGATTATAGCCAATCCCACTTTTATGCATTGATTTCAGACTTCCTCCAAGAATGAGATTCAGATTATGTTCTGAGCCTGTAAACTAGCTAGGACCTTCTTGGACTCTTGAAGTTTCTCAGTCAAAGAGCAGATCTGTTGTTCTAAATTCTCAGAATGAGTCTTTAGATCAGCATATCTTTCAGTTAAAAGAGTGTTTTGATCAACAACCTCTTTTATCTGTGCCTTCAAGGCTTTGAACCTGCTGTCCAAGACCTTGAAGTCCTTTTCCAGCTTTGTCTTAGAAACTTCAACAGTTTTGTTTGAAACAACTAGGTCCGGGTTTTCTTTTACCTGCTCATGAATCTTAATCTTTAAAGTAGAAATCTCATTTCTATAACTTGTAGGGTTTTGATTCATGGATGCGCAACGGAAACAATAATTAACCATGCAAAACCCTCCTAGGATCACAAGTCAAGAGACATAACGATGGTAAAGGAAGAAATCAATAACACACCTTAGGGTTCTCCTTTGATGACTTCAAACGCGAATAGTGTCACGTCTCTACGGTTGATCCACGCCTAGAGGTGAGATCTAGACCCTCCAATTCCCTTGTGCTAGCTAGGAAGAATGTAAGAGGAAGAAGAAATCGCCAACAATGGAGTGCCAAAGGTGGGGCGGATCCCTTTAGGCCGACGGGTAGGGGGCGGTCCCATAAAGGGGGTTCGGCCCTCTTTTTGGGACTTGCTCTCTCCTTGCTTTGTTCTCTCCTTACTTCTATCAAATAGATGTGTGGTGTGTGTAGAGAGAGAAAAATAAGCTAGGAGTGTTCTTTATATAGTCCAACAACTCCTTGTCCTACTACATAAAGAACCCCTCTCCTAATCCTACTCAAGTTCGGATTAGTCCCCTTTTGCAAAAATAGTCCTTCTCATGTCAGTACATGGATTAGTTCAATTTGCAAATTAATCCTAATCATGTCTCTACATGAATTAGGCCACCTTGGCATATCCTAATCATGTCTATACATGGATTAGTCCAACTTGCATATTAGTCCTACTAAGTTAGCAAGTTGTTACGATTTGGTCCTTCTAATTAATTAATCATATTAATTAATTAATTCCCAAGTCCAGTTCACCCCTATATGGCGTGTGACCCCATAGGTTCTATTTAGTTGGTAGTAACTATTTACTAATATGGAGCGGCCTCTAGCAAGATATCCATTCTAGCCAACAAATAGAATAGTCATCATGACAAACCTTGTGCAAGTAATTGTCTCATCCCTTTGTCCCAATATCCGGATTGGACACGAGACATACAAGTCACACTCGTATATCCAATCCATAGTTTCTCGATCGTGGGAATAGCCTTATTCGTGCAAATAACATCAATATCCCATATTGATTTATTTGAGTCTGGCCAGACATTTTATAAGCACTATCCCTCGAGTGGCCTAGGATATTTGCACCCGTTATGTGGGAGGGACAAATTCTATCTACGTCCACTACGATCTCTAAGCTTGCTTCTTATTGTATCCAGTACACGCCTTCATAACTACCCAGTTACGTTGTAGCGTTTGATGCTACCAAGATCACAATAATCCACAACTAGAATATCTAGTGACTTCAAGTCTAAGGATGACAATACCGTTGCACCGCGAGAAGCGCTTGTGACTTAACATAACGTGTATGTAGCCTTCTCGGAGATGGGTCAATCCAGTATGCCATTACTCCGAATGCATACCCATGTGTTGGATCATGATATCTCCATATCAATCCAACCCCATACTAGTCTATAGATGATTGTCCTATTAATCATTATAATCGACTAGGGATATTTAAGAATATAACACTTATATTCTAAGGACTTCATTCATGTTAACATATCTCCATATCGATAACATAATGAATCGTAAATCCATAAATGTCACAATTAATTGATTGCCTCTAGGTCACAATTCCAACATAACTTTCCTCATTTAAAAACATACTTTTGAGAATTTCAGGAAGTACATCAGAAGGACGAGCAAGTAAATTTTTTACCATATCTTCAATATGTATGTCTGATGAATTTTCCTCATCATGATTTGCCATGAAGCATAGGTTTGCTTGATCTTCTTCTGTGTCTGAGTCACTTGATGAATCAGAATTACTCCAAGAAGCCATCATGGCTTTCTTCCTTCTGTTGTCAGTGTCTTTCTTTTGAAAGTTCATGTTCTTCTTCTTTTGTGGACAGTCCCTTACTAAATGATCTGCATCACCACACTCAAAACAATTCATTACTTTAGTTTTATGTGACTGTGATGAAGATTTACCTTTGTAATCCTTGCTGCCTGATGGTCTTGATCTCTCTTTGTTTTAATCCCTGTTACCAGAGTTTATTTTCTTTTTGAGAATCCTGGCCAAGGCCTTGGAGATCAATGCTAAAGCCTCTTCATCATCAGGCTCATCCTCAGTCTCAAGGCTTTGAGACTTTTCACTGTCTTTTGCCTTAAGTGCTAGGTTCCTGATGTTTTCTCTCAAATAGCCTTCCACATCCTTCATAGACATTTCATGAGTGAGCAGCTTTCCTTGTAGATCATCTAGTTGAAGAATACTCAAGTCCTGAGTTTCCTCCATGGCTGTTGTCTTTGGCTCCCACTTGGCTTTTGACAAGCTTCGCAGAATCTTTCTGACTTTCTCTTCATTTGAGAACTTCTTTCCCAATGACTCCAGATTGTTTACCACATTAGTGAATCTTTTGAACATCTCCTTGATGGTCTCATCTGAATTCATCTTGAACAACTCATATTCCCTCAGAAGTATGTTGATTTTTGTCTACTTAACCTGGCTAGTTCCTTCATATGTCACCACCAGTTTATCCCATACTTCTTTTGCACTCTTTCAGTTTGACACTCTGTTGAACTCATCTGCATTAAGAGCATAGTATAGAAGATTCATAGCCTTGTAATTTTTTGATACCTTTTCCAGTTCAGTAACTGAAAGATTTTCCTCAGACTTGATAAATCTGACTCCATCAATTGTAGTGTAGTACTCATGAGGACCATTCTGAACTATTGACCATAGTTCCATGTCTTGATCTATGATGAACATCTTCATCAATGCCTTCCAGTGCATGAAGTTGTAACCACAGAACAATGGAGGTCTGTTGGCTGCCCTTCCTTGTGAGAATCCACCATCTCCTACATTACTCATAGTCACCAGATTGTTAGATCTAAAACAGTTACACAGGCTCTGATACCAATTGAAAGTGTGTAATGTAGAATAAATACAGGACCTAAATACTCTAGAATGGGGGGGGGGGTTGAATAGAGTATGAAAACTTTTTGCAAAACTCAAAGTTTAACAGAAAGACTTTGTGTGAAACTCAAATATCAAGGCCTTGAGATTTAAGCAAACTCTCTGAAACTTTCAAAGGCAAAATAGAAAGCTTCAAGGCCTTGAACTGTAAACAATTCTAAACAGCTTTTGAACCCTAGTTTGATCTGAGTTGTGTGAAGCAGATAATAATCAAACTGTAAAGTAAAGAACACAAAGCAATTTACAGAGTTCAGTCCCAATGGACCTAATCTCTACCTGAGGGATCTATTCCCATCAGGATTGGGCAAACACTTCTTATTACTCACACAGAAACAGCCCTAGATCTTCAAGCCTAAGTGATTTCCCTTACACCTATACAGCTTGTGGTTCCAAACCTATCTAGTTCCAGCTACTAACTGTTGAGCTAACAAGAACCTCTTGTTGTTCACTTGAACAACCAACCACTAGGTTAAGTGAGGTTTAAGATAATATAAAAATACACAGATAGAAGTACAAGTGAAGAACAGAGTATGAAGATAAGCTGTTGAAGCCTGGATGTGTTCTTCTGGAAATCTGGATTGATTTGATCTTCTGGAATATGGAATGAAGCTTGAATGATTGTGTGTTTGAATGAATGATCTCCACGAACTTTTCACACCTCTCTGAGTATTCTGCAAGCCTCTCTCTTCTTCAAAATTCAAACCAGTCTCTTTTATCCACAGCTGCAACTGATTGAGAGATTTTAGGGTCTCAGTTCCTACAAATCCTCTATCTGTTTTCAACTGAAATTCAAACAGCTTCAAGTGGATATCCGTTGGAGTTTGTTGAGATTTCTCCTGCATGTTTAACAACCCTGCAACAGCATTGAAACACAGCAACAACAAAATCCAGAAAGATAACAGTGCTATGGCTGTTTGGTTATCTTGTTTTTGATAAAACCGTTTAATAGATTAAAACAATAACCTGTATAACTTCTAGTACATATGTATCATGAAAAACAAGTTTAAGACACTTAGAAGTGAATAAATAATCACAATACTAAGAATCACAACCTGCAAGAAAGAATTAACTAAGTTCTGTAAAAACTGTCAGCAGCTCAAGGCACATCTCAAGGCCTTGGAGCTCTAAACCTTCTTCACAGATATTCAAAGTTAAACCCATATAACTTTGATTCTTCCTGTTCTGATCATCTGCAATTGTGTTAGATATATAAATAGTGTAATCCATAAGTATATGCAGTAAATCCCTGATCTGTATAATGAGATATCCAATCTACAACACAAACTTGTTAGAAAAAATAGCAGAATAGAATAACTCTCAAGCCTTTGAAGTTCAGTCAATATCTCAAGGCCTTGAAGTTACTGAGATGCTTTGCTGCTCATGTCTTAGTCTTTTCTTTCATCACTCGAAACAATTTCCAACCAAAAGACATTCAAGGGTCTTTGACTCAACAGACTAAGACAAGGACTGCTAGGCAATTACTATATATAACTAATTACTAATCTATCCAATACGCCTCCGCAAGATGGAGGGTTGTGACTGTTAACTCCGAATAGGAGTTAATATTTGGCATTGTTTACTACCGATTTGTGGGCATATTTCTAGATTTAGGCGTCTTTCCGAGTGATTTTGTGAGGTTTTTTGTGCAAGTTGAGTTTGTCGCGAGTAATTGATAATCGAGGCGTTTTTCGCATTATTTACATTTATTTTGTCACGTTTGACGCACGGGTTGTTTTCGTGTTGTGTTTGACAGGAAACGAAGCTCATGGATCAAGTGGAGAAGGAAAAAGAACTTTGGAACATATGCGAAAGCTCGGGAGAGAACGAAATCGCAGGAAAAGAGGATAAAGATGGTGAGAGGGGGTTATAATGTCTTTTTTAGAAGTTTGAGTAATGACACTTTTTAGCACCCCGGAGACAAAAGACTTAGAAAAAATCCACTGAAGAAATGCTTGGAAATCACTGGAATCGCGATCAGAGTGGTGGTCGCAGGATCAGAGAAGATCGCACGACCAAGAGTTGAGGTCGCACGATCAGGCAGCAAAGGTAGAGACACCATTCTTCAGGAGATTGCACGACCAGGGATTTCAAGTCGTGCGATTTAAAGTCACTACCAGTGCACTCACGATAATTAAGAGGGGTTTTAAGGTTTTTAATTAATAGTTGTTTGGCGATTAATTAATACAACCTATACCTAAACAAAGGGTACATACATGAGAAAGAAGAAGACGGAAGACATAGACGAAGCCATTGAAGGAGGATCTTCTACTCTTGAAGATTACTATGTTTGATTCATCTTCTCTCGCTTTTTTGAATGATTATGAACGGATTTGTTTTGCTAAACGATACTATGTCTAGCTAAACTTCTCTTTGCTAGATAATCTATGGAGAACTAGGATTTTTATTAGGATTTTCCAAATTATGACTTGATTCACGTTATTAGCTTAACTCTACGTCTATGTTTTGATTATTCATTGTGTTCTTGTTCTTATTTCTGTGTGCTTGGCTTGATCACCCGTTGCATGCTAGTTACCTCGTTAGTCGCACAATAGTAAACTAGTCCGGGTGTGTTAAGAACACAATTGACATTTTCGTAGTTCTTGGAGACCTAGAGGAGAAAAGAACTTGAGTAACCCAGTGTGCACTACAACAATTCTGACCTGTGCCGACCATTTTCTTATCGACAAGCAATTCTGTGTCGACAGTTATATGATTTATCTACTGAATTTGTGTTTGTCGATATAACGTGTCAATTCTGTCAACTTTTACAAATTTCAGGTTATAAAATTGTCAACAATTGGAAGCGCTAAATTTTCCCGCTCCCGATAATAAAATAGGTGACAAACATAATATCTAATGACTCACAAATTCGTCAAAAAATCAAAACACATTATTTTGGAGGGTAATGATAAATTATTCCCGCACTTCTAAAATGTTGGAGGGAATCAGAATAAACAATTAAACAAAACATTTACTCTCTCACACACATCACTCTCAACCCCCGTCTCTCAAACTCCCTCTGAAACCCTCTCTCATCACTCTCCCGTCTGTGTCAAACTCTCTCAATCTCAATCTCAATCTCAATCTCAACCGAAATCTCTCTCAAAATCGCGTGATTCTCTCTGAAAATCCTTCGATTAATCCCCTTCGTCACTCTCAATCTCATTATCTTCTCCATCGGGCGATCCCCTTCATCAGTTTGTGAACGTGGCTGTCTGGGTTTCTTTTGGGTCGATCCCCTTCATCAGGTATGATCTTCTCTCACTATTTCCTCTTGTTTTCCTTTCATTGCGTGTTCAATTTCATCTGGTTGATGAACTAGGGTTTCCTAGATGAGATCAACACAGTTTGAAAGGGGGAAATCGGGGGTTTTGCCAATTTAGGTTAATTTTGCGGATTTATGTTAATTACGAAGTGACTGCGGACATATTTGACCCAATTTTCAGATTGCATGTTCAGTTTATTTCAGTCTTCATGAACTAGGGTTTTCTGAAATTTCTTAAAAATTGGGGCTTTTATGTTTGTTTTGGAGATTAGACTGATCATTTTGTTTTCTGATTGATTTGGTCTGTGTTTGTTCAGGTTGCTGAGGTTTTTTGATGAGAAGCTCATTGCCCTGGACCCGATAAAGGTTCGTAGTTATTCTTGTACTTGTTTTGATGCATGTTTGGTGGAAAAATTTGCGGCTTTTGCTGTGTAAGGTTATGATATTTGTCAAAGTGAACTGACAAATTTTGGACTGAAACTGCTCATATATGTAAAGGGTTTGATTTGTGATATTGTGAAAGTGAACAATTAAACCGAATAGTCATAGCCGCATATACAACATTCTGCATAGTTGTATTGGTGTTATAGTTGTAGCTGTTTTTGTGTCTCTGTTAGACATTTGGAAAATCATAGGCCTCCTCTTGTCTGCAACGGATCGTGTTGCCTTTCAGCTTGTTGTATTAAATGTGCATGTGATACGTTTGTATTTGCGAGTTTTTTTTTTTCTGCTGTCCACTTCTGAAGTTGGGAAACTAGCGCGAGGATCATGAGATTTGTTTAATCTGTTGTGATACTCGAAAGAGGAGTTCTATATTTGACTGTATTTGGTAATTGATTGTTAGTAAATTTTTCAATATTGCTTCGATTTGTGGATCTTAAGCTGTGTTAAGGTTGAGCCTGTTATGAACGTTCTATCACGTGTTTTGGTTCGTCATTACTTAATTACAGTTCACGTTTGCTTCTTTTTAATACTCATTGGCCGTAGAGTATCTGTTTGTTATGCTAATTTGGACGCAGTTTAGTTTGTTTCCTTACGACATTCTGTTGTATCCACAATGTGTAATTACTGTATTCAGATTTAATGAGAGTATAAACAATGTTTTCTGCCCAATTTCTGTCGATTGTACTTGTATGTGTTAACTCTGTCGTTGATCTGGAATTAATGGATAAGTACTAATCGTCATGTAATACGGTTTGTCAGGTTATAGATATAGGTGAGCACAAGGAAGCGATTACTAGTGGATTTGGTGAAAGATCTTAATTCACAGGTGCTTATAAGGTTATTTGTCTCTTCATCTCGCATCAAAGGTAAATTTTCTCACCTACTCGCGGAAAAGTATGCGTTATTTTATACTGGTTTGTATGTTTTTTACAATGCTGTTTCATAGCTTCGTAATCCTAATCTGTTGTAGCAATTGATGACTCTGTATGGTACATTTGTGTGTCAATTTGCTTAACACCAACTGTCGTACAAAAACTTACGACGTATAAACTGCATATAGGTATTCATGGATCGAAGTTGGATTGGTTTAAATGATAAATGGTGTCAGGAATATGTTGATGGAGTGTCTGATTTTATTTCTGTTGCGAGTCGGCACACTGATGAAAGGAATAGAATACGCTGTCCGTGTTCTAGCTGCAATAATGTTTACTATTTACCGGTTAACGTTGTAAGAGGACATTTGCATGCAAATGGTATGCTTGTAGATTACAGAAAGTGGGTTTTTCATGGGGAAGATTACGGTTTACGTACGGTTGATGTGACTGATTCGAGGGATGTTGTAGACGACATTCCTGAGACACGTCTTGACGTTGAGGGTTTGATAGGGAACTTACAAGAGGGACTGCTTACTGGTAATCATGGGGATGCGATATCACCCGATGAACCAAATGCAGAAATCGGGGAGGGTGACAAATTTGTTAAGTTGTTAAGCGATGCTCAATGTGAGGCTTATCCGGGTTGTCAAAACTTCTCTAAGCTGTCCCTTATAATAAGGTTGCTACATATCAAGACGTTATGTAAATGGAGTAATAAATCGGTGAACATGGCATTGGATTTGATTAGAGAGTTAGTGCCTCCCGGTCACACTCTACCAAAATCCTTTTATGAAGCTAAAACTGTTTTACGAGAACTTGGTCTTGGCTATGTTAACATCCATGCATGTCCAAACAATTGCGCTTTGTATTGGAAAGAAAATGAAAAGTTGGATCACTGTCCGAATCCCGATTGTATGGAACCTAGATGGAAGGAAAGTAAGAATAAAAATGGAAGGAGAATTCCTCGAAAGGTTCTTAGGTATTTTCCTCTGAAACCCAGGCTTCAGAAACTATTCATGTCGAAAACTGTTGCCAAGGATATGCGATGGCACAAGGAGCAGCGTGTCCAAGACAGCAATGTCATTGGACACCCTGCTGATGCTAAGCAATGGCAAGATTTCGACAAAGAACATGAATGGTTTGCTGCAGATCCTCGTAATATTCGATTGGGATTAGCCAGTGATGGATTTAACCCTTTCAGTAATATGAGTAGCACATATAGTATGTGGCCTGTAGCTCTTATTGTTTACAATGTGGGTCCTACGCAAGTTATGAAAGATCCATTCATTATGATGTCGTTATTAATTCCTGGCCCTAAATCACCGGGAAATGACATCGATGTTTACTTGCGTCCATTAATTGATGATCTCAAAGAGTTTTGGGAACATGGGGTTGACACTTATGATGCTTATTCCGGTGAAACATTTAAGCTGCATGCTGCACTCATGTGGACAATTAACGACTTCCCTGCATATGGTATGTTGTCTGGATGGAGTACAAAAGGGAAACTAGCGTGTCCTCCGTGTAACAAAGAAACTCATCATATAAGATTAAAGCACAGTAAGAAACAGGCATATATGGGTCATCGTCGCTTCTTACCACTGAATCATCCTTGGCGTCGCAATAAAAGATTTAATGGCAAATCTGAGCATAAACCAAAGCCGAAGGAGTTATCGGGGGATGATGTTCTTGATCAGTTGAAGTTACTTCCTGCACATTTAAAGTTCGGAAAGACTTTAAATAAAAAGGGAAAGACTTCAACTAGTAAGAAGAGGAAGCGTAGTGAGCCCGAACTAAACTGGACCAAGAAAAGTATATTTTTTGAATTAAGTTATTGGCGGTCACATCAACTCAGACATAACTTGGATGTCATGCACGTAGAGAAAAATGTTTGTGAGAGCGTGGTTGGTACTTTGATGAATATTGACGGTAAAACGAAAGATCATCTTAATTCGCGTCTGGATTTGGAGGATCTGCGTATTAGGAAAGATCTACAGGTACAACCGGATGGTGTTATTCCTCCAGCACCCTATTGTCTGGATGCTGCTGGAAGGAAAAGCATGTGTGAGTGGTTAAAATCGATTAGATTTCCTGACGGCTATGCTTCGAATATATCTCGTTGTGTCAGTAGCAACGATAACAAGATAATTGGCATGAAAAGCCATGATTATCATGTACTGTTACAACGGTTGCTCCCCCTTGCTATACGTGGGAACTTGAGCAAACAAGTTTGCGAAGCATTAACTGAACTTAGTATGTTCTTTAAAGAGCTGTCTTCTAGAACTTTGACGGTCGAGTGCTTGGAGAGATTAGAAAGGGATATTGTGGTCATACTTTGTAAGTTGGAGTTGATATTTCCTCCTTCTTTCTGGGATGTTATGATTCACTTGCCAATCCACCTTCCTCGAGAGGCAATGTATGGGGGTCCAGTTCAATATCGCTGGATGTATCCCATTGAAAGGTAAATTTTATTCATAGGTTTGCGGTTTTTAAATTTTATAATCTGCCATCAACTTCATTTATGATCGATTCTCGTATGTATCTTTACCTGAACAGATTCCTTTACACACTCAAACAATATGTTAGAAATAAAGCTCGTCCCGAAGGTTCAATTGCCGAGGCCTACATCGACAATGAATGTCTAAATTTTTGTTCGATGTATCTCCACGGTGTTGAAACAAGATATAATCGGGAAGATAGAAACCAGGAAGCAGTTAATTATAGGAAAGGAAATACACTGTCTGTATTTTCTCGTCCTGCTCGGCCGTTGAATGCCTTGCAAAATGAAATGATGTCACCTGCAGAATATGATCAAGTCAGGTGGTTTGTTTTACACAACTGCGAAGAAATTGATCCGTATTTAGAGTAAGTATTTTTTCGGTACTTATATTCTTTTGAGAAAACATCAATATATTGTTAAAAAAAAATCAATCTATTGTTAAAAAAATTGACAATTGAATGTGGTCACAGTAAGCATCGTGAAGAAATCGAGTTCAGCGACTCCACTAGTGTGGAGCAAAGACATGAGAATGAGTTTGCAGGCTGGTTTAAGAACATTGTAAGACATCTTGCCTAATACCAATCGTTATTTTATGTTGGAATTTGTAGTGAATAGGTTCTGAAATGTTTTCTCCTTTACCCAGATGGTTCAAAAGCGCATAGACAAGTCTGCAGAGGCAACTGATGACTTGTATTCGCTTGCATGTGGTCCTGATAAACGCATTAACCGGTACACGGGATGTGTTGTTAATGGAATGAGGTTCCACACTGCTGCACGCGATGAAAATCGCGTGACACAGAACTCTGGAGTTCTTGTCCGAGCCGACCATAAGGGCAAAGAAATAGATTTTTATGGTGTTTTAACAGATATCATTGAGCTTAGTTATTTGGGTGGGAATCGTGTTTTTATCTTCAAGTGCAATTGGTATAATACAGGAGACTCGAAGACAGGGATTAAGAAAGATAAGTACTTCACAAGCGTTAACATAAGTCGTTCATGGTACAAAAAGGATCCTTATATACTAGCGTCGCAGGCTCAACAAGTATTCTATGTCCCTGATGTTATTCTCGGTAAAAACTACAGGATAGTTCAAAAAATACAACCTAGAAATTTGCATGACATACCAGAACTTGCTGAAGAAACGAGTAACCATCAGGGCAAAGACTTTAATGTTGACGATGCATATCAGCAACCATTTAATGCTGGAATTAATGATATGTTTGAAGTTGATGATGAAGTTGATATTAATGAAACCGTTGACGAAGATACAACGGACGATGACTATGAAAGTGACGAAGAACAGAGTTCTGGTGACGACGATTACCAAAGTTCGGGCGACTGCAGCGATGGTAGTCACCGATATGATGATGGTGATGCTGACGATGACGACGACGACGACGATACAGATTTGGGAGATGACAATTGATTTGATTTTTCATATATACTTGCCCTAGACTTCTCATGCTGAATTAATAATTTATGCTTCTTAGCTAGTTCATCATTTTTTTCATGATTAAAACATTCATGTCGTTATCTCAGTTTATTTCATACATTTGTCAGGGGGTTTGTGTTGATTTTGGAACTGCATACATATTTATACTTTGAGATGAATAATACGTTAACGTTGCTTGGACTGTTTGTACCCTTTTTATTTGTACTTGACTCTAGGCTATGGAGACGTTTGGAAAGGTACGTCGGTCGCTCCGGTTAACTCCATCCAAGTCCACCAACGGCATAAGTGGACTGGTGACTGCTCAAAGGAAGATTAAGGTGGAGGTAAGGCTCTTAATATTATAAAAGAAAAACATTTTTTCGAGACTCCTTTGTTTTATTTATTTTGATAATCGTGTTTTTTTAGTTGTTTAACTTGCAGTTAAGTACAACAGTTGTATTTAATTTTTGCGGTGTCGTCACTTATGGCTTTATTTTCCTGTACACAGAATGCAGGCCGGGCCAGTGGTACAAGGAAATGTTCTACAGTCACCAGTACCAGGTCACCGACTAGTATCCGAGAGGAGCCATCGAATCCCACTGACAGCGGAGTGTTGGGAGACAACATCATAGACTGCAACGCCAAGGGTATAAATTTCTAATTTCGTCGTTCACGTTTCATTTCTTCAATACTCGTAACTCTTAACGTAAGTTGTTGAGATAAAATTTTGCATTATTCTATAGGGTCTACGGGTGCACAATTGCAGAAAAAAGGTAACAACTCCGTTCGACTCCCACAAGGTTGGTTGGCTGCAAATGCCGATAAGCTTGGTATTGTTCTCTTTACTCCCTCATTTCTAATTAGACACATTCAGTTATGTTTGTTCGTCGATTCCTACTCTGATGTGCATTATGTTTACGCAGGATTGTCCTCCGGGAAAAACCAAAATATCAAGAAAAAGGCGCACAAGTCAGTTACCTCTCAAACCCAGCCGACAACCAAGGGAATGGAGCCCGACAATGCAGCTGTGACTCAGGGTGGCCCCGTTTCCCAATCAGCAAGTCAGTGCGTATCCACAAGAAGTACACCAATCACGACAAAAACCAGTGTTGCAGTGGAACGTGTTCTGAACCAGTCAAGTACTACTGTCGGATTGACACAAAGAAACCAGGTTGATAATGATGTTGTGGTACGTAGCTATTTAAGTTAGACGTAACAGAGCTAGTCAAAGTGAATTTTAACTGTCTGTGCTTATGTTTGTGTGTGTACACTGCATACAGAACATAGAATCTCAAAGCCGTATAAGGAGATCCCCTAGATTGACTCCCAACAGGAATATCACCACTCAAACAATTCAAGACCCTACTTCTGACCGAAGGGAACAGCGTAATCTGAATTCAACCGGTACCGTGGGAGTGGCTGACGGAAATGTATCTGAATGTAATGAGGTAGCAACAGAAGCAGTTTAATCGTGATGACATCGATGTTTTAATAACTTGTGTATGTTTATGATGTCACCAATTGCGGTTTACGTGATGGCACAGGATGTTCGCAAAAGGAAAGCTGTTCGACTCTCACCTCGTAGCCTGATTACTAGACTAGCTGCAACAGATGTGGTTGCTGATCCGGTCATAGGAGAAAGAACCTCTGTGGAGCGTAATTCAGTCAACCCCGGTAAAAAATTCACTTCATGTACCTGTAGACAATTCCTTGTGATTTAAAGCCACCGCGCTTTTAAATTAATTATTTGTACTTATTGTAATTAATGCAGGATCACAAACCAGGAAAAAGGCGCGGAAGAACTCTGCTGCAACTGCGCAAGTTGAAACTGAGGATGTCCATGACAGTGATGCGGTACTATTGGTGATATCCGTAACTAATTTTGGGTTCATTGGCATTCCATGCACTGTAATTAGCTTGTCAAACTCTGTGATGCAGGTTGCGACACTTGATGTAAGCGCCACGGATGTGGTTGCTGATTCTGGTATACGTGAAAGATCCTCCGTGGAGCGTAATGCAGTCAACCCCGGTACAAATATCTCTTACTAAACCTGTAGATAGATCGGTGTGTTATAAAGCCATCACAATTTCACTACTTCTAGTTATTGTAATAAATGCAGGATCGCAAAACAGTGGACAGGCTCGGAAGAACGTTGTTGCGAGTGCTCGATTGGAAACTGAAAATGTCCATGACAGTGATGAGGTACTAGTGATGATATCTGGGTTTTTTTTTTTTGCTTAATTGGCATTTGTATGCGCTTTAATTATGTTGTGGACCTCTGTGATATCGATGCAGTTTACGGTACATGAGGTTGGGACAGCAGATGTGGTTTCTAATTCTGTTAGACGAGAACAAAGCTATGTGGAGCGCAATGCAGTGAACCCCGGTAAATAAATTGCGTATTATACCTGTACATAAAATCTTGTATTATAAAGACACCACCATTTCAATCTACTTGTAATTGCTGTAATGTCTGCAGGATCACAATCCAGGAAAAAGCCTCGGAAGAACTCTGTTGCAACTGCTCAAGTGGAAAAGGACAATGTCCATGACAGTGATGCGGTTATATTGATGATATCCATACCTAAGTTGTGCTTAATTTCCAGTCCTTACACATTAATTAACTTGTGCAACTCTGTGATGCAGGTTACGACACATGCTGTTGCTGTAAGAAGATCTCATCGACTCACACCTACTAGGTTGGCGAAAAGAGCAAATCCAGCATCAACTCCCAGGACGAGTGGTCGGACCAACTCAAGGACACATGTCGAAATGGAAGAGCTAGATCTATCTGACAATGACATAGCTACTGTTGTAAGTACCAATACATCGGAGAATATATGTTTCTTCAGTCTCTTTAATTACACTATGTGGCGAACTATCTGTAACATAGAGTACTCATGTTGATTTTTTCTTGTAGGATGCGGTGCTTCATGATACACCGAGAAGGTCCATTCGACTGAATTCGACAAGGGAACAATCACCTCCAACTAACGAGGCAAATTCCGAGAGCAACTTCTGTGCTGAATGTATGTAACTTTAGTCGCATATTAAATACATGGACAAATTCGTTTATTCTTTTCATATTTCATTGCAAATTGGATGCTTGTTGTGTAAACATGGCATAAACTATTTGTTGCAGACCCGGAAAGAATTCGATCTCGACGAGGAGTGACTCGTGGACTGAAAGTTAGAAAGACCCTGAAAGATAAAGCTAAGATTCCTGTCAACATTCCTTTGGGGAAGCGCAGACCAGTGGGTGAAGGACATTTAGAGCTAACAGCCGAGGTTGGTGTTGCAGTTCGCATGTACGCGCCCGTTGAAGTACCGTCGTGGAGCGCTATGGAGCCTCATCAGAAGAAACCAATTTACGACCACCTGCAAGTGAGTTGGGTTATACGCGTTTCATTTTTCGTAAGCGTATGATCAATGAACTCAAATTTCATTTGCTATGCTATGTCTATTTAGGGGTTATTTGAGCTTGATTTCTCGAGGAAACATATTGTGCGTGCTATCAGTTCCATGTGCAGCAGATCATATAGTGACCACAGATACAAGCTGCATAAGCATTACAAAACTTTCCGCAGCCCAAGTGAAGCAAGGCGTCATCCTTCGCCACTTGTGAACCAGAATGATTGGAATACATTGTGTCTTTACTTTGAGTCTGAAGCCTGTAAGGTAAAAGAAATACAAGACTTTGTCGTACACAATTATTCATTTCTTCCAATTTTATTTTTCCGGAAAATACGTATATTTAATTTTGTTGGCGTCATATGGCAGAAAAAGAGTAGAAGGGGTACTGAGAACAGACGACATGTCAAGAATCTTCATACATCTGGTTCGAAGACTTTTGTACAGCGCTTGCATGAGATGGTAATGCTTTTAACTTCTCTGATTTTTACATTACCATAACTTTAATGCTTAAACTTGTATTCCACTAAGTGTTTCTGTAAGAATCGGCCCCCTTATCTTCCTACTCATTTACTATCTTGTATAGGAAAACCCGTCACTTATTGACAATTTCAAGACCACTCATTGCAAAAGTGGCACGAGCATCTGGATGTCGCGTGAGGCCCGTAATCTATATGTATGTTACACATTTCCTACGAAATTATTAATGTTTTGCCAGGAATTTCAAACTCAATCAACTGTTTTGAAATTGTTTTCAAATTACAGAATCAAATGATAGAAATGAGGGACAATGATGTGGATGGTGTCCTAACTGAAGAACAGATTACGGAGGAAGTGCTTGGAAAAAAGCGGGGTTTTGTAGCTGGCTACGGAGGCGGCGAGGTACCAAAATCTGCTTGGACTTACGAAGATGGGAGGTCTGAATATCTTGCAAGGGCTGAAGAAGCTGAAAAGCTGGCGGAAGCAGAACGAAAAAGGGCAGAAGCTGAACGTCGACGGGCAGAAGCTGAACGAAGAAGAGCAGAGGCTGCGGAGAAGCGTTCCGAAGCCCTGGAAAAGAGGATGAGCAATGTGGAGGCACTGATACTCAAGACTCTCCCCCTTCCAGAGGAATCTGAATCCGAGCCGGAATATGAGCCCGAATCTGAAGAGGAATTTGCAGAGGAATCTGAGCCCGAGTCCGTGTCGGAATCGGAGTCGGACACTTCAGACAGAGAATGAGGTAAGACACTTGGTACTTAAATTTGTATCTGAATAGAGTCGTAATATTATCCGATTTCTGTTCTTCAGTCATGCTTCGATTGCATTATTATGGTTAGTTAGGGAGAAGGTTTTTTAAATGCATGCTGTTACTGGCTTGAGCAACCTGCAATTAGTCGTCACTTGCCTGGGGTTTTGTTTCCATCTCACCTTTACCTAACTTTACTGAAATTACTATTGTAAAAAAGTGTCTGCTGTTTGATCACTAGTCACCTAGAATTGAGTATGTCCGTAACCTGTCTTCATTTGCCAGTTCCCATTCTTTGTATACGTATCCACTTATTAACAATTTATTAGTTTTGCTCTTTATGCATTTGAGGTTCTAACAAATACTTACATTGTCGTAGTAATTTGAACATTAAATAGAATTGTAGTACTATGCGTATGACTGGTTTTGAAGTTCACTACGATTCGGTTCCAATTTCCGTCGTTCAAGTAACTGGTGAATGGCAATGGGATTCCGTTTAATTGAATAGGATTTAAGGCATCTGCACGAGTGTTTAGTCACGGATTTCTAGAGTTTAGAGCTGATTACATTATGTGAAGTTCATTACACTCAGTCTTGGCACAATCTGTTAGGCGAATCTATAATTTGGTCCGGTTTTGCTGAGAAATTACATTTCATAATGTCACAAGTGTTTGCTGTGTGTAACTTGCAAAGGCATGTTGCTTTCGACTTAATTCAGCTATCAAACCCAAGTTTTCATCAATTCACAGATGTTGAATCCTTCCCTAATCGTAATCAAATTCTGTATTTGTTATACGCAGTCGTAGATTGCTGTTTAAAAAGCCCTTCATGCCGTCCAGAAACTGTTATTTTCAACGTTACCAAATCCTTCTCCATTCTTTGTCTAAATGCTTGAATATGTTTCTGAATTTAAATACTGTCATCAATAGCAGTGTGTTAAGGAATCAAGTGCACAAGTGACTTCATCTATGAATATTTGCTGCAGGGGTTTGTGAATGGATCGAGAACATTCGAGCTTTTTCGACGACCTGTTCGTGAATGGAGTGTATGTATGGTTCATGCCACGGAGTTTTGGAGCCACTAAGTCTGCTATGTATTTTATTTCTGTTAACTAGACTACGAACCGGAATCACTTGTGTATTTCTTGAACTCATGTCTCTCGAATCTGCTTCGACTGAATATTTTGAACTGTGTGTGATGTTAAGTTTTATGCTGCTGTTTTGGGCAATTTGTGAATGTTGCTGAATGCAACTACTGTTTATGTTAAGTTTTATGTTAACTGCCTATTTATGGCATCTTGTTTATTTGTGGACACCATGTTTGGATGGTGTTCAAAAGTGCTTTTTTTTTTATTAAGTTGTGATAAAGGTGACAAGCACGAATGTCACAAGAAAGATGAAGTGCCGTCAAACTTCTCTTCTACTGACTATTCTGGATGTCATCTATCTAAATAAACATGAAAATGTGTTTGTCGCCAGTTTTAAAGGTGACAAAAATACATAGTCAATAGAAACAAACTACCGACAGAAACATTTGTCAATGATTTCTCTTTCTGCAGACAAGCATGACGTTTGTCGCCCATCACTCTAACGACGGAGCTATTGTGACTACGGATCGACAAACCAATTTCTGTCGGTAGAATATCTGCCGACAAATTTAAGCTATCTACCGACAAATTTTGCTGTCAACGGAGGCAGTATTTGTTGTAGTGGTGGGTCGTTTCGGTTGGGATTGGCTAGGACTTATTGAAAACCATGGATCGACAAGACCCGGCGAGCGAGCCTAACGAGCCAACAAGAGCGGACGGTACACGGAGGTGGACCGAAAGGACCCGAAGTTCACCGTAATGTGAATTTATGTGAGATCGATAGAAGAGCGTGATGAGTGTGACCAGGTGTAATCATTCATAGCTAGAGTGTTTTAAGTGTAGTCCGGAAATCATTAACAACCTTAAGGACCCAACATTATCTATTTCTCTCCATAATTGTATTCACTACAATCATTCTTTTAAAATGAAAATCATATAAAAACAGTTAATTTAGTTTTTATTTTAAATTAAAATCACTTATTTTGAGGTGACGAACTCTCTAAATCAAATAAATTCCTCCCGGTTACTTAGGTATATTTTAATTAATTCTAACTTAGCTAATAATCGTCTATTTCCCTTGGGTTCGATAACTTGGAGTCTAAAAGACTCCACTCTACTACTTGACTGTACGCTTGCGTTTAAACGCGTTAGTAAATCTCGTCAAAAGCTCGTCTTGTTGCAAAAGGTTTTCATTAAACACCTGGGTTAGACTTTGATGAAACTTTTAGTCGTGTTATTCAACACTCCACAGTTATAATTTTTTTTGCCTTGGCAGCTACTTTCAACTGGCTTTTGCAACAATTACATGGAAACTTAAAAGAACATGTTTATATGTCTCAACCACAAGATTTAGTGACCCAAAATTTCCTCATTACATTTGCAAAATCAACAAGTTCATATATAGACTCAAACAAGCTCCAAGAGCTTGATTTGAGTGTTTCACATCACATTTGTTCTCTCTGGGTTTCATTACCTCAAGAGTTGACCCTTTACTGTTATCACACTCTGGTGTGAAATTGACTCTTCTGCTACTATATGTGGATGATGTTGTAGTTACTAGAAGTGACACTTCTTTCATTTCAACTTTGGTTCATCAACTGAATCAAAAGTTTAACATGAAAAATTTGGGTCCCTTGACTATTTTCTGGGTTTGCAAATCAAAAGAGATACCTTTGGCATTTTGATCCATCAAACCAAATATATTGAGGATTTGTTGTATAGATTCAACATGGCTTTTTGTAAGCCATGTCCTACTCCTTTTGGTGCTGGAATTAAATATCACACCACAGATGGAACCCCTCTCCAAGATGGCACCATATACAGACAACTTCTTGGTGCTTTACAGTACTTAACCTTTTCAAGGCCTGACATTTCTTTTGTTGTTAATCATCTCTGCCAGTTTATGCACTCTCCTTCTGACATTCATTTATCTGGTGCAAAAAGAATTCTCAAATACTTCCAGGGTATAAAACATCATGGACTTCATCATCAAATATGCCACCTTCCCATTCAGACCTTTTTAGATGCAGACTGGCTGGGAATCCCACGGACCGAAGGAGTACTTCTGGGTTTGTAATATTTATTGGGCCAATCCCAATTAAGTGGGCGTCAAAAAAACATATGTGGCACTGGCCTCTAATGAAGCAGAATACAGGGCATTAGCCACTACTACTGCTGAAATCAGTTGGATTAAATATCTCTTTAATGATCTCAAAATTAGAATTCCTTCCCAACCTTTGTTATGGTGTGACAATCAGTCTGCAATTGTAATGACTGCATATCCCATATTTCAAGCTCGTATGAAGCATGTAGAAGTGGCTACGGCGACAGCATGATGACGGCTATGGCCACGATAGGTACATGAACAAGAACAACGGATATGGCTACGGCGACAGCAACGATTAAGCCATTAAGGAGTGGGACCACAGTATGCATGACGGAGAAGTAAGGGATATGCATTAAAATCTTTTGTAGCTTATGACCCTTTCTACCTAAAAAAATGCTAACTTCTCTTAAATTCTACTGATGAGTAATAGTAATTGCGTCAATTTCACTGCGACCAAGTTTGTTGGTGTTTTTGTTTCAAAAGCTGTTTTTGTTTATAAAAACTAAATCGGA
The DNA here is from genome assembly GCA_023055425.1 of Linanthus parryae. Lineage (NCBI taxonomy): Eukaryota > Viridiplantae > Streptophyta > Magnoliopsida > Ericales > Polemoniaceae > Linanthus > Linanthus parryae. The sequence continues at coordinate 53,476,716 of JALGPY010000005.1, forward strand.
GAAGACCCATAGAAGTAAGAACAGAAGCAGAAAACCTCCCAGAACTTACCAGCAGATCCAAAAAATATGAGAAACAGGAAACTTGCAAATCAAACAAAAATGATTAGAAATTGATAGTACCTATTACTAGGATGAAAAACACAAGTTCGTGAAACAAATTGTTTAAGGTTGTTGGGTTACTTCAAATTTTGGAAACACGCGAATTCATGAAACACAAGTTCCTCTCCTAGTTATTTTTCTGGATTTGAGTTCAACATTCGTTAATGCTGGTTCGTTTTTTATTAGTGCGTTCGGATAGGGAGACTAGGGCAGCAAGCAAGGGACCGGGCCACTGTAGCAGGGTACCGACCCACTTATTTATATTAAAAATATAATTTTGTCCCAATATATTGTGTACTACATTTACACATCCGAGAACACTGCGACCCAATTGGGTTATTTGTTGATTTTCTGCACGTTTTAGACTAATTCTTTCGAAACAAAAATGTACTCAATCAATTCCCTCAATGTCGCCAGCCCTGGGGTTTCGCGAATATATCCTTTGTTACACAGGAGAATACAATGCCGCAGACAATTTTAACAGTAACGCCTCCGTTCCCTCTTTTCCTTCCCATTTTTGCTTTTACCACTATTCATTGGGTCACTTTGACCCGATGATTTGATTAACAAAATGGTACAAGAATTTAATAATCATTTCGAGGTATTGTAGAGTAAACTTTATGTTACAACACTACCGAAAAAATACTAAAAAATTGCATCATTTTGCGATCCAAATAATCGGGTACGGGTAAAAAAGTCCAAGTGGGAAGGAAGAGAGGGAACTGACTAGTGCTAGGTTTACAGAAGGACCCAGCTCTGTCTTGAAGTTGACAAAGATAAGACAGCGCTGGTTAGACAAAAATAACGGTAAAAGACATTTTGCACCCTTGTGTTTTGGATTATATACAAAAACAACTCTATTCTTTGGGGATATACAAAAACCACCCATGTCTCCGTTAGCATTTAACGGCGCACTAACGGATGTGTGAAAAGACAAAAATACCCTTCGAATCAAAGAAAATTACGCAACATAAATACCAATTTTTCTCCTTATCCTCTCATTCCTAACCCTAGATCTCTCTCCTTCTCTCTCTCATCACAATAACCCACCATCTCCAAAACAACCACCACTGCTGTCTCCCGAGCACCGCCGCCGCCTGAACCAGCACCACCGCCCCTCGTCGAACCCTACCATATCGTCCCCTTTCTCTAAACCTAGCCGCGACCGGCACCACTACCGCTTTTGCTTCTGGGCGATGAACCCAGATCCCGTCGCCGTTCCGCCGTCGTCTGCTTTTGGCGTCGTCGTTGGCCAAGACACCGGGGTCAATGGGGAGTACCATGGTCGATGAAGAGGATGGAGGGATCGAAGATCTGGGTTGTGGTCGGCAATCGGGAGTAATGGTGGGTGAATCAGAGAGAGGCAGAGATGGAGGAGGATTGGGCGATGTGAATGGTGATGGGAGGTTTAGGAGGTGATGATGCAAGTGTGAATGGAAATGGTTCGTTGGTTATGGCGAAAGGGGTGATTTGGAGAATGGTGGTCTGAGTACTGGGTGTTGTTGGTGAGTGCATTTTGTTGTTTGGTTCATGTCTAGTAATGAGGAAAAGAAGCTTGGTTGTATTGGTAGATAACTGATAGTGATGGTGTTGGATTAGTGTATTAATTAGGCAGATTGGTATTAGGTTTTACTAGCAAAACGGGCAAACGCAATGCGTGTGCAAACAAACATTCTTGTCGCGGAGGCTATGGAACGTCCTGGCCCCACGCGGAAGAAACCGGCTCAGCCGGTTATTGCCGGTAATTACGGTTTTACCCGCAAAAAAAAAATGGACCCCAGGGCGCCGCCATCAGAATTTTGGATAGAAATGTAAAGAAATGGATAAAACTGTAAAGATGGAGATAAAACTACAGATAGAAATAATTAAAAATGGACAGAAATGATTAGAATCGGATAAAACTTAAACAAACCAGATAGAAACGCAAACAACGCTCTACAACTAAGCTATTACAGCAGATTTGCAAGCACTGGAGGTTTAAAGGGAAGATACATGACTTGTGAAACATAAAAGTGGACAGAAGCACACCTTGCAACTGTCGTTTCACTTAAAAAAAATAACAATTATTGCGAAAAGTAACGCAAATGCAAGAACGATGATGCATGTGTGCGATATCCTTTGTCTCCTTAGCATTTCTTGATTTTCAGACCTCATTCGTCTTGTTGTTTCAATAATTCTGGACCATCGTTGCATTGTCTCCTCGCAAAAGCATGGCGGTTCTTCGTCCGCCCATACAAAGTAACTACATTGAGACCCCTGAGGCAGTGGGCACCGGTAGAAATCTCGACCTGAGTTCTTTGTGTTAGGACCAGCTCTTCTCATCACTCGTATCCTTCCACAGTTACAATACCTTGGTCCATACTCGGGGTTACGACGGTATTGGTTAGAGGAGGAGCTGAATGAGGTATGTGACATGGTGGTGATGAGAATTTGGGGATATTTGGAGGAGGAGAAGATGGTGGAGAGCAAATGGCAGGTGTGCTTGTGCAAGAGTAGTTGGGTGCATAAGTAGGAGAAGGGAAGGGTGGTTTGTTGTTGGACATAAATGTGGAGTAAAGGGTTCATAAATACAGGTTTGACTACAATGATACCAAAGTATATGCTGATTAACAAAGTAAAGGAATCAGTGAATGTGGTCACGAGTGGGAAACAGATTTGACCAAAATGTAGATAGAAATCCAAAACATACAGATACTATTTATGAACAGGTAGAATGTAATGTAGTTCACATGAACAAAAATAGTTAAGTTCATGGTTTTGAAACCACAACCACACAACTATTACAGCCACATAAAGAGTCACCACCCTCATTGTCAAACAAACATACATAAACAGGTAAAAATCCAAATCACACAGGCTTTATTTATGTCAAACAAACGAACATAAACAAAAAATGCAGATAACAATCCAAAACATACAGACTAGATTTAGAAACAGGTAGCATGCAATGTAGTTGACATGAACAAAAATAGAGTTTTTGGAACCTCAATCACACAACTATTACATCCCCAGAAAGATTCACCACCCTCATTGTCAACATTCTCAAACAAACAGACATAAGTTAAATTGTTTTCAAAACAACACCAAATCACATATTTCTCCTAGTCATGGACTACTCAAAAGTAACGATTCCTAAAGGCTGAATAGACCGTAGGTATGTCCATGTACTTTCTGGCAAATAAGTCCTCATTGTTTTCCTCATACTTGAATCTGTCCACAGCATCAAGAAGGTCCCGTCGGAGGTCGTTGAACTCGGAACGGCCAATTTCATTGGCGAGCCAGATTCTTATGTATTTTTCATTGATCTTTATCCTCCGAACAGGGTCTGGGATCAGCTCCCTCAGATTTGCCATGTAGAAGCACTCGTAAGCTCCACAGTCATGGCTGGAAAAAGGAAAGTAAGTAGCATTACAGAACAATTGGATAAAAATGTAAACAATATAGATTGAACTATTAGTATGAAGACATTACTTGTTATGTTGCCTTGGAATGTCAGGCTTTGTCCAAACAATCTCCCACTTTCTGATGTCATGAACAGATCTATATTCTGGCAGGGATATGCTGAAATTTGTGTGCATTTGTCCAAGCTTCTCACGAATGGCATCCGGTAGGTAAATGTACTTCGACATCGGATCAAGTATGTACACTTTTTGCTCAATAAAGTGCAATACCATGAGAAAGTAATGCGTGTCGTGGATGTTGAGGGGAATAGAAACCTGTACATAAGCCAAAGAACAAACCAAGTCAAAAATGCCCTTCTTATTGACACTTGGAGGACTAGGATGTAACGCTTACCATAGACATTGAGTTCATGTCCCCCATGTACATCGAATTTATCCCACCATTTGCATTCTTCTGACCCAATGGATGTGCATGAAAATGACCGCATTAAAGAAATGTAGTATTGATCAATCAACGACGAAATTAAGTTCAATGATTCCAGTGTTTTAATTACTTACAGCATACATGCATGGAAAGAACCATATCTTCTTTTCCTCATCAGTCCTAAATTTCTCTTGGAGGTGGAGGATGTGGGACATGCAGTCGATCATCTGCAGATTGAATGGATACAATTTTGGATAAAATTTTAAAACAATCAAACAGTTCTGTTAACGTTCTAATTTTACAACATAACATTCATTTTGAAAATAGAACATAAAGTAAAGATTATTTATTCATTTACCGTATCTCCTAAGAAGGTAGGAGCCTCCAGCTGCAATGAATAATCCCATGCTATACTAGCCACTCCATTTATATCAACAATGAGGTTACTGTAGAGAAAGGGTACGTTCCATTTAATAAACGATGAGCCATTCCATTTATAAATAAACAATGAGATTGATCAATCACAAACATTTTAATGTAGGGAAAGGGTACTCACTATTGAAATGGGGTCCGTAGTTCCGACTTCTCTTTCATGCCCTCAACAGCCTGACGGCTCATGTAGAAATGCAACCAGCACTCTTCTACTTCCGGCATGATTGGCAGCACAACATCAAACATGCCCTGCATTCGTACTCTCTCCGAGGTTCTCTTTGGGCCCTTTACTGTTTCCCTCTCCCCTCCTCTTCCTCTTCCTCTTCCTCTACCTCTCCCTCTCCCTCTCCCTCCTCTGTTCGATGGACTGACAGTATTCTTTCCGATGGGAGGAGCTGGCACCTTAGGTGATCCATGAGCAGGCCTGATGGGTGGGAAAACCCTTGGTGATGCATGACCAGGCATGGTGGGAGTTGAAGATACTTGTATTGGAGACTTGGGTGGAAGCTTATTGGATGCTGCCTGCAATAAGAAACATACGGATAGAAATCAAAACATGACAGTATGACACATTAGATGGATAGACATATAACTTATCAAATTGTTGCAAACCATTGATGTGTTCTCTTCTGAAACTTCTACAGGTTTGAATGGACTCGTAGCTGTGGTATCTACAGTACTGTGCTGTTGTGGCTCTTCTGGGTCAATTTCGGCGTTGCCTTCGGATTCTTGTTGTCTGCCCTCTCTTGAATTTCCATCATTTTGTTGTTCCTCCTCTACATGTTCTTCTTCCTCCTCTGCATACTGCATTTGCTTACCCAACCTCTTCTCTAGTACCCTCTGCACGGCCTGTTCGACAACGCTTCCTATTTGTTCATTGACCATTAACATGACCTCATCCCACTGCTCTTTTTTGCTGAAATCAGGTTTGAAATCATCTTTGTTGTGTGGTAGTGGAAGCAACTCCAGCTGCATTGTTCAAAAAACAGGGATATCAGATATGTATTTTCTGATAGAACTGTAAACCACATGGAGTAGATTGATATAGTAACAGGTCTTACTGTATTCATGTACTTTTGTACAAATTTCCATCTGGAATTCAGGTTGTCAGTGTCCCATAGCTTCAGTCTAAGCCTTGTCTCTGCATCTTCACATCCTTTAGGGTGTTTGTGGTGCTTTGGAACGAACTTCTCCAAGTACACCATCTGCACATGCAAAACAGATTTGTTATACATTTGGATAGATATTATAAACAGACAGATAGACAAGTAAAATGGACAGTTACCATTGGTATCAACAAGCAACCAGCCCCTCGGATTGCCTCCTTCAATTTCACCGGAGTGTGCTGAGCTTTAAGGAATTGGAGCCAAGTACCTGCCCAGTTAACATTTTCCAGACTCTCCAGATCCATGACATACTGAACCAGTGTGTTTCTGACTCCGATTCTTGTGTTGGGCATTCCAAAACATGCCAAAATGAACACCACTGCCCTCCTCTTCCACTCATCACTTAGTATCTTATTCTCTTCTTTCAGGAACCAGGGAAAGTAGTCAGTGACATTTGTGCATGCCTTAGTGAGGTCAAGCTCACGGGCCAACTTCTTCGAAATCACATCGGATTCCTCTTGTTCAAGAATTTCCCCTGTGGTACTCACCCCAAGCAACCAGCCAACTGTCTCATCCGTGATTCTGTACTCCTGACCATGGGCAGAGATAGATTGTGTGGCAGGGTCATAGGCATCGTATATGAAAGCATTGAAAGGTTCAGGTGTATACAAAATGTCCAAATGCCTTAGCCCCCCAGTCCTATCTTCTCAATCCATTCCTTCTGCTCATCAGTCATTCCATGGTAGAGATCGCAAATCTTTGGAAGGGACATGTAACTCTGCCACCTCTCTTTTTTCCCACCCTTCTTTTTATGTCCTTCTTTTGCCACAACTTCCCTCTCCTTCAACCTTTCTACCACTCTTGCCTTTTTTGAAACTCTCTTTGGCTTGGCCTGTAGGACACCTTGCTCCTCTAAAATTTCTCTTCTCGTCCTCTCTTGACCTGCTTCTTTAACGTATATGTCCCTTTGGTCCTCGGTCATGGAAAACCAGTCTTCCCTCATCTTGTCTGTAATGTCTTTTGTAATTGAATCAATACCCTCAACATTCTTGTAGTAGTCAATCCTCTCCATCCTTTAAGACAGTTTAAAACAAGTTCAGAGATAGAAAGATATGTCTGTAATTCAGATAGAAATCTAATAAATTCAAATAACACTGTCAAATAACAACTTAAAGCACAGAACTTAAAACAATCTAGGTTGTGGATAGAAGTGGAACTCACCGAAACCGGATGAATGCTCTAGTAGCTCCAGTAGATGATTCTTGCTGTGGTGCTGTTTCTCTTTGTGGCGCAGTTTCCTTTTGTGGTGCTTTTTCTTGTGGTGGTTCTATTGCCTCATTGTACTCAGCATCCTCAGGTTCCTTTTGTTTTGAAGTGGATCTTGGTTCCACCCTGTAGTCATCACCACTTTCTGTCTCAGTGGATGCTGCATCCTCTTGCATCTTTCTTTGAGCCTCTTCCACCCATTCTTGCTTTGCATACTCATCCATTACATTCCATTTCCGAATCATTGAATTTCTTTGACTCTTGTTCGGCTGTCCATCCTTCCTCAGTTTATAATTGTGTTTCCTACTTTGGCTGCACAAACAACTTCCTAGTAAAACTCATAGCACAATTGGACCAACCAAACAGGATACAAATGGTGGATAGAAATGTAGTATGCTCTGAGAAGACTATAGAGCTACAGTGTGCACAATTGGACCAACCAAACAGGATACAAATGATGGATATAAATGTAAACTTTTTAGTATGCTCTGAGAATATTATAGATCTACAGTATGCACAATTGGACCAACCAAACAGGATACATATGGTGGATAGAATTCTAAACGATCTAGACAATAATTCATAATTTGAAGACAGAAACTTTGAACGGATATGAAATAACTCACATGTACAGTTCCAGAGCAACCTCTTCAGTGTGGTCAATATCCTCATGTGGGCTTGGGTCTCTTTCCTTCCTCTTCTTCACGGTTTTCTTGGTTTCTTTCTATTGTATTACTACCCTGGTTGGTTTTGCTTGCTTTCTCTGTTTCCTCTTTGGTTTCACTTGTTCTTTGTTGAAGTCCAGCCTTCTCTTCAGTCTAGGGCTTTTGCGGCTACCTTCTTCGGTTTCAGTTTGGGATTTTGGGGCTGGGGTAGGGTTTTCTTTGTGAACTTCCTGTGGTTTCTCCACATTATCACCTTCTCCATCCCCTACATTCCCACCTTCTCCAGACCCTAAATTCGGCGGTAAATGGTCACCGGTGGGTTTCAATCCATCAAAAACACACAAAGCAAGTTCAGAAGTTGGAATACCTGTGGCTAGTGCACCGGTTGTGTCCTGAGTTTCATTAATTTGATCCACTGGTTTTTGAGTCTCTTCAGTTTCTTCCACGCCTTGGATGATGTCTTCCTGCTCTTTGTTGTTATCTGGTACTCCGATTGTCTCTTCGATTTCTTCAGTTTCTACAGCGCTTGAAGTATTTAAAGTCGGATTTGCAGTTAGATCTGGGTTTTCATCTTTACTCTCCGGTATGGAGGTCTCCGGAGTTGCATCGATTTCCTCTTCATTTTGGGCTTCGGTGGTCGCCGGAGGAACCTCTGTAGTTTCAGAGACATGCCCACTTTCTTCAACATCCATTGTAATGGATTTGTTCACTTCATCACAAATATCCATTGTGATTTTTGAAGGAGAAACGGATTCATCAATGGGATCCATTGTGAAATTGCAGAAGATGAAGTAGAGAAGATGAGAGTTTGGATGAGAGAGAGAAGTATGTGGCGGTTGCAGAAGTTGAAGAGAGAGTTTGAGAGTTTGATGTGAGAGATTCAAATCAAAAATTTGAATTGAATTGAATAGTTGAGATGATGACTAAATTGGGAACCCAACTGCCATCAATGGTGGAGGTAGGTTTCACTAGCAGTTACTTTTTTGCAGCAGACGAGACATGTCATGGAGAAAGACAATTATACCCCCAATCCAGTTGCTTTGTATTTTTATCCGAGACAGTTATCGGATTTGTATGCTTTACATTTTTATCCAGAAGGGTTTAGGGTTTAGGGTTTTGGGTTTAGGGTTAAAAATGTCTAATACGCTTAATCTGCATTCTATCTGTTTTGTGTTTCTATCCATAAAGTCACAATGTCTGTCAGAACAGAATTCAATGTTTCATATGTATTTTTTCTTCATTATTTACTGGAGAGCATTAATTTGGGCGTGCTAATGATAACTATCAGGCCTTGAGCCGCAACATTAAAGATTTATGTTGTTTCCAATGCTAATGTAATTTCCAATGATAATAATCATCCAACTCTTTGCATTCTGAATTATCAGTTTGAACTGAACAAACAACTCTCATTTTGAACTACAACTCTCTGCATTCTCCTCCAAAACAATGGAGGAAAATAGTGTTGTGTTTGGGTTACATGTTCCTGCAGATAATAGCTCTTACTTTCCAGAAAACTGTGGCAACTTTCCAGATGGTATTTCAAACAACGTGGAAGCAGAGGTGAATGCATCTCCTAAGAGGAAGTTTGATCTCAATGAGCCTCCTCCCACTGATGATGACGCAGATTTCTCCAATGTCATACACGATAATGACATAGTGAACGGTAAGATATATTATTGGATGTTTTTTTATTAAGAGTATGATGTAGTGCACTAGTTACTTAAAAATGTGCTTCTTGTTTCAGAGGGATCACTCTCCGAAGAACAAATCATGGAGAAGAGGTTCAATAGTGAAGAGTAGGCGTACGATTGGTACCTTTTGTATGCATTTGTAAATGGATTCGGCATTCGGAGGGATAACCATAGGTGTTTCGACAAATACGGACAACAAATCAAGTCAAGAATCTTCGTATGTGCCCGACAAGGCCATCGATTAAAGAAGTGCTACTTAAGGCCTGAGAGGAAGAGAGAGCATAAGGATGACACTAGATGTGACTGTCCAGCACGAATTCGTATTGCTCGATCTACCCCGAACGAACAGTTTCGTGTAAAGCAAGTCACTTCTGAGCACTCGCATCCCCTAGCGGACCCCAAAGTAACACACAAGCTTTGGTGTCATAGGAAGGTCAGTCAACATGATTTGGAACACGTTATTTCACTAAGGGAAGTTGGTATAAGAACTTGTGAAGCATTCCAATTAATGGTCTCACAAGCCGGTGGTTACGCCAAAGTTGGTTACACTGTCAAAGACCTGTACAACAAGTTAGAGTCATTGAGAAAGGCTTACTCTAACTCTGGAGATGGGCAGCTGGCCTTGCAATACATTGACACCCTTGAGCATACCCACGGGGGTGTATTCAAAAGTTATTGTTTGAAATACTGTCATTTTGTTTGTTGTTATTTTCTATTTGCCTTAGATTCCTATCTGATATATCAAATTACTATACTGTTTCATGTTGATTTATAGATTCTATCCAGATTCCTGAAACAAATATCTTTGCTTTTCAGTTTCCAGTTGGGTGAAAATCAACAGTTACAAAGCATTTTCTGGCGTGACGAGAGATGCAAACGAGATTATGTAAGGTTTGGAGATGTTTTGGTGCTTGACTCCACCTACAAAACCAACATGTACCTAAAGCCTCTTGTCATACTCTCCGGTGTTAACAATCACTTTCAGACGTGCGTTTTCGCAGTTGCAGTTCTACAAGATGAGACCACGGAATCGTACAAATGGGTATTAAATTGCTTCCTAGAAGCAATGGATAACAAGGTACCCATATCGGTCATAACCAATGGAGACTTGGCAATGAAAGCCGCTATTGCGGAAGTTCTTCCACTAGCGAAGCATCGTTTGTGTGCATGGCATCTATGTCGCAATGCCGAAGGAACCCTAAAGTTGGGGTCAGAATTTATGAAGGACTTTCGAAAATGCTTGAGCAAGAGATCCGATGTTAACCAATGGAACGGTGATTGGCAATACATGGTAGACAAGTGGGGTATTGCGAACAAGCGGTGGGTAACGGGTGCCTACATGACGCGCAACTTATGGGCAGAGGCTTTTCTCAAGGAATTTTTTTTCGCCGGTCAGACAACTACACAAAGGTGTGAGAGTATCAACAAATTTTTCAAACAATATTTGAACTGCATGAACAATCTCCTCGATCTTATTAAGGGAATCATGCGGGGTATCGAGAAGCTTCGTGAGAACGAGCGAGGCCAACATTGTACTTCAGACCAATCACTTCCTGTCCTAACAAGCCAATTTAAGCTACTTGAAGAGCATGCGGCCATGTTCTACACTAGGGCTGTGTTTGCGAAGTTCAGGGAGCAAGCCAGGAAGGCAAGTCAATACAAAGCTATTGGTGTTGAAGAAATACCTGAATATGACATGGATGCAATCTATGTCACAAGGGAGAAGGAAAGGGCATCTCTAGTAAGTTCACATGATACACTATCTCTTATGACTGCTTTAAACTGTTATCTGTTATATTTAGGTATCAATCTAGTTTGTCAATTGAAATATCTCATGTCCTTATTTTACAGCACAGTTCTTTCCAGTACTTTCATTCTTATCTATATGTTCATAACTTCTATCTAACCTGTCAAATAAAATATCTGAAAGCTTTGATCTTTTTCCTGGCAGCACACCGTTTTCTGTCAACGTGATAATAACATGCTCTACTGTTCCTGCAAGAGGTTTGAGTCATCACATATGGTTTGTGGCCACATTATTTTTGTGATCTTTCATAAAGGAGTACAATTCATTTCGGAAAACTTGTTATCGAAACGATGGCAGAAGACGGATAGTGACTTCTACAAGAATGATCCAGCCATGCAGGAGCCAAAAATAAGACGGTGTGACGATCCAAAAACCCAGGCATTTCGTCGGGGTTGCATGAAGGGACGAATGGAGATGATTAGTGACATGGGTGGAACATCACAAGAGACTTACGACTATTGGCAAAAACATGTTGACTTGATGATACAGGGTCTCAAGGACATTATTTTGAAGCAAGAAAATGGTGAAGAGCCCGTGGTTAATGTCAACTCACAAGAGTACGCCCACGTAATTCCTCCATCCAAAGGTGATACAAAACCAAAAGGGAGCTCCAAAAATGTTCGAAATAAGTGCGGGAGATGCCAAGAATACGGACACAATCGAACTACATGCCCGAATCCTCCAGTTGGTGTTTCCGGTCAAGATGTCGGCCAATCTCAATCGCAAGCGTCGCAACAAACTATGATTTCCAACTACGAATACAACTGGTCCGAGGGAATGGGTGACCAAAACTCTTCAAGACGTGTTGGGAATGACTGGACTGATTTATTCTAGGGATTACATTAACTGTGTGAATGTTTTAGTTAAGTACCTTGACATTTTTATCCGTTATTTGACCTTTTTTGTCTGATCATTTACTGTGTTATCCGGTTCTTTGCGTTTTTATCCACTGATGTGAATTCAAGAAAATGCTGCATCAGTTTCTTTGCAGTTTTATCCAAATCTGCGCGTTTTTATCCACTGGGGGTGGTGACCTGCTAGAACCGGTCACCACCCCATGATTTTCCGTGTTTTTTGTCCGGTAGTGGGGGGGGGGGGGCCAACCGCAAAAAAAATTGCAGGCAAGCCCCTGGGACGCATACTAGACAGACCCCATTCTTGTAATATAGTCTTAGTGTTGGAATGGTAATATTGAAAATAGGAACATGTTATCGACACACGAAAATTGATAGCTATGTCATAACCATATTCATTATTTACATCTATGAAGTTGACATGATCGCCTCTTTGAAGACACATTATCAGAGTACCAGCCCGCATGTCTCCTAACTCTATCTTTCATCACAATCTTAGTTGTATTCTTGAAAGTACCTCTTGACAATGCACCGTATAGATGCCCATGGCTGAGGAGCACGAATCCATCTCCCATCAAATTACCTGATGTCATTGTAATAAGGTCCTTGTCGTACTTCTAAAGCAACTCGATCAGGTCCTTTATAAGCCACTGATCATTTGTCCTGTGATCATGTGATTAGAACATAAGAAAACACAGATAGATACCTTGGGGTTAGGATGTTGGTGGAGAGTATCTTGGTTGTGTTAGTATGTTGGAAGAGTGGTCTGGATAACCTGTTTCGCTCACGTATATCAGAGATAATATGCACTTCGTTCCTACATGCAGTATTCAGAAAAATGTAATAATGTGATGGTATCATTAACAAACGTTGAAGCATGGAATGATCGCATTTTAAGTTTAGCCCCAAAAAAGGGCAAACTGAGCAACAACATGAGCAAAGAAAATAAAAATGAATGCAGCAATTTTGACTACAATATAAGTACCTGAAGACCCAAGGGTATTAGAGCACAGTTCCAGTAGCGACAAACTCTTATGGAGGTCAACACAGCGGTTGTACCAGGGGAGTGTTGTTCTGTTGAGGATATAGTAGGAGACGAAGAACTTGCTAAAATAATGGGGTGATTGTATAGGCTATGGAGCTGCTACTTCGTTGATTTTGTAGGCTACGATGATACTTCGTTGTAAGAATGGAAAGCTGAAGAAACAAAAAACATAACGAATATTGTGCATCAAGCAAAATTATTAATTCAATATACAGCATGCAATTGAAACAACTATCGACCGACTCGTCTGGAAATAAGATTTAACACATGGTCAAGTGACAATGGACAACCCGAAGCAACTATGTGAACATAAGAAGATTGGAGTGGAAAGCTGCATAGCAAGAATGATAATAAGATGCATTATGTGACAGAGACGAGGAAAAGACAAGGGAAATTTGCAACATTGAAGACAAATGCATATGTTTTTCAAAATATCCATAAAATGGAGCACCTAAGCATAGGGGCCTTTCAGACGAAGCTTTTTTCTCCAGGAGAGTAATAAAGAAATGAGAAGTGAGTCGCACATACATATTCATATTAGGGAAAAATAGAATTGAAATTTTAAATTGGTTTGAGAAAATGAGGTGAATACCTTGAGTCAATTCCGCGAAGTGAAATCAAAATTGAGCCTGAGAGTGAAGAGGGGAAATTGAATATAGCAATAACCAAAAAAATCAAAGTTCGACGAAATTGACAAACAACATAATAAGAAACTGGATAAAGAAAATGAATACAGAAAAGGACCACTGGAGTGTCGCCGTATTCATAAAATTGAACCTGATATGAGGAGTGGAAATTGGAAAAAAGATCGGAAAAAATCGCATAAAGAATGGAATTGATTACCCGAACAACCGAAATTTGCAATCACCCACCGTACTTGACAGAAAATATCAACTTTGGCGGCCACCAGCTCATCCCCTTCAACTCTTCTTCTGACGACCTAGCAGGCAACAACAGCGCCAAATCAGCAGTTGCGCTGTGTGCGCAGAAGCCGAGCCAAAAACTCAACGGAAAACTGAAGGTGAACCGGCGATTTTGCCCTCTGCTCTCGTCCGTCCCTCTTTCGCAGCGACACGGCGATTTCACTCCAGCCGGCCCAGACCCGACAAACCATCACCGCCGTTTCCTTCTCCGCTTCGTTTCTTCTTCGATCAGTAAAAACACCAAGACCCCCTCTTCCAAATTGAGCCTGAAAGGCGGAGGGCGAAATTGAAAAAAAAAATTGAAACAAATCACAGAGAGAATTGAAATGATTACCAAAAACAACCCAAGTTCGGTCGGTGACAACAAACTGCGAGAGATGTTGAACAAAAAGAGGAACTGGAGGTGAAGAACTGCGATAGAGTTGATTGTACTCATAGCGTATTCTGTTGGAGAGAAATCTGCTCATCGCGAGTTCGGTTTGAGCGAAATCGGCAGAGAGAATTTGTGTGTGAGAAACATGGAGAAGATCATTTGGGTTAGGACGGTTGTATGTTTACCATAGAGTTATGTGTAAACTTAAAGGGTGGAAGAGTCAGGCTTTAAGCTTTGCAGGGAGGGAAGTTCTTATAAAGGCTATAGCACAAGCTATCCCCTCTTACGCAATGTCTATAGTTTTATTGCCAAAGTACTTGTGTAAGAAACTGACTTCCCTCATAAGGAGGTTTTGGTGGAGTGGCCAAACTGAAAAACAGAAACTTTGTTGGGTCTCATGGGATAAGCTGGTAAAGCCAAAAGGTGAAGGAGGTATAGGATTTAGGGATTTAAGGGCTTTTAATTTGGCTCTCCTAGCTAAATCTGCTTGGAGGATCATGAGGAACACTGATTCTCTGTGTGCAAAAATCCTAAAGGCCAGGTACTACCCCAACTCCTCATTCTGGGAAGCTAAGAACAAGAAGGCAAGCTCAAGCTCTTGGAAAGCTATCTTGGCAAGTAGACATATTCTGAAGCAGGATGCAGTGTGGCAGGTGGGGGATGGGAAATCTATTGATGTCTTCAAAGATAATTGGATTTTTAATGGAGCTGCTAGGAAACCTATCAGAGAAGATCATATGCTGGAAGTGGACCTTAAAGTGTCTAATTTATTCTTCCTCTGACAAAAACGTGGAAGCTTAATCAGTTGCAGTACTGGTTTAAAGCAAATGATAGAAGAGCCATACAACAAATACCCATTCCATGGACTGATTAGAATGATGATCTTAAATGGCCCTGGTCAGCTAATGGAGAGTATGAAGTCAAATCAGGTACTAAGACTGCAGTGTCTTTATTGAGGAAAGCAAATACCCAGAAAAACTCAAGTCCACGGCCTTCTACTTCTTTGGTAGTGCATAACAATTTCTGGAAATTGCTTTGGAATTGTTCAGTTCCTCCAAAGCTTAAGTTTTTCTGCTGGAGATTGATGAATAGCTCTTTGGCATCAAAGGTGAATATTTTCAAGATATTAAATTACCGAAATCCCCTTTGCCAGCTATGTAATACTGAAATGGAAGATGATACTCATTTGTTCTGTAAGTGTGCTTGGACAAGGGCTTTGTGGTTTGCTTCCCACTGTGTGGACATGGCCAGGTTCAGTGATATTCAGTGTTTGCAGAGTTGGCTGATGCATGAATGGGAAGAAACTAAGGTACAGAGAAGACCTGAATTTCATGTGGAAAAGCTTATTTGGGTTTTGCGGAATATCTGGCTTGCTAGAAATGAGTTTGTCTTTAATGCTAAAGCTCCAAATCCCAGGTATGTACTAGTTAAAGTGTTTACTGGGTGGGATACTATGCAGTTTTTGTGTAATAAGAAGGGAGTTCTTGCCAGCCAAAATCCCTGAAGTTTGCAGTGGATGAACCCCCCTCAAGGCTGGATTAAAATTAATGTGGATGCCACTTGGAACAAAGGCACACAGGGATCTGTTATTGGGTGGATAGGGAGAAATCATCATGGCTGCTGGGTAGGGGAAGGTTGGAAAAAGATTTGGGTGAGCTCTCCTTTGGAAGCTGAAGCTGATGTAGTAAGGCTAGCTTGTAGTGACCTGGGACAATGGGGTGATAAACAGATTGTTACTGAAAGTGATAACTGCTCTATCATGAAAGCTCTGGGGAATGGAGGCTTCTGTTGCTGGAAAGTGTCCACTCTTCTCTCTGACATTAGATGTCTTACCTCTTCTAGAAGTGTTAGGTTTTGCTCGATCCCTAGAAAGGCAAATCAGCTAGTTGATAAATTTGTCAAATTAGTAGCTATAGAGATGGAGGTTAGTAGTAGGGTTGACTTGCATAAGGTTAAAGCTAGCTTAGAAGTCCCCCTTGCTAAGGATTTTTGTAACAGTTTTGGCCTTTGTTAATGAAATTTTTCAGTTTGGGAAAAAAAAAAGGACGGTTGTATGTGGGAAAGTGGGCTGATGTTTTACAGAGAAAGTGGGTTGATATATATATATATATGTATATATATATATATATATGTATATATATATATATATACTAGGTTTGCCTCGCGCGCGTTGCGCGCGGCACCGGGGTGTTGGGCGTAGCTGTTTGTTGTCGGTTTGAATTTGTGCAGAAGAAGAAGATGCTAAATGTAGTAGATAATTATTTTTGGGAGAGTTTATATAAGCGATACAGTGGAAGACACGCTATTGCAGCAATAAAAGTTTTGAACTCAGAAATAAAGGATTGTAGTAGTAGAAACACGGCAATAGGATACAACCACAACATGACTTGGAGCTTCACCTGCCTTGATGGATGGTGTCTGAATTGTAATAGGCTTGCATCGCTGTGCTGGTACCCGTTTATTAGGTGTTCTGGATACGGCGAACTACCCACCTTGTTAATCGGGGATTCCTGTTTTGTGTGCATCTGAGTACGCGCACGTAGAATTTTGTTGTTGGGCTCTTTGCATTTGCTGTTGCTATGAGATTTTGCTGTTCCTGAGAAGGAAGCAAATAAATTACTGGAGCTGTAGTTATTGTGTTTTTCAGTTTTAGAGATTGTTTATGTTAGACGATGATAATACATGTTCAGTCATTGTTCATATTGTTGCAAGGGTGCTGTCCAACAAGGTTTCCACATGTAGCCCAAATATTGTAACATCCATAATTCCAGTTTCATCTCGAATCTCCACATACAGGCGACCACTGGAGTTAGGTTCCAGTTTCTGTTAGCGTGCATGTGTTTGTTTTAGTGGCACACCAAATGTTGACGTAGCTATATGTAGTGGATATGGCATGCGGTAGCAAAAATGTTGCATAAAATGGATGTTGTGTTTTTGTCTAACCAAGGTATTGTGTTGCAGCCAGCATTGCCACAGCTATTGCAGGTTTGACGGATACGTTCGCGTTTGCAGTGTCGGCAGGCATTGAACCACGGTTGTTGAGTTGTTGGTATTGCAAGTATCGACACTTTTAACCATGTTTCTGTAGGGTTTTGATTCATGGATCGCACAACGGAAGCATAATCAAACAAAAACCATGCAAAACCCTCCAAGGATCACAAGTCAAGAGGCATAACGATAGTAAAGGTTAGAAATCATAAACACACCTTTGGGTTCTCCTTGATGACTTCAAACGCGAATAATGTCACGTTCTCTATAGTTGATCCACGCCTAGAGTTGATCCTAGATCTCCCAAACTCCTTGGTGCTAGCCCGGAATAGGAAGAGGAAGAAGAAATCACGCAAAACGAGACCCAAAGGAGGGTCTCGGCCTCCTTTGGCCGACGGGGACGGGGCGGCGGCAAGGGGGTCGGTTCGGCCTCCTTGTTGCTTGCTCTCTCTCCTTTTTGTTCTCTCCCACTCTTGTTATGTTCACTAATGAGCATAAGTTATGGGAAGGAAGGAAGGAGGGTCCTTTATATAGTCCAACAACTCCTTGTTAACTACCTAAAGGACTTATTCTAGTCCAACTAGAATTCAATTTAGTCCCTTCCTTGCAAATTAGTCCATACTAAGTTTGCAAGGGTTTGCAAAGTGATCCTTCTAATTAATTAATCCAATTAATTAATTCCCAAATCTAGTTCAACTCTATATAGCGTGTGACCCCATAGGTTCTATCTAGTTGGTAGCAACTATTTGCTAATATGGAGCGGTCTCTAGCAAAACATCCATTCTAGCGAACTAATAGAATAGTCATCTTGACAACCTTTGTACAAGTAATTGTCTCATCCCTTTGCCTCCATATCCGGATTGGACACGAGACATACAAGTCACACTCGTATATCCAATCCATAGTTTCTCGATCCATGGGAATAGCCTTATTCGTGCAAATAACATCAATATCCCATATTGATTTATTTGAGTCTGGTCAGACATTCAATAAGCACTATCCCTCGAGTGGCCTAGGATATTTGCTCCCGTTATGTGGGAGGGGCAAATCCTCTCTACGTCCACTACGATCTCTAAGCTTGCTTCTCATTGTATCCAGTACACGCCTTTATAACTACCCAGTTACGGTGTAGCGTTTAACGCTACCAAGATCACAATGATCCACAACTAGAATATCTAGTGACTTCAAGTCTAAGGATGACAATACCATTGCACCGCGAGAAGCGCTTGTGACTCAACATAACGTGTATGTAGCCTTCTCGGAGATGGGTCAATCCAGTGCAACATTCCCTAATGCACACCTATGTGTTGGATCGTGATATCTCCATATCAATCCAACCCCATACTAGTCTATAGATGATTGTCCCATTTAATCATTATACTTGACTAGGGATATTTAAGATAAACAACACAATTGTAAATCTAAGGACTTCATTATATTAAATATCCAATAAATAATAAATGAATTTTCTAGCCATATACAAATTCATACTAAACTAGATTGCCTCTAGGGCATCTATTCCAACAGTTTCAGCATACAGCGGCTGTTACAAGATTGAATATATTGTACTTGATTTGTAAGTATCATAATTATAAATGAATAAGTGAATTAAACGGCTGTCTTACCAATGTTTGTCTTGCATCTGATATATTGTTGACCTCCATTGTAAGCTATTGTATTGCTTCTGTGTATTGATGGAAGTTTTGTTTCATTGGTGAACTGTTTATATAGTGTGTTATGTCTAGTTTATTCCGTTAATTTCATTGTCAGTGATAAAATGGCACACACTTCAACATTATTGAATATTTACTATGATGGAATGGGGTATTTTGGATATTGTAAGATTGCTGGGATTTATTGTGCAGCTACGAGTACTGGATTAGCAGCCATGTGATCAGTAGGTGTTGTGTTGTTGGTGCCAAATGTTTGGATACAATGTTGTTGTATACCAAGTGTTTGTATTGCATGTTAAATCAGAATTTTGCAGGGTTGCAACTTGTGATATTGAGCTGTCAAGGAGGAAGAGGAAATTTCAATGTTAGGACTAGAAGCAGCAGATTCAGTAGGCTGAAACAATCCATATGTTGGCACACATTTTGAGTACATCGGTAAGCTACCCATTACGTTGGATAACCTGTTTTATCGTTAAAAATTAGATTGGAAATAGATGATTAATATGGTGTGTGGTTTATTTGTGCTATTTATATGGTTCGAAATGGTTATTTGGTTAGCTGTCTTAGCAAAACTATTGTATCTGATGGCGGAGAACAGCGAGTCCACAGAAATCGAGATGACATCGAGTTATGACGAGCAGTATGAATCGGTGAAAGATGGGAAATTGGAAGATGGTAATGAAACTATTGAAACGGTGGAACAGGAAGTGAGTGATGAGAAGGATATATCATAGGAGGAAAGTACATGTGCTAGTCCCTACATACTGGGCAAGGGATCGGAGACAACAATATATACAGATGAGGAAGAAGATGACGATGGCTGGGGATTTAACACTGCTAGTACTGTATCTTGTTGCACGACACCATAGCCAGGCTCAATCGTTGCAGACAGAATGCATTGAAGGCCGTGGACATGACGTGTGCCTACGGCTGTAAAAGTGTACGAGCGCATTTAATTATGAAGTAGTAACTGCTTATATATTATGAGCCTAATAACTTCTGTAAATTGAGAGATGATGCTTGTTTATTTTGTTACCGATAAATTTATTATGCATTTACGACAGTATAACGAGTGCAAGCTTCTAACATGTATTCCACTATTATATCCTGGATTATATCTGGATCAAGATGAATATTGTTGTGTCAATGGTTGGTTTGTTAATTAGTGTTTGTAGCTGGGTTGATGTGGTAGTTGTTTGCAAGCATTGTGGTCTCATTTATATGTTGGATTCGTGCACGCACTTCGATGTATTGTTGGCGGATAACTTGTCTAGTAATTCAGTTGTGCAGTGCTGTAGATATGTTGTCATAATATATTTTTAACGGAGATAGGGTTAAATAATTTAAATTGTAGTTGAGACAAGTTATTATGTAGACTAAATTATAGTACATATTAGACATCTGGCGAAAACAGAACTTTGATAGCAAAAACGTACAAGACGAATCAGGCATCTTATTTTATTGATTTCGTAATTTTTTTGGTGACATCCAACGTGCATATATTCGTCCTTGTGAAGAATGCGTCAAGCTTCGACTACGTAACATACAGTCCAACCATTCATTGAGAACCCGTTTCCATTGTTGCGCCGCGAAAGGAGGAAGTAAAATCTTCTTATGCTACTGTTCATATTCACGGTCTCCAGCAGACTTTGTTGTTCCTGAAATTTAGTAAACTGGTAAAGATTATGAGCTGCCATGTTGTGAAGTATAGTTTCGTGCGGGGAAATTGTGTTTGATACCTCAGTTGACATTGAGGAAATGGTTTCTGCCTGTCCGAAGATGCGTGCCTCGAGTTCAGCGCTGCCGTCGTGAAGCTGCACAGTTAAACGCCCCCTGAAAAAACAACAAAATTAACAGTAGGAATGTACATTTAATTTGCTGTTAAAAACTTTGTAAAATTCATGTTGTAGGAAGTTATATCGATACAGTGTACCACATATTGGCTGTTAGTGTTATTATATACCATGGAATAGCGTCGCAGTCATTATTTTGGCAGGTGGAGCATTGAAATTTGTTGTTTAGAGAACGATTTGCGACACGATTACAGAACTTGCATGCATAATACCATGCACGCTGATTTGTTGGTAAAGCATGAACACTGGAATTGACCCAAATTTCGTTTACTGTATGCTGCAGTGAATCATAAAAAGAATACAACATTAAGTGAATATGTTTGAATACTATATTAGTTAATAGTTGATAAGTGTTAATGAGCGAAGAAAATGCTTACCGGTAATGTTGCCAAATCGACTATTGCACAAGGCTTCATTTTCTGTTGCTATAGATGATCATAATCCAAGTTTGGAGCTTTGGTATAACTGTTGTTCTAAAGTGCAAACAAAGATTCTGGCAGAAAGAAATGTTACTTGGGTTCTATGTGGTGTGGGAAGAATTGGTTTGCATCGTAGTATTTATATTGAGATCGATTACAGGAGTTGTTGGTCATATGAATTCTGCGTACTATAATTATATACTACTATGTCCTGAATCTTTTCTTCTGTATGGTTTTTAACCATTATTTGCTATGTCTATCTTAGCTGGTGATATTGACAACGAAACGTCGGAATTTTTAGATAATTGTTTTGTATTGCCATACAGTAACTCTTCTTATACCCAAATGTAATGAGTTAACAAAAATTTACGTGTTTTTTGCCATCTAAATTAGCTGGTCTAAGGGGCCCAGTTATGGTTGGAAAAGTCTAAATGATGCATACCACTGGGAATGGAGTAGTTTTGTGGTGATGCAGATAGTGAAACTTTGAAATTTTAAAATTCTTCTTTTATATTGTTGTAGAGTAACTCATCTTGTGTACAGTTGTAAGTTGTTATAAAAAATTTTATATCTCTTTGCCACTAAAACTACGTGGTCTGAATTACCTAGTTACGGGTGAAAAAGTAAGATGATGCAAAGCATTGGGGATGGAGTAGTACTGTGGTACTATAAAAATACAAATTATTATTAAAAAATGATTGAATGGGTCAGTACATGGTCCATAGTGACATGTCCTATAAATATCAAATTAGCTGATGAACGTGATAATGTCAGAAGTTCACAAATTTGCACATGGTGGCACACAGTTCAAGAACATCGGGAAGCTACCCCTTCGACTGTGTAAATAATTGAAATCGGTTTGTTTTAGTTCTTTCCACATATTTGGCCTTTTTAACTTTTTGTTGTGTCGCTATAACAGATTGATTTCGATAGCAAAATAATATAATTTATTGATAATCTATTCGTAGTATGATACGGTACATTTTACTCGACAATACCATAGAAAAATTATCAAAAATTGACATTGGATTGCTATTACAATAACCAGTTGAAAGTGATGTAACAAAAATATATGATGCATAGCAGTGCATTCGATACACCCTTTTAGCAAATAGAAGCATGCCAAGCCACTCTTAAAGCTATTTTCAGTTAGCTAGTGACATGATAAATATGTAAGGATAAGAACTCAACATACGAGATACATACGCAAATAACATGAATTTTCCCAACCCGAGCAGTTGTTACAGCATATAACTAATACATTACAGTCATGAAAGTAGTAGTAGCAAATACAGGGTGGGAGTACAAACTCCATAGTAGTACAGTTATAGATAGAGTTACAGTAGGATAGTTGCAGCAAAATAAGAAGAGTTCAGTAGCGGGTACAAGAAGCAGGCAAATGCGCTGAGTTAGTTACTTCATCAGATATGATCTCGTGTCTTCCTTACGCTGTGAACACCAGAACTCGGAATTTTGGGATACTCGCATCAACCAGCTCAAAAACACATGCATCTCCCAAAGTAAGTCCTGCATATTCAGTGAAGCGATACCAGCATATGCGACGTTTGGTGTCGTCATCAGAGGGGTAGTCGCACCGGAATTTCCAGGTTGTTTCACATATAACATTTTCAACTTCAATATGGCTTGTTGCATCTCCAAGGTAACTACTTGTGAACTTGACAGGGATATTCTACAGTCATCATAAGTAGTTATTAAGCAGCGAGTAACGTGCTGACAAGATATGTAATCTGACACAACTATCTAATATGAATTCTTACCACTCCAGCACGTGATGTTATGTGAGTCTTCGAAATTTTGACTGAAAAACAAGGGGAGACCCTGGTAAACATATATGCATCGGCCTTTTCCATCGGATCATGAGTTCCATTAACAGCTGCATCATCATGAAGTTGCTGGGGAAGAGATTCAAGCTCAGCAGTAGACAGATTGAATATTGTAACTTTGAAGTCGGATTGGCCTTTGTATTTAAACACGAGAAAGTATCCGTAGGAAAGCGAATAGTGCTCAACAAATTCCTTCCAGCCTGTTGCTAGAAATACATCTATGCATTTGCATTTAACCTTCATCTCCCATTTCTGGCCGTTCCGATCATAGATTTGGGCAGTAGGTCCCAAATCGAAGCGATGTCGCCAAACAAATTCATCCGGGAGCCTCTGCAGTTTAAGAAAAATATGTTGGTATATTAATTACAGCAACTATGAATATATTGTTTGGTAGTAAATGAGAATGATGAAATGTAAAAATATGGGTAAGGTAGGTGAACCAAGCTATCAGTTTGGGTCTTCATGTCGATGAGAATTCGAAAGAACTTCATATTCAATGTTCGTTGCAGCAAACCTGGAACTTCCATATGAATAAATCGATTAGATAATAATGGGAAGTCGAAATGCAGCAATGAAAACTATTGTAATCAAGACAAATATGTCTGTTGATATGTCATATTTCGGCATATGAATGCTGTAAATTTTGATGGAGCCCAAAGGCAAGAAACATCAAATGAACTGTTGATATGAGCAATATGAATACCAAATATAATGGTAACCCCATCTTCTGTTGCTGGAACTATTTTGCCAAGACAATAACATCAAATGGTTGCCACAACATATGCATTCACTATAGGCTCAATACAAATGCGCTAAGAAATTGAACAGTATATAACAATAAAGAACATAATTGAATGTTGTGATTATGCAGTTTATATTGGTACCAAGTAAAAATGTAATTATATAAAATAGTTCAGACAATGTCTATGTTCTGGAATATGTATTGAGGAAGTTAGGACAATTAACATAACGTAGACATAAATACATAATAGAACAGCTAGGTGGACAAATATGAAACACATTCAGGAAGTTCATCAGATAGTGACAACAACACCGATAACAATAATATCCAAAGAATATAATAATCACAATAGTAATAACAGCATTCCCAATAATAGTACTAATAATACTACTGCCAAAAAAAATTAATAACGATAATAACAATAATAATAATAATAATAATAATAATAATAATAATAATAATAATAATAATAATAATAATAATAATAATAATAATAGCAATAGTAACAATGATGAAAAATAATAATAATAATAATAATAATAATAATAGCAATACTAACAACAACTTTGGCAACAACAACAGTAGGAACAATAAGAACAACAGTAATAATAAGGGCAGTAGTAATAGTAGTGTTAGTGATAATAATATTAATAATAATACTTGCAACAATAATAATAATAACATTGATTTATACAAAAACATGAGGGGGGGGGGAAAGAAAAATAATTAAAAAAGGGGGGAAGAGGAGGAAAAGGGCACACAGAGATAGCCACACATAGGTAGAGAGAACGCAAACACAGATACAATATTTATAGGAACATGAATCCTTAAGAGGGGATGTAGTTTGACAGAGGATATAAGATTAAGGTAGACAATTAATAGATTTCTCAGATCGTGCATGGACAGATCTGGGTAGTGTTGAACATTAGCAAGAACATGCAATCAAAGAGGAACTTGCAGGAGGAAGAAGCAAACCAAAAAATGTACTGGTAGTAAGGTTTTCAACAGCTGTATACACCAAATCGAATACAAAATCGAAATTATAAAGAGAGCTACATCGGATGAGAAAAATGAAGGCATACCTCTACAGAGCGAGAAGCAAGGAGAGGAAAGCGAATCGCTGCTGTGTGTTGGTATGGAGAAAGAGAAATATGTTGAAGGAGCAGTAGAAGAAATTATTACTGCACAATTTAGTAATAATTTAATTGAAATTGCTGTTTAGACCCTCCAATTATCAGTATTTGTTTGTTATTTGTGATTGTTGGTGTGTGTGTGCTTGCATATTTTTCCTTCTTTCTTATTCTACCCAATTTTATTCTTTGTAGATATTTTTTTTCCAAAGTGAAATTTACTTTGTTTTCTATGTCTTCAGAAAAATGTTTTTTAATAATTCGTATTTCGTTGTACCAATCTGCAATAATAATAAATGTATTTATGATATGCAGTTAACCTGCTTTAACAATAATATATATCGATTATATAACATATACCCAATATATAATATAGACCTTATATATCACATGATTGCTGCAAAACTATAGTTCGTCAGATTTTTCCAGTTCTATTTGGTATTATTTTGAATGACAACACCAACTTTATTACAAAAAATTGTTTTTATATTCAATCAATGATATTGATATAGACTCACTATACCTGATTGAATAAAACTTATATTTTTTGCTTTAATATGGGCCGAGTCAATGTTGTCAATGATTTCAATTCTTTGCAAATTTCGACGAACGAAATGAAATCCAACTCTTACTAATAACATCTAACAGAACAATTCGTCTGACTTCAATTAACAAGCTTTAACAAAAATATATTGACTACATAATATATACCCATTATATAATATATAAGCTTTATATATAAATCACAAGATTTCTCTGCTGATGCAACCTTTAGGAAGCAGCAATAATACTCAGTATTATGTGAATACGCTTACATATTACAAGTGGTGAACGCAGCAAATATCGGAGTGTTTGATATTTCTAACTGCGAAATGCATTTAAATAAACTGTAACAATGGTAAACAAACTAAAAATTAACACCGAACCCAGAAAATGCATATTTTGAACAGCAAACACCACACGATATACACAAAAACATAACATGCACACATATATTCCCAGCAGAGGGAGTTGTATGGAACAGAACCTACTGCAGTTGATATACTGTTTACATAACTGGAGTCGGGCACCAGGTGCTGACATGGGAATACATGGCCTACAGTCGTACAAAACGATATCTACGGACATACCATATTACAAAAAATATTTGCTAACTATAGGCTTGGACTCTCGATCTGTACTTGAGATTTCCAAAGTTCAGTAGTCCACAAAAGGCAGGCAGATGGTAGCCGCAGCAGTAGCACACACCATCGACACACATTTTCGGACATCAAAAATGATTACTAATTACCCTACATCTATATACGCATCTACCAGCAAACAAAATGACAGCTTCTACACGAGTTATTACACAAATCATTTCTAAGCACGTTCAAGCTGACGCAGTGTCCACTTGTTTGCCCAGCGTTCATTTTTACTCTTTGAGACAGCAAGACGGAAGTAGTATTTTCTTTTCAAGCTGTTTTCATTTGCTTTTGATATCACATCAGTTTGTTCCTGCAGGCCAGACGCACCAAATGCATATACTACTAAATACTTTTTGTACTGGATACAGAAGATGAAATTACATATTATACGTTGAATTGTGATGATATAACACTGCAGTACTTACAGTTTCAGTCATCGCAGATAGAATTGCAGAAGTTTTCTCCAATCTATATTGACATCATGTCCAAAAAGTGTGATTTCAAGCTCACTACTTCCATCAGTAAGTCGAACATTGAGGCGACCGCGCATAAAAAGTAGTTTGTTTAAGTTGCTAGACATGAACTAAGCCAATTTAACAACGGAGTAAGACAATAGATACAAAATGAATTTACAAACGAAGCATCCACAGAAAAATCAAGAATATGTGGGAAGTTGATAAACAGAATTGAACACCATATTTCGTGGAACTAAACTAAGAAAATACTCATAGTTCAACAAACCAAGCATAATACCATATATACATATTATTTCATCATTTACTAGTTTAGCCTTCTGAATTAAACAATGTGTATCATCTGGAAATACTCAAAACGCATAACTCCAGCAACAATATATATTAATGATACATATTGTTTATTCACGTCAATGTAGATTTCAACTTGATGGTGTTAACAAAACATACCAAATACGTTAATTTTTGGCATGCACATGAGAGGGGTAGCACAGTTGCCATAGCATGAATCCTAATTTCAACTATTAACAATATACCAAAGAATATTTACGAAGTTGCTAAATGCAGTGCAATATACAGTATTACCAGGCTATGCAAATGCATCCAGTATTTCCACAGCTTTTGCAGTCAAAAACTTCTCCCATAATATGGCCAGTAGACCGGTTGCAGCGATTGCATGCATGGTACCACGGTCGCTGGTTGGGTGGTGATATCAGGATTGAGGCTTTTACCCAAACTTCAACATCTCGAGTCGAAAGTGTAAAAACATGGTACATGTTCATAGAACATTACATGGTAAACCAAAAAAGCTTGATCAAGTAAATTAAAAGTCCAACGAGTACCGGATTGGTTGGCAAATCTGCAATTTTAGATAGCTTAAAATCTGGTTTTGGATTTTTGGATGTCTTTCTTATAAGCAAAAACTGAGAGCCTCTTAGATCATCAATTTTGTCATAATTCGCATCACGCCTGTAAGAAAAATGTAAAATGAGCGATCTGTATAATCTCATTTAATAAGAAGTTAATTGAACCATACCATTCAGAAAGTTCTTCAACCCGTGCACCTTTAACATCGTACATGAACATGGAAGACTCTGTTGTTTTCAAGGAAAAATCTGCAGAAACTAAGTATATTAGTGGACAACAAATTTCAGTAGTATACTAATTTATTTTCCAACGGAAATCAAATAGTGAGAAATTAGGTTCATTCTACCTAAATACTTTGTTGCTACAACATTAGTGACAACAACAACAGGTTGCGAGCGCACTATAGCGGCTAACTTTTCAGCGTCAGTGGTTGCGGCATCATCCCAAGCAGACAGGTAGGCAGGACAGAGACTGCAGATAACAACATAAATGTGTATATTCCTTTTATTCTCAACACTAATGGAACATATAAATATCATATGTCAGGAGCGATAACTGACTAATCAAACTCTTACGATTCATCAACAACAACAATGTCACGGACAGTTGCACGATCAGCTGAATCTTTGCGACTTATAGTCCTAGTTGACATGACAGCAACGACAACTACAGCTACATTTGGCATACCCGAAGCACATATTAGCAGTTAAAGCCCATCGTAATATTTCAACAAAGCCCAATAATATAAATGAAATAAGTAAAGTCCTATTACCAAATTTCTCACGGTTCTCAACACATGCTTCAGCATCTTTCAAACATTTGAAGCTGAATCTACTGCTTCCAATGGCATCTTCAGCATCATCGTCAGGAGCAACTTTCATCCGCTGGTCGAGGACGAGTACAAAATCATGATCAATATAACGGTGCTGCGGATTTACAGGACGCACAATGTCATCACTAAACCAGTATGAATGGTATGGTTCAAGTTTTACATCAAAAGTTGGAACATTATCCTCAAAAGCAGTCCCCTAAATTCTGGTACCCCAAATCCAGATATAACACAGAATTAAACACAAATAATGCCAAAAGGAAAATTTAACATAAGCTATTGCAAAGAATTGACACACCTCACTATCACAAAAAATGTATCGCTGATATCGCTTGTTACCGTAACGGGCAGTGAGCACACGGGATTTTTCGGCAACCCGGAGGCGGATTTCCAGTCCTTGCTTTTGTCATTCAAAGCTGATAACTTAGCTGTGCTGCCAGCCATTTATTGTTTATATATTATCTGCATAGTAAACATATTGCAAATGATTTCTAGCTTTAAAAAATCTCAACTTTTGAGCATAAGCATACAGACAGTATTGTATAAATAACATTGGAGTAAAACATGAGAAAAGTGTTAGTCACTTTAATATCACAGTCAAGCATAGCAAAGGCTAACATGATAGATAAATATTCAAATATTTCCAACATTTTTGTCCCAAAAACCACTTCCCATAATTTATTACATTTGATTATGAACAAAACAAATAACCGATTAGCAATCATATAATCTATGAACAATAAATAGAAGGCAGGAATACTAACCGTGATGAAGTCATTATACTATAGTTGAGAGTAAGATGCTCTACGTAATAATTCTTTGAACACAACATTTTGCGTACTACATGCAGTTTGGGCACGTGGGATAGGATGAATCAAAACTTTAACTGTCGCTGAGAATTTAGCTCGGGAGAGCGCGACATAAAGTTGACCATGAGAGAAAACTGGTTGGGGAAGCTAGACACAAACATAGTCTAGTGTCTGTCCCTGCGACTTGTTAATTGTCGTAGCAAAACATGGTCGTACAGGGAATTGCTTCCTTTCAAACTCAATAGGGAAATTATCTGTTTGAGAAGGCCTAAGAGGTATTCTAGGAATGAAAACTGATTTTATCTTGTTAGGACCTACTGCTACTTCGGCATGAATAATATTCGGCAACAAACTTTTACAGATAAGTTTAACACCATTTGAAAGACCGGATAAGGGATCCAAGTTTCGGAGTAGCATGAGGGGACAACCAGGTTTAAGAACTAACTGATGAGGTGGTAATCCATTCAGAGTTAGAGAGTGCAAAAATTCTAAAGGATGATTTTCTCGACTGTCAAGTAGACAACTATCAAAGCTACTGTACACATGAGCCTGAGCAGGAAATCTACCTAACAAAATATCATTAATCGCATCGACACTATCATTTCTCGGAGTAAGGATAGACCGGCCAATGAGATAGTCATAATTATGACATTGTTGCTGGAAATTTGGACAAACAGAGTTTATTAACGCATCAATGGATGTACTTTCATCTACAAATGGTACGATCATACATCGTGGCAGCTCTATCAGCGACTCATCTTTCTGCTGCAAAGTACCATCACCAACTGAGAGAAGGAAGCGGGAAAAAGATGGATCGTGTAAAGCTCTCATGTTCTCTGTCAGACGTATTTTGCGCATTTTACCCCATAGATGAGAATCAACAACACTATTTGATACAGACTCCTCTTTGGTTGCACGCACTGTTACCGGCAGAACTTGCCTGAAATCACCACCAAACACAACAACCTTTCCACCGAAATCAACTTCACTGGAGCAAATATCACGAAGCATACTTTCAAACGCTTCTATGTTCTGCTTCTTCGCCATAGTCACCTCGTCCCATATTATTACCTTCGCTTTTCTAATAAGATGTGCAAGAGCAGTTTGCTTACCAATGTTGCAGAAATTCTTTTCCCTAATATCGAGAGGAAGTTTAAAGCGTGAATGTGCTGTACGTCCGCCGGGTAGATTAGACGCTGCAATACCGGTGCTAGCTAATGCCAAGCCTATATCTCCAGCAGATCGAACATGGGCTAAAATTGCGTTGTATAAAAATGTTTTCCCTGTACCGCCAGGACCATCAATGAAGAAGCATTGCCCTCTATTACTTGCAATATGATCAATAATGATATCATATGCTTCCTTTTGCTGCTGGTTGAGTTTCTTTGCTGCAGCTATATCTTCTGCAGGTATCGGAATCGATAAATCTTCATCAATTTCACGATTAACAGAACCTAAACTGTAGGTGGACTTGACACATGCAGGCAAATTGAAATCACTTAGTTGCTTAACCATCGACTCGAGAAATTGACCAACACCTTTGATCGTCTTAGATAGTATAAAATCGATCCCACAAGAATCAAGGGTTTGTTGGCTGGCAAAATACAAGAAGAGTTGCAAACAAACGCCGCAATGTTTGCGGCATTTGGAAAGAAGCAGCCTCCGGTAATGAATCCTCCAAAGCAGTATCCTTCTCCAGCAATCCTAATCTTTCGCAAGCCTCACTAAATGTACCACACACATGATTGTTGACAGTCCGTAGCTGTTCAAATGACTCTGCTCCACGTACATGCATTAGCAAAATTCGTAAGAAAAACTGTTCGCCCTCACCAGGATTAGCGGCCACAATACGACCAATACACTGTCTTTGCTTACGCGGCTTCGAACATAACGCATTAGAATCCCATACATAATGTTGCGGGAACTCACTATACAACAACCGTTTCGCACTCTTATCACGCTTATTCATCTCAAAGTATTCTGTCAGCATTGTTTTTGTATGCTTCTTATCTGTGGCGATATATGGTAAGTTGCTGTGCTCGTTAAAAGTAATCGATTGCATTCCTGGAAGGTGGAGTGGTAAAGATATCACGGCCGCATACATCTCATTCATGGGAAATTTGAAGAGCCGCCAAGCAGCTTCTGGAGGAGAAATCCATTGAGCAGATTGGAAAGCTGCAATTTCATCAACACCTGAGCTTTCGGTGGACACCACTTGGAATAAAACCTTATCATGACCCTTGTAGATATACTTGTATAGGTATTTCACAGCCTTGACAGTTGAACAAATCTCGACATTCAGGTGGTAGTCATATTTAGCCAGAAGATAAGGATTGTAAGGCACAACCCACCTGTTATCTAAGGTGTGGCCTCTGACTTGAACAGTCCGTATGTTATTTTGACGTTGATATATGGGAAATGCATCATCACCAGATTTAGTCATCTCAGCAAAGTCTCGCGGATACTTGTTCTTGCAACCAGTTTTAGGACGCATACAAGGACTATGACGATTATAATTACCACATGGGTCATGCATCATGTGCTTCTTTACAGCATTGTGAAGATGAGGATTTATCCTCGGATCTAGAATTTCAGCGGATATATATGTATCATATTGATCAGGCCGCATCAACTTAGCAAACTTTTTCAATATCAGAAGGAAATGTACGTGTGGTAAACCCCACTTATGGTACTCAATTACATAAGTGTATGCAGCAATGGGACCAAGGATCTCTCTGTCGACCAAATCACGCTTTAAATCAACAGTCTTGGCACGGAAAATATGAGCAACTAAGTCTGGCCTATTCTGAGAATGCTCATGAGGCAATAGCTCTGCTAGAATCTCAGCCCAGCTGGGGTTACATGTCATTGTAACAAAATAATTCGGCGTACCAAACTTCCGGACCAAGGCCATTGCATCTTGATAGCGACGCTTCATATCTCGTGGGCCACCGATGAACGATGGCGACAACACTACATGCCGGGCAACATTAGCAGGATCAGTTTCCCCAGCAGCTACACTATCCTATATTCCCTGATACAATTCGGACAGAATGATATGCTGATGATTACGCACGTAGTCCAGGCGGCTGGTCTCCAGCTTGATGTACATATCGAAAATATATTGCTGCAGTAGCCGACCGAAAAGCAGTAATGATGATTGTCGAATGCTTCTAATCTGCATCTGTAGCAGTAGTACTCCCGGCAGCTAACTGTATCACTCTGAGACTCCTCATCCTGTGGGCCTATCCATGGTAGACCAAAAGTCAGCATACAAATAGAGGCATCATACAATATGAGAAGTGCAGAAATAAACTCCTACAAACCAATAATACAAACTGGCAAATGTAACTACCTGTTCGTTTATTCCGTTTCGAAGGTTTCTTCTTAATTCCTGTTTGCCATCCTGGTTGACCCTCCGGAAACATTATAGGATACTGCAGCGGATCAAAACAACCTATGTGATATTTTCTTCGTTTGATTTCACCACCTTGACGGCGAACTAAGATGTCACGCATATATCGACCCGCACGCAATTCATCTTCAAGCCAGATGCCTGCAACTTGATCGGAAGTAGGCAAGTTATAAGTTCGCTGATCAAGGCCTGGATCACACCTAATGCGTACGTCGTGCTCCGCAATCTCACCACTCTCATACATCGACCGGAAACGCTTCCAATAAGGATTGATCTCCAATATTTGAGTGAGCAGGGCAATTACAGCAGGGTCTAGATTATCGAAAGTCTTCACCCGGCACTGCAATTGATACTGGGGATCATAGAAATAAAGCTGTAAATACCTCGGAGTTTCGACACCAGGTTCTAAGTCATTAATGTAGTGATATATCTGGCCCTGAACACGGAACGTGTAGATACCCTTGCTCTTATTCTTTGTGTCCGGATCTGACTTAACACCCATAGAGGTAAATGAAAACACCGAGTTATATGCACGGACATTAGTACAAAAATCTTGGCTGGCTTCATCATCAGCTAAAAGTAACCTGACAAGGGCATCTGGAATTTCATGTGATGCCAAGACAATACAGCCTTCACAGCAACAGAATCCATCAGGTTCGTACGCAAATAACTTCGCATTGCAATACCGGCATCACCGAGGTGGAGGAAGGATGCTAGGCTCAGTGGGAGGAGGCGGAGGATCCCGCTCCCAACTTTTCGAACGTCGCTGGCCTGCAACCGGAAGAGAATACAGCTGAAATTAGAAAATAACTCACAACATAACACCATTATCAGAAGCATATAACACATTAAAGATAATTACGAGGCGGTTTCTTCGGAGCACTGGATTCACCAATTTCACGAGTACACCGACTGACGGAGCTGGATCCAGAATTGCTGACATTGGCAGAACATATCGCCACATCACTGTTAACACATGTAGTAGTTCTCATATCTGGCAGCACCTCCACAGTATCTGGACTAATACGCGGAACCTGCAACGCTGACTTGGACCGGGTATTAGCACCAGTCGACAGCGGAATACAGAGACCAGTCATTACTCCAGATGATTTAACAGATGCTTCTGCAGCAGTTTGCAATGATGGCAGTTGAACGACATTGTGTGGCAAATTCGGCCGTGGGTCCATATTGTTAGCAGACACCAGTTTAGAACCAGAAGGCCCATTCACATCACAGAGTGATACACCAGAAGAACGTTCCAGCTGCCATCTAAAAACAAATTGGTAACACCTCCACCAACACTGGCTGAAGGCACACCGTCACATTTTCGACGCTTCGCAGGCCTACGGGAAGACATGGCTAACAAACTACACATATGTGAAATCCCACATAACAAACAGAATCTCAGATACTTTACTAACATCATGCAAGCAGTAATGTTTATATATATGCAAGGAGGATGAAAACCCAATAGCTATTACACAGTCAGTTCATAACTCTAACAATTCACATTAGCACACAGAGATGAAATGCAGGATGAACACGTAGACATAATGCATGTACATCAAACATCATGGAAATCTCATAAATAACACCTAATTGCGTAAATACATGCAGCAACGAAACAGTGACAATTTGGCCTTAAAATTACCGGGACATCAGAATACCGTAGTCGCACAAAGCATCAAGTAACCAAGCTGAACGAATACACACAGCAACAGAGACAGCTGAAGGAAACCTGTACCAGAAGACAGCTGAACTGAGTAAATCCAACCATAAACAATTAGGTAACCCCTGGATATTATCAGTAATCAGAAAAACACAAATGTAATATCATACATCCACAACTACAATGTCGTAGTTTTATAAATAACATATAATCTAGTCCAACTAAACATTCTTTATTATAACTGTTCTAAAACATGTATATAATCCTAAATCCACATCATCTAATCACAGAAATACACAACCCACAAATACCACATGCAAATACTAAGGAAAAACCACAAACCCAAATTAATAATCTGGAAAGTATAAATACCACATGCAAATACTAAGGAAAAACCACAAACCCGCTGGCACTAAGTCATGCACAACAAATCAATTGGGAAAGTGAGAAAATACCGCCTAAAAGCGAACTCAAAGACATGCAATTTCAAAAGTGCCTACCGGTACAACTAAAACGGCTACACCGAAATTGCAAACCCACCGAAAACAAAAATCAATTGAAAACCCGAAACCAGACACAATCCCAATCGAAGAACAGCCGAGCTCTTGACCTGCATCGACTAAGAGCGAACTAACGGGCGAAGCTAATCCAATGCACTCACCGGAGAACTCCTCTGTGCACTGCCACCACAAATCCCCAATCTCTCTGTAAACCTCAATTCTAATCAAACAACAACAACTATAAACCACCGGAAATAATGGAGCACAGGTGGCAGCTCACCAATTTGCCTGAGAGAAACCCACTACGCCGCCGATGAATGTCGACGGTGGAACACAAGGGTAAAAAATCACCTCACAAACGCGCAAAATTTCACCATAAATTCGTATGGAAACTCGTGAATCCTACAACTCATGAGGCCAGAAAATTCAAATCGACAACTACACAGCCACACCCATTGACATGCCCAAAAAGCCGAATATGCCCCTCTAAAAACAACAATAGCAGTGAACTTGCTTCCTCGCGTGCTGTAGTTTCAGGCAAGTATGGGGACATAAAGGTCAAATTAAGGAAAGCACAGCGCTAACAGAGCACCCCCAACTACACCACAAATTACGGCGCCTGCCACTCGCGAAACTCGTCCCATTCAGCCAATAACGGGGGGCAACCCCGTCATTTCACCAGCCCAAAATGGGCAACTCGTGCTTTTAAATATAGGTGGTAAGGATATATATATTATATTAATATTATATATATTATTATATTATACTAGAGTATTGCTCGTGCCCGAGGGCACTATCCTTAATTGGATAGTTTCTGAATTTAGAGGTGTTTTTTCTTAAATGAATTTAGAGTTGTGATTCAAAAATTATATTTACAAATGTGGTGAAAAAAAAAAGATAACAACTTTCAAGTATGGGATGAGCATTATAATGGACGTGAGAATCACTCACGACGTATCTCCTATTAGTTAGGGATGTAATTGAGAAAAACCTCTCCCCTATTAGTTAGGGATGTGCAAAGAGAGTGGGTAGTTAGGGATGTCCAAGGAGAGTGGGTAGTTAGAGATGTTATAAGTAGGTGAGATCTAATGGTGGGGATGGGGTTGATTTAATCTAACGGTTGAAAAACCATAAGTTAGTTAAACCATGATGTTTTATAGAATAGATTATATATATTATATTATATTATAGATGGTTAAAGGAATAAAGGGAAAAGCAGTATTTGGTTGGTTTAGAGGTGGCATTGGCTTTGTTTTAGTGAAGGAAGTTAAGTTGTTGTTGTGGAATTTGTGGGTAAAATGGTGAAGGATTTGCAGGGGCTGTTAATGATTTGGGTTTCTGATTTGGGTGGTCGGAGATGGTGATTTAATGATGATTCAGAAGGCGCAAAGGTAAGTGCACAATCGATGGAGACCAATGCTTTGAATTCGCTGTTTCTCACATACCCATTTGTCGGATTGTTGGTTTTGGAGGTGGGTGATTACCAATAATGTGATTTTTGGTGGTTTCACATAGGGGTGTTCATAAATCGACCGCACCGGAGAAACTGGACGGCACCAAACTGAACCGTACATAAACCTATGGTTTAACAAATTTTTTTCTTAAAGAAGCGGTTTTATTATTTTGAAAAGCGAACCGGGCACCGACCGAACCGAGACCAAACCGACAAAACCGAAAAAAACGCATCGCACCAAGAAAATGTTTGAATACAAATTTTAGTATTTCGCTTAGTACCTCCAATGTTCTGACTCACTCCTCACAGTTTGAGTTAACACTGTAAGACGTATAATCACACCATAGTCCTAACTTACTAAAAAAAAATTATCTCACCACGTTGAGATAAAAGAGAAGTAGGGAACCACTAATTTTTTATAAATGTTGTGTTTATCTTAGTTTTTTTTAGATATATTCGGTAACTAACAAAGATATAAGTAAACCGGTCTTTTTGTTATAGTTAGTTTACTTCACGTCGAAGTTAGGAATTAATTTATAATATAATGTGTTCTAGACCGAATTGTTTAACCGAACCGAAACGGATTTTTGGGTGCGGTTTGTTAATTTCTAAGTTTCAAACCTAAGGTATTTCGGTTTTGAAAATATTGAAACCGAACATTTCGGTTTAGGTATCTCATATCCTCTAAAACCGACCGAACCGGACCGTGAACACCCCTAGTTTCACATACACATTCGTGGTGGCGACTAGGTGATGGCGGTAGTGGTGGTCAAGAACACAATAACATCAAAAACATCAAGATAGGTGATCAAGAACACCAAGAACATCAAGAAAATAAACAAAAAAATACAAAGAGGGGCAAAATTGTCATAAAAATGAGAGATTGCACCCCTGTACTAATTGATTGTAACAGAAGGGTGCCTTTTTTCTAACGTCCGTCCGTTTACAAGGGTGGTTTTTGTCTCGAGGGGGTGGTTTTTGTATATCCCCAAAGAATAGGGTTGTTTTTGTATATAATCCAAAACACGAGTGTCAAAATGTCTTTAACCCTTTAAGTAATGGTAAAAGACAAAAACCACCCTCTGACCTCCGTGTTTGGAATATATACAAAAACAACCCTCGTGTTCAGAGATATACAAACAACCCTTGTCAGTGGACGGACGATGGACAAATACCACCCTTCTCTTAATGTCAGTTAAGAGGGGGGTGCAATTTGGACTTTTTATGACCATTTTGCTATTATTTTTATTTTTTGTTTATTTTGTTAATGTTCTTGAACACCGCCTCCACCTCCACCACAACACCACCAGCACCACCACCACCACAAGCAACAACACCACCACAACAACAACACCACCACCGCCGCCGCCGCCACCACAAATAACAACAGCAAGAAAGAACTCCCAAAGAATTTAGGCAACATTGAACATAACATGCACCATTGAACTCTAGAACAAGTACATTTCTAATGCCCAGATATGCAGAACTTGCACTTTATTTCAACTTTTCCATCAATGACCTCACTGTGTGATCCCTTGCCACAGCCTTAACCTATACAACAACCACATAACATTTGCCTCAATTGAAGAAAATCGAGGAAAGAAAAAAGTTGAAACAACTTTTGGAAGCATAGCTAAGTTCCAAGAGAATAGCATCCTTCAAGATGTACATTTTAGGTTGATACAATCTATAATGAGGCAGACACGAGTTGAACCTGAACAAAATTCAATAACCCCCAAAAACAATTTTCTCTTCTCCAACCAAACACAATATGTACCTAAATCAAAACCAACAGATCTTTCAACTGTAGAAACCACAGATTGCCCAGAACCACCGATTCCCCATTGAAGCCGACGACCTTGCGGACAAGAAATCCAAACTCTCCATAGTCCACATCTTCTTCGACTCCTCCAAAATCGACTGATAGACCCACGAATCGATTAGTAAGCAACACCCAAATACCAAATTGAACCACCAAATCGAACCAACGATTGTCGATTAACCCCATTTCTACTGACCTAGTGGAAGAAGAAGAAGGACCTCGCGGCTGCTAGGTCGGTGGAGGACCAGGATGTTGACTCAAAGAATTCTAAGTGTGTTTTGATAAGTAACCGTTTAGAGTGATGAAAGACAAAGACTAAGTATTTCTAAGGCTCCAAGGCCTTGAGATACTGATCAGAGCTTCAAAGCTTTGAGAGTAGTTTTATTATACTGTTTGATCTAATAATATTGCGATGCAGGTGGTATATCTGATGTTTAAGATCATATATTTGCTGCAAATATCTTTTTTATACATTCTTTATATATCAAACACAATTGCAGATGTCCTAATCAGAGTGAATCAAAGGTTTCTGGTCTTCATAGTGAAAGACTGTGAAGCATGTTCAGAGCTTCAAGGCCTTGAGATGTGCCTTAAGCTGCTGACAGTTTTACAGAATTAACTTGATTCTCTTTTGCAGGACTTGATCTTTGTTATTATGATTTTTTAATGACTTTTACAAGTCTCAAACTGGTTTATCATGAGTAATATGTTTCAGAAGTTAATCAGGTTTTTGATTTATTCATGTGATCCATATTTTATTCAGAAACTGGAAATCCAAACAGACTTAGTGTTGTTATATTTCTGGATTTTGTTGTTGCTGTGTTTAAATGTTGTTGCAGGTTTTTCAAACGTGCAATATAATCACAACAAACTCCAACGGATATCTACTCAAAGCTGCTCTGAATTTCAGAAAGAAATGATGAGGATTTGCAGAAATTGAGATCCTAAAATCTTTCATTCACTTGCAGAGAGTGGATAAAAGACTGGTTTGAAATTTTAAAGATAGAGAAGCTTACAGAGAACTGAGAGAGATGTGATACATTTGTGGAAGATCATACATTCAATCCCTCACAAATTCAGGCTTCAATTACAGCTTTCAGAAGATCAATCATTCCAGTTTCCTGAAGAACACATCCAGGCCTTCACAAGCTTATTCTTCTACTGTGTCTTTCTTCTGTATTGTAATCTGCTTATCTATTGTATATCTAAAACTCACAAAACCTAGTGGTTGGTTGTTCAAGTGATCAACAAGAGATTCTTGTTAGCTCAACAATTAGTAGCTGATACCAGATAGGTTTAGAACCACAAGCTGTATAGGTGTAAGGGAGTTCACTTAGGATTGAAGATCTAGGGCTGTTTCTGTGTGAGTAATAAGAAGCGTTTGTCCAATCCTGGTGGGATTAGATCCCTCAGGCAGAGATTAGGTCCATTGGGACTGAACTCTGTAAATTGCCTTGTGTTCTTTACTTTACAGTTTTGCTATTTACTTCTGCAAGAAACTCAAATCAAACTAGGGTTTATAAACTGTTTAGAACTGGTGATAGTTCAAGGCCTTGAAGCTTTCTGTTTGCCTTAGAAAGTTTCTGACTAGTTTTGTAAAATCTCAAGGTCTTGAGATTTGAGACTTTCACTTGTTCATTTAGTTAAAATCTCTGTTTTAGCAAAAAGTTTCCATACTCTATTCAACCCCCCCCCTTCAAGAGTATTTTGGTCCTGTATATAGTCTACATTACAAACTTTCAATTGGTATCAGAGCATGGGTCACCACTATATATCTGACAATCTTGTGACTATGAGTAATGTAGAATATGGTGGCTTCTCACAAGGAAGGGCAGCAAACAGACCTCCATTGTTCTGTGGTGATAACTTCATGCACTGGAAGGCATTGATGAAGATGTTCATCATAGATCAAGACATGGAATTGTGGTCAATAGTTCAAAATGGTCCTCATGAGTATTACACTACCATAGATGGAGTTAGATGCATCAAGTCTGAGGGAAATCTTTCGGTTACTGAACTGGAAAAAGGTATCAAAAAATTATAAGGCTATGAATCTATGATATTGTGCTCTTAATGCAGATGAGTTCAACAGAGTGTCAAATTGCAAAAGTGCCAAAGAAGTATGGGACAAACTGGTTGTGACATATGAAGGAACAAGTCAAGTTAAACAGACCTAGATTAACATACTTCTGAGGCAATATGAGCTGTTCAGATGAACTCAGATGAGACCATCAAGGAGATTTTCAAAAGATTCACTGATGTGGTGAATAATCTGGAGTCACTGGGAAAAAAGTTCTCAAATGAGGAAAAGGTCAGGAAAATTCTGAGGAGCTTACCAAAAGCCAAGTGGGAGCCAAAGACAACAGCTGTTGAGGAAGCTCAGGATTTAAGTCTTCTTCAGCTAGATGATCTACAAGGAAAGCTTCTCACTCATGAAATGTCAATGAAGGATGTCGAAGGTGATCTGAATGAAAACATCAAGAACTTAGCACTCAAGGCTAAAGACAATGAAAAATCTCAAAGCCTTGAGACTGAAGATGAGCATGATGATGAAGAGGCTTTAGCATTGATGTCCAAGGCCTTGGCCAGGATTCTCAAGAAGAAGAGAAACTCTGGTAACAGAGACTACAATAGAGAGAGATCAAGACCTTCAAGCAGCAAGGACTACAACGGTAAGTCTTCATCACAGTCACATAAAACTAAAGTAATGAATTGTTTTGAATGTGGTGATGCAGATCATTTAGTAAGGGGTTGTCCACAAAATAAGAAGAACAGGAACTTTCAAAAGAAAGACAGTGAAAACAGAAGGAAGAAAGCCATGATGGCCTCTTGGAGTGATTCAGACAAAGAAGAAGATCAAGCAAATTTATGCTTCATGGCTAAACATGATGAAGAAAAGTCTTCAGACTGACATATTGGGGAAATGGTAAAAATTCTTCTTGCTAGTCCTTCTGATGTACTTCCTGAAATTCTCAAAAGCATGTTTTTAAATGAGGAAAGTTATAGAAATGATATTTCTTCTTTAAAGAATAAGATTCATGAGCATGTAAAAGAAAACATGGACCTAGTTTTTGCAAACAAAACTATTGAAGTTTCTAAGACAAAAATTGAAAAGGACTCCAAGGCCTTGGATAGCAAATTCAAAGCCTTGAAGGCACAGTTAAAACAGATTGTTGATCAAAACACTCTCTTAATTGAAAGGTATGTTGATCTAAAGACTCATTCAGAGGATTTAGAACAACAAATATGTTCTTTGACTGAGAAACTTCAAGAGTCTAAAAAGGTCCTAGCCAGTTTTACAGGCTCAGAACATAATCTGAATCTCATTCTTGGAGGAAGTCTGAAATCAATGCATAAAAGTGGGATTGGCTACAATCCAAATTTTCTAAAGAAAAGCCAAACTACTTTTGTCATATCTGGTAGCAGACATTCGCCAAAATGACATTACTGTGGAAAAATTGGTCATATTAGATTAACTTGTCCCTTCAGAAGATCAGAAACTCATATTATGAGGAACACTTATCCTTATCAGCTTAAGGGACAGGTTAGGCAGATTTGGGTTCCAAAAGGAATTAGACCACCAAACATGGTTGATTCTGAGTATGACTCAAAGTTCTAATCTTGGTCTAACAGCCTGTTAAGGCAATGAATTACTTTTGCAGGATGTCACGAAGGCCTAGAAATGGATATTAGACAGTGGCTGTTCAAGACATACGAGTGGAAAGAAGTCTATTTTTATTGAGCTCACAGAAAAATCTGGAGGAACAATTACACTTGGTGACAAAGCAAAATGAAATATTATTGGTATAGGTAGTATTAGTAATGGTTCTACCAACTCTATCTCTGATGTTTATCTTGTGGATGGACTTAAATATAATATGCTTAGTATTTCTCAGTTATGTGATAAAGTTTATAAAGCTGTATTTGACAAGGAGAAATGTGTGGTGCAAGATGAGAAATCTAGAGATTGCATACTCACTGCTCCTAGATCATATAATCTATATTCTATGAGTACTAACAATGTTGCAGGTGACAAGTTGAAATACGTCAAGGCCTTGAATGAAGACTCAAAGCTTTGGCATAGAAAGCTTGGGCATATTAGCATACACACCTTGAATAAACTCATCTCAAAGGATTTGGTAAGAGGATTACCATCACAAAAAAAATCAGATGATGAGGTCTGCAAGGCATGTGTACAAGGTAAACAAACAAGAAGCTCATTCAACCCAAAGAACTTTGTAAGTACTTCTAGACCCTTAGAACTGTTGCATATGGACTTGTGTGGTCCTATGAGAGTTAAGACTCCAAAAGGTAAGAGGTATATGCTTGTGATAGTAGATTATTATTCTAGGTTTACATGGGTGATGTTTATTAGAGACAAAACTGAAGCATTATCTGAATTTTCTAGACTGTGCAAAGAGCTTCAAACTTTGAAAAATTTGCCTGTTGCATCTATTATAAGTGATCATGGTAGGGAGTTTGATCAACTTGACTTTGATTTATTTTGTGCAAAGTATTGTATATCACACAACTTTTCTGCACCTAGAACTCCACAGCAAAATGGAGTAGTTGAGAGGAAAATAGGACAATTGAGGATATGTCTAGAACCATGCTACTTGAAAGTAATTTGCCAAAGTTCTTGTGGGCAGAAGTTGTTAACACTGCCAATTATGTGTTGAATAGATGTTTGATTAGGCCTATTTTGAAAAAGACTCCTTATGAACTGTTTAAAGGTAGGAAGCCTAGTGTCTCTTATTTCAAACCTTTTGGTTGTATTTGTTTTGTGCATAATAATGGTAGAGACAATCTTGGTAAGTTTGATGCTAGAAGTGACAAGGTGTATTTCTTGGATATTCACAGACTAGCAAAGCTTATAGAATTTACAATAGAAAAACCAAGATTGTGGAAGAGAGTATTCATGTGATTTTTGATGAAAGTACTAAGGATTCTCTGAGTAAAATTTTTGCAGATCTAAATTTGAACAAGCATGAGTCTGATGATGATGTTGTGAAAGAGGACAAAGACAAAACTAAAGTGCGGAATCAATCAGCAGAATCTCAAGGCCTTGAACCTGCTGCAGAGCCAAAATCTCAAAGCCTTGAGACTGAAACTGAAACTTTCTATGATGCTCCCTCTACTGTTTCAAGAACTCAAAGCCTTGAAGGAACATATTCCTAGACACCAAATAAGAAGTTTAACTATCTTGCAGATCATCCAGTTGAAAATATCATATCTGATCCAACAACTGGAACTCAGACAAGAGGATAGTTGAAGAACTTGTGTGCTTTTAGTGCTTTTGTATCATTGATTGAGCCTAAGAATACAAATGAAGCACAGGAAGATGCAGACTGGATCATTGCAATGCAAAGTGAGCTGAATGAACTTGAAAGAAACAAGGTATGGAATCTGGTTCCCAGACCAAAAGAGAAATCAGTTATAGAAACCAGATGGGTGTTCAGAAATAAGCTTGATGAGAATGGCAAAGTCGTAAGGAACAAAGCCAGACTTGTGGCACAGGAATACAATCAGGAAGAAGGTATAGACTATGAGGACACATTTTCTCCTGTTTCCAGGTTAGAAGCTATTAGAATACTTCTTTCATTTGCTTCTCATAATCACATAAAGCTTTATCAAATGGATGTCAAATGTGCTTTTCTGAATGGTTATTTAGAAGAAGATGTTTTTGTAGCACAACCTCCTGGTTTTGAAGATGAAAACTTCCCTGATCATGTTTACAAATTAGACAAAGATCTTTATGGTTTAAAACAAGCTCCAAGGTCTTCTTATGATAGACTCTCAAAGTTTTTACTTGACAATAATTTCAAGAGAGGTCTAGTAGACAAAACTCTTTTTATTAAACATCATGAAACTGATTTGTTAGTACTTCAGATCTATGTGGATGATATTTTGTTTGGTGCTACTAATGATGCTCTTTCAAAAAAGTTCTCTAGTCTGATGTGCAGGGAGTTTGAGATGAGCTTAATGGGAGAACTGAATTTCTTTCTTGGACTTCATATTTTACAAATGAAGAAAGGGATATTTGTACATCAAGGAAAGTATACCAAGGACTTTTTGAACAAATACAATATGACACAGTCCAAGGTACTCAAAACTCCTATGAGTTCATCACTCTCATTAGACAAGGATTCAAATGGTAAGAGTGTAAATCAAAAGGAGTATAGAGGTATGATTGGATCACTTTTGTATTTAACTGCTAGTAGACCCGATATTATGTTTAGTGTTTGCATGTGTGCAAGATTTCAGGCAGATCCTAAGGAAAGTCATTTAACTAATGTCTAGAGAATCTTTAGATATTTGATTGGAACCAAAGACTTCGGGCTTTGGTATCCAAGGAGATCTAATTTTATGTTGAGTGGCTATTCAGATGCAGATTTTGCAGGATATAAAGTGGATAGGAAGAGTACT
The DNA here is from genome assembly GCA_023055425.1 of Linanthus parryae. Taxonomy (NCBI): domain Eukaryota; kingdom Viridiplantae; phylum Streptophyta; class Magnoliopsida; order Ericales; family Polemoniaceae; genus Linanthus; species Linanthus parryae. Next base: position 53,520,901 of record JALGPY010000005.1, read on the forward strand.
TCTGGATGTTGCCAGTTTCTTGGATCTTCACTAATCAGTTGGCATTCCAAGAAGCAAAATTCTGTCGCATTATCAACTGCAGAAGCTGAATACATTGCAGCCGGAGCTTGCTGTTCACAAGTGTTGTGGATTGCTCAACAACTTAGAGATCTTGGCTATAATTTCAGAAATGTGCCTAGTCATTGTGACAACACAAGTGCCATTTCAATCTCTAAGAATCCAGTACAGCACTCAAGAACCAAGCATATAGATGTAAGGCATCACTTTCTTAGAGATCATGCAGAAAAAGGTGATGTTGTTCTATCTTTTATTTCTACTTCTATGCCGATTGCTGATAATTTCACTAAACCTCTGCCAGATGATAGGTTTTCATCCCTAAGGCTTGAACTGGGTATGCTAAACAAGGAGGCACTGGTTTAGGGGGGAGTATTAGTTCTTACTTGTGTTTATGTATTGAAATCTCAAAGCCTTGAGATTATACTTTCCAAAGCCTTGAAAGTATAGTTCAAAGCTTTGAAATTTCTAAAACTGCAGAAAATCTCAAGGCCTTGAGATTGTTCTCCAAGGTCTTGAAACATCTGTAATTTTTTTTAAAAAAATGGATCATCATATATTATATGTTATCTTTTTAGATAATTGTATAATATTTGAGTTACTTAAAGAATTTTCTAATATATCCGAAAATATTTTGTAGATATGTTTTGCATGTTGATTTCAGTAGAGTCCTTTTTAAACTCAATCTTTCAACCCACTCAAGCTGGAAGTCAGGGCTTTTCTTCTTCATTCTCTCTCAATTCTCTACGTCTCTCTGCTCTTTCTCTATCTCTCTCAATCTCATTCTTCTCTCAAAACCCTAATCCCACAATGGAGCGCAAATCAGCCAGGATTCAACAACAGGAAAGCCTTCTGGTAGATCTAAGAAGAGGGCAAACAAGAAGGAGAAGATTTTGATTTTTGATTCAGACTCAGAAAACACACAAAGTTTGCATGAGGACTCACCTCCTGCAAAGAAGATCAGAACAGAGAAAGGGGAGGAAGGTTCAAGTGTTGATCCACAGAAGGATACAGAGGTTCATGGTGATGATCAACCTAGGTCAGACAATAAGAAAGGGGGAGAGAAGAAAACGGCTGTTGAAGAAGAAAAAGGGAAATATGCTAAGGAAAGCAAGAAGAAGTCTGCTGAAAGAGAACTAGAGAAGGAGAAACCTGCTGAGAAGAAATCAAGGGTTAAGCAAGTTGCTGCTATAACCAAAAGGGGTTATCAAGGTAAAAATGCACTTCCTTCTGATTGGTTTGTTAGTTCAGAAGTTAGGACAGTATGGATGCAAGGGTATGCATCATCTAAGGTTGCTTTCTGTAGTTTGATTTCTGAAGAATTATTAGACAAACTGGATATTAACTGTATGAGGAAGTTAAGGGATTCAGCTGTTTGGAAGGTTTTAAATCCTAGTTCTAAAGCCTACTCTAGGTTAACTAGGTTGTTTTGTCTGAATTTGGTTCAGGAAGGGAAAGATAAAATGGTGTTAACCTCTAAGGTGGCTGGGATAAATTTAAGGCTAGACCATAGGGCTTTTGCCAAGGTCTTGGGCATTCCTAAGAAGTATAATGTTGCTGATCATCTGATAGGAAGGAGTGTCTAGAAAAATCCAAAGCTATGTTCTTCATTGATGGTGTTCCCACTGGTCCTAAACAGTTGACACACTTTGTGCTCAATTGTGAAGCTAAAATTCTGTTTACAATTCTGATGAGAAGTGTTGTTACTAGGGAGAACTCAAGAGAGTTGGTTACTGATAAGGTTCTTATCCTGATGTACTTGATATGTCAAGGGTTTGAGATTGACTTGCCAACAGTAATCATGGATGAAACTGATGAAACTGATGGTTTTGGGTTAATTGATGAAACTGCCTTACAGAGAATTGGAGTGGTTCAGACAGGAAAGGGTCATTGGAAGTTCTATTCAGAGTTGTCCAAAGCTGAGCTTGAGGTGAAGGATTTTTCCAAACCTAAGGGGGCTACAACATCAAGGGGACAAGCAAATGAGGATTACTCTCAGTTGGTTGAGAAGTTTGAAGAACAGCAGGTGGAGATTGAAGATCTTAGACAAAGGCTGTTTGATCTATCTTATGAGTTTAATCAATTCAAAGCCTTTATGGGTGTGATGAATGGAAAGCTGGATATTGTCATCAAGGGTTTGAATTTGAAGAAGATCCCTTCTGCTACTAGTCATGAAACTAGTGTTGACTCAGATGAAAGGCTGGGTGAATTCTTGAAGAAGAAGAAGAAGAAGAAGAAGAAGAAGAAGAAGAAGAAGAAGAAGAAGAAGCCTATCCCAGTTGTGCTCACTTCAAAGGATCTATATGAGCGAACTGATGAAGAAGAAGCTGCAGAAGACACAGGTGTTGATGCAACTACAGAAGGTGATTCAGTACAGGTCAAGGACAAGAAGGTGGATGAAATTATAGAGGAAGTTGTTGCTGAGGTGGATGTTGAACAAGAAGAGAATCAGTCTGGAGAAGAAGCTGAAAGTGATGAAGAGGTTGGAGAAGGCTCAGAGAAAGGCCAAGCATCAAAGAAGAAGTGAAGACTTAGAGAAAGCCAAAGCCTTGATTCTTTCTTTCTTTCTTTCCTTTTCTTCTTTTTTGTTCTCAAGGCCTTGACATTTAGTAGGAATTTATTTTGTTAAGTTTTTTTTTAAGACTTTGAGTAATGACCCAACATTTCTTCACCTTCATTTGATGAAAGTCAAAAATGGGGAGAAGTTATTTGTGCTATTTGTGATTACTCTTTAGTGTTTAGATAATAAGATTGTAAGTTTTTGTGTGAATTAGTTGTGTTCTGTGATTATTGATTATTTGTGCTTACTGGTTATCTGTGTTAATCAGTGTTACTGTTTATTATTTCTGCATATGATGATTCTAATTCTTACAAAAAGTTGCAGGGATATTTACACAAGATTATGGGTTTTGTCTTTCATCAAGGGGGAGATTGTTGACTCAAAGACTTCTAAGTGTGTTTTGCGAAGTAAATGTATAGAGTGATGAAAGAAAAAGACTAAGTATTTCTAAGGCTCCATGGCCTTGAGATACAGATCAGAGCTTCCTTTGAGAGTAGTTTTATTATACTATGTGATCTAATAATCTTGTGATGCAGGTGGAAATCTGATGTTTAAGATCATAGATTTGTTGCAAATATCTTTGTCATACATTCTTTATATATCTAAGACAATTACAGATGTCCTAATCAGAGTGAATCAAAGTTTTCTGGTCTTAATATTGAAAGACTGTGAAGCATGTTCAGAGCCTCAAGACCTTGAGATGTGCCTTAAGCTGCTGACAGTTTTACTGAATTAACTTGATTCTCTCTTGCAGGACTTGATCTTTGCTATTATGATTGTTTAATGACTTTTACAAGTCTTAAACTGGTTTATCATGAGTAATATGTTTCAGAATTTAATCAGGTTATTGATTTATTCATGTGATCCAATTTTTATTCAGAAACTGGAAATCCAAACAGACTTAGTGCTGTTATATTTCTGGATTTTGTTGTTGCTGTATTTAAATGTTGTTGCAGGTTTTTCAAACGTGCAATATAATCAAAACTGTAGATAGTGCTTTCCAGAATAGACAGATCACAGCCACGTGGTCTTAATATTGAAAGACTGTGAAGCATGTTCAGAGCTTCAAGGCCTTGAGATGTGCCTTAAGCTGCTGACAGTTTTACTGAATTAACTTGATTCTCACTTGCAGGACTTGATCTTTGCTATTATGATTGTTTAATGACTTTTACAAGTCTTAAACTGGTTTATCATGAGTAATACGTTTCAGAATTTAATCAGGTTATTGATTTATTCATGTGATCCAATTTTTATTCAGAAACTGGAAATCCAAACAGACTTAGTGTTGTTATATATCTGGATTTTGTTGTTGCTGTATTTAAATGTTGTTGCAGGTTTTTCAAATGTGCAATATAATCGAAACTGTAGATAGTGCTTTCCAGAATAGACACATCACAGCCACGTGGCGATCATCCAGCACACCTAGCTGTGCTCTACACACACTGGATCACTACCCGCGCTGATCCACGTGGGGGCTGCGAGACAGGGCCCTCGCATACCTCCACACGGGACTTGTAGGTACTTAGTTGTTTGGAGGCTAGAGTAAGTTCCGTCGCGCGCAAGCGACAACCAAGCCCGCGCGCGACCTTTAGTAACTGCTTTGAGAGATTTATGGCACGAGCTCCATAAAACCTGGTCAACCTAATAACGGTTCCGATATACGTGGACGAAGTGCGTAACATTCCCTATATATACGAACGAACGTGCCGTTGTGGTTAAGGTAATTAAGCAGCCATTTATGGGTGCATTAACCAACTACAACGGTCATATTCTCCACTATATATAGGATCGTTAACCCTTCCTTACACAACACGAACCACCTGAACTACGCGGAAGCTCTGCGAAAACTCTGTCTCTCTCTCTCTCATACAGCTAATACTGTCTTACTCTCTCCCTACACACAATCCTACTCTTCCTGTGTCCTTATCCCCTGTTCTTGGTGTACGTTGAATCTTCCTCAAAGGATTCTCCTGTACACATTTGGTGAACCCGACGTGAAACTTACCATTGCAAGCAACCATGTCTCACGATGAGGATGTCAGCAACAGGTCTCCCTCTACCGAAACGGCTTCAGGAGAAGAGACCCCCCACAATTGTGCGGCAACCGGCGGAGCTCCGACCTTGGAGACTTTGAATGCCACCATCCAGAACCAGGCGAAAGCACTTCAGGCTCAATCCGCGCAGATGGCTCAGATAATGGCCATTTTGGGAACTCTTGCCCCGAATCCGGCACCGGGAGCTGCTGTCTCTCAAGGAGGAGGAACCTCTACCACCCATGGAACGGAGGTAATACCTACACCACCTAATCCTAGTTTGCAGAGCCCACCAGCGATGGTGAAACCACCTTATTTCCAGGGACAAACGGTCCAAATACCGTCCCTTATCTCGCATATTCCCCAACCGCCAGCTGTTGTCTCCAATATCTCTTCACAGTATCCTTTGCCTTCTCCACCGGCACCCCTAACCAACGTGGCTTACACCCCTAGCCCGACCGCGGCATATGTGTCCCCGCCGGCCGCAACTCTTCCTCCTGCTGTGGGAGGGAGTGCACCAGCAAGTATGACGGCTTTAGAGCGGCGCATAGAGACCTTCCTGGCCAATCAACCTTTTGTGGACACCATCATTCCGAAAGTCGATAATGCCCCTCCTATCCCGCGGGAGATTTATCTGATGCCTAATCCCGCAGGGTAAAAGGCCCCTAAGTGGGACAAGTTCGAGGATGTTAATGGGAACTCTCATGAGCATGTTATGCGCTTCATCGATGTAATGGGACCGTATGGGGCTGACCCCAATTTGCTGATGCGTGAGTTCCCAAAATCTTTGGGGAACGTGGCTTACAAATGGTATAGAACGCTGGCAGTTCCGTCAACAGCTCACCAGGTGATGAAAGCCATCTGGAATGGCAGGGTAGTCGAGATACCAGCTTCGGTGAACCCCTTTAATTTGAATGAAGCACATCTCACTGAAGCAGTGTGGTTCACCGAAATGGCAGATGAGCAGATGCCAGGGCCATTCAATCCGACCCCTCTGCCTCGATGGGAAGACATCAAGGATCAGTCACCGGCCGGAGTAATGGTGACGAGAGAGGATGCCAAGGAGAAGGCGCCCACATGCAAAGAGGCGTCACAGGTCGCCTACCAAAGAAAGAATGTGCACACTTTGAAAATGGTGGTAAATCATGACCCTAAAGTCAAGGAGATAGAAAGCTTCTACTCCAATGGGAAGAAATGCTACCGCATATGAAGGCGCGCGGGGGTACCCCCATTCGAGCATGGGGATATCCGTGGGCAAATCAGTCAACTTGAATAGGGCCTGGAGGAGGACAAGCTGAAGTCAGAGGTTTCGGAGGACAAGTTGAAAGAAGCGCCTTAGTGCATGGAAGACAAGCCGAAGCCACAGAAGCAGGAACTGAAAGAGGTGTTCCTAAGTCCAAGCAAAGAAAAGAAAAGGCCTGTTTTCCTGAGCGCAGACCTCGCGAGCGAAGAAGAAACAAAGTTGCTGCAATTGCTGACTGAGTATAAAGATGTGATTTCTTGGGAATATGACTAGATGCCTGGTCTGGATACGAGCATGACGATGCACAGATTGGATGTTGTCCCGGGATCTAAACCTGTGAAGCAAAGTGCGAGAAGTTTCAGGCCAGAAATAAATGTGAAGATCAAGCAAGAAATAGTCAAATTATTGACTGATAAGTTCATTGAGCTAAATCATCATCCCACGTGGTTGGCCAACATTGTGCCAGTGGTAAAGAAGAATGGGAAACTTCGCATCTGCGTAGACTTCAGGGACCTTAACCGTTTCTTCCCGAAGGACGACTTCCCGTTGCCCAACATCGATTATCTCATCGATTCCACTGCAGGGCACCGGATGTTTAGTTTCATGGATGGCTTCAGTGGGTATAACCAGATCAAGATGGATCCTGAGGATGCACAGAAAATTGCGTTCATTACGCCAGTCGGGGTCTTTAATTACACAGTTATGCCCTTTGGACTCAAGAATGCGGGTGCGACTTATCAGCGAGCAATGATGGCCCTGTTCCATGACATGATGCATCAGGAGGTATAATTTTATGTTGATGATCTGGTTGTCAAGTCCAGAGAGGAAGCAGACCATCTGGGAGACCTGTGGAAAGTATTCAAAAGGTGCAGGAGTTTCCAATTGAAGATGAATCCCATGTAATGCGCGTTCGGAGTGACTTCGAGGAAGTTTTTGGGATGCGTGATTCATTGCCAGGGAATCGAGCCTGACCCTGCGAAGATTTTGGCTATCACCAGCATGACGGCACCGCATAATCAGAGTACTCTGAAGACGTTCCTAGGGAAACTATCTTATCTGCGGAGATTCATTCCAGCAATTGCAGAAATAACCTTTTGCTTTGGCGATCACCTCAAAAAGAATGCCGTATATAATTGGACGGCGGAGCATGAAGCTGCATTCGGGAGACTGGAGGAATTGGTGACGTCACCAAGGGTAATGATCGCACCGCAGCTGGGATCGCCACTTTTTCTGTACTTGACATCGAAAAAGAGGTCTATAGGAGCACTTTTAGATCAAGAATATGAAGGGCAGGAAAGGCCGATCTATTATATATCCCGTGTAGTACAACCGGCTGAGTCATGGTACACAGATACCGAACGCCATTGTCTTGCTTTATTCTTCGTCATAGAAAAGTAAAAGCATTATTTCGCCTCGCACAAAGTTGTAGTGATTACAAAGAGCGACCCCATACGGTATCTTTTGAGTCACTCTTCTCCTTGTGGAAGGCTGGCAAAATGGTACATGACCATCTCGCAGTACGATATTAAGTGTGCTCGACCGCGAGCAATCAAGTCACAAGCAGTGAAAGATCTCTTAAAACAGTTCCCCGATAGCAGCTATGAACCCATGATCGAGGAGGAGCTCGAAGGACCTGAGATTTATGCAGTTGAGTCGCCATATTGGAAGCTTCATTTTGATGGATCGTCGACGAGGAAAGGTGGCGTAATTGGAATTGTTTTGACTTAACCAAATGGGGAAGTCATCCAAATGTCCACCAAGTTAGATTTTCCAGTAATGAACAATGAAGCGGAGTATGAGGTCCTGATCGCGAGACTTCGTGCGGCCAGGGCACTGGAAGTGATCAATCTGACGGTCATGGGGGACTCTAAACTAATTGTCAAACAAGCTTCATGCGAGTATGGGTTGAAGGAGGTAAATCTATTATCTTATCGGACCTTGGTGCAAAAGCTGGTACAGCAATTTTGTGATGTCAAGTACGAGCACGCCTAGGGCTGATAATCGGCATGCCGATGCCTTAGCCACTTTGAGATCGAAATTTAGTGCGGACAAATGCCCTGCGAGAATTTTGATTGAGGTCCGCACAACTCCGACCTTGACACTGGAGGCATGCGAGGATGAATCTACAGACGATGAAGATTGGAGAAAGCCAATACTGCGTGCAATTGATGAGGGCACGAGCAAAGAAAATTGGGCATCCACCAAGGGATATTGCATACACGACAATTCCCTTTACTACAAGGGCCCGGGAGGAATACTCATGCGGTGCGTCTCACAACAAGAGGGGCAGGCATCATTGGAAAGGATCCACCAACACTCTTTTGGGGAAAGTGAAGTGTCAATTTATCGAAAGGCCCAGAGATATGGGATTCATTGGCCGGATATGTCTGCGTATGCTGCGATCATTCAAGGGAATTGTGAGAGTTGCATGTTAATTAAAGACTCTTTGGAGATTGTTGTGATTGATGATGACACCGATTGGAGAAAGCCACTCTTTGACTATTAGACGGAAGGAATCGATCCCGATCAGAGGAAGGAAGCTGAGAAACTTAAAAGAAAAGCGGCTCGATATGTGGTACAGGAAAATATACTCTGGCGAAGAGGCCATGAGGGTAATCTACTCAGATGTCTAGATAGCTAAGAAGCACAGGAGGTGATGGATTTATCTTACCAAGTGGAGCATCAGGGAGGTGCGAAGCTATGCAGACAACTCCTCACCGTTGGCTATTTCTGGCCCACAATGGAAGCAGATTGCCGCACCAAGGTGAAAAGATGTCAGGAATGTCAATTCAAGGGCAATCTCGTGCATGCTCCTGCCTTAGACTTACCCGCATTGGGAACACTTTGTCCATTTCATACTTGGGCTTTGGATTTTATCGGTCCCATTCAACCAGCCTCGCATGGAAATCTGTTCATCTTGACTGCGACAGAGTTGTTTACCAAGTGGGTGGAAGCAGTTCCACTCAAAACAGCGAATGCACTTGCGGTGGTCAAATTCGTTTAGGAGAGCATCATATACCGGTTTGGGATCCCCAACACCATACTCTCAGATAACGGCACTCCTTTTGTAAATCGCCAGGTGGCTGCGAAACTGGCAGAATACAACATAAGGCAAGTCTGCTCCACGCCTTATTACCCGAAAGGGAATGGTCAAGAAAAAGCAACCAATAAGACGCTGCTAAGGATAATGAGTAAGATGGTCGCAGATGATCACAAGAAGTGGGCAAACTCTTTAAATGTGGCTTTATGGGCGTACCGCACTTCGCCCAGGACCCCCACATGAGTTTCACCGTTCCTTCTGTGCTATGGAGCTGAAGCTGTCGTACCAGAAGAAATAAAGGTCAATTCTGCAAGGATAGCCTTTCATGCCTTGTACGAAAATCAACGTGACCATGACTTGATTATGCTGGAAGAAAAGCGTGAACAGGCCAAGAGGGCCAATAAAAGATACGAGGAAAGAATTTCTCGCGCTTACAACAAAACAGTTCAACATCGGGATTTTGCGGTTGGGGACTTAGTTCTGCAAGCTTCAGATCACTGCATGCGGGAGGCAGCTCACCAAAAGTTCGCAGCTAACTGGGAAGGGCCGTTCAAAGTTAAAGAAGTCTTTGACAGCGGCTACTTCACAATACAGAGACTTCATGGGACTGCAACAACCCCAAGCCCAATCAATAGGCGATGGATCAAAAAGTACTATCCTTAGCCTCTCTTTATGTTTTACGCCAAAGTTTGTTGGATTCTAATTTCAGTTTTCCCATGTACCTATGCACTATTTCCTCCCACATGAGGAATTTGTTGTCATGCTCCTCCCATATGTGGATGCTTTAATAATAAGGATTCTCCAATATGAGAAGAGCTTTATTAACTTGATTGTCTTTATTAATTACTTGTCTGCTTGCATTATTTGAACTCCTCAAAAGCCTATCTGCCTAGATAGTAGCTATAATATATGATCCCATGCGATCCAAAGCCTATCCGCCGAGATAGCAGCTATATCATATGATTCCATGCGATCCAAAGCCTATCTGCCTAGATAGCAGCTATATTGAATTTTAATCTTAAGTTATCTAAAAGCCTATCTGCCTAGATAGCAACAATGACAACAATGCCCTTGTGCGAGCCAAAGCCTATCTGCCTAGATAGCAGCAACATTGATTTATGATCTTAAATGATTTGAAAGCCTATCTGCCTAGATAGCAGCAATAGCAAAAACACCCCGTGCGATGCAAACATTATTCGAATATAAACGAGATGTAAACACAACTAGTTTCGTCATATAGCAAGACTGCATGCGAAATTACAATTTGTTGTATCAAACAAGAACAGCGAATGACAAAGCGTATTCCATTAATAGTCAAAACGACTTACAATTTATCTGTCAAGATAACAAATTACAAGCAAAGGCTTACACTAAAGGAAAATTCCTAATCTAAATCTTGAACCTACGAGTTCTAAAAACTATGGGACGGGACGCTATCGCTGACGTCCTAGATCAAAACAGAGCTCTCATTTGATCTCCCGCCACGGTGAGATGCCAGATGAACCTCATGCCCTGACGGTTGCAGACATGAAGAAGAAGTGGGAGAAAATCTCATGGGGCAGGAAGCTGATTGTGCAAAAAGACGAGCACAATCGCTCGGCACACCTTGTTCAAAACAATGGTGGCAAGTAGTTCTCCTCCAAGAGAGCCGGCGGAGATGCACACCATTCCTTACGATTTGGTAGTGAAATCAGTACAGGACTGTGCTTCACGGGAAAGTTACCGGAGATACGACCTGCAAACATAATAGACAAAGAAGAATCTTTGCAGAAGCAGAAAACCTTACCCAATTGTTCCTCAAAAAGATCAGGAGGATCGAAGGACTTCCGAAGAATTTCTTGGGAGCTATTTCTATAGCACAAGGCACAAACTCAGGTTTCAAAGCCTGAAATTGACATGAACCAACAAAGTTTAAGGACCGATGCCGGCAGTCGTAAGGACTCATGGTAAGCCACATTTTGGGATGAAGAACCAGATAGCAAGAAACAAGGTTTATATAGACTCCAGAAGGGACTCTTCAGTTTTCTGGCTGAGTCAGCAATGCCTTGGAAACGGGTAAGAATCAATTACCTACGTCTCAAAAATGGGTAAAAATCAATTACCCTACTAAAGGCTATGACGGTACAGTAGCACGCCCTAATTAATGACGGAAGGTCATGATTAGGATGGGGCCTACAAGGAAAGTGTGCTTATCTAATAAATTAATGGCGCGATAATCAAGGCAGTTACGTCAATTTATGACGTCATAATTGATATACATTAAAGTACGTCATAATTGATATACATTAAAGTAAGAGTGCAAAATCCTCAAGGGAGCAAAAAAAGACAATTCCAAATGTTTTGAAAAGAAGGGGGAGAAACACTAGCATTACAATTATGCGTAACTTTTTCTTCTAAAATAAACCCTTGATTAAAGGATCTTCTCGTGAAAACAAGAGCGATATCTCTTTTGCTTGGTTCACTTCTTGTTTTAGCTTTTCATACTTGGCCTTCATCGCATGGAAGAGAGTGGCAGCTTCTTCGGCCTTCTTCCTCTGTTCCTCCAATTTTCGCTTCTCAGATGCGAGGTTGTGGTAGCCATGTTTCAGCATTACAAATGCGAGGATTTGGGTGAATCTGTTGACGAGAAATTTGAAGTCTAATCTGCCTTGATCCTTAGCCTGAAGACCCCTGCATGTGCTATAAAGCAACCGTGCATTATCAGGTGAAATGGTTGTGGGGGTAGCTGCAGACAGTTGCTCTAAAATCCAGATGGCTTCAGTCAAGAAAAGTCTTCTGTCAAAAGGCTCCAGCTCCAGAGTTCTCACAAATGACCATGGGTATGAAATGCGCATCCTTATGAGCCAATCCACATCGGGTTGCCTCATTCCTGGAAAAAATGATAAGTTTAGGAGTGTAAAATTTCTAAACAAAAGTATAGAATGTGGCATATGGTAACATACCTGTTCCTTAAAGGATCTCATGCAAAGAAGGAATGCGCATCACCGGGAAAGCTGAAGCATGTCCTCGCTGCATCGCTCGCCTGTCAGCTTCGACTTCGCGCTCGTAATAGTTGACAGGGATAACATAAGTTGCGGCAGGTGCGATGGCAGCTCCAACTTGCGAACCACAAAAACTCCATGCGGGGGGAACTTGTAAAAGTTCCATCTCAGTGGAAGGAATAGCAGGATCTTGTTGAGGCTCAGAGACATTAATAGGAATGGCGACACTTGAAGAAGTATGTGGAATAAATTCAGCAACGGTTTTGGCTTCTGCTTGCCTAAGGACTTCTTCAGTCGCGAGAGGTTCTTGTGGCTCAGGCGCATTCATTGGAACATCGACACTTTCATGCGACGCTATGTCTTCCATGACCTGTTCATTTTCATGAACTCCAGCTCCAGCATCCTCCGCTTCCATCTCTTCAACTTCAGCACCTTCTTCTCTTAACCCGGTGTTGGCTTCGACATCATCAGATACCTCGATAATGTCCTCCAGAGGTTCTCCTGCAGACTCAGTAGCCGCAATAGGTTTCTCAACATGCGAGCTTCGCTCCGGAACATAAGATGTAGGAGGCTGATTTCTCTACTCCAGCATGTCCTCATCAGAATCGCCAACACCTGCCTCGTTAATTACCTCTCTCGCAGCTGGCACATCATCAATAGAGCCCTGTGCATTGGTAGTATTACCCGCAGGAGGGACAAGGTTAACGTTAGCAGGATCATTTGGGGCAGTACCACCTGCGAGGCAAAATTGAAGAAAACATGCTGAGGTAACTCACGTTATAAAGTGATGTCTTATTTTATTCTGATAGATTAATAGCAAGCACCGCCACGCTTAGGTGGGATTGAAACTCCAACATCATATGTTATGGACGCGACATCATATCCTACAGAAGTGTCTTCATCTATCACATCTTTAATATGAGCATGACCTGGTGGCGTGAAGAGATTCATTACAACCGGGAATGAGTTATCGAGTTTAGTTTACAAACTTCGCTTAAATGTTTACCTGAGGGTTCGCCACATTTGTTCACTAACCATTGACGGATATCATCTTTTGATAAATCGTGCTTTAATGCACGGAAAATCACTTCTTGATAAGTCACAGCAAGGTTAAAATGGTACCTTCCTCGTGACCCGCGATTTCTTCAAAATCTTCTTGGGCACGTTCCAAAGCAGCTACACTCATGTTGCCTGCTTGTTGTTTTTCCAGACTTCTTCACTTTATGAGCTCAATATCATCTTCATCGCGCTTTCTCCTCCTCGCTTCGGCCTCGCAGCCATTCTTTTAGACTCAGCGATGATAGCTTCGTCTATGGCCTCACTAGAGGCGCCAGAGCGAGAACCTTTGGTATTTTTCTTCTCTTTGGCCAAAAGGCCACTGATGGTCTCCGTGTCATCATATGCAAAAGGAAATTAGTTAACAACTATTGCAAAAGCCAAGTTCAAAGAAGATAAGTTCCTTTAAAGGTACCTTCTAAACTTTCTTCTCCGATTTCTTCTCTTTCTTCTTATTCTCTTTCGTCTTCCTCTCTTTATTCTTCATTTTCTTCCTCTCTTTCTTCTGTTTCTTCGTCCTCCTCTTCCTCTTCTTCCTGGCCGAAAGGGACGAATGTCTCAACTGCGAGATCTTTCTGCGTCTTGCTCAGCATGCGACCCTTGCCCTTGCCCTTAGAAGCAGGAGACTTCGCAGGAGAGGAAGAAGGAATGTCCCTGGGAGGCGAAGAAATCACAATTCCCTGCTGCTTTTGCTTTTTGGCCTTCGGGCAACCTCCGCATCCACCTCAGCGTCGTTTTCTATCAGAGAACGAGCGAAAACTTCCATTTCCTCGCGTATCCGAGCCTCCACCTGGGGAGCCAGTTCCATTTACACAAGAATTTTCTTCTTCTGCCTCTTTGCTGTAACAATGGAATTGACCAGGGACGCAAAGCGCTCTCTGGATGCGAACCTTCTCAGATAGCACAGGAAAATAAAATTGGGTGTAAGTTTCAAGCGTGTTAAAGAAAGAAGTCTCTTAAGCATAAAGGAGAGTTGTTTACCTTGGCAAAAATTTTGCTGTATTTGATTACGTGCGAAGCTCCGCCCCTAACAGCGGTCATCTTCTCTTCAAGAATAGTGGATGGGCACAAGTGGTTGTCAGTATCAAGAAAGGAATAAAAACCATACTTAGAATCGTCCAAACTGCAATTCTGATGGTATGGAAAAGCATTCCTTTTAATCGCAAGAGCTTTGCTGGGACGAGGAGTTGAAGATACATCAAACCTCGCCTGTTGAGCAGTCTACTAAGCAATCCAATTCTTGGTAAGACGACCCACGCGACTTCCCGAAGGTTAGATGAAGGGCAGATTGCTAAGGAGGATCGATTTACACTTATTTACCAGCAGTCGCTTGTAGCAATTCCTTTTGATTGACTTAGGCCAAACGGAAGGTGCCACTGCATCAAAACCGAACTGAGGAGAGACGCGAGTTGGGTCAACATTGACTGTGATCTGATCGTATCTGGGAGTTACCTCAGAAACATTTTCGGCAAGGGCAGGAAGAGAACCTCTCAAGCACCAGCGGAAGAATTCGCGGTAGCGATCATGTCCCTTGAGAAGGGTGTCCTCTCAATAAGAGCCATCTCTACTAGGGTACAGCTTCGGGAAAAATCGCACATTATCAATGCGAGTAGTGTAAGGCCTGGCTGTAAATTTCCTCCGATCATCGCACACCAGACTCCACGAAAACTTGCGAAGATTGGTCCTGTACCATCGAGCAGCTCTCCCGCTTGGAAGTGCATTCTGCGCACCTGGAACATTCCACATGCTAGGCCTAGAAGGAACAGGAACATAAGAAGGCCACCTTTCGAAGACCCACATGGTAAGAAATGAAATGTTGATGAAGGTCGACACATCAAGACGCCCACGCGACTCCTCAATTTCGATCACCAGCTGGTCCAACCGATGATACAAAGTGCCTAGCACCAGAGGTCCAAGCGCGACTTTTTGGCCAAGGGTCAACTTAACAGCAAGGGGCAGAACATGATAAAAGACCTCGTCATGAGGGTGACCATCGATTAAATACCTTGACAGCCAAGCACAGAGAAAGCCGCACAAAGTCAGATGATACCCCTTTCCCTCTATGTAATTCTTCGCTTCAGGGTCATTTTCCAGTATTTCTTTGTTGATTTTACTATTCGCATAGTCGCGAAAGAAGTATTGCACCCATTTTCCCCAAGTGTTCTTCGCAGAGCTCTCAACCAGCTGCCATTCGGGAAGTACTTCTGCAGATGTCCAACGGGTGGAAATTTTCTTCACCTCGGCCAAACACTCCTCCATCTGCGCATAGAGAGTGAGTTTTGGACAAGGTTTCAAAGCACTCAAAGGATCCACTTCGCCCATAGGTGAAAGTTCATACAGAATTTGAACGTCTTCGAGAGTGGGGGCGGCCTCAAATTCAGCGAAGTGAAAAGTATGGGTCGCAGGTGAGTAGCGAGAAAGAAGGTTTAGAAGCATGGTTTGATCCAGCTTCACGGCAGCACCCTTCGTAGCCCTAACAGCAAAATAAATCCCAGCTTTGTCTAGTGTGATAGCATGGTGAGTTAGCACATGGTCAATCCACTCATCCATTAAATCCATCTTTTGTACGAAGGCCTGGGTAGAAATTTCAGTACGGGGGAAGAATCCATTTTCAACTCCTAATCTTACCACGTCCTTGGAATCAATTAACTCCAACATGGCTGGAGTGGTAAGGGGGCTCAATAGTAGAAAATCTCCTGTGGCGGGAGCCGGTAGATTCTTTACTTTAACCCTAGCATGATAAAAGTATTTTCCACCTAGATAGGGGGCTTTCTTCCACAATGTTTTAGGAAGATCAGGAATTTCTTCGGGTTCTTTCACAGATTTGGAACCTTTTGTCTTGGCCATTTCTACAGAAAAGCAAGAAAAAAGGGAGAGAAATATATCCACCTTTAGTTCAGATTCAGAAAGCAGTTATGGGTTTGTTTTGAAATCAGCGGAAGATGGCAGTTCTGGGTCAATTTTGGGTTTAGAATCTCATAATTTCAGAGGATTATCGTTTAAAAATCGTTTCAATCTTTCGTTTCAATCTTTTGGGGTTTAAAAGGAACCTCTTCCGCAGCTTCAAATGATGGCGTATTTGAAACAGTTCTGGGTTTTCAGATTCAAGACAGTTCAAAGGATATGGAATACATTAATGAAATTGAGCAAAGTCAACCTTGTGATGATGAAGCAAGTTGAAGAAGACGGTTGGCAAGAAAGAACTGATGATTGATTATCTGTATTTGCTCTTGAAGGCTATCAGAAAACATCCACTTTAGAGAAAGAAGCAATACTCTGCAACAATGGAGGGCATGAAGTATTTATTCAAAAACATTGAAGGGTCGCGTCCTTTCAGTGGTCGAATTACAACCGTCACCGCCGAATCGCGCAATCACAGGTCGATGCTGACGTCACGCCTAAAACCCTAATAGAACAGACGGCATGACTCTAGGGATCCTAGGTCATAATGGCACGCACGGGGGCTGATTTTGCGTGTATTTGAATTGGTGCATGGCAACGACGCGCGCACTTGGTTTTGCGCATTGAAACCTATTCGGCTAGGTGTCTCCACGCGCAAAAGGGGGCTAATGTAGATAGTGCTTTCCAGAATAGACATATCACATCCACGTGGCGATTATCCACCACACCTAGCTGTGCTCCACACACACTGGATCACCACCCGCGCTGATCCACGTGGGGGCTGCGGGACAGGGCCCTCGCACACCACCACACGGGACTTGTAGGGACTTAGTGGTTTGGAGGCTAGAGTAAGTTCCGTCGTGCGCGAGCGACAACCAAGCCCGCGTGCAACCTTTAGTAACTGCTTTGAGAGATTTATGGAACGAGCTCCATAAAACCCGGTCAACCTCATAACGGTTCCGGTATACACGGACGAAGTGCGTAACGTTCCCTATATATACGGACGAACGTGCCGTTGTGGTTAAGGTAATTAAGCCGCCATTTATGGGTGCATTAACCCACTACAACGGTCATATTCTCCACTATATATGGGATTGTTAACCCTTCCTTACACAACACGAACCACCTGAACTACGCGGAAGCTCTGCCAAAACTCTGTCTCTCTCTCATACAGCTACTACTGTCTTACTCTCTCCCTACACACAATCCTACTCTTCCTATGTCCTTATCCCCTGTTCTTGGTGTACTTTGAATCTTCCTCAAAGGATTCTCCTGTACACAACAACAAACTCCAACGGATATCTACTCAAAGCTGCTCTGAATTGCAGTTAGAAAGGATGAGGATTTGCAGGAACTGAGATCCTAAAATCTCTCATTCAGTTGCAGAGAGTGGATAAAAGACTGGTTTGAAATTTGAAAGATAGAGAAGCTTACAGATAACTGAGAGAGGTGTGATAAATTCGTGGAAGATCAGACATTCAATCCCTCTCAAATTTAGGCTTCAATTACAGCTTTCAGAAGATCAATCATTCCAGTTTCCTGAAGAACACATCCAAGCCTTCACAAGCTTATTCTTCTACTGTGTTCTTCTTCTGTATTGTAATTTGCTTATCCATTGTATATCTAAAACCTCACAAAACCTAGTGGTTGGTTGTTCAAGTGAACAACAAGAGGTTCTTGTTAGCTCAACAGTTAGTAGCTGATACTAGATAGGTTTGGAACCACAAGCTGTATAGGTGTAAGGGAGTTCACTTAGGCTTGAAGATCTAGGGATGTTTCTGTGTGAGTAATAAGAAGAGTTTGCCCATTCCTAGTGGGATTAGATCCCTCAGGCAGAGATTAGGTCCATTGGGACTGAACTCTGTAAATTGCCTTGTGTTCTTTACTTAACAGTTTTGCTATTTACTTCTGCAAGCAATTCAAACCAAACTAGGGTTTATAAACTGTTTAGAACTGGTGATAGTTCAAGGCCTTGAATCTTTCTGTTTGCCTTAGAAAGTTTCTGACTAGTTTTGTAAAATCACAAGGTCTTGAGATTTGAGACTTTCACTTGTTCATTTAGTTAATATCTGTGTTTTAGCAAAAAGTTTCCATACTCTATTCAACCCCCCCCTTCTAGAGTATTTTGGTCCTGTATTTAGTCTACATTACAAACTTTCACAGGATAATGTCGTCTTCAAGCGGAGTAAGTCGATTGCTACGCCTCGCCGGCGCGGCGGCAACGTCTGAGATGGGGGCTTCCTTGACGGTGATATGGTTGATGAATTTAGCTCTAGGAGGACATTTTGGTTGTTTCTGTACCTGAAGCACTCCAGTAACGGGAGAATCGATAGCAAGCAGTCCCCATCGTCTTTGACATCTGGGTGTGGTGGTCCGACGGGGAGATAGAGAGAGAGAGAGAGAGAGAGGGACGGAGGTGGGTGAGAGGCCGATGATGCACAGAGAGGTCCGATGGTGGAGGGCAGAGAGAGAGGTTGGTAAGGAGAAGGAGGCAGCGAGGGTTACAAAGCGAGGAAGAAAGAAGAAAAGAAGAATTTGTAGTGTGAATTTTTTGTCAAAATATAAATATGTCTTCTTACCCCTTTGTTAGTGACAGCTGTGGTTTTTGTATATCCCCAAACACGAGAGTTGTTTTTGTATATCATCCAAACGCGGAGGGTAATTTTTGTCTTTTACCCTTTAAATAATAAAGGTATTTCCGGTTTCTTATTCATCTCAACTCTGCGAAGCGAACTGGAATATGATGGGACTTGTGTCATGAAAAAATTTAAAATGCGTAAGGAACAATAAAATAGCTGGAATCACTCCCGTGCATAAATTGTCTGAGTTTATAAATAAGAATTTCATTAGATTTACCTTTTAGTGTTGAGCAGTGCGTGCAAAAAAAATGCTTTTTGGTCTCCACCATCAACCATGCCCTCATCCAAGTGCTGAAAATCTAGCCGCGAACAATAATTCACAGACTCGGGAAAGAGCTCGCCACCTGCCGCTACCTGAGCATAAACACGTGGTAATTTAGCTTAAGAAGTGTAAGCAAGCATTCGAGTCATGATCACTTGTAAAATCAGCATGTAATCACCAGTCGCACACAAGAAAACCGGGACACTTGCCAGTTAAAGTTCTTTACAAGTTACCACTCCGTCCCAGCTCTATCTTCCCATGGCGGCTGGGCTCGTGGTTTAAGAGCTGGGAGGGAAAGACTAAAATACCCCTGCTTTTTCACAAAAATAACATTCAACTCCACCAACAACACCACCCACCAGCCACCATCAACACCACCACTCTGCCACCATCAACACCACCAGAAACAAGAACAACCAAACACAAATTCAATACAAAAAAATATAGATCTAGACTACAAAATTACAAATTTTAGAAAAATTACACGAGGATTTAAAAAAGAGAAGTAGAAACAGATCCAATCCTCTATTCCTCGTCGCCAAGATCTGCCGCTGGTCGCCTCTTCACGCCGCCGGTCGCCTCGTCGCCAAGATCTGCAAAAACAAGCAGATTTGAAGCAAATAGAGCAGATCTACCAAGAGAAGAAGAAGAAGAAAGGAACAGAGCTACCTGGGTTGCCGTCGTCCTCGCCGGCGTCCTCTCCGGCGTCGTTGCCGTCGTCTTCCACCAGCAACGAGGTCGCCGTCCTCTTCGCCATCCTCCTCGCCGTTGGCATCGTCCTCTTCTCCGCCATCGTCCTCAGCCGTCGGCGTCGTCCTCTTCTTCTCTGCCATCCTCCTCTCCGCCATCATCACCGTCGAAGTCACTGTCCTCTTCGCCCCCAACTCACTGCCGTGCCTCTCTCTCTCTCCCTCCCTCTCTCTCTCTCTATCTCTCTCTTCCATTGTTTTCTCTCTTCAGATCTGTTTTGTGTGGTGTCCCTATGGTTGGTGTTTTGTGTGGTGTGAGAGGGGTGAGAGAAGAAATGAGGATAAGATTAGAAAAAAGTGAGAGAGAAAAGAGTATGGATGTGTTTTTGTAGGAAGGGTAATTTAGTCTTTGGCCTTGTTTAAGGTTACTCAATTTGGAAATGGGAAGAAAGAGTTGGGACGTACCAAAAAGGAAATTGGGAAGAAAGAGGTGGGACGGAGTGGTAATTTACAGCTATGGTCTATTATTTGCCAAGATGTCTTTCATACAAAGCACTCACCTTAAAAGACCTATACTATTGAATTCTGTCTTTTTATGTTTATGATCTTGTTCTGAATGTTACACATCAGGCATCACAGAGACATTACCCGCCATAACATCTTTTAACTCGTATATATCCAATCTCCCACATCTAACTTTTTGAAGAAAAAAAAGAAGAAATAAAAAATTCTCGTATGAATAGTGACCACACTCCACCTTCAGCTTAACCCCCCCCCCCCAAAGTGATGTTGTTTTTTATTTCATTCAGCAGGCCCGGCCGAGATTACCAAAGTGGATGCTACATGTGTTTGTTTGTGTGTGTATATATTATTTATTTTTTTTTATTTATAGACGATTTTTTTGTCGTCTTGGATAAATTGACTACTTCGTACTAACCAAATTGCAATTAAAAGAATTGGCCAAAAGGCAGCGGAAATGTTTTCCACTTCCGAGAAGCACCAACAATTAAGGAGGTGGTGTTTAAGGGTAATAAATGTAATTATACTAATTAATTCCTCGAAAATCCTGATTTACTTAACAAAAAAAAAAAAAAAAAACTTCTCTCTCTCTCTTCCCTTCTGTTCCTCACAGTGACGAACCCATCTTCATCGTCGTGTCTTCTTCTTCTTCTTCACAGGCGTCGTCGTCTTCTTCGTCTCCGGCGAAGAACCCAGATTTCTTCGTCTACCCAGATTCTCTCTCACTGGGTCCGAGAAATTTGTTTGAAATTGATAATTTGTGTATGTTTTGAACCTATTTCAATGAAATTGGTATGAAATTGAAAAACAAACACCAAAATTGGTATGAAATCGAAGAAAAAACACCAAAATTGGTATGAAATTGAAGAACTAACTTCAAAATTCTGGGTTTTTGACAAGGACATGTCGACTGTCGACATTTGTAAGTCGACAAAAAAGGCAAAAAAAAGATGCCCTATGTCCATGTTCTCTGTGTACTTTTTTGACTCCCTATCTTGGTTGTCGACAATCGACATGTGGAAGTCGACCAAAAAAGCCAGAAAATGATGCTTTTTGTCCCCGCTGTCTTTGAAATTAAAGCACCCAGACAGTACCTTAGAAAACGATAAATTCATTAAATTAAAGAATCCAAGACCATCAAATTCATGAACTTTAAGAATCCAGCAATAGAAACAACTAATTAATAACTATGAACTCTAAAAAGAAACTATTAATTCATCCTTCGTTGGACATAACCATCGATCATATGCTAGCTAGCTGCACGTACTCCTTCCACGGGCGGTTACTACATGCACCAACAAACAAGATATATATATGTATATATTAATTTTATGAATTTATAAATATAGCACGTATGTACGTATCTATGAGAGAAACACATACCTTAGAAAAAGGTAAATTCATATCGTACGCATTGGCATTCAGATCCACCATAAACGTGGGAACAAACCAATGATTTGACTCCCAATGTACTCACCGTCGAGCCAGTCATTATCATCTGGGAGATTAAGGTAGTTGTCGCAGGGCTTCAGAAGATGTTCATACGCGTTCCTAACGAACAAGTAAAAGGACACGGTGGTGTTATCATAGCCCTTGGTCCACTTTGAAGATATAGGTTTCTGTTTCTTCCGTAAACTCTTATAGCACAGTACGCGATAGAGGGGGTGGCCATGGGGTGCCTTACCTGGAAGGATTATGTCTCTCCAGTCCCTTGTTGCATGACCCGTAGTGCCTGCAAGGGGGTTAGTCTTCTTCATGCAATCTTCCCAGCTAGCCTGTCCATTACTAGGGGGCTGATACTTGTGTGCTTGGTATTCTTTGCACACTCGTAACAATTTTTCCATCCTCTCCTCCCCAGACCACATAGACGAATGGTCAACGCAAATTGGAAGATATTTCATAACCCGGCCAGAATCGTGGTGGTTCTTGTACGTCACCCGGTTAGGTTTCACCCTTCAGAATATGCTTGAAGATGGTTTGGGTCAACCCTGTCATTCCTGGCGGACCCCGCATGGAAGAAGCATCGTTAGTCTTCAGGTCAGACAATATTGTACATGCAAAGTCAATTTCTTTTTCTACGTGAGGATCATGACGGACGTCCCAGCTTCCCTTTTGTCACTTGAAGATGAAGTTTAAAGGGTTCTTTAGTGCTCGTTGCAGTTGTTCGTCCCAGCCTGCACTGCGTTGTACGTATTCACTGAGAATTTCTCTAATCATTCCTCTAGTATGTGTAGACAGCTTGTTTCTGTACGTCCGACTACCGTGATCTATTTTATATGCGATCCACTCAGCCAAATCAAAATCGTAACCCCGATTATATGAAAATATCTTCTTGTCTCGGTCAACCAATTTAACTTCATCGGTCTCCTGCTGGGCTTCAACCAATTTAACTTCATCGGTCTCCTGCTGGGCTTCAACCAATTTAACTTCATCGGTCTCCTGCTGGGCTACTTCTGCAACCGTGTTATTCTTTCCCTTCTTCTTGTTTTTCTTCTTATGATGTATGTGCTTATGTACATCCTCTATATGTTCTTCGTGGATCTCCGTGTTCGTCCAAGTTACGATAGGGAGCTTATTTCTTTCGCGACGGGCTTTCATTTTATTGAATTCCATTCTACGCTTTCTTCCGCATATGCCTCCTCTATTGCCACCACCTACATAGAACAAAATATATAGAAGGGTATATAATGTTCTCAACGTGTGAAGGAAAAACATCATGCAAATACTGCATCTGTTTTTACTCAACGTGTGAAGGAAAAACAACATGCAAAAACAACATGCAAACCCTAATTTTTCTCTACTGTTATTCTCCTAGTCGTGGGTTTATTCTTGCATTCTTCTCCCTAATAAACCTCCCTAATAAGCTAGGGTTTATTGCAGATGACGAATTCGCTTTATTCATTGAACCCTAAATATGATTTGAACCCTAAATATGGTTTGAACCCTCAAAAACTGAGTCACTAAGAAACCCTAGATATGGTTTGAACCCTAAATATACTAATTGGGTCAAAAAGTTCAGAAATCACGGTAGAAACAGTGAGTTGTGAGGGAGGGTTGGTGAATAAAAAATTCAGAAATCACTGGCACCAAAGCAACTGCAGAGAGAGTCAACCGTGGAGCCTCATTCATGAGCTTGCATCATGTATCAACTCCAGCGAGTTGTGAGGGAGTAACAGAGGCTAACGTACATCCGTGGACAACCGTATGAGTGAGTTGTGAGGGAGGAGCCCTAATACTTAATCAACATACATCAACATTCATCGATCACAAAGCATGCATATTGTAATATTACATACCTGCCGTTGCAAGCCATTAGGATTGGCCATATCGAGTTTGTGTGCTTTCCGTTGGAGAAGAGACGAGTTTGTGTGCTTGCCGTTGGAGAAGAGACGGAGGACTAGACCACGGTTTGCATGCAGTAGGGTTTATAGATCGGAATTGTTTAATGCATGCAGTAAGGTTTATATATATATACACGTATGGGCCAAACCGTGGTTTTGGAGGCGGTTGGGCCAAACCATGGTGTTGGAGGCAGTTGGCCCGGTTGGCCATAATATTGCAGTTTTTGTCGACTAATACATGTCGACGGTCGACTTCTACACGTCAATGGTCGACTCCGGACAAAACACGTCTACGGTCGACCCATACACGTCGACAGTCGTCCCGTATATGTCGACAATCGATGTATACGAGTCGACAGTAGACAAGCTATGTCGACCGTCGATGTGATCTAGTCTACAGTAGACATGCTAAGTCGACAGAATGACCAAAACCTGACGAAATCGTGAAACAAACAAATCAAACATCAATCCAACTTCACGAATAGTCTTACAAACACATTAAACATCCATACAACGTCACCATTAGTCTTACAAACAAATCAAACCATTAACTTCACTACAGTTTGAGATTCGAACAGTCTCTCAATGTCGTGTTCACTATACAACTCTTCGACGCTTTCCCCCCCACTCCATGACTATATCAATGTAATGAGACAGTGGGGGAGTTGGAAACACGTACCGAGCTCTTTTCATTGCAGCATCGAATGAAAACCGCCCCATAATCTCCCGGATTAGCCTATCGTAACTTATACTGAGACGGATGGCAAAACCCTTTGGCACCATAGTGGTTTGTCCAACGTACGTATACATACCATCATCACATCTCCATTCCACACGTGCCGAGCTCTTTTCATTGCAGCATCGAGTGAAACCGTCCCATAATCTCCCGGATTAGCCTATCGTAACTTATACCGAGACGGATGGCAAAACACTTTGGCACCATAGTGTTTTGTCCAACGTACGTATACATACCATCATCACATCTCCATTCCCCATAGCATGATAGGACAGCCCTGGAGTCTTGTAGACAAGTTTGAAAATATATAAAATTAAACATAGTTAGGGTCCTAGGTCAACAAAATCAATTTTAAGGATGAACCTATTGTGTCGACCTCCATAGGTCGACAGACGACCTACACATATCGACGGTTGACCTAGACAAGTAGACAATCGACCAAGCGAAGTCAACCGTCGATCTACCTAAGTCAACAGTCGAAGCGCATAGGTCGACAGACAATTCTGGCATGTCGACCGTGCATGTCGACTATCGACTGGTTCAGGTCTGCTGTCGACCTAGGGAAGTCGACTGCCGACTCCACTAGGTCGATTCTCGAGCTCTTCAATTCAAACTGGAAGGGTAACTAACCAAGGGTATTTTGGTACTTCAAGTTAAAAGAGTGGTAGCTACATAAGGGTATTTCTGTACTTTCATCAGTAAGTGAGTTAGTTACATATCTTGGTGCTTTGTTGCAATGGGTTATACCCCCTGTGCTTTGTTACAACTCTTTCCCGTCTTTCTGCTTATGAGCAATATAACCCAAATTGCAATGTCTTTATCTTTCACAAAACAATTGCAATGTCTTTCGTGATTGGTGATTGATTTGGACTTCTGGACCCAGAAATATCTTATGCTATGACTTAATGAATAATCGAATCCAAGTATGACAAGTACCGATGTGAACCCAAATCAGGTCAAAACGACCCACATTGGGGCACACTGATCTGTTTCAAATCCGATTGTTTATTACCATACTTCTTTGGTCCATCACGAGGAAGACACTGTAAGGGCCCAAATGCCCCAATCCCCCAAAACGGCCAATTGAGACCATGTCCAAATAAGATTTTCAGTTTCAACAGCCCAAATTGTACAAACAAATTAATGCCCGCAAAATCAAACTCCATCTTCCTCAACCGTTTCGAGAGAATATATTCTAGAAACTTCTACCAGTAGAGAGAATACATCCCATCTTCAGTATTCTCCATTATAGAGAGCATCCTCATCACAAAGAATAATATTCAGTTCAAATGGTAAACCTAATTCTTCAAGTATAAGATTCCAATTTCCAGCTGAAACACTCTGCCTATAAGAAGGGGCTCAAACAGTGGCTTCTACAATATCATCTGTTGCTTTCTTCCTTCAAGTAATCTCTCATACCAATGGATCCACACTGCAACCCTGACCAGTACGACAACCGCCACCAGTATGGTGCTTCACCAACACCACCACCTAATGGCCACCCCGCTCCGGTCAACCAGCAAACCCCGATGCCATACTGCCCGCCTGCTCATGGGGACCACGCCACCGCCAGGTCTGGTTTCCAGGCGCTGGCCTCTTCCGCCAGGTGTTTGGTCAGTCTCATGGACAGCATGGTAACAACCAACGCAGATACTGCCCCAGCAAGCGATGAAGAAGAGCAAGGGGTACGGCGGCAGCGACAGCGATTAGGCCTTTGCGACCGCCGTATTGACGGGGTTAGCAGATGGGAAACCATTACAAAATAAGGAAAAATGTCGTGACATAGGAATCAGCTTGTCTTAATTGGATAAAGACTTATGTAGCTCTATGGATATGACTTTTTTCTACCTAAATAAATGCTCACTTCTCTGGATTTAGTCGAATTTACAACCAACTTTGCTTGTGTTTTTTTTTTTTTTGTTTCTAAATCTGATTGACTGCGTGGAGACTACAGTGGATAAATAAATGCTAACTTCTCTTGATTTAGTCGAATTTAGAACCAACTTTGCTTGTGTTTTTTTTGTTTCTAGAACTGTTTGATTGACTGCATGGAGACTACAGTGGAAGTCACCCAGGAATGGAAAGAAATCAGAAAAGACCCATAAAAGTGAGAACCGAAGCAGAAAACTTGCAAGAATGTCAATTACAGTGAAGGAATCTAGCAAACGAGTTCATTAACTCAACTCAGACAGATACATGATAAGAATCGGCTAAGAATTCATGGCTAGTTGACAAGAACTCAAAACACAAGTTTCTGTAAAATGCTAAGGTTGGATTACTCCAATTTTGGTAAAATACGAATTCATGAAACTAAAATACAAGTTCTCTTCGATTGGCTACGCCTTTCCTAGTTATTTTCTGGATTTTAGTTCAATCAGAACCAATCTCTTGGTTGGTGCAGAGCTACGTTTTTAGTATGCGTCTAAAGTTGGTTTTTCTTCATTAGTTTTTTGGTGATAACCAGTGGCGGAGCTAGGATTTTACCGGAGGGGGCAACTCTAAACAACTATCTTACATATACAGAACTAAATGGGGTCATAATGTAATTTTTAAATGTGTGGTCCACCAGAAAGAAAGTGCTAATTTTTGGCGAGCTAGTAAAAATCTACTGATGCTGAGGCACATTTAGATAAAACTAAGGAGAACAAATGAATACTATGCTAGAAAACCAGGGTAAATATTGTATTTATTGGAACCTCTGGGGGAAGGCACTCAAATGCCCTCATTGTTCCAGACTAAGGCTCCATGAATACATTATCTGCGTCATTGGAGAATAAAATGTCGTTGACATAGTTAATACTATGTTAATAGGAAGAGGACAAATTAGAAGTAGATCTCCATCACTGTCTTTGAGTTGAGGAAGATAAGGAATCCTATCATGATCAGGGATTCAGGATATAGTAGATTTCTCACCAGCAATTTAAAAGAACCAGTTTCTTATTCATCTCAACCATGAAGTGAACCGGACTATATCATGAGAGAAATCAAACTGTGTAAAGAAGAATAAAGACCTGGAATAGCTCCGGTGGATTTTTTTGGGTTTATAAATAAGAATTACAATAGCTTTACGTTCTAGTGTTGCTGAGCAGTACCAGCAACAATTAGCTTTTTCGTCTTCACCATCAACCGTGCCCTCATCTAACTGCTGCAAACTCAGCTGCCAATAAAATTTCCCGGACATGGGAAATAGCTCGCAACCTGTCGCTATCTGAGCATAAACACAGAGTAATTTAGCTCAAGAACTGTAAGCTCTTATTTACCAAAAATACAACTGACTTCTTAATGAAGAGCATGAGTTCAACCACTTCCATTGGAGAAAACATTCTGGTCATGTTTACACGTAAACTGATCATCGTGTCATCACACGCGGTCAACAAAGCCAGGACACTTCCCATTTAAAAGTTCTTTAAAAGTTAAATTTACACCTAGTATTTTGCCAAAATGTCTCTCATACAAAGCAAGCACCTTACAAAAACTGAAACTACTATTGAATCGTGTCCTTAACTTTTCATAGGACAGTAGTTGTTTTGAATGTTACATAAACCAAGCATCTACCAAAAATCCTTTAACAGGCATCCAACCATAGCTTATTGTAGTAATTAAATAAATAATAATAATAATAATAATAATAATAATAATAATAATAATAATAATAATAATAATAATAATAATAATAATAATAATTCCTTCGAGACAGTTTGGTAAGTAAAATTTGGTACCACTCCTTCCCAACTCTTTTGCACCATTTCCTTATTTGGACATCCACTCACTTTCAAAACTTTCTATTTTTGGTAACCTTAAACCGGTTAAATGACAATAATACCCTCATCAAAAATTCTCACAATTTTTGTAAACAAATAGGTAAACACATCTGGGCCTGATTAGAAGCCCAATTATAATTAAACAATACTACTAACCCAAATAATTAACCCAACCCAAATTTACCCTAACCTAACCTAAATTAATCTAACCTAACGCAGATACACTCACCCAACCCTCCTCATTCATCTTCATCTGTATCTCTCTCTCTCTTTCTCTCTACCGCCTTCTCTCGATCTCTCTGGAATCCGAAGCCACCGAGTCGTCGGTGGTTGTTTTCGTCTCAAATCAAACCAGGCGACGGGGATTTGTTGATTTCCCCCTTCTTACAGTGTTGTATTCCACTCGAATCAACACACGTCTTCTCGTTTCTGGGTTAGGGTTCTTCACTATATCAAACCCTAACCCAGGCTTTCGGCCAGATCAACACACGTCTTCTGGGTTAGGGTTCTTCACTATATCTTCTCGTTTCTGGGTTAGGGTTATTCACTATATCAAAGATGATCGATTTCGACCAGATCAGAAAGTGGGTTCCGGACAGCTAGGACGACGACTGCGATTTCTCACCGGGAACCCAGTTCTCCGATCTACTTGTTCCATTTGACTCCGATGAAACGGTGGCTCCGACGAAACGGAGGCTCCCGATGAATCTGCTCCGTCTGCTCCATTTGATTCCGGCGAAACTCAGCCACCGGAAGAAATCGTTCCATTTGACTCCGAAGTCGTGCCGGAAACCCAGTTCCATGATGATCCGGTGCTATCTGCTGAAACAGGGGCTATTTTAGACGAGATTCTAGAGATTCAATTCCCTGGATGGATAGCTCTCAAACGTGGAGGGAGATGACTGTCTTTTATCTATATTTGATATCATTTTCTGCTTCAATATGTGATATGAGTATGTGATTCTTTGATATCATCCTGTGGTGCACTATGTTCTGTGATATGATTATGTGATTCTTTGATATCATCCTGTGGTGCACTATGTTCTGTGATTCATCCTGCTTCTGTGATATGATCAAATAATGTGATGCAAAATGTTATGTGATTCATATTGGTTCTGTTTTGTGATATAGACATCTGGTTATGTGATGCAATCTAGTTATGTGATGCAATCTGGTTTACATCATACTCTGATCTGTGATATGATTATGTGATCTGTGATATTATCCTGGTCCCTGGTCCTGGTTTTGTGATCTGTGATATAATCCTGGTTTTGTGATCTCTGACATGGTCCAATTGTTCCAACTACTCAATCATTCTTAATTGAATGCGAGTATTGTTGGTGGTATACACCCTTCCACTACTCAATGGTGAATATAATGAGAGTAGTGGAAGTCACAGATCATAGGGAATGTGCAATGCTTCTATAACTTGTGTGTATTAGGATTGTTGTTTGCAATACTCAATGATTAATGTTATGAGAGTATTGTTGGCGATACTCTCTTGCACACAAGTAGCCACTTAGTCGATGATGATGCATTGCAAAATGTTATATGAGATTGTGTGAGGTTTGTCAAAAGACATTACTCCCTGATTCTTAATTGAATGAGAGTTTGTTGGTGGTATACACCCTTCCACTACTCAATGATAAATATAATGAGAGTAGTGGAAGTCACAGATCATAGAGAATGTGCAATGCTTTTATAACTTGTGTGTATTCGGATTGTAGTTAGCAATACTCAATGATTAATGTTATGAGAGTATTGTTGGCGATACTCTCTTGCACACAAGTAGCCACTTAGTCGATCATGATGCATTGCAAAATGTAATCTGAGATTGTGAGCTTTGTCAAAAGACATTACATTAGTAATGTGTAACTCCCCTTCACTAATGCATAATATTCTGTGATTGGGAGGTATACAATCAAAAGTTGCCTTAGAAAGGACTTACGCCAAAATATACAAAATGTGGATTGGCAAATGTCTACCTAAACTGGTGCATACCCTAAGCCTTCTTCAAGAGGTGCATTGCCAATATCAACCTTCAAGTTCCTTAAGTAATCAGTGCTATCCATTACTAGCATTGGTGGGACTGTTAGATATTTTGGTAAAATTCCTTGCCTCCTTAGTCTCTGCTTCCCCATATGTGGCATCTCATACTTGTTGTCTCCTTTGCACGCCTAAATTTCAGTCATGCACATTTGTGCAGTTAGAAATACATCATCAAGTGTGTCATGATGCAAACCGTTGTATGACATGTCAACAGCTTGTATTAGATCTTCAAAGTTACCTGTTTGCATCAAACTTTGCACACTCTGTATTGAGGCAAAGAAGCCAAAGTCATTAACATTGCAATCAGGTGACTTTGCTGGTTGTTGAATAAGATTTATGTTGAATCCGTCACTATCTGCTACTGCCCTGAAATCTGCATCATTGTTCTTCAAATGGGGTGTGGCATTATCTTGTTGTATGATGGGTTTTTTCGACAAACAACCAGGCCATGCCTCATTGATTGCTGGTACCACTTTGTTGATCACCATATCCATCATAGCCTTCTTGTTAACATATGCTATTGGCTTAAGTTCTTCAGTGCCTGCATCTCTGTTCTTTGATTTTTTTTTTTTTTGTGCAACAACATATTCTGCGAATGGCCAACAACCAACCTTGCCATCCCATATCAACTCACCATCATCAGCACATAGTGGTCTTCCCACACAACATAGAAACATGATCTTTGGAATAAAATTCTTGTTCTCTGCTGCCTTGTATGGAACTTCTTCAAATGGCAAGAGAAAGTACTTGTTAGCAATTTTGTGCAAGTAGAACAATTTCTCATCTATATGTAATGTGTACTGTTGGCTCTTGTATGTGATTTCACCTTCATCATTGATTTCTAGATGTTGAAGAGCCCATTTGAGTCTCTTAATTTTGTAAGCTTCAGATAGAGATGGGTGAATTTTGGACTTTCTAGAATTTAGCTTCCCTTCCTTCAACCATCTCCCAGTTGTCGATTTGCTAAAGCCAAAGTTGCCTGCATTGATGAGTTAAAACTGATAAGAACAATTTGGTATTGTGTGTTTGGATTTTGGAGATTGTCTCCCTAGGCATGTTGTGTAGTTTTTAGAGATTCAAACTTGTTAGTTTGTCTCCCTCCAAAACATGTCTGGGTTTTAGAGTTCAAATTCCCCCATTCACACCCAATTCAAGGATGACAATGTTATTGTGCAAAATGCGCAAAGAAAAACAATAACAAGGCTGAGAATTGGTGTGTACCTGCAAGTTGCCTAATTGTGTGTTTGTCACATGGAGGCAGTTCCAGAAACTTTGCCTCATCTAACTCCATCTTTGGCACTCCATTACCTTTCTGAGCCGATTTAACATCGATGTATACTCCATCAAGTATTTTCTTTTTGATTTTTTTCCAAAGTCTGTATATAGTGGACCTATTTACCCCATGTATTGTTGCAAGATCATTCATGAATCCCCTTCTTGTTTTCATGTCATTGCATCCAAGTAATAACATGTCTTTAATCTCATTTCTTTGTTGGAATGTTAACACTATTGGACTAACTTGTGTGATTTTGCAGGCACAATGGTTGAAGAATGGAGGCAGTGGGGAAGGGGTGCTTACTTGTAGGAATGGAGGCAGTGGGAAAAGGTGTTGAAGCTAATGCTGCTGCTGGTGTGTTGTTGTTCTTGCTGCTGTTGCTGCTACTGCTACAACTCTATTCTCTCTTTTTTCTTCTTTTTATTTTTTCAGATTTTTCTTCATGTTTTTGGCTCAAGAACATGAAGTTTGTGTGTAATATGGTAGATGTGTGGTGTTTATATAGAGTTTGTGGATAATTGCCAGTTTTTGGCTCCACAAATTCAAATTTTGGTTGTAATTTTCAGATTTAGTAGTTTGGAGGGTGAAATTTTTTAATCACATCGGTAACTTTTTCTCCTTTGATGTGATCTTTTGCAGTCAGGGTTAGTGGTTTAGTAATGACATGTAATTTTTCCTCCTTGTGAGGACAAAGCAGTAAATTTGCTTCCTATTTTGTCTTTAGTCCCACCTCCAAATGGTGCAAGAGAGGTGGGACGGAGTGGTATGAAATAAGCACTTATAGAGTAACCCGGTCTTCAGGCGACAAGAGAGGAAAGAAACAACAAGTAGGGACGAATTGAAACTTCTAAAGTCTCTATACCCCGTCCCTTTCATTAGGTCAAATATGTCCATTCAACCCACTACATCTTGTTTCTTTGGCAGTCACCTCCACATCATTTTTTTACCACTCTAACCATATTCTTGCAAACCTTCACTGGAAATTCACCACAGAGGACATGAGGTAGCTTGGAATGGCTTGACCTATTGATTTGAGAAGAGTCTCCCTGAATAAGAAAGCACCTTCTGTTTCACCTTGCTCAAAATAACTCAAGATATTGAATTTTGGATTTTCCCTAGAAACCAGGAGTCCCAAATACTTCGTTAATTAGGGGAAGGAACATTGCTGAACTCCGATATTCTTTGCTTAATATCTTCCTTTGCATTTGGAGAAAACAGCTACCCTGACTTGTTAACATTAACCTCCATACCTGAAGGCATAAATTTCTGCTGTATATCCATGAAGCACACGAATTCTTGTTCTTTTTCTTGCAGAAAGATGAGAGCATGATCTTCAAATAACATGTGATTGACATCATTAAAGTTACTCTTTAAAGCAACTCCCTTGACCTTGTTGTTGGATTGAGCTTGGCAGAATATATCTAACCCAAAGCTAATCCAATTCGATCATAATATATTTGAATATGCTGATTCGATCCACACCCGGTTCATTGTTATCCACACTTCGTCGGTCAGTAGGAGGATGAGGGTGTAAGGAGCCAAATGCTCCCCCCCCCCCCCCCCAACAACAAAAAAATAAAATAAAAGGCCATTGAGGCCATGTCCAAATTAGATCTTCCATTTTGACAGCTCAAATCGCACAAACAAATAAAAGCCCACAAAATTAAACTACATCTTCCTCAACCGTTGAAAGAGAATATATACAAGAAATGTATACTAGTAGAGAGTATATATATCCTTCTTCAGTATTTTCCATTATGGAGCATCCTCACCAAAAAGAATGAGATTCAATTGAAATGATAAATTAATGCTAGTAAAGGATCCCAATTTCATCTGATAGCTGCCTATGAAAGGGCTTCAAACACTAGCTTGTGCAATCCCAAGCAAATACACACACAACAGTCTTTTAAGCCTTTTCTCTATTTGCTTCCTTCAACTACTCTCTCGTACCAATGGATCCATACCACTGCAATTCTAACCGTTACAACAAACACAACCAGTGTGAACCAGAAGCATGACCACGACCCCCTTCTGCCTACAACCTCGACGGCCATGCCAATCCCGGATCTGCTTTTCAGGGGTTTGGTCAGTCGCATGGACAGCATGGTAACGGCTACACCCACGGCAGGGGCATGAACAAGAACAGGGGATATGGCCGTGGGGACAGCAGCGACAGCGATTGAGGAGTGC
The DNA here is from genome assembly GCA_023055425.1 of Linanthus parryae. NCBI lineage: Eukaryota > Viridiplantae > Streptophyta > Magnoliopsida > Ericales > Polemoniaceae > Linanthus > Linanthus parryae. The sequence goes on from JALGPY010000005.1 coordinate 53,554,231, forward strand.
AACCGACGTATGTATGATGGGGTTGGCAGATGGGAACCATTAATAAACAAGGGAAAAGGTCGTAACATAGGAAGCAGCATGTCACAAGTGAGTTAAAATATTTTGTAGCTGCTCTATGGATATGACTTTTTCTACCTGAATCCTTCTCTTAATTTAGTCGAGACCAACTTTGCTTGTATTTTGTCTCTAAAACTGTTGGATGGAACAAAATCGGAAAAAAGTGACAACTGAAGCAGAAAACCCCCAGAAATTACAGGCGGATACAAAAAAAAGTTGCAAGAACCTGAGGAAATGTTGATTAGCCTGACGGAACCTAGCCAACGAGTTCATTGACTCAACTCAAACATATAGATGTTGAGATTCTAAATTGATAGCTAGTTTACTAGGAAAAAAAACACAAGTTCCTGAAACAAAATTTTTAAGGTTGTTAGGTTACTTCAAATTTTGGAAATACTCGAATTCATGAAGCTAAAAATTTAAAAGTTCTCTAAGATTGGATATTCCTCTCCTAGTAATTTTTCTGGATTTGAGTTCAACCACAAGGCAATCTCTTGCATGATGCAGAGCCGCGAGTAGTAATAAGCCAGGGCATTGCTGCTGTATACTGAAGATTTTACTAAAGAAAACAAAACATTACCGAGGGAATTGGCCCTACTCCCTTCACAACAACTCATTCTACTACAATGGGGGCACTCGGATAGGGGAATTGCCTAATTTGAATTAGTGTTTCGTTTAATGCTCCATATAGAGTGCATCCTCGTCACAATGAATAAGATTCAGTTCAAATGATGAACTAATTCAAGTATAAGATTCCAATTTCCAGATGAAAACTGCCTAGAATAAGGATTCAAATAGTGATGTATACAATAACCCAAGCAAAACCATATGTTGCTTCCTTCCTTCAACTACCTTATACCAATGGATCCATACTGCAACCCTAACCAGTACAACAACCACCACCAGTATGCTGCTGCACCACCACCACCACCTGCCTACAACCTCCATGGCCACCCTGCTCCGGTCAACCATCACGGCCCGATGCCATACTGCCCCCCCCCCCCCGGCTCATGGGGGCCACCACAGCCACGCCACCCCAGGGTCTGGTTTTCCTGGCGCCGGCCTCCTCGGCCAGGTGTTTGGTCAGTCCCATGGACAGAATGGTAATGACTATGGCCATGGCCATGGTCACATCCACGGCCACGGCAGGCGCATGAAGAAGAACAAGGGGTACGGCTGTGGCGACAGCAACGGCAGCGACAGCGATTAAGGCTTTTACGACCGTCGTATGTACGGCGGGGTTAGCAGATGGGAAACCATATAAATACTAACATCTCTTAATTTAGTCGATTTTATGACCAACTTTGCTTCTGTTTTGGTTTCTAAAACTGTTTGATGGAACGAAATCGGAACAAGTGAGAACTGAAGCAGAAAACCCCAGAACTTATCAGCGGATACCAATAAAAAAAAGCTGCAAGAACCTGAGAAAATGTTAATGTTATGTCAAACCACCTCACGAACGAAGAACGGATAAAGAAGAACATGAGGATCTTACGTGGTTCGCTAGCAAAATATTTGCTAACTACCTCCACGGCGGAAAAGCACCCTTTATTCATTTAAGAGGAACAAGACTACAACAATGTTTTTGCATACCTAATAATATGACTACTGGGTTCTTTATATAGTGCTAGGAAATCCCTAAAGTTTCCAAATCCGATTTGAAAACAACTTGTTTCCTAACTAATCCTCCACTGCCTTTGACTTCCAATGTTTCCTAATCAAAGTTGTAAACAAAAAGATTGGCCGCCTTTGACCAATTCAAGGCACCAACTCAACAAATCTCCACCTTGACTTGAATTGTCTCGTCAACAGCAGCTGCTCATCTTCTCGTAAATAAAGCTACGTCTTCTCCGCACCCGATTGTCTCTCGTCACAGAGACTCACTGGACCCCCACCGGGTCCGACATGGCCCCTAAGGGCCTCACTGACTCAAGATGTTGAGCAATTCCAGACAATGCCGGAACTTGCTCTCCAGAACCGGCTTGGTGAACATATTCGCGGGGTTGTCAGCAGTCCCCACCTTCATCACCTTGATTCTGCTCTCGTTTCTCAGAAAATGATACCTGACGTCGATGTGCTTGGTCCTTTCATGATGAACCTGGTCCTTAGTCAAGCAAATCGCACTCAAGCTATCACAGTAGACTATCGCCTGATCTTGATGTAGCCATAGATCATTGACCATTCCCTTTAGCCAAATTGCCTCCTTTGCTGCTTCCGTTAGAGCCATGTACTCCGCCTCCGTGGTGGACAAAGTCACCGTCGGCTGTAGCGTAGCCTTCCAACTCACAACAGATGCTCCCAGAGCAAATACGTAGCCTGTCATTGATCTTCTACTGTCAATACCCCCTGCATAGTCCGCATCGGAGAAACCAGCTACCAAGATGTCTTCACTAGCCCCATAGCTGATGCGCAAACTAACGTGCTATCGCAAGTGTACGAATCTCGTAGTACCGGGTGCAATTAGACTCGGGTTATCGTTCCCACGAGGACTATTATGGGTTTACTTACGTTGTCAGTTTCGGTTTTCCAAGAGTAGTAACAAGGAGGAGTAGATTGTGATGGTATTGACTAAACTAAAAACAGAAATTAAAAACGTAAATATTTTTGTGACTTTTTCTGAAATAAGCTGATTTGGTTGTAACGATAATAGATGAAGACTAGGTTCCAGGATCCCCTAGGATTTCTACAGATTTCAGTTTTACGTTCGATTATGAAAACACTCAGCAGTTTCGGTATCTGTGCAACGTACCAGTTGTGCAGTGACTTTTCAGATTCCACACGTAATCCCGATCCTGCAGACTTTCGGATTCTTGTTAAGCTGCCTAAGTCTGCAGTCTCGGTCTCATCCTGTTAGGGTTTCTAACCTGTCCGAATGGCCCGGGTTAAATTCTCTAACAGTTGGTCTCACGTTTTTCGATGCTAGTCCTATCTCCCTTTCTCTGGTCGGTCTATCAGCGTAAGGTACTAAATCCTGGTTTTTCTTCCTAACCCTAACTTGACGTTTTCACCTACAAGCTCGGGTCTATAGCAATCCTGGGTGATCAATCCTATCATGCATATACGATAATAATCAAACCAGAATAACAGATACAACTTGCTGAATTAAGACAATCATCATGAATCCATAAACGTAGTAATCATAAAATCTGAGTACGAAACCCTAGGTTCACCGAGAACCTAGGTGAAAAGTTTAGCTACGACTAGACATAGTACAAAACGCAGTTTCTGAATATAAAGAGAGAGAACGAAATCAAACTAAGTCTTCGAATCTCGAATCGCGCCTCCGTGCTCTCCGTGAATGCTCTGACTTGTCCTTCGGTTGTGCTGTGAATTGTGCTGTGTCTTCGTGGATGCCTCAAAACGAATCTGGACGAGTCTTTAAATAGTGCTGTTTCCCGAAAACGCTTGTGCTCGAAATTACGGAATCTGCCATCGGTCCACCGTTTTTGACCAAAAGTCAAAACTCGCTGCGTATATACGCAGGGTTGCGTATATACGCAACCAGGGCCCAACCAACATCCCCCACCACCCTCACTGCCTGCGTATATACGCAGGGGCTGCATATATACGCAGGCCTGCGTATATACGCAGGCCGTGGGGGCTAGGTGGGGCCCACTTGGTCCTTTGGTGGGCCAGGTCTGGTCCGCTGGGTCCCACTCTTCTGCCTGACGCTCCCGGTTTGCCTCTTCGATGTACTTCTGCTTTTCCGTGTTTCCGTCGTGTCCCGGTCTTGTGCACGTTTCCCGAGACGGTCCCTGCTTGGTCCCGGCACGCTTCCCGATGCACCTCCTGAACCTGTTCCTGAAAAGGCAACACGAACGAAAACCCGCGATCATATCCAAATATAGCAAGAAATAAGCAGAATTCCAGCAAGTACAAATAAACGTCTCGTTCTAGATTCTCGAGGCATTCTAAGGCATTTTCCGACAAAAACCGCTAATTTCGACACAATTACTCGTGAAATCAGGCTAAAAGATAACCCCTAATTGGGCGTTATCAAATACCCCCGCACTAAACATTGCTCGTCCCGAGCAATCCTGCCAACTCTAGCCTGCATTTCTGTCCTCGTGACTGACTCTGTACATACCCTACCGTTGCATACGCTTTCGACCCGAACCTTTCAACCGGATGACTCGATAGAAAAACTGACTCAGATAGAATATACACAGACTCAAAAGACTCAAAGCAGACTAGTGACAAAAATATTTTTGGCGAGATCGGGCAACCTCAAAAACATAAACAGTGTGTCCTCGTGATCTCGTCCTTTTCAGAATCTACTTCCCTGCAAGCGATCGGTAAGTCTGAACAGATTTATATGGTGGATTTAAGCACTGGACCGAAGTACTATTACTTTGGTTATCAAACTGAGCAAATCCCTAGCCAACTTACCATCCGAGCTATTTCCAAAAGGATCTATGTCTAATCAGGTAGGATAAATGTATATATCAAGGTACGGCATAATCTTACATGTTATGACATTCTCACAATTTACCAAACTCACACCCCTCACCGAGATCCCGAAAAACTGCCCGAAACACCTAAGTTCCTGCTTCCCAATTCTTCTGTCCCCCGGTGTGTCTTCGCCGTGCTCGCGGCCACAAATGTGAAGTGGTGCAAAACGTCTCGAAAATTGTGCCACTCACTCAGCTTTTTATTTAAATAACAAATACACAAAACACACTAAAAACTGGATCATAATAATTTTTCTTTTCTTTTTCTTTTTCTTTTTTTTTTCTTTTTTTCTTTTTTTCTTTTTTTTTCTTTTTTTTCTTTTTTTTAACACAACTATATATACACACGTACACGAATATCAACAATACCAAACTGACTAAAGCTGAATGAGTGAAAATAAATCTCTGTCGTGGGGTACGTAAAATGTCCTCGTGCGAAGTACCCCCACATTAATCCTGAAGCACTGATCCTATAGTCAAAATAATACTGTGCAGTCCCGCCGAACCTCCTCATCACCAAAGATGTAGAAAAACGGCACAACCACCAATTGACCCTACAACCCCCCGGAACCCCGTTTTGTGCGAAAAGATGCTCGCACGCGACTAACTCCTCCTATGGTCACTATGTAGTGAAGTGATCCACCTCCGCAAATTAATGCATTGTCGCCTCTCACTCACCCTGTCCTTCCCTCGAAAAACGTGTCAAAATCGAAACTGTCCAAAACTGATAACTCATGAAGCTCCCCTATCTAAAACCTGCCCCTACTCACTTCCTCCGTCATAACACGTAGAATAGCCAACTATCGACTGATGAGGTCTCAAAGAAGGCTGCCTAGGCTAAAGTGGCTATGAAGAAAGAGGGTAAATGGCTTCAAACGGGTTGTCTAGTTGGACCTAGGGGTAAGAAACAGGACGTGAGGTCCCTTGATAGCCAGTCACTCCACCGAAAAATGCGATGACCGTGACGGCGCCCGTGGGCGGGTTGTCGACTACCTATGTGACGGTGGTGTAGCAACTAGTCGGATTTTTCGCTCAGTTGATAACTACTTGCGGATTCCAAAGGTCACTGGCTCTCACCTATCTACTATACCTCGGTGCAAGTTTTCTTTTCTTTCAAAGGATTCAAACTCAATTTCTTCACTGTTTTCGTTATCTCGATTGCCCTTTCTCAAAATTTTCTGATTTTAAACCTTTTTTTTTTTTTGAAAAACAATTTATACTTGCTGTTTGCGTATATACGCAGGTCTGCGTATATACCCAACCAGCAGCATAAAAAATTTTTAATTTTTCATTTTTTTTTTTTTAAAATTATATACAATGCACGGCCAGAATGAGTATGGTGGGTTGACTCAAATAAAGAAAATATGCTGAATCAAAAATAAAAATAAAAATAAAAATAAAAATAAATACGAAAAAACGTGCAGACCGGGTTAATGCAGACACGACTACCACCCCCCCACTAAGAGGTGGCATGCCCTCATGGCACTCACTCGTCCGGAAAAAATGTCGGGTCGGACCCGGTCTCGGACGTACCGGATATGCAACCCGGCGAGCTGCTCTCTGAATCAGTCCTAAAAACCGGCTGACGTGCCCGTGTACGGGGCCGGTAATCCGAGGACTGCGACTCGGACCCAGTCCAACTGCTAGGCGGCTGGGATCGCAAAGTCGTCCTGCCACTCGAATGCTGCTGAGTACGGGCCCCAGTCTGCTGGGTACGGGTCCCAGCCTGACGACCTGTAGGCTGCCGGGATCGTGTCCCAGGCTGCCGTCTCTCCTGTCTGGCAGGTGGCGGTGATGGCTGAGTCGGTGGTGGTGGCTGGGTCGGGGGTGGCGGAGCAGACGTGCACTCGCTAGAGTCCCCGTCATCCGACCATCCCTCGGTAAAGCTGCTGGAGTAGGTGGGTGGAAAATACAGCGGAAGTGGCGGTTCTCGGCCTGCGTGCCGAGCCGCATCCCGCTGCTCCTCTCGAATACTAGCTAGGGCAGCCTGGGTGTCCTTGGTGACCTTCCGCTGAGTCCGGCGGATATGCGTCAACGCTCTCCAAATCTTGCCCGCTCCCTCAAACACCTTCTCTCCTATGGACTTGCGTCCGCCCTGACAGCCCTCAAATCTCTCATCCACTCGGGGTAGTCTACGGGGCGGGGCCGGTCTAGCTCGTGGGGTCGGGTTGGCCCGTGGGGCCGGCTGCTCTCTCTGACGGGCAGGCTGAGGCTGGGCATTCCTCTCAGTCCCCTGCCTACTCGACTCGGGGCGCTCACTCTCTCTAGTAGTACGGCATCGCCGAAGTCCGGCCGATGCCTGGCAACTGACTGGTCGCTCCTGAGTCGAACGCCTCCTAGGGGCAGGGGCAGGGGCAGGTGCAGGAGCCGGGTCCTCCTCCATAAAATCGTCATCCTCATCGAGGTCAACGACTGGCTGTGGTGGGCCCGGGTGACGAGCAATAAGCTTCCTATAAGGCCGTGGCACAGGAGGCTGTAGGTCACCCTCTAAATCATCCATCGGAACCTCATACTCCCGCGCCAGTTTGGCAATGAGGTTGGCGTACCCCAATCCCTTATGGCTACCAGAGCAGTTCCGCTCCTGCATATACACCCAAATCCGACGAGGAATGTCAACCTCTCGTCTCAGAACAAGGCAATAGACTAAGAGTACGTACTCGAAATCAAGGTAGGTAAAGTGTTTAATACCCACGACCCTCTTCACTACCCACTCGGCCCACCACCGTGGCGGGCCGGTAATAAAACGAGAATGCAATTTCTTGCCTATCTCGCCTGGCCCCTCTCTCTCGAAATGGGCACCCGGGTACCCCCCAGTCACAACCCGCAAAAGCTCAGCATCGTTAGGCGGGTAATCTGCACACTCAGCATATGCGCACGAGAAATAGCGCATCGGAATCTGGTACGCTTGGCGGATGGTATCCGCCGTGAGCAACAGAAACGTACGCCGCATATAGACCCAACGGACATCCCCATTGGCTTCACCCTCCCCCTTGTGCATGAGGTTCGCGTAGAACTCACGCACCAAGTCAGTATCGGACAAGTCCGGAAACCCCGCTAGGGACGTCCCGAAAATGTCCGGTCGACTCGCATAAGCGGCCATCTCTGGCGGCATGTAAGTATGGTCGACCTCAAACTGGTAGTCTATGGGAAGGCTATGACCCATTTTGGTCCCGGTCATAAAATAATTTTGGGCATGATGGTTGACGAACCTAAAACTGTCAAACAGCAAAGGGGTAAGCTCATCCGCCTCATAGTCAGTAGGGATGTATTCTCGGTTAGGGTCTACGACGGGCACGTGAAACTCCATAACAGACCAAAACCTCGTAAAACGTGCCGACTCGGGAAACGAAGCAAAAACGTGAAACGTGCACAAAATAGTGTGTCTCAATAGATAGTCCACCTAAGATCTACCAGAGGTCCACACGGCAAGTGCCGCTCCAAATGCAAAATTACCGAAAATAACGGGCCCGGCTACGGGCCGTGCCAAAACGGAAAATAAAGCGAGGGATGAGATTTTCGACCTTCCCTAAACAGGGGTGAAGACCGGAGATTCTGCCCGGAAAGTCGCCGGAAAACCGCCGGTGGTCGCCGGAAAAGTCGCCGGAAAAGTCAACTGCCCGGAATTGAAATCCGAGCACACCAAATCGAAGCCCTCGATCTCCTCGTTCACGTTCCCTTGTACGATTTTTGCTAGTTCCTGCTCTAACACCTTCGAATCTGCACTTTTCCTCAAGAACACCTCATTTTTTGATGGAAATTGCCCGCTCGATTTTCGCTTGTTTCTGGATTTTGATGGATGAATCTTGCTCCTTGCGACGAGGGGATTCCAGAAATGTGCCCGGATTTTGATTTGGAGGTCCGAGGCAAAATCTTTGTTCTTCAAGTGAGAGGAAATGGAGGTAGAGAGAGAAACAGAGGTGCCAACAATGGCTACCCGTCCCCCCTCTCTTGGCTATAACCCTAATTGGTCAAAATGACCAAAATACCCCCGGGGTTTTGAAAAAAATTCGATTTTTTTTTTTCTTTTCTTTCCTGTTTACGTATATACGCAGTACTGCGTATATACCCAACCAGAAAACAACCAAAAAAAGAAAAAAAAAATTGCATTTTGCCCCCACGGGTTGCGTATATACGCAGGGGCTGCGTATATACGCAGCCCGAGGCAAAATTCAATTTTTTTTTTTTTTCAAAACTTCTCTCTTCCCCTGCTTTCCTGGTCTTGGCTGTTTTGGATGATTCTGTCTCTGCACACTTTCAAATTCAAAGTCAAAAACCCGCTCATCTCGCCTCTCTCGAAAATTCAGAACTGTTATAATAACGTAATAACTAACAAAACTAAATAAATAAATGATAAATTTTGGGTTGCCTCCCAAACAGCGCCTTGTGATTTACGGTCGACGGCCCGACCTTGTTACCTCTCACGGGTCATCAAAATAGACGGGGTCTATTTTGGCAACTTCGGCGGTCTCGAGATACGGCTTGATCCGGTTCCCGTTCACCCTGAAACTGGAGTTGTCTTTTGGATTTTCCAGCTCGAATGCCCCGCAGGCAAAAATCTGCTTGATGATGAACGGTCCCGACCAACGAGACCTCAACTTCCCCGGAAAGAACCGCATCCGGGTATTGTAGAGAAGCACTTTGTCGCCTTCGTTAAACTGCTTTGGCGTGATACGGTTATCATGCCACTTCTTTGTTTTCTCTTTGTAAATTTTGGCGCTCTCGAAAGCCGTTCTGCGGAATTCCTCCAATTCCAGCAGTGCCATCTTCCTCTTATCCCCTGCTAGATTCTGGTCCAAGTTCAGCAGTTTAATGGCCCAATACGCCTTGTGCTCCAGTTCCACCGGTAAGTGGCACGCTTTCCCAAAAACGAGCTGGTATGGTGACATTCCCAGCGGTGTTTTGAAAGCTGTCCTGTAGGCCCAGAGCGCATCGTCTAATCTGACGGACCAATCCTTTCGGCCGAGATTCACTGTTTTTTCGAGTATGCTCTTGATCTCTCGATTCGACACCTCGGCTTGCCCGTTCGTCTGCGGATGGTAGGGTAACGAGACTTTATGAACTGACACGCCGTACTGTTTCAGAACTTTCGCAAAAACTCGATTGATGAAGTGAGAGCCCTCGTCGCTGATCATTGCCCTGGGAGTCCCGAAACGAGTGAAAACGTTGCGTTTCAGAAAACGCTCAACGGTGGCTGCAACGTTTTTCTGACACGCGATCGCTTCGATCCACTTTGTCACATAATCTACTGCCAGCAGAATGTACAGATTCCCCATCGAAGACGGGAACGGACCCATAAAGTCAATCCCCCATACATCAAATGGCTCTACCTCCTGCCACACGGTCATCGGCATCTCGTCCCGGTGTGACGTGTTTCCTGTCCTCTGGCACCTATCGCATCCCTGCACATAGTCGTGACAGTCTTTGAAGATTTTCGGCCAGAAAAAACCGGACTGCAGTATTTTATGCGCTGTTCGCGTTCCCCCAAAATGACCCCCACACTGTGATGAGTGGCAGTGTCGGATCACGTTCCAGGCCTCGTGGGTCGGGATAAACCTTCTCAGGATGTTGTCGGCCCCCTGTTTGAACAAGTACGGGTCGTCCCAGAAATACTGTCGACTTTCGGCAATGAACTTTTTCCGCTGCGACGGAGTGAGATCCTCGGGAATCGTGCCAGTTACCAAGTAGTTGGCTATGGCATAGTACCATGGTCTCCCGATTTTGACTGCCATGATGTGCTCGTCCGGGAAGTTTTCCTTGATCGGCACCGGGTCCACCTTCACGTTCTCAAGTCTGGACAGGTGATCCGCTACCACATTCTCAACTCCCTTCTTGTCCCGGATTTCCACATCAAATTCCTGCATCAGTAGTACCCACCTCAACAGTCTCGGTTTGCGTCCTTTTTGTCCAGCAGGTATTTCAGGGCACTATGGTCGGTAAAAACGATAACCTTGGATCCGACCAAATAGGGCCTGAATTTGTCCAGGGCATACACCACGGCCAGCAGTTCCTTTTCTGTCGTGCCATAGTTGAGCTGGGCATCGTTGAGTACCCGGCTCGCATAATAAATGACGTGGCATACCTTATCCTTCCGCTGGCCCAAAACTGCCCCGACTGCGTAGTCGCTGGCGTCACACATCAGCTCAAACGGGAGTGACCAATCTGGCGTGGTTATAACCGGGGCTGTGGTCAGCTTTTCCTTCAAATGGTCAAAAGCCTGCCGACATGCTGCATCGAAATCAAAGGGTACGTCTTTTCCGAGTAACGCGCAAAGTGGCTTTGTGATCTTGGAAAAGTCTTTGATGAATCTTCGGTAAAATCCTGCATGACCCAGAAAACTTTTGATCGCCCTTACGTTCGTCGGGTATGGAAGCTGCTTTATCACCTCGATCTTAGCCCTGTCCACCTCGAGTCCTTTGCTGGAAATTCTGTGACCCAGCACGATCCCCTCGGTGACCATAAAGTGACACTTTTCCCAATTTAGCACCAAATTTGCCTTCTTGCATCGGATCAGAACCTGGCCCAAATGGAACAGGCAGTCATCGAAACTGTCCCCGAAGAGTGAAAAGTCGTCCATGAAGACCTCCAGATTTTTCTCGATCATGTCGGAAAAAATCGCCATCATACATCTCTGGAACGTGGCCGGAGCGTTACACAACCCGAACGGCATGCGCCGAAACGCGAATGTACCGTACGGGCAGGTAAACGTCGTCTTTTCCTGATCCTCCGGGGCTATGCAAATCTGGTTGTACCCGGAATACCCGTCCAGAAAACAGTAGTAGGCATGATGGGCGAGCCGGTCCAGCATCTGGTCCATGAATGGCAGCGGGAAGTGGTCCTTCAGTGTTGCATCGTTTAGCCTCCGATAGTCCATGCAGATCCGCCAGCCCGTAACGGTAAGCTGTGCAATCTGCTCCTGATCGTTATTCTGCACCACCGTAATACCCCCCTTCTTGGGCACGCACTGGACCGGGCTGATCCATGTGCTGTCTGATATGGGGTAGATGATTCCCGCTTCCAGCCACTTCATGACCTCTTTTCGCACAACGTCCTTCATGTTCGGATTCAGTCTCCGCTGGGGCTGAATCACCGGTTTCTTGCCTTCTTCAATTCGGATCTTGTGCATGCAGTAGGAGGGGCTGATTCCCTTGATATCTGCAATTGTCCATGCTATTGCTTCCTTATGCTCTCGCAATACTTCCAGCAGTTTCTGCTCCTGTTCCTGAGATAAACGAGACGAAACAATTACGGGCAGAGTACTATTTTCACCAATATATGCATACTTGAGATGGCTCGGGAGCGGTTTCAGCTCCAGTGCGGGTGGCTCCTTGAGTGACGGGACCAGAATCATCTTTTGCCCGCCGTCTTCGTCCCGTGCAAAGTGGTCCAGTCCTCGGCTCTCATGGCGTGCTCGCACCGAGTTTTCTCCTTTTCTTCCCCGTACATGCTGTCGATCTCTTCCCATAATTGGTCCATCTCCTCGTTTTCCCAGCCTTCGTCCACCACATCGATAGTAAAGATGTCCTCGTGGTCGTAGTAATTTGGCAGTTGCAGATTTTTGAAAACGTTTAATTTTACTTTTTCCTCGTTAATCTGCATGGTCAGCTCCCCGCTCTTACAGTTTATCATTGCTTCGCCTGTGGCCAAAAACGGCCTGCCAAGTATGAGCGGTACCTCCCCTGCCTCCATGTCCAGGATGACGAAATCTGCCGGAAAAATAAGCTCGCCGACCTTGACCAGAATATCCTCGATAACCCCGTAGGCCTGTTTTACGGACCTGTCTGCCATCTGCAGCATGATTCTGGTGGGTCGGGGTTCACCGACTTTCAAACTTTTGAAAATCGTCAATGGCATCAGGTTGATGCTGGCCCCTAGGTCACACAGAGCCTTTCCCTTGTAAGCGTTCCCTAGGGTAACCGGTATAACGAAACTGCCAGGATCCTTTCTCTTCCTCGGTAGCCCATTCTTCACACAATTGCTCACTTCTGCCGTCAGGTTTATGGTCTCGAAATCGCTCATTCGCCTCCTCCCATACAAGATGTCCTTGAGGAATTTGGCGTAAGTGGGCATCTTAGCCAAAGCCTCGGCAAAAGGTATGTTAATCTGCAGCTGCTTGAACATCTCGAGAAACCTGGCGTAGTCCTTGCTGTCATCCCTCTTTCGTGTTCGCAAGGGGTACGGGACCTCCTTGGAGACGGGTACAGTTTCTGCACCTGTCTCGTTCTGCACTGCATCCTGCTCAACCGAGCCCTTCGGCTGGGGGCGGTCGACTGTGCTGTTATCCTGGCCCGACAAGTTGCGTTCTACTTCTTTCGAATTTTCTGCACGTGCGTGGCTGGGATACGGTGGATCCTGCAGTGCCAATCCACTCCGAGTGGATATAGCATTGATCTGAGCCCGTGGATTGTTTACTGTGTTCGAGGGCAGGTTTCCTGGCTGTCTCTCCGTTAGCTGCTGTGCTAACTGCCCCACCTGTACTTCCAAAGCGCGTAGTGACGTTTTGGTTGTCTGCATATCTGCCGTCAAGGTGTCCATGTGCTTGAACCGGGACTCCATAGTCTGGAACATGGACTTGATCTCTTTCATCTGAGCGTCGTACTGCTGTGCGGATGGGACTGACTGAGCCTGCTGGGCCGGGGCAGCCTGCTGAGCTGGTGGCCTGTGCTGGAATCCTGGTGCATAAACTGCTGCGTTCGGGTTTCCGTACCGAAACCCGGGATGGTCTCACGTACCCGGTCGGTACCGGCACGGGTCCCACTGCTGCTGTACGTAATTCGTATCTTCAGTCCTTAGCTCCTCAATGGCTGTGTCCAGATCAGGTTCTTCGACTGCTGCAACAGTCTTCTTATCCGAGTAGACTTTCTTGACCAAGTCGTGAACGATCTTGGCCAGGTTGTCTATACGGTCATCCTCTGCAGGTTCGGCTCTAGCCGCCATCCTGCGATCGTCAAACAGTCGGGTGTCCTGCTTGGCCAACTGCTTCATCAGGTCATACGCACCTTCTTTGTCCACGTGATACAAGAAGTTTCCCCCGGCCTCTCTGTCAATCCTGTCGGCGTTCTCCCTGTCTAGGGCATGGTAGAAAACCTGCAGGATTTTCGCATCTCCAAAACCGTGGTTCGGGCACCGTTTGACCAATCTCATGAGCCTGTCCCATGCGTCCACCACCGTCTCCCCCATCTTCTGTCTGAATGACAGGATCTCGCTCTGTAACTGTATGACTCGGGAGGCGGGATAGAACTTTGCCAGAAAATCCGTGACACACTCCTCCCATGTGGTGATGGATCGGGGTGGTCGGGATTCAAGCCAGTCCTTGGCTACTCCATAAAGACAGTATGGGAATAAGATCAACATGAGTGCCTCTGCTTCTACCCCCTTGTATCTGACCTTGTTGCAGTAATCTTCGAATTTCCCGATAAAATCGTTTGGGACTTCGTCGGCCCTGCCATGAAACGGGCAGAGAGTTTGTACCGTCTGGATGGTGGATGGTTTGATGTCAAAGTGCTCGGCGGTAATCTCGGGCACCACAATAGCTCGCTCATGCCCCCCGGTGGGGACTTCGAAATTTTCCACCAACGCCTTCCCAGATCGGTTATATGTTCTCTGGTTGCTTCGGGCAGCAAGCCCCGCTGTGACAAGCTCCTCAATGTACCGCGCCATTTGGGCTGGGGTACGTGTCTCTCGTTCCTGTCCACCGGCTTCGGTGTTCTCGGGTGGATCTCTCTGGTTGGTTTCCATCCTGCTTTCTCGGTTTCTGCGGTTCTGTTCGGTATACAGTTTTTCCGGGTTGTCGAGTGGTGTCACCAAATCGCGAGGCAATCTGGGCATCAACTAAACAGTCCTGAAAACGCAGATTCAAAAACGCAGTGAGATAACAAGAAAAATAACAAAACTGAAAATAAATAAAAAGCTCAGAGAACTAATTCTGACTACTAAATAGACCCTAAAAAGTCCCCGGCGACGGCGCCAAAAACTTGATGCGCAAACTAACGTGCTATCGCAAGTGTACGAATCTCGTAGTACCGGGTGCAATTAGACTCGGGTTATCGTTCCCACGAGGACTATTATGGGTTTACTTACGTTGTCAGTTTTGGTTTTCCAAGAGTAGTAACAAGGAGGAGTAGATTGTGATGGTATTGACTAAACTAAAAACAGAAATTAAAAACGTAAATATTTTTGTGACTTTTTCTGAAATAAGCTGATTTGGTTGTAACGATAATAGATGAAGACTAGGTTCCAGGATCCCCTAGGATTTCTACAGATTTCAGTTTTACGTTCGATTATGAAAACACTCAGCAGTTTCGGTATCTGTGCAACGTACCAAATGTGCAGTGACTTTTCAGATTCCACAAGTAATCTCGATCCTGCAGACTCTCGGATTCTTGTTAAGCTGCCTAAGTCTGCAGTCTCGGTCTAATCCTGTTAGGGTTTATAACCTGTCCGAATGGCCCGGGTTAAATTCTCTAACAGTTGGTCTCACGTTTTTCGATGCTAGTCCTATCTCCCTTTCTCTGGTCGGTCTATCAGGGTAAGGTACTAAATCCTGGTTTTTCTTCCTAACCCTAACTTGACGTTTTCACCTACAAGCTCGGGTCTATAGCAATCCTGGGTGATCAATCCTATCATGCATATACGATAATAATCAAACCAGAATAACAGATACAACTTGCTGAATTAAGACAATCATCATGAATCCATAAACGTAGTAATCATAAAATCTGAGTACGAAACCCTAGGTTCACCGAGAACCTAGGTGAAAAGTTTAGCTACGACTAGACATAGTACAAAACGCAGTTTCTGAATATAAAGAGAGAGAACGAAATCAAACTAAGTCTTCGAATCTCGAATCGCGCCTCCGTGCTCTCCGTGAATGCTCTGACTTGTCCTTCGGTTGTGCTGTGAATTGTGCTGTGTCTTCGTGGATGCCTCAAAACGAGTCTGGACGAGTCTTTAAATAGTGCTGTTTCCCGAAAACGCTTGTGCTCGAAATTACGGAATCTGCCATCGGTCCACCGTTTTTGACCAAAAGTCAAAACTGGCTGCGTATATACGCAGGGTTGCGTATATACGCAACCAGGGCCCAACCAACATCCCCCACCACCCTCACTGCCTGCGTATATACGCAGGGGCTGCGTATATACGCAGGCCTGCGTATATACGCAGGCCGTGGGGGCTAGGTGGGGCCCACTTGGTCCTTTGGTGGGCCAGGTCTGGTCCCCTGGGTCCCACTCTTCTGCCTGACGCTCCCGGTTTGCCTCTTCGGTGTACTTCTGCTTTTCCGTGTTTCCGTCGTGTCCCGGTCTTGTGCACGTTTCCCGAGACGGTCCCTGCTTGGTCCCGGCACGCTTCCCGATGCACCTCCTGAACCTGTTCCTGAAAAGGCAACACGAACGAAAACCCGCGATCATATCCAAATATAGCAAGAAATAAGCAGAATTCCAGCAAGTACAAATAAACGTCTCGTTCTAGATTCCCGAGGCATTCTAAGGCATTTTCCGGCAAAAACCGCTAATTTCGACACAATTACTCGTGAAATCAGGCTAAAAGATAACCCCTAATTGGGCGTTATTAATAGCATAGGCCAATGTCTGACATACCCTTAAGGTACCTGAATATGCGTTTCACCGCCTGCCAATGGTCCTTACCCGGATGAGCCATAAAACGACTAACCACACTAACAGCGAATGCTATGTCCGGTCGAGTACAGACCATAGCATACATGAGACTTCCAACTGCGCTAGCATATGGAACCTTGGACATGTACTCCTTCTCCTCCTCAGTCTGAACGGTGTACATTCCTAGCTTGCTGTTAGTTGCCATAGGAGTATTTATAGCTTTAGCTGATAACATCCCGATCTAGCCAAGATCTTCTTGATGTATCCCTGCTGTGATAAGAAAAGCTTCTTCTTCTTCCTGTCTCTATAGATCTCAACTCCTAATATCTTCCGAGCAGCTCCCAGATCCTTCATCTCGAATTCCGCACTAAGGGACCTCTTCAGTTCTCTAATGTCCTTGATATTTCGAGTTGCAATCAAAATATCATCCACATATAGAACTAGGTAAATACGTGATCCACCATGCAACTCGTTGTGATACACGCAACAATCATACTCGCACTTGTGGTAACCAATCTTCAACATGAAGCTGTCAAACCTCTTGTACCATTGCCTCGACGAGTGCTTAAGTCCGTAGAGAGATCTCTTCAGCTTGCACACGTGGTTCTCTCTTCCGGAAACTTGGAACCCCTCCGGTTGGCTCATGTATATTTCCTCCTCCAACTCTCCGTGCAGAAAAGCTGTCTTGACATCCAATTGCTCAAGCTCTAGGTCGTGGTGTGCCACTAAAGCTAGTAACACCCTGATAGAAGTATGTCTGACCACCGGTGATAAGATCTCGTTGTAGTCAACTCCCTCTTTCTGACTGAACCCTCTTGCAACTAGCCTTGCCTTATACTTGACGCCCTCTCCAGATGTAGTTCCTTCCTTTCTTCTGAAAACCCACTTGCAACTGACTTTCTTCCTTCCCGCTGGCAATTTAACAAGCTCCCAAGTCGATTTCTTGCTAAGAGACTCCATATCTTCTCCCATCGCGGCAATCCATTGTGCTGACTCAGAACTAGATATAGCTGCCTTGTAGGAGGATGGCTCGTCCTCTACCTCTTCCGCTACCTGTAATGCATATCCCACCATACCATCATCTCTGTATCTCGCCGGAGGCTTTATGACTCTCCTTGGTCTTCCTTCAGCAATACTTTGATGAACCGGTTCCTCTGGTGTAGACGCATCCTCACTATCAGACTCTTCTGCTTCTTCCTCTCTTGCTTCTGGCGGCGGTGTAGGGATTTCGGAATCCTTAGGATCAGTAGGATCCGACTCTCCCTCCACCTTCTTCTTTGCACCTCCAAGCTCCACCTCCACGGAGTTTCTTCAACATATGAGTCTCATCAAAGACTACACTTCTGCTAAGTATAATCTTGTTGTCTGCCCATATCTTGTATCCCTTCACACCTGTTCCGAAACCCATGAATACTCCCTTCTTAGCTCTTGGTTCTAGTTTGCCATCATCAACGTGATAATAGGCAACACAACCAAAACCTCTCAAATCCGAGTAATCCACTGCATTACCGGACCAGACTTCCATAGGAATCTTGCATCCTATACCTGTGTGCGGGCTCCGATTTATGAGATAGCATGCCATGGAAACTGCCTCTCCCCAGAAACCTCTAGAAAGACCTGCATTCGAAAGCATGCACCATGCTTTTGCTAAAAGTGTCTGATTCATTCTCTCGGCTACACCGTTTTGCTGCGGTGTGTGTCGAACGGTGCGATGGCGTGCTATTCCCAGATCCTTGCAGAATCCATCAAACTCTGATGAACAGAACTCTAAGCCGTTGTCTGTGCGCAGCCTCTTCACCTTCTTTCCCACCTGATTCTCTACTAGTGTCTTCCACTCCTTGAATCTTGCGAAGGCTTCACTCTTGTGCTTCATCAAGAATATCCAAGTCATCCTAAGTAGTCGTCTATGATGCTTAGGAAATACATGTACCCTCCAATCGCCTCGACTCAAGATGGACCCCAGCAATCCGAATGGATATAATCAAGAGTACCTTTCGTTCTATGAACCGCCTTAGGGAACTTGCTACGCTGTAGCTTCCCATACACGCAGTGCTCACAAAACCCTAGGCTCTTGGGCGCATGCCCGGTGAGATAGCCTTTCTTGTGAAGTTCCTGCATTCCACGTTCACTCATATGACCGAGCCTCATATGCCACAGCTTAGTTAGATCAGCTTCCTTAATCTCGGCTGAGACAACTCTAGCAGAACCTGTGATCATCGAACCTTGCAACATGTACAAAGTCCCATTCTTGACTCACCGGAGAATCACCTTAGAACCCTTGCAGACTTGTAGATCTCCACCTTCACCTTTGAAACTGTATCCCTTGCTGTCGAGTAGACTCAAGGAGATCATATTCTTCTTAATATGTGGTACATGTCTGACTTGCTCTAAAGTACATAACTTCCTTTCATTCGTCTTCAATCTAACTGAGCCGCTCCCAATCACCTTACAGACGGCTCCGTTTGCCATGTAGACAGACCCTCCATCCGTTTGGTTGTACGTCGAGAATAGCTCCCTGTTAGAGCAAATATGATAGGAAGCTCCGGAATCAAGGACCCACGCATCCTGAGAGTGCGTGACAACATCCGCCATTAGAACGTAATCATCCTCAGACGAGTTACCTTGTTCTGCTACGGCTGCGGATCCATTATGCCCCTGTTGACCTCGTTTCGGGCAATCTCTCTTCCAGTGCCCATTTTCCTTGCAAAAGACACAGACATCCTTGGGTAAACATAGAACCTGAGAACTGCTTCTTCTTGTTCTTCTTACCCTTCTTGCTTCCCCCCGTTGCCATCAGTCCGGAAGCATGGTCCTCTATACTTGTGCCTGCACCCTTATGGCGCAGTTCCCTAGCATGGAGCGCCGATCTCACCTCCTCTAGGGATAAGTCGTCCTTGTTCACAATGAACGACTGCACGAAGTTCTCATATGATGGAGGTAACGAGATCAATAACAAGAGTGCAGCATCCTCATCCTCCACCTTCTCGCCAATATTACGCAAATATAACAGAATTGTGTTCAATTGATCACGATGGTCCTTGAGAGCCGTACCTTCGAGCATCCGCAGGGTGAAGAGCCTTTGCTTTAGCATCAACTTGCTAGTGAGACTCTTTGTCATGTAGAGACTCTCCAACTTGAGCCAGAGCTTCGCTGCTTCCTTCTGATCTGCGATCTCGATGATCACGTCATCCGATAAGCACAGCATAATCGTTGTGTGTGCCTTCTCCTCCATCGCCTTGAACTCCGCTGATGCAACATTCATGCCTCCCTTGTCCGCGGTCAAAGGTGCCCACAAGCCTTGCGATTTGAGCAAAGCCTCCATCTTTATTTTCCACAGACTGAAGTTGTTCCCTCCTGTGAACCTGTCAATCTTCAACATCGATCCGAACATCGTTCTTGGTGGATCTTGAACTCTAGTCGCGTGCTCCACCTAGATCGCAAAAACCCTAGCTTTGATTTCACCAAGTTGTGAAACCCTAGCTTTGCTCCGCCTTGATCTTGATCTTGAAACACCGCCAAACCCAAGCTCTGATACCAGTTTGTTATGACAAACCACCTCACGAACGAAGAACGGATAAAGAAGAACACGAGGATCTTACGTGGTTCGCTAGCAAAATATTTGCTAACTACCTCCACGGCGGAAAAGCACCCTTTATTCACTTAAGAGGAACAAGACTACAAGAATGTTTTTGCATACCTAATAATATGACTACTAGGTTCTTTATATAGTGCTAGGACATCCCTAAAGTTTCCAAATCCGATTTGGAAACAACTTGTTTCCTAACTAATCCTCCACTGCATTTGACTTCCAATGTTTCCTAATCAAAGTTGGAAACAAAAAGTTTGGCCTCCTTTGACCAATTCAAGGCACCAACTCAACAGTTAATTAATATGAAGGAACCTAGCTACCCAGTTCATTAACTCATGCGACTAGAAACTGATAGCTAGTTTACTAGGATGAAAAACACAAGATCCTGAAACAAAATGTTTAAGGTTGTCGGGTTTCTTAAAATTTTGGAAAAACACGAATTTATGAAACTAAGATTCAAAAGTTCCCTAAGATTGGATATCCCTCTCCTGGTTATTTTTCTGGATTTTTTCAGTTCAACCACACGGCAATCATCTCTTGCATGATGCAGAGCTGCGAGTAATAAGCCAGGTTGCTGCTGCTGTATACTGAAGATTTCAGAGTAAAGAAAATAAAACATTACCGAGGGAATTGGCTCTTCTCTCTTCACAACTCATTTTATAATGGGGTCATTCGGATAGGGAGATTTTGTGGTTTGAATCACTGTTTCGTTAATGCTGTTCGTTTTTTATCAGTGCATTCGGATAGGGAGACTACCGTAGCAAGCAAGGGATCATGCCACTGTAGCAGGGTACCGACCAACTTATTCATATTAAAAGAATAATTTAGTCCCTTTATACTGAGTGCTACGTGACAGATCCGAGTACGCTGCAACCCAATTTGGTTATTTGTTGATTTTCTAGACCTTAAAGACTAATTCTTTCAAAACAAAAATGTTCTCAATTAATGCCCTCATTGTTGGCAGCCTTAGGGCTTCACGAATATATCCTTTGTTTCACAGGAGAATACAATGTTGCGGACAATATTATAGTACTAGGTTTACAGAAGGAGAACAAACAAGAACTAATCTCCCCAGCACTGTCTTGAAGTTGAAAAAGATAAGACAGCCCATCATGATCAGGATACACTAAATCCTCACAAGTAATTTAAACAATAATGATATTAGCGGTTTCTTATTCATCTCAACTGTGAGAAGAGAAGTGAACCGGATCAATATGATAGAACTTGTGTCAGGAAAGAAATCAAAATGCGTAAAGAACAATAAAGGAGCTGGAATCACTCCAGTGCCTTATATTGTCAGGTTTATAAATAAGAATTTCATTAGATATTACCTTGTAGTGTTGAGGGGTGCGAGCAAAAATTTGCTTTTTCGTCTCCGCCATCAACCATGCCCTCATCTGAGTGCTGAAAACCCAACCGCGAACAATAATTCACCTAAACGGGAAATAACTCGCTACAACCTGAGAATAAACACGGGGTAATTTAGCTCAAGAACTGTAAGCTCAAATTCAGCACGTCTACGAATGACTTCTTGATGAAGAGTATAAAAATTGACTCTTCAATTGGAGCAAGCATTCTGGTCATGATTACACGTAAGTTGATCATAGTGTTCATCACATGTAAAATCAACATGTAATCACCAGTCTCACCCAAGAAAATCAGGACACTTACCAGTTAAAAGTTCTTTATAAGTTAATTTACAACTACCGGAGTATTATTTTGCCAAAATGTCATTCATACAAAGCAATCACCTTAAAAGACCTACTAGGTTCACTCCGCGCGCGTTGCGCGCGGCGTGCCATTGCACCGGGCGTTGCCGTACGGTTTGGAGGTTGACAATTGTGTCATCGTACGTGTAATTGGAATTCATGTGTCGCAGAAAGAGTATAGTACAAATTGTTTTTAATTTTTTCTAACAAGAGGATATCATAGTACAAATTGTTCTTTAATTTTTTCTAAGAAGAGGACATCAAAATCTATGGTTTGATGCAACAAATTGATATTACATGTAGTAATCACGGCCGACGAAATTGATATTGATATTTACTAATGTCAGTGAACGTGTATTTGATCACACATATCTTCCTTCAAAGAAAAACTAATTATATTTACAAATGTGTGTTTGTGATACAATAGCTTCGTACTTTATTTTCTTGGTTTTAAAATAGATATCATGGAAAATACTTCCTTAAAATTGATTCTCATAATTAGACTCTGCTGCTCTTACAGAGGTCTTAATTGCCCCGCTACCACCAGGAAAACACAATTATAACCTCAAACCCTAATCTATTGTCAACGCCTAGTTTCCTCTCCAATAAGTCACCCTCTGATTCCTTTTGATTTACGTTTCATCATTAAGATCTATCGTTTCGTGTGTGTTGAAGATTTCGCCGGTAGATTTAGTGGGGTTTGCAATATTTTCTGATTGATTCAAAGTGTGCATTTAATACAGACGTGTCTCTTAGAAGATGCACGGTAATAAGTTCTTTGAATGGACGTGAACAGTTGCAACGGTATTTTCACATTCATATTCAGAAATTGTATATAACCACAACCAATTTGTTGTAGTAATAACATATAGTACAGCAATGGATTCTGGTAAAGAAAGTAGTGATAGTAAGGTCAGGAAGGTTGCCAAGAAGAGCATGAAGAAGAAGACGAAGAGAAGTGAGAAATATGATAGTGAGTTGGAGTTATCAGAGGGTATATCTTCGTGGGAGAGTTGGCATGATAATACGTATGTGATTGGGAAGGGGTCGGAGTCAACAATCTATTCAGATGCATCGGACAAAGATGAATTCTGGCGCGTTGACACAGCTTCTTCTTTTCCAAATAATTGGACCTGTACTTATCATCACGGCACAAAGAAGAAAAAGAAAGTTAAAGGCAAAGGCAGTGAAGGTTCGCGGAGGAAGAAAGCGAATTCTCCACCGGATGGTACAGAAGAGCAGGGTGGGAAGAGGAAGAAGAGAGATGATAGCGTTGTTGGTTCGTCCCAGAAGAAGCCGAAGGTGTAGAAGGTCTTGCATCTTCCGGTATTCTGTTCCAGTCAACTGTAGTTTGATGTTAGTTTTTATCATGAGTATGATGATGTTGGGGAATGTTTAGGTTGGATTAGTTATGCAAACCTATGTAATCGTGGAGTATATTTTATCTATGAATGCAGTTTTTTATTTCAGTTAATTTAATGTTTGTTTACATTGGTTTGTTGTCCAATCTGAAACACGCATCATTTAGAAGTTTGCATATAACATCAATGAATTTATTGTATCGGAGTAATTATAGCATATTAGATGAATGATAAATCAGAATATGGAATCATAGCAGTTTTAAGCATTTCTAATGATGGATTGAGCGGAACGTAGTAAGTTACGAAGCAGTTTTGCTGTGGTTACAATGGCGTGATTATGTACTTGTGTTATCCGGTCTCGACCAATACGTACATTTGATGCCAGAAATAGTTTATTTTCAATAGATTTAGTGATCGTAAATTTGACGTGTTAATTATTAATATGTTTGGAGG
This sequence comes from Linanthus parryae, assembly GCA_023055425.1. Classification (NCBI taxonomy): domain Eukaryota; kingdom Viridiplantae; phylum Streptophyta; class Magnoliopsida; order Ericales; family Polemoniaceae; genus Linanthus; species Linanthus parryae. The sequence continues at coordinate 53,577,463 of JALGPY010000005.1, forward strand.
CAAGCGTAGATATACAGTATGATGTATTCGCAAGATTATATTTACAGCTTTGCTGATCCTTCAGTGCAAGAGAACTCGAAAATACGACTGGATAGCAATCTTCTCAAATGGGTAAATAAAATGAAATAACAGCTCTTAAGTGAGTGAATTAGAAACTCTTCACATAACTATTATTTATTTGAACATCAAAATTAGAAAATAACATGCATCGAGGGACGTAATTGCTGTAGCTTGTGTCTTGAGAGGAGGTTTAATGCTTACAAATTTCTAACTTGTCCTCGGCAATTAGATCTTGAACAATATTTGGAGCATCAAATAATATTTTGTAACGATCACTTTGTCATGACTGAAGATTGTCGGGATATCAGATTGCATTAATCTGTGTGGTTTTGTTCTTTTCCCTCTCCCTTGTTTTTAACATCCCCTTCATTGATAAGTCACATGTTTTACGGTGTTAAATGGAGTTCACTGGTATTCACTGTACGTCGTCAGTTCATACCACTGGTGCTACAATGTATATTAGTTGATGTTTTATACATCAGACATATGACGGATAATGGAAGCAATGCACTGTGAATTAGTAGAACAATTTCATCGTGACCTAATAATGAGCCGTTTGATCAGGCAACGTATATTAGTTGACATATGGGTTTTTGGGCTTGAATTGACCAGGAATCAGGTCATTACATTTATATCAATGTTATAATATAAATAAATTAAGTTAACTAACAATGACAAGTGAAACACAAACTATTCAGATAGCTGTTAGTTATTTGAAGATGAGAATTACAGAATACAACGGATAGAGCAACGTAATTGTTGTAAAGATGAGATTGCATTAGTCTGTGTCAGTTGAGGAGGTGTAACGCTTACAACTTTCTAATTTGTCCTCAACAATTAGATCTTGAATAATATCTGGAGCATCATATAATATTTTGAAACGATCACTTTGTTGAGATCCCATAGAGGCAAGCTGCTGTGCGACACTGTCGTCCAGTTTTTCGATAGGGATCAAGGCTATTTTCATGCGTCTGAGCAATGCATATCCATCATGGATCTCCTGCCTCATTGATAGTGGAGCAGTAGTCTGCAGATGAAAGATTTTGCTGGCCTCATAGTTGGAAGTCTCAATCTTGATTTCTTTCCACTCATTTTCATAAGCCGAATGAATACCTTGATAAATTGCCCACAACTCACTTTCCAATTGAGAGACCCCATCAATTCTTCCTATGAAACCAAGCTGCCAGTTTTCATTGTCATCGCGGCAGACACCACCGATTCCACCGGTATTGGTTACCGGTGAGATGAAACCATGCACACTTATCCTTATAACTCCTTCAAGGTAGAGAAATGAGTATTAAGATATATATCAGGTTTATATTTTAATTAATGTCGAAGAAAACATGATATGTCGTTGGCTAACTAATATCATAGAATATTGTGGCCGCATTACATTTTGAAAGTACCGTAGATAGCAAAACATGGTAACAAACTTACTGCGAGGAGTCAAAATCGGAGGCGGAGGTGTTTCTTGAAATCGAGTTGCTGCTGTAACAAACTGCGAGAGTGATGGACTTGAAGCTGAGGAGCTTGCAATAGTTTCATTACTGCTTACTTCTTCCTCAGAGACTGCTCTTCTGTGTCTTGACATTGTAGCTGTTTATTCTATGAATAGATAGTTTATGTTCCTTGTTATGTTGAATAATGGATCTATAGGTTTGATATAGAAGAGTTGAGGTGAAATGCATGACAGATAATGCCAGATAAAACAGGACAATTGGTCCGTGACTTTGTCAGGCAATTTGTTTCTTTTAATTTGACTGTTTATACATTCACCACTCAGTCACTGTCATTGGATTCATATGTGGTATGAATGTGTGTATGGACAACAACAGTTCCGTAAACTATGCTTTCATTGTTCACATGTATGACAGAGGGTTTTTATTATAAGTGGTATGAATATGTGTATATAGGATGCTGACTCTCTGTGTAAACGCTATCTAACATGTGCAAACTGATGCCATATCCAAAACACTGAAGTTACTGAAGTTTTTCATTAACAGGTGTCCTTCATTACAGGTTCAGATTATAGTCGGTCATCGACGAAAGAAATTGTGTAAATATTAAATTGACTGAGGACGTTGTAACATTATAACGGCAGATATGATTTCTTCATATCGTTTTATTATTACTTGCGGTAAAAGCAGAAAGCGGTACAATTTATAACATAACAGAACAAAGAGGAAACATCATTGTGAACAGTGCAATGCACTGTAGCAGCAATGTGACAAACATTCGGCCGTCTTATTCTTCAGATACTGAGCAGCATTATCTTCGACTGTGCATGGAATATCAATCTGTTTACCATGCATACTGAACTTCTTTCACAACCCATTTAGTTACCCTGTGGTTGTTTGGCGGCGTGCATTTGAACACACGAACATACACATTGTCATTTGCATTTTCCATGTTCAAGCCAACCAGTAGAGCTTCTTGTTCCTGAGAAAATAATGCCGTTATTTGTGTATTACATAACTATGAGCAACTGTATATTTCATATGAGTAAGTACCGCGCTGTGGTTGTAGTTGTTCGGGGCAAATTAGGTAATACCTGTGGTGTCATTGTTGCTAGATTTTCAGCTGTGTTTCGGAGAAGGGTCTCCGCAGCCTGGCCGAAAATCATTACATCCATTATTCCAGTGTCATCTCGCAGTTCCACTATAAGGCGGCATCTGTGAAAATGGTATGTAATCATATTATACATGAATGTACATGTGATGTGTCAATTGGTAGTGTGCAATTGTAACCAATGAATTTTGTTAATTTTAATGCATTCATCAGGTGTGAAATAATTAACCTGGGGCTTGTGTCGCATTGTATGTCATTACATACGGGACAGTATGGACGTCGACGTTCACGATTGCAACGGTTACATGCATTGAACCAAGTGGTTTGACTTGTCGGAAAGATACGTGTTGATACCCTAAGCCAAGCTTCTTCATACATAGGCTTCTCAGTGTTGGATGAGGCCGGAGAAACAGAAATCAGAACGATGCATTATGAAATAAAGAAGTTTGAATGAAGTTAAATTATGATTAAGAAGAGAGATTGGAAACCAAAGGGCCGGTACATGCAAGAAGAAGAATTCCGTTAAAGATTGTATGTAGAAAATACTTATTGTAAATTCCGAAGATGAAAGTATATGCAGATCAAAAATATTAACACATAGATGGATAGCCTGGAATTTTACTGATTCTGTGATAACAATAATTTGAGGTTTTCTAACTTTACCAGTGACGCACGAACATCTGCAATCTTGGACGGCATCATCTTCAGTATACAACAGATTTGTTAGTTGTATATTGATTCAACCTCTGAATCTGAATTGTATTGCTTGCAATTTGATACTGATTGTAGACATGGGAAGCAGTTCTTATATAGTTAGGTCTTGTATACCTGTGGTCACATATTCTGCAATCTATAATTAATGTAATTTCTAAATTCGATGTAACCATTGCAAGTTGAATTTTCATCCTGTTATTTCCTATGTGTTGATCATGTCTTGAATTGACAATTCACATTTGTAGTTAATTTATTGTGCAATTTGCAGAGATGGTCACATGATCACAATTACTTCTGCACTATCTGATCAGCAAGTGCATTCCAAGAGGGTTCATATATCAATGAGATATTTGGAAGCTTCTTACCTATTTGCATCTGAAATTGAAAAGAGATGCTCTGTAGAGACCTCTGCCAACCGTTCAATATCTGTGACTTTGTGTGTGCAGATTCAGTATGTGAGCAGATGTAGTTCATGTTCATGATGTGGTAGATATTACAACAAATGCATTATTTGAAGTTTGCATGTGTGGAATCTCGAGGCATTGAATTGTACAACAGCATGTGAGTGTTAGAGTCTGATATTATAGTCTGATAGTATTCAATCCAATTTGACATTTGAAATACTGTTGTTATTTGTGTGCAAGATTTGCCTTTATTATTACTACAGCTGGAATTGTTGAGGTAGGTTGTGATTGAACATGCCAATTTCAGTTGAAATAAAAGGTAACAGAGATTGTTACTTTGATATGTCACAATATATATGAAACATAATGTAACTTAATGCATTAGATATTAAGCACACCATAGCATGATGCATGTCATCAAAGTTATAGTTACATTGCAACATTAGTTTGTTATGTTTTTGCAAAGATAATAACATAGAATAATACTGGAACAGGTTGTCAGAATGACGATGTTTAAAGAAATGTCTGGATATTCTTAGTACAGAGTACTGGCATACGTTGAGACTATGCTGGAAACACTTTCACCCTAAATTTAGGCATGCTCGAATCAACTAATTCCACGGCACATGCATCCCCAGTACGTACATTAGCGCTTCTGGCAAATTGATACCAAGACACTCGTCTCTTATCGCTGTTCTCTCCACCTGGGTATTTGCAACGGCAAGTCCAAGTTGTATTACCAGAAGTCCCTGTAATGTACACAACTGTTGTCCGCTCTTTCAAGTATGCCCTGCTGAACTTAATTGGTATATTCTGTAATGTAAACATGAGATTGTCAGTCGCTATCGTTGCAATTGAATACAATGCCGTTGTAAATTAAATTTAACATTGAAAGTTTACCAGTCCGCCAGAAGATTCCAAATGGGACTTCTGTATTTCAACAGCGAAACATGGCTTGTTGCAGTGAGCCTTGTAAGAATTAGCCTTATTCAATGCACGAGTAGCTGCACACTTTCTTGCATTCAGGATAGAACCTCCAGCACTGTAATTTAACTCTGATGTACCGAGACCATAGATTGTCACTTTGAATTTGGAATGTCCCTCATACTTGAAAGTCAACATGTGCCCGAATGAGAGCGAATAATGAGCTGCAAATTCCTTCCACCCCGTTGTCAAATATATGTCGTTACCTCTACTTTTCATTTTTATCTCCCACACTCGGCCATCTGGGACTACAAGCTCTGCATTAATTCCAAGATCGGATCGATGATGTTCCACAAAGTCATCTGGCAGTCGCTGCAGTGAATAGATGCTTGAAATCTTTAATAAAACCATCTCTTATTAAAATTAATATTAGTGTTATTCAATCCAATTTCTTTCTAAAAGACACACATATACATGTGTATATATGCACACATATATATGTGACTTAAGGCCTACCAAGTTGTTGTTGTCTTCATCTCGATCCGTGATAACTCGGAAGAATTTCATTTCCAGATAGCTGCAAGAGGAATATAGTAATCTGTATTACTGAATGTGGTACAGAGGAGACGATCTTAAACATATGCATGTTAATGCGTTGTCTTCATTTATGCTACATCAGCAATCGGTTGATCAAAAGTTGTGATATGGGGGTTGAAATACATGTATGATTATTTACTGAAACTACGAATGATTAATGTACGTGTGAGTTCATTTGCACGAGATATTTTCTGAGCCACATCGTAATGAATTCACAGACTGATGCTATTTGTTTATAACTCTTCGTACGTAAAATAAAAATCTTCAGTCAAAACTATCTGGTAGAAATTAAGTGCACTTAACATGATTCAATATGAACTGTTTTTGGTTTACGGAGTTACACCAATAAGTTTTGTGTTTAGTGACCTGTTATGTTACCAAAATTGAGATATCTGGACTACTGTAAATTTGTACTAAATAATCAGTATTTCAGTAGTGGGAAGCCTATATGTATTGGTATAATGACGTTCCATATGACTCAGTGGCCTATATGTATTGGGTAAATTATGGTTGCTATTTTACGCGTAAGCTAAATTGTATATACCTGCAAAGGCTGTCTTTCGAAGCTGATCTATTAGTGAGATTAACAACAGTAGATCCATGAATCTTGTACTTACAATTATTGCTATAATCACATTCCACATGACTACAATTTAATCTATTAGTCAGATTAACAACATTAAATTCATGAATCTTGTACTTACAATTTCACAACATTTTTTATCCTAATCATTTTTTTTTTAATTTATTCTTTCTTCTTTATTTTTTTTTTTTTTTTACTCTCATTATCCAGCCAAATATACCAATGTGTGTCTTCAATTGAAACTAAAGATGAACCTCTTATCAACAAATATATCTATTTCCATTGTGTACCAATCAGACAGATTTCGTCGCTATGTGGAGTGTACTATTTATAGATCAAGACATTGGTAGCAGATCTGGAATAGAAATCACTAATATAACATATGAAAACAGTAGCACCCGATAAATGCCAATCATTTGTTCAGAAAAGGGACTGAATATGAGTAATATAGATTTCTTCCTGTGAGCGATTACACAGATAAAGAAGATGCTATTTGGAATCAGGTACCTGTAGAGTGAACTTGTGAGTCGCTGAGATCTGATGAATGAAGTTGGAGGATTCCCGACCTAAACAATCACGAATAGGAATACTGTGAATAAGTAGATCGCTGTGACAAATACGGTATGATATCCAGTACCTGTTCGAAATTATCATTGCGATATAAGTTGTAATACCTGTTAGAGAAAAGTTAGAAATCACGGGAGATTTGGCTTGGAGGATGAAGTTGAAAGGCCTTCTTACCAGCACAACGAAGTTGGGTAGTTGTAAATGTAGGATGTGGATGTTGTTTTTTCAAATCATAAAGTTATCTCTGCTTTTGAGGTATCAGTGATAAATTTTAATAATGTTATTTTTCATTGTATTTCACAAATTGGGTGTCCATAGACACTATATTGGCTGTCATGTGTAATAATCTTGATCAAGGTTTTTGCTTACTGACATTATTTTTTAATGTTCTGAACTAATGAATTTCATCTAGTTCAAATGGAAGTTGTTGGAAAGAAAAAAAGATGCACATCAAAACGGAAGGAGAAGAAGTTGAAAGAAGGGGGAAAAGAAAAATCCAGGGGAAAAAAAAAAAGAATAAAAAAATTAAAAAAAAGAGTGGAAAAATAGAGTGCCAAAAAAGAAAGAAAAAAGGAAAGAGATGTTATAAGTTGTTGACATCCCAAAATTATGAGGCATAAGTTACTACGAAATGGCTGCAACATGAAATTGCAAGAGTACCGTAAAAACAACATTTAAAATCAAACATCCAGAATATGTTAACAGATTCATTTTCTACTAATCCTCTCCTGCGGTTGTTGGAGATTGTTTTCGCTTGGATCCCGATGATGACGTGCTGGATGTTACCGACCGCCGACTGGCAATGCTCATTCGCTGCAGTTTTTCAAGAAATTGCATCTGGATCTCGAGCTGCTGTTGCTTGAGAAAGGTTACTTTTCCCAGTATTTGTATTTGACGCTCCACTCGTTGAATTTCCTTTTCAGTATCTGTGATCATTTCATCAACATTTTTACCACTGTTGAATATTTTGCGACAGATAGCTGCTCCCTCGGCCCTTCCTCTTGGGATGCTGCGTGTTTCCTCGGTTACGTTTTGCTCATTTCCGGTGTTACGGCAGCTTTCCATTGAAATATATCTGTCGTAATTTCAATAATCACAAACTGAAATAAGGTATATATATTGTAATGGTGAGTTGTTGCAGTATATAACTTACTAACGTGGATTACGAGCACAACACACGTGGTTGACCTGGCAATACAGAAGTGGACACTAACCTTGCATCCAGATTATACTTCTCTTATTTATCTGCACATTGTAAAATAAGTTTGTTAGATTTGTGTATGTGGAAACAATATCTTCAATTTATGCTAGTATATAATGGTTACCTTGAAGTGTTGCTCGGCAAATAGTTGAAATTGTGGAATACTAATTTATATGTGTTCTTTTAACTTGGTCTCCAAGAAATTTCAGACTTCTGTTGACAAGTGTCGACAACCAGATCTTTTACTTTTTAGGAATACCAATCACAGTATAGGTGTATTGGGTGAGCTGATGCATTGGTTCGTACAAAGTCATGATTGTCAAGCAGAATTTAGCAGCCACATGTGTGGCATGCATGGAACCTGTGCTGTTGCCTCATGTAATTGCTTACTCACATTGCCTTGAATTACCTATCCCAATGTGCTGCATTCATTTCAATAGCAGTAGGGATATCTATTCTTTCTAACTGTTTCCTACTTTCTGGCTAGAAGCCATAAATTACCACATATTCTAATTAATATAAGAAATATTAGTCATAGTATTATTGCAATTTCGTGGAATGTAGCTATAAATTTGATACGTTGCATTTCTGATGATTTGTGGGCGTATTCATTAGAAAGTGTAGTACAGATAACAAAATAAATTGATTTTTGTGCATATGTCTTAATATATGTAATTAGATGTATATTATATTATACACAGCAACAATTGATTTGTCTGGGATAGTACTTCAGTTTATATACAGCTCCATTCCCAGATGAATTCATTGTGTAAATAAGTAGATTCGTGTAAATATTGGACGGAGTATTATAAAAGACCTTTTTTTTTTGTTTTTTTTTTTCTTTTTTTTCTCTTTTATTGTAATTTCCTTTTTGGTGAGTGAACACTACTTAGCCAAATTCCAATGTGAACGTGGATTGGTAAGAGTATCTGAATTCGCCGAAATTAACAACATTACATTACACAAATTATTCATGATGCTAGTGTTACAAAATGAACCAGGTACAAATGCTAGAACCGGTTACTACGCTCTACGGTATGTTTTCCCTTTTTTTTCTTGCTCGACAATATCCTGAACACGTTCAGGTAGACCCGTTGTTTCGAATGCATAACATCCATCGTGATGTTTGAAAGCTACACAGAGTGCATCTGCCGCAGAGTTACCTTCACGATGGATGAATGTTATCAAACATGATTTGAATTTTTTTTGTAGTTCTTTAATTTCTTCGATTTCGGCACAAACGTCTTCTGGGAAAACATGAGAACACACACCAGTTATGTGGTCAATAATGTTTTTAGCATCGCCCTCTGCCCATATATCAAGCCAGTTCCGATCTAATGCATACTTCAAACCTTTGCACAGTGCTGATGCCTCTGCAAAGTCAGAGTTCTTCTCATGCTCAATTTCAGCGAAGGCATACACACAATCTCCTGCACAATTCCGATATAGACCAGCACGAACTATGGTTGGCCAGGTTGGACGTTTGTAGTCGCAGTAGAATCCCCCATCGAAATTTAGTTTAATGATATGTTTTGCAGGAGGTGACCAGTGGATTCTAAGAGATGACGTAGATGGGGAGCGGATCTTCTTGCTAGTTGAAGAAGAGGATCCAGTTTCATTGCCGTTACCTGGGTTCGTAAAAGTATGATGACCTGGTGTAGAACTCAAATATGGATTCTGTTGTCTCGGAGGAGGCAAGTTTTCGAGGAAGAATATACATTCATCATCAGCATTGTCCGAAGCATAGGTTGATTGCAGATCACTTTGGTATACCAAAGCTTGCTCAGTGATTTGCGGAAGGCAATCTGATGTGTGGGTAGGGAAATGTAAAGGTATTAATACTTGATGGTCTGGTATTGGAATTGGTGAATCATAATTCTGTGGTGAGGCTGAGTATGAATGTGATTGAGGGTGAATATTTGATGAAAGAGGGGAGTACTGATACTGGGGAGATGCAATGGAGTTGTAATAATTATATTGTGGAGGGGAATTTGGTACGGGAATACCTGTATTGTATGAACCATGGAGGAAATCTGTACAAGTAGGCGGCGATGCATAGAAGACTGGTGACCCTGGACTTCGCATTGGGGGACTGTTCCAGTGACAATTTTGCGGACTGTGAGAAAGTGCTACACCAACACCGTAAGCTGCATGCATAAATTCGTTGCCACTGGGAGGCGATGCACGGAAAATTGGTGATGTCGGGCTGTGAATAACGTGAAATTGGTGATTTCCGGCATCATACATTGTGTTTCCAGTCATTGGATGATAGGGTGAGCTCATGTTAGGCTGCACTGTGTTGTTGGGTGAGAAGATGTGAACATAGCTCCCAGCTGGGATGCTTATGGCAGTGGTGGGAAGGTCTGTTAGCAAGGTGGTTAAATTCCAGCAAGAATGCTCTTCATCAGAATTGTAGCCTGACATGGTGAATAGATTGAGAAATAGTTCATGAAATGCTTACAGTCAATCTTGTAACATTATATAGGAGACCTAGAAAGTGCAGGCCTTTGAAGTCATCTTGAAGCATGTGTACTAAATGTAGACAAGAATATTTTGTGTTGCTTATGAAATCTAATAACTGATGGAACTCTTTTTTTTTTTTTAATTTTTTTTTTTTTTTTTTGGTTTTTTCACTTTTCTTTTTTTCCTTTTTCTATCTTCCTCACCAAAATTTCCAAGGATTGTTTATTGTTCTTACTCTGTGTACAAGCTATTATAGTATACATATGTATTAGTATTATATCCCTGCAACTGTAACTTGTTGTAATATGGAATATCAGTTTAATTGACTGCAATTGTAAACATGGAGAACTTAATATAGATTAATATTAAACGTAAGGCAGAGGACGAATCTGTTCGAAGATGCAATAGTTTTTGGGAAAAAAAGGGGGGGGGGAGGGGGGGGGGGAGGGGGGGGGGCAAAAGGCAGGGAGATAACAATGGAACATTACCATGATGTTATCTCCTTGCATTTTTTCCAGCTGAACAAAAGTTGTAGTGCTGGTGGATCACATCAGAGCTTCTATTGTAGTAATGCTTCTATGTACACATGTGGTTGCATACTTGATCTGCAGTTGGGCGCATACACTGGCATTGTGTTCAACTATGCCGTCTCCACTTGGCGAACATTCCATTTGTTGACCCTTCTGCGGTTCGTGCTTGTAGAGCCAGCAAGTCGAAAATAGAACATGTTCTTAACACTTGACTCATTAGCTTTAAGTAATAGCTCCTTGTGTTCCTGAAATGAATCAATGTTTTGTAGTTAGCACTATCTTCACAAAGCACACTAACATATGAACCATAACATTAATAAACTATCGAATCAAGCCTTAAGTGTAGCGAGCATACATCTCCTGTCATTGCTGACAATATAACAGCACTTTTCTTCAGGACAGCCTCGACACCATGTCCGAAAACGACAACATTCAGCTCTCCAGTGTCATCTCCAATTTGGACTTCTAGACGACCCCTACAAAGAAAAAACGAATGTATTCAAAACTTTTTTTCTATCTGCGGTTTTTTTTTTTTTTTTTTTTTTGGGAGAAAAAAAGTTTTCCTCTTTTTGTTTTATTCCCATTCTTCTGTTTCAGAGTTGCTCTTCTATATTTGGTCACTGGAGATTGAATATACAGCTGAAGTTGGATAGAAGAGAATTATATCAAATTACCATGGTACGGAAGTGCAATCAGAATTGTGGCAACCAGAACAGTTGAATTTCTCTCCAGTTACATAGCTCGTTGCACGAGTACACTTACCGCAAGAATGGTACCACGGTCTCTGTGTTTCAGGTAAGGCAAGAACTGAAACTTTCACCCAGATATCAGTGTCTGCAGACTGCAGGATATATATAGAGGACTGTCAACCGGACATAACAATAAATTCCCAACAATACGATATAACTAAGGTGGACAAAATACCGGTTTTTCTGGGAGGTCTGCAATCTTTGACAACTTGAATTCAGTATTCTTTGTCTTAGGATTCTTCTGTGCCAACAATAATTCAGGATTCCTCAGTTTATCAATCTTCTGATAATTCGCATCACGCCTACACGAGAGAAACAGATATGAGATTAAATGTGGGAAATATATCATGTTGTCGCAATTGGAAACTGTATAAATAGTTGTATTCATATACCAGTCAATCAACTCGTCAACTCTTGGATCCTCGATATTGTGCAGGAACATAGTGGACATTGTTGTCCTCAGAGAAAAATCTACAAACACATGTACAGCAATTACATGAATATAATGTTATGCAAGCTATGTTTTCGTGTAATGCAGTCATATTTCCATTCCGTTCATAATCTTGTAATTCCATACTCATTAATACTGATGTTAAGGGAAAGTTACCCAGATATGTTGTTGAACACACATTCGTTGCAATTACAACTGGATGAGCACTGGCCAGTATATTTAGTTTATCTCCTTCTGTTGTGGTTGCATCATCCCATAAGGATAAACAAACTGGGACACCGCTGAAATGATATATGTAAATATAGCCTTCAATAATTGCACGCACCAGGAAGCAACACTTGAACACTACGTAATACCAAACAATGCTCAGAGGCAGGGTACTTACGAGTCGTCCAGAACAATGACATCCCTCACTCGAGCACGACCTGCTGAATCTTTTCGGGGTACTGTCTTTGTGGACATTACAGCAATGACGATGACAGCAACATCTATGATCATAGTGAAATACAAACAATACAAATAGAAGTGTGTATTTATTATGGGGAAACATTTAACACTTTATATTAATATGAAATATCTATGTGCAAATTATGCAAAGCAGTGCATATGACCTACCAAATTTCTCACGGGAATTCACCAGAGTGCGAGCTTCTTCCAGACTTTTCAAATTATAGTTGCTGCCACAGCCCTCGTCCACCTTATCTTCAATTGCGGTTACCTCCATTTCTTTGTTAAGCACAAGGGAGAAATCATGATCTATGTAACGGTACTTCGGATTAACAGGTCGCACAACACCATTGCTAAACCAGTACGAATGATAGACATGTAACTTGTTGTCGAAGTTGGGTATATCTGCATCAAATGATGTTGCCTGGATCTGTTTTCCCTGCAACTTGAATAAAAAATTATTGAACGTGGAAACCGAAAGATTGAGAATAACAATTGTGAACACAGCAGCAACAGCACACTACATTTGCAAAATAAAAGAAACAAACAGTCAGATTATTTGATCAATATCTTTGCATAAATTTAATTACAACCTCACTGTCACAGAGCACAAAACGCTGGTACTTTGTGTTGGAAGCCTTTCCTGTCAATATTCGTGATTTCTCGGCCACCCGCAGTCGGAGTTTCCATTCTTTGCATTCATCCGTCAATTCAGACAACTTCAAAGTTTTACCTTCCATGATTTCAATGAATTCCTACAAAAGACATTTGAATTGTGTTAGTATATAAGATATCAAGATTTTTAACTAATGATCAAGTCTGTTTCAGGTGACATTATATTATATTACTGCACACCACATGAGTGGCATCTCCGCATGATGAAACCGGCAAGCACTAACCATGAATGGAATTTAAAATGTGCTGTGTACGCGAGTTGCTCTATGCAACAGATCTTTATACACAACATTTCGTGTTGTGCAATTAAATTGAATCCCGTCAATTGGTTCGATTAACACTTTAACTGCAGACCCTAACTTGGCTCTGGATAATGCCACATACAGTTGACCATGCGAGAATACAGGTTGCGGTAGGTAAACACCAACACGTTTCAGAGTTTGGCCCTGCGACTTGTTGATGGTCATAGCGAAGCATAGTCGAACTGGAAATTGTTTACGCTCAAATTCTATGGGATAGTGATCTGTTTGGGACGGTCTGAGCGGGATTCGAGGAATGAACACGGATTTCCCCTTATTTGGACCGACTGCAATCTCAGCATATATTACATTAGGCAACAACTCCTTGCAAATAAGTTTGACACCATTTGACAATCCAGATGACGGGTCAAGGTTGCGTAGCAACATTAGTGGACAACCTGGCTTCAATTCTAAGTGGTGAGGTGGGATCCCATTGGGAGTTAGTGTATGCAGGAATTCTACTGGATGAGTCGACTGATTCTCTGGCAGAGATCGATCGAAGCTATTATATGTATGGGACTGCCCTGGAAATCTACTCAGCAAAATTTCATTGACTCGGTCTACGCAGTCATTCCGAGGAGTTAGAATTGCTCTTTCGGTAAGGTACCGCGGGTCCAAACAGTCAGATTGGAAATTGCAGTATACATCTTTAATAAACAAATCTATTGACATGCTTTCATCAATAAATGGCACAATCATTGATTTTGGCAACTCTATTGTCGCTTCATCAACATCCTGCACACTACCATTTCCAATCGACAAGAGAAATTGGCAGAAGGTAGGATCGTCAACAGCACGCATATTTTCCGTTAGATAAAGCAAATGCATACTGGCCCATAGAGGTGAGTCAACAATGCTGTTGGAGATACATTCCTCCTTAGTAGCACGCACCGTGACAGGCAGCACCTGTCTGAAATCACCTCCGAAGACCACGACCTTACCTCCAAATAGCGATTCATTGGAACATATATCGCGTAGCATACATTCAAAAGCCTCTATATTCTGCTTCTTCGCCATCGTCACCTCATCCCATATGATAACTTTGGCCTCACGAATAAGGTGAGCAAGAGCTGTCTGTTTTCCAATGTTGCATGTATTCTTATCCGTGGTATCCAAGGGGAGCTTGAAGCGAGAGTGCGCAGTTCTTCCACCAGGCAAGTTTGAGGCTGCAATACCAGTGCTAGCAGTAGCCAGAGCAATCCCTCCACTACTGCGGACATATGCCAGCAGAGCTCTGTACAGGAAAGTTTTCCCTGTGCCACCTGGTCCGTCGACGAAGAAACATCCACCTTTGAGTTCGTCGATGTGATTTGTGATTATTTTGTAAGCTGCTGATTGCGCGTTATTTAGCTGGTCGATGGCAGCCACATCTTCGGCTGGAATCGGCACTGCCAATTCCTCTTCAATTTCCCGATTCACGGAACTCATTTCCTCACTCTGACTAACTGGTAACGAAGTAATGAAATCAATCAATTGTCTCCCCATTGCCTCTAGAAATATATTCACTCCTTTAACAGTTCTGAATAGAATTTGAGCTTCATTCCATCTCCTCTCTTTCCGGAAATCTTCAGATAGATTCATATACATCCGATCCCACAAAGACCGTGGATTGCCTGGCTGGCAGTACACAAGGATAGTGGCAAATAAACGCCGCAATGTTTGCGGCATTTGAAAAGTCGCAGCTTCTTCTAAACAATCTTCAAGTGCTGTGTCTTTTTCCAGCAGACCGAGTTTCTCACATGCCTCACGATATGATTCACATATGTGATTCCTCACTGTTCGCAGCTGCTCGTATGATTCAGCACCTCGGACATGAGTCAGTAATAATCGGAGAAAAAAGCGGTCTCCCTCCGAAGGATTAGCAGCAACAATACGTCCAATACTGTAGCCCTTCTTCCGAGGCTCCCAGCATAAATTTGTCTTATTCCACACGTAATGTTGTGGGAATTCACTATACAACCAACGCTTTGCACTTTTGTCACGCTTATTTGTTTCGAAATATTCCGTCAACATTGTTTTTGCGTACTTCTTATCCGCTGCAATGTATGGAAGCTTCGTATATTTGTCGAAGGAAATAGATTGCATGCCAGGGAGGTGAAGTGGAAGTGCAATTACAGAAGGATACATCTCGTTGAGCGGGAAACTGTAAATACGCCATGCAGCCTCAGGAGGTGAAATCCACCTGGCAGACTGAAAGGCTGCAATTTCATCAATACCACTTGTTTGATTTGACACAAGCTGGAATGCAATTTTATCGTGCCCTTTGTAAATATACTTGTACAGATATTTAACTGCCTTGATTGTTGAGCAAATCTCGACATTTATGTGGCAGTCATATTTCGCCAGCAAATATGGATTGTAAGGCACGACCCATCTATTATCAAGAGTGGCTCCGCGAACCTCAACAGTGCGACCGTTGCGCTGTCGGCGATAAATAGCAAACGAATTATCACCAGTTCTTGTGGCATTGCAAAAATCCCGGGGATATCTGTTCTTGCATCCAGTACGAGGCCGCATACATACATTGTTCTTGTTGTGTTCACCACAAGGACCGTGCATCATATGCCTGACAACGGCATTGTGGAGATGAGGATTGACCTCAGGATCAGGAATTTCAGCTGAGATATACCTGTCATACTCATCAGGTTGCATCAATTTCGCAAACTTTTTGAGAATCAGTAAGAAATGCACATGTGGAAGACCACGTTTCTGATACTCGATGACATACGTATAAGCTGCAATCGGTCCAAGAATTTCTCGTTCAACTAAATCACGTTTCAGCTCAACTACCTTCGCACGGAAAATCCGAGCTACTAAATCCGGTCGATTCGATGCTTCCTCATGAGGCAAGAGCTCATCTTGGATTTCAGACCATCTAGGATTGCAAGTCATCGTCACAAAGTAATCAGGCTTTCCAAACTGACGCACGAGGGCCATTGCATCCTGATAACGACGCTTCATATCTCGTGGTCCCCCAACAAATGAAGGCGGTAGAACAACATGACGACCAATGTTCTCAGGATTCGTTTCTCCTGCTGCCAGACTATCAATTATACCTCGATAAAGTTCTGCACGAATATCATCTTGGTTGAAGCGCACATAGTCAAGTCGACTTGTTTCCAATTTGATGTACATGTCAACAATATATTGTTGAAGCAGACGACCAAAAAATAAAATCGAGGAATGCCGCATGCTTCGAATTTGCAAACGATAGCAGTAGTACTGCCGACAAGTCACAGTTGGAATCTCTGACTCTGCATCCTCTTTACCTGCATCGACCCAAATAACAGTTAAAAAATGATGTAAATATGTCTGCATAGAAGAGAAGATTCTGTCATTGAAGAACATTGGGCATGTGCAAACCTGAACGTCGCTTCTTCTTCTTCGGCCCTTTTGCGGGACTATTCTTTGCAGGTTTCTTCTCAATACCAGTATGCCAGCCAGGTTGACCATAAGGGAACATAATCGGGTACTGTAGTGGGTCGTAGCAACCCAAGTGGTACTTGATTGGTTCTGGCCCACCCTTCTTTCGCTGTACCAAGATATCACGCGAATACTTGCCTGCACGATATTCATCATCTATCCAAATGCCGGCAACCTGATCTGAAGTAGGCATGTTATGGGTTCTCTGATCCAATCCAGGATCACACCGAATACGTATATCACAGTCCATGAGATCAGGGGTTTCAGACATTGATTGGAATTTTTCATTATAGGGATTTGATTTCAGGATGTCACTCAGGTAAGCAATAATAGATGGATCAACATTGCTGAACGTCTGAGATCGACAATGTAATTGATAAGCAGGATCGTAAAAATATAATTGCAGATATCGAGGTGTCTCCTCACCGGGGTCGAGGTTATTGATGTAATGATATATTTGACCCTGAACCCTGAATGTATAAATTCCTTTGCTGTTCTTGAGGATTTCACGATCATTCTTCACGCCCATGGATGTGAAAAAAATAAACTGTTGTATGCACGAATCGAAGTTCTGAATTCCTGACTTGTTGCATTATCCGACAGTAGCAATGCAGCCAGTGTATCAGGAATTTCATGTGCAGCAAGAACAATTCGGCCCGAACTGCAGCAAAATCCATCTGGTTCATACGCAAAAAGTTTGGCCTGGCAATGAGGGCATATCCTTGGCTGGGGTAGCCGGCTCGGTTCACAGGGAGGAGGGGGGGATCACGTTGCCACTTCTTTCTACGCTTCTTCCCTGCAAGACAGACACATTGAAAATAATAATCAATACTGTGAACAGACAAGAGGGGGAGTATCATGAAATCAGTAGTAGTATAATACTCACTCGATGGTTTAGCGCCAGTGGAAGTACCAGCAGGATGCTTGCTGGACTCACTTGACAATGAGCATGATGAACCACCTTCACCAATAGTCTTCGATGATGTAGGAATGTCAGATGATGATTCAGTTGCAGCATAGCGAAATAAGCCAGGTGGAAATGAATCATGCGCTGTGCGAGAACACGGAGCAGTAGTCACGCTAGAAGGAGCAAATGCCAGCCCATGATTCTGCTGACCGTTGTACACATCCAGAGCAGTGACACAGAAACCATGACGCACAACAATCCGGGAAGATCCGGAATGTGGCGTTAGCTGTGCAGTTGCTGTGGACGGAGGCAATGAGGTACCAACTGCATTTGTGGAGGCTGGAGTGCAATGTTTTGACGGGAGACATGCAATGCCACGTCTACGTAATCTCTGAGACGGAACTTTCCCCGTTCCACTGTGCTTTCGTTGCGAATCACACTGAGGCCGAGGCACAACAGTTTGCTCCTCTCCTCTGCATTCTCGATTATTGTTTGGACTCACACTGCTTCTGTTTTCACATACTGGAGAAGCACTTGAATTAACTTTTGACGGTCTACCTCTCTTCCGACAGTTTCTTGAAGTTGCCACGCTACTCGCTGCTTTGTCTGCATTAGCAACATTACAGCTTACGTCTTCTCCATCACGAACAACAGCTCTAGGTGTCTGATTTTGTTCATTATGTACTTCTTTACCACCGCTTCCAGGCAACAAAGTTGGCCGATGAGTTACTGCTTCCGAATAATTAAATTGTGAACCATAGGAATGCACAATGTCAACCGATGATTCTCCATGAGTGATGTTTGCAACATCTTCTGTCACAATCACAGGAGCAGCCTCATGAGCAGTGGACGAATCTTCCCTCTCACAGCTATAGCAACCTTTTGTTGATATGGTGAATGAATTTACCTGATCACGGAAAAAATGATTGGCTACAACCTTCGAGCTGTTTGGGACTGTTGAATCTTTGGTTCCCTGCAATTTTTTCTGAAGACCACTGGGATCATTGTGTGAAGTTGCACTCGATCCATTCTTCCGAGGTCTTCCTCTTATGCGACATTCACGACGAGCCCCAGGTGAAATATGTACAGCAGTTATCCCTGTCACATCATCTCCAGTGACCGGACAATCACCGACACCAAGCTTACTCACTGGTTCAGTTGCAGTACAGTGGCGAACATCATTGCCTGTAACTTCACCACAACACCTGCGGTCAGCAGTTGGAGTTACAGAAGAAGAATCAATTCGTCCTCGCAATACCTGATTCAATGCATCAGAACACATAGGTTGCATGACATTGGAACAGTCAGCAGCAACACCTGAATTTCCACTAATAACATTGGCGACCTGCAGTTTTTCGGGGGGGGTAGGTGCTCTAGGAGTAGCTGATGTGCCATCTCCGGCACCGGATGTGTTAGACGGTGCACTTACAGCAGTGGATTCTATGTGTTCACGGAAAAATTGATTCCGCACTACCGCCTTAACATCACACATTAAGGCACCGTTCTCTCGCTCCGGCCCATGTCCAGGCTGGACAGTTAGCCTCTCTGAAATTGCAACAGCTTCATTTTTCCGAGGTCTGCCTCTTCTACCGCATCCACGCCCAGTCTTGCATGATAGTTGTTCAGCAGATATCCCACATTCAATATTTTCAACATCGGAACCATTCCTACCAGCAACGACAGTCATTGCAACACTACAAGATTCGGACGGTCTGACTTGCCTGGCATCGCAACCCACAACATCAGCCAATGAACTTTGAGAAATAACATCAGAAACCTCCCGTATTTCAATCACGGGAGACATGGGAATGGACTGCTGTGTTACATTTGAGGGAGACGATATAACAGTATTAGATGGACCACCCCCAGTGGAAGGATTGTGCACCAGTTTGGACACACCAGCTATTTCTATTTGATCACGGAAAAAATGGTTGCAGGCACGCGGGACATTATCAAATACTTTTGGATTGTTGTCTCGCTCCGTCCTTCCTCCAACTGCATCATTGACCTTATGCGGAGGCAAATCAGCTTCCGCTTTCCGGGGTCTTCCTCTTCTACCACGACCACGACGACCCCCCCCTGAAATCTCTGAAGCAGATGTCCCATTGACAGCATTTGCAATTTCAAAACAATCTACCGCATTAAGTCCACTAACTACACCTCTACATGATCCAGTACTTTCGAAGTGACGAACATCATTATCTGGGACTTCACCTCCTTCTCTGAAAACCTGAATTATTGCATCGGAACACATAGATTGCATAATAGCGGAACAATTAACATGAGCACATGAATTTCCGCTAATAACATCACTAACCTGCTGTTTTACGGAAGGGGGAGTTGCTGTAGGAGTGACTGAGGAACTCCCCCCGGCGGAGGCTATGGCAACCGGTTCAGCAACAGCATTGCCCTCTACCTGTTCACGCAAAAATTTATTCTGCACAGTCGCAGTAAGTTCAGATGTTGTTGCACCAGCAGCATCTTTGCGAGGACGCCCTCTTCTACCACGGCCACGACCACTACAGTCCACAGTTCGTCCACCGCCTACATTATCACCATCAGGCAGTGCGAACGATGCATCAGTAGTGCCAGCATATACAGGATGGATAACAGTCAATGGTGATACATCATTTCCACCAGGAACTAAATTCCTACTCACTCCAGCATCCTGCAATGATTCTGATTCAGCAGGTAATGCAAGTTTCCCTGTGTTAACTAACTCTGGCGTTGCCTGATGGCTATTGCATAGACCGTGTGAAGTTACGACAACTGCATTCTTTCGAGGCCGCCCTCTCCCGCCGCGGCCACGAGCACCAGAGCTTGCAATTCTACCACTGCTTAGTTGATCAACTGGAGGCAATCTGCAAGACTGACCATTTGTACTATCACATGCAGTACTGATAAGAGCTGGCGGCTGTGATGTCACAACGCCGGGACATTCAATCTCTCCCTCACCCACGGAATTTCCGCGCAATCCAGAAGCTTGCAATGCTTCCGATTCAGTGACCGGTGGAGTCTTGTGTGTATTAGTAGCAGACATACCTATATTGTAAATCATTACTCAGGACAGACCACAACAAATCTACAATCGAAGAATTTTTGTGATGCACCGAATGGTCGACTTTTTCCCATTTTTTGGGACTTTGGTTCTAAACTTCCATCTACCTCGTTCTGCAACGGTCTGCTGCCGTTAGTGAATACACACTTAACTCAGTTCAAGCTACTTCAAAATATACTTATTCACTGACAAAACTCAAGTGACGCACATGTTCTAACATAACATATTCATCACCAGTAATGACATTTATCTTTTTAACATACATCCCATATTATATCATATTAACGATCATATTGTACAAATCACACAAACAAATATGAACTCATAGAATTTTAACCATCGAATAGAATTACGGCCACATAACAACATATAAAGTTCGCACATCACTAATAAAACAAGCTATGGCCAGCATTTTGAACGACAGTACCCGCATCATTTCAGAAATTGCAGAGAAGAACCTGTGATTTGGAAACAGCAATGCCAATACAGCTACCACTCAGCCCAATAGCTCCTTCAAGGTTGCTGAAAAACCAGATAAACCCAGATGACAAATTCAAAAGGAAAATTTTAAGGAAAAAGAAGGAGGAAAATTTAGATAATCCCTGGATTTCAATCATGCCATGGAACAAACCATTCATTCAAACATCTTACCAGGAAAACAGTTCACAATGCGGTCCAATGAACTCGTCACAACCAGCAACACATCTGTAACGCCACAAACCAGCTGGAACAGATAACGTAATGCAATTAAACATGGGATATTCAAAGACAGTGAATCAAACAAACAACAGTCTAACCAAATTTTGTCCCCGGCACGATATACATAAAACAATAGATACAAAAGTTGATCACAAACAGGGCAATTTTGTTATGATATACGATCTACAAGCTGCTGAATAGCAGGACACAATACAGTCGGTTAATTACCAAATCATTGGTATTTAATAACACCCAACTCCCACATACAACGCCGTATTACACCAAACCATAAACATTTAATAGGGGACCTACAAACTGCAATGGATCTGTACATGCAACTGTAGTAGAACACCTATGTACATAGAATAAACCAAATCATCAGCATTTAATAACACCAGACCACCATACCAAACCCAATCTGACCACAAACTACACAAATTTTATCCCACAACCAGAAACTGTACCCAGTCTGAACATGCAACTCCTCCACTCAACCTCCAAACGAAAAATAATTTAAACAGTGAGAAAAATGCTGCCAAACCATAAACATTTAGTAGGGGACCTACAAACTGCAATGGATCTATACATGCAACTGTAGTGGAACACCTATGTACATAGAATAAACCAAATCATCAGCATTTAATAACACCAGACCACCATACCAAACCCAATCTGACCACAAACTACACACATTTTATCCCACAACCAGAAACTGTACCCAGTCTGAACATGCAACTCCTCCACTCAACCTCCAAACGAAAAATAAATTAAACAGTGAGTAAAATGCTGCGAAAATATAACTGATCAATTTATTAAGACAAGGAAGTACTATCGAGAAATAGAAACAAACCATTCCACACACCTTACATCAAAATTCATACATGCAACCCCAACAGTGAACCTTTGAAGCAGGAAAATGAAGAAGAAGAGAAAGCATAGAATTTAAAAGGGAAAAAAAAAACAAAAGAAAAAATACAGGGGACAAATGCATGCCAAAACAGGGAGAGAGCTTTGCACATACCAGGAAAGAGATCGAAGAGAGTAGACAGTGGGAGAATGGAGACATCCTCTCATTAAACCCACGAGAATGTTGCGACACGTGTAAGCTGTGTAACAGCAGCTCACGTCAGAATAGTGGCTGGAACAGTAAATGTACTTGGGCTCCAAGCAACAGAAGGCGGTGCTAAGCCCACCAATGAGCACCGACACAGAGCGAGGGCAAAGTTCTGAGGGAGAAGACGATCAAATTACCTCAACCACTCACTATAATCGCCGTTCTAGAAAGCCTGAATGAGCAAGGGCAAAATGGACGGATAACAAATAAAAAATTTCTACATCAATTTGATGACATCTCCATGAATCTAACAAAAGCTATTTTTTTTCCTATCAATTTCACATGCGCATCAAAAACATATGGAAATACCACGGTTGAAATGGTCATTATGGAAGGAAGCATGTTCAAGATGAAATAACCCTTTAACCAACATAGAGTATATTAAATAATTTAAAACTACACCTAAAATCACTTAATACGAAAGTAACTACCTAAAAATGTTAATTGCAAAAGTACCTCTGCTAAATTTAGACAGCTCAATCTTGAACTTGTGATCACTCTCTGACTACACAGTGCGTACGTCGCCAGGCGACGCAACCCTAAACATCTAGCCGACACAACCCTAAACGTCGCATATTTCTTCTCATCCTCTAATGAAGAATAAGCATCTCTCTCATGTACACGAAAACAGGCTTAAGATGATATAACCCTCTAACGAAATACTTTATCATCTGAGGTACAGCAAGTACCAAGGGCGTACATAGAAATAGCTTGTAAATTGGCATGTAATGAACAATTTAAAGGTGCGCCTGAAATAACTTCTTACAAAAGAACCTAACATAGGCTATTTTTTACTATCAATTTCACATCTGCATCCAACTAAGTAGACGATATTACGTCCACCAAATATGAAACCCACACCGAAACATTTGCCAAAACCATGGTTGAAATAACCCTCTAACAAAATACTGTGTCATCTGAAATACAGTGAGTAGCAAGGGCATAGATAGAAATTAAGATCAACTGACATGTAATGAACAATTTGAAACCCACACCGAAACATTTGCAAAAACCATGGTTGAAATAACTCTCTAACGAAATACTTTAGCATCTGAAATACAGCGAGCAGCAAGAGCGTAGATAGAAATTAAGAGAAATTGACATGTAATAAACAATTTTAAGCTATTTTTTCCAACAAATTTACATCTACATCCAAGTCACACAACCAATTTACAGCAACGAAATGTATTGAGGGCATCCCATAAAGCAGAAACACCAGGGGCAGGACCGGAAGTTAATAGATTCTATTTTTTCCATCTAATTTACATGTGCATCCAAAGCACACCACGAAATTACAGCCACAGACTGTATTCAGGATAACTAATAAAGAGACCACAGCAGGGGCAGAACTGGAAGTTAACTGAATCTATTTTTCCCAACAAATTTACATCTAAATCCAACCACTGCCCCAAAATTACAACGAATAAATCCATGGAAAAAAACCAGTAAATGACAAATAGCAGGGGCACAACCGGAAGTTATCAAAAGTTATTTTTTTCATCGAATTTACGTATCGATCCGAAGCACAACACGAAATTACAGCCACCAACTCTATTCAGGATAGGTAATAAAGAGACAACAGCAGGGACAGAACAGGAAGTTAACTGAATCTATTTTTTCCAACAAATTTACATGTATATCCAACGACTGCACCAAAATTACAACCACTACATCCATTGAAAGCAACCAGTAAATGACAAATAGCAGGGACAGAACCGGAAGTTATCAAACTTTATTTTTTTTCATCGAATTTACGCATGGGTCCAGACCGGAAAACATAATTACATAACGATGCCATTATGGCCTCAGTAAAATACCGGTCCACAGAAGGGCAACACAGACATTTCAATCTGAAATAAATTGTGAACAGTGACGAAGAACGACGTGGCAAAACACCGTTGGAGGAAAATGGCGGCAAACCCACATGCAAGCCAATCAATGGTCCACGGTGTGCAAAACGCCTAGCTGGCAAAGTGGCCATATCTCCTTTTATTATAGGTAGTATGATACTATAGAATTGTGTCATATTCTATGTATAATCTTGTCAAGGCATCACCAAAACGTTATCCACCATAACATCTTTAACCTCGAGTATATCCAATCTCCACATCTAACTTGTTGAAAAAAAAAAAAGAGAAAAGAAAAGTTGTAGGGACAGTTTGGTTAGCAAACTTCGTTGTGACATAATCACTACAAGAGTCTAAGAGTCCAAATGCTATCCCATGCTCAAAAAGGCCCATTGAATAGTGACCAATGGGCCCCTATTCAATGTCCTTCATGATTGATTTGGACGTCACGACCCAGAAATATCTTATGCTATGACTTGATGGATAATCGAATCCAAGAATCATAAATTCTCAATGTGAACCCAAATCTGATCAAAACTTAATAGATTAACATACGCCGATCCGTTTCAAATCCGATTGTTTATTACCCATACTTTTTTGGCCCATTTCTATGAAGAAACTGTAAGGGCCAAAATGCCCCAATCCCCAAAACGACCAATTGAGGCCAGGTCCAAATTACAGCTTCAATTTCAACAGCCCAATTGTACAAACAAATAAAAAGCCTGCGAAAATCAAACTCCATTATTCTCAACCGTTGAGAGAGTATCTGTCCCATTCCCGGTATTCTCCATTATAGAGAGCATCCTTATCACAACAAATAAGATTCAGTTCAAATGGTAAACCTAATAATTCTTCAAGTATAAGATTCCAGTTTCCAGCTGAAACACTGCCTATAAAAAGGACTCAAACAGTGGCTTCTATAATATCTCCAAGCAATACCATCTGTTGCTTTCTTCCTTCAAGTACTCTCTCATACCAATGGATCCATACTGCAACCCTAACCAGTACAACAACCACCACCAGTATGGTGCTGCACCACCACCACCACCTGCCTACAACCTCCATGGCCACCCTGCTCCGGTCAACCATCAAGCCCCAATGCCATACTGCCCCCCTGCTCATGGGGGCCACCATGGCCATGCCACCCCCGGGTCTGGCTTTCCTGGCGCCGGCCAGGTGTGTGGTCAGTCCCATGGACAGCATGGTAACAACTACGGCCATGGCCATGGTCACAGCCACGGCCACGGCAGGCGCATGAAGAAGAACAAGGGGTACGGCTGCGGCGACAGCAGCGGCAGCGACAGCGATTAAGACTTTTACGACCGCCGTATGTACGGCGGGTTAGCAGATGGGAAACCATCACTAAATAAAGAAAAACGCAACATAGGAAGCAGCCTGTCTTAATTGGTTAAAATCTTATGTAGCTCTATGGATATGACTTTTTTCTACCTAAATAAATGCTAACTTCTCTTAATTTAGTCGATTTTATGACCAACTTCGCTTGCGTTTTTTTTTTTTTTTCTAAAACTATTTGATGGAACGAAATCGGAACAAGTGAGAACTGAAGCAGAAAACCCCCAGAACTTATCAGCGGATACCAATAAAAAAAGCTGCAAGAACCTGAGGAAATTTTAATTAGTATGAGGGAACCTAGCTACCCAGTTCATTAACTCATGAGACTAGAAACTGATAGCTAGTTTACTAGGATGAAAAACACAAGATCCTGAAACAAAATGTTTAAGGTTGTCGGGTTTCTTAAAATTTTGGAAAAATGCGAATTCATGAAATTAAAATTCAAAAGTTCTCTAAGATTGGATATCCCTCTCCTAGTTATTTTTCTGGATTTTTTCAGTTCAACCACACGGCAATCATCTCTTGCATGATGCAGAGCGAGTAATAAGCCAGGTTGCTGCTGCTGTACACAGAAGATTTCAGAGTAAAGACAATAAAACATTACCGAGGGAATTGGCTCTTCTCTCTTCACAACTCATTCTACAATGGGATCATTCGGATAGGGAGATTTCGTGGTTTGAATCACTGTTTCGTTAATGCTGTTTGTTTTTTATCAGTGCATTCGGATAGGGAGACTACCGTAGCAAGCAAGGGATCATGCCACTGTAGCAGGGTACCGACCAACTTATTCATATTAAAAAAATAATTTCGTCCCATTATATTGAGTGCTACGTGACAGATCCGAGGACGCTGCAACCAAATTTGGTTATTTGTTGATTTTCTAAACCTTAAAGACTAATTCTTTCAAAACAAAAATGTACTCCATTAATGCCCTCATTGTTGCCAGCCTTAGGGCTTCAAGAATATATCCTTTGTTTCACAGGAGAATACAATGTTGTGGACAATTATAATAGTACTAGGTTTACAGAAGGAGAACAAACAAGAACTAACCTCCCCAGCACTGTCTTGAAGTTGACAAAGATAAGACAGCCCATCATGATCAGGATACACTAAATCCTCACAAGTAATTTAAACAATAATGATATTTGCGGTTTCTTATTCATCTCAACTGTGAGAAGAGAAGTGAACCGGATCCATATGATAGAACTTGTGTCAGGAAAGAAATCAAAATGCATAAAGAACAATAAAGGAGCTGGAATTGCCTTATATTGTCAGGTTTATAAATAAGAATTTCATTAGATTTACCTTGTAGTGTTAAGGGGTGCGAGCAAAAATTTGCTTTTTCGTCTCCGCCATCAACCATGCCCTCATCTAAGTGCTGAAAACCCAGCCGCGAACACTAATTCACCTAAACAGGAAATAACTCGCTACATGTCGCTACCTGAGAATAAACACAAAGTAATTTAGCTCAAGAACTGTAAGCTCAAATTTAGCACGTCTACGAATGACTTCTTAATGAAGAGTATAAGAATCACCTCTTCAATTGGAGCAAGCATTCTGGTAATGACTACACGTAAGTTGATCATAGTGTTGATCACATGTAAAATCAACATGTAATCACCAGTCTCACGCAAGAAAATCAGAGCACTTACCAGTTAAAAGTTCTTTATAAGTTAATTTACAACTACCGGAGTAATATTTTGCCAAAATGTCTTTCATACAAAGCAATCACCTTAAAAGACCTATACTATAGAATTGTGTCATATTCTATGTATAATCTTGTTCTGAATGTTACACACAAGGCATCACCAAAACGGTATCCACCATAACATCTTTAACCTCGAGTATATCCAATCTCCACATCTAACTTGTTAAAAAAATAGAGAGAAAAGAAATATTGTCTCGGGACAGTTTGGTTAGCAAACTTTGTTGTGAAATAATCACTACATGAGTCTAAGAGCCCAAATGCTATCCCATGCTCAAAATGGCCCATTGAAAAGTGACCTATGGGCCACTATTCAACGTCTTTCGTGATTGATTTGGACTTCACGACCCAGAAATATCTTATGCTATGACTTGATGGGTAATCGAATCCAAGTATCATAAATTCCCAATGTGAACCCAAATCTGATCATAACTTAGTATATTAACATGCGCCGATCCATTTCAAATCCAATTGTTTATTACCCATACCTCTTTGGTCCATTTCTAGGAAGAAACTGTAAGGGCCAAAATGCCCCAATCCCCAAAACGGCCAATTGAGGCCAGGTCCAAATTACAGCTTCAATTTCAACAGCCTAAATTGTACAAACAAATAAAAAGCCCACGAAAAATCAAACTCCAATTTCCTCAACCGTCGAGAGAGTATCTGTCCCATTCCTGGTATTCTCCATTATAGAGAGCATCCTTATCACAAAGAATAAGATTCAGTTCAAATGGTAAACCTAATAATTCTTCAAGTATAAAATTCCAGTTTCCAGCTGAAACACTGCCTATAAAAAGGACTCAAACAGTGGCTTCTATAATATCTCCAAGCAATACCATCTGTTGCTTTCTTCCTTCAAATACTCTCTCATACCAATGGATCCATACTGCAACCCTAACCAGTACAACAACCACCACCAGTATGGTGCTGCACCACCACCACCACCTGCCTACAACCTCCATGGCCACCCTGCTCCGGTCAACCATCAAGCCCCAATGCCATACTGCCCCCCTGCTCATGGGGGCCACAACGGCTACGCCACCCCAGGGTCTGGTTTTCCTGGCGCCGGCCTCCTCGGCCAGGTGTTTGGTCAGTCCCATGGACAGCATGGTAACAACTATGGCCATGGCCATGGTCACAGCCATGGCCACGGCAGGCGCATGAAGAAGAACAAGGGGTACGGTTGCGGCGACAGTAGCGACAGCGATTAAGACTTTAACGACCGCCGTATGTATGGCGGGGTTAGCAGATGGGAAACCATAACCAAATAAAGAAAAACACAACGTAGGAA
The DNA here is from genome assembly GCA_023055425.1 of Linanthus parryae. Classification (NCBI taxonomy): domain Eukaryota; kingdom Viridiplantae; phylum Streptophyta; class Magnoliopsida; order Ericales; family Polemoniaceae; genus Linanthus; species Linanthus parryae. Next base: position 53,606,092 of record JALGPY010000005.1, read on the forward strand.
GCAGCCTGTCTTAATTGGTTAAAATCTTATGTAGCTCTATGGATATGACTTTTTCTACCTGAATAAATGCTAACTTCTCTTAATTTAGTCGATTTTATGACCAACTTTGCTTGTGTTTTTGTTTCTAAAACTGTTTGATGGAACGAAATCGGAACAAGTGAGAACTGAAGCAGAAAACCCCCAGAACTTATCAGCGGATACCAATAAAAAAAGCTGCAAGAACCTGAGGAAATGTTAATTAGTATGAGGGAACCCTAGCTACCCAGATCATTAACTCATGAGACTAGAAACTGATAGCTAATTTACTAGGATGAAAAACACAAGCTCCTGAAACAAAATGTTTAAGGTTGTCGGGTTTCTTAAAATTTTGGAAAAACGTGAATCATGAAACTAAAATTTAAAAGTTCTCTTAGATTGGATATCCCTCTCCTAGTTATTTTTTCTGAATTTCAGTTCAACCACAAGGCAATTATCTCTTGCATGATGCAGAGCCGCAAGTAATATGCCGGGGTGTTGCTGCTGTATACTGAAGATTTCAGAGTAAAGAAAATAAAACATCACTGACGGAATTGGCTCTTCTCTCTTCACAACTCATTCTACAATGGGGTCATTCGGATGGGGAGATTTTTTTTATTAGTCATTCGGATAGGGAGACTACGGCAGCAAGCAAGGGAGCAGGCCACTGTAGCAGGTTACCGACCAACTTACTCATATTAAAAAAAAAATAAATAAATAAATAAATAAATAAATAAATAAATGGTCCCATTATACTGTGTGCTATGTTTACATATCCGAGGACGATGCAAGTGCAACCCAATGTGGTTATTTGTTGATTTTCTAAACCTTAAAGACTAATTCTTTCAAAACAAAAATGTACTCAATTAATGCCCTAATTTTTGCCAGCTGTGGGGTTTCACGAATATATCCTTTGTTTCACAGGAGAATACAATGCTGCGGACAATTTTACTAGTACTAGGTTTACAGAAGGAGAACAAACAAGGGGTAATCTCCCCAGCACTGTCTTGAAGTTGACAAAAATAAGACAGCCCATAATGATCGGGATACCATAAATACTCACATGTAATTTAAACAATAGTGGTATTTGCGGTTTCTTGTTCATCTCAACTGTGAGAAGTGAACTGGAATATGGTAGGACTTGTGTCACGAAAGAAATCAAAATGCGTAAAGAATAATAAAAGAGCTGGAATCACTCCAGTACCTTATTTTGTCGGGTTTATAAATAAAAATATCTAATAGATTTACCTTCAAGTGTTGAGCAGTACCAGCAAAAAATTGCTTTTTCGTCTCCGCCAGCAACCATGCCCTGATATTAGTGCTGAAAACCCAGCCGCAAACAAAAATTCACCGACACGGGGAAAAAGCTCGCCACCTGTCTCTACCTGAGCACATACGGAGTAATCCAGCTGAAAAACTGTAAGCTGATATTAGGCACGTCTACAAATGACTTCTGAATGAAGAGCATAAATTCACCTCTTCAATTGGAGCAAGCATTCTGGTCATGACTACAAGTAAGTTGATCATAGTGTTGATCACATATAAATCAACATGTAATCACCAATCTCACGCAAGAAAATCAGGACACTTACCAGTTAAAAGTTCTTTATAAGTTAATTTACAACTACGGAGTATTATTTGCCAAAATCTCTTTCATACAAAGCAATCACATTTAAAAGACCTATACTATAGAATTGTGTCATTTTCTATGTATAACCTTATTCTGAATGTTACGCACAAGGCATCACCAAAATGTTATCCACCATAACATCTTTAACCCCGTGTATATCCAATCTCCACATCTAACTTGTTGGGAAAAAAAGAGAGAAAAAAAATTGTCTCGGGATAGTTTGGTTAGCAAACTTTGTTGTGAAATAATCACTACAAGAGTCTAAGAGCACAAATGCTACCCCTTGCTCAAAACGGCCTATTGAATAGTGACCAATGGGACACTATTCAAAATCTTTCGTGATTGATTTGGACTTCACGACCCATAAATATCTTATGCTATGACTTGATGGATAATCGAATCCAAGCATCATAAATTCCCAATGTGAACCCAAACCTGATCATAACTTAAGAAATCAGCATATGCCGATCCGTTTCAAATCCGATTGTTTATTACCCGTACTTCTTTGGTCCATTTCTTGGAAGAAATTGTGAGTGCCAAATCGCCTCAATCCCCAAAACGGCCAATTGAGGCCAGGTCCAAATTACATCTTCAATTTAAACAGCCCAAATTATACAAACAAACAAAAATCCCACGAAAATCAAACTCCATTTTCCTCAACCGTTGAGAGAGAATATCTGTCCCATTTCCCGTATTCTCCGTTATAGAGAGCATCCTTATCACAAAGAATAAGATTCAGTTCAAATGACAAACCTAATAATTCTTCAAGTATAAGATTCCAATTTCCAGATGAAACACTGCCTATAAAAAGGACTCAAACAGTGGCTTCTGTTAGAATCTATGGGGTTCCACCTCAAAACCAATTGGTGATGGGGGGAGTAGCCCAGAACACTTATTAATTATATTTCTTTTTCTTCAATGTCCGATGTGGGACTTCTCAACACGCCCCATCACGTGTGGCATTCTTTGGCCTACACGTGGATCTTTTTGTCTACGGGTGACGGTGAGCACGCGGGTTGTTAGACCATTCACGTGTGTGAGCCGAGGCTCTGATACCATGTAAGAATCCATGGGGTTCCACCTCAAAACCAATTGGCAATGAGGGGAGTAACCCAGGAAACTTATTAATTATATTTCTTCTTCTTGAATGTCCGATGTGGGACTTCTCAACACGCCCCCTCACGTGTGGCATTCTTTGGCCTACACGTGGATCTTTTGTCTGCGGGTGGCAGTGAGCGAGCACGTGGGTTGTTAGACCATTCACGTGTGTGAGCCGAGGCTCTGATACCATGTAAGAATCTATGGGGTTCCACCTCATTGCCAATTGATTTTGAGGTGGAACCCCATGGAATCTTACTTGGTATCAGAGCGTCGTCCCACACACGTGAATGGTCTAACAACCCACGTGCTCACCGCCACCCGTAGACAAAAAGATCCACGTTTAGGCCAAAGAATGCAACTCGTGAGGGGGCGTGTTGAGAAGTCCCACATTGGACATTCACGAAGAAGAAATATAATTAATAAGTGTCCTGGGCTGCTTCCCTCTTTGCCAATTGGTTTTGAGGTGGAACCCCATGGATTCTTACAGCTTCTACAAAGTACTCTCTCATACCAATGGATCCATAGTTCCATACTGCAACCCTAACCAGTACAACAACCGCCACCAGTATGGTGCTGCACCACCACCTGCCTACACCTTCCATGGCCACTCAGCTCCGGTCAACCATCAAGCCCCAATGCCATACTGCCCGCCTGCTCATGGGGGCCACCATGGCCACGCCACCCCCCGGGTCTGGTTTTCCTGGCGCCGGCGAGGTGTTTGGTCAGTCCCATGGACAGCATGGTAACAACTATGGCCATGGCCACAGCCACAGCCACGGCCACGGCAGGCGCATGAAGAAGAACAAGGGGTACGGCTGCGACGACAGCGGCAGCAGCGACAGCGATTAAGGCTTTTGCGCCGCCGTATGTACGGCAGGGTTAGCAGATGGGAAACCATTACTAAATAAAGAAAAACACGACATAGAAAGCATCCTATCTTAATAGGTTAAAATCTTATGTAGCTCTATGGATATGACTTTTTTCAACCTAAATAAATGCTAACTTCTCTTAATTTAGGCGATTTTATGACCAAATTTGCTTGTGTATACGTTTCTAAAGATGTTTGATGGAACGGAATCGGAACAAGTGAGAACTGAAGCAGAAAGCCCACCAGAACTTATCAGCGGATACCAATAAAAAAGCTGCAAGAACCTGAGGAAATGTTAATTAGCGTGAGGGAACCTAGCTACCGAGATCATTAACTCAACTCAAAATGATGGATGATGATTTATCGATAGCTGGTTTACTATGATAGAAAGCACAATTTCCTGAAACGAAATGTTTTAAGGTTGGGTTTCTTAAAATTTTGGAGAAACGCGAATTCATGAAACTCAAATTCAAAAGTTCTCTAAGATTGGATATCCCTCTCTTAGTTATTTTTCTGGATTTGAGTTCAACCACAAGGCAATCATCTCTTGCATGATGCAGAGCCGCAAGTAATATGCTAGGGTGTTGCTGCGTTTACTGAAGATTTCAGTAAAGAAAAGAAAGACCTTATGATAACTCTATTTTAGGAGTTATTAATATACTTCTATATTACTTTTATTAGGCTTATTTCACATGATTTATATGTTATATTTGCATAAATATGTGAATTTGACGATTTATAAGCCTAAGAGTGAAAAGTTGTGTTTATAGCTTATTTGAGCATAATTTCTCTCATATTTGCGATGATAATTGCACGGGTAGTATTTTGTTGTGTTTCTCAGGTAAAAGAGGTGCAATGGTGCTTATGAGAGGCTTGGATATGCTTGGAATGGAGCTAGATGAAGATGAGAAAAGGAGACGCAAAAACGAAGCAAAGTTGGAAAAGTCACACAGGACCAGCCAGCACTCTTTTCGATGCTCAGGAAAATATACAAATAATTTTGGAGCAAGGCCTGCGGCATTGGAAAGTAGACATCCGTAGCTTTCCAACGATATATGGTAGGCCCGAAGACGAGTCCGTATGAGGGAGGTACAGCCCGCGCAAGATCAGCAAATAATTCTGTCCGGGAATTACAAACTGGAGGGGCTGAAGTGCAATTTCGGCCAAATTACATTAAAAAGCGTGCCCAGGCCTTATGAAACGAATTCTCAGACCTAGAACACAGAGAGAAGCTGCTGGGGAACGAGGGAGGAAGGCTAGGAGAGACGAGGATCATGGAGAACAACGCCGGAGTCGCCGGAACGCGATTTTCGTCACAAGTTTGACTATCCCTCCTATCTTTTCTATTGTTTCTCGTTACAATGAACTTGTTAGCTTCTATTTTCAGATTATTTGAGTAGTTTTATTTTCTAGGCTCCTAGGGTTTTGTTAGACGTCGTTCTGGATTTGTTTGTTTGATTCACGCTTATGGATTCATGTGATGGATTGATTTCATCTCGTTTGATGGATTATTGAACTTGCACTATTGACACGTGCTTGGTAGGATATGAATGATCATTTGAGATGTTTCAATACATATCGTGTTATCTTAGCTTAAAGTAATAGTGAATCTGCTTCTTCTAGTAATCTTGTTCTTAATTTTATGCTACCTTAGCGTCATGAACTAGGGTAACTACTTGGTGAAAGATTGATGGACTGACAGGTGAAGATTGATTAGCTTATGAATCTAGGATTGCTAGCAACCCCGTATCATGATGGACTGAAAGGCGAAGTGTTAGGGTTTGGATCAAAACGTAGGATTAATCTTAGTGCTTGTTAGGTGATGTAGTTTATGGATCGACATATGACGATTACAGAACCTAGCATAGGCTTACATGAGACCGAGAGGAGATTGTAAGTAGTTATACGTGATCAAGAGCATATTCAATATTACATGTTTCAAAGCAATATCCGGAATTGTCTACTGCCCTAGGTGACCCATAGATCGCCTAGTTACTCTCCATATTTGATAAACCGTTGTTTAATTCAAAAAATACAAAAAATATAGTAGTCTAGTTAGTTTAATACAGTCACTTGATTGAGGGTGACAACTTCTCAAATCAACAACATTTTCCTGTTATTTCAGTTACACTCTTTAGATTTAATCTCTAATTAACAATAAACCTACTATTTGTCCTTGTGGGTTCGATAACTCGGGGTTGAAATACCATCCCTATATTACTTGACCGTGCACTTGCGCATACACGTAAGAATTCGTGTCACCTTACCGAGAGAATCAGCCTTCTCCCTTCACAACTCATTCTACTATGGGGCCATTTGGATAGGAAGATTTCTTGGTTTGAATTAGCTTTTCATTAATGCTGGTTCTTTCTTTATTAATTTTTTAATAAACGGAACGCAACTATGGTTGCAAGCAAGGGACCTGGCCACTATAGCAGGGTACCGACCAGCTTTTTTCAGATTAGAAGAATAGTTTGGTCCTGTATATTGTGTGCCACATGTACACATCCGAGGACGCTCCTACTATAGCAGGACCCGTCCATACAGCATAGTTGGTTATTTGTTGATTTTCTAAACCCTAAAGACTAATTCTTTTCAAAACAAAATTTAGCCAATTAACCACTCATTGTTCCCAGCCCTTGGGGAATTTTCACCCGATCAAGTTTCTTTTGGCTGGAAATACCAAAATATCCTCCATCTGGGGATAATACCAACATATGCTCTTTTAAAAACCAGTAGTAGTAGAGGTTTTTGGGCTTAAAACTGTTACTTCTACTACGCGGTTTTTTAGCTTAAAGCCTACATTGGTATCATCGGTTTCAAAATGAGCACTGCTGGAAGCTACAAACTGCACATCAAATAAATGAGAACATTCGACCTGCAGAGGAAGCAACTAGTCATAGTAAGGGCATATCCAACCTATCACCCCTTCCCCATTCACCACAGGCCCACTATTTTCCCCTTCCCCTTCCCCCTCCCCAAACTACTCATAGTCTACAACCCATCCCTCCCCTCACCCAATTAAATTTATTTTAGAGACATAGCTAATAATTTAAAAGTAAGCTTATTAATTACACATTTGACGCCAAAATCTCTTGAAATTGCACTTTAGAACCTGCTTGAAAATTGAAAATTTAGGGGTGTTATAATATATATATATATATATATATATATATAAAATTGACTAATTCGTACTAAACCAAATTGCAATGACTTTATCCTTCAAAAAAAAATTGCAATGTCTTTCGTGATTGATTTGGACTTGAGGACCCCAGAAATATCTTATGAGATGACTTGATGAATAATCGAATCCAAGTATGATAAATTCCCGATGCAAACCCAAATCTGATCAAAACATAATAGATTAGGACACACTGAGCTGTTTCAACCCGATTGTGTTTATTACCCGTACTTCTTTGGTCCATTACGAGGAAGAAACTGTAAGGGCCCAAATGCCCCAATCCCCAAAGAGGGCCAATTGAGGCCATGTCCAAATTACATTTTCAGTTTCAACAGCCCAAATTTACAAACAAATTAAAGCCCACGAAATCAAACCCCATCTTCCTCAACCGTAGAGAGAGAATATATTCTAGAAACTTCTACCAGTAGAGATAATACATCCCATCTTCAGGATTCTCCATTATAGAGAGCATCCTTATCACAAAGAATAAGATTCAGTTCAAATGGTAAACCTAATTCTTCAAGTATAAGATTCCAATTTCCAGCTGAAACACTGCCTATAAAAAGGGACTCAAACAGTGGCTTCTACAATACTAAGCAATATCATCTGTTGCTTTCTTCCTTCCAGTAATCTCTCATAACAATGGATCCATACTGCAACCCTAACCAGTACAACAACCGCCCCCAGTATGGTGCTGCACCACCACCACCACCTGCCTACAACCTCAACGCCCACCCTGCTCCGATGCCATACTGCCCCCCTGCTCATGGGGGCCACCATGGCCACGCCACCCCCGGGTCTGGTTTTCCTGGTGCCGGCCTCCTCGGCCAGGTGTTCGGTCAGTCCCATGGACAGCATGGTAACAACTATGGCCATGGAGGCTACAGCCATGGTCATGGTCACGGTCACGGTCACGGCCACGGCCACGGCAGGCGCATGAAGAAGAACAAGGGATACGGCTGCAGCGACAGCAGCGGCAGCGACAGCGATTAAGGCTTTTGCGACCGCTATATGTATGACGGGGTTAGCAGATGGGAAACCATTACTAAATAAGGAAAAAGGTCACAACCTAGGAAGCAGCTTGTCTTAATTGGTTAAAATCTTATGTAGCTGCTCTACGGAGATGACTTTTTTCTATCTAAATAAAGGCTAACCTCTTTTAATTTAGTCGAGTTTACGACCAACTTGGCTTGTGTTTTTGTTTCTAAAACCGTTTGATTTACTGCATGGAGACTACAGTGGAAGTCGCCCAGGAATGGAAAGAAATCAGAAATGACCCATAGAAGTGAGAACCGAAGGAGAAAACTTGTTAGAATGAAACAGATATGTTGATTACGTTGAAGGAATCTAGTTAACAAGTTCATTAACTCAACTCAGACAAATACATGAAGAGGATTGGCTAAGAATTCATGGCTAGTTGACAAGGATGCAAAACACAAGTTCCTGTAAAATTTTAAGGTTGGATTACTTCCAATTTTGGTGAAACACAAACTCTTAAAGCTAAAATTCAAGTTCTCTTAGACTGGTTATGCCTCTCCTAGTTATTTTCTGGATTTCAGTTCAACCAGAATCAATCTCTTTTTTTATGCAGAGCCACGACTTTAACATGCTAGGCCATTCCTGCAGTATACTGAAGATTTTAGTATGTGTCTAATGTTGGTTTTGCTTCATTAGTGTTTTTTTTTTTTTTATAACCAGTGGCCGAGCAAGGATTTTACCAGAGGGGGCAATTCTATACAACTATGTTACGTATACAGAAGAAACTGTAATTACTTAAATCTAAATGGGGTCGTAATGTTATTTTTAAATATATGGTCCACTAGAAAGAAAGTGCTAATTTTTGGCGAGCCAGTATATATCTATTGATCCGGAGGCCCATTTAGAAAAGCTAGGGTAAATTTGTATATATTGGAACTCCTGGGGGGCACTCAAACGCCCTTATTGTTCCAGGCCTAGGGCTCCGTGAATACATTATATGTATCATTGGAGAATAAAATGTTGTCGACATAGTTAATACTATGTTAATAGGAGGAGAACAAACTAGAAGTACTTCTCCATCACTGTCGTTGAGTTGAAAAGGATATGGAATCCTATCATGATCAGGATATAGTAAATCTCTCACAAGTAATTTGAACGAACCGGTTTCTTATTCATCTGTGCCGTGAAAAGTGATTCGGAATATGTCATGAGAGAACTCATAATGCGTAAAGAAGAATAAAAAAACCTGAAATAGCTCCAGTGGCTTATTTTTGGGGGTTTATAAATAAGAATTACATTAGCTTTACCGTCTAGTGTTGCTGATCAGTACCAGCAACAATCAGCTTTTTCCTCTCCACCATCAACTGTGCCCTCATCTAAGTGCTGCAAACTCGGCTGCTGATAAAATTTCCCTGACACGGGAAAGAGCTCGCCACCTGTCGCTATCTGAGCATAAACACAGAATAATTTAGCTCAAGAACTGTAATATCTAATTTACCACAAATACAAATGACTTCTTAATGAAGAGCATAAGTTCACCCTCTCCAATTGGAGAAAACATTCTGGTCATGATTACACATAAACTGATCACAGTGTGATCACACTTAATCAACAAAGCCAGGACACTTCCCAGTTAACAGTTCTTTAAAAGTTAAAGTTACACCTAGTATTTTGCTAAAATGTCGCTCATACAAAGCATGCACCTTAAAAAAACTGAAACTACTGTTGAATTGTGTCCTTAACTTTTCATAAACATGCTCAGTAATTGTACTCAAAATTTGGATTAACCAGCCACCCCATGGAGGGGGTTGTTCATGGGGAAGTCACCCCTAACCACCCCCACACATGCCTAAAAACACTCCTCCCACCCCCGACCCCTCCCCATGAGGGGTTGGAGATGGTCCGTATTTTTTTACGTATCTTGCCCATCCCCTCCCCATGAGGGGTTGGAGATGCTTTAAAGCTCCATGAATAAATCCGTCGTGTCACAAGTGAATAAAACGTCGTGGACATCGTCTGAACGATCGATGGAAAAAAAGCACCAGAAGTGATCATCACTGTGTTCAAGTTGAAAAAGATAAATTTCTCACAAGTTAATGAAAAAAAGGGTATCCACAATTTCTAACTGTATTCATCTCAAAAGTGAAAAGGTGCACCAAATATGATTAGAGTTGTTCATGAGAGGAATCAAACTGCGTAAGAAATGAGAGAAGTGGAACACTTCTATAGGCGGGTTTATGAATAAGAATTTCATTAACTTAAGCTTCTAGTGTTGAGCAGTCTCTCCACCATCAACCATGTCCACAGCCAAAAATCCAGGCGTAAACAAAAATCAACGAACAAAGTGAAAAAGCTCACCACCTGTCACCAAAGGTGTTCGCTACACATATTTATTTTGCTCAAAAACTGTAAGCTCTAAAAAGTATTTACCCCATTTACATTGATTTCTTAATGAATAGCATAAATTTACCTCTTCATGGAGCCAGAATTCTGGTCATGATAATCCTTCCAGTCAAGGGTTATCTATCAGAGAGCTTCTCTTGCCCAAATTTCAAATCTCTGGACCACAGAAATTTCTCTGCTATCGGTAGAGGAATTCAAGTTCATGAGAACTCTAAGATGCTTGGAAAGGATTCACCTTAAAAGACAAAATAGAAACGACAAATGGCAAAAAGCTTATTTGAAGTGTGAAAAACTGAAAGCTTTTTTACAGTGATTAGCAAAAATAATATATTCCGTCGTCTTCAGTATAGAGAGAATAGAAACTACTGGTGGAACGAATATAACCAGCATTTTTTTTACTTACTGGTATTCTCATTATCCTATCCTCAGTCATCACAAAGCATAAGGTGCTACATCACACTTGGGGAGATCAGATTCCAACGAAATGATAAACTAATTCAAGTAAAGAATTCCAGTTTCCACTCAAATTGACTATAAAAAGGTCCTCAGGGAGTCACTTACAGTTCCAAGCAAAATCAGTACAACAGTTTTATAAGCCGTTTGTTTGTTGCTTCAAGTACTCTCTCATAGCCATGGATCCTTACCGCTACAACTCTAACCAATACAACCACCACCAGTACGGATCAGCACCACCGCCACCACCCACCTTCAACCTCCATGGCCAACCAATGGTGAACCATCATGGCCCACTTCCATACACCCTGCCTGCTTCAGTTGGGCACGGTCCTGTTGGTCACATGCCTGCTTACCATGGCTCCAGCCACCACATGCATGGCCATCATGGCAATGGTTACATGAGGCATAACAAGGTGAAAAAGTACAGGGGATACGGCTACGGAGACAGCAGCGGCAGCGACAGTGATTAAGGTGCGACGGTCGCACGTGTGGTGGGGAATTAGCATATGGGAAACCACTACTAAATAAGAAAAGGGCCATAACATAGGATGATATCTGTCCTAATTGGTTAAAATCATTTGTACCTCTATGGATATGGCTTGTGTAACCTACATAATTGCTAATTTCTCTTAAGCTTTAATGTATTTCTGAATTATTATAACATAGTCTATTAAGAAAACAAATTTCCTTGTGTAGTTGCTATAAAAGGTGTGTTATTGATTGTATGTAGGTACAAAATCACCTGTGATAGCTTAAAACTGATTCCAAATTATTCAAGAGTAAGAAGGTTATGTTAACAGACTCAAAGGGACTCAGATAGATATGGCCAGAATTTGAATGTTTACTAATCGGAATCTCAAAATTCCAGACATGAATAACTTTAAGTAGTTAAACTTACCCAAAGCCATGGAAGGGCAAATTAGAAAACAGCATGAAACCTGAAACAGGAATTCTTCCAAAAACTTTACGGCCAATACAAAATACCCCATTTGAAACCTTAAGTGGACTCGCGGCTAACCAGAGATCGGTAAGTTATAAATCCTTTCGGTGAAGATGTCCTATATATTTGACTCACGACCTCAACGCATTTGCTTCCCTAATGAACCAGAAACATTTAAAGTATTCTTCCAATGTTTAGAGAGATTTGAGAAGGTTCCACGAAAGGCAATATTGTGTTATTATGTAGTAGTATAACACAGCATGGACAAGAAACACAATCAATAAACTTTTACTGAGGCACAAAGTCAAGAGATTATTTGAATGTGATTCTCATGTTAGCGGCCAAATCCAGAATGAAAGTGAAGCAGCAGAAATATCAACACCAACTCCATTTCTACAGCTCAACTCAAACAAACTGATACAGTTCGAGTTTTTGTTAAGAATTAATGGTGAGTTTACAATGATGCAAACACAAGTTCCTGAAATTAAAATTCAAGTTTGTTGGATAAAAAATGCCTGCAGGCCACTTTTCAAATATGAGGTTAAAGGCCTGAACGTGTGAGTTGAACCAGAGAGTTATTTCAAGGTTGATGCAGAGCCGCTAGTTTTTTGGACCATACCTACAGTATGAGGAAGATTTGAGCGAAGAAAAGGAAAAAAAAAGACATGTTTGGCCCTTGTACATCTTCTACACCATCAACCATGTCCTCAGCTCAGTGCCAAAAAAAACACCGCATGAACTGAAGTTTACTGACAGTGAAAAAGAGTGTCGCTCACTAAAGGTTTCGCCGAGCATAAACACAGGTAATTTAGCTCTAGAACTGTAGGATATTATGACATTTACCAGATCTAGACTGACTTCTTAGTGAAAACATACATTTCCCTTTTTCGGGATCCAGTAATCTGGTCATGGTTCTCATTCAGATAACTTCGCTCACCTCTCTAGAGGCTAGAGAAGTGTAAATTTCGCTGCTCTCAGTAGAGAGTTCATGACACCCCCCCCCCCCCCCCCCCCACCCCAACCCAAAAAAAAGTAGAGTTCACATGAACTCTAAGAAATTCCCCCAACCCTAAAATGCACCATTGAGCAGTGTTCAAACCAGATATCCGGATTTGGAAGCCCAGATCATACAAACAAGCAAAAATATCTACCCTGAGGAGTGTGAAAGTTGCTTTATTAGCGACTAAAACAAGCTGGATCTTCCTCCGTTGAGAGAGAATATATATAAAGTACCAGTAATAGTAGAGAGAATACATCGATCTTCAGTATTTGTGACTTGGTATATTATTCTCCATTACAGCATTATCATCCTTATCACAAAGAATAAGATTCCAGTGAAAATGGTAAACTAATTTAAGTAAGGGATTCCACTTTCAGCTCAAAACTAGCTATGAAAAATGCCTCAAACACTGACTTCAAATACCACTTAATACAAAAACAAGAGTATTTTTGGTCTTTTTGGCTGTGGCTTCAACTGCTTAATCTCTCGTGGCCATGGATCGATACCACTGCAACCCTAAACCAGAAGAACAACCCCCACCACTAATGTACTAGTAACAAAAGCACCACCCAGCTCCAAAGATTTCTTTAAAGACGTGTGTCATGACAGAACTCAAACTGCGTATTG